>OX387719.1:12153225-13403225 GCA_947577245.1 Andrena bucephala
CGAGAGTATCGCATACCAAGGATTCTAAATAAATAAAAGCTCCTGTTGTTACTGTTCCTTAATTAAATACACGTACAGAAGTTTACGCGTGAAACGAAATAGAGGAAACGTCAAAAATGACAAGTACGAGACCGCAAGGATATTATCTTGTTTTCATGCGTATAACGATTGAATATTCGTAGCCGTAGGGGATTCGAATGTATTGTGAATATCTAGAACGTGTTTGTAAAGACATTTCGTTTGAAAATCATGAAAATATAAATATTCAATTATCACTAACCCGTCGAAGCCATGATGAACACAATAAACTGGCAGACGCTACGAAGATGTCGTCGTGATCACTATAGCGCCTAACAAGAATAGATATTTTGTAAAATTTACTATAAAATAATAAATTCTGTATAGTTTATATTTTACGATTTGTATGCGGGAATAATAATGTACGCAAACAGAATATGAATGCGTTTTATCGATACGTTTATTTGTTCCTATTGTTTTTATAATTGCCTCCATCTTACATTCTTGTGCGATATAATTATTAAGTTTGCCAAATATATTCTTATATTGTTCGGGAGTATTTGCAATATTAATGTATGATATTATAATAATAATATGGCTATTAAATGAGTTTTTTAACTACACTTAAGTGGAAGCTTGATTTTGAAATTGCGCGTTTAGAAATTTAACATGGCGGTAGAAGGTTTCAAAATGTTTGACATATTATTTCGCTAACTTTATTAAGCATATCGATTTATACAAAAAAATTTCATTATCTTCTGAGTTGTATTTAAAAGTAGCAGGTGAGATTTTTATTTAATAATGTTTAATGGCAACAATTCCCTTAGTTGCGTTCATAACATTAAAGTCACGTGTCGAGCACATTGTTTCCTATTATGAAATAAAAAGAGATTCCTCGAGAGGTAGAATAGAAATGAGGAGCTGTGTAATACATATTTCTAATCGTCACAGGTGTTCCATTGTAAATCGTAATTCCAGTACCGTTCAGTTTAAACAATTTTCAAGGCAGCTTCATTCTACTAGAAAACGTGAATCCCAACGGTGCGATGCCGATTTTCTAACCCTAACAGAGAACACGTCTCAGCGAAACGAAAGCCAACCGAGTAATGTCGATGCAGACAATGCAGGTACAACTGTAAATTCTGCTTCAATTGTTTTACCAAACAAAAGTCAAGTTTCCAAAATAAGAGGTAATTCACCCGATATTCCCGATAATTTTGAGAAAGCTTTTGCCACGAGGGTATATAATTTAGAAGAAGATATAAAAGAACCGAGAAACGGAGAGGAAGATGCAAAAGCCTCCAATCATGGCGACACAAGGTTCAATGAAATTAATATGCAAATGCTCTCAAAGTTGTTACATGAACAGATATTCAAGAGTTCGTATAAAAGGGAAGAAATATCGCGAGAAGAAATAAAGTCCATAAAGGACAATCTAAGCTCGTATGGTATAAAAATTGAGGATGCGACTAGATTGCCCGAGGTGGATCTTAAAATACCTCCTTTGGAAGGAGATGATATAGAGCAACACTTTTATAATATTGGTAAAGCACAGGCTGCGCCTTATCTAACAATTATGAGAGAGATCATGAAAGACATCCCTGAGATGCCAAGCGAATGGCTAATGAAGGAAGGATGGACGAGATACACGCCTCACGGAACAGAGGCTGTAGATTATCCATTGGAAGACGGCATGGTTTTTGACGTAGAAGTTTGCATGAAAGAAGGGCCGTTGCCGACGCTCGCCACTGCGGTAACTAATCAAGCATGGTACGGTTGGGTATCGAAGCCTTTAATAGATGGTTTGAGTACAAACTTTAAAGGCCAACGATATCATATGGACCAGTTGATTCCACTGGAGAGTAAACCTACAGAGTATGGAGAGAAAGTTAGTACTTTCCATAAAAAGCCAAAAATTGTAGTAGGGCACAATGTGTCGTTCGATAGAAGTAAGATTAAGGAGCAGTATTGGTTGAATCGCACAGGTCTAAGGTTTATCGATACGATGTCTCTTCACATATCTATCAGCGGTATTAATAGCTACCAAAGAGTAATTATGTCTTCAAAGAAAGACACGGAGGAGAAGTTTGATTTGAACATGCAAACCTCGTTGAACAGTTTAGCAGAAATCCATAAATTCTATTGCGGCGATGAACTGAATAAGGAATCTAGAACTGTATTCTTAGATGGGACTTTGACGGACATAAGAGATGATTTCAATTCTTTAATGACCTATTGTGCAAATGACGTGCTTGGAACGTACAAAGTGCTGCGTCACCTATTTCCAATTTTCGAAGAAAGATTTCCCCATCCTGTTACCTTGGCAGGAATGTTGGAACTCGGAACAGCGTATTTACCCACAAATTCAAATTGGCAAAGGTACTTGAATGAGTCAGAGTCTACATTTGAGGATTTAAACTATGAGACTAAATTTATTCTTGCTAAGAGAGCCAATACCGTTTGTCAACTTATGCACGATGAAAAGTACAAGAATGATCTGTGGATGTGGGACGAAGATTGGAGTACTCAAAATATTAAGATGAAGCCGTCCTTGGCGAAAGCAAATCTTAAAGCAAAGTATAAACCAGAGGATGCGGAGAAAAAGGAAACAGATTCGCAGAAGTATCTAACGGACGATGAGGGGGAAGAAGAGGATCCTTTGGAGAAAGAATTTGGCTACTTGAAAGAAACGAAAAATTTCTTGCCCGCGAGATTGCCACATATGCCAGGATACCCTGCATGGTACAGAAAACTGTGCCCCAGAATTAATGATGCGGATTGGGTGTCAGGCCCACAAAATATAAGCACTTCCATGCAAATTGTTCCGAAACTTTTGAACCTGACATGGGAGCGCTATCCTTTGCACTATATAAAAGAGAAAGGCTGGGGTGTTCTGGTACCATTTACTAACGACTTAAGCATTGAAACTGAAGTACCTTTAAAGGAACTGTTGGCTCAGTGCCCTTTGTCGCGAAAAAGATGCTTTTCAAACGATACAGACTACGCAATGTCAATTCTTAACAGAGAAATACAAAGCAATCTGCAGAAAAAGGATTCTTGGAAATACAAGAAAAAGAAATCAGATTCTTATTTAAGCAAAATTTACAAAGGCAGCGCTGTATGGTGCGACGTGGTTATAGATGATTGCTGTTACTTTCTTAAATTGCCGCATAAAAATGGAGTAAGTTGCAACGTCGGTAACCCTTTGGCCAAAGACTTCTTGAACAAGTTTTCCGATAACGTGCTGGCTGGTTTAGACAGCAGTGCTGGGGAAGTATTGAAAATAGCCCGAATGGTGTCCTATTGGAGAAATAATAGGAGCAGGATAATGTCACAGTTCGTACTATGGTTCGACGATTCTTCTTTACCAGCCGGTATTAAAAAAACCAAAAAGTCAATGCGTTACGGTGCAATTTTACCTGTGGTAGTGGTTTGTGGAACATTGACCAGGCGGGCGGTGGAACCCACGTGGATGACCGCTTCTAATGCTCACGCCGAGCGGGTCGGTTCTGAATTACGAGCTATGATACAAGCTCCACCAGGGTACAACGTTATCGGCGCAGATGTGGATAGCCAGGAACTATGGATTTCCTCGATGATAGGGGATGCTTATTGCAAAATGATCCATGGAGCCACGCCTTTCGGTTGGATGACTTTAATTGGCACCAAGTCCAACGAAACGGATATGCATAGCGTTACAGCCAAAGCCGTTGGAATTTCCAGGAACCAAGCGAAGATAATCAATTACGCTAGAATCTATGGCGCGGGTCAGAAGTTTGCCGAAAGATTGTTAAAGCAATTCAATCCGTGCATGACGGATTCTGAAGCAGCATCTAAATCTCGGAAGATGTTCACTATGACCAAAGGTAAGAAGGTGTACAGATTGAAGCCCGAATACATCCATAGCGAGGAGGACGACAAAGAATACTCGATGTACGACGCTTACAAGATATCAAAATTATTCGCCAAACACTTGTCAGAGATGTTTGAGAAAGGGAATTGGATAGGCGGCTCGGAGTCAGCGATGTTCAACAGGCTAGAGGAAATCGCTGGGAGTCCTCAGCCGGTTACTCCATTTTTAAACGCCAGATTAACTCGGGCTTTAGAAAGTCAAGTGGACAATGAGAAGTATCTGCCCACGAAAGTGAACTGGGTAGTGCAAAGCGGAGCAGTGGACTTCTTGCATCTGATGTTGGTCTCAATGAAGTGGCTTATGAAAGACAACGCGAGATTCTGCTTGTCGTTTCACGACGAGGTGCGGTACTTGGTACCCTCCCGTTACAAATACAACGCCGCGCTTGCAATGCACGTTACCAATCTCTTGACACGATGCTTCTGCTCCTCGAGACTTGGGATGAAGGACCTACCGATGTCGGTGGCATTCTTTACTTCCGTGGAAGTGGATACCGTTTTGCGAAAAGAGTCCAAGGACGATTGCAAAACACCCTCGAATCCTCACGGGCTGGAAAACGGATATGAAATTCTTCCTGGGGAAAGCTTGGACGTGTGGTCGGCTATTGAGAAATCGGGAGGATCGTTAGGGTCGTGGCACGATACGAAGAAACGGAAGAAAGAATTGCCCGCTCAAGAAACGTGACGGAGATTAAAGATCGGAGTAGCGTTCTCATTTAAAGCCGTCGAGTCAATACCCAAATGTTTTATTGATTTTGTAAAATATTTAGTATCTCTGTTGCGTTTGGTAATTACAGATTGAAATGTCCAAGGCAACTAAACGCAAGCACGTCGTTAAAGAGGTGGATGACTTGACCATTCCGACCGAGTCGCAGTCGATCGTCCGGATAGTTGAATCGCGCGGTAATAATCTTCACGAAGTCGCTGATCCCGCTGGGGATCAGTACCTCGTCTCTATGCCAACGAAGTTCAGAAGAAATATTTGGGTAAAACGAGGAAATTTCGTCTTGGTGGAACCAATAACAGAAGGGGACAAAGTCAAGGCAGAGATTGTTAGAATATTGACACGGGTAGGTTGCTTTTAAAGTACTTTTATCTTCTTGCTGGTTGCTTTTTGTTTTTAAACAGACATTTATGTGCTAGGAACATCAAAAATGGTATCGCGCGCAGAAATGTTGGCCAAAGGAGTTCGACGAAAATAATCCGAAACAGAGAACCACGAAAATGGGCGAGGAGGACAACGATAGCGAGGAAGACCTTTTCGTGAACACGAATCGAATGCCACTGAATTGTAATAGAACAGATAACATCAGCGAAACGAGTTCCGACGAATCCGATTCTAGTTAACGTACCGTAATAATGTAAACAATAAAAATAATTGTATGAACAATAAAAATAATTGTATAAACAATAAAAATAATTGTATAAACAATAAAAATAATTGTATAAACAGCTGTACATCGAAGAATAAATAAATATTTTTATAAATCATTCGCCGTATTATTTATACGTTCGACGTAGTTGAACCTTATCGTTGCATTGTCTTTGATTAGTCTTATCGCCTAGTACGATTCCCTACGTGTCGCCGAGTACCTTACATTTCGTCAATTAACTTTTACCACGTGTCACTTTCTACCACGAAAAACCATCATCGAGCATCATCATTGATCTTGTTCGAAACAAATTCCACAGTTTCAGCAAGCTACTACACTATAGACCGCAAATCCTTGGCTTAAGAAGTCATAGCAGTTATACAGATAAGGCGACGGTGGGCAAACAAGCATGCATTTGTGTTCTCTCCTAACGCGCGTATTCATTCATCGAGTATCACAAATTTGACGAGGTAATAGTCGATGAGAAATCTGGCTAGCACCCTTCAGCTTGCATCCCCAAAGCTTCGAATCCTAAGGGTAAGTCGCTGCGCATTATCGCACTCGAGCGTCACCGCTTTCTTCTTTAAATGAAAACCACTTTCGACAATTTCCAAATGATTTTCCGCTTTCATGGGGGCGTAGAGTTACGTTCAGTTTGGACTCGGCGAGCTCGGAGCACTGCATGTCGACGAAGAGGAGTGCACTGGAGAGATACGATTGAATGGAACGTTACAGCGATTCTCTTATCGGTGAAATCGGGAGATGAGGTTGTTGCGACGACGACAGGTGTCCGACGGTATCGCTAAGAACGTTACGTTCAGTCGCACTGTGTACGGTAGTCCGCACCCGACAACGACGACTCGCCGTCGACTTCGCTGTAATCCCCTGCAGCTACTTACTTCGGTGCCGCGCTACCGACATCGATCGGCGTGTTCTCGTTACAACACGCGTTACATCGAAATTCGAGTTCCTTCCCCCTCCGGCGGTCATCGGGCCCGTGTTCGCGGGGTCGCACGTGTTACCATCGAAATACAGAGGGACCGTTATCGCCGCGGATCGTGATACCCGGCGCGGGTGTTCGGCTGACATTGATTAATTAATCGGCGACACTCTCCTTTGTTGTTGGTGCACGGAAGAATAAAGAGGCATCGCTGTGCGTCCGCTAAGCGGTTCAACGATGTCGGGATGATGGTGTGCACCGCGAGCAGGCAGAATGGAAGTTGCCGGCGGAGCGTTAACCGGAAGCACGAGGCTGCCCATCAGCTAACGCCTGCACGGACGCGTCCCGTGGTCGATTTTCGTCGGAATGGCAAATTGAATCGTCCGGCTGGCGGGCTGCAACCCTCGCACTAAGATGGAATGAACGCTAAACTCGAGCGTACAATTTTTCCCCTTTGATCGAGGCAAGGTAATTTCACGGAACACCAGTCCCAGAGCAAACTCGCAGCGGTTGGCTACGGTTAGTGTTTAACCAGTGACCCATTAAACGATCCACCGATCAATCGGTATGTTGACTCGGCCACAGGCTATCGAATCACGGCAGAACGCTCTGTTTACCCGCCGATAATTATTTCTACAGGCACCGTCTACAGATTCTTAAAATAGACCGTTGTCAGGCTTGACTCCGCTCTCATTTGAAGTAGAATATTTACAAACAATCGTGCCCCTTCCTGGCATCCTTTGCCAAATGCTCGGCGAACGTTCAGCGCGTTCCCCGGCCGATTCCGTTTGACAGAACCGGAGGACTCGTCGCGCCCGAGCGGAATGGTCATTATGGACGAGATGAGCAACGATCTGCACGAATTCTGGAAGGACTGGGACCTGAATAACCTGACGGAAGCCGAGTACCTGGCCAAGGTGCTCGGGCCCAAGTATTTGCCCATGAAGATGGTGATACCGCTCACGATAGCGTACCTGGTGATATTCGTCACCGGGATCTTCGGTAACGTCACCACTTGCACCGTCATCATTCGAAACCCTTCGATGCAGACCGCCACCAACTACTACTTGTTCAGTCTGGCCATATCCGACCTTACACTACTTGTGCTGGGTGAGTTACGATCGCGCGGCGACGCCCGCGCGGGACGCGATCACGCGCGATATATGCAAAAGCAAATTGACTTTATTGCCGTCATTCCAGTCTCGTTGAATCTTATTCTCCTCGCGACAATTTATAACAATCGACGGAGGAGTACGGAGATCATAGAACCCGATAGACGTTTAACAGAGATAAGCGGGAACGTGGAGGTATTAATTCCCTTTAAATAGGCACGCGGGGGAATCGACGGCGCAATTAGATTTACGCCCGTGTCCGTGCACGTAATTGAGTAGCTCGTTATTCGCCGGCAACGTTCCCGATCGAGGACAGTGGTATTTTGATAGTCGATAAAAAGCTTGATAACGATAAACCGGGAAAGTGTAGGCGAAAATAACACGATCCGATTTAACGAATTCGTGCTCTCGACAGAGCGAGCGTGATAGGTGCTTGTCAGATGACAAGATTTCACTGGCAAGGTTGATCGTGGTTTAGAATCGTTGCTACGCAATCACGCTCCTCTCGAATGCTTCGTTATAAACGACTGCACGTGGAGGGAACAGCGAGTAACGGGAGCAAATGGTTTCGAATCATTAAGAGAAGAAGGGTTAAGTAGACTCTCGAGCAAATGATGTACAACTGGTGTAGGGTGGCGAGAGAAGAGGCCAGGCCTGGCCCCAGATCGTTTCATCTTTCTTCCTTACATCGAGACCCAAAGATAAGGGCTTTAAATTAATCTTCGCTCTATGTGTATTGTTTACATTCACGATTGTTATCTGCACAGTGGGCTGTTTGCCCATCGTAATGTCGTTTTTATTTGCGTCATTGCGTGAGCTTTTTACAATGAAAATAGTTGGCACAGGTGCATATGTACCTGTCGAAGGTTTAAACGAGTCGAGATTTCCGGCAATTGGGATGTTACTTTGAACCTGAAGCAGATCGTGGACATTCACGTGTTAGCTCACGTTTACGCGAAACACCTGTGCGTTTTTTCGAACAATCGAATCGGGAGATCAAGATAATGGGATAAGAGTGGGCGCTGTTGGATGCGGAGCGCGAGATTCCGAGCGTGGGGTATATCGTAATTTCTTTAGGGGTAAAGATAAGCCACGAAATGAACGGCCGTGAGGTGTTTCTTCCGGGGCACCTGAACGTTAGGGTGTTGAGTAACAATTGAATAAATCGTTCAAAGAATAATGGAACGCACAATTCTATCTGGCATGTGTGCACGAAGCCAATGGAAACGCGAAAAGGAATCGAACTCAGTGTTGCACAATCACTTTTCGCAACGCGACGGAAATCGTCGAACGAAACAATCGTCACTAGATAAGGCCACAGAATGCTTACGCACATTCGGTACGATCAAAAATTTGCGATATCTGTATCAGATATCAATTTTTATAGGCTAATAACCGTTTCTCTATAGATATCGTTTACCATTACCCCGTGAAAGGACGGGACACGCAGCCGAGTTATTTCAGACTGGCAAATATTGGTGCGCACCGTGAAATTATTCAGGAATTAATACAATACCCCGCTGCGGCCGGCTTCGACTTTGTCGCGAAAATATTTTCCTGCCCGTTGAAATTCGTATTAATTATATCCCGTCGAGAATTTCGTCGCCACTCCAGTGGATTGATAGAAGTCGGGCAAGTTCTTAACGGCTGTTCCGCTAGAATTTATAAATAAAGCCCGTAAATTATCGAATCGGGTGGCAGTATTGTCGGAGGGGAGAGCCCCGGGGTCCCATCGCCTGAGTCGCAGCCTCTTGTCTCCTGCGAAATACTGTGACGTCTACGCGCTAATTACCCGCCAGGCTTAAGTCAGTCGTAAATCTACTTTCGGGAAAATGAGCTTGTGTATCGCGAGGATGGTTGCGGGACTTAGTCAGCGTGCGCCTTGCCGTAGATATCTGACGTCAATTGCACGATCGTCGGGGAACTAAATTACAGATAAGGGAATGAAAAAGCCGACACTCACTAAGTATTGCGTTAACACGGTCGGGACGGAAAGAATCTCGCCGATCGGCAATTACCCGGTAAGATAATTATCCAACGTTTCTCCGACCACTTTCAGGATTACCTAACGAGCTGAGCGTCTTCTGGCAGCAATACCCATGGGCCCTGGGAGTGGGTCCCTGCAAAGTCAGAGCATACGTATCGGAAATGTAAGGGGGCCGTTTTTTCTACTCGATTACAAGGGCTGTCGCTCTGACAATCTTCCTGTTTCAAATGCTGCCTCTGTCCGGTAGGTCCTCCAACGTATCGGTCCTCACGATAGTGGCCTTCTCCATGGAAAGATACTTGGCCATTTGTCACCCGCTCCGCGTTTACACGATGAGCGGTCTGAAAAGGCCGATACGTTTCATCCTGGCTGCATGGTCGATTGCACTGGTATCCGCGATACCGTTCGCAATCTACACAACCGTGAATTTGGTCGAGTATCCGCCAGGTTAATCGAGCATTACCATTACGCCCTCGCTTAGTAATTAAGCAAGCTACTTAAGAATGTCACGGGAATATGAATCTCCTTAGGCTCGGGTAATTACTCTGCCGACTCGGCGATCTGCGCGATGCTCCTGCCGTACATGCCGAAGTTCCCTCTTTACGAGCTGAGCTGCATCATATTCTTCCTGATACCGATGCTGGTGATCTTGGTGGTTTACACGAGGATGGGCCTGAGGATCAGGAACAGTACCAGGGAGACACTGAATTCGGTGGTGCAGGGGGCGATCCACGGAGACTCGAAGCAGACGCAATCCCGGAAGTCCGTCATCAGAATGTTGAGTAAGACGTCTCTTACGCTTCCTGCATCTTTAATCCTTTAGTTATTTAAAGCGTAACTTCTGAATCCCAACGGCTGGTCGTTTCAGGCGCCGTGGTTATTCTGTTCTTCATCTGCTGGGCCCCGTTCCACGCCCAGCGGCTGCTTTACGTCTACGCCCAGGAGTCCGACTACTATCCGGACTTGAACGAGTGGCTGTACATTTTGGGCGGGTGCCTCTACTACTTCAGCACCACCGTGAATCCAATTTTGTATAATTTAATGAGCATGAAATACCGGCGCGCGTTCAAGCAAACGATTTGCTGCAAAACGAGGAGGACGGCCGTGAGGAGTTGGTCCGCCAGGGAGTCACAGATGTCCGAGAGAAATCCCAGGGTGAAGGCGCAGGGCTCAAGCTTCAGGTGTTCCGTAAGGTTGTAACGTTTACCTAATTACGAGATTAACACCGGGCGCGCTGCGAGAGCAGCTAATTCGAGGGATAATATTATTTGGCGCATTGAGGACATTCACGTAATTTTTCTATAGGTACACCATCAGTCAGGCGAAAGAAATGTTTCGCTTCACCGCAAGTCGAGAAAGCGTGGGCAAGGACGGGAACATGAACGATAATGGCCCTCGTAAATCTTACACGCTGAAGAAGGAAGACTCCACGTCCAAACCACTTCTCGATCGAACGCATTCGGTGGCTCAGGAACAGGCGAACAATAAAAGTTTCCCCGCTAAAGGGAAAACGGACGAAACCGTGTCTACGGCCAGCAGTATCTTGTGATCCAACGTCGAAATGCAAATTTCACGGCGCTCAGACTCATCCGACCGTCGATCCTGCGGTTCTTGTAAATAACAGTTTTTAATTTAATCGATCGTATTGCTATTTATTTTCTTACGATGTATCGTACAGGCGCACCGTGTCTAAGCGAATTTTTATCCGATTTTACTCGATTGGAGGAATCATGTGTTTAATAAAATGTGGCTGCGGTGAACCGCGAATGTTTTAAATCTGTGTGAGTTAATCAGCTATTAGGAGACATTCCTCTTCGCTCTTCTGAAAATCAATTATCTGCTGCGCGCTGCCGTCTCGGAAACTGTTACGGAGTAATATCATTATGTTAAGAAAATTCGAGGTCCTTGAAGAATATAGGAAATTTCCCGGTTGGGTACAGCTGGAAGTAAAAATAAGGCGTGCAAGAGCACAGCTTTCATAAAGGGGGTATGTGAAATACAGCTGGGAGATTATTAATTTGTGTTATTGAAATTTGTATTCATTTCTGTGCATTGGAGGGAGGATATATAAGGATCACGCGTTTTATAAGTCTTCTAGATGGGAGACGCTGTTAGAGAGAGGTTTTCTGTGTCAAAGCGGGCGAATATCGTTATCTACACTCGCCCAAGGTGTAATGAAACACTTTGAGGAAACTATTTCCTGTATTTTTAGCAGCCCCAGGAAGTTTCCTTTGCGCTAGAAATATCCCATTGAACGACTCTTGCCTAGGAATGGATAATTGTATTCTAAAACAAAAGCGTATAACTTTACCACTCTTTTGCGTGTTGATTCAGCGTGCTAAGACAATATTGAAATCGTCACTGTCTTATGTCTCCTCATTGGAATTTCTATATATATCAAAGGCAATTAAGGGAGGTCTCGCAATTCGCCTCATATTCGGAATGACTGCAGCGAATATAACTAAAAATGGCACGCTTAAAATGAAACTTGCACAAGAATTTTTCTATTGTGAAGTAGATTGTAATTGCTTGTTGTCGACTTTCAATCTTCGATTCGTACTGACTTGGAACTTCGTAATGAGCACGGCTGCAGAATGGCTGATGAAGTCAAGTCTGTACTCTGTAACAGCAGCTGAAGTTTCTTGGCATGAAACTGCTCGACGATGAAAGAATTACCTATTTATTTCACGATAATTTCTACGTGAAACAAATGACTGCATGTTGGCACTTTTTTTTTTATCCGACTTGTCAAAATGCATAGTGTAACCTAAACCGAAGCTTCTGCCCAATATACACTCAAGATGTTGCATTATCCCCGGAAGAATGTCAGAGAAACTGCCTCAAGAGCTTGAAAATGGTGGTGCTCGTTATTTTAAGATGGTTAAATTGTCTCGCAGGATTCACCATCATCGCGGTGATGGAGTCTCTCTGTTCGATCTACCAATGCGTTCTGCTGACGGTTTTCGCTGAATTAACGGGAGGAAAATCATTGCAATGGGTAATATCTTCATCTTGAGTAACGGTAATGGCGCCGGGCTCATTGGTGCCCGTTAGATTGCGCGGTACCATTGATTCTCCTCTTTCCTTTTCAGGCGCCGCGTTTTCTAATCCAATGCCTATCGCCTAAAAGCTTCCTTGTAGACTGAATAAGGACAAAAACGAAGAAACCTGAGGCAATTATGTCGGTAGACGGCGGGAAGGCGTCGAAGGTAAATTGTGAAATGTGCGTGACGCAAAGGGAGGATGTTGTTTCAGTCCTGAGTTTCCGTTTTTGTCCACGTTCATTCGTCGTGCGTTCTTAGTAGCGACAGAAATTGACGAGTAGCTTTAGTAACGTTGCCCGAGCAGGCTTCCTTTCCACTGGTACCCAGAATGCGAAATGCTTTTCAGTTCTTTCTCTACGTTTTCGCTCTTGGCACGGTCATTTTAATCCTGGACTCATATACCGAGCCAATGGAACTACCTTACAAACACGAAGAGGATTTTACGCTCTGCCATTACCATCAGACGCATATGCCGAGGCAAGCAATCGAGATGGCATTGTACAGCCGCGGCGAACAAGGCGAATATCAATTACAGAAATCCTTGACCCACCGACCGGGAGAGCATGCGGTACACTTCTTGCTTGGCAGTGGATCGGGCACGGCCAATGAAGTCCCGAAAAATTCGACGCAACAATTATTACGAGAATAACTGTGTCGCCGCGAGAGAGGAGAGAGAGAGAGGCCAGCCCGATGATGGACCGCTGTAGATACACCCGTTCGGGGGATTCTTTTGTAATGAAGGAAATATGCAAATGAATGCAAATCAGAGTTGGGAATGAATGCGCCAAACAAAAGGCGGGACAAGATTCGTGAATGAACGCGCGTCAGGATAAGAATTCTCGAGCAGAACACGGGGTGAAGGAAGGACTCGGAATAGGGAGTTCTTGATTAAACTGACGATAATTGCCGCGACCTAAATTGGTCCCTTTAATTAGCAAAGAAATAGTATTCCACGAACAATGTCAAACTATAAATTATCCTAGGATAGAAATATAAATTATCCTAGGAGGAATTTAAATAAGGGCCAAGATTGATCCATTCTCCCGTGATGAATGTTACGAAAAGCGATTTGTAAGCGAGTTCAACTTGTCGTCAGGAAAGTTTTCGTGGATTTATATGTACCGGATGGATCCCCGAAGTATTGTTTTCAAATTGTATCTGGCCTTAATTGCATGGCTTTGCGTAATTCGGGAGCATCCCTGCTTATTGCAACGCAAAGTTTTAATAACGCCGACAGTGCCCCGCTCATAACCGACTCGAAATTGAATTTTCTCGTTCAATACCTAATTAGACTTCTAGCAACCCGTGTCACGCGATTTCCAGAAAAATAAAGAGACTTAAAACATGAAAACCGATTGTGTCGCGTCAGGGGTTTAGGTAAGATTAACACTCGAGGAAAGAGCAACAAAGTAGTACCGATTCTACTCTGTCGTGCTTTTGACGCGAAACGATAGAAGCATTAAATCACCCGCGCTGCCTTCGCCACCCCGTAAGCATGGACTGGAATGAAAGAAGAGAAAGTTTCGGGGACACGAACTGCCCCGGCATCGGGTGCGAGTTAACAAGTCCCAATAACTTACTCTCGTGCTGGAAATTTCAATTTTTCACGGGGTCGGAACCTCGTTTAATTTCACTTGGTCCCTGGACGCAGGCACGTTGAAGCAGTCTCGGGGGCGGAGTTAATCAGGAGCCACAGCTTCCAAGGTATGCGTGTTTCGGCAGATTCCCCTCGTAATCAGCCCGATGAAGTTGCCGTTTAAACGCTTCGAACCGTTCCGCTTGGCGAGGTGCGCACGTCTTTATTGGTCGTGTTACGGCGAGTTTCGTGGAGGGTCAGGCGGTTAAAGTTGAGGGTTGGATGCGTAGCGCATGGGCGCGTGGTGTGAAGGTGAAAGGCAGCGTACTCGGGAGACCGTCACTTGCCCGCGGTCTTCCAAGTGTAGCACTTTTCTGTTTCCGACCCACCTTCGGCATACGTACATACAATTAACATCCGCACGCGTGGCCAGGTGACGTTTCTGGCTCGAAGCTCCACGCTTCTCTCTGCCGCGAGACTTTCCACCATTGACTTGATCTCTCCGAAAGACAGCAACGTATAGATTGCGGTGGAAAGGATGAAGGAACTTTGGCTGAATATGCTTTTGATCGTTGCAAGCGTCGCGATATCGAGGGAAGAAAAATCGCGAGTCGGATATGTTCGGTGTACCGTACTGAATGATTTTTTCAAATAATAAAAGCATCAGGTCAGTGGGCATGGGTGTTTGTTCGAAAGTGACGGCGAACACTTGTTGTGTGACTTGAGAGGTGAAGAGGATTCGGCGATAGACATTCGTTCACGACCGGTAGTTGAGACTCGCGAATGATGAATGCTTCGGATGAATATTACGTGGACTATGTGGATCCGAACGAGTCGATATATTTGGAGGAAGAATTGGGCCCTAAGAACTTGCCCTTAGCGCAGGCATTGCCTATCACTGTAGTGTACGTTGTTATCTTTGTGACCGGCATTGTCGGGAACGTGGCCACCTGCATCGTCATCAAGAAGAACCCGAGCATGCAGACAACAACGAATTATTACTTGTTCAATCTGGCAGTGTCCGACCTGTTGTTCTTGATATTTGGTAAGTCTGCACGTGCTCGTTACTACCATTCTACTTTACCGTGTAACCGTGTCGCCTGCGGTATGCAGCACTTTTTATCGCAGCACCAAATAATACAATGGGTTCCTTTAGAACGGCGTTGCATACCGATGCTTCATTTAAAATCGATAACCAACCGGCGCGTTGAATAACCACGTGCGTTTCTTTGCCTTCGAAACGGTCTTTAGTGAAAAATCCTCAGCCATTAATCACAGCCCTCGCTTTCGCGCTTCTTTGGGCGAACCTTGCTGGCATCGATATCCGTCAATTTCTTCCCAGAGTTCTGACACGTGGCAATCATTACACTCGCGGGACTGGTCGCTGGGAAACCATTCAAATTCCATCGAACAGAACGAAATGGAAGGAACATTCGATACAGAGTTTTGTCTGCAAACATGGCTGTATGCATGACCCGCGTTTCTTTTTCCGAGAAAGTGATGCGTACATACGTCTTTCCTGCTGAAAATACAATGCAATCTGCTAGTCGAGGTTCCTCTGGAGCCATAGGATGCACGAGGATTTCCTCTTTCCAGGGTATTTCGTAGGTTTATCGTTCGCGCGTCTGAGAAGGAGGATACATGTTTCTGGGAACATGAAACTGTAATTCGGCTCCCATGCGAATTCTTCGGCTGATTTAAACGAAAGTCAATGATTTATACTCGACGTTCGTGCAGCTTGACGTGCGCGCAGATAACGTATCGAATCGCGTTCGGGATTAATTAATCAGCAGTGAGACCTGGACCTGGTACACTGCGAGTATCTGAAGATTCTAAAGCGACGCGTTTGATCGAGGGAAGTCGTTCGAGTACACACTTAGGGGTTGCTGGGACTCTCTGGTTGCATTCCCTTCCTCGGTTTACGCCCTCGCTGGTGCATCTTGGCGCACCGCGAGCGTAAAAATTGATACCGGGGAATGGAGCAGTGACGGGGGTGTAATATTTCGCGTGGGTTCACAATTTGCATGTTTGATCGGCACGGCAACGCGATTGCTCTTCGAGTGGCGAACGCTTTAATAATTTCTGTACGTATCGATACTGGTAAATTGCGCGGTGAAGCGATAGACGTTTGGGGGGGCGTAGATAAGGGAGCTGGGGCGACAAATTTATTCTGTTGTCCATCTTCCACAGGAAGGTTTAATCGGACATTCTACTCTCTCGGTCGAAAATTCGGCCACTTTTCGGTGATGGTTTTTATAATGAAATACACACTTAACGTTTTCGAATTTTGGGCGGTATATTCTACCACTCTTTAAATACAAGAGAAAATCTTTTTTTGTTTATTTCATTTGTTTACATAAATATTTCGCAGTGAAGTTGGCGTCTTCAGAATTTGACCTCTTGCCTTAGGAGCATATATACATGGAAGTCTCGATATTGAGAGCTCGAAACTGTCGCCAACACCATGCGAGAGAGAAAGAGATGCTTTCTCAGTGGTGCGAGCGAGAGAGGTAGCTCGCACATGTCTTTCTCTCTCGCATGATGTTAGTCGCCAACTGGCTCGACAGGAGACATAAGGTAATGAGACCTCCAGTAGTATATGCTCTAAGCCTCTTGCAGGCGGTTGCAATTTCGTACGACTAGATCATGGGAAATAAAAAAACCAAACATATTTCTAATTCACAAGAGTATGGTTATCTGGTATACCGCAAAAGAACAATTTTGGACAAAAATTATTAAAATGGCGGTCGATCAAAGCTGCAAATACCGGAAATGGCATTTCTATTCTATTTAATCGATATAAAAAAGTGGAAAAATATTAAAAAAATTAATATATTCGCGGTAAGCCGGATAGCCATATTCCTGCAAATTTAAAAAGATGTTTAGTTTTTTTATTTTCTATGATCCAGTCGTCCGAAATTTCAACCACCAGCAAGAGGTCAAATTCTGAACGCGCCAACTTCACTGCAAAATATTTAAGTTAAAAAAATGAAATAAACAAACAACAAAGATTTTTTCTTGTATTTCAATAGTGGTACAATATACCCCTTATTTCATTATTTGTTTATTTCATTATAAAAACCATCACCGAAAAGTGGCAATATTTTTCGGCCGAGAGAGTAGAATGTCCCCTTAATCGCGCAGCTCGACGTTGATTTTATCAGTGCCCACCGTCGGGGCAGAAATCGATGGATAAGTGTTGTTTAGGTTTGAAAGTTCGCCACTTGCCGAGCAATTTTCGTAGGGTCGTCACGTATCGGACGTTAATTGCCAACTAATGGCATGTCCGCTGTTCCTTGGCTTAACGAAGGGCTTTGCTCTACTCGTTACGATTTCATTTGTATCGGGCGTTGGGTCGCGACAACGATGAATGGAATTGTTTGCATCGAAAATAGCCGCACAGGTGTATTATACCCGCTGATTCTGCCTTTTTGTTCCAGGCTCATCTGTCCTCTAATTCCCTCGGGTGCAGCATCTTCATTCCGAGTGTCGTAGCGATTCGATTCGATGGAGCTTGAATGAAATTTTATAGAGGAGAGTGTCTTCCTGCTTCCCAAGTCACGCGGAATGATCGCACTCTTTCTTCTGCTCCCCCGTTTGCATTATCCACTCATTTGCTCCAAGCACGCGCTCCTCTCCGCTTCCAAGTTATGGAAATCTCGGTTAATTGTAAATAGGTCGATTGGAAAGGGAAATTGGACGAATAAATTCTATGGAAATGGTATTCTCTGTAACGATTCTGTAATTGTTTTATCCCCGCGCAGCGCGCTAATTTCGAAGCAAGCTACGCGTTGAATAAAGAAAAAAGAAGTAGGAGGTTTCCACGGTCCGTTGATCTTTATCGTGTGCGATATCGAAGGGAAATATTTATGTCACATCGCGCTCTATCATTTTTCCAATATATTATTCTTATCGGCGACGATTCCAATTTTATGTACAACGCTTTCTCCGGGCAGCTTCGCCACTGACAATCTATCCACGTACGGTTATTTATTTCATCACCGTGGGGAAGAACGTTCGATGCTATGAATCTGTGCTTCTTCGTTTGCCAATGAAAAATATCACACGCCTCCCACGAACGTGTCGTATACCTATCCTAACACGAAGCTCGCGTTTCTGAGCGCATTTTTTACATTACCTATAATCTATTTCTTCGTACGAGTTTGACAGCGTCACTAAACCCCACACTGCCGTAGGTACATAATTGAAGAGTCCTTGTAGAAACACTGTGAGTGTCAAAAATCAAATTTTTCAGGAGAGAGAAAAGACTTCCCTGATTTTAAATTATTTAAGAAATTCGATTGGTTTTGATTGCTAAATATGCTTAAGTACACAATAATCCAAATGCATAAAAAAAATTCCCAAATCGTCCAAATTAATGAGAAAAAGAATAGTATTTGTAGAAAGCCAAATGTGCCATTCATTTAAATTTGCAAGCACTGAAGTGCCAATCCTGCTTGTCCCTAGCTAATTGGCTCTTACATTGTTTTCTACAGAATTATTTACAAAGAGAAATTGCATTAAAAATTTGTACTATAACACTTACAATGTATTCCGCAATGAGTCTTCAATTATTGAATTAATCAAGCTGCTGAAGCGAACATAACGGTTGACATGCTTCGCAATAATAACAATGGGATAGCGAGAAATTTACTGGCCAATTTATTAACAACTCCGGATACTGGTTATCGATGCAATTGTACTAATTGTAAGAATGCTGCAATCGTAAACGAACAGGGCTCGTGTCCCCCTTTGTACGTTCCATCGAACGCAATTCAATGTACCTAGGTATTCTACGTCACGTTAAATCGTCTAGACAAGAAGAGCTGGCAATTGATGCGTCAGTCCCTGTGCAGTGTGTTTAATGCATTTACCGTCGTGCCTCTTGCTTTCACCGTGTCGTTCGCGCTCCATTGAAATGGCCACGCGAGCGTTCCTTCAGCTCCCCATCAAAGAAGCTTGCGAAAGCTTTGCCATTCTTGTTTCCAGGCTTGCCCAGCGAGCTGAGCGAGTTTTGGCAGCAGTACCCATGGAGGCTGGGGTCGTTCATGTGCAAGTTACGAGCGTACGTCTCCGAAACGTGAGTGGTCACGACGATACCGTAGAAACACTTTCCTCCGTGGTTTGAAAGCACAATCGTGCCTTAACGAAATCGCATTGATGCCCCTTTCGAAGGAGCACCTATGTGTCAGTGCTGACGATAACGGCGTTCTCGTTGGAGAGGTATTTAGCGATCTGCCATCCGTTTCGTCGCTACTCGAATGGAATGAAGCGTCCCCTACGCTTTATTCTGCTCTCGTGGCTGGTGGCGTTCGGCTGTTCGGTGCCATTCTACGTCTACATGAACGTCAATTACACCGAGTACCCAGCAGGTGAGCCTGCGTTTAATACCGACGGTAAATTTCAGCGCGCCGTGGCGTTCGCGAGACTCGTGCTCGGCTTAATGTTACTTCGGTCCTTAATTACAGAAAGACCAACAACGGTAAATATCGCCACCGTGTTGCAGGTCAGTCGGAGCATATTTGCCCGATTAATGTTCCGAGATGCGAATGCCGAGTGCGCCGATTCATTCCGTTGCGCCGCGTTACTTAGGAACTTGCATATCCCATTAGGAGTTGCCAAGGCTGGATATTTAAACAACTGTCCGGGGGCGAAACCGTATTCCGCGGGTTACGCGTGTCGAGCAAACTTCCCGCTCGCGTTACAAACAAATTTCAATCAACACAATCTCACGGTAACGCTGCCGTGGATGCGCCCAAGTGAAAATTATATAAATTACGGTTCGCTGACGGGTTCGCGAGTTGGGAACACGGCTCGCGATGCATCTGCAATGCGCTCGCGACGATGAGAACGCGAGCAGGGGGACACGCGATAAAACCCTATTTCGACGCTCGATGAACGAGCTCGAACGTTAAGTAGTCTGGAAACGTTCCTCTTTGCGCGCCGATCCTCCTATTTGCGTGGTGATCGCGCTCCACCGTATAGGCTTATTTCCCCGAGACAATTTCATTTGGCTTTTATTTGCAGGATCGGGACGGTACTCGAGAGAGTCTGCGATCTGCGCGATGCTGCTGGATAGTATGCCAGAGTTCCCTCTGTACGAAGTTAGCTGCACGGTCTTCTTCCTTCTACCGATGGTGTTTATAGCGGTGCTTTACGTGCGAATGGGGCTGCGAATACAAAGCAGCACCCTCGAGCACAACGTTGAGGGTTCCGTTCACGGGGAGACCAGCCAAGCCCAGTCACGGAAAATCATTCCGATGCTCAGTAAATGTTCAAACTTCGCAAAACGCCACTTCCTCTCAGCTATCTGCCCCCTCCGATTCTCGGTATTATTAACCATCGCGATACGCCCCTTGGCCGGCGCACGTTATTCCGCGTGGATGGTATATCACCAGTGAACGTGTTCAGAAATTGATGAGGAGACTGACATCGCGACGTGGATGTCAGAGTTTCGCGGAGACAGAAGAGCGTCGTGCCGCGGGATTTAATTTTACAGAAATAACTTTCACCTCGTCGATGAACACGTGACAACTAAACAGCGTCTGCATTAATCTGCGGAAACGTGACACGTGCATCGTGATCTATTCGTCGGCGGTAATCCCTCCCAACCATTTACGCGTACAGAGTCGATTTACTTTTTTTAATCCGATCCTCCGCGGACCAATTGAGATTCATTTTCGTGACGAAATTCGTTAAAATCCGCCGCCGGTTATCGAGAAACAGCGGTCGCAGGAAGTAATTATTCGAGCGACCAATCGTAGGGGTGGATTGCTGTTTGAGTTTTAAATGTAAACGGATGAGGGCGAGTGTTTGCCGTGCGGCACTCCGGGACGTAAAATCCGCCATGGTGTTTATTTGCTCAAAAAATCCTCCCGCGATACATCGATATTTATTTGCAATCGCTCCGTTTGCTTTATAGAACAGCTACGTTTTATGCATGTCACGTGTCAAATTCGAAAAGGACAAATCCAAAATTAACGCCTCGTCACGTTGCATTCCGACACCGTTGTTATTTCAGTTGTCTAAACGTAAGAGCGATCTGCGCGTTTTGGGGGCAGAAAGTATTTGTCGCGTGGCATCGTTTCATTACGGCGTGTTTCAGTAGATGTGTGTATGGTAATGACACCGTGGGCGAAAGAGGGGAAAGAGAAAATCGGGGGACTTGGCTCCACAGGTGCGGTGGTGATAACATTTTTCATCTGCTGGGTGCCGTTCCATGCTCAGCGGCTCTTGTACGTGCATCAGGTCTCGACGTTCCGCGACATAAACCAATGGCTGTACCCACTCGCTGGCAGCCTCTACTACTTCAGCACGACTATAAATCCTATCTTGTACAACGTGATGAGCGTGAAATACCGCAACGCTTTTAAGGAAACGCTGTGCCGATCATCCAGCAGCCTTCCCATCGCGAGGGTTGATCTTAGCAGCATGAGCGAATCGAGCATGTTTTACGGACCTGGATCCAGGAGAGGGTCCCAGGTGTTTCGAGGGAAGAGCATCAAGTAAGCTAAAATGATTGCTAATTTGCCTAGCGTTTAGAAACATCCCCCATCTCCAGTTCCTCTCCCCTTTTCCATCGATTCGTGTCCACTCTAAATGTTCCGTTAATTGCACCACCCCCGAGCGACAAAAGCTTCTCGCGTAGGTGAGGGCCGAGAATAAATTCACGTTACGGGATGCTTCTATTCTCTGGTCACAGATGCAACTCGTCGGGCCGAACGGAAAACATTTCACGCGTGACGTGTCAATTGCAATCGAACGAACCCAGCAAAACAACGAAACTTCGCGTCGCAGAGCCGCACGATTCGCCCACAGGCGTTCCAGCTATCGACAAGATCACTGCTGAGCCTTTGTTAGCAGCGCCGAAGAATGGAAGGAAGAGGTACCAGACATCCGGCAGGGATGAAGCTTTCTCGAACGAGACGTGCATCTGATCTCTGGTCCAATCATTGATCAGAGACTAATAATATAGTAAACGTGTCTGTGGTCGTTAAATGTCGTGGTTGAGAGAAGCGAGTGAAAAAAACCGGGTATAATAGAAAGTTGAACTGTTCGATACCTTCGAAGTAGAAACCCAGAAGCTACCGACTCCGTGGTATTATCTCGAAAGCGCCGTACGCTGTAAACCCGTTAAGATACTGACTTCCCTTTCGAGCGGAACAGGCTTCCATCCCTGACTTATCCTATCAAGAGAATGGGTTTGTGTGTCGCGAAGTTCTTACATGGTCTAGGTTCTTAGATGGAGAACCGCACTTTACACGCGTGCCAGGATCGATCAAGGATACGAGCGTTACGAATACAGAGTACGTGGCCTCTTATAGCAAATCATGTCACAGGTTAGATAACTAGGTCCCGCGTTAATATGCTAATGAACGATATTGAACTTTTGATTGTTCTCTGCTTTGAACAGGAATTGGAAAAGCATCGTGGCGAATTCCAGTGGCGAATCGCTGCCAGGAAGAGATTCTCGAACGGTGCAACTATCGGCCGGCTATTAATTTAGGGACGTAGAATGTATCGCGATACCGTTAAGGAACTAGTTCTTGATCAGGCACTAATTTTTTATCAGTTCATGAAATAAATCGTTCTTTTAAGTTTATGTCAATAAATAATTGTTTGAAATAATTACTAACATCAAAATTGATAATTAAAAAATATATGTGTTGTCTGTGAAAGCAGTTAATATTGTTAGTTTTCGGGAAAATAAATGTGTAAGGTAGCCCACTTGAATGAAGCCACAGTCGATTTCTTAGCTGGATGTTGCGGTATTAAAGGTTATTTTCATACATTCTGCTTAGAATAGTTTACTTTACAATGTAGCGCAAGAATTTTAGTAGGTATTATATGTATCATTTTACTATAAAAGTCAGTGATCATTATTAAGTTCCAATTATTTCTTGTGGAACTAATATTTGATCACCTGAATAAAAAATAAGTTAGGACATAATAAAATTATAAAAAAAATTACATTTACATGGTATAATATACAAAAAATAAGTTTATTTGGTACTTTCTTTTTAATTAGTATTAGTATCTGATCAAACATTAGTTCCTTACCTGATAAGAAATTAGTTCCCATGTATTTCAAATGATCATAAACTAATTCCGCACCTGATCAAAAAATTAGTTCCCATGTATTTTAGATGATCAAAAACTAGTTCCTGACCTGATCATAAATTAGTTCCCATGTATTGTAGTGGATCAAAAACTAGTTCCTAGTCACCTTATTATTCCGTACCTTATAAATAATTAAATTATACTTATTTTCAACTGTTTTCAATTTTTCCTTAAAGTTTAAACATTAATTCATCTTTTAGTATAAAAAAAGTCTATGGTTTAAAGTTTAATTAGGTTAAAAATAAATATTAAAGCGGGAAGCCCTCTAAACTGATCAGAAACTAGTTTCTTAACGGTATGTACCTAATGGATAATTCTGTGGATTCTGTGGAACAATGAAATCACGGCTTCAACGATCCTAGATACTCTCTGATCCGTGCACTATCGTTCACTATTATCGATATACTGACTGTGAATATATTAACCGTGGACTCGTGTAAATACAACCCATTAAATTGTAAAGTGTAGCGTTGAGCGTGCAACAGTGTATATGCTGGTACAATTAAATGTTGCTTTATATTACAATAAAATTGAAGACTTTGAATTTATGGTGATTCCGAAGCTTCGCCCGATTTCCGTGTAACCCAGTTTCCACTCTCCTTCGTATCGTTTCAAGAGCGAACACCCTCTAAATCCTAAATCGATTAGAAACTTGCAGAAGCTCGCTGGTTCGAGGATCCGAATCGAAAATCTGATTGCGCGTCTTTCCGGTGCCTAGCTCGAAAATCCCGAGAACCCTTTAAACATGCAAAACATGGAAAAGCTTTCAGCGCGAGCTGCCGATCGAGAAAGAGCCGTAAAAGGAAGAGACGTTCGCGGAGACCTTCATCAGCATTCGCGCGGCGCGACAAACATGGGAAATATATCGAATCCCTTGCCAGGCTGAAGTTCTTGCAACCTTATTGCTACCTCAGGATCAACAGATCTTATGCTAAAACGCCGAATAGCGGATTTCATCTCGTAGATGGACCGCTTCGGAAAATATTCCGCAAGGCACTTATGTACTGAAAGTAAATATTTCTCCTCTGTAATTGAATTTTTGAATTAAAGAAATAAATCCGCCGCGGCGGGCAACATACGAGGCGTTTACTTATTCATACCCCGCGCTTGATCCTTAATCCTGTGCGGTCTTAACGATAAGCGGCGGAGCTTCTGTTGCAACGCCGAGATTAATAATGATTCTTGAACGGAGCAAGATTTATAACAGGGGAGAGAAGTTTCGCTTGGAAAGGAATGCCGATGAAAAAGCACGATAGTAGTTCTCCTCGATCAGCAGTCAATTCGCGTGAAAGAAACGCGAGATGGTAGGTGGTTTAACAAAGCTGCCTCGATGCTCGTTAGGACGTACCGAGAGGTTTCTGGGTCTTTCTTACCTTCGGCTCAATCCAATTCAGAAAGAAATGAAGCGGCTTTGTTATGCCCTTCGAGATTACAGAAACTTTCAAGACGCCGTGTAACAAGATTCGCGATATTTGCTGTGGAATCAACGGTTCCTCGTGGACTTTAAATTAGATTGAAGTTTCATCATCCATTTTAATGACTTTCTCAAACTCTGCCTTCGTCGATACAGCAGACGAAGTATGTATTACTTCAGCAAGGAACGCGTATCGGTTTCTTTCTTAAATTCGCGTAACTCGGTTTACCGAAGATCCCATTGTTTTTATAGCACAGCGAGGAGAAGCGATCGATTCAGTTAATTGGAGGCGAAACTTCGGTATAATTGTGACGAGTTACGATTACCGCGAATCGTTTCGGTCTTATCGAGATTTTTAGCCCCAGATAATCGCGATCGTAAACGAGCTCCTCGTGATTCGTGGCCGTTAAAGTAACTCCTTGAAACTTAGGAAAACACCCTAAGCCCTAAGGCTAACATCAAGATCGACGCGAGAACTTTTCTCAAACGAAGAAATAGCGCAATTCGCGCTACTTCTCGTGCTCTTTATCCCACCGAGAACTTACGGTGACTCTTGGTCAATTCTGCTGACTCGATCGACTTGCCAAATTCAGAGGAAGCAGGATTTCCTGGGAATTCAGTTTTACCCGACGATTTTCTCTGAAATGCTCTCGAAAATCGTTTCTCCAGAACGCGGAGAGATAAAATACTATGCGCTCCTTTTTCTAGGAAAATGCGAGTTCCCGCGTCGCTGTAAAAATTTTCACGCACTCATTAAACGGTATCTTTTCCCCAAGGTTCTCCCTCTACTCGTATTTCGTTGGTTACGCGAGGATATCTAGCGATATTTATTCCCTTCGCGTACAGTGATAATGATATTAGTTTCTGAGTCGCAGAATATCATGCCCTGACCCAGCTACTTATTCAAATAAAACGGGTTTCGCAGTTTGGGAACGAGAATCGGTCATAATCCGACAAGGGTCTTCTAAGAGAAATGTTTGCTCTGCTGCTTTCGTTGAAATATAAATTTAAACTGGTATCAATCTTTGGTGTAAATCTGGATCGCACCGTAATCTGTGGTCGAGGCAATAATTCATTGCGCGGCGTTTAATTAAAACTTTGATTTATCGCGTAACGATTTAATCCAATATTCAAGTACAAATAAAGGGAACAAAGATCTGATAGCAATTTTACCCCGCATGATACGGTGGCGATCGATCTCTATAGATATAAATTATTATTGAACGCCATCGAACACGATTTTAAATCTTTGTTGGGCGGACAATTTCGAGTTCATAACCTACTCCCGGTTTTTCCTTTACGGCAGCTTCGAAGCCTTTGGGCTGCGTTTAACCAACAATTTGTTCTAGTTCGCTTGATCTCGGCAAAGTAAGAGAAATTGTGCAATTGCAAGTATATAAGAATTGAGTACGTCGAAGTGAAATTAATGGTTGTGCACCGTTGCTGCACTTTGCGTAAGATTGATAAATCGTTATGGGAAAGACAGTTTTCCCTTAAGACATGACTACTCCTACTTTTCTCCTGTAAATTCTAAATGACAATCTTTTCCTTTGGTAACAAATAAATTCAGGCAATATTGAGACATTGCTGTAATAGCCTTTTATGACTAATTATCGACGAATCCTATTTGCTGCTCATTTATAAGTTCACAACAGCAGAGGACTTATATTAATGAAGTTATACATAAAGTGGTCTGCTTATAAGCGTCCCTTTAGAGCACAAAATATTTTGTCTGATATTTTATGGATACACTCCTTAACCTTTCTATTTCCACGAAATCCCGTAGAAGGCCTGCTTTCGATCGACATTTCCCGCGACCCAATCCGAGCAGAAATTACAAGTTCAAAGCACTTTTTAAATTATCAATGATATTCATAAATTTTCACGCTACTGTCTTCTACACGAAACATTCAACAGATTGGTGATGCTGCGTTGATAGTTGGCTACACTGATTCACTGTCTAACGGACTGATCGTTCGAACCGAACCGTGGTGGCCCCATGCTTTTCCGAATTGAAAGTTTTTACACGAGATTTCTGAAGAAAGTATATTCTGATGTACTGTAATCGTTTTATATTGTGATAGATCTACCGGAGAAGTTGTCTTAATATTTCGCCGCTCAATTTTCGTCAATGGTATGTCATAAATTCGATTTAAATTAAACTTTGTTTTTGTTTACCCTTCTGACCGCCATGCACTCGGACTTATTTCCATTTTCCATTTCTGAATAGAACTATAATTAATGTACTACATTTAATGCATTATCGTTTTAGAACATAGTGCGCATGATGTATGTGTAAACTGAAGGACTGCTATTGACTTTAAGGATGCCCAATTACGGTAAGTGATCCAGGTCAGTTTATTATATTTATATTTTTGCTTTATAAAGCATGGCTCTTAATTCCGAGTCGATTGTTATAGAGATTGAATCGGATTGTAAAGTAAAGAGTAAAACACAAGAGAAAAAACTATATTACAAGCATGAAAGTATAAGAACGGATTCTGATAAAGAAATGGAAGGATCCGCGAATGAATCCCAAAACTTTTGCTTGAAGTTGTCCCAAGATTCCGCTATATCTGACACGCAAGATACAGTTGAAAAACATGGGGAAGAAGTAATAGTGATAAGCGATTCAAGTTCTGATAGTTTTAGTCCTAAGTGTTTCCCCAAACCGACATTGAAATCGAACAAGCAGTTCACTGCAAACAAGGAATTATGTATTTTGGGCTCTTCCGATTCTGACTGTTCTGATACTGAAAATGAAAGATTCTTCCAAGCATGGAGGGTGAATAAGAAACACAACTATATTAGTCATAATCCAACAAAAAAGAGTGTTATAAATATGAAGAATGTAATATATACTTCTGACGAGACTTCATCCAACAGTAGCGGACAAAGTAAAAAAATCATTCAGTCCTCCGATAAAACTAGCAGCAGTTATATCAGTTATACTCCAGAAAACAATTTCAAAGCTGTATCAAAGACAAAACCTCAGATTCGGAGTAATACAGGCAATGGAAATGATGTGTTGTCGAGTTGTGCCGCTAGTACCAGCAGTACTAAAAGCTCGAAAAGCTTGTATCCACCGAGTAAAACTTCATCCACTAATGATAAACATCGTGGTGTTATTACGAAAAAGATTACACGGAAAGATACCGAAAACATTATGAAAAATATAAAGTCGACAAGAATAGTATACGAATCACCAAGGAGAGAAAATAATGTAATAATCGATGAAAGCATGGACAGTTATATACATCCAGCTATTTCACTCAATGACAACTTGATAAAGGGCAATAAAATTATTGATGAGACTCCGGTAGATTCTGAGAGTGATGTTATTGAAAGTTCTCAAGTAAATGTAGCAAATCCCAATAGAAATTATAGTAATATATTGAAGGCTGCGTCAGATGTAAAAAGAGATTTGAAAATCGAATGTACCGAATTATCAGAAAGGAAGAAGAGACAAATCTCGCAGTGGCTCATGGCGAATTCGCCTGATTCAAAGAGCGACAGTTCCTTTAGTATTGTGCCTGCCAGTAGTAAAGGTGAAATAAGCTCTGGAAACAGCAGTCTAGAAAGATTGGAAATGAATTATGAAACTCCAAATAATAGAGGGAAAATACATCATGCGCCTATGAGCGATAAGAGGATAACGAATCAAAATTCAACGAATCAAACTTGCAAAGCAGTATCGCGGCAGCTTTCATTGCATGAATTTACCCAACGAGCGGAAAATAATGTTCCTGAGCTGCGTACATTAAAAAGCAATCGTACTAATAAAACTACAGTTTCAACTCCTCCGACGAATGCACCACAAAAGGTGGGTGTTATGGATTGTGCAGACATACTAGATAAATTATATGGTAAATCTTGGCGAGATAAGGCGGATGTGTTGCTCCCAAAGTCAGAACCACGAAAACAAAGCGTTCCTATAAAAAGTAGAGGTATTCAGACTGAAAGGTAAATTGAAAATGGTAATTTTGATACTACGATCAGCTTAAAGGTACTGTAATTAATATCTACACATTTCAGGAAAGGAATAACCAAAGCCAAGTTTTATGTAGCGGATTCAGATGACGACGATTCCAACACATGTGAGTTATTATGTTATAAATCATACTGGGATAGCTGTTACTTTTATACGCCTGTTAAATAGACTACATTAACCATTGAAAATATGATTTAGCTTCAAAGGACTTAAGATTACAAAAGCATTCAACGAAAACGACTGAACGAAAGAATGCTAAGCAACTAGATAACTTTATTAACGATCAAGGATCATCAGGAAGTGGATCCGAGAGTTTATACTACACTGCACTGACAAATCCAAGAATATCAGTGAACGGTGAAAAACCCAAGATAGCGTTTCCACCAATTACGCAACGGTAATGAATATATATTTAGGACGCTTAGAAGTATGAGGAATTTTTTAACAATGATTATAACTCATTCTATAGAGCTATTGCGATATGCGATTCGGATACCGAAAATGAAGACGACAAGAGTAACAGTAGTCCAGTACATGACATAAGAAAAAAATTATTGTTTAACAACGACGGCAGTGGAGATTCGAGTACTAGCGAATTTGATCCTGGTGATTATGTGCCACCAAGACCCATAGTCACAAAAGGTAATATACGTCTTTAAACTGCGTTAGTAATTTTTATACTACCTTTGTTCCTTTATACAAGAATATGTTTTTACAGATCCGATTAAGACCTCCTGCCAAACGTCTAAAATAAATACTCGAAGGAAGATAACTTCTGACAAGCAACAGCATGACACACATCCTGGCTTCTTAGCGTCCCTCTCTGAAGGTGTTCCTATTGCTAATGCACACCCAGATGCTAAGAAGTACAGAAGTGATTTTAAAAGCAATAAAGAGGCTTTATGCAATTATTTGTTCAAATTATACAATGGAAAAGTATTTGACAAGAAGCTACCAGAAGACTTGTCGATCGAATGGAATATCCGTATGAGAGGAACCGCTGGGTTCTGTTATAACAAGAAGTCTTTAAAAACACTTGGAGGTGTTGCGAAGTCTTCGAGGATAGTCTTAGCAACAAAGATTCTAGATACACCAGATAGATTACGCGACACTTTAATTCATGAAATGTGTCACGCAGCAGCTTGGTTGATCAACAATGTGTCCGATGGTCACGGTCCGTTTTGGACAGGATGGTGCGTTGCAGTAATATTTGCTATCTTTACAATTATTACAAGTTATTCTGATTTCTAATGTCCCAGGGCCAATAAAGCCATGAAGACACTTCCCGAGCTGCCGCCAATACGGAGGTGTCATGACTATAAAATCAAAACAAAATTCACGTACAGATGTGTAGGCTGCGGATACAGGTACAATGTTCTCCGTACAATTTTTAATGCAACAGACGTTCATTCGTCTATACCGTACGGTGGAAACTTTGTTTTAGCATCGGCAGACATTCTAAATCTTTGGACATTGAGAGGAAACGATGTGGCCATTGCTACGGAAAGTTTGAACTATTACTAAACAAAACGATGAAAGATGGGACTGTACAAGTACAAACACCGAAGAGAGAAGCTACAGGGTTCGCTCTTTACGTAAAACAGAATTACAATTTTGTAAAGAAAGAGAGTAACATGAGACACGCCGAAGTAATGAAGACTTTAGGTCAGCAATTTTCAGCAGTTAAAATCGCAAAGAAACAAGGAAATTTTGAAAACGATCCAGATATTCCTGGTTAAAGTATTTAGTGGTAGAACTTTTGTCGAGCATTGTTTTAAATGCTCTTTATTTTACGCTTAGTATATGGAATTTTAATATACCTTGACACTATTCGAGAACTCGTATTTTAGACAAACATTGTATGACTGAACGAAACTGAGCCGATCTTACCATTGCAGGCATTGGAATGCGAATTTTGGAATGAGATTTTAATTGTATACAGAGACGAGGTTATGCTATTTGTATATACATAGATTTTTTGTAGATGAACTGTATAGACACGATTATAGCTTCTAAAGTTAGTATCACGACTGAACAATAAATGATATGTGGAAAATAAATCATTGTACCTTGATTGTAATTAATAAAAGGCAAAGTAACAAAACAGTATCGTAGACCCAAAGAAGCTTAAGAAATATTTTATATTAATGGCAAGTACATACTGTTACAGCAGTACAATCGAATAATTCGTTGTAGCAGCGATGTATTGTTAAAGCGATTTCATATTTTTATAATATCCAATAATTTGTTGCAACTATTAAGGCTGTTTCTACGTGAAATGTCGCGGCTATTCGATGAGAACGTTGCCTTTAGATCAGATGCACGGAAAGCGCGCACGCGCCAAGTTCGCGGTGTGGCGGCGGCATCAACAGCGCACTCTAAAAACAGTCGAGCCGAAGATGGCGACGTGCGAGTGGCGGTGTCGGTGCGGTGTTTGAGAGAAAGGACCATGTTGTCGCCGCAGTGTTCGCAGTGTTTCCGTGATCCGCGTTGAGTTCGGTGCAAATGTAGGAATGTCAGAGGCTAAACGGGTACCTTTGCAGACCTTGGAGTTTCCGGAGTCCTTGGGCTACGCCACGAAGAAGGAGAAAAAGGGGGAAAAGGGCAAACAGCTCGCGCCCTCCTTCCGCTTCACACTCACCCTGCCAGAGTCGAACGAGAAGGCATGTCCTGAGTTCAACTATGCACAGCTCCTCAAAGCAGCCGAGGTCAGTTTCTTCCTTTCACCCGTTTAATACGTCCAGCCAAAAGGAAAACAAAGCCTGCAATGCCTCTGTCCATACGCTTGAGTCTGCCAAAACATCTCGCCAGGCCTAGCAAACACCGGCCACGATTTCGTTTCGTGCACACGCACTTTGACAAGAAACTGCAAAAATTCCAATGGGATCGCCCATTTTCGCGATGCACAAGACGAGGGGAACTGGTGCCCGCTGCTTAGGCGAATTGTCATGTCGCGATTGCCGTTTGGGATCCGGGTGCCTCGCGACACGTTACATTTTTCCTGGTCGGCTAACTTTTCGACCCAGGGTACCTCGGTATTACGTCTAGCCTGGTAGAAAAAGGTGTGATCAATTCGAAGCCATCGAATAGAAACGTCACAACGCGTTGCCGGTGTATGCCCGTGTCAACGTATGCTTCCACGAGGCACCGTCTGTTACGTCCGTTGAGCTTCTTTCCAAGCCTGCCCACGAACCCACTGTTCAACGGATCATTTTCGATAGTCATTGTTCAGCCTATATAAAATAGGCACACGGAACTACTGCTATACGACCATACAATCCGGCATTGCGAATTCCTCCAAGCGACATGCCTGTATTCGTGCCGCGTACGCTTGTACATTTTGAATCGTTCGTGTGTCTACTACACTTTCGTTTAACATTTTTAAACGATACTAGCTCGTAGAAGCGACAGCTTAATGCGTGTCTTATCGTGGTAATCTCACGTATGTGCACGAGAAACCTCATTGTTAATTTTGTGATCGATGCATCGAGGACGAACTCGTGACTACCGACACGTATAAAACACGTTGCACGTTCCTCTGAACCTATATCTGATATTCGTATCGATGCTCGATTACGCCTTTTTGTTCTCCTTCATCCTTTCATTTCCTTATCGATACATCTGTGTTTATGTTTCCCACACGTACGGCCAGATACCTTTGTTCCCCCAAACAAATAAAATTGTAATTATTCGGAAGTGCAGGGACTACGTGATATTTGTCTGGAAAAAAATGGTGTCTTTGTTCTTGTTTGAGGCTTTTTCAAAATATCAACGATAGATAGAATTTTACTTTTAAGTGGGTTTTCGGGTCGGTATCAATAGATCTTTGAGGATTCCACTTGAAAACTGTTGTTACTAAATACCATTAGCCGAAGCAACTTCGAAATTTTCACTTTCGCGCGTTCTTTATTATACATTTTTATACGAAACCGCGTTACGAATAAAATTGTTCTAATCGTTTTGCATTCGATATTGATATGCTAATTCGTAATAAATTAAAATAAAAACTGAGAACGTTATAAATATTAAAGGTAATATCTATGCAAACTTGCTTGTCGGTGTTTGTCCTAGACATTGTGCAAATTTCTTTCCGTTATTGCACACGATTACAGACATGGTATGTAATTTATTTCGTACTCGCTTATAATGCTTGAAGCACATATGTTTAAACTTATTGACCGTTGCATTTTTATTGGGATCAATCACTCATTGTAGCGTCTCTGGTACTAGGAGAACAGAAGATAACAGGAAGTTGCACGTCTCGAGGGAAAGAGCAAGAGTGCTACTCTTTCGCCGTATGTGCTCCTGGTATCAATGGACAGCTTATGCCTCCTTCTGAATCAACTTTATTTCTCCACCCTTTTTTACACTCCCGTTTTCAAATACATGTAGCTCCGAATGTTTTGCAACATTTATTTTCTTTGTATAAATATTGGTAATAAATATTTTGCGAAATTGTTTCGAAATGTTTTTAATTGATTTATGCATTAGTCGTGACATACATCAGGGAGCGTCGCATTTTAGCAGCGTAAATTTAAGCATGGATATCATTTAAAGTATCAACATTTGCGTCATTGTGAACGCGAAACGGGGCAGCCGAGACAACCACCGTTTCTTCCTTTTTCATGTTCTTTTTTATCGATACACGTGCAGTGTTTGAGTTTCATCAATCAAAGTAATTACTAGCGTAGCTGGTGAGTTGCGTGCATGCGCAACACGTGGACTATTTCTGAATTTTTGATAAAACGGCGAAAGTGCGCGCCGGAATTAAAGCGTAACCGCAGCTTGCTGTGGGTTAGTAGGTGATATCCGGTTAACGGTCGTTAATAATACTCGCGCTCGAACCTTTAAGCAAATTGTTGATTTAATTTTGTAGAAAAAACGTCGAAAGGAGGTTCTCAAGCGAGGGGAGGAAAATGCAACGAATGGACTGCCGTTCGATGACGACGACGAGGACGATGATAAACTTCGGGATATGGCAAGACGTTTCGAAGCAAAATATGTATGTAAAACGATATTTAATTAGCTTTATGGTAATGAATGTTGAAAGTGTATGTACGAAAGTTTCGTTTGATTACAGGGAACATCTACTACGGGAAAGAAAAGACGTAAATATGACGATTACGTGGATTTGGGCGCTGGGTACGACGAGAACGATTCCTTCATCGACAATACCGATGCGGTACGTAGTGCATGAAATAATTATATTAAACCGAAATGTGCATAAGTGTTTAATATTTATTACAGTACGATGAGATTGTACCAGAAGAGGTGACTACGGCGCACGGAGGTTTTTATATTAATTGTGGAGCTCTGGAATTCAGGACAGCCGATCGGCATTCATTGGTTCATAACAACAATAATAATAATACTAATAATAGTAACGACGAGGAAAGTAGCGAAAGCAGCGAGGAAGACACCGAGGATGTGGATAGTCCAAAGAGATCAGAGAAACGAAATCTTAGCTCATCAGACGAGGATGAAGCCGAAGACATTACTGGTGACCAACCAAGAAAAGTAACTGATGTTATAGAAGATTATCACTTAATTCGCCGCTGTTTTGTGCTAAAAAAAAACCGTTCTGTTTTGCAGAAACAAAAAGTAGATGAAAATGGAGAAAAGAAGCCTGCTCAGGATAATATAATTAAAAAGAAAAAGAAACCACAGACATCACAAGACCAGCAAAATTCTCAACAAGATGGAGACGCTATAAACAGGCGGAAAGAGAAAGGAGAAATTACAGATGCTGAAGGTGGTACATACAATTGCGTATAACAACAAAGTTCTTATGAAAAATAATGTAAAACGGTTCTAAAAAGGTTTCGTAAATATTAGTTTCAGAGGATCAAGAAGATAAGAAAAAGCCTGATAAAATAGATACTCAAAAAATTAAAAACACATCAGATAAGAAGTTCGATATAAAAAAGTTTGAGAAAAAGACATCCAACAGTAGTAATGGGTTTGATGGGAAGAAGTTAGAGTTAAAGAAATTAGGCACTAAAGATAGTAATATTGATGATGCAATAGAGAGCGTAGTTAATGCTGCTAGAGTCGAGGATGAATCGAGTAGAGACACAACGGATTCTGGCAAATCTCGATGTATAGGCACGGAGTCTGAATGTGACGATGTTGATAAAGAAGAAGCACCGTTGCCTGATTCTCTTCCAGAAAATGTTGTAGAAATAGTTAATAAATTGAAGGCGCGTGCCGAAAATAGTAAAGAAGGAAAGACTAAATTTTTCAATACAGCGGTGAACGGATTATTGCTTAGGTGAGTGTAATTATTTCACTCTCTCATACTTGGGATGAACACCCTCAACGGGATGAGTGTTTAATATCATTGTTTCTAATTCAGTTTAGAGAAAAGATTAAGGATGCTTTCTTCCCCGAGTCTAAGGCTAGACACATACGGGCATCTGTCGCGATTTCTACCATGTAGTAAAATGGCCCTTCAAAATAGAGCGAAAAAGTTGTATGTGCAGGATCTTGACTTTAAAATCAAAGATCTTATACAAAGGTAGCCTATATTTTCGTGGCATATTTACCTCGCAATGAATTTTCTGTAATCATGGTGAATGTTTAATATTTAATATTATTTCGTTACAGGTTAAAAGACGTCATCAACGGAATAATGCCGTCTGTGATGTGCAAATATCTTGACGAATGTCAGAAGGTCGCTGAAAAGAAGTAAGTATTCTTCCAAATATTTCTTTCGATTCGTTCCTAAGTAATTAGTATTGGTCCTTTTCTTGGAGTTGGCAGAAATTATACTTTAATCTTGGATTAGTTAAAAGAACAGAGAAATTTAGATTAGATATAACGTCTTTGAGAATTCTAACATACATTAATCCCCCAAATAACTTTAAATAGGAACTTATTGTTATTTTCTATTTCTTAGTCCTCATTTATACTGGGATATATACCGGTACTGTTGGTAAGGTGCCCCTCGCAAGAGGAAACCCTTTCTATTCTCGCCTTTCCGGTTCTTTATCTTCAATTTTTTCTATCTTCTCTACTTTTCCCTTATTCTACTCATGCTTACTTATTTCTGGTATCTCAATGTACACTTCAGATAATGCTAATCATTTTCTACACGAAAAATGAAATAACATGCCTTCTACTTATTTGTTATTACATTGAGATAGCGGACACATAGCGGGGCTTTTTATCATCAGTATCAGTGTTTCATTTTTCATAAGCATCATCCCTTTTTGTCATAAGCTACAGAGCCTTACATTTATTGGAAACTTGATTCGACAATCGTGGGTACATTCCTATGCAGGAATTCGTGATACATTCTTGTGCAGGAATTTTTTAAATTATAAAATTTATTATTACGAATGTATGCTGATCATCATAATTTATCATCATCATCATGATATGAATACCGCAATAGTTACCTTTTTTCTCCTTCGTTTACAATAAATAATCCTCGTTTTAGGGAAATGGAAGAATCGCCCGCAGATGCTGAAAGTTCCGAAGACGAGGACAATTGTGAGAATTCCGATAAGTCGAAGATTCCTAAAAAACGATTCCCTTGGACCGACGAAGCAAAGTAAATCTCTCGAAATCAAGCTTATACTACATTAGGCCCGTTAGGTGACGAAATCTGGTATCGGTATATCAACTTCTCTTTTGTTTTGCAGAAAACTTGTCTGTGAAATCGCTAATGCAAGGAGACAATGCTATAATGTCTTAAGACCAAGAAAATTAAGTATGTACACTTTTGTTGGATCGTATTTGCTTCGTCAAGTATTACCGTTATGGCCGCGTGGATACATGAATGCGCATACTTTGTTAAAATTTGTTGATGATTGTGAACCTGTGTAAGTAGTACTATGAGTTTACCATGAACGTAGTTCTAAGTTCGTATTTGGTTTTGTTAATTTCGTCGTTTGTTTTCACACAGAAACTTGTTCTCTATAGTACGTTCATAATTCCGAACCTCGTATTCTTTGTTTCGTCATATTAACCGTAACATGGTTTCATTTCAGCCCGAAGAAGAAGTCTAAAAAATTGAAAGAGGTTGGTAATGGTAATACTACTTCTGGAAATACAGTGTACAGTTCTGCAAAGATCGAGATATCAACCGTAAATAGCGCGTCTTCACAAGAGAAAGATAAAACTGCAACAAGTGCACCTAAAGTTCCGAATGTTACAGAGAACTCGACAAATTTCGTGAAGCAACCGTCGACAAAATCAAACGATAACGCCGAGAAAAGGCAGCATAGCGTAAAGCATAAGGATAAAAATAAGGACGCTAGTAACACGGGGCAGCAACACGACAGTTTGACAGTTAATAATTCCACTGTAGGTAAGATCTCTGTTGTGCCTACAGCTCAATTGATGGCTCAGAAGCCAGTTAAATGTCACGTAGAGAAGATTAATTTAATGGAGTTAGCTAATAGTTCCCTTTCTATCACGCCCGTTAACGATTACCACAAGACGTCTACAAAGGTGAATGAAAATAAGAAAGATGTAGTTTCTATTACGGCTTATTCCGAAACCTCAAACGTTCTTCCAAACACAAATGAAGTGCCTCAAAGTGGACATCATTCCGTACACAGACAGGAAGCTTCATATACGCAGCCTCAGCATTCTAGCTATCCTACGTCCAGTCAAACATCTCCGCACTCGAAGCCCGTACCTTTGAAGCACAGGTTGCTCCACGAGAATACAGAAGCGAAAAGTGATAAGAAATCAGAGGACAAAGATATCGATATAGTTAATAAGACTGAGAAAAAGGATAAGAAGAGGGAACGGTGCGTGGAAGTTAAGCATAAATCGTACGACGTTAAAAAGAGGAAGAAGGATCAAAAGGTAATGGAAAAGCAAGGGAATATTAATTCAGATGTAGTGCCTATGCAACAGCAGCAACCACAACCACCGCCCCCGCTCCCACCGCCGACACCATCACTTACAAAAGAGGAACAGGAGCAAAGACAGAATGAAGAAACTATTGCTGCTACTAATTATTTAAGTCAAATCATTAACGATGATGCTTCTGCGAAAGGAATAACAGATAAGCGGAAAGACACGGGGCTTATTTTAGAGGAACCGGTAAATAATATGGTGCAACCAACGGAACAAGAAAAAGACGTACAAATGGTGATGCGATCGTTGAAAGAACTGCAAGAATTACAGGAAATGAAGTACTCCCCGAGTAACTCGCCAGTTAATAGTAACATTCAGAAACCTAATAAGTCGAATGCACAGTGTGCTATTTATCAGGACGAATATTCACGCTTATATATAAAAAAAGACGTCAAACTGAAATCTAAAGATGAATCACAATGGTAATGATATTATCACCGTCGAATAACATGCACTAGAGTTGTAAATTATGTTAAACAGAGTCTAAAGAAAATAGAGGAAGCCAGTGACCAGATAATAATTTCATAGAGAATCTATAGGCGGATGTTTCAGTAAATTTATATTACTTTTTATGGAAACAAATTAACGTGGAACTGATCAGAACTTCTTCCATTGCAAGCCGCGTCATTGTCGACGACCAAAACTTATACGCCAGCTAATGAATAGCGTGCCGCGACCATGTTGTGTCGCACGAATTTTTAAGTATTTTAACAAACCGCCAAAATATGTAAATATATTAATTCATTCGTAGTAAATTGAACATGCGCGTGTACAGAGTAAGTATAAATTATGGGAGTATGTTAATCGTATAGACACTTGTAAATAAGTTAGCGTCCATTCATCGCCGTGAATGGGGTGGTCCGCAAAGGTCCATTTTTTCTTTTCTTTTTTATTTAACGGCTTGCCGCTGCTTGGCGATTTTAACACATGTCCACCAGCATGGAAAGTTATCGATGCGCGACGACATGGATCGGCGTAACTTTGTTTTATCGGAAAACATAATTGCAGAATGCTTCTTTTTAATTTTACATACTGCCGGGTTGTAGGAGGGTCGGGCTATCGCTGTTAGTCAACGTTCATATTTTTTTATTTGTTCTAATCATATCGGGCCACCCTGAATCACCGAGTGAAAAAGAATGTTTCGAACGGTGTTCCTTTTGCGCACGTACGACAATTTATAATTTTAACGACGAGAAACGGAGGAAAGATTGCGTAATCCGTATGTATATTTTTCGACGCGTATTCTAAATTAAAATCATTGCCTTCCAAATTGTTCACACACAATCGGATAAGCATCTAATTGGCTGGCTTAACGTAACACGGTACACACAAATGATAAAACGGTCATTTTATTATTTGGAAAGACAGCGGAAGGGTTGCGGTGGAACGGCGGAATGCTATACACCCTTTATCATACTTGTAAACCAAAAATGCAAGATAAACCGAAAGATGTGTCCTCATATACCGACATTTTTTTAGGGATTTCGAGTAAAGCATTAAAAAAAAAGAAGTTACCACGATTATTAAATTCTGTTTGTAAACTGCAAAACTGTATAGCTTGGTGTGCTGCTCGATCGAACGATCAATTTTAATAACCGGAATGCAAGGAGAGAATGTGCGTGAAAGTACTATTTAGAGAGAGCTACGATATTTTTGGAACACAAAGATGACGATTAGTGATGTATTATAATACCACATTACCTTCTTCTCCCCCTCCCATCTTACCTACCCTTTACGATACTTAGAGTATAATTAAACGTCTTGTACAATTCTGCACCGAGAATTTCCATGAAGACGACGTAAAATATAAGTTTTGAATATTTTTTACAATATCTATATATTTCTTACCTTCACCTTTGTCCGACAACTATACTGTAGAGGAGCCTCTGAAATTATATTCGTAAGTTGTAAATAACATATTCATAGGAATAATTTATTTGAACAAAAAATTTTTTTTGTATTATTTGTAAGTTTTAACGTATTAAAAGAATTCTAACGAAACGAGTGTCTTTTGAATAGAGTAATAAAGCGTCGACCAGAGAGACGGGGAAACAGTGAAAGGAAATACCCCTGTCTCGCAGCGACAGCTGACCGCTTTGCATTTTCAACAACTTCGCCGTTTCGCTTCATCGATCGGCGGGCTTATTCCCTAATGCGTAGAGCCGAAAGGTCTCCAAGGTCATGTCGATTCATTGTTTCTCCCGCAGATCTTTCGATTTCTGCGCACAGGATGCGTTTAGTTTCGTCGCTGCAACAAGGCCGTCCGCTTGCATATAAAATCTAGCGATTCATCCAACAGTAGCCAGTCGAAAACTTATCTCTTTCATTACTTAACATTCTATCCCCATAACTGAATCGACTTTAGGCCATGCCACGTTTCGTTTTGAATACTGTACTCCTGTTCCTCGTTCGACGCAGCCTGTGCGCCTCTGACTCCGTAGCCCTGCAGGCTGACAAACAGTCAGGATCTGCCTTATCGGACATGGTGGGAAAAAAGGTCGAGTCGAGCCATATAATTTTCGACGACGAGAAGACCATTAAGGAAGGCAATTCCGCCCGTAACAGCGGCCAGCTAGGATTTAACGAGCAGAAGCAGGACGAGAAGAGGTACGACGTCCAAGATACCGCGCGGAAAGGGTATGACAAAGGAAGGCATAGTTTAGGCGAAACCGAGGCCATCGATCAGGGAAGCAATTCTTTCGAACGCCACGGCGGCGGATATTACAAGAAAGGGCACCAGAGGACCGGTTTCAGCAACAACTACCATAAGGATGAGTCGGGAAATAACTCGAGCTTCTATGAGGACAGCGACGACGAGAGGGGTCATAAGTCGTCGGGGAACAGCGGCGGTTATTATGGGCAAAAATCGCAGGACTCGTTTAGGGACGGCGCTCGCGATGCTTCCTATATTGGACGAGACCGTGCGAAGCAGGGAACGTACGACAATAGACAGAAGTAAGTTGCCAGAGGTGTGCCCGTGCTTCTTTACCGGTTTTTAGCGAGCACAGCCTGTAAACGCGGGGAAGAAAAGAATCGCAATTAGTATCGATACGTGTTCTATGCCATGTAATGATCTATATAAAGCGAGAGAAATGAAGACATCGTTTTATTGTCCTGTTCAGCTTCAACAACTATCGCGATCATGTCGGAGGGTACCGCAATAACCGATACAAAGACGATAGCAGGAACTACCTGAGAGACCAGGCAGGTCGATATTTCGATCGAAATGGGAAGGAGATTTATTATCGCAGAGAGAAGTTAACCCCGGTTGTTCTTCGTAATGATTATTTAACGCCGTTTAATGATCCGCGTTATGATATAGATGCGGTATCCAGGAGCTATTACAAAGCAGACTCGTACATCATGCCTTACACGAGAGATTATCGGTAACTGTATATTATTAAGATTCCGGGTTGCGTTGTACTAAATCATTGCTAATTTGTTTATTCGCAGATATTTCCCACATCGACACAGGGATTACGAACGGGAACTGCATTATCCTTATCGAGGACATTACAATAGGAATTATCAGGATGATTTTTATGATAACGAGTATCTAAGCAATTACAGGAACGGTTTTAACAACGGATATCACAGATTTTGAAATATGATCTTTTGACGAAAAGTGTAGATGTATATAGATACCTTGATAGGGCGCATGGATCGTGAATTTATGCATCGGATAATAAAACTGCCTGTTTTATACAGAATTACGCTCGGTGTTTTAATCTTTCATATTTATTGTAATATAGAGTATACCAGAAGGTCCACCGCTGCCATGAATAACGGGTACGATAAAGCCTCTGCAACTTTATTACGTTCATTATGAGAAGCGATAGTTTGAGCGTTGATAACCTTGTAGAGACCTTTTTATACGGGGATCTTTCTAAATGAAGTCGTTCGTAACTTACTGGTAGTATTTTGCTGCACGTTCACGGCATTATCGTAGAAGGTGAAATGAAGCATGGTCAGGTAAACGTTGAAGGCGTTCGTGCAAGTTCGTATCAGCCAGTAATATTCGGGATCCAATTGATTCTGTTCGGACATTATACGAGTTCTTCCTCGATTTCCCAGCGAACACATTTATAGATCCCTATCGATAATTTTGATAGCGAGCCCTAAGGAAGGCGAGAAACTGTTTACGCCGAAAGCGATAACGATCGCATAGCTATGCTTTCGATTTGCCCTGCTCATTTATCAGCAGCCAATTTTGATGGAATAAGTTCAAAATATTTCTTTACTTCGCCGCGAGTGGCGCGACCCTCGCCGCTCGTGACGTAATACGAAATACTCGACAGTCAGAGGTCTGGGGGTCTGCTGCGTGACCTTGCAGTGTTTGTAAACAGACACACGTTGCCGTTGCAAAGTGTCGAAGATAGGACGGAATCGCGATAGAACGAAGCGTGTCACGAAGGATTCCCCGAGGAAACATCAAAGACAGGCTCAACCACGGAAGCCATGGAGGTAGAGCCAGTGTGCATCGCGGAAAACGAAACGGTGAGTCGACAATTTGTGATAGCGATTCAAGTGACAACGTGCTCGTGTGATGCAAACTGGCATGGAAAACAGGCAACGAGATTACGCGCGTTAAACAAGATTACACCATGTTGTGCAAAGAGGGCGCGCGTACAAAATCTGTGGTATTTTTCCCGAGCATATTTGCTGTCCGGGTGTTGATGACAAAGGGCGTTGTTGCTTTCGTTTGACGTCAGGACATGTAGGACGTCGAGGGTTTGTCAAGGAGCCGCGGGGCAGAGGAGGGGGACATAGGCACAACAGAAGGGTAGCTGTGGCCATGTGTGCGCGCCCGTTTCACGGTGTGCGTGTCGCGATATAGTTAGCTGGCGTTCGATGTCGCTGCTCAGTAGTCTCGCATTTTTGCCGAATGATCGCGCCACCTGCCGTTCTTCCTCGTTCCCTCGGTTGCCCAACGATGACGTCGCAGTCTCCGAGCTGCTCCGAGCGATCATGTGACCGGTCAGGCGCGGAATGTGCGGGAGCTTATTTCAGTGAAATATCCTTCGATGTAATAACCCATTACGCGGAAAATGGAGATCGTTCGGTGTCCCATTCGTCCGAGATTAACAGCCACAGCATGAATAAGCCCCGTAACCACGAGACAACGTCCCGAAGGTAATAGTTTATTCGACATGTCCTGACACGTGACAATTCCTACCGCTGCCATGACGTCATAAAATCAAAGACACTTGAGGCTCTCCACTGTTAAACAATTAAATAACTATTCACTTACTAAATTCCATTAAGATCACAGCAAAAGTAACGAAGGGAAACGTGTCACTCCTACACAAACTTACGAAATTAAGAACATTAAAGATACAATCGTATCGAAGGCTGGAGAAATTCCTTACACCCTGTCTTTCCCGCGTAATCGGGACAAAAGTTTCGGGAGCCCCCATCGCATTACAGAGTTATATAAAAACCGATAATCTAAACCGAATTCCATGTTAATCGTGCTCGAGTAGACGAACCGGGTGTGGATAGATAAGTAACGTTTTGAATGTATTATTCGAAACAGGACGACGAACATTTCGAACGCATCAGCCACGGCGTCAGGAAGAAAGCGCGCGCAAGTTCGCTTGTCGCCATGAAAATTTGAATCTCGGAACGATGCCGCGCGAGGTTCGTGAGATCGCCGTGGCGCGTCGCGGTTGTCGTTTACATTATTACTACCGGTTGCACTGTTCGGGCACCGGTACCGTGCACCACGTCCCTGTACGCAGCGTTCTGGCCCGTCAACTGCGCAGTTGACACAGCTCGGACGTCGCGTAGCACCGGTGAGTTCTCCATTCACGCTCTTTTTACTCCATTTACTCCATTTTCCGCCGTTTCGTTGGGCCTGCCGAGTGCGTTTGCCGCGCGTACGCGTCCACGTTCGTTCACCTCGCAGCCAGCCGCGGTACAGTCAGTTCCGTTTCTCGAACGCCTTCTACGCGCACAGTTTCCGAACGATCCCCACAGCTCACTCTTTCCCGGCTAAATCGCACGGCACGCTTAATTCCTCGTCCGATCACTGTACCTATCGTTTCGACCCTTCACGCCCTTCCGCGAGGCTGATCTTCAGATTCCCGAGTGATCGAGAAAAATGCCGGTCGATCGCGATGCACAGCCAAGTTAAACTCGGTCGCCCACACGCGACGCTACTGCGCAATATTTAACGGTACGCGTTGTATATACCTCGGGGGAAAACGGTGTTCCTCGATCGCGAATTGTATGATTTTCGAGGGAAGTACGTAATATTAATAGTTTATCTCGATGGTGTACGTTGCCTTCGCAGCGATAAACGCTGTTGCGTTTCAGCGCCCGCGATTGTGCTCCGTGCGGATTTCTACTCGTAGTTGCTCGAAATTTATCGCAATCCGAAGTCGTGGCTTGCAGTTACCTTGCGCTCACCCTCGTAAGGGGATTTCCAGCAGTTTAGGTAGGCCTTTTAATCTTTAAAGGCTCCTCGTGCCTCCGAGCTCTCATGAAGCGTAGGGTAGGGTCGGGCTAAAAGTCCCGTTTTTCGTATAAACCTATGTAAAATTTAGTACTAACAATCTAGAGATATTTGGTGTTATTTTTTATAAACTATAACTATTATGCTTTACCCCACAAAATGTTTGTCAATGCAGAATTGGGCTTCTTGTCCCACGCACGGGGCAAAAAGTACATTGTATAGGGTAGTAAGTCCCAAATGTCTTTTCGTGTAGAATTAAACTAAATATGTAAAAAACTCTTTTCAAATCAACAAATATTTATTAAACCAATTCTTTTTGATATACAATATTGAAAGGAAAGCATGACTTCTTTACCAAAAAATAAAAATATAAGTCAGAGGCTCACTTTGAACTGAAAACTAAAAAAAATCGCTCAACTAAAACAAAAACACTATTTAAAGACTTTGGACTATTTAAAGACTTTGGACTATTAAAGATTTTCTTTATAGTTTGGCCATTTTATTATGAAAACAAATAATAAAATATATATTTTCAGTCTGTGAAAATATATATTTTCAGTCTTAGAAAATATTATCATTCAACAATAAACAATATCATGCACATATTACTAAAGGAACATACAATCTTAACGTACTTGGCTGATATGCTTTTAAACTGTGGTTTACTTCGTATAAAACAACAAAGACGACGTATTTCTTTTAGTTTTCGATACATTAAATAACGATGGCGTCGTGTAATTCGCGCGAACGTCCAGGAGCGACTGGCGACTCTGTGGTCACCTCCGTTTTTTCTCGCCTTTTACTTACTATACTGCGAAACTCAATACATTGTTTAGGAATATAGATATTGAATTCGGGACTTTTTACCCGTCGGATTTTTTGCTCCACCCTACCCTACATAACGAGAGGCATGGGAAATTTTAATGGATCTATCGATCGCTGAAAGTATGATAGTTTTCTAGCCGGTACGTTTTAGAGTTAGTTCATTCGTGCTCCAATATTAAACAAACGTATAATACATCTGGTGTACAGGGTGATTGAAATATTATTTCTTAACGCGAACAATTTACTAGCTACTTAAGATCGTCATACTAGGTGAATCACTCCGTATAACCACAGTCGTTGAGATTCCGTCTGAAATTAATCCTTTATGATCAACCACACGCATAGCGCTCTTATCTCACCTTGTACTTCGAAACAGTCCACCGTCTCCTGTTTCCTTCGATTCGCTGCTACTCCAATTTATTTTCGAAGCAGACGGGACCCGAGAACTATCTCATGGGATGACGAAAACAGAGACGGTCGCAGCGTCTATCGTTTCCACCTTTGTACTACCTTATCCTCGAAATTGACGCTCCACTGTCCGCGATTGCAAACACTTTTCGGATACGGCGGAGCTCGGTACAGGAAGGCTGCTTGTTTACACGCGCCGCTGATAACTATCGAATTGCACGCGCGAAATCGGCGCGCCGGGTAGAAATGTTCCTTTACGGGGGAGAAGGGTCCGCAAAAGTGGGGACGAAAAATTCCTGGCAAGGAAACACGGAAAGGGAAGGAACGTGCATCGCAATTTTCATAATGTTGCTCGCGTATTTGGAAGTGTTTACTGCTGTAATTCCTGTAAATCTGTCGCGAGCTTCGGAGCATCCGTATCGCGATGTCTCGCAACGGTAGGAATCCCGGCTGGTACTTGGCTGGGGAAGCAAAGGGACCCAGAATTCAGTTGGATCAAGATTACTGATATCTCGTGCAATTGGATGTAGATTACGTCTAGGAACTCGCCTACAATTTTCAGATTCCCGAGGCTTGAGAACGTTCCTACATTCTTACGCTTGCTCTAAAGCAAGTGTTCCGTTGCCGAGGGTGAACCGAGTCGTTAGGAGATGAATGGGGGCTCTGCAGAAGGCAGGGTATTTCGTAGTCATCCTCTCGGCAGTGTGTCTCTATCAAGATCCTGATACGTTTGCGAAGCAGTCGAAGCGTGGCGAACGGCGACATCGTCACGACAGATGTTCCCCGCGTCGTAAATCTCCTACGACGTGTGCTTATCGATACGGGCACGCGGCCGCACGGTAGGAACCTTCTTCTCAGCTCTCCTTCCATAAATTCTGCTCCTGGACTCGGAGCAACGACTGCATTGCAGCTCGGGCGGAGTGTAGGTACCAGGTTCAGGGAGAAGGAATTTGTCGGTAGCTTCCTGGGGACCACTAAATGGAGCCCCCCTCCTCCTAACCCACAAATCTAGCGAATATAGTTTCTACTAAATACCTCTCTTTCTAATGACTTAGAATCCTTCTGCAGGTCGCTCGAGCGTCGCGCGATTTTGCGCGTGTAATACTCAAATATTTGCACAAGGTTGTTATCGTTCAATCGAATGGAGTCGTCAGTGACTCGCTACGCACACCTCGGCTGAATGATAGCCGAGGTTACCCGTAGCTTAACCGTTCCACGCAGTGTAGGGATCTGTATTAGCAAGATATCGGAAATATCCTCCTTGCGCGTTTGGCGCAGCTCCGTCGAATAGCAGCCGTTCAAGGTGCCAAATGTAAGTGGAATGTTCGGTCGGCGGTCGCGAGATTCGCGCGATAAACCGTCGTCCAGGTGAATTTACGGGATTTTCGCGGCGGCGCGATGATCTCGGCGCGGTGCTTCGCTATTGTATTCGCGGAACCTCCCTCGTTCATTGTTACGCAGCGGCCTCGGTGGCGCGGTTGGAAAATTACGAGGCTCCCTTCGCCTCTTCCGCTTTCTCCTTCCCTCATCCGGTCGCGTTAGTATCCGACGAACAATGACATGGAAAAGTCCAAGGAGGCTTTAACGCGGGGTGCCTCGTGTCGCATCGCCCTCCCCCCCCCTCTGTTTCCCTTTCATTTATTCGTCAACGCTTTTTCCACGCGCGCGAAAATTCATGTCGAACCGCGAATGCGGCGCAGGCACCGTGCTTACTCGCGCTGTTAAACCGCCTGATTTGCATGGAACAGCCAGCAGGATTCCTGCAGTAGATATGAGAGTAAAAACGTGGAACATTTATAAAAAGTGAAGCGTATTCGAATGTGCTTCTTAATGGAAATAATCATTAAAGTCTTGAAGGTGCAGTTGCGCCTGGCTGGCTCCCGCGAGTCCCCGGTCGAAAAGTGGTCGTCCAACTTGCGTCGTCGTCCTCTCGCGAGATTCAATTAGTAGGTCACTGATGAAAGAGCGGAGGATCGCGCAACCTTCGACGAACGGAGGTAATAATAAGGTTGCACGGTGGATCCGGTAACATCGCGCACGCTCCCGGTGCTTCACGCTCGCACACGCCTCGTAACGCGGAACGGAAAAGCGTTCCTGGGCACGTCAGTGCACCGCGATGAATTATGGGGTCATTAAGCATAAGCCAATATTAATTTTATAAGTGGTTTGCGTGAGGATTCGTCGCTTAGACCCTGAGCGTGCACGGTGTTACTTTATCCATTTGCTTCTACGGCCAAGAACTCTGGCACTCGCTAAAAACCGCGCACTGGCAGCGAAATGTAACTGGAATCCGACGGTGCGATTCCTCGCGGCAAGTGCAATTAGCCGCGTTAACGAGACTACCGTGTCGAGGTCGGGATCGGCGAAATGTAGGGTCGAAACGGGGATAGGGAGTGGGAACGAGGGGGAGGGTCGTCGGTGTCAAAATTGAGGGGGAAAGTTAGCGGCAAGGCGGCGGGAGAGAGAGGTGAGAAGATTTCGGGGCGGCGGAGGGAATCGACTGGTGGGAATGCGGCTAACGCGTTTAAAAGGGTCTCGCTGAGGGACTCTGGGAGTAATTCCGCTAATAATGGAAATTAATTGAACGACGAGTTCTTTCCGTGAGATTTGAGAGCGGTCTAGATGCTAGGAACGGAAGCCGCGGGCGAAGGGCTGGGGCGTGGCGGTCCGTACCTTTGTAATTAAAGGCTTTCCACTCGGAAGGCGATCGTCTGGAAGTTGCTCCGCGAAGTAGAAGGAATGGAATGCGCGCTGGCAAACGGGGGGTATTCTCGTCGGTCGCTTCGAATCAGTCGTTGAAGGGCTTAGAAACGATGTCGTTGTAATTTCCATTGGGCTTCGTCGTCGTTCCGGTGTCGTTCGGTGAAATCTGAATTGCAATAATATCAAAGGGCGGGGAGGGTGAGGGCGAGTTGGCACGAAACAGATTGAATCGAACGGGGACGCCGGGTACGCTGTGCAAACACTTCATTAGCGCGAATAGAAATCCACCGGATACGTAAAAGAATTTTTATTCGCGGCTATTTGAATGGAGCAGCTCGCGGGGGCGGCCCCGTCGATTGGGGCCGCGCGTTATTTATATTTCAGCTTTGTCTTGGAGCGGATTTCGCGTTAAACGAGCTTAAAGTCGGATCTGCTTTTGGAGTGTACTGCTCTCGTGGTTCGCTTCTGGTTGCACGTAGAAGCGATTGCCCCTCCATTTCTATGTCGCTGTGTCCCCTTCGTAGTCGTTCGATCTGTGCAAGTTTCTGCTATGAATCTCGTGGTCCGTGTTGATCGCCCTATCAATACAGTCTGCTGGTCTGCTATGATCGCCTTTGACACTGTCGCGTGTCCACGCACAGCTCGTTCGGTACGTGTAAGCCGAGCGACGCGTGTTACCACATACGTGCCGGTGGCGACGAGTCGTGCGTTCACGCCGCTGCTGGATTAAATCACGGTCCGCTCGGAACGGCGCGGCGGGCCTTGACGCGAACCGAGCTGCGTAACCGGGCCTTTGCGCTTGAGAAACACGCGTAAGACGGAATCGCCCGGTGAGCTGCGAAACTACAAAGCCTCTGTGCTCGATTGTGTACAATGTGGTTTACGAGCTTCCGGTCCCTGGCGCGGAGCCCTGCTGCCGGGCATCCGTATCCGCCGCGCCCATGGAGCTCACCGCGCAATCTTCGCGGCTCTTTAGACTTCAGCCCTCTGGGCAGACCGTTATCTTGTAGGAGGAAGACCAGTTTCACCGCTAGATCAGACCCCGAAGCAACTCCGATCCGATTCTCTTAATATTGGTGTTCGCTGCGACGAACACTTTCGCGGTCGACAAATAATATAAAATGGCTGTTAAAACTAATATAGGGGAGGGTTGCCTATATCATACCACTTAAGACATTTTACGTTATATTTCATATTTGCTACTAATTTGAACGCAAATGATTATTGGATATTGTAGCTTGACCTTTTAGGCACCTACTATTATACGCTTAACCTTTTGTTCAGAGCAAATTAATTTGTTATTAATCGTTTTGTCGCATACTGTAAAAGGTACGATTTAGGTAACAGGTCTCCTAAATCGTACCTCCACTAAAAATAGTATCAATAACAAATAGAGAAGAAAATATTCAACATAATGTAATGATTATTATATAGTTACATATACATATGTATATGGATCACACACAGGCCACAATAACCTATGAATATGATATATGTACATAACCTATATTACATACGAGTTGTCAAATCCTACTGGTACGATTGTAGTGGTACATGATTTAGGAAATATGGTAAATTTATTTATAAATATCAATTTCAACTTTATAATGAATGTAATATGTACTTAAAATGAATGTAAAATATTCTACATTAAACCCGCTTGTAGAAAAAGACAGGACAAAATTGCATTGTTTTATTACTATCAGCTAAAATAAACTGGTAAAAAGTTACACCAATCATACCTGATTTTTTTAAATGTTTATAGCACGCACAAAATAGGGTGTAAGCTCAAAAGGTTTTGTTTCTATTTCTTTTTTCGCGTTTATTTTATATTTTTATTTTTTTATATTTTTATCATCAGATGTCGTTTATATTCATTAATTACGGAGAAATTGATGAGGTACAATTTAGGTGTCCAGTACGATATTGGCAACTCTCCCCTAGATATTACGTATTTTATCAGAACAAACCTATATGTTCAGAATTTTATGCTGATTCAGAAAAACTGGTCGAAATTTGCTTTAAGACAATATTTACTGTAAATCGGCTTGAAAACTGAAGTCATCTGAGCATGACATCTGACCACCTCCCCCGATGTGCCGGGAGAAATGGTTTTCGTCGTTGTCAAAGACCACTCACATAATTAATCATGGAAAATTAACAAAGGATAAAGCAAAATTATTTGTGAGTGAATACAACTACAGATTCATTAATATTTAATTTGTTTACGCTAAACAAGTAAAGAACACATCAAAGAAAAAGTGAACTAAGCACTGGCGATTAGCAAGGCAAATGAATACAAAAGTGAATAAATAAACTAAATAAACAACAATAATAAAAAATTAAAAAATGAACAAAAATGATAAAAAAAAATCATAACTCGACCATCTCACCTTTCTGCAGCAAGAGATGGTCTTCTCGTTAGCTTTGAGAGGAAGAGTTAATATGGCCAAATACTTTGGCTGCATTGTCCCTCAATATCTCTACTATCTTACTATCCCAAACATTAAACGAAAATCAACATAGACGTATATTTTAAATACGATTCTATACACCGCTGTTTGAGGAAAGAGGTTAAATATAACCTCAATTTACCTTTTAAAGCCTGTAAATCCAGAAAAACACAAAAGGAAGCGAAATTACGCTATTCATTCAATTGTTTGGCTGCTAGAGAAGTAATTGGTCTGCACTTTAACGCATTTTTACGTAGAGAGTCTGAAATATAGCGACTCGACCAACTCTCCGGCCCGACCGCGTCTCCCGGATTTACCCTAAAGGAATCGCCAGGTTTTCCAGAAAGGTGGACGCACGCCCTACGACCCAAATAGTAGGCGGTAGCAGTACAAAGGGGCTTAATCTAATTTTTCCATTCAACCATCCGGGCCCAGCGTCTTCGTACGCCGACACCGTCTCTCTGCGAGTTAATTATATTCTTAGCTTTAAGACGTGCCCGAATGGCTCGCGATGGTTGCCCCGTAGACTCGCGGAATCCTTCCACGAACCGCCTCGTCCCTCTCTCCCTATCCCCCGGTCCTCCTTCTGTTCCTGTATCTTGCTACTCATCGCGGAGCATCAATTCCATTTTCCACCCACAAAGACCTGCGCGAGGAGGCGCGGTGGATGGAGAGAGGGAGGCACAGACGGTAGGATAGAAATAGAGAGAGAGAGAGAGAGAGAGAGAGAGAGAGAGAGAGAGAGAGAGAGAGAGAGAGAGAGAGAGAGAGAGAGAGAGAGAGAGAGAGAGAGAGAGAGAGAGAGAGAGAGAGAGAGAGAGAGAGAGAGAGAGAGAGAGAGAGAGAGAGAGCGAGAGAGCGAGAGAGAGAGCAGAGGCGGCTAGCAAAGAAGTCGGGAGCGGTGGTGGGAAAGAAAGAGGATTCGAGGAGATTTAATACCAGATAGGATTGAGAGGAAAGGATAGGGCCGAAGGTAAACAGCTCCCCTAAAAGGGGGCAGAATTTGTATTTTGTCACCCGCGAGCACATGCATATCTAAGCCTGCGGCAGCCGCCCCTGCTCGTCGCAACAACCGTGCTCCAGGGACGTGTAAATTTTAACGGGTCGCGCGGGGTCGGCCGAGACCCGAGACACGCCTACGCTGCGTGCGTTATACTCTCTCGTTCATGCCTCCCCCTTGCCCTCTCCAGGGGCCGCGTGATCTCGTTCTATCCAGTTCATCCCCGAACGATCGTTTCACCCTTTTTCCTCGGTCCCTCCTGGACCACTCGAACGACGTTCCTTCCTCTCCAGCGACTTCTATTTCCAACGACAACGATGACAATCGCGGGGCGCGCCGTATACGACGATGCCGGGCTATTAACTGAAACGTGTTACGATCGGGGGAGGAGAATGTTGATGCACGGCTACCGGTGAGCGAGAATTCGTGGACGTAGGTGGCTGGGAACGGCGCGCTCAGACAGCGTGGATACAGATTTCGCGCGTCGAGAGCTTTTAGCGGGCCTCGCCGAGCTGCTCCTCGCGACTCAATAAGCTTTTGTTTCTATTGAAAACGCCGGGCGTTGTTCCCCGCGAGCTCCAACTCAACTCGTTTGAGATATTAATCAGCGGCAGGAAGGAACAACGGATAGGGTGGCGTCACGCCGCCGCGGGGATTCTTATCCTCCGTTTTCGGATCTCTGACCTCCTTGCACCGTGGCAGCGGTTTTTCATGGCGACTCAAGCTCGATGGGACAGGGGGTACAGAGGTGTACTTCCATCTGGTATCTAGGTATCCATCATTTCGAGTCGGATGGGCTTCGGAAAGCTTCGCGGGTCGCGGTCGGTGGTGGCGATAGAGTTTGTGTGCTTTCCCTTTGAATAATTTCAGAGTGCAATAATGGAAGTGCGATGTAGAATAACAGACTTGGTATATTTACGCTAAGTGGAGCAGAGAGAGCTCCGAGATATTGACTGCATGGATGGTTAAACGTTTTCTTTGCGGACGTTGAATAACCCCATCCTATTGTTCCACGCGTGCTTCGAAGGTGAAAATCGTTGTCAAATTGTTTGTCGCTTCTGGTAACTGGGACGGATTCTCCGTCGCCGCTGTACTTCCGCGGATAATACGCCCCAGACACCGGAAGTAGGCTCGAGACCAGCGAATAACCAAATTCTTATATAACATCATTTATTCTCATTGCAGGAGGGATCTCGCGGCGATCGGAAAGAGGGGGGCAAGAGGGGACGCAAGCCTGGAAGGAAGGCGTCCGAAAAGTCGGATATGAAAGCCAAGCTCGGTAAGAAACTTCTTAACGTACAGTAATGCTCGAAAGAAAGTTCGAAATGTGAACTGTAACGAAAGTACATGGAGTGAAGGAATTTCCCAGAGTAATGCTGCAGCGCAGTGAAAGTTTGGTATTAAAGTTTAAACTTTCCCTTGACCACGATCGCCTGTTACACGGCGAAAAACTAGAAACAGCCTTGCCCGCGTTTCCTTTGAACACCGATACTCGATGACAGTCCCGCGATTCTCTTCCACCTGCATTTTTCCCAAGTCTTGTAAACGCAGCTGAAGAAGGTGGCGCGGTCGCTGGCCTCTCTGGCGGAGTATCAAGCGCGAAAACAAGCTGTAACCGAGCGCGTTACACGGGCCACGTGAGAAATACACAACCGTTGATTGCGCAGCGTCGAGTGGCCGTCCGCGAGGGCCCAAACTCATGACACCGTAGGAATATTTATCTCCGGCGGTGGATGAATATTTATGCCGGGTCAACGTGGCGGCGGGAACCAATGTTCTCGATGTTGTCGCCCGAGAACTGCCAGGGCAGCCCGTATTTTGCAATTCCGCCGTTTTGCCAGGGTAGACGGGGTAGCTCTGGCGCGAAGACGCTGCGGGACGCCGAGGAGTAGCTTGCACATGTTGCTCGTTGCAAGCTACTCTGCTTACTAATTTTACGAGATTATTTTCTCCGCCAGCAGTCCAGCCTGTTTCATTAAGAAATTTTGTAGCCGCATCTTCTCCTACCAGCTTTCCTATTTCTCTTTGTTTAGCGCGTCCCCATTAGTTCTCTTTCTCCATCGCTTCTGACGGCTCATCGAGCCCGTAAACGACGCGTTCACCTACGAGCAGCTCGGCAAATCGCGCAGACGAAACAATCTCCCTGCGGATTCGATGTTTCCCAGTCCGTTGTACGCTGCGCGCTTTATCTCCCACAAGCTTCTACCCTGTACATTCGAACTGGTTCCTAACGTCGGGAGAAAGCTCCGAGCGGATGGGCGGCGGGCTTTAAGCTCGTTTTACGACCGACGAACTTTCGCGTCCGCAATCCCGCGCTATTCCCGGCTCTGCGGGCGAACCCCGCGATTCCTCTTATATTCTTGTTCTACGCGATTCCGTAATTTTCTATTTGGTACCCCGGTTCGCGAGCTCTCCACCCTTCCCTCCCTCGGATCGACACCATGTATAGCGGGGTCGTGTGTACCTTTCCCTCGCCTTCCTTCCTCTTATCGCCCCGTCCTGTCTCAGCGGCCACGATTTCTGACGCTGCAGCGATCGTTCCGTTTTGCCCCTTGGCAGTCGTCCTAAATCCAATTTCCCCTAATTTCATTCGCACGCCCGCGATCCCTTCAGGGGACGGACAGGATTCTGCTCCCGCGCCCGTTGCCTTTGTTCAAGCGGAGTTGTTCGATTTCGCTCGCAACCTAGTGGATCTTACTCGAACCCACAAATTTCGGAGAACCTCGTGTCTCTGTCAGAATTCATTAAACTTTCCCGAGGAGTTGGCACGTTTTGCGGAGTTAACAGGTTGATCTCCTCGTTCACACCGAATCGATCCCCTACAGAGTGCATCTGAAGCGCGTCGCGTCCAATCTCTTTCGGATAGAACTCTGTTCGACATGGAATCTCACCAGGAGGGGCACTTTTTGAAAAAGAAAGTCCGTGACGGTGGACCGGCGACGGGGAACGTTCATTGCCGCGTAAAAGGCGTAAACGGTGGGCTTAGTGAGTCGTAGACGGGATAATAGCCGCGACCCTTGATCGTAAAGGGTCTTTATCGCGCCGCGAGAAATTTGCAATATCCTGCGCCGGGCTATTACCTACCATCGATTTTATCATCGTCCCCCGTCTTCGTGTAATCTCCACCGAAAACCGTGGCCCGCGGACCAGCCGCGTGGCCGCCATTCGTCAAGACTGATACGCGGCCTCGCTGCCCGCGTGAAAAATCACGCGTCACATTTCAGTTACGTGGATTTATCGTTCGATGGTTACCGTCCAACGCGAGCCTGCCCCTGTCCTTCACTTTCGTTTGTAATTTTTGCGCGCGAAATTTATGGCAGCGCCGGTGATGGGAACCGGGGAATATTTACCGACGCCCATTTCTCTCGCATCGGACCGTTTGTAGTGTTTCTAGGGCAACCGTGGCTTTCGTAATTTCGGCTGTAACGCGTATCGGTGGTTTCATCGAAGGAGCTTGGTCCTTGTTTCGGTAGGAGACTCGATATCTTTAGTGACACTGCGTTCGTTCGCGACTCGAAGGGACTTGTTCGATCGAGAGATGTGAAACGAAGAGGTGCCCGAGGGTGGAGGTGGTTAATTTGGTAATCTCAGGCGACTAGAACCTTTGGATCCGTACCTACGTTTACTTTGGATCTAGTCGCTTTGTTTTCTATTCCAAATGCAAGTCCGTACATCTTCCTTGCACGTCTTTCACCGGCGAGCTCTTCATTTGCAATTCCTACTAAGTGGCTCATTTTATACAGCGCGGCATGTCTTATTAATGCGTCCCAGCAATCTTAGGCAAATTCATTCCGGAGAAAAAAAGCACCTTGTTATTACTTACTTGACCATCGAATAAGCCAGCACGTACGAAGGCGGATTTATCGTGCTCCTGGCTTCTGGGTATCATTAAACCGCGAATTTTTACAGCCACGCATTATATACCCTTCGTATTTCTTGCCGCGCGATATGACGTCGCGAAACGAAGCAATATTTGCATTTCGCGTGGAACTAGCGCCCGCAAGAAAACACCGTTTCAAACATATCGCGGCGTGTTATTAGAATTCGGCGTTGCTTATCTCGCGAGCGCCAGACTTCACACGGAGAATCTTCCCTGCATTTTTAACGCGGTGGTCTTTATTCGCGCGGAAAATTCGCTGAGCGAACGGAGCTTGCGTTACACACGGTTCCCTGTTTGCCTTTCCCTACCTCTCCTCGTATTCGACTTTCCGATCGTTTCATAAGGCTCTTCCACACTTGCGCAAGCGTAGAAAAATTAGGCATGAAATTCGTTAGATTTAAAGCCTTCCTCGCTTCAATTTCCATTAATTTCCCCTTCCAGATGGGAATAAACCTTTCGTTTTAAGCTTTTCTCCTTTGGAAATTAGAATAGTCGAAGCTTGAGTGGGTGTAGCGCACGTGTGACCAACCGTGTACTAGGCTTAACGACATTTCGACCTGGTATTCTCAAGTTTTCGCACCTCTCTGTTTATTTTTGCAGAGCGTAGCCGGCAGAGTGCGAGGGAGTGTCGTGCGCGGAAGAAGCTAAGGTATCAATACCTCGAGGAGCTGGTGGCGGACCGCGAGAAGGCTGTGCTCGCTCTTCGAAAGGAGCTGGAGATGGTGAGTCTCGTTTAAAATTTCCACCGCTTTATCCTCGCTCGTCTTTTCCCCGAGACGATTCATTTCGCCCGTCATACTTGGCGCGAATATCCCATCCTATCCCTTCGTTGCCGGCTATGCAACGAGACGATATAAATCCTTTCCTTTGGAAAGTTTTGCCCGCTCGGGAATGAGTTATGCGCCTATTATTCCGCGCACCGCCTTTATGGCTGGATGTTTTTAAAGTCGTACGTGTCGGCGATTAAATAACCATGCCCGTCTTTTCTCGCGTTCGGATAGCAGAGTTGCACGTCCCGGCAGCAGGAGCGCTGCATCCACCGTGCGTTAATATCGTAAATTCGCGGCAGCGAGTAGAAGAACACGGAGGACGGCAAGTTTTCCCGAAGAATCGTAAACATGCCGCGTCCCGCCCTCATTTTTTCGCAAAGAACTCGCGCGCCTCGAAGTTTCCGGAATTAGTTCTGGCACCCAGGATGCGATAAGGGACGCGGAGCGCCGTGAAAGCATTGGGAAAATCCCGTAACTTTCGTTCCCAATGCCCTCACGCGCTTCTATTCGCGAGATACCGTGTTAGTTACGTTGCAAGTGCGAAGAAGAAGAAAATTCGTTTGTGCCGCGACGCAGCGGTGATCGGTGGCCGTGCTCCGAGCGTCTGTTTGCTTTCGATTCCGACGGTCGAGCATGTAGAGTGAAAATAATTCGCGTTGCAGTCAAACACTCGAAAGGTATGTACGTACGTCTGGAACGTGTCCGATTCCAAGTAACGCGGGCCGTTTTCAACTCGTTACAACCTACGCTCTCTTTCCAGCTTCCTCGAAAAGCTCCGTCGAAAAAACGTCTCCCGTGTGTTTGCCCTGTATCCTAGCACCGCCCAGCGTCCAAGATCGAATCCAGAAGAGAGGAAGCCTATTCCGCACCGACACTCCAACATTCCGAACCACTCCAGCTATTCCTCTTAAAGTTCCCTCCAACGCTTTGGGTGTAACGAACGACGCTAGACCCCGCGTCACCTGGAAGCCGTGGTAACCGCTATTTTCCTTTCAGTATCGGCAGTGGGGGTCGGAATTGGACGCCGGTCGAGTTCCCGATGGGCTACAAGCGATGCTGGAGGAGTTCGGCTCCCTGAAGCGGGAGAAGGTGGCCAACTAGCCTAAGTGGAAGACACGCCAGTCACCGACACCGAGCTCCGTCGCAGTTTCTGTTTTAAGCTTTTACGAACGTACTCTGGTAGTCGCCAGCTTTACACACACTCATCATCCCCGTGGTTCTTCGTGTCGAAGAGCTACCACCGGGGCCAACAACGTCGATTTCAGGTCTTTCTCAACGGCGCGTGCCGTGTCACGGTTCCTCGACGGCCGATCCGTTGAGACTATCGCATAAGACGAAAGAAAAAGAAAAAAGGAATCCTGCCTCCGTTCCACGATCCGATCCTTCGCTGGTCCCTGCTCGATCCTTCCCCTCGTCCTTCCTTTCAAGGGAGAAGCCACCTCGGCGTTCTTGCTTCTCCTTGTTATTATTGCGTTTAACGTTACTTTTGTTGCTTGCGCCCCCGTTAAGTTAAACTATTTTTGTTTGATCGTCGTTGAACGGCGGCGACGACGAAGTCAACTTTGTCGGCCGCGCACTCGACCCTGGCGCTCGATGCGCGCGTCGCACCTTGACACTGTACCTTCTCGCGCGATTGTTAGAGAGCACGGCATAAAAAAAAAGAGACGGTTATATATCCCTGTTACGCGTGGACGACGAACGATCGTTGTGCATCGTGCTAGGAAAGGAGAAAGTTTATCGGACAGTATTCCCCATGCTCTGGAGAGTCTGTCGCTTTGGGCATAGTTCTTGTTTTCGAAATCCATCGCCAGGAGGGCGAATTTTTGTTTTTAGTCGCGACGCCGCTGCTCGCAGCCACGTCCACGTGGCCACCAGTCGCCCGGATGGAAACGGTATTTTTATACTGTGAAAGCTATTAATTTTGTACAGATTATTCATATATATTCGCGGAAACTTGTTCGTATTATCTGGAGGAAAGTCTAGAGAACGAATAAAATGGATATTTTTAAAGAAACCACCAGCGCTTAGTTTCCACGCCCGTTCGAATTCCTTTATATCCCCCCTCTGAGGAAACAGCGACATGGTCGTCAGTGTCATTTTGAGGTCGTATTTTTTGACACCGCAATTTCGCGTTACGCTCTCCCGCGGCGCACAAATTTGCATACACCGCCGTGAAATACGTTCGACAACGAAATCTCTGTTTCGATTTACGCAGATTGCAGCGCAATCTCCCCATTGATATTATCCACGGCGCGTCGAAATGGCGTTACTGCTGTTCGATGAGATAGAGAGTGGGAGGAGGAACAAAAAAAAGCAGGAAAAGAGTGATGCACCGCGCTACCGGCACGGTATCCGCGTGCGTATGCAAAGCGCAGATATTGAACTGCTGACCCGTGCTTTGCCAGCTGTTTGCTAGCCTTTCTGGCCAAACGAGGCCAGCCCGAGCGAGAATAGTGTCGGCGATAATGATTGAAAGAAGAAACCGATCGACCCGAGCGCTAAGAATACGACATTATTTTGGTCTTTTGGACGGGGCAGCGTGTGTTATTTAAATGATGGCTCGAGAGACATCGCGGCTATCCGTTGGAATATTTAGCTTCGCGCTCGTCCACGAAGCGGATGCAACCGAAATGGGTTCGTTTCTCTGTCTGAAAGGAATCGGAAAAGTGTGAAGGTTCTCTTTTATAACATCTCCTTCCGGAGAAAATCGATTTCGAGGAACCGCTTCGTGGTTTGAGCGGGACGTGTCTGTCCATTACTCGTTACTTCTACTTGCCGCACGAAATCAGACGCGCCAGTAGAAACGTCTAGTAATGGACAGACGCGTCAGCCGAGCGCTCGATCGCTACCGCGCCAGACTCGAATTTCTCGTTACATCCAACCACTCCGCTTACTTTTCTACGGGGAACCGCTTTCGTTTAGGTTGCACCGCGGATCAGGGGCCAACTTTTACGTAACGAAGATCCCTAGGGGAATTGTTTCTTGATACGTTCCCGGGAAATCACGTAAACATTAGCCGCACTTGCGACTATCGTAAAAGCACGATGCGCTCGTGGACGCGTCCTGCATAACGGCACGCAATTCCTCGGGCCATAAACTGCGACCCATTCAATTTCGTTTCCGTGGAAAAACGCGTTCCCAGCGGACGCGCGCTGCCCGGCCGAGTTCATAAAGTCTGTCTCCCATGTACCGCGTACACGCGTGGCTAACGGAGGAGCCGGCTGAAAAAAATGAAAAGCCTCGGCGAGAGGACACGGAAGCAGGAAGAAAAAGTGCCGGGGTAATTCGATAATCCCGGACACAATGGTCGTGAGCGTTCTACGACTGGCTTCCGCGTTCACGCGCATCGTAACTCGCTCGCGTTATGAATTTAAGCTGTTTCGGGTGGATTAAAATTTTCTGAACGTCGCGGCGGCATTCCGCCAGTTTAACGCCGGTAATGGAACACAATCGTTCGAGTACCGTTAAATAGTGTTTAACAAAGCGTTCCTTTGTTTTCTTAGATTCCCCTCGTCTCCTTTTCTCCATAAGTTTTACAATCTATTTCCAGGAACTTCTCTGCTGGTCCGCGAGCGTCTACCTTGTAACGTGACGCGTCGTTCCTCCAAGCGTCGGAAGCGTCGGTGAGTGCTATTGGAATTCATAAAGTGAAACGAGCTGCTTTCGGAGGTATCTTAACTGATACTGCGCAAAAGGTGTCGCGAGGCCAGATAGGTTGTTCCGTTTAATTTGTGTGCTAATGCCGTTACCGTTACGGCCAGTACGACCGGATTTTCGTTTCATTTACTGGCGTAATGTATTCAATGACCGACAGTATTGTCTCTTGTACCATGAGGGTACTGATTTGAATGCATCGTCGCGAAGGCGAGGAATGGGGACGTCCGGAATCTCCCTTTAAACGGTCTTCTAGAGAGAAAAGAATCTCAGTACCCCCTAAATCTTTAAAAACTCGCACACGGTAATAGTAATAGAGTTGCGGCTGGTGAGCCGCGGGCGAAAGGAAATCTCGAGGAAACTCGGAGCTGTAACCGGCAGGGGAGATCTTAATTCCCAAAGGCTCGCCTCGCGTAAATATTTTACGCGGCATCCCGTTTCGTGCCTACCCGCTCGATCGTCGAAATAACCATGTTGGTCAGCGATAAATAAATTCTTGAACGGCGCCTCCGTTCCAGGGTTTTAAGGGCGGAGAGGAAATAACCGCGGGCCTTCGATAATTTAAGCCTGGCGGCGATTCAGCGGGCCAAGAATCTCGGGGGTTGTAAAACGAAGCGGCGGATTGAACGGCAGATCGAATCCTATATACATAAGGGACGAGGGCTCTTGGTGCAGTTTGTCAAGCGAGAGGCGGTTGCGCGTCTTGCGTTTCTCTTCAGAAGGGAGAAGTAGCTCGACGCACGTTGGACCGTTCTATCGAATCGAATCGAGTCGAATTACACCGTCTCGGCGTTGATTCAATCACGGCGGGCGATATAATATTCACGAAGGGTGGGAATTCTGTGGAACGTGGCGGGGTCTTCGTGCCGTTTGAAATGGCTTCTAGTGCAGGTCAGTCCACCAGACCAGCCGCTGGACCTGTATACGACTGGCTATCAGGCTTTACGATTGACCGAATCGTAAAGGCCCTCCCCCTTTGGAAGTCTAGCATACGATCAACCTGGCAACCGGTATTAGATTCTTCATCGTGTAAGCCGGAAGTAGCCTCGACGGTGCAGCAAATTTCTCGCAGATGTGATATTAAGGGGGTAGTGGATTATTGGATACGTAAAATCGTTAGTTTCTTTGGCGCTAAATTACTTTGATACCTAACAATAGTTATAGTCGTGCTTTTGACAATCTATTGTGGGCACGTTTGCGAGTATTTACAACAAAAAAAATCGTCGGAATGTATAAAATTGTCGAAGTTATTAATCGTTGAAGATAGTCCTGTACGGCGCGCCGCTGCAGGTGGTGCACATCGATTCAGGTGAACCAATCATCTGACAGCAAAATGCTTTGAGGTGATTATTCTATACACACATATCTACAGTGTGGAAACTTGCCGATGAATTTGAACAAAAATTGTGGAAGTTACACACGAATCAATTTGTTTTCCACATTTTTACGGGAAAAAATCGTCTTTAATCAGTTATAAAATGTTTTACAAACACCCAATGTTGATGCGGAATTTCTACACGATAGAGAATGGAGTTCTACAGCTTCAGTTAAAATTTTAGGCGAAAATATTCATTGGTTCGAGAGTTATGATTTACACCGTTTCTGAAAATGGTGTTTCGAGAAAACCGGCTTCAAAGTTAAGTGCCCTATGCCAATACCGCTTTGCGAGGCATTTACTCGACGGTGCACTCGATTACGTTCGCTGCTATAACTTCGACAATTATTTGAATTCCTTCATGAAACTTTGTTTAAAATTTTCATAAAGGATAAGACTTTTAAAATCAGTAAAAAAAATCGATTTTCTGAAGCTGAAATAGTCCACTACCCCCTAAATTCAGTCCCTGCTCTACACCGCAAACCCCCTCCGGTGTCTTTCCCTCTCGTCCCATCGGGCATTACTCTGTCTTCCACTCGATACCTCATCTTCCTACGGCAGACCGACAGCCAGGCCACCGATATTCGATTCCACCCCCGCTCGATACACGTGGTTCCCTCATTGGAGCTACTTCGACTAAGTTAGTTCGGGGTGGGGAGGAATTTATTAAACGGCGGTAGGTATAATGTTAACTACCGTAGGGTCGTTTCGCGATTTATGGTTCAGCGACAGTTCTCGAGCTGTTCTTCCGAACTTCCGCCCGGCTGTCCTTAGGACTTTTCGAAAGAATCCAGAGTAGCCGAAAAGTATCGCGGAATTCTGTGGAGCGAGTGCACGAGATATGACTCGCCGGTTCCCCGTGTTATACGTAGCCAGCCGTATTAAAGGATAAAATTTATAGGTCGAGTTTCTACCCATAAACCCGGCCGATATCTCGCCGAGAGCGAAACAATGAGAGTGGCTCTGCCGGGGCTTCCACTTCCTCGGGGCTCTTCGAGATTCTTCCGCCCTCTCGCCCCCCCCCCCCCACTCCTCCCCCCTACCATCAAGGATATTTCTCTTTTCCACGTTCCTTTTCTTTTTTCGACCTCGCTTCGTTTCCGTTTCACTCACCCTCGTTCCCGTTTCGTTCTCGTTTAGCTCTGGTTCCTTACCCGTGTCGGAGTCATCGGCAGAGACTCGGCATTGCGAAGATTAGAGTCGGCACAGAACGAGGGAAATCTGTGTGAAAGCGATAGTGAACGGTGGCTGAAAGAAGGGTGGGTGGCGAAGGGAAAGCGCAGGGAAGGGAGGCGGACGGTTTGCAACAGGGAAGGTCGAACGAAGAAAACCGACTGCTCATTCAGCTTCAGCCCGTCGAGGGAAGACGCTTAAATGGTTTTTGCACGGTCGAATCCGGGTCTAAACGTGTCAAAACTTTTTAACGAGCTCGTTAGGCACCCACGAATGGTGAGAAATTAATTATCACTGAAAGACCGCGAGCGCTCCCCTTTCTTTTTTCCTCGCCCTATCCCCCCCCCCTCCCCCCCCCCCCCACCCCCATCTTTTCAAACTTCCACGCGACGCTTTTGTTCGGGCACTTTTAAACGATTAGAAAGCGAAAACTTGTTATTCTTGCGGGGACGGAAATTGGATTTAAACTTCCGCCACCGCCGTGACTTTGGAATCGCATTAACGTTCTTCTCCTCTTCTTCTTAATACTCGACAAATTGGATCGTTGTATGGTACGAAATTAAACAAGGCGCGGCTGCAGATGAACGAGCGTCGCCCGTGCACGGGCGAGATCGTGGGCTGAATCTTGAATGCGACGAACGTCGAAAAGGGAAGCCGATAGTAGCGAGGTAAAGGGTTTACCGTTTATCGTCGACCAAACAATGGATGAAAATAAAATCCTCTCTGCCGATCGTTCGCTACGGCGTTGCGTGAAATTTCTGCGAGGGGCGGAGGGGGTACCGATTGATTCATTCGATTGATATGTAATCAGCCGTTATCAAATCCGCGGGACGACAATCTAATCAACCTCGGCTGGAATTTACAGCACGTACGATCCCACGAAATGCCGATAAACCGGGCCGCGTTTACGATTTCAACGCGTGTGCTTCGCACTTGATTGGTTCGTACGCGCTGTGTGAATCGGCAACGAGCCCGCTGCCCTTTGTTACTTGTAAATTGGGGGATCGATGCACTCGATTTACAATCGCGCGTTTACTTCGGCCCCCTACTTGCACTGTTTGGCGGGGCATCGACTTCTGTTTTCGATTTCGCGTCGCTGCCCTGTATAGAGGCAGGCCTGCGCCGATCATCTGTGCGGGGGCTCACAGTTTCGCCGGTGGAATGTGGAGAAGAAAGAATTGGTAGACAGGTTCGGTTTGACAACGATCGTATTTCGATTTGTCGTCGATTTATTTCGGGTATCAGTAACGTTTGAAATGTTAGGATATACTCACGAGGCTGGCGCTTCGATGATCACGGCTACTTGCACACGAATGGTCGTCAATTCGATCGATACGAAACAACTGTGTCTTTGTTCCTTTTCTCTTCGATCGCGCGGGTATGAAATGAAGTTAACGATCTGATGTGGGTATCGATGGCACGAGGGAAGTTGATGTGTCGTTTTTTATTCCTCCTTTTTTCCTCTTTTTTTTATTTTTTTAATTTCTTTGCCCCTTGCTCGACGCGGGAGCGGGGGGTCGTTAAAATTTGGCTATATTAAAAGTTTAGTGTAAAAACATTCGTTAGGAAAGGATATTATCGGTGCGTTAGTAGAATATACGAGTCTTAAAGTGGTGGTTACGATGTTAATGACGGGCTCCAGAATCCGTTCGCGATGTTATATACATCGATGCGCGCGTGTCGACGTCAACTTCGATCGTGCAAAATCGTAGGAAAGTTCACGCGGTAGACGTTGACCCTCGTCAACGTATCAGCTCCTTCAAGTCTAACTCCATATCTAGATCCCTCCGACACTGCCAGAGCAAACCAGCCCCATTTAGAAACCTTTAAACGAGGGTAGGACTCGACTTGTTCAACGTTCCAAACAGTTTAGTAGGAGTTTCAAAGCAAACAACTCAAGCAATTTGTGTAAGCACGATTTTCGTTCCCATCTCGATGCAAGCTCGGCCGATTTGCTCGACAAGAGGATCAATATGTTCTCCGACTTCAGGTACCATATGTACAAGCATCGTCACACACATCTCTCTCTCGCAAGCACACGCACGCATTCATCCTCGGTAAATCATCCATTCAGTTCGTAGTAGCCACCGTCGTCACGATCGGTGTTAGTCGCTCCCGAGATCGATACATATTTATAGTATAATATAATATAATTATTATTGACTAGAACAGTTTTGGTTCCAGCATCGACGAGAGAATCGTTGAGTGCATATTAAACATCGATTACGCCTGGCCCTGAGTCCTCGGACGTTCACACGAACGCGTTGGTCTTCGAATCTCAGGGACAATCCTCTCCCCTCGATCCACGCCTGAATTTCGGGGATTCCAGGGATTTGCTTTGTCTTCCTTCCACGCGATCGTCCATCGAGAATCCGTTCCCCAACGACGAAACACGAGGAGATCGGATCCGCCTGACTGCTCGCCTCGGTCGGCACTGCCCGCGAGTATCTTGTGCGTCTCGCGAGGACACTTTGTCCAGGAAAATCGAGTTTGCCTATCTACTTACGTACGCGGACGAGAGTCTCGCGACCGACCCGACGAAAAGGGCCGAAGGAAGGGGATCCGTTGGCCTGGTCGTTCATCGTGGACGTCGAGGATCCGCAGATCGAAGTAGCTCATGGGGGATGGAGTCTCGTTCTCGCCTTGACAACGATCCTTCCATTCCCTGGCCCCCTTCGTTTCCACCTTGTCCCTTCTATTTCACGGGCGTCCTCCGAGCACCCTCGTGGCGGATCGATAACGGCTACGGGGCCATCACACGTTTAATTTGGTACCGGCAGTAGTCCCGACCGATTATGTCCTCGTTCGGAATCTCCTCCTCCAGGGGTTCTATGCCCTCCGCGGCCATGTCGTCGCGCACCTGCGAATAGAAAGACGAGGTCTCGATTCGTTAACACCAAATGTCAAACGGTTTGCCGCTGGCGCGGAACCTCGGCCGTCTGGGAACGGGGTGGGCGAGTAAATAGCGCGGCGGAGAAATCGCGCGAGGAGAAGTTTCCCAGCGAAAATGGAGAAATCTTTTCGTTCCTTTCGCGGACTCGATATCGGCGATCCCCGTAGGAAAAAGTCAATCAATTTTCACGGTGGTTCAAGCCGCTGAAAGCACGACCGACGGGGGTCGGTGAGGGGTTGGGACGGCGACGGGTGAGGCGGGTGGCCCCGCTCGTACGGTGCACATGGCGTCGCGAATATTCTCAGGAAAAATCACGCTCGGCGATCGTCGGTCGAGGAGAAAAAGGGAATGCGGGAGAGGTTGTATGGCGAAAGCCGCGCCCGCCAGGGGAAAAAGTTCGCGGTGCACGTATTTCATGCGACCCTGCACAGCCACCATCAATTTTCGGTAAGCCCATTAACCTTCCACGGCCATTACAGGCCCAGCCAAACCTTTCGACGCTCGGCGAACGAACGCGTAACCGATGTTCACAACTTTTTTTTTCTCCCTATCCCCCGCGCCACCCCACACCCCCCCCCCCCCCACCCACGCTCCGGTCTGCCTCGTGTTTTTGCCTTTTAATCGTTCAGCTGGTATGGGTCTCGTTCTGCCTTCTCCGTCGAGAGGTCCCCGCCCTCGAGAACCGTGCACGCTTTACGGGTCACTGGGATACTTCTTCAGGCATTTCCGAATCGAGGTTACAGGGATCATGGGGTGCAAAAGTTGCATGGCAAAGCTGGCAGCTTTGGAGGGGGACACATCACAGTCGACACATCCAACTTGCACCCTCGATTTTTATTTATTTATTTCTCTCTCTCTCTCTCTCTCTCTCTCTCTCTCTCTCTATATATATATATATGTATGTATAGGGGAGAGCCCTTAGGTAGGTACATAGAGAATAGAGAAAACCAGTACAGTAGAAATAAAGGTAGAAATACAAAAATGAACAAGATAAAGGAAAAAAGAAATAGTGCCAAGATAAAAATCAAGCAAAAAGAATAAAATACAATGAAAGTAAATAGTACCGTAAACTGGGGGAACATTGGCAGGTTTTTGAAACATTTTGTTACATAATGTAAAAATTAACATGTTTACATTTGCTTTGAGTATCCTATCATAACATTGAATCTTTTGTGATTGTACTACAAGTGTCAAAATGCATAAAATTGTTGTCCTTTTCCTTTTTAATACATGTTAAAAACGTTAGTGTACCGGGGTAACATTGGCACATCACGTAGATAGCATTAACGGGTTAAGTTTTACTAATGTGAAGTCAGTAAACTTAAATTTGTGTATTTTATTTTATTTTTTACATCTTAACTAAAATGAACCCGTAATATTGGCACATCATAGAAATAGCATTACAAGGTTAAGTTTTACTAATCTAACGTAAAACAACGTAACTCCGGCGTATACCAATGTTACCCCGTGCTGCCAATGTTCCCCCATTTTACGGTATTAGAAATAGATTTTTAAATACACATGTAGTTTTACATCTTCCGTTCGAACGAAGTATTCATTCGTCCCTGTCTACGATGTTTATTCCACCCCGAGTGGGTTTAGGGTATAATTAAAACGAGTACAATGGGGAACGTCGGTGCGTTTACAGCGTTGGAGGCTGAAAAAAGAAGCAGTCTGCGAGGAGGTACGCGACAATTCCAGCTGCTCTAATAAAATTCAGCTTTATTGTCGCCATCGCGGCTCGAGGAGCGCCGCGATAAAGCATCGCTCGTCGGCATTACGAACGTCTCGGTCGTAATACGCGCTTTTTCCGTCCGCGTACGCGTTTTATCTTTAGATTGAATTCCCCCCCCCCGCCCCTAGGTTGCACTGCAAACATTTACCGACCGCGGCCCGCGGAACACTCGGAGGAATCGTCGCGGAAATTAAAATGTTAATGGGCGTCGGGCGATTCCTGGGTAACGATGGACGCTCGTCCCGCGCCCAAGATATTGTCCATAAATTCTGAACGTTTTTAATCAAACGCACCGTCGTTTTTTCCCGACCACTCTTAACGAGTGTCTTTATCCTGGCGGAGGGGAGGGTTGAAACGTGTCATCTTGCTCGCGAATGGCGCTAGATAGCGCACGGAACACGCTTTAAGGGCGTCGGTGTGTTTTACTTGATTCTGAAGGCAACGCATCTTTCAATGGCACTATGCAGGTGCTGCTGCATCGGTTGATTTTATCGTCAGATATACTTTCACCACTTCTGTGACTCTGCAGTGGTGGATTATTTATTTTTCTACGGGAGCTCCAAGTAGGTGTAAGGGGTCAGTCCACTGTGAAGTCGTGAAAAATTGTAATTTTTTAGGATTTATTTTTTAGTAAACGGAATGTCCAACGTAAATAATGTTTTGTCTACTTATTAATACACTTGTTGACAGTATAAAACAAATTTGGTTTAAATTTTTAACAGTTTTTTTTTAAATATACACCGCACTGATGTGAGCACCTTGAAAATACGATGTAGTGCTAGTGCAGGTGATTCCGGAAGAACGACGCATTTGAAACAAAAAATTTAAAGTGTGTTGTAATCATTATGAATGTGGTTATCGCCGGAACCAGTATTATTTTTACTGATAAAGAATTAACAAAACGGCGGATGTTTGAAGTTTATGTGTCGAAATACGGTGAATTTTTCAATCATTTTGCTTTGTAAAAAGTATGAAAAGGTTAATCGAAAAAGCTTTCCGTGGTCCTGGCCATAGCAACTGATGTGTTAAATAACGTGTGAAAATTACAAACTAATTGGTCAAATAGTTTTTTTGCAATCATCTGCACCAGTTGAAAAAATGTTGTTTTGAGATAATCGCGTTCAAAGTTTTAAACAAATTAAAAAAATTCTTTTAACTTTTTTTGTGTAACAGCAGCTTAATAAACACCAAAAAGATTTATTGCATTATATGTACTATCTACGAAGAAAAAAATCGTTAAAAATAGCTTCATTTTTCAAACCGTCACAGTGGACTGACCCCTTAAAAGAGAGCTTAAAGGGCTCGCGCTACTCCTCCAACTTAAATCCCCCTCCCCGCTGTTTAAGCGGACCCTTCACTTTCCAAATACTTGTACAACCGTCTCTTACAGCGTTGCTCGAATGCAATTAACCGTAGACAATGCTTCTCGCAGCAGCGATTCCGTCCAGGGACAAGTCTCAATTTTCCAGGACGTTCTGTCCACGTGACTTCCACGGTGGTTGCGTAAAACTTCTATCTCCGACAACGTCGGCGGAATATTTTACCGTGCCAGATCAAAGTGTCCTCGAATTTCGCTCCCCTCTGGGACGAGAATGTCTTGAATGTCGGAATTCAATTCCACGAGCGGCGAGCTCCGTCATCGTTTTACCCTGTACACGGTAGACTGGTCTATTATTTTAACAATTACGACGTTTCCCGCTTCCGGTAACGAGCAGTCGAGGGTCGAGAGATTCCGGCGAGGCTGGGAATTAAAATGGTTCGAAGCCTCGCCCTTCACGCTCCAAATACCCGTAAGAGGGATGGAAACGCCACGGTCTGTCCAGGTAGGACATACTCAGAGCCTCGTTCCTCCTTTCGCGTCACGATTCGATGTCGCCACCCGATCGACGTGACTTCATTCGACAAATTCCCGCGAAATTCGTCTTCTTCCCGTGGCTGTGAATTTTCTCGAGGTTGACAGTGACCGCAGGCTACCCCCTTCACGTCGCCACCCGCGGCGGCACACCGTGCCCGTTACCTTTACGCATTAACGAACCCCGTTTCACGGCACCGCGATTAAATTATCGCCGTAATTCCAGAGACGGCAACACGTCGAGGGTCATCAAACACCCTCTACTATTTGTACGCGTAATTCCTCGCGTTACGGCCGGCCGTGTAATCCAAGTAACGCCCCCGTTGAAGCGCATTCGGACACAGAGCGAGGGAGAATCAGCCAGCTCGTGGAGGTCTGCTTTTGATTCCCCTGCCAAACGGATATTTTACGACGGGATTGCGCGACCAGCGAAAAAGACGGACAAGTAAAGCGCGGCCGGTGGAAGTTTGAAAGTAACGTTGAGCCGTAAAAAGCGCGCGTTTAAGAGCAACGTCACGGCCCGATACAAATTACTATTCCACCCCCGTTCGTCGGCTCGTCGGATCCAGAAGGTGGCCCTGGTCCCCGTGCGAACGACGGATTAACGGGTCTGGCGGGAACGGCGAGACACACCGATGGCAGGTCGAGCACGATCATCTTCCAGCACTGACAGCGAATATCCCCACGATATATCAAGATTCAACGAACCAGACCGTGGCCAACGACTCGATCGATATTCCAGGGAAAATCGTAAAACTCGCCGTGTACGTCCCGTATACTTCCTGGTCGCGGTGCTCGCGGGCTTTTCGCCGCCCCTACCCTCGGATATATTACTCTCCTGCTTGTCCCTTTTTGCGTCGGGAAACGAGGATAAGCGTTAACACGTGGCAGGCTCCCGCCGGTTCCAAGAGACAGCGACGGAACGTATGATTCACCCTGTACGTGCATCGTGCATCGTGCACCGTACACGTAGAGCCGTGGGACGTCGTAGATAGGCAGAAATCATGGAAGAGGGACAGGGCGGTTGGTTCGAGCAGGTGGAGGATCGAGCCAGCTGGTTCTGCGATTGGCAGGGCTCCAAGGGAACAAAAATCGCCGGCGGGTGTACGCGGTCCAGCAGACTCGCTCGACGATGCACCGGCGGATGCATGATTTGTGTGCTTTATTAAATCCGATATTGGTCGACTCGGCTAACCTGCGCCCGGGCCGACGCGGCGGTTATTTCGCGCCAGGGAACCACCGATCTGATGATTTTTCCTCACAATCAGTCATTTTCTTGAGCGACTAATTTCGATTGCGTTTCCGGGGATCGGGGACGGTTCGATGTAAATTTTTATCACGCATTAAGTATCAGTGGCGCGCCCAGAGTGGGGCCAAGGGGCTCTGGCACCCTCCGAGCCGAATTGAAGGGATAAAAATATTTTTAATGCAAATTAAATAAAATTCATTGGGTGATTATAAAAACTTATTTAAAGAATAAAATCCAGTGTGTAGAAAAGTGTGTGTTATAGAATGATGTCAGGGCTCCTTGTCCCCCTCCCAAAGAAGAGGCTTTGTAAAAAGAAAAGAAAACTGGATTTTATTGTTTAAATAAATGCTTATAATCACCCAATGAATTTGATTGAATTTTCATTGAAAATATTTTTATCCGTTCAACTCGACTCTGCCCAATATTAATTCCTGAGTGCGCCACTGCTAAGTATACCTACTGTAATAATTATAACTGACAATGAGAGTCAGTCGTGAAACAATTCAGAATGGCACTTTGATCGCGAGAAGGTTAAACGTTAGATTTTCGATCCTTTTAAAGTTTCCATGTGATTCGGCTAGAACCGCTAGATGGTGAATTTACTTATCGCGTTCGAAATGCAGTTTACGCAGAAAATAATGGTAGAGACGGTTTACCTTTTCCACCAGTTTGAACACTCGGATCAGATTGAGGCCTGCCAGCTTCTGAATGTCCTTCTCCGACCATCCGCGCGCTAATAGCTCCGCGAACAGCTCCGGATACTTGCTGACGTCCTCCAGGCCCGTCGGTGTCCTGGAACAACGAGATCGTAAAGCTGTTTTATGGAAATGCTCGCGCGCCATTCAGCCTCGGGACACGTCTCCCCCGACTAATCGTACGTTCTTATTACGCTACGGGAAAGAGCTTTCCTTCTTGCCGGCGCTAAACGCGTTATAAAGCACGTTTACCGGCACACCCTCGCGTTGAACAGGCGTCCGGCGAAAAACTCTTTTCACCCTGCTGTCGAAAAGTTCAACTATTTACATAAATATTTCCGCGCGATAAAATAGCGTTTTAATGAACCGAGGAAGCCGCGGGAGTTTAAATTGGAAAACTGCTCGAAACTTTTCTAAGACTCGGCCCGCGTGCCTCGCGTACTCCATATTACTCGAGTAATATCGCCTTCCGTTATTTCTTAGGAGAAAGTTCAATCTATGGCGCTGCTCGCCGGAATATTCTCCGCGTGGCGGCAGCGCGCCAGCCAACCTTTGTCCATAATGCATAAGGAAATTAACGTGTATGAAAAATTCGTTTGCGTTCGGGCTAACGACTTTCCTTTCCACAAACTTTCCGCCTCGAGTCGCCTCGATCAGTTTCCAAAGTCAAGAGCCCAGCCACGCGTGAAGCCCGCGAAGAACGAGCGCAGCCTTACCCTCCGCTCTTCCATTCGAAACAAATCCAGCCGTTCTGAAAGTCGATGGCGCAATAACGAGCTTGTCGGGATGAGCAGTCGCGGATAAATTACGAGTCTCCTCGGGCGGTTTATCCCTCATTACTTTAATTACTATATAGCAAGTCGCGAGGGGCTCGCCTCATTCTGCCAGCGGCAAGAAACGTCGGACGCGACTTCGCTTTTCAACGGCCGCGGCCGCTCTGCACCGATCCTCGCGCGAAAATGTGCCACCAGGTCGAGAATCTTCTGGGGTCGTTTTAACGACTCTTCGCTCGACAGTATAGATAAGCCCGCGGATGATGAGAATTAACGATAGCACCTATTTTCACTCCTGATTATTGCGACGCAATTAAGGCTGGCTGAAGCACCGTCCGCCATTCAGAGGAATCGATCGATCGATCGATCGATCCCTCCTCTTCTGTTACCGCGGGCTTGCACAGTGCACTTGTCGGCCCTTTGTTTAACCCCGGTATAATGGAATATAAAATTGTTCGGCGTAATGGTGAAAGGAGGTACCCGCGCGACTGGCAGGATATGTCGGTAACGCGTTTCGATAGGAGCCGATGCGTGAAGTCGGCGCGGGGGTGCGGGTTATTCACGGTGAATTAGAGGGACGAGGAGCGAGCGGAGCGTTAAAAGGGATCAGTCTGAATTTCGACGTTCTCATTACGCGCGTCATAACGAGCGGCAGAGAAGGACCCAGCGACAACGAGCGCTGCAGTGTGCCGTGCCGTGCGCTCAATGCTACCCTGCTGACAATGTCGGCCCAACAAGAGCGGTTAGAGACTTATTCATGGCGCGTCATATCGCGGCTGAAACTGGCAGTTATGCAGCTGTATACTGCGCGCAGGGATCGACCGTCTGCGGTTACCAGCGTTGTTTCAATCTCGGAAATTTCCAAATCGAGTGTGTCCGTCATTACGCGACGACTGTGTACCGAGCGATCGCCAAAGTCCTCGCCTCTTCGGGGTCATTCCCATGTTCCGAGGAAATTACCATTATCGCTTCGTATTATCGATATTCCTGCGGATCGTGAATAACGAGACGCAAACATTATTTAGACTCCGATACGTTTTCCTTCCGATGATTCTGTTTTGCCATTATTTCTCACTGAAACTAGGCGGTTGAAATGCCTGGTGTTAATTTTCATGGGACGCTCGTCCATTAGAGTAGCGTCAAGGGAGGGCGAACGTTGCTCGATTACGATTCCTTTTTTTTTTCCTCCCCCGGACGGTTCGATCGACGTGTGGCGGCTGTCGTTTCGCGCCATTCCTTTTTCCCCGCGGAGCGGCGGCGGTCTGCTGCGGGAACGAATAACAATTACGTCCGCTGCTGGCGATCGGGAAACGACCACGGCGACAAAGGAAGAAGGATACCGCCTGGGATAAAATATCGCCGGCGGAAAATTGGGCCGGCGAGATTTATCGGTACAGCTCGGCGATCGTGGCAAAGTTGTCGCGGGTTCGCCCGGTGCCTTCGGTCTTCCGATCCGCGGCGTTTCCAATTGCACGCGCGAGAACGCAGCTCCGCTCGGATCCGCTGGCGATCAGGGAACGCAGGGAAAAGCAGGGAAACAAAGGCCTGGTTTCCCGCGGACAACGGAATCGCATCACGGCCCATCTTTTTCCATTCTTCCGTTGCGCTCGCGTCGAAACCAAAAATCCTATTCGCTCGGGAAAGATACGTTTCGTCCAGCCGTTCTGACAGTGATTTATAGGCCAGGAATGAAAGGCGAAAAGAGGAAAAAGCTGGTGCAATGGAAGAAACGACGAAGGGATCGATACTCGGGGAGGAAGACGAAAAGGGAAGAAAAATATTTGGCCACCGATAATTCTGTCTGCCCCCATCGTTTTTCCACCCCCCTCCACGGTATCGATGCTAATTACCGTCGATTGCAAGATCATCGGACAGGATAATTGATGGTAATTATCTGGGTACCGTGCTGGTGATACCCATTTACCCAACTATTTATTCTCTACTGGTGTTAGTTCGAGGGTGGAAGTTTGGTGGATTCGAGCTTCGAGCATTTAAAGCGCACGTCAGCTTTTTCGGTCGAAATTCTTCATCGATCTTCCAAGAATATTTATTTCTTCGTCGAGGAAATTTGCGCGTACCGGGTAATCCGCGAACTCCGCTCAGTTACAGCTAATTACTTCATTAGACTAACGATTGCTTCGAGGTTTACCGCGAGCCTGACACGCTCGTTACTGAAACTAACCATTGGACGAATTTTAATCACTCTCACCAGAAGTTTGCCGCGAGTGATTCGCGAATGAAGCGTTGAAGGGATAGGGATCCTCGATGTACAGGGAACTAGAGTTTCGATGTACATCCCTATCTTCCCCACGCCGTCCCCCGCGTCGCCTTTCCTCGTATCGATGGAATCGAGAGACTCGCCGAGTCTGTGATAGCATCTCGCGCGAAAGTACTCGGGTGCAGGTACTTGACAGTGATTTATAGCAACACGGGGAGCCGGAGGGAAATATAAAAAAGCCGTAATACGAAATTTCCATAAAAATGTACGGGGCGGAATGAAAAGCGAAAATAGAGAGCGTACTTTAAGGGAAGCTCGGGCCCGGAAGTCTTTTTCTTTCGCCCACGGTTTTTCTTCTCCGTAGTACGCCTTCGGAAGTGGTGGGAATAAAAAATTTATCGGGATTACGGTCGAACGAGCGCGGACCAGTACTTTAACAACTGGCTAACCATATCGTTACGGACCGTAATAAATACTGTTACATGCCCTCCGCTGAATCTGCCGAAGTCATGATTTATGTAAAATCACTCTGGCCGGTGTTTCGGGCACTTTGGTAATGTGCATTTTAACATCCGTTAAAAGCCTGTCGCTTAATGCGATGGCATCAATATCGAATTCTGCCAATTCCGTACCACTTACCGCTCTATTTTGTCTCCGTCGATTTCGAGCCGACCCACTTCTTCCGCCCATGAATGGTTAAACACGCGCTCCGCTTTTCCCTCTTAAAATTTCTTCTCCAACGACAGTGGACTATTCGATTCGAAAATCAGTTATTTCTTCCATCGTAGTTGAGGGAAATATTGACACAAAATTCCAGGGGAGACGAACTGTCCCTTGGTTGCCCCCTTTCCTTCAACTAAAGTAATCGTAATCGTGTTATTAAAACAATCGATGTTTGGAATTGAAGCGAGACGAAGAACTCCCCGTGGTTTGTTAAAATTTAAAACGTTGTTTTTCTGTGGATGAGGATCTTGTCGTAATTAGTCGACTTCGTTTGTTTCTGTCTATATTAACCAGCCTCTATCATCGCTTCGTTATCTCCGATAAAAATATTGATCCTGTTCGACGACCTATTTAGGTACCTTCTTCGCTTAGCTTTGATACCGTTTCCAATGATTCGCGAATTGGAGCTCTCGAGCTAGATGGTTCCGTTCAAATTCTCATAGTTCATTTTATCAACTCATTACCAACTCATTATCAAGATTAACAAAAAAATGACAAGAATAAAATAGTTTATGTGTGTAATATTTATGGAAATTTTTATGAAGATATGATAGGTCACATACAAGAAGTTTGAATGTCCAGCAATTTATACGTTTCGTCCCACTGTCTGTTTTACCTTCCTTTCTCATATTCATTTTTGCAGAAAATAATAGTTCATCTCCTGAATGAACCGCAAAACCAGACAAAACTATTTTAAAATTTACTAAATTTTCAAAGTCTCATAACTTTGCTAAAATTCATCCAAAGTTGATGAAACAAAAAACATTTTAAAGTTTGAACTTTCTACTTTTCGACTCGTTGAATCACATTTATCGAAATGGGTGTCCAGGGGGTAAAATCCGCCTTCAAAGAAGACTGCGCCAAACTGCAAAAATTTGTTGATGTTTGTCAAATGCTGGAGAGTGCAAACAATATTTTTTGCAATTTTTATGTTGACTGTCGGAAAGTATGATCATTTGCCTTTAAAATAAGTTAAACCTCATCAAAATAGGATATTTTTTAACAAAGATACGGCCATGTCCAGAGATGTCTAAGGTAAATGTATCAGTGCCCGGCCATGTCCCAGTACCTGAACAATAATGCGAATTTTATTTATTTTCAAGCTTAATTTTTAATGTAATTAAAAACAAAAAATAGTACCATAATGCATAAGTGTTTAGCAATATTAATTAAAATCATTATTATAGAAAATTAAAAATCGTTAGATAGAAATAATTATTTTGTAACACACTTCGTACGCATAGCAGATTTCGAGAAATTTCTTAAGCTTCTGTCAAGACACTTCTGTCATTTACTAAGAAAATATTGACCGCATTTCTTATTTATATATTATAATAATACATTATTATAATAGTAAATAGATTTAAATTTAGTTTAAGATGGTTAAACTTGCAAGCAAATTAATATTTTTTCAAACAAATCTAAGTTTATTTACTGTATGTATGTTCGGCTACTGGGACGATATAATTCAGGTATTGGGACATGCAGTTTTAGGTTGTCCGCTTACTGGGACATCTGCATGTTTTCGTATTTTCATTAATAAATACGTCTATTATAATATATCAACTTTTTTTTTTCAGTTTCCGATAGTATAATATTGTGTTATCTTCCACATTTCAGCAACATTTTTATATTTCATGATGGTTTTACAAATTAAATTAGGTGACAAATTTTGCCGCAATTCCTTAAGCCCCTTAAGCGTCCGGGTATTGGTACATTTAGGGGTCGTCCTTAAATTACTTAAGGTTCTTTTTGGGGGGGGGGGGGGGGTCGCGAATTTCTTACGTTTTCTTACAAGGGGGGGGAGAGGGGAGTCAGGTAGCGTCTTACGTAATATTTTTTAACCTAATTTTCAATAAATACAAATACTAGCATTAATGTTCGAGAAAAGTTGTTTTAGTTTAAATTCCCCGAAGTCGAGTTAAATGAATTATATAAACCTTTAAAAAAAATTTAATAACTGAAAAAATTCAATATAAAAAATATTACGTAAGAAGGGGGTTGCAATATCAAATCTTACGAATTCTTATACTGGGGGAGGGAGGGGGTAAGAAATCGCGAAAATCACCCTTACGTAATTTAAGGCCCCTTACCTTACGTTTCGTCCCACTGTGCGTTGTTTTTGATTTTTCTGTGCCTCACCATCACTCTTGTAAATTCACAGCGTCCTTCTCCTACATATCGTCCTATTATTATAACTTCATTCCTTCTAATATAGATACGTTCTTTGTCGTCGTTTGCTTCATTTAAACTTAGTGCTCGTTCTTTCATCCTCTCACGGTTTCCTATGTAATCGGTTTATTCTTATTTTTTTTCCCTTTCTTATCTCCCAACGGCTTTTTCGGTTAGATTTTAGAGCAGCAGTTAATGCTGAACCTCGCCTACTCGCCATTGTAATTTTAATTGTAATGGTGCAATAAAGACATTTAATAATAATAATTACTTATAGTGTTTACAAAATTTTATTAAACAGGTGTCGAACGTTGCATCTGCTAATCGATCGATCGTCGTGTTTGTTCTACAGCTAGCGTACAGTGTCGTGGTTAAAAATTCTCCGTCTACCCCCTTCGCGGCTGATTGAAATTTTTAATTTGAGTCCGTCGCGTCTGCTATTATGACCTGGCTACGTGGCAGTGAAAAGGCCGCGACCGCCAAGGGGAAGGAAGAGATATCAGGCATTGTTTTCATTCCAATGCGACGTTCCTCTGCAAGGATCCCTTTTCCTGCCGCAGCCTTGCTAAAATTATTATCCCTCTGTTCTTTTCCCCGGCAATTAGAACGCGTAGGCGGTTTTTCAATTTCACGGTTAGGCAATCAAAGCCTCCGCCAGGATCCACCTCGCAATCGCTTTCTTCTTTCGTCCTTTCTCTCTCCTTCGAACCCCTCTCTTTCTACCTCCACGAAAAAGAGGAGCGAGCGTTGGAAGATTTTTCGTAGTCCTGCGAATAATCACCCCTCGTTTAATCCGAGCTCGTATCCATAACAATGGCGGTGCAGTTTCCCCGATAAAAGTAGGAAAACGTTGCTGGCCGTCGATCCGATCGGTGACACGGCGGTACCTTTTTCTTCTCTTTCGCTGCCTCGTTTTTTTTTTTCACCCCCCATTGCTCGATGTGCAAATGCGCGGCTCGCTGCGCTGCCCTTGTTTTTCACCCCCTCCGGCTGCGCATCGCCACGCCCACGCGTGTTTTCAGCGCGGATTTGGAAAACCCGACAACTTTCTAGCAGCTGCCGCTCGCGCTCCCTTTTCCCTTTGCTGCACGCCTCTCTGCCTCTCTCCTTTCTACCTCTCTCTCGTTTTTTTTTTTCGGCGCGGCTTAATGGCGAGCGCTGTGATTTCAGCCCCGGGCAGGTGTAACGTGTCGCCATTTCACAAGCAGGGGCACGACCGATAGCGGAGCGTGTCGCCCCGATCCTCTCCGCCCTTTTGTTACCCGTGACAATTAAATTCCGTGAAATACTCTTTGCCAAAGAGTTATAACACGAATAAAATGAAACGTTACGGTAATAGTTCGGCGGTACACCTGACGAGCGCCCTTTTGGTCTTTATCCAACTGCACCCCGCGCGCTTGTTTCTGCTCCCATCATCCCCTTCAACCATGTTTATCCCCTTGCACGCTGAACTAATTTGCTTTCTGCTCCCAGGCTATTTGCACGTTCGTGTGAATCATTACAACCGGTCTCTAATACTGGCGCGTCGTTTGCAACGGTATTACAGGGACGGTCACCTGCCACTTTTCAATTGGGCCATTAATCAAAGCTGCGGCGCGGCATGCGCTGGCTCCAGAGCGAAGAAGCAAGTGGTTTCATTTGGCAGCCGAGGGTTGGAATATCGAAAGCATCCCTAGATCGTGACTCCGCTGCTCGCCTTATCAGAGACGCCAGCTCGCGGCGTCGTCTTAAAGCCGTTTCGAAGGAAACGAAAGCAATCTCCTCGAGGAGAAGCTCGCGCACTTAAGAACTGTCAGGGACGGCGGAGTTTGGTACACATTTTACTTGCGTCCCGGCACATTTTTATGGGGCACTGGTCAACGCTTCGAGCAAACATAAAAATAAAAGGACCCGTGCTTTATGGCCGTAGTACGGTGGACCTCGTAAATCGCGAGGCTGTATAGAGAAAACAGAAGAGTCGCGCAAGGAATTACACCGTTCCGCTCCCTTTTCGAGCACTAATTCACCGTGCGTTCGTTAAAGCTTGCTCATTTGTTTGCGCGCGTGCAGCAACGGCCTGCTCTTTATGATTTATCGCGGCGGGCCAGCCCCGTAAGCCGTGTAAGCATATTTTTATAAGCTCCGCGGATAATCCGTGGAAAAAGTGCAGCGAAAGGTTGGCGGAGGAGTTTGAGGAGAGGAACAACTGGGGGTGGCAAGACTTACAGATTGATCCCGTCGTAGCCGGCTCCTATTCCGACGTGATCGATACCAGCCACCTTTCGCACGTGATCGATGTGGGCTGTAACAAACGAATAAAACGAGCATGGTTACTCGTGCGGCATGGAAGGATTATTGTACGACTGTTTTTCTAACAAAATCAACTGTGGGAACAGCGACTGACGGTGGTGCTAGCTTTTTCCACCCGGATTCAATGGAATCTTCTATACTTCGAGCCAGTATAGAGACCGTTGGATCCAGATTAGGTCCCAGATCTTTTATTTCGCCAGTCGACCTACAAAAGCTGGTTTGCAGTGTTCTGTTATCTGAACGCTCCACTGTTCCGTCGAAAGCAACGCCGACGGTGGTGAAAGGGCCAGCGAGATTCGCGAGAGCGCGTGGTATCCAGAGATCCACGGTCATTGGCGCTCGAAACTGTTGCTTTACTTAACTCCGTTAAGCATCATCGGATGCATCAGCGAACGTAAACGCATGGGTGGGCACCCTTGGCCACAGCCGTGTTACGTTATTATTAACTGGCTCTCGGTAATTGTTGGGCGCACGGCGATTGAACGGCCAACGAGAAATCAATCACGTGGGTAATGTTGTCAATGGGCCAGGACGGGCTAGCGGGCGAGCTCGACTACTGGCCAAATTATTACCGCGATTCGGTTTAACGTGGCGCTTCCTGCTCGGGAGCGTAATTTTCTCGTCGCTTCCTCCGGGATGCGCGAGATTCGGGGAATGGATTATTATTTAGGCCAGCGATCCCCTCTTTAATCCGCTTTGTCGTCTTCAGACATGTATAACGCGGCACGGTGTTATTCCCTCGACCGCCCGCGACTTATCTCACGAAAGCCTACACGCGTTTAAATTCGGGACGAGCTCGTTACCGCGGCCCGATCGGGCGCCGTACAGAAGGGATGGAAATAAACGAGCGGGGCGAAGTTTGAGACGGAAGTTGCGATTTAATCAGACCACCCTCTGTCCTCCGCCGTTGCTTTATTACTTATTTTCATCAGCCCTATCGACTCTCTCCAGAGTCACGAACTTTTTTTATCACCGGTATCTCCGACGACACTTTCGAGATTTACGGATAGTGGAAGACGAAGCGGCAGGGGCACGAATACCTTTGTGAGTGGAGCAAATAGGAGGAAGCTTCGCAGTGCAGGTCGCGGTTGAAATTCGTAGCTCTTGGGTGGAGAGGCTGTGGCGCGAGCGTGATGTTCCGTTTTCACGAATTTCGCTGCACACTTTTTCCCTCCTCGTCACAGCCGCGGTATCCGCTTCCTGGTGGGCGAATTTCGAATTCCCAGGGCCGCGGCAGGTTGGCGGGGACCGCGCGAAATTGGTAATCCTCGGTTCGTTGTTTCACTTTGCGCTAGCGGGAAATTCGCGGGCGAAAACACAGCCCTGGGGGCATGGAAATTTTGCAACGGGGGAATTTGGAAATCCGGGACCAGAGGCTTCACCAAAACCGTCATCGTGTTGAATATAGAGAAACAGACCGATGGGTATTTATGGCGGAGCTAGGAGGAGATTGAATGGCTGTTTCAGATCGAGAATCGATTTCGAATGGTAAAAGAAGCTTGGAGCACTTATGACGATCATCGGCGCGAGTCTCGCGAAGACGGGACATTGTTTGAGCGAGCGGAGCGTTTACTCTTGCCGCGCGAATCGGAAATGCGAGCTGCGCGAGGGAAAGGTGTAGGAGAGACAGGGGCTAAAAGTTCCGGGGGTAAGTTGTTCCGACAGTTCTATCTTCAAACTGAAAAGACCGTTGTACTATAATTTATATTTTCCGTGCGAGTTGATCACGCCGCTCTGTCGCCCATTTTAATAGTGTTAGCCACAGCGAACCGTGAGGTTGTAAGCAAGGACCAGATAAGTAAATATTTTTCTATCAATATTTTTTGGTCTGTTTCGATTATTTAACGTCGATATTATTGATTGATTCGTTCTTATGGATCAAATGACATTTAAGAACATGGTGTAATAGTGTTTATCGTTTCAATATATGTATAATCAAATTAATCTCTCAAATTGCTACATTTGTCGATAGGAGCTAATTGTTATCGTGATTTGGGGCATGTTGTTACCGTAACAACTTACCCGACTGCAAATATATAGGGTAGATGTCCCTATTACTGCCACTTTATTTATTTTGCTTAATAAAAATGTAACGTATAAAGAATAGTGTACAACAATAATATTATTATTAAATTGTGACTGTTCTTAGTATTATTAATATTATTGTTGTACACTATACTTTATACGTTACATTTTTATAAAGCAAAATAAATAAAGTGGCAGTAATAGGGACACTGACAGTAACAGGGACATCTACCCTAAATTGTTCCTGCTGTGTTTTAAAATGCGAACATATGAATGAAAGGCGGAAAGGGGCACCATTTCCATCGAAGTCATGCATAAAGATAAAAACTGTCGCTAGAGAATTCAGTATCTGCGACTTGACTCTATCGGGAGTTATTAAAAAACTACAATCTGGACAAGAAGCCACTGTAGGCTACTAGTACAAATCTGTATAAGGGGTCGTTCTTAAATTACGTAAGGCTTTTTTTGGGGGGGGGGGGGGGTCGCGAGTTTCTAACGTTTTCTTACAAGGGGGGGCGAGGGGAGTCAGGTAGCGTCTTACGTAATATTTTTAAACCTAATTTTCAATAAATACAAATTCTATTATTAATGTTCCAGAAAAGTTGTTTTAGTTTAAATTTCCCGAAACCGAGTTAAATGAATTATATAAACCTTTAAAAGAATTTTAATAACTGAAAAAGTTCAATGTAATAAATATTACGTAAGAAGGGGGTTGCAATATCAAATCTTACGAATTCTTATACTGGGGAGGGAGGGGGTAAGAAATCGCCAAAATTACCCTTACGTAATTTAAGGACGTCCCCTAAGTAGGTACCCACAAACAGTTGAATGTAAGACTGATTTGTAGATATTAGTTTATATATCAAAGGTTTCATGGTTATTATATTGTTTTGGTTTTCTTTTAAAGGTAATACATTTTTGTTGATCCGAACCTTCATAAATAAACATTATTAATAAAATTCTGTTTTATTTCATTAGAAAATGAAATATTTCATTAAAAGGCAACTCCTATATCTTAGTAACAACTTACCCCAATGCGATAACAACTTGCCCCATGAAGGGGTAAGAAGTTCCGCTTCGACCAGCCACAAATAAATTACTTTTTATGAAAAACCTATTACAATATATTAAATACAAGCTTAAAATCATAAAATATAACAAATTTAACAAGAAATTAGTCAATAGTGAAGAGAATAACCACATTATTTTCCAATCATTTTTTATGTTTCATCGAAATCGGAACTTTTAGCCCCGGTCTCCCCTACCTACGTGGAGGGAAGGGAGCGGAGGACATGCTAAGTTCCAGCGGCGTTCCCCGTTGAAATTCTAAAGTTACCTACGCCCGCGTCTCATGAATCACAAAGGCCTCGCGGATATGAAAGTGCAATTGGCCGTTGCCGCCTCCTCAGCACGGTCGCGTCCGATAGGGGTCGGTTTTTCGCGCGGAGTCGCGCACACCGGGAACAGGCAGCTGCATAAATTCGCATTTGCCCCGTGCCCCTGCCTTGGGGTCTAAAGACGAACTTCCGCTCAAAGCAATAGTCGTACCCGCGAAACCTACCACCGCGGGGTCAGACCGACCTCGTTCCGGCGTTGCAACGTCGCTGGTTTGTTTCAACTGTCATCGATGGGGGAAAAAGCTTGCCACAGAAGCCCCTCGATCAAAGGGCTTCGCGTAAAGCTTCGAAACTTGTCCACGAATGGCGCGATGAAAAAAAAGTTACGGGCCGCAGTTACGCGAGAGGTGTATGGGACGTGGAGGTTTTACGTTGGCCGATCCAAATTGCATTGTAACGGGTGAAGGAACGATGCCTGGTGGACAGATCAAAATTGCGGAGGCAACGGAGCTTCGTTTTCAATTTCGAACGCTTCCAATCCCCCGTATCGAATACGTGGCTGTCTAAACACTCGGCTGCGTATCCATCTACAAACTACTGTTTCTGATCCTGCACTTTCTACCCAATGTTTGCGGACGCGAATTGGACGACGGGCTTTATTTATCCTGCCGCAACGGACTTCTCACAATTCGATCTACCCTGTCGACTTGCCCCGTGCCCGCGGCACCGTTCATTTTTCGTGGGGCTGGCTCGGCCAGGATTGCTTTTTCGTACGGCGTTGGCTCGCAAGGAAATTGGCGATGGTCCCGGGATCTCTTTAGCGGTCTTGCTTCCTCCACGGGAGGATACGTGTAGGTGTTCGACCCCCAGATGGCCGGGTGAAAGGCGAGGGCTTAGCCGACGGAAACCATATTAACGGCGGGAGGGAAAAAGAACAATTTAGACGTGATTCCGGCGTCCCCTTCAATTAGCTTTTATCCTAGAATATGGGACGGTGATAGCGCGACGGTCAAAGCTACGAGGAATAAAGGCCGAGGGCAACGTTGATTGGAGCAGAAACGGGGAAGGAATTAGCCGAGGGGGGGGGGGGAGCTTTATCAGACCGGGCAGGGGCCATCCCCCCCCCCCCCTGGATATGTGCGGAAACATAAGGTCCATATCCATCTACCTATATATTTCCCGCGCGGTCCGAGGAATCCCCCTCGTAAACCACGATCTCCTCGCTTAACGCGCATATCGAGTCTGGAAAGTCTCTTACCAGCCACGTCCTCCAGCGTCGATTTCTCGCCGCAGCTAATAAAATGGGGGTAGAAGGACACCATGACTATGCCGTCGGTCTGCGCCTGGAACGGGAGAAAACGTGGGAGTAACGGGCGTGTGCCCGTGGTGGGTGGTTTGAAATTCTAAAATCTAAATTCTAAAGGGTGTCGGCGGTTGGAGGCGTCGTTACTCACCAAACGTTTCAGCGCGTGGTCAGGCACATTTCGCGAGGAATTGCAAAGAGCGTGGGCGCTGCTGTGGCTGAAGATAACGGGCGCCCTCGACGTCTTCATGGCGACCAGCATCGTGGGCACGGAAACGTGGGACAGGTCCACCATCATGCCTAGTCGATTCATCTCGAGGACGATGCTCTGGAAACGTTCGTTGAATAATTGCACCGAGTTTCCGCTGCAGCGAGAACGGACTTCCTCTACTCTCGACGATATTTTACTTTAAGCTGCAAAGATCCCGCGGGACCCCGCGTTAAAATCCACCAGGCTGCTCCGCGAATTCACTTTCGGGATTGGAAATTAAGGATTAACGTAGCCCCGCCGGAGTTATTCGAAGGGAAGCTCGCGGCGGTATCGCCGATACGAAAATTCGCACGAGAAGTTGAAGCAAGTTACCCGCGGGGGGTGGGGGGGGGGGGGTGTGTGAGAATTCGGTTGGAAAAGGTGGGGCACGCTACTTTACAGCATGCTCACGTGTGATCCGTGACACTTATTGCCAGCGCCGTTCAATCAGATTGAAATTCACGACAGGCGGCTCCTCGGACGCTTTGTTTGCGAGGAATTCTGATCGGGTCGGCCGGGGCGGAAATCCATAGTTTGAGAAATCGTAACACCTTGTGCAAATATTCTGCGCGCGTGTCTCGCGCCTCGAGATGAAAAAAAAAAGAATGAAATTTCTGTGCGATAAGGGCTTGCTGACAGGTCCAGCCGAGGAGGCTGCCGCCTCCACGGGAAATATCGTGGCTGATATCTGCCGTCAGGCCTCCGCGATACGGCTGCTAATACAAAAATTCGATTTCACCGTTGTCACTTGTCATTTCGCTGCAGCGAAACAGGCGTCGCACAGTGGTTCGAGTATACTACATGCTAGCTGGACAAAATTATTTTTCCGTGGTTTTGGGTTTATATGGGGTTCAAATTGTTAGGAAACGAATCTGATTCGTATTACAGTTTATTATTTCACTAAAAATATCAATAAAATAAAAATATGACTAATTTAATAAAGGAAAAAGAACAAAACGACAGTATTGTACTTTAACTATAATTATCAATTATAACATTATGTCTATTCCTGTAATTTCTGAGTTTTGAAGTTTAATACCCGGTTTTTGAAATCTGTTTTCTCTGCATCGCTATTAAAATAGTGTTTTACTATATGTTCCACATCGTTCCACGCGACAAGGATTAAATGTACGGAAAGTAGAGACTTTCTAGATTTTTTTAATCAAATCATCGATCTACAAAAATTTGCAAAACTATGTTTTGTGAATTGTTTTCGAGTGCGACGCTCGACAGGAGAGATTTTTAGTGACATAATAAACTGTGATACGAATCAGGTTTGTTCTCTTACAATTTGAAACCCATATAAACCCAAACCCGTGAAAAAATAATTTTGTCCAGCTGGCACGTAGTACACTCGAACCGCTGTGCGTCGGCCATTCGACTTCTTTCTTCCGCGGACTTTTCCGCGCTCGCGAATAACACGGGGAATCATTCTCTGTACCCGGAAATGGGAGCTTATCTCATGAAAATAAAATGCTAGCCTGTCGTTGGTAATGCAAAGGAAGCAAGCGTCTCGAAATAACAGGTTTGCAACTCGAAAGGGAAACGTTCCTGCAGATACAATCGTACGACTCCCTTTCATCCTCAAGATTAGTAGAATACACTCAAAATAGCCATCCACTTCAAAGACGCTCGGCGTCTAAGAAGATTGTAAACACACGCGGCATAAAGGCTGGAAACAATGGACGTTGAATAAACGGCTAAAGAGTAAGCGGGTCGCGTATCCTCTGGAAACGATCGCTAATAGCAACATCACCGAGAACAATTCATTCTGCAAGCTCAGGTTGTAGGTCCGCCGGAAACGGAGTTATCGTTCGCGTTCCAGGAACATTCCCGTCCGTCTTCCAGGAGAACTGCGCATCCATTAAACGGGGGATGCTTTGTTAAATCAGCATCGTCACGGCCTGAATCTCTCAAGATCCCTGTTTATCCCGGTTTCCCAACCTCCCTTTCCGAAGTTGCTCGTTTCCGTTCGCCCGTCCCCTCGACGACGCTGCACTCGCCCTTATCATAACAGACATTCCCGTTTCTTTCAGTCGACGCAGCTGGGAAATCTTTGCATCCCGTTCGACGCAGTCGACGCGGCGTCGTCTCACCGTACTCCAGGGGAATTAGCCAGGGTGGGGGCCGAATTTATCGCAAACTGCAGCAGCCATTATCACGAAATTAGCGGAGTTGCAGTATCTTTCGGCGAAGTGGTCGTCGTTAGACGCTGGGGGTGAAGGGAGCCGAGAAAGACGGAGAGAGTTATCTCATGAATCCCGAGGATTTCTCGCTACTATCTTTCGGGGAGGGCGGAACGGTGCATCCGTTAAACGAGAATGCTTCATTAAAGTAACAACGCGATAAACTTCACTTTTCGGAATTGCTTCTCCTTCTATATGTCCCGTCCCGATTCCGTCGGGCGCGTTAACCGAGCGCGCACCCTTTAGCGACGACGCGGAAATCTCGCCTTGACTCTACCATTCTCCGTCACAGAGATTTCAGCCTGGCCGATGGAAGCCCTGGATCGAAGGTCCAAATGAGAGAAAAGGAGAGGGAGAGCATCTCGTCGCCGAGATAGTCGGGGCCCATAAACGTAATGAAAGAACGGGAAGCCTCTTCTGTCGCGTGGCGCGCGCGTGCACGCGTGCTCCTTAATTTCGCGCTCCACTCGATCACGGCGAAGTGAAACGAGTTTCAAGGGCCGGATGAAGAACTGCAGGGCGGACGGGATCCATTAGAAATCACTCGCCCGCGATCCGGGGAAAAGGAGCGAAGGAACTCAAAGAATTTCGCGGTTTAGTAGCGCGGAGAGGGTGGGCGCGCGACAGGGCGATATTCAGTCGTGGGAACGTGGGCTTCATAAAAGCCCTGGAATCTCGTAACCTCCGTTCGGTCGGTTTTCTTCAATTACTCCGGCGATTTATCATCCCGCGTGCTGTCTGTCCATTTTCATTCAATTACTCCGCGCTATTTGTCTTCGCTTATTGTTTCGTGTTTTGGAATTCATCCCCCGTCCGCCTCGAAGCCTATCCTCTGACCAGGGCTCAGGGTTTCTCTTTTAATCTTTAACGAGGAGGAACGACACCTTGGCCGGGGGCTTCGTAAAAACGCGTTTCGACGAATGAAAGATTGCGGCTCCCCGGGGGAGGAGGAATTTGGGCGAAGATCGCCGATTCCGTCTTTCACGATACACTCGCCCAGCAATTCGTTTCTTTCGGGGCATAAGTCAGACGGCGGTTATATTTTCTTCCCGACCATTGAATGAATCCACCCTCGTGAATCTCGGAGCTAAGGTGGCGTAACAACGTGTAGTCCGCCCTATCTTCCGACAGGATGACGAATAGGCTTCATTCTTCCGCGAGCCTTTCCGAAGGGTGCTCACCGCTCCTATCATCGAGACGTTCTTCCTTTTGTTGCTCCTTCAGCTTCGGTTTTCTGCGTCGTAATCCCGATCTTTCTAGATAACGTCACTCCCAACTGTATGAAACTGACATTAACGAATTCACATCCCCTTAACCCATGTACGGGGCGGTTCAAACGGTCGAGATCTCATTCCTAACTGTGTGCTTTGTCGCAAAGTTATTAACGTGCCGTTTCGTCGCCAGATGGTCGGGTGACGTATAAAACAAAACGGCGCCTTTCGTTTTTTATCCCCCCGTTGGGGAAAGAAGATTCCGGGAGTTTTGATACGAAGTCGGTGCTCTGGTCATCCAGCTCCTTCCGCGCGGCGAAACTTCGCCTCTTCGTACTTGTGTTTGTTACCGTCTGCCGCCGTTATCGCCGTGCGCGGCAACTTCCCCCGCGAAACTGTCGATGCTCTGGGTCGCCTATTTAGACGGCAAGTTTCTGAAACAAGCTGGCAGCTGGCCTCAAAAGGCCGTCTGGTCATTCCGCGGAACGCTTCCCGGCAACTTATCGGTCAGATGTGGCCGAGTGTTGGCAAGTTGAAGGCGTTCGGCGACGTTCCATGGTCAAACGAACTCGCCAAGGGAACGATCGCCCCTCGGACACGCCGATGGCAGCGGGCAAATCGATTGCCGTTTCGCGACACTGGACCGCGATATTGCGTTTGCCGGCTCGGCGATGCGGGCGACTTAATCGAGTTATCGTAGCTTCGCCGAGAGCCCCGACACCTTCTGGCCTGGCTGGCCAGCGACGGGCAAGTTTCTACTTTCGCCGGTCCGTTCGTGTAACGCGGTGGACCAGCAGACTTAACTTTTAAACGAGTTTATCGCTGCCCGGCTGGGATTAACGTCCGAACTGCTCATTATGCTAACGTCTCGCGGAGTACAGTGTCGGCGGAGGGGTATCGTTATCGTGGTTATATCGAACTCTTTAATCGCGTGAAGTATCAGGGAAACGTCGAGGTGTCTTCCCAAGGAGGCAAGTTAAATATCTTGGCCCATGGACGAAGCCGAGTCTCGATCGGTATGCAGTGTAGGGGAGACCGGGTCAGATTGTAACAAAAATAGTTTTCATAGTTTTTTCTCGAAAGTGTTTTCCTCAGTCAGGAAATGAATTGAGTGATTTACTACTTACATAGACAAAATCTTGGACACTTAGCATCTAGCATAATCTTAAACAAATCTGAACCTTTGTTGCAATGTGCCCCAATCCGGGGTAAATTGTAACACATTTGTTTTACTTATTTAAATACAAATATGAACACAAATAAACATTTCTAAAAAATATAAATGAAAATACAGATCATTATTAAACATTTGATATACATGAGTTAAACAATCATTGCTTATTCATCGGATTCTATCAAAATCTTCTTCTTCGCTTTCTTTGCTTCTTCCTTTATACTTTTTTTCTACTTTTTGGATTCTCGATTGTTCTGTTGTTCGTCTAGAGTATCTTTTTCCGGTGTGTCAGGAAATAACTTGCTTTATCACCATTTAGAACGGAGTAAGTATAGTAACATGTTACAATTTACCCCGAGCTTGAATTTTTGCGTTTTATCTGAGCAAACGAGAAACTAAACATAAATTATTAAAATGCGTACATATTATTATAAACCGATGTGTACTGATTCGTTTGCCACAAAGAAGCAAAAATTCAAACGATTTCTAATGACGGTTAATTGAAATGAAAGTGCTGAGACAAAATTTACTTACGTGCTCTAAATAGTAAAATTCTGTGCTATAACCACAAAATGAATACATAACGCTCGTTTGTGTCACTAAAACCGACGGTGCTAATATCGTCAAGCAGCTCTCGCATGCTGTGGGTTACCAGATTTGTCGTTCAAAAGATTTTACTTATGTTACAATTTACCCCGTGTTACAACCTGCCCCGGTCTCTCCTATGCGTCGAAATGAAAATCGATTCGGTCAGAGTGTTTGTCGAGGAGGAAGGAGCTGGAATAAGCGCGGGAGTTAATAAAAGCGAGGCGTTTGAAAGTTTAGCCGCGTTGATGAGATCGTCTATAGATCCGCGGAATTAAGATCTTGGCCGTGGGGAAATGATAATGCAGTTTTAAAGACTCTCCACGTGGCAGAGTAACGGCGAGAGCTTAGCGCCAGGGAACCTGCTGGAATTAGAGGAAAGAAAGAAGGGGGTGGCGCGATATTAATAACGATATTAATCCCATCGTAGACTTCCTTGACGTGCATTTGTCGCCTCAGCGTCTACGTTGTACAGGACACGTACGACATCACGCTGGTAATTAATGTTTAGGTATCAGGAACTCCGAAAAAAACGGGCTCATTAAAGAAGACCAGCCCTTTACACGCATACACCATTTCTTTTTCGACCCTCTTTTTCTTCTTACGGTATTACCCTATTGTCCTGCCAACTGAACGCTGCGGAACATAATAAATCATGCTTCTTCTCTTCTCCCTTCTTTGTTCCGTTTATTACAGGTCAGCTCGATTCAGTCGAACCCCCAGCGGGCAATTAATCACGGAAACAACCACTCGATCGGCCGCCAACCCTGATCGCGATTCCCCTCTCAGCAGACCGTGGTACTTAATTTGCGTGTGGGATCCTCTATTAGTAAAGCAAAATATTATTCTTCCCCCACGGTCACCTTTCTGTCGATCCATATCGAGGGTCGACGTGGCAATTAACCAGGCGCACCGGCCTGTGTGCCGAGTATGCTTTTAGTTTACGATGGAGGAGCAATGGTCCGTGGATATCAGACATTTTTCGGCCTCCAGCTTTGTACTGTTCCTGCTGGCACGTGTCGATACGAAGGGTCACGTATCGAAGCTGAAAGATGTAGCTTTGAAAGTCGATAGGGGAAAAGAGCTTCCGCGTCGGCTGTCCGCGGAAGCCACGGAACCTTCCTGGATCGTGCTCGAAAGCACCAATGCGCCTACACGGGATACACTTGCGCCGAGGGCGGTCCCGGTCTAATTGCTCTCCTCGAGTTATGCTTTCTTCAATTCCCCACGACTTCCGGCCGCGGGCCACCCTCATTGTTTGGCCACCGACGTCCCGCCGGAATGCCAGCCTTCCCCTGGGTCAGAGCAGACACATTAAACGTCCCCATTCGGGAAATTCATGCCCACGCCCGCGTTAAGTTGGCCGCGGATGATCGATCGAACCGTTCTAGTCCGTTCTTCCGGTCGATCCGCGGAAATATCGAGCGGCTTCTTCCTGCACGATCATGCTGGCCACGAGCGCAAGAAACCGACGGGCATTTTTAGGCGCCACGAGTTCGTATTTATCTCACGTATAATAACCATTTAACCTGGAAAGTGAATGCCCCGACGCGCCGGCTGACCCGCAACAAAGGGGCGCTGTTTTTCCACGGTTCCATTCTACCTCGAGGAAAAAAAGCTTGCCTCGTCACGGCCAAATACAGGAATCATCGGTCGCGCCTTTTCAAGCCGGAAACGCGATAACCGTGGGCGGGTGGGAACAAACGTACAAATTTTTCAGAATCATCGAGGAACAGCTTTCACGTGCCGAGCACCCTTTCACGGGATATTTCCCCGTTCTCCCAGCCGCCGTCTCATTCTCCTTTAGCCCCATCTCGACGCCTCGCCCGCTGTTCTCCGGCGTGTCGTTCTCGCGCGAGCATTCGCGAGCGTTCCGAGGGAGATGGGGTGGAACAAGGAGGGTTGGTTAAAGGGAAGCGCAACAGGGGATTTTGGTGTTTCCGTGGCGCAGCAGGACTTTAGTTCTGTGAATGATGGAATGGAATACAGTTTCCCCGGTCTCCGCGGCGAAATAGAAAAAGGCTGGAGCCCGATGTTAAACGTAGTGTCTCGCGCGGCGCGCTGGCAAGACGTGGTAAAAGATGTGTCCAAGTAAAAGTACACACATATCTACCAGACAACGCGCCCCTTCCTTTATCCGGTGAGACCGCGCGGAATTTTTATTGAGTACTTGAGAGAGCTGTTTATTACACAGGTGCAGCTGAGAAATGGTGTAGCCGGCGAACGAGGTATAAAAGAAAAGTGGAGGATCGTATATATAAAACGTCTCGCTGCGCAGATGAGGTCGAGCGGAAAAAGAGCTGATTCTTCTTGGCGGTAGACACGTACATTCCCGCGGAATTCATGCAAACCGCGTTTAATATCGTCCTCGGAACACTTGGCCGGGGGTTAACGCGAGTTTTAAGACGCGACGTCAAGCGATTTAATCGAGATAAACGTTCACCGTTCCCCCGTCACATTCCGCTCGTTTCGCCTGACGTTTCTTTTACAATCGAGCGAATAGAATACACAGAATACAGCCCCGCGGGGTCGTTGGCCTGGACGGTTCCAAAAACGCAGGTCCGTCGACTCGTTAACGTGGCGCACGTAGATCCGTCGTGTCCCAGGCTGGAGACTCGGCGTTCGGTCGGCCGGCTCGTTCTTTTCTCGGCGCAAATAGACAGGAAGTTTCGCGGATAATACGGCAAAGTTGCGGAACGAGAAGTCGCAGGCGAGCCGGAGGGGAGAACGGTCGGAGGACAATCGCGAGGGAAGCATCCGAAATTTCGCGGCGGAAACTTAAAATGTACTCTGCACCACCATTTCCCGCGACCAGTCGGCGAGGGGTGGTACGGGGCTGCTCCTTTTGAATTGTGTTTGTCGAATGTTCGTGGACCTTTTTCTACGGCTACTTCTCCACGACGAAAGACACACCGCGGACCAGGGGGAATCGCGGCAAGTTTCCGAATGCGGGAAGAAAGGTCGGCAGAGCTGGGGGATCGGCGTTTGACTTGCGTAAGTGAAACAAACGCCTAGACGCTGGCAGTCGACTCTAACGAGGCTAAAGCAATCGCGGGAAAACGTAAGCGGTCTTCATTGAATATTTAAACAACTGTCTCGTCTACACTCTTCCCGCCCTTTGCCTACCACACTGAAACTTTTCTTTCAACCAGAGGCTGCAGTTCCCGAGTCCTTTCTCATACATTTCCCTCGTCCCCTCTGTTTTTTTTCCTTGCGGGTAGAACGCCCCGAGGAACGTTAGCCTTTGTCCCAGCGGGCTCGCGTACAAAGAAATGGCAATAACTACTTGACACTGGTACTCTCTCGCGATGCTACAAAGGCCGTTTTAGAGTAAATTCGTTCCCTAGGTTCTGAGCCTGATGGACAACTGTTGTCGCGGCGCGGTTGGCCGCGTTTGATGGAAATAATTTGATTACGATGAAACTAGCTAAACGCGGGAGACACGACGGTGAGCGCAAAGGCGATATTTTATCCGCGTCATTTCGGTTCTTGCCCGCAGGGCATGCTTCTGGTTTATATCGCGACCGCGGTCCCGAAGTCGTTTCTCATATATCTCCGTTGCCGTTGGAAAACACCCCTGGGGCTGTCTGGGCGTTTTTCTGGCATTCGGTAAATAGAACACGCCGTCGAGCACTCGCAACTTCAGCAGCGCTCGCGTCCCCAAAAAGAAGGAAACGGAGCGGGCCCACGTAAACTGTAAATAAATTCGCGGTCTTAATCGTTTCGAGATTAACCCCTTTGTCGCCGCTGTTTATGAACGGCCGTCGGCGAGGGCAGCTTTCAACGCCACGGTAACACTTCAAGCAAGTAGAATCGCGCCCCCCGAATGCGAGAGCAGTCGTTGACTCGTATGTTTCTACACCGGCACTACCGAAATTATTTCTCGCGCGCCCCCGAACACGGAAAGTGCCTCTGGGAGCGCGTGGTCCTCTTGCATTTTTGAAGTGGCGGGTGTTTTAAGGGATATCGCGCGACATCTGCTACCGTCGGTAAAGGAATTGGTTTTCACGTTCTCCCATAAGTAAAGCGGACTCTTGATTGAAACACAGGGGAAGGAAGGACGAGAGGCAGAGGCCTCTTTCACGCGAATCGATGAAAGTTCGCTCGAGCGACGTTTAGAGCGTTCGTGTTTCCTCGATTCCTACGGGTCACGTTCTGAAATGGAACTTTACCATTTCCACCATCCGAAGTATGCGCGTTTAAAACGCGAACGATTGTTCCTCCGCCGGGGCTGATCGATGCCGGCCATAATTTTCTTTCCGCATAGGTGCAACGGTCGGTTAGGAATTCATGAATGCCCGGACGTGAATTCCGAGGATACCGTCGGGTAATTTTCATAAATAACTCGCGTTTGAATCTTCGCCACGAATTTCAAGACCGTGGACGACCCATGCAGCCATTCACCCCCTGCACCCACCGCGCTGATTCGCGCCGAGTGTCTGAAGGGAGTTTGGAAACGACCGCTAATCCCTTCGGTTCCCCCCTCCCTGCGTAAAACTCGAAAACACGTTCTCTCCATTCCGCCCAGTTCGCAACGACGTTACACCGGCGTCCACAAATTTTCACCGACTCCCAGTGCTTTGACAAGCCCTGTATCGGGTCCGCGAAATTCATTAAGAAGATTCCGCAGCATGCAAATTTGTTTGCGCGGAGTTCGCGTACAGTTCAAAATTCTCGTTTCGAGGAGCTCCGGACCAGCGTTCCCTCGTAATGGATACACAGCGGTGCAGCGGGAGGTTTCTAGAAATAGCTGCGACGAATCGATTTTCCTCTGAAATTCCCACCGAGCTTGCGATATTTATGGTCGATCGATTAGCTCGGGCTAAAGGGCACGATGGATTTACGATTAAGACGCAAGAAAACGTCCATTTTCCGGGGGCTAGTTGGACGGACAGGGATGCTTTAATCCACCGCGTAAAACAGTACTCCTCGTCACTCTGCAAAATCCTCTCGCGGGTAGGAGAAACGACTCTGCTCTTTTCGCTTCGACAAAAACTCAGTTGGCTTGCCTGATCCGGACCCACCGGCTAGTTTCTGTTTTCGCGAGAAGGTAATTCGTGTTGATTGCTTCAGGAATTGCTAGAGCTGCCGTTAAGGAACTAGTTCTTGATCAGACACCAATTTTTTATCAGTTCATGAAATAAATCGTTCTTTTAAGTTTATGTCAATAAATAATTGTTTGAAATAATTACTAACATCAAAATTCATAATTCAAAAATATATGTGTTGTCTGTGAAAGCAGTTAATATTGTTAGTTTTCGTGAAAATAAATGTGTAAGGTAGCCCACTTGAAGGAAGCCCCTGTTGAACGCCATCTCTTACTGTTGGAAGTAAGAGATCACCATCACAGTCAATTTCTTAGCTGGTTGTTGCGGTATTAAAGGTTATTTTCATACATTCTGCTTACAATAGTTTACTTTACAATGTAGCGCAAGAACTTTAGTATTATATGTATCATTTTGCTTTAAAAGTCAGTCATCATTATTTAGTTCCAATTATTTCTTGTGGAACTAATTTTTGATCACTTGAATAAAAAATAGGTTAGGACATTTTAAAATTATAGAAAAATTAAATTTAGATGGTATAATACTAAAAATAAGTTTATTTGGTACTTTCTTTTTAATTAGTATTAGTATCTGATACAAATATTAGTTCCTTACCTGATAAGGAATTAGTTCCCATGTATTTCAAATGATCATAAACTAAGTAGTTCTTCACCTGATCAAAAATGAGTCCCCATTGATTTTAGATGATCAAAAACTAGTTCCTGACACTGATCAAAAGTAGTTCTCATGCATTTTAGTTGATCAAAAACTAATTCTTAGTCACCTTATTTTTCCGTACCTTATAATAATTAAATTATACTTATTTTCAACTGTTTACAATTTTTCCTTAAAGTTTAAACATTAATTCATCTTTTAGTATGAAAAAAGTTTATGGTTTAAAGTTTTATTAGGTTAAAAATAAATATTAAAACGGGAAGCCCTCTAAACTGATCAGAAACTAGTTCCTTAACGGTACTGCTTCGCCAAGGATAGGGTTTAGTTTTCAAGTAGCCGCGAGAATAGGGGTCGTCTTTAAATTACGTAAGGCTTTTTTTTGGGGGGGGAGGGGGTCGCGAGTTTCTTACGTTTTTTTACAAGGGGGAGGGGGGAGTCAGGTAGTGTCTTACGTAATATTTTTTAACCTAATTTTCAATAAATACAAATTCTATCATTAATGTTCCAGAAAAGTTAGTTTAAATTTCCCGAAACCGAGTTAAATGAATTATATAAACCTTCAAAAGAATTTTAATAACTGAAAAAAATCAATGTAAAAAATATTACGTAAGAAGGGGGTTGCAATATCAAATCTTACGAATTCTTATACTGGGGGAGGGAGGGGGTAAGAAATCGCCAAAATTACCCTTACGCAATTTAAGGACGGCCCCATATCCAGCTTGGAGATCGCGTCTATCTCTAAGATGTGTCGCTAGTGATCGAGATATTCTTTTTTCTACTCACCTTGCCGAAATTGGAGAGGCCACCGATGCGAGCCACTTGACCGGGTTCATCCGCTGTGCTGCATTCTGCCCTAACGAACCAATAGGTCAGTAACTCAGTGGCAACAATCCTCAGCATTGCTGTGTCCTACAATGCCCTTTAATCATAGAGCTCCATGTCCGTAATACTAAGCAACGCGAACAGAATTGTTCCCTGGACTAATGACCACAGAGATTACGCCGCGCCGTATACAAACGCCTTGATTTCAGGCCTGAATTCCTTCGAATATCCAACCGATAGTCGCTGCCTTTCCAAACTACCACCGCACTCGATCACGTCGCGCGTAATTGCAAATATTATCCAAAGCCTTCTACAACCCCTGCGCGGAGTTACCTCAGCGGAACACCGTTAACGCCTTATCTCAAGCCACTACATCAATCCGTCTGCAAAAGAAATACCGAATTCATAAAGATCCGAACAGCAACGACGCGTTGTAAACCATCCCGTGTTTCAATCACTCAGGCGGAGTGATCGAGTGGAGGCGTCATTTAACGCGACCAAACCCGGCGGCTATTATCTTGACGAATTCCCAGGCAACGATAACGCCCTTGTCCGGACTCGTAAACGTCTCTCACGTTGATAGGATTATACGGAGATGTGCGAGATTCGGACTACGTGGTTGGAGGAGGCCGAGCAATTCCGGGGACGATAATCGTCCGCATTAGCGCGATGTTCTCTAAGCTGGCAAACAGAACGACACGATACGACGACACCGCGGCGCGATAATCGATCGTTTGGCGGTCAAGTAAACGGCGAAACTGCTGGAGTTATGTCACGAAGGGCGTCGACGCTGCTGGAAACGAAGCGTTTTCACGGCCCGGCTTTTCCACGTGGACCGAAATGAAATCGGCGACCGTTCGTTTAACCGTGTACATATAGAGCACAGTTATACAGCGCGGCTCGCTGGAAACGTCCCTCTCCGCGTAGATATCTATCAGAGTATCGGGCGGAATCTATCGGAGTCGTAAAACGCGCGGTCGACAGCGGAAATTCCGAAACGCGGATAATATTGTTACGGTTCCATTAATCCGCGCATGATTTATTGTCCCCACGGTTACGTAATTCGGCGTATAAATACAAGCTACGTCGGCTTTGCCGTATAAATTTTCACGGCCAAAGATCGAGATCGTCGATCATTCCACCCCCCCCCCCCCCCCCCCGTGGCGTTTTCAACCTGTACACGTTCCTTAACGCGTCGTTACTCGTCGAATCGCCGTTTTGTTGCGACTAGGGACGCGGAGGGGGATTTTCGTCGAGCAGCGACTGTACTCGCCAGCCACCGTCGACTCCCTGTTTACTAGCCCTGACAATAGGCATTTAGAGAAACTTCCACCCCTGTCGAGCGCCCTTTGTTCCTCGCTATCTCGAAAAAAAAAACTGAATTAAACGAGGCACGCGTGATACTATCTCCATTCGCGTTTCACTGCTATCTCCCACGGCGTTGGTCGTAATTCACGGCCTGCAGGGTGATCGCCTCTGAACACTGAACCAGGGATCGTGTAAAATTCATGCACAGTTGTAACATTCAACGGGCAGGTTGCTTTTGAAAATCGTCTATATAAAAGTCGTCGATCGCGACACGGAACTTCTACGACCCTGCTGTATCTCTAAGAAATTTTATTCCTATCGGGCCGCAACACTTTTAATCTTACAGGCCGCGTTCGCAGGTGCGAAATAGCATGGCACCGTGTCTCGCGGAGACGCGAACGACGCGTTCCCGTCGGAAAAAGCGTCGTCGGTTCCTTGGCGAGTTTTTATCAGGGCTGCGGAGTCGGCAGTCAAGACTCCCGACTCCTCTTTTTTTTACCACCGACTCCGACTCCGACTCCGACTCCTGCATTTTTAAAGATTGTTAATGTACTCAGTACATATAACTAAATTACTAATCTTATAATATAGTATGTTTGTATATATTATATATCTACAGTATAAAAAACTAAAGCTACGCTAACAGTAAAGGCAAATAAAGGAAAGAACCGATAATGAAAACAAACTTTAAATTTAACTAATACATTCAATGGCCATTGGAGCACTTTTTATTTCAATAAAATACAAAATAAAATACTTTTTTAAAAATGAAATATTATAAGTAAAGTTTGTTTATATTTTTATTTAAAATAAATGAATTCTGACAAAAAGAAAAAGAAGTAATGAAAAATGAATATAAAGTGAAATTCGTTTCACTGAAATAAAAACAAAATAAAACAGACTCCGATTTCTATAAACTTTACTAATACGGAGTCGGTGTTGGAGTCGGCATATATTTTTTCGACTCCGACTCCGACTCCGGCAATCAGAAAATTACTTCTGAACTTCGACTCCGACTCCGCGACTCCGACTCCGACTCCACAGCCCTGGTTTTTATTCTTCCCCGTTTCCTCCGCCGTCAGTTTTTCCCTTGGCCAGTCGCAGTCGGTGTCGTCGCGTAAAAGGGAATTCGTTCATTGTTTGTCCCCGAATAATATATCTGTCGACGCGCGACGGTACCAGCTGCCTCGCGACCCTTTCGTAATCCCGCCCCACCTAGTTGTGTCGCCGGCTGAAATAGTTCGCTCCGACGTTCGACGGGGGTGCATCATCGGAACAGCTCCGCCGGGGAAAATATCGATACGCGTCCACGGTACCGTATATACGCGTCTCTGAATCCAGCCCGCCCCGTCGTATCGTGCACCGGATGCATTTCCAATGGACCTTCGTGCTTGTTAAAAATATCAAAGTTACGCCGCTCCGTGTCACGCTGCCGCTGTTACGGCTCCTCCATTCCGTTCGGCAATTTACAATGTAGAGCACACGTCGCGTCGGGGACTTTTTTAATCGAGAGCCCGATCTTGCCAGGTTTTTTTTGTCGCCCCGCTGTTCGGCGCAACCCGACGCGGAAATGTTGCTCGCGGAAGTTTCGCGTCCGTATCTCGCTCGTCTCCTTTATTACGTCATTCGCGGTACATTTTTGCCGCGCGACGATAAAACTGCTCCGCGGTGTACCGTCTGTCTAGCGCGTCTCTGTTTCACTGGCCTCGGTAACACGCTCGCTGTGCTTTCTGCTTGCATCATGCAGGGAACGTCTTCTCTTCCTGGATAGTTAGAGACGCGACGATTGTCGCCCGTGCACGGACACAATACGAAGGTTTTACCGTCGCGGGGAATTCTGGGGATAGAGTTGATAGGACCACGAAGCTCTGTATCGCGTGTGGTCTCTTGATGGACGGTTTTTAGAACGGTAACGAGTTAAATACTGACGTAATCGTTCTATCTCGATTGATATACTCACCAAGGCGTGTTGCACGTGTGCGTGAGGGTGAGATATCTGGCGCCCAACTCGTACAGCATCCTCAGAACCGCCAGGCTAGCTCCGACTGCGTGGCCCCCTTCGACCCCTATCAGGCTCGCTAATCTACCCTCCTTGTGCGCCCTCTCTATGCCTGAAACCACACATTATATCTCCCTTGAACGTTCTCGATTGCCCTTTTATTATTGTCCTAATTATATGCGTCTAGATATCGCGTGCTCCATCCCTCGACCCTCGTCACGAACCTCCTTCAGCTCTTATCTCCGTGCCCCTCGTTAAGCGATGCCACGCGAGTCACCAGAAAACCTTCACGCGCTCCTCCAAACCCGAGAACGAAGTAATAAACAGCTATCCTTCGGCACATCGACCCAGACCCGCGATTAATTCAAACTTATCCGTCACCTTCGATCGAATCGGTTTAATTGAATCAATTAAATCAGCCCCGATGTCGGGGTGTTATCGCGCGGATCATTAATTACAAAGCATAAGCGATGGGGTTGGGTTAATTCGCTCTGGATGATAATGGAAGTGGCCGGGGCTTTGGAAGATCGGCTGGCCAATCCTTTTCGCGGCTGGTATTTTGTCGGTATTTAGCCAGCGCGCCGCGAATTCGATTCCACGGCCTCGGTTTAATCGTTTTAATCGAGTCCCGCCGTGTAAAGGTGGGCTATCGGCCTCCGTGAAATCGGATTCGCGGGCTCGGTGTCGTCCCGATTAGATTAAAACACCGCGTACAAATTGCGTTAGGCCCTGCGCTTCCGGTACAGGACCATGGATCGCGTTTGTCCATCGAGGGACGAGGGTGCGGCTCGTCGAACTTGATTCGTCGCTGGGCACCCGATTTTTCGCGCCTCTGTTCGCGCCAGCTTCGAAAGCCTGAGCGCGGTTGTAACGCACTGGCCCTTCGCGAACGTTTGCCATCGGTGCACGGTTGATTAGGCAGTCGAAGCGTTAATGGCACGGTGGATTCTGCGGCGAGGCGAACTTAGGGTGGCCAGCTCGTCCGTGAACGCGCGCAAACGCTTCCTTCTGCAGCGATCTATTAAAACTTTGAAACGCGTCGCCCAGCGTGCTCGTAATTCGATTTCGATATACGCGAGGGCTTTCGGTAATTCGCGCCGCGCGAAGTCCGCGGGGGTTGTTGGTGAAAGTTCAGGAAGGGCTCTGGCGGGCTTTGGCTCGCTGGTGCGCGTGCAACGAAGTAAATCGAGCGTCCCGCAACGCTGCCATTTGTCCTGGCAACTTTAATTTCTCCGGCCATCGAGCGTGGCCAGGCGATTACGCCGTATTAAGCCTCTATTGGAAGAACAACCGAAAAAGGAACGGCCGCGAGCCGCGCGCTGTCGATGAACCTCGATTTACTGCGCCCGCTGATTTATACCCGTTTCCACCTGCACACGCCGTCGATACGTTTCGACTTATGTGCAGCTGTGTGCGCCTTTCCCGTACGTGTGCTCGTCGGCGATTACACTCCCGCGGACGTAGCCCAGGTTTCGCTGCTATCAGCCGATGCTCCAAGTGTATATACCCCACGGCCACTAAATGTTCCTCCATTTCTCCAGGAATTTCTCAACAGCCAGCATTCATGCTAGCTCCTTTCACCTATGTATGCACGTAGCTGATTGCTTCCTCCAAGTGGCTCATTTTATATCACAGTGAATCGACCGTTTCGTACAATAGATTTTCCATTTCTGCTGCATTAAGGAACGTTACAGGCCTTCAAAGGGAACGACCATGGCGGTTTTAAATTAAACCTCGATTCAACAGCGGCGAGGATTGTAAACGGGAACATCGAGTTCCTCGGCCGTCCCCATAAATCCTCATCCCCCAACTCCCGGGACGATCCGAGATATTACTTTTTCCAAGCAACGTCGGGAAAGTACGCTTCACGCGGAAAGTTACCCGACACAAACGATCATCGTTCGACGTAAACACAACGGCCTCGTCGAGCGTTTCTTATGCACCAGAGATCGCCGATAAGTCGTAAACCGAGAGCGTAGCGTTGCGAGCTTGTCGTGGATGGAGCCAGGTAGAAGACCTCTGCTCGTACTTGAGCTCCGATTTTCGGAAACAGCTTCGCGACAACTCGCTATGATTATAATATTCGATAGTATTAATTAAGTAGTAAGATATGCATTTCGCTAATTGTTCGAGTAATTATATTCCTTATTCAAAGAAATCATAGGGGAGAGTCGTGCAGTACCGACCAGCTTACAGTACCGACCAAAGCTAGTTCTCGCTTCTTTGGCCAGATATTAGCACTTTATTTGAATTAATCAATGAAAATCACAATTCTTTATAATCTATTTCAGGGTCATATTGTGTACTCCATTGCCCTCGATGTTCTGAGGCATTAAACGTATACGTTGATATTCAGTGGGTCAAAAGTTATTTTTTAAAGCTGATCAGGTGTTTCTTGTGTAAGTAAATGATTTTGTTCTATTATGTATAGGGGAGACCGGGGTTGGTAGGCCAGTTTTTCAGTTTTTGATTTTTAATAAATTATGTGGGCGAAATATCATTAAACCGGTTAGTATATTTAATAGGGCATACATTTGGCTATCTGATTAAATTATTAATGTTGACTCAATGTGACAACAATTAAGGTATTTTAATGTATTTCTGACACCTTCTATGCTGGTCAACCAGCCCCATGATCGGGGTTAGGTTGACTTACAGTATGGGGTAGGTTGACTACATGTAGGTACAATCAGTTAAGAAAATGTTATTAGTAACTTATCTCAGTGGTAATAAAATAACACAATGTCATAAGATTTGTTTCATTCTAAAATATTAATTTCTTTCTTTCATATTTTATTATTAAGTTGAAAAAATTTTAAATTAAACATTAAATATAATGTATTTATAACATTGTGTAAAGTTTAGGGTTGTTATCCCCATATCACCCTAACGAAAGGGGGTAGAGATCTGAAATGTCTCTCAGTGTTTTTTTAGGCAAAGAGCATTATTTGGTACACATAAATACTAAAATTGGTGCTGGGGCTATTTTCCCTATGCTTACCCGGCTAGACCCTTTAAACAAAAAATAAAAATCGCTTTATGAATAACAAGATAACAATTTAAACCTTCTTAGTCAACTAGCCCCGACTGATCATTTTGACTTCAATAATCTATATAACCTTAAATTATTTATGTATAAACAAAAATACTATGTCAATAGATCGTCTAATAAATAAACTTTAAAATAGTCCCATAACATTTATTCTATTGTAACTATATAGAGCATGAAAAAATAAAATCATCAAGAAAAAATATTTACTTACGTTGTTAATTTTTCGACAAACGCTGATAACTGTTAAAAACGTGCGATTGCGGGGGGGGGGCTTCTTTTTACAGTGAATATTTCCCCAGTAGACCATATGTCGGTGCAAAGTTATTAACAATTAGTCAACGTACCCCTTGAGACAACCAACCCCGGTCTCCCCTACTATCTCTAGTCTATTAAGTTTAATAAAACGTCCTAGTTTTGCAATATTCTTTTGTACATAATATACCATGATCTAAAATGTTTCACCGTGTTTATCGTACAGTACCAACCATCCAACTATCGTGCAGTACCGAGCAACAGACTCTGTCAACCAGTAGAGACTAAATTTTTCTTATCTGTAAGTTCAATCTGTTAGCAACTCAGATTAATTTATAAGATGTTGATTTAGCCTTCTTTCTACCTATCCCCGCAGAAAATTAAAGTAAATAAGGATAGGTATGATAAGCTAACAAACAGGAAGCTAAGATTTAATGAAGATGTTATCCAGTGTGTTATTTGCAAGCAGAGTTGGGCATTAACTAAATAAAAAATTATGTAAATAAGGATCAAATAAATGTTACTTTAATTTTAGATTTTTCGACGAATAAAGTTAATTTTTTTATTCGATGAGAATTTATTCGACGAACAAAGTTAATTTTTTTATTCGATGAGAATTTATTCGACGAACAAAGTTAATTTTTTTATTCGTTATTCGAAATTTTATTTAAATAAAAATTTTGCCCATCTCTGTTTGCAAGGAATCATTTTATTTGCGAGTTTGTACAAATAAAATTTGAAAAAATCTTGTATTGTACTAATTAATTGTCTTTTTATTAACATTGTTAATCATTTAGACTTAAAAATCTACTAATTTAATAGTTGGTCGGTACTGGACCTTAATTGCAAATTACAACTTTTTTACTTTTGCGAATTATCAATTCCTATTATTAAATTTCACAAAAATAATTTCCCTCCTCTTACTAAGTTCCATCTATACTACAAACACGTTTTTGAATTTCTGATTTTTATCGACTCTACCCCAAGATATAACAAAAAAACTTAGAGCGGTCGGTACTGCACGACTCTCCCCTATACGTAGTCTATTCAACGTAACTGTAATTTCTTTATGTGATTTTTTGCACGACGTCCTACGGGGTAGTTTGACTTCCGTCGAAGTCATTGGTTGCATTGAGGTCTACGCATACATATCGGTGGAGTGCGATCAGTGTGAGCGGTAGAAAATATCGTTGTTTTGAAATGGGGCATTTCACACTTATCCGTGTCAGTTACTCACCCCGAGACAAAGAGACCATTGACACTGACGGCACTGAACCGTCGCGGAACTGATATGTACCTATGCGTAGACCTTTAGTCAGTCACAAGAAACAGGTTGGAAATTTCGAACAATGGTTTCTTTCTACGTATCAGCCAAGTATATACGGCCGCGTATTGCATGTCTATTTACATATGCATGTGCATGCCGACATGCAGTCGCCGCGGTTCGGCTTATCGAACGAGCTGGGACGGTCGGTACGGCTTGACATTTTTCCATTTCACCCGGAATTTACAACCGGCTGCATCTTCCCTGCTTCCCCCACGGTTTTTCTCATCAGGCCTGGTTCGCGTTGCGCGAAAGGGGTTGGCGAATTATTGCAGCGCAGCCGGTGAAATCGCAATTCAAAGCCCTTATTCACGTACACGGGGCCGTTAACGGTTAACTCAGGAATCACGTGCAATTGCATGCCGGTCGATCCACCCTTTTGTCCCTTTTGAGAATTATCCTCGGCTCTTGTCGTGTAACAAGTTTCCTCCCGCTTCTTTGTGCCACGTCCTTCCACGAACGCGTTCGTCCACGATCGCGTCGAGTTTAACGCAAGGATCGAACCTCTGGCACAATCTGCCCCTTTCGTGGAACGATTTCCCCCTTTTTCCTCGTTTCCGTCAATGTTCTGCTCGTATCCCAGCGTCAACGACCGTGCTGCTCGCTTTTTTCTCGGTCCTCCTTCATTTATCGGCTTCTTGTCTTTAGGTGTCTTGCTCTATAGGCGATCGAACGTTAGCGCGTTAACGTTAGAATTAATTTCGATCGCTAGTTCTTTCTTTCCAAGTCAAAGTCCACTTCAATGCTTTTTCCCTCCCCAGAGCTTCATGATACTTTGTGAGAATTTTCCACTAAAAGTGTTTGCCAGAAAATCGATCCCCTCGTTGTAGATCACCATTCTCATTTCCCTTCCATATCCTTCGCGATATAGCCTATTTTCCATCCACCTTGCACGTCGAAGGAAATGATTGCGAAGTGGGTTAGCTCGTGGCTGGAAAGCCGCTCGTTACGTCCACGGGGATGATGCCCGGTTTCCGAGGGGTAGCGTCTTCTTCCGTGACTTAGGACACATTCTAAATCCCCGAGTGAACGTCCACGGCGAGAAGGATAGCGCGGGTAGGGGTTGGCTGGCCCGATTTTCTCCAAAAGTCGAAGGACGATAGGGTTCCATCGCGTTTCTCCGACGCTGGCGTTCGTCCAGGGGCGCGCGACGTCGAATGGCCGACCGGAAGCAAACACAAGACGGCGAGTCGGGTGATGGCACGGCTCTGGATCGAAGGCTTCATATCCCTGGCGCGTGAGTTCCGCGGAGAAAGGGAAAGGGGCGAAGCGGGTTGTTTTCCGAGCACGTCAGACGGCGAACTTAATTTCTCTGTCCATTTATTATCGGGGAACAGGCAGCGGGCAGCTCGATCGGTCCACGCGAAATTAATTAAATCGGCCGGGGAAGACGCGGCCGGCAAGCGCGAGGATTCACTCCGCGTGGATATTTTCCTTCCTCTAAAGCGAAAGGGTATTCGGAATTCTTTTCGCGGGCGTGTGCCAGCCTCCCCCTGACATTGGCATTCCGCCAGGAATTCTGGCGGTGTGTAACGTCAGGGCGGCCCATTCTGGGAACAAATAGAGGATGGTAATTCCCGACGTTCGTCGACCTCCAAGCTCGATTTCATATTCTTCGCGTGCGAAGCTGCCGGTAAGGGGAGGGTTCGCGTCTTTCAGGATCTCCTAGAGATCGACGACCTTCGGGCACACGCTGGAAGGGGGCTCGGGGTGTTCGAGAACGCTGACTCCTTTAGACTTCAGCTACGTACGTCGTTCCGCTGTTTCGCCAACTTTCGGCAGCGAAGTTTAACCGTGGCGAAACTCGCGTGCATGGTTGAAACGATGAGCGCGGCCAACTATGTGTTTACACTGTATAAGAGCTGATTAGCAATTAACGACTCTCTGTTTAACTTACTCGGAGCACTAGGAAGATTCCGTTAAGGGGTTGTAGCAGCCAGCGCGATACCTCGCGTGTTGTCCGCGTCTGCGTTTACCATTATTCGGCGATTTAGCCGCGCCCTTTGGACGATTCAGTTGATCAAGTGGTTGTAGCGACTGCCAGTATGCACATAAATTTGTTTATGGACAAACAGACGTGTGGCTGGATCAATACTCGCGTTCGTTCGTCGCAGCGTCGCGTTAATCCACGCGACTCCACCGCTTTCCTTTCGTGGTTGAAAAAGCTGGTACACGGGGTTGGCGAAAATTCTTCTCGAAGAACGCGGGGGGCCGATGACGATTCGATCGAAGGGAAAATCGAGTCGGTATAATACAGACGATTGAAATTCACCATCACGAGGGATGTTACTTTGCCCGTGCCTGTTCCCGATAAGCAGAGTTGGGCATTATTCGAAAAAAAAGCGATTGAAATAACTTTTCAAATAAACATACTTCATCTTTTTTCTGAGTCGGCTAAAAGTCGACCCGAGTTAGCTTTAGCTTTATTCAAGGCGCCAAAGATAAAGCCGGTTATTCAAGGATCTTTCCTCGTGGGTTGTGATTAACGTTGTTTTCAGCTTTCATTCAATTTTTATTCTAGAAGGTCGACTAACCGGCGAAAGCCTTTATAGTACAGAATCTGTACAGAATCTGAATTTGTTTATTTTTCATCGTATCAATATGAAAGTGACGCCAATGGATTCCTGGCGTTCAATTAATCAATTGAACAGAAAATAATTTAAATCGGACTATTTTTAACGAAACTGGCTTTGAATTCTGCAAATAAATTTCTGACGTAATATACTTAATTATGGTCCGAATTATATCATTTTTGGGGCCATTTTCATCGGGAAGACATGAGGAACGATTGATAATACTTTCATCAACACTTATCAAAAACAGGAAGATTTGATGTGGTCCGTCGGTTTTATTGCTTTCGGCTTTCAACGGGCGGTCTACTGAGGCCCAAAGGTCCTCGCTCGCAGCGAGAAAGCAAAACAGTGGGGTGGGTAGGTCTTTCCCGATAATCCGAGCCCAAAGGCTTCTCAACAATCGAAAGATTGTACATATATGTACATATTCTTTCTGATGCTTTCGCCTACAATTAATATGACAGGTTAATTAACAAAAAACGACACTTTGCCAACGAATATTCAATGTTGGGCCTACAATTACTATCGTTGGTTAATTAACAAAAAATTTACAACGATGATTAAATGTCGTCTTACAAACGTCAGAAAATTTGCTACATCCAGAAACGTGTTATTATATTCCAAGTTGTGATTTTTCTTTTCTTATTTATAAATACGTAATGAGGACGTCTGTCTTAAGACGAATGTGAAATTTTTAAAGAAGAAGTCTAAAGGTCGAATGTTTTTATAAACAATTAGTACTAGATACGTAACTAGAAATTACAAGTGTTTTCGAGGAAGTGTGTTGGGTAGTTGCGAATAGCGGTTGGTTCGTGAGCGGAAAGACCGCAGTAAACCGCCCGTTGACAGCCGAGAGCAATAAAACCGACGGGCTACATAAAATCTTCCTGTTTTTAATCGGTGTTGATGAAATTATTACCAATCGATTCCTCATGTCTTCCCGATGAAAATGGCCCCAAAAATGATATAATTCGGACCATAATTAAAGATATTACCTACGTGAGGAATTTATTTGCAGAATTCAAAGCCCGTTTCATTAAAAATAGTCCGATTTAAATTATTTTCTGTCCAATTAATCGGAAGAACGCCAGGAATCCGTTGGTGTCACTTTCATATTGATACGATGAAAAATAAACAAATTCAGATTCTGTAGAATCTGACCGCTAGGCGACCGCGCGCGGGTCCAGCCGCAAAGGCTTTCGCCGGTTAGTCGACTTTCTAGAATAAAAATTGAATGAAAGTTGAAAACAACGTTATTCCCAACCCAAGAGGAAAGATCCTTGAATAACCGGCTTCATCTTTGGCGCCTTGAATAAAGCTAAAGCTAAATCATCCTTATTCAAGGTTTGAATAACAGATAACCGTAAGTAACTTTTATCTAGATATTTTCTAAATATTATCTTTGCCCATCTCTGCCGATAAGTAACGTCGGATCTGGCATTAGGTCGGCGAAGGGTTGCATTCTTTGCCGTGCAAACACGGGCGCACCGACGTTCCTCGTTGTAGGTACAAAGTGATATAGTCGGGAGGGAAATGACCCACCTTCCGCTGTCGTAACGAGAACCATGCTTTCAGGGTGCTTGTTGACCAGCCGACGAATCAGGTCGATCTGCTCCAGGGCCAGCTGGACCGAGTCGAGGTGCTGAGAGGAGCAGGGCACGTAAGCCGACCAGAACTGCAACAGAGGACGAAAGTTGGTGAGTCCGAACGACACTGGCAATCTCTAAGTAGCGTAGATTTACTAGATTTAGGCGAGAAGCCGTGCAAGCCGCATGTTTTGCCGTGGCTCGCGTGACTCGCGCTTCTATATCGCCGTCGAGTCGTTGACACGGCGGTTTCCCCGTCAGATTATCGGCCGGATCGGAGCGCCGCGGCGTAAACATGAAATTCAACCGGTAAATGGCTGGTAATGACGATAAATCGGCGCGAACGTTAATTTCTCGTTTCGATTCGCCGCCCGATAGCCGCCTGGGAAATAATTAAAAGGGCATTACGAGTGTCCGTGGGAAAGGCGACTGGCTGCGGCGCGGCTCTTTGAATTTTAAATACGAGGGATATCGGGAGTCATAAATAAGGGAGCATTTACCTCTCGCACGCGCAACCCCCGTGCGCGCCAGGTTAAGAAAATATATATTCGGTTACTTGGAGTAAATTAAACCAATGTATCAGATCTGAGGATTAAACAGGGGCACCCCGCGATATTTCATTCAATTTGATAAGGGGCGCTAGAGCGAACGTGAGCTCGCATAAAAATATCTTCTGTGCGTGGGTCTTTACCGTTGTTGGGCGTCAACTGTAGGCGCGACGCTCGAAATGATCCATTTGCTTTTATCGCGAATTCAGCACGATTCCATCCCGAATACTTTACCACTACTTAGGAGGAATACGCTTGTAGGGTGTTTACAAATCCTTGGCAGAAAGTTCTTCGTGGAACGCAGTGGAGCTTGCCATCACCCGAACTCTTTCACTAATTCCAAGGAACTCGGCAACTTACACCCACAATTTCTTCTCAACAATTCTTTAAGAGAGCACTTCTGAAGTGGCAGTGCATTTACCGCGGCTCTCTTTCTCCCCGTTCTCAAGTTAGCTTTCCTTTATGCGCGACACCCCTCGCGACGAGGGGGCGGCAGCGCGTTATTTAACAACGCTGACGTTGTCGCGGGGCTGACGTAAATCAGCGGGCGAAGGAAGGTTCAACCCTTTTTTCCACCATCGCCGCTGTCGGAGCAGCCGTTTTACTCGCCGTGATTCTGCTTACTTTCTTTTGCGTCGGCCCGATCGTCAAGGGGATGGGCGACTTCATTACCTTTTCAGCTGAATGTTTACCGGCGCGATTTACCTGGCGCCGTTTAAAGCAGCCGAATGCCTTGCTTCTTGCCTGCGGGCTAATTGCGACACGGCAATAATTTAATCCCTGCGGAAGTGTCTGCCATCGGATACAGAGTGACGCCAGTCCGTAGAGGAGCGTGCTCGAAAACGTTTAATATTCCTCCGTTAACGAAATCCCCCCCCTGTTTCGCCAGTTACGAGGCAATTTTCGTCGCGGCAAGGATTTATTCTTAATTAATCGCGGGCGAGCTTCGATGCTGGTGATCGCGTTCTCAGCATCGCCAGCGATCACCGTGGCTTTCGCACACAATTGTGAGCTTAAAAGGGCGATTCGGGAATCGCAGACTGTTTACAGGAGCTCGTTTTTTTTAGACGTCTCGTTAGAACCCAGCTCACCTGGAATTTTAGGTCAGACGCGTTATAAAAACGCGCCCCCGCGCACGGGGCAGGGTGCAATGTTTTTCCCTTCCCATTCGCGATGCTCTCTCTCTCCGTCGCCGCTTTGCGCAAAATCGGGCAGCAGTCACGGTCGGGTTTTAGGTCAGACGTTTGTAAAAATATTCATCCCCGGCCGAGGTATAATCGCGTCGCGTTGTCCCACTTTGAAGACGAGCCACACGCGACCGGGCGATCTTATGAAATTACCTAGAAGTTCTTTCCGTGCCTTGCGCAACCATCCCGCGGCTGGTTCCAAAATTCCCCTCGAAACCGGTCATTAAGCGCGACCCGCATTCTCCTCCCTTAAATTTAATCGTAGCTCACTCGTGCATCTTTATTCGTGCACCGTCTCCCAGTAAATTCCGCGAAAAACACTCGATTCTCGAGTGCCGTACGCACCACTCGAGTTACTTGGAATCGGTTGGAATTCACTTTTCGCGTGCAACCGGCGGGAACCGCGACCGATTGCTCGGGGCTAGGAGACGCCTCCCGGGCCCAATCGGAAATGCTTTTACAATGCTCGGGGATTTTCGATGCGTCGGCGTCGCCCGCTCGCGTTCTGCTCCAGTGCGCCCGGGTCCCAGATGGATTTTTGTCAGAAGCGAGAGAGTATACGAGGTCGTGCAACAGACTGTGCAGTGTGCAGTGCGTTCAGCCGCTGTTGCACATGTACCCTTGGACAAAGTGCTCGGTCTCGGCCGCGTCCTCGGAGCGTCGGATAAAATTAGCCTTACAGAGAGAGAGCAGCGTTCCCGTGGCTCCGTTATAGCGACGGTATTCCTTCCGTTTCGCCTTCCGCAACGCCTTGGCGAATAGATAGGCTGTTTAGTGGCATCGCGATCAATGCTCGGTAACCTTTTCGCGACGGATGCCTTCTCCCGGTCTGAATTAGCCAGGACAGTGATGGATCGTGTCGGGGACCAGTCCGCCGGTTCCTGTACACGCTCGCCCTACGTATATTATGCATGTATGCATATAGATACGTTCCCCTCGGCGGACGTAACCGGCCAGTCACCCCTTTCGTCTCGATCCAGGGGCTGAATACCTTGAGGGGGCGTGTTGACATTGAGAGATGGCCGAGAAAATTAGGCAAACGTTTTCCCGCGTATCCTCGGGATTGTTGGGCGACGAAGAAAGCTGGACGGTGCAGGTGTGATGAATCGGGAGAGGGTGGCTTAATTTCAACCTTAGACTCTATATGAGGACACTGTGGACAAGCGGGGTGTTTCGTGATTAGTAGACATAACTTGGCAGGGAATTTAACTTACCGGAATTGATGGCGTCGTTACCAATGTGCATACAATTGAGGCATTTGATGGAAAAAGGGCACATACGCCAAAATGCCATTTCTAGAAAATCGATTTCAAAGTTTTCATTATAGTATAACTTAATAAAAAGTAATGCCATTAAATTCATTTTTTTAGGGATGCAGTTATCGTGTCCTTCAAACGTTCTGAAAATAGAAGTCATGATTTGGAAATGATATGTGTCTTTATTTATAAATTTGAAGCAAGTGGTTTATGTGCCCTTTTTCCGTAAATGTGGTGAATTCGTAACAAAGTTGCTGCTTTGTTTAGTTATTTAAATATAATTTTGTTTACTTACGTCGTTACACATTTTTTATACTTTGCATAAATAAAAAATACAAAATGAACCACGAAAATAAACAAAAAAAAGGAATGTTTTAAGTAAGTATTAGTTTCTTCGATTTTTTGCAACAAGCTGTCTTCCAAATCAATTTTTTCTTTTCTAAATTATCTTCCTTCCTTGCGGATTCGATAAGGTAAATGTCCCAATACCTGGACACGTCCCAGTATTTGGATACTAGTGCAAATAATACTGATTATTACATTTAATATTCACTTTATCCATAAAAGAACTATTTTATTCAATTACTCAAATATTTTATAAAATACATTCATATACATATTTTTCTTAGTAAACTTGTAACACTCATAATAAAAATAAATTTTCTTGAACTCTCCAGTTTACACCATTTTAGTATTGTTCTTATCTGATTTGCTAAACAGTCTCCACTTTTTCTTAAGCGAATATTATTAGTAATGTTTAGTATATTGGTACAACTAATACAGTTTTAGAAAAATGGTACCTTGTAGAATTATTTTTTGATTGGAAGATTAAAATTAAAGTTCGTATTAGTTTTTTATTCGCATGTCTATCTACTGGTACAGTGAAATCCCGGAACGACTCTAAACCTGACCATGTGTGCAAACTGTGAAATATAAAATAATTACTTAACACATTGAAAATTCTAACTTTGTATTCTTGGTATCTTGTTTTAATAATAATATTTAATTCATGTGTAAAATTCGTGTGTTACACACGAATACATATAACCTTAAAATTAGTCATTCAATAATAGATTCTTTTTACTTAAGTTTGTTTACTGATTTGAATAAATTAGTTATACAGAAGAAATATGCCAAAAGAAAAAACTATTGTTGTTTTTTATTTATTTAATTTCCCTAGAAAACAGCCAAATTTCATCATGTGTCCAGGTAATGGGACAGTAAAATCGGGAAACCGGGACATACTAGTTAAACTGTCCAGGAATTGGGCCATTGTAAGGACTATGAATTTTCAATATTTTACAAAATTATTCAATCCTACAATAAGTTATTTTTTTAATGACAAAGTACACACGATGCCCCATGTAATGGCAAAATCGTTTTTAAATAAATCGATTTGTATAACTGAAAAATTCTCAAACGTGCGTCCGCCGTACCTTAAATGTCCAGGTATTGGGACATTTACCTTACTCGCCTCATTTTCCATATTTCCTCGTTTACACAAAATCCTCTATGAAACAAAAGTACTTCTTGCACGACAGCACGGTAGCGCAGCTGCTCAGCGACTATGTAGCTGAGTGTCGATCACGTTACGTAATAAAACAGCATCTAGCTAATCTGAACGCGAGATAAGTAGTGCCCTTGATATATTATATATATATATATATATATATAACATACACCTGAGTCGATTTAAACGATTTAAGGAAAAAGGGCACATAAGCCTTTTTCCATCAAATGCCACAATTCTGTATCTATCCTTCGAAGTCTGTCTTACACAAACAGTGCTCTTATACTCGAATTGATCGCGATTGCTGCCCCAGCCATCCTCGAGCGTCCCAGTAATTCGTAACTATGGGCGGCCCCGCTGCCATTTACGTAATTAGTGTTCCCTTTTAATTACGGTATTAATTAAATTGGCCCGCGCGGCTGTTGGCGGCCGGGTGGCACGCGCATGTGCGGCCCCGTAAGAAGCTTATTTGAATTTTGCCCCCTTACCACGGTGACACCTTGGCATTAGCACCCGAACGCGGGGGCGGGTAGGAGGAGGGGTTAGTAATGGAGTGGTCTTCTGGGGCGAGAGCCTTACTTGAACGCTCGCCCCGCAACGCTGACTTTTCGGCACCCCGCTCCTCTATATTCTTTGTCAAGCGCCACGCTCTTAGGCCGTCGCCGCTGTAATCGCGTCTAGACGAGCGTCTAATAGATGGGATCAGCCTGCTTCTGTTTTACTAACGAGCAAGCAGAGCCTGGGTATGTTCAAAGGCCTCCAGGGCTCTCTCTATGGATTCCGCGAGTGCATTCACTATTGCCCGCCGTTGAAAGCCGGGCAACGGATGTTACTCTAGCGGATGGAATTCCATTTCTGACGTCTTAGCGTTAAACCCCTGTAGATAGAACGGAACTACCTGGACTCCCTGACGATTCCACGGGACAATCTGCCAAGATCTCTATTCGAGAGTCTTCGAAAAAGGATTCCGAGGGAGTATAGAGCGGCTGCTGGAGCATGAGCTCGCCGGTGGTAACGCGTCCTGAGCGGTCTGCTTACTGCGCTTCTGGTAGATCAATGTTGTACATGCTCCGGTGTGAGAGTCAAAGTTGTGATTCTTCTGTAACAACGTTTATTCCACGATCCTCTATCTACAGGCAGGGGATCGTTTCTTCGTGCTTGACGTAATTCCTGAAAATTCTTGTTTCGCAACGAACTGCAACTTCCTAGACGTCGAGGTTTTTCTTGCCCTCGTTTTCTTAATTCTTGTAGCAATCAGTCGACGTCTCGACAAGCGTGTCGCTCGCGTGCCCAAAAGGATTCTCGCAAAGGGGGTGTAGAATCCCCGCGCGAGACTTTAATATTGCATCGTAGATTTGTGTCTGGTTGGAGGGACGTCTATAGCCGATACAACTAATGCCGTTTCATCGAGTCACATCGGTTATTCAGCCCGAGCCAAGTCTTGCGCCTGAATGAGACGGCGGGTGTATAGGGGATGCGCGCTCCATCAAATTCGGCATTCATGTGCCCTCCAAGGAACAGCCCTCGCCCGAGCGGTTGCGTCAAAAATATTTCCATCTGGCTGAGCCTGCGATATGTGCATTATACGAGTGCTGCGGGGCCGCAGCACACGGCGATAGCCACGAATTTCATCGCGAAAGCAATTTCACAGGTAGCAACTTTCATTAGAACGCGGGCGACGGTGGACGCGCTCGCTCGAGAAACCTGGGGCGGCTCGCGCAAGTGCCCAGCTACTTTAATATACACGCAGGTCAAATTATAACCCACTTTCCCGCGAGTAATGGTACTTACAGTGGCTGTCGCAGGAAAGTTCGAAGCGTAAATAGCCATAAAATACCGTGAATCGAGTGGAAGGAGTTATAATGAATATCCCGTTTTCCACATCACGCGGAGCGCGGGGATTTCCCTCGGATAGACATGGGCATAAATGTTTTTGCAAAGTATCGACGTCAACCTCTCTTTTGACCACCACCGTAGACTCTCGCGCCTCCTTCGACCCTCTTCCCGCAAATGTGATTCTCCCCCGCTGAAACGATGTCAGCGCACTCGAAACATTGAAGCCTAGCCGTTTTTCACAAGATTTACGGGTTATAAGTAATTCTCGCGCACGTTTCCTTCGTCCCCTCGTCGGGAAACGATGCCAATACGCTCGAAACAGCGAAGCGGAAAGGTGTTCGAACGGCTCGCGAGCGGGGCATCATTTCGGGGCAGCAATTCGCCAACTTGCCGGAACTTATCCGCGCAACGATGAAGAAGAAGAAGCCTCTCTTGTTTTAAATCGAAAATCGATATCCGTTCCGGGCTAGACCGCGTTTCCCATTCCGCTAGGCGGCAAGATAAGGTAAATTGTGATCACGGGAAATGTTAATCCCGATAATGAGCTTTGGTCTGGGACTCCGCAGAATTCCCCGATTAAAGTACAGTTTACCCCGGTGCGATTCTTGCGCGAGTAAAGGCCGCTTATCGCGCCAGGCAACCTCAAAGATTGCTTCGTTCTCGCGGCGGTTTAACGCCACTCGCGAGCCTGTAACGACCCAGTAACGAGCGTGTACCGCAATCAACCACAGCGATCGCAATTTTCCTGCCAGCGTCTGGCGTGTAACATCATCATTCGACGGCGGGGCGGGCACAAAGGGGAGTCTGTTGTAGAAAAGGAGGGCGATTTTCTATTTCCACGAAGCGGGGACGGCCTGTTGTCGATGGACGAGGCTCGCTCGTCCGATCTCCATTATCCCCCCGTATTTTCCCTGAAACACGAAAAGTTCCCGATCGGGGTGCGGGGGGGGGGGGGGGAGAGGAGAGGGCTTTCTCGAGTGGCTCGAGAGAGCAAAGCTACCGAAGAAAAGATTTATTTGATCGCCAGGCCGGAACGTCGGCCTTTCGTTCGTTCTCCGCCGTACATTCGTCCCTGGCTGGGTGTACACGTGAACTTTTTGGTGCAACCTTTTCATCCCCTCGTCTCGAACCGTGCTTTCTTTGCCCTCGGGCGAAAGGTGGAAGGCTGTGGCCGATCGGGAACATCGACAGAGAGAGAGAGAGAGAGAGAGAGAGAGCCAGCCTCGCTGCAAGTTTTTCTCCCTCTCCGCAGAAGTTGCGCGAAAGGATAGCGGTCGCACGTAATGGAGGCCCGAGATTAATCTGAAGGATATCGCCGGGGGAGGTGAACGACCGACCGGGCCGTCAGGACCCCGCGGTAAATTTTCGTCAGCCCGTAATCTCGGCTAACCGCGAGAAATTAATTACCAAAGTTGGCCGGCGATCTCGTCGCTGGTTCGGTCGCGTTAATCGAACCGAATACGCGCGATTTTTCTCGCAGAGGCTCGCGTGCTCCTACGAATGAATCATCGTAACGACACGGGGAAATGAACGTCGAGAAGCGTTTCCCCGGTCGTTCTCTTAATTAATCACGGCCTTTACAACCTCGAAAAAAAAAAAGCGGGTACGAGGGGAACGGGTTGTAATTGAAAGATCGCGGGGCTAAGAGTTGCCGGTGACACGCGATTCTCGCGTTTACGCTCGTTCCGTTTAAGTCCGACGGGGTTCGAGTCTTTCCCATCCGTCCCTATAATCGCACGGTCTTTAAACACCGCGGAAGGCAATCCTCGCGTTCGATTCGACGGGACGAATAACGAAGACCACACGCGACTCTGCCGTCTGCGACGGCTTCCGCTCCCTCGGCTCGAGAATCGCGTGTTCGTGTCTGCTAATTGCCTCGCGGAAGGAGGGTACGAATGGAAAGTGAAGTTTCCGCGAGGGTGTGCGGACGTTGTAGTAGCATCTGCGACGGTTCCATCGATTCCTGGGAAGGGGGGCTCGGCGGGGTGGCTCGTAATTTTCGCCGCGCGATAAATCGCCGCGGGGAAATGGACGACTTTCGCGGGGGAAAAGTGTTTGAAATAGAGCATCGACGCTTTCTTCGTGGATAGCTCGCGGGAGAATTTGCAGCTGAACGCCACCCTGGGAGACCCCCGGAATTACAGACGCCCCGGCGGCAATTCGACACTGTCCGAGGCGCGAGGGAGACATATCTTTGCACTCTTGATTCGTGAAATACTCTGGGCTGCATGGTAGCTTGTCTGGATTAATGCTTTCTCGAGGGCGGGCCGCGTTATTAAGGTTATCATTGAGCTCACCTGCGCGGCGACCATGCCCTCCTTCAATCTTCTGAGGTCCGTGTGGCTCCAGGCGCTCCTCGCCCAGGGATGGGTGTCCCTGAGGTCATCAAACCTGAACTCCCTCAGCTGATTCTTCAGGAACTTGCGTATGTTCCACGGGAGGTCGTTGTGCCTGCAGCAAACCAACGAAACGATCGTCTATAATTCGTCGTACCGACCACACCGTCCGCCGTCTCTCTTTCTCGTTACGTCACGGTTAGCTAGAACCCTTGTTGCCACCCCTATTTCAGCGCGAACTAGACGGGGATGCTGGGCGATCCCGTTTTATCGAGCGGGACGGGAAACCGTGAAATACTTCTTTCGAATAGCAGCGCGGTGTGTTGGCGTCTGGTGGCTGAGAGGGGCTGCACTCTCGGAAGGAGGGGGCTGAAACGGGGTGGAGATGTACGGGCTAGAAGGGACGGCAGGAACGAGTAAACTTTGCCTCCTACAATGGCATTAGTTGACCTACAAGTTTCGCCGCGGGTTCGGTTACTTCGCCCCGCGGTCAGTCCAAGTTATTTCATCCGGCGTCTCTGATTTCTTTCGCGGGATTTATCTGCGACGGGCCCAGATCAAATATTGCCCGCTGCTTCCGGTGAAACGAGCGTCAACATTGTTGGAGCAAATAGGAACGCCAATAGATTTCACGGAGGAAGTCTCCGTTTCACCGAGCGCCATGTAAATTCCCTCGTCTGTCGTGTATATCGAAAGAGAACAGCGGAAGTATAAATATTAGCGCGGCGATATTTTTGCTTCGTTGTTTTGCTCACCGGTGCTGTTCCCTCGAACGGTTCCGTGCGATTCTAATTTATATCCCGCAATGCGGCTTGTAATCACAGAAAGACACTATAGCGTCTAAGTCTAAGGTACAACAAATTGTGCTCGAGTTACTTCGAAGCGGGTATAGAAGCGATAGGTCTAGCTCCAGTACAGCTTGCACAGGAATTAGGAAAGGGAGAGGCTTCGGTTCTTCCTAATCTCGACACGCAGAATTCAGCCGTAAATTCAGAGACGGCCACTCAGGCTCCCCGTGTACGGTTAGATTACTGGAAAATAGATGCACGTGAAATAATTTCAGCCGGAAGTCTGGCTGTGCGCGAGGTGTACGCTAATGCGCGTGCAGACGAGGAGAAAGATGAACGGAGAGGAGTACGGGGTAAGATTCAACGAACTTTGCGCGTCGGAATGGCATTAGCCGACGTCTAACTTGCCAGGCTTTAGTTTCCCCAGCGCGGCGCGGCGTCCTCCCTCTTAGCGCTCTTATTCCGTGTTAATTCAGTCGGTCGGGCGCGTAGCTGTGCATAACACGGCTATCTGATCTCTAGTTACAATCAATGCTACCAGGCTATCCTCCGAGGCGGCGCTCAAGGTGCATTCGTAGCGCTATCTCCGGCAATTTAACGCTGCACGAACGTGCCGCAGGTGATACGTTCGTTTGAGCCTGACACGGTGGCCTTCCCCAGGCGCCAAGGTTTAATTAAACCGACTGGGGTAAACAAGAAACTTCCGAACGTGGGCGCCGGAAAAAAAAGAAGGAAACGTTGGTGAACAGGGATAGGTAATGTTAACCGTTGAAACGCGTGTAATTACAAGACTCAGTCGCGCTCGAGATCTCCATTCGGAGGCTGCCCTCCGTCAAGGCGTATCACGGGATAATTCTGAGCACGCGTCGCATTCCTGGGCCGCTCCATTCCTCTGACGCGCGAATTAACTCCGCGCCGTCGACGGCACGGGGAGTGAAAAGGGCGGTCGTCGCGTATATTAGCCGAGACAATTTGAATAATAGTACACGCGTACGGGTGGTGCGCGGCACGAGAGAAAGTCTCTCCGCGCCTCCCTGCCCTCCAGCTCGCGAACAGCTAATTGAGCGTGATGCGATGGCGCCAAGTTGCGTTTCCTGATAACGTCGCGATTACACGCCCCGCACAATTACTTGGGAAACTTGCAACTGCGTCGCGCAAAAGTTACCCCCCTTCGCGACGGCAACGCGCGAACTTTAAACGCTTCTGGTGTGCATGCCGCACTTGCAATTTCGCCCAGAGTGTTTCTCCGCTCGCTCCTTCGTCGAGACCAGTTTGCAGTTGGAGTCTCGAAAATCGACTTGGAGAGGCGAGGTATTATTTCCCCCGCGATCGCGGCTCTAACGCATTCAGGGGAGTTTAGGTGGGGGCGTGACACCACGTCGGTCTCTGATTTCGAACTGGATGCGGTGGGTCATAGATTCGCGGCAAGAGGATTCCGAGTGTCTTCTTTACAGCCTCCAGTGTCTTTTAATTCCGAGTCCCATACTTGGCAAGTTATAAGAGGATTTCTTTGGTTTTATGGGAAACGTAGGAAGTTTTTGAAGTGAGACTTCCTTACGCACGGTAGAGTGAATTGGCCTCATGCCGCTGAACGTGTAACGAAACGTCCCCACCGTAGTGGAGGGGGAACACCTACATAGCATTGCTGTATATGTATGCGTGTGTGATGACGCCGAGACGCAACCATCGACGCAAATGTAGGTGTTCCCCCTCCACTACGGTGGGGATTTCCCTGGCAGTCCTCCGCTGCACTACCCATTCCTTTGTTTTAACTTCAAAACAGTTTTTTTCTGTTAGTCGAGCGAATTTGCTACGTTCATCATTACATTTCTGAGTGGTTAATAGTGTACACTATTTAGTTATTATTCGTTATAATAATGCCGAAAATGTCAACCGAGAGAGCTTGTGGTGAGCGAAAACGTGCACAACCTTCAGACGGTTTAACCCCCCCCCCCAACTCCGAGAAACAAATGACGATAACTGGTAAGGTCACAGTTAATTTCTGATCGAACTGATTGTCGCAGTTAATTTCAATCAGAACTTCTTCCGTGACCTTTAAACTTTACTTTAAGGGTACCCTTCGGTCAAAACGCTTGAAAAATATGTGATTTTCATGAATTACAAAAAAGAAACTGAATAACATACAGTAAAAAAGCTTTTTGGACTTTATTACTACATATTTGAAGAACAACCCAAAAAAATATTGTTCGAATTTTATCAATTTTTGCATTAGATATACAGCATTCATTGTACCACTGTAGAAATTAGAGCTCTTGACGGGCGCCATCAGAACTCGTGACAGGATCGTCTGACCAGAAAAAAACTAAATATATTCTTAAAATATATGTGAACGGTTATCGCCTTATCCATCTTCATTGCAAACAAACAATCAGACGATTTTTAGCACATGTTTAAACACAATGTTGCAAAGAAGCATGTTGTTCTACGCATACATCTGTCCATAAAAAAAAAATGGATGATCCAAAATTACTCCTTGTGCATCATAAGGCAATAACCATTCACATATGTTTTAAGAATATTTTTAGATTTTTTATTTCAGACGATCCTGACACAAGTTCTGGTGGCGCCCGTCAGGAGCTCTACTTTCTACAGTAGTACAATGAATGTTGTATATCCAATGCAAAAATTGATAGGATTCAAACAATCATTTTTTTGTTTGTTCTTCAAATATATAGTAATAAAAAAAATTTGATTTCGCTAATACACGACTATTATTCGCTCAAAGAAAGAAAAGCATATATAGGTCTTGTTAATTGTACAAATATTTCAAAAGTAATGCAATTAATATGAATATGAATTTCGAGCAAGTTAGATAATACTAACATTGACAGATTATCTTGTTACATCGACAATAAATCGTAAAATAATTTTCAGTTTTACCTAAAAGAATCGATTTTCGAATGCTATTAAGTTTGAAGTTGATATCTCTTAGAAAATTGCAGATTAAAAATTGATTTTAACGGGAAAACATGCTCTGACATTTTATAAATGAAGTACACTACATAGATTCTTGAAAAAAAGAAGAAATTACGTTTGGTTATAATTTCGAACAAACTCGGCACTGTGTGACGCTGTATTTGTTAGATATTTTTGATAAATTACAATCAAATATATTCATTTCATATTTTAATTATCATAGGCCAATTGTCTCTTTTCCGGAATATGAATCTATGGAAACTTCCCAATAATAAAGCAAAATATTCAATAAATTATTTATACTCATTGAGGTATATATGTAGAATTTGCATAATTAAGTTTCACTTCTATAGTGTGTAGTGTACAATACACGGTCTTTTTTACTACATTACCGAATGAACATTAAGAAGACACTTTGCTTTCGAGAGTTTGAAGAATAAGAAGGGGTTGAATCAAATATTTTGTGTGAATCTCTTTACTCATCATAATCATTCAGCGAAAGGATCAAATTTGTTGCGAAAATATGCCACCAATTCTGCGCAAGTTAGCGGGGAGCTAGAATGCCGCGACACAAAGGAATTTTGAGGCACGACAGAACGGGCGAATGGAGGTGAATAGGGACGAGAGAGGGACGGCAGAGAGGATAAGAGAGTGTGTACGTGTGGGGGTGCGTGCGTATTGTTACCCTGGCCCCCAACAAATCTGACCTGAATCAGAGATGGATCTCCCCGTCCGTTTGCCGCGAACCGCACCGCACGGTGGCTGAATGCACTTTGAACGTGGCGCGAGGGGAATTTAACTTCGAACGGAATTAGGTAACCAAACGAGCAGCCGTGTTCCCATCTCCTGCGCCGTTACTTGTCGAGCGATAATTCGGAAAGTTTACAGGGATCAAAACTCGCTCCCTAAATATTCCCACCGATTACGGTCGCTAAGCTTTCTCTGGAATTAACTTTCTAATCCCTCGGCCCCCCCGCGTTTTTCCTGCCTGCAGTCGCTCGAGTCGATTACCAAGGAATTCCTTACCCCGCTACTTAACCCGAGATAGCAGCAGATAACGATGTAATAAGGCTGATAAGGATAACGCGGGGATAAGGGACCCTAAGGTTGATTCATCTCCGTCTCGTAATTTCGGAGGGTTCTTAATTCGTCGAGGTTGGGACGAGGTACTGTCCTCCCCTTAGCAGTTGCTTAAATTTCATCAGAGACGAGACACGGTGTGTAACTGATAATAAGCCGGCACCGTGATATCGATCTTAATGGCTGGTCGTTGAGCTTCCTCTGGTTCGTTATTAGCGCACTGACTCCGCGCAAAGTCGGCCTCTGTAATTCGTGGGGGCAACTAGGGGTAGTTAGACTCTTTCCCCGCGACACATTCCCTCCCGAATGCCATCTGCCTCGAAATGCACATCGATTTCCTCGTGTCCAGCACTTTGGCTACCTGTTTACCGCTCTCTGCCTCGGGCAGCTTTCCTTCCACCCCGATCGTTTTGAACCGCGTGGCGATTGGATTTTCAGGTCGAGTTTCTTGGAACAATCGGGGGACTTTTTATCGCTGGTTACTGGGGATCGCTTCCAATTTGAATCGATCTTCGTCGTTCGATTCCGTGCACGAGGCACGATAACCCGAACGGTCCAACTAATGGATACTAATGGATAATAATTAGGAAAACCAATAAGCATTAGGGGCGGAATACGCGATACATTCGGATGCACGCCCGTTCGGAATTGAATTGGACGGGGCGAAGGACGCTTACCGCGCGAAAGGCCCCGCTTGATGGGGTACGTTAGGTGCGCCTGCCCCGCCAGGGCCATTCGCGTTAAACAGCTGTTTGAGTATCGGCTCATTAAGACGCACGCGCGGGCTGGTGGTCGCGAGGCAAACACAGGGATTTTAACGGTCTGTTTGAGGAGCAATTCGAATTGTTGAGTCGCAAATTAACCGTGCGAGGTCACGAAGGGAGCGTCGTAACTGCGGCCCTTAATCCTTTACCCGCCGTAGGCTGATTTCCATCCGGTTTAAACATTCCCACGGTGTCCCGCATTCGCGTCACTTAAATTACTCGGAATTGCCACGGGATGGACCGTTTTCATCCCCTGGGCATCAGCGATGGGAATGTGTAATTAAAAAGCATCCAGCTTTTCCATCGCGATTATATGCACTCGCTGTATTTACACAATAGACGAACGAGGAGATTTTTAATTTTTAATTGGTGGAATCCACGTCGAATCGACGCGACTGCGCGACTGGTCCGGCAATGGAAGAATCGAGGCAGGGTGAGAGGGGGGCCGCGCGGGATCGCAATTCGCGGGGGCTCGTTTAACAAATTACAATTGGAGGGAGAGTGGGGCGGTCGTTGCTCCTGCAGGAATTATCTTTGAAAATGACCGTTAACCATCGCTGCCCGACGTCCGACGATGCAGGAAAGTGTTGGCGGAGGTTGGCCGACAGCCAGACCCGTGTTTGCGCTCATCGATAACAGGGTGTCGTAAAAATGCAGCCGCTTATTGGTCATAGCCGAGGCGGATCGCCAGTTTTTACCGACGCGCGCGAATTCCATCGATCCCGCCTGCAGGCCGGAATAACTCCCACCTGCTCTTCGTTTCTACGTTTTATCGTTCCCCATTAAAGCGGCTTTTCCAGCATGATTGGCCTAATTACGCCGCGGCGTACAAAGCGAGCTGGAAAATTCCGACCGGCCGAGTTTCTTCGTCGAACCGCGCGCCTGTCCTTTGAGCCGAAAATTCGACGCGACGTTTAACCGTTTCGATCGGCGCCTCTTTCGACGGGGCGGACATCTAATTACGCGAAAGGGCACAAACGGGGGTGGGATGAAAATTACATCCGGGCGAGTTACGCCGCGCAGTTTCAAACACGGGGACCGGGCACGATCGTCCCGCGATTTCCACGTATGCACATACGTCACCGCAGCTGCCCGCACTTTTGAGGCATTTTCGCATTAGCCCTTCATGCATATTCAACGGATGCAACGTGTGTCTAAGAGGCGAGATATCTCTGACGTCGAATTCGCGAAAGTGCCGGTGAATTTCTGTCGTTTGCCAGTGAGATGGGAACGTGGAATGGAGGGGCTGGGGGGGGGGGGAGGGTACGTTTTCAACGGAGAGGGTTAATTGGCAAAGCGCGATAAGGTAGCTAGCCCCGATATGCATATGAATGGCGAATATTCCGTTTGCTGGCAACGGTGACGTCACTCCCTATGCAAATACCCGACTTCCGGTTTCAGCGGACCACGTTTCAAGCCTATCGCATGGTCGAAAGGGCGCTGGCTTTAACGACTTTGATCGTTTACAGACCTTAACCACCTGCTTCCCTCGCGAACCGACCGCTTCACATAATTTATGACCGACGCGACGGTCTACGTTTATGATGTCGCGAACGAGCTTCAAAATCAATTCCCGATTCTCTGCTGAGCCTTTCATCCCCCTATCGCGGATTCCTCGACTGTCGAGGTTGTCATTCCGTCTCGCTGCTGTATTGGAGATGACTCAAACGTACGAAACAGCTTTCTTTTCAAAGCCGCAAGAGAATTATCTAGTAGGGGAGAGTCGTGCAGTACTGACCGCTCTAAGTTTTTTTGTTACACCTTGGGGTAGAGTCGATAAAAATCAGAAATTCAAGAACGTGTTTGTAGTATAGATGGAACTTAATAAGAGGAGGGAAATTATTTTTGTGAAATTTAATAATAAGAATTGATAATTCGCAATAGTAACAATGTTGTAATTTCTAGGAAATGAAAAATTGTCCTCCATCTAAATGAATAACAATGTTAATAAAAAGACATTTAATTAGTACAATACAAGATTTTTCTCAAATTTTATTTGTACAAACTCGCAAGTAAAATAATTAATATTCTCCTGATCTGTGCATTCGACGTGTACCCAACCGTCACATTTGGTACACTGCACCCAATCTTTGTCAAATGATTCCTTGCAAACAGAGATGGGCAAATTTTTTATTTAAATAAAATTTCGCATGACGAATAAAAAAAATTAACTTTATTCGTCGAATAAAAAAATTAACTTTCCTCGTCGAATAAATTTTCATCGAATAAAAAAATTAACTTTATTCGTCGAATAGTCTAAAGTTAAAGTAACTTTTATTTCATCCTTATTTACATAATTTTTTATTTAGTTAATGCCCAACTCTGCTTGCAAATAACACACTGGATAACTTCTTCATTAAATTCTAGCTTCCTGTTTGTTAGGTTATCAAACCTATCCTTATTTACTTTATTTTTCTGCGGGAAAAGGTAGAAAGAAGGCTAAATCAACATCTTATAAATTAATCTGAGTTGCTAACAGATTGAACTTACAGATAAGAAAAATTTGGTCTCTACTGATTGACAGAGTCTGTTGGTCGGTACTGTATGATAAACACGGGGAAACATTTTAGATCATGGTATATTATGTACAAAAAAATATTGCAACACTAGAACGTTTTATTAAACTTAATAGACTAGAGATTGTATACATAATAGAACAAAATTATGTACTTACACGAGAAACAAAAGATTAGTTTTAAAAATAACTTTTAACCCACTGAATATCAACGTGTATGTTTAATGTTTTGGAACATCGAGAGCAATGGAGTAAACAATATGGCCCCGAAATAGGTTATAGAGAATTGTGATTTTCATTGGTTAATTCAAATAAAGTGCTAATATCTGCTCGAAGAAGCGAGAACTAACTTCGGTCGGTACTGTACGCTGGTCGGTACTGCACGACTCTCCCCTACACCCCTGCTTTCTTCGGCGATTTCTCTGAGGACCGTGGCTCTTTTTTCAGTCTCTTGTCATTTCCTTCATAAACTTGTCCGTAGCCATTCTCAAACACGGCGTTGCAGAGAAATTGCCTTCGCGAGACTGTGTTCCTAGTAGGAGACGCAAAGAAGTAGCGTCGTTAAGAGAAGACTGTAAAAACTGACAAAGGCTACTATCTCGAAGTTTTTCCACCCGCAAGATCCACGATCGTACTTCGTGGATCAAGTTTGCTCTCTCCAATTTGCATTTCGACTCGAACGGTATCCAAACGGACCAGAGGTAACTTGGAGCTAATTCAGCTTACACCGGGGCGAGCGTTCTTAGATATTCCCTTTCTTGAACGCGACCCTGGTCCCACAAGGGTAGGGGGTAAAAAGCTCGAGGGACGTTCTCCGCGCGCGAAACGCTACATTTCAGCCGTGGCAGCACCGGCGGCATTGTTGCGGCGCATTAGCGGCGAGTTTTCTTTTATGTTTTAATTTGTTCGGCGATTAACCGCAGAACCTGGGCACTATTTCGACGGCCACTCCGCCGCGGTGCGCTCGGAATCGTAAAATCTAATCCAGCGTAAAATCCAGCGACTATCCAGTAAACTTTGTTACTGCCTCTTTAAAGTTGGCCAACGGGTACTGGAGAGGCAGCTCGCGCGCCTCCGCTTTCGCGACGGTTAATACGCGTTGCCGCGGCACGACAATTTATTTTGCAACCAGCCCTTCCCACCCCGCCGCGGTTATCTGCGTGCAGTGACTCAATGAAGTTATTAAACTCCGCTGGAGAAACGGGGCCGTGCACCGCAGACATTACCGTTACATCTGCGTTACATTAGAAGGGTTATCTCACCTGGCGGTGCCCGCTAAATGAATTGCGCGAGTTATTAATGCTCGCCGTGCCGCCTTCCAAGCGTGACGCGAATGATCGAGCAATTATGTCCCTCCATTAGAGGGTAACGTCTTGTAGATAAAGGTTCAGAGGCTGTGGCATCTTGCAGTTTTGTTGGATAGTCTTGCAGCACTCATCTACTAGGGTATTAGACGCTGATGGGTGAAATAGGAGCTCCATCGCCACTCTTCATTCACTTCTTCCTTAACCACCCCTCTTCCTCTTACAAGGGAACACTCCGAACCCGGAAATTCAAAAAATTCTGAAACTTTGTGAATATGTAGGAAATTTCCTTCTGATTACAACGCAAATTTTGTTTGCTGCCCAAATCCACTCTAAGGGGGTGTAATTGACCCCTGAAAAATCCGGTTATTATCCGATTTTATGTTATAACTCGTGAACTATAAAATAATTTTTCTACCACATAATAGATCTAATTAAAAGAAGTAAATTTTGTCTTGAATCTTTTTTCCTATATCTTACGGTTCGCGAGATATAACACAAAATCCGAAAATAACCGAATTTTCAGGGGTCAATTTCACTCTCTTCGGGTAAATTTGGGCAGCAAACAAAAATTGCTTTGTAATCAGGAGGAAGTCTCCGACAAACTCACAAATTTTCAGAATTTTTTGATTCGGGATCTTCCCTTGTTAGAAATTTTCGGGTTCGGGATCTTCCCTTGTTAGTAACCAAGCAATAATTCCTTTCAAATTGTCGGGTATATCGCGATGGGACCCCGACCAGCTCGCAAAGGTTCTCCCCTTCTATTCCACTGTTTTCTTGTTCGCCCATTTCGCCAGTAGTATCGAGGCACGATGGTCGATCGCGGCGAGCACACCCTCGGGTTTTAAGTCACGTCCCCGTATCCAAGATCCATGATCCGATTTCCGACTCGCAGTCCCGTGAGGTGGACTCGCTAAGACAGCATCGACGCCTCCGACTAACTCGGCGAAATCGAGTTACGCGTTGCAGCTACATTAACTCCACCGGAAGTTGCTGTCTGCCGCGGGCTGCTTCTACGTGTGTACACGTGCACGTACTACGGCACAGTCGTGCACAGGTCCGCGTACACGTATCGCGTAGGACTGGTTACACCGAGAATTACCCTCCGGCGGTATTTGCCAGCGGCGACCTCGCCGCCAGATTGTCGAAGAACTCTCTCTTGACTTCGGCACGTGCTAAACGCTTAAGCGAATTACACCGTTCGGAGCGCGACAGTCGCCCCGCGTCCACGGAGCCGCGACTTCGCCAGGATTCGAAGACACAGCGGGAATCTCTGTCAGGTCGCAGACGAAGGCGAGAGTTCTTGCACGGCACAGGTCTATTCATTAAAAATGTACGAGGCAGAAGTTTCGTTGGCCATGGCCATTCACTGGGGAAGATTATTATTATCGCGTATCGTTGAGACCCCCAGGGACAGAACATCCGGCAAGATCCTTGATAACGAAGGCCACGGTAACGCGATCACACGGTGACCGATTCCTTAGAATCTTCGCTTTCCTTACAAATGGATTCACTGGACGGTGCTAATAATTCGCCTCTGTCTCCTAACGCGCCGTTAAAATTTACAATAGGTGGAGGCGAGAGCTTAAAGCGTAGTCTCGGGGGGAAACTTCGAACGTTATCGTTATCCTTCTTTTCTGTTCGTTCACCTCGCGGGCCCGTTAACGAACGTCCGCTGGATCCCGCGAAACTTCCGCGGCTTTCCCCCCTCGATGGTTTTGGTGCTCGTTAATCATATTAATTATAACGACGAGAGAAAAGAGTGGCAGAGCCCCCGCGTGACGCGGCAACTTTTGTAGCCCCCTTGGGGAAACCTTTCGTACACCTTGAAACATGGCTGGCTTATCCTGCCCCGAAGATAATTCTGCTTCTGCTAGCTCGTTGATGAGAGTAAATCGTGGAAATTTTAATTGGTTAGTTTTAATTATCATCGCGGACGGTTCCTCAATGATCTGACAGTTTATCGCGAGGAGTTACGTCTTGCATGTAGGGTAAACTCGGGTACGTTCGTGGTACAGGTTACTCCGTGATACTTTTTCATTTATCTGTATCTAACTCGAAATTGTTTGACTCAATTTAGATGGAACAAAAATTAACAGTCAGCGTTGATCTTCTAGCTGGTTTATATTGTGGTAAAATAACACAGTCCAACAAAATGAAACTTTTTTTCTGTTCCGCAATATCCACTGGGTGATTCTTGTAGAGTATATCGCCCCGAACACGAATCCGCAAACCGTTTGTCGCCATCACCCTCAGTTTTTGAGAAACTCAATTTTGAAATAAAATGCAAATTTTCAACTTTGAACATCTTTTGTGTCGAAACGATAATAGTTATTTGATTGCTCGTTGCGTCAAATTATTCTATGAACCCTCCCGAATACAACGATATAAGTTATTATTGCATTATGAAGATTTTAATATGTTTAAACATCGATCAAATGGAAAATGACACCCGAAATGCACCCTTTTTTAAGATATCTTTAAATTTATTTCCAAAACTAAGGGTCTAGCAGAAAATCTGACAATTCCACGCGATGCAACAGACATTTTTCCTTCGGAAATCATCAACAAAAGTGGTAAGTCACGTTTTGTTTTCAATACAGAAGCGAAATAGTTTGGCAAAACACGCGGTGTCGACAGTGGTAGTCAACGGCGGCGCGCGATCTACTGCCGCTTAGCGTAACAAAATCGCTTAACGGGCCTGACTACCACTGTCGACACCGCATATTTTGCCAAACTATTTTGCTTCTGTATTGAAAACAAGACGTAACTTACCACTTTTGTTGATGATTTCCGACGGAAAAATGTCTGTTGCATCGCGTGGAATGGTCAGATTTTCTCCTAGACCCTTAGTTTTGGAAATAAATTGAAAGATATCTTCAAAAATGGGTGCATTTCGGGCGTGATTTTCCATTTGATCGTTGTTTAAATATATTTATATGATTATAATGCAATAATAACTTATATCGTTGTATTCGGGAGGGTTCATAGAATAATTTGGCGCAACGAGCAACCGAATAACTATTACCGTTTCGACACAAAAGATGTTCAAAGTTAAAAATTTGTAGTTTTTTTAAAAAATCGATTTTCTCAAAAAGCTGAGGGTGATAGAGCAATTCTGCTTGCGGATTCGTGTTCAGGTCGAAAAACTATACGCGAATCACCCAGCGGATATTGCCGACCAAAAATCGTGTTGGACAGTGTAATTAGTCAAATGAAGTTAGTGTGATAGAGTGAGAGAGCATTTTGTTCCAGCAGCGCATTATTCGTGAAATTTTTCGTGCTAGTTATGGACGATCGCTTGATTATGTATTATATGTGCTTTAGGAGATAAATGGAAAGTTCAAACTGCAGGTAAGTGACGGTAAAATGACAGTTTAACAAGTCTTACTCTTGAAATTATTCATACAATAAGGCATCAGTGTTATTTTTGCTTATGAAAAGTGACTAAATTCTTATTTTTCGTGTGCCTGAGACTGCGTTTCTGATTACGCTGTTTGAGAAATTCTGATGGTCAATACCAGAAACAATGTTTCCTTATGTCTCAGACATCTAACCATCATAAAACGATTGATTATACACAAAATAACAATAATATAAAATAATGTAAAATCATTTAAAATAATGTAAAATAATATAAAATAATCTAAAATAATATAAACAAGAAGCTGGTGAATATATATCGGGCCAGCGAGAACTACCACGGAGTTACCAGAGTACTATCACGGAGCAACCAGAGTATGTCATGACAACTTAATTTTGTATATTTTCAATTAAATATACTTAGTAAATTTCTGTTAATCTATTATTTGTTTCTCTGATGTCTGGCCTATCATTATATCCTAGACTCACTTTCAGAATATGTAAATATTAGCAGTTAATAGACAAATTCTAAAACTATCACGGACTTACCCGAGTTTACCCTACCTCGGCCAGCGATTCTTGCGGCGCTTTTCACAAAAACCGGGTCACGTGTTAAACTTTCAACTCGACTGGACTCTATTAGACAGGTCGAATTAACGAGCGGGCCAAAGGGTCGCGTTTATATTTCACCTTGCCGTTATCGTAGGAACGACTCACGTTTGCACGACCTTTAACTGGAGCCCAGCAGCCAGTCTGCCAGACACGGCCGCCAGCTGAACGAAATTAAATCCACTGAACTTGTGTGTCGATACGAAATAATCGCCAGTTATTTCCTCCTGGAGGAACCGAGCGTAGAGCGCGTCTAGAACATTCATCATTCGATAAGTTGTTTTTAGCTTGAACACCGATGACAGTTCTTCGGGGTACATTCACACGGTCCGAATCTCTTGTTTCTCCTTTGCCATTTCGTAATGTCTCATCGATTTCGCATTGGAAAGCTTGAGACCCTAAATCCTAGAGATCACCCTTGTCAGAAACGCCGGGAGACTTCGGGGCCGTTTCTCATCGGAACTTGGCTTTTATATCACAAAGTTATCGGTTACATATTTATACGCTCCCACGTAGGTAAGTAGAATGGATCTGTTTCCCTCCACCGCGCGATTAATCAATCAGGGTATTAGGGGTACTAAGGTCGCCCGTAGATTCTTCTTACGGCGTGCCTTGTAGGTTGTCTTCAGGGAGAAGAAAGCATTATTTCGAGTCGATGAGGACACCGTCGAAAAGGAGGATGGATCGAAATAGCCGCGTCTATAGACTTGGCAGACTTTCCCACCCTGCGCGAAAACAATCGGGACACTGTCTCGTCGTCTCTCCCCCGGCAGTGATTCTCCACGGCACAGTTCACCGAGGATGTTTTCCATTACCTCAGAGTCCATTTTTTAGCTTCACCTCCTCGCCACCGGCGGACCATCCAATGGGAAAGAGGCATAAAGCAACGCGGTTTCCTAATTTCTCTATCGCCGAGACTGCAGCTCGTCCCTGGAAGATCGCTACGAATCGACACGCGAGCGATTCGAAGTAGATTGAAAGTATCCCCGAAGTAAATCGAGCTTCAAACGTTTCCGTTTGCGGGAGGGAAGAGGGGAGAAGCTTGGCGTGCCGGTCACGTTTGAGTATCGACTCTCGAACTAGAACGAGCAAGCTTCTTTCCCAACGAATAATTTTTTGCGTTCGGAAATGGTCGCGTGCAATTACGTATATCCTCTGATCGTGGTTGTGTGTTTACGAGAGCCGAGGAGAGAGAGAGAGAGAGAGTGCTCGGCTTAATCTCGTTTCGGTGCACGCGCGAAATAAAGGAATTCATAGCGCGTGCACGCGTCTTTTTTTTTTTCTCGAATCGAACATTCGAGGAGGCTGGAAAGGGGAGGCTTGGATTTTACGTGGCACCTTTAGCGGAGCCCCTGGAAATCGGGAAAAGTACTTCTTTCTATAGCGCGATGGTAATAATCGTACGTCGAGCAGTTTCACGTGCCGCGGTTTCGATAATCTTCCTCTACGGCTATTGCGACCGTTATCATTGCCTCGTAGACCGCATTCCTCCCGAATACGGTTACGATCCTATCCACTGCAGTCGAGAGAATATCAAAGTGCGCATATGCCTGTTTCTGCGCGAAGAAGCGGCGAACACGCTGGCGCTCCTTCGTCCCCGTCGCTGTTTCCAACTTTCCGCTGCTGGCACACCAGCAATTGAATAGTCGCTTCGATACATCGCGAAATTTCGATCTATCCTCTGCGGCGGACAGGTCTGATTAATTGAGCCATTCAAGCTATCGATAGATTCCCATATCTCCAAGTTTGAATATCTCTATTGTTGGCCAACAATGGAGTATGTACGTAGGGTTGCTGTGCCATGGTCCTCGGAAGATTCTACCTTTAAGCCCGATATCATTGCATTGCTGATAACATTGCTATCGGCAGAAACTTATTACACACCGGTCGCGCTCACCGAAAACTGCTCGTCGAAATTTTTAGCAGCGACTAAAGCGATCAGGTGGCAATGCCCCTGCCGTTTAACCGATTATAGAGCGACTCAGGGAAATGGGAGCAAGGTGCGGGGCTGGTTTTATCGGCTTTTAAGGAGAACGAGCTGGGTAAATCAGATTCTCGAGGCGAACGCATTTTCGAGCGACCCGTCGATGACTACACGGAGACGCCGGTATAGGTGCTCTCCCTCATCGGCTTCTCGCCGTGCCCCGTCCCCGCCTCGGCCAACTCGGCGTCGGCCTAAATCTCCTTTTCTGCGTTCAAGCTTTAAGCATCATCGTGGACGCTACTTGCACGCCGTTCCCTCTACGTGCCCGTTACCGTGCGCTTATATATTTATGCGCCGTTGAGCGGATACGACCGGCACGACCGCCCCGCGTGCACGAACTCTCAAATCGTCTGTATTCTAAGCCTCCCCCCGGCAGAACGATAACGTTCTACGGAAAGCCTTAACGCGGTTTAGGCTGCATTATGCAGCGGCATGGGGCGACTTGGTTTTCCATGTGAGACACGAAACGGCAGACACGGTCCAACTGGCTCGATGACTGTCTACCTGGAGACTTGTTGCTCCGTGGGATGTCGAATCGTTGATGGTTTTGTGATTATTAGAATTCTGATCTGGAAAGATGAAGGATAGTTTGACGGGTTCTGGTTGAGGCTAGAAGGAAGTTTCGGCGCCACGGGACGGGGAGAAGGAAGAAAGAAAGGGGAAACTTCAATTAAAGAAGCCACAGTTGGCGGAGTCGGATTTTCAAAGCCCTCTAGAGTTGGGGCTCGCGAGAGTTTCGGTCAAGCGGACCAGGCGAAACGTACTCGGACCGTATCTCCTCATTTCGAGGCTTTCTCCGCGGCAAAATGCTCGAAAGGAGACCGCTTTGCACCCTTTTCTTTCTGCTTAATCCAGCCAGAGTTACCCTCGACGGTCTCGCGGCTCGAGTGGTCCAGGTAATTAAATATTTCCGCGCGGCAATGAGCGCTCTAAACACACTGGTTGAACGGGAGGTAATTACTGTCCGAGCGGGTTATCAGCTTTGCGGCTGAAAAACCTGGGGGATGTTTGAAGCCGTGTCTGTTTATAGTCGGGCACGTTAAACAGTAACAATTACAGGCTGGATTTCGTTTAATCCCTCGCAAAGGAAAACTGCGCTCCTGCGATTTTTCGAGCCTCCCTTTGCGGCGTTTCGCAATTGCAATTTCATTGGTGAGCGCTGAAATAGCCGCGCCTCGTTGGAAACGCGTTCCTCATCGAAAAGTGGTTGCATTCATTTCCAGGTAGAAGCAGCCTGAACGCGATTTTTCGTTTGCCGCGCGTGTCTCGCGATTGGAATTAAGCCGGAACGCGATGGATTGGCCGGATCTGGGAATTCCAGCGAATTGTTTCATCCAATTTTAGGGTTTCACGGACAACGCGGCGACGCTCGTCGCGCGATTGTTACGTAAGCTCTTGAACCCTATCGCTCTTGCGTCATCCCCCCTCCCTCGGCACGAGGGGGAAAAATGCAAACTATTATACGGGGCACAATAGGCTCGACGAGGCTTTCACTCGTTATCGGTAACGAATCGCCTTCGGGTCGTCGACAATCGGCGAAATCGCTCGTGTTCCTCTTCCCTACGGGGGTGGGGAGGGGGCGGGGGGGGGGGCGGAGGCGAGGGGTGGTCTTTTATTCGCGATACCTTGGAGGACTTCTCGAATTTCTATCAAGCGAGCCAGAGGAGTGGAAGGTTCCGCTCGTGGTCTGTGGAACCAGCAGAAGACTGTAATTTGCAACAACAAAAGGGTCATTCACGTCTTTATCGCGTGGTACCTGCTGGTTTATTCCCGAGACGCGGCCGCTGATGGATTCGCAATTGCGGTCGTGGCTTTGAAAGAAGGGCACACGTCGTTCAGCGACGGTGCTCCCATTTAAATGCAAAACGTATTTTGCCGGGGGAATTTTTGCTGTCCCGTTGTAATCGTTCGCGAAGGTTCGGTATGCAAGGGGAACGGAAAGAAAACTCGGTCGATCATTGAGAATTGACGGGGGAGGGGAAGCCCGCTACGACAAGGGCCATTGTTGCCTCTCGATCCGACAGGTTATTTGGAGTCAGACATCGATGCAAGCCTGTGCACCAATGAGATAGGTGTATGCACACGGGCGTACGGGCGGACGTACGAGTGAAACATGTGCGGGCGGAAGTAGCCAGAAGAGACACAGGAGCTCGCCCCAGACAGAGGGGAAGCGGAAATTCGTATCCAGCCTCTACTGTCCCGAGAAGACCCTGGGACCAATAGCCACGGGCCATCCTTCAGCTGAATTCTATCTTGCTCCTATTTCTTCCACACTTTGCAGGGGCCGCTCTCAGAGCTCCCTCGTTTCAATTCCTTCGTTTTTCTTTTAGTCCGCTTAATTCTCTCTCCTCCATTAACGTCTTTTCTTTCCCGCACTAGCGAAACTTTCTCATTATCTCGGGGAAAATGCACGACTCTCGAGTTTCGTCCAATTGAATCGCACCGCTCTTTCTCCTCCACCAAGAACGATGGAGGAATGATCCCTACAGTGACTCCCGATAGACTTTCAGTAGACACTTGGTCGGGTTAATCACTTTCAACCGTCTTTCCTACGAATGTTTCTGTTCGCGGCGAAAGTGCGGGTCGCTCGAAGCAACCAACGTGTCCACCCGATTCGGCTTTCAGCTTCAATCCGGACGAGTGTATGCGAACGAGAAGCAATTAATTCTCTTGTTTACACGCAACCTCTGTGCCTCGGTACCGCTGTGCCGTGAGTTTTTCAATTTCCCCGAACGTAGGAACGCCGAGATTTCGCAATCGAAGCGAAGACGAAGGAACCCGCGCAAGATCGACGACTGCATGTGCGTGTTGAAACGAATTGCCGAGGATCCGCGTTGCAATATCGTCGGCGGAGAAATTTGATTTCACGCCAGCGTTGATGGACGGCACGAAATCGAAACGGTTACACGGGGGGGGCGATGAAGGAAAGCCCGCTCGTTTCGCCGGGGATGAAAAAGCGACCGGGCCGCTCGTATCGTTGGACGGTTTATCGTGAAATCGGACACGGGGGGACATTCCTTTCAGGTTTAATTCCAGTGTAATTAGAGGCACGCTCGGCCCATAGAATGTCGTCCATGCGCTCGTCGTTACGACGACATTGTTCTCGCCGGCTATAAATTCGTGCCTTGCGGTTCTCCTGCTTCAACGACACTCGAGTTAACGATTACACTGGAGCTTTCAGTTATTCATTAAAATTTCAACAATTTTACGAACGCCGCGCCGAAAATTCGAGTACTACGAGGACCGGAGGGATGGGACGGTCTCTTCAGACGGTGAATATTGCGATCCAAAGAGAACTCGCGCGTTCCTATCTGCCCCCATCTGTCCCGACAATTCGCGCTAATCGACCGCACGGAAGCTTCGCGTAACAATTCCACGTTTTGTCCTTATCGAACGAGACGCGTGCTTGTTGATGTAAGGAGTAGGTATAGTGACGTGGAAGGTTAAGGGATGAAGATAGCGAACCTTGAGTGTCGAGAGTCAAGAATCCAGGTCTCTAGACTGCATACTTTTTAGGCACCGCCGCATTAAGGAGGAACACCACTGTGACGGCCGGAAAAGTAAGCCATTTTTAAGAATTTTATTCTGGACTAATTTACAGTTTTCATAGAAAATTTTGATTACCTACTTTTAGTACGCTGTCTTAAGAGGCTATACAAAAATAAATAAATAGAAAAACATCCATAAATTTCAATATATTCATTCACTCTGGAACAGCTGGCCCGAATTCAAATTTAATTTTTTTTTTATATATTTAACTTTAATTATATATTTAACTATATGAGTGTAGTTTCCGTTGTATGTACGGATTTTTTTATTGAAAACAAACTTTTTGAAATACGCTCGAAAAACTGTCCATCTTATTCGCTGATTTTCGAAACTTTCCTTCTAAAGCGCACAATTTTTATACAAATAATTTGTTTAAAAAATCGGTACGTACAACGGAAACTACACTCATATAGTTTGTAAAAAAAAATTAAATTTGATTTCGGATCTGCTGTTCCATAGTTACACATTCGACCAGCTCGCGTGAGGGGCTCTAGAAGATTAATTAATATATCAAAATTTATGGATGTTTTTCTATTTATTTTTGTTTGGTATAGTCTCTTAAGACAGCGTACTAAAGGTAGGTAATCAAAATTTTCGATGAAAACTGTAAAATATTTCCGAAAAAAAAATCTTAAAAATGACTTACTTTTCCGGCTGTCACAGTGGTGTTTCCCCTTAAGGATCTATATCAAAGCGGATAAATGTCTCGACTCTGCACCACTCCGTAATCAGTGACAAAAAACCCATTTAGGAGGTATCGCTTTACATACCATTAATGTCTGTGTTTTGTACGTTATTTATAAGTTCAAGGGGAAGCCATGAAGTGTGTTTTTAGCCTCACTGCTGGGTGCCTCAGGCATAAAGTACTTATCCACTTTGGTGTACCTAAGCTTTAATACACGATAGTGCTGAAAAACTCTATGCCTCTTCACCCTGTTGCTTTTACAACCCCCATCACATTTTTCCACTCATACTACACAGATTCTCTTCCTATCTCGAAGCAACCCCGTCCACTTACCCATCTATTAAGGGCACGTCCCTGAGTATTCTGCGAGCCGCCGCGAGTCGGTCCCCAGCATGGGCGGCGAGCAAAATCCTCGTCAGTAGCTGACCAAGGACCATCACGCCCACCACCATCCTCATCCTCTTCCTCGCTGGACCCGCAGCTCCTCCTTACTAATGTCCTCATGCCATCACCGTCGGCTGACCGGCTCACCCGCAGGGGATATCACTCCCAGCAGCGATTCTACAATTTCCTGTCTGTCGCGCGCTGTCCCTCTTCACTGCACGTTAACCACTCCGTCGCCGTTCACTCGTCGCGACCCTCCGTCATCGTCTGCCGAGCCCCTTGACCGTGAAATATCGCCCGGAGGAAATTTTCAATCCCGCGAGAACCCAGCCAGATGTTTCGCTCTGTTCTCTCTGCTCCCTCCGTCCAGCCCGCAGCGACGTTTTCAGAGATCGCTGCTCTTCGAGCCCTTCGATTTTCTCTTATTTCCGGTGCATTTGTCCTCGGGCATCTTCGCGCGCTTCCACTCCCTCGCATCGACCACCTTTCTCCCTTTAAATCCGCCCGGAGTTATCTCGTGGTCGCGCTAGCCTCCCATTCTCCACTTCATTCCAAGTTTTCGGTTTTCTATCGGAAACTTTCCTCGTCCGCTTATCCCCTCGCTTTCCCCAGTTCCCTGGCTCGCGTCCCCGCGACTCTTTCGCCTTTTTTCCACGGCCACCCAACTGTCCCCTTCTTATCTCCGCGTTCACCCCTGACGGAGCACGCGTGGGCTGATTTTAATTTCCCCGCGCGGGATGCGGAAGCGATAGCGATGCACTTTTCAACGGTGAAGTTTCAGGGCTGCAGGATCAACGTACGATCCTATCCGGCGTTTTTAACTCTCTCGGTCGGAAGTGCCAGCGGTGCCTGGTGAACTCTGACGCTTTGATCAGAGACACTTTTCCAGTGGATTTTCTATCCCGTGTTCCAGCTTGGATTAGCTTGCCAAACTTATCCCCTCGTCGATCCCACGATAGAAGCTTCCCTGTCAGGAGGGACACGTTGGTTCCCCTCTATCCAAGCGTCCTCGGGCAGCGTCTTTCCAGGGCCTACAGCTTGCTAGCCTTCAGCAGATCCTTTGATCAGAGCCTCGTGGACGAGAACGTCGAAGGAAATCGAAGCATCCCCGCGGAAACACTCGTCGCTTGCTAATTAGAGCCTCGACTCTGTCGGAATTATTTGCACCGGGAATCCACTGCGCGGAGACCGGCTCCGTCACCTTGCCCCTCGGCTGCCAGGCGGCCTTCTGCGCGATTTTATCCCGCAGCGTGGACCCCTCCGGGTGTCGTTGGCCGCCGTGGCACCGCGAACGCTGCAGCCGGAAGATTAATTAGCGGCGCGAGTAGGAAGCCCCGTGCTTCCGGCGGAGTCGAGCGTGAAAAGCACGTTTTGCTCGATCGTTTCCTTTTTGGCCAGGGGGAATCGGTGTTCCGGGACGTGGCTGCTGGTGATGCACGATCCCCTGTCCCTTTAACGTCCGCGGCCCAGGCCACGCTCCCGTGCGGACTTTTTCATCTGCGGCCGCCGCGCGATCATCTGCACGCGCCTCTGATACTTCATGATCGCGGCTGGTATCGCGCTCGTAAATCTGTCCCGATTAATTCTCCACTCGATTAAGTCGCGCGATTAATTACGCCCGCTGGCCCGGCCAGTGGAACCGACTCCTCCGCGCTCTCTCGTCCTGCTACGCCACCGAATGATGGATCGACCGATCTCTGCGCGAAAATCTTTTCTTCCTTCCGGTTCGACCGTCTGCTAAGAACGATTCTCATGGAGTTTCTCGTCACCAGGAACACCGGAGAGTGGCTTCGAGAGCCCCGTTCCAGGGCAATGCCGCGACTCAAGGAGAATGGAATGGGTGCGATGGAAGTGTTTTTGTTTTTATTATTCCAGGTAGCGACAAAGGAGGTCTGTAATCTGGTTGAAGATGGAAATGGGTTCGACGGAATCTAATTACTTGCCGCGGAAATTACGAGCCCGCGTTCTTTCGTTGGACGGTCACGGTGCATAAACCCGATTAACAATTGAACGGGACCGAGGAGCGCGGTCGAAACGGGCAACGCGAGCGGTCGCAACGAGGCCGTTAACGTCGACTGGGACTAATGAGTTAGCCTGTTCATAATTATCGGCAGACACGGCCGCAAGCCCGCGCCCCCGTTATCAGGCCTGATACACAATATTTATCTGGATGCCGATGATTAATTAGCGCTAACGACGTTAACGATCGCACCCTTTGATCCTTCTTGACAGAATCACTCTGGCCCCGTTGCTCGTTTCCCTTTAAACGCCCCTCGCTCGATCCATTCGTTTCCCAGTTTTCTTAATACGCGATCGTTCTGCTTGGCACGCGAGCATTCACGATCTGTCAAACAGAACTTGAGAAGACTTCACTCCCCGTCTCATTCAACGATTCTAAACTTCCCACGACGCGTTTCTCGTTAAATTGACACCCGTTCCTGTCGGCAGTGAAACACTGGGTAGAGTTATGCATCCAGTTTCACTTAAGTATCCCGACCCGTCAAAGTTTCATGCTATCTCGTGAAATTACCGCGAAAGGAGCTGAACGCGGAAAGTCGCCGGTGCAGGTCCGTGGTTCGGCGCGTGCACGAAAGTTTGGCGAACTCGTGAAACTTTTGGTTTCACCGGCGATGGAGAACGTGCTGGTACGTGGGTGACCGAGGGGATAGGGACTCTGGAAGCCTCTCGATGGAACTGTTTCACTATGAACCTTCTCGGCCTGGTTGGCGCGCGCGGTGGACGCGTTTCCGCTCGCGAGGCAGCGTCGGGAGGGTGTTTCCGGCTGGGCCGGGTGGCGCGGCTCCGGTAACTGGTTGTTCGCGGTCCGGAGTTGAAGACCCGACTGATGGAAACGTACGCAGAAACTCGGTCTAGGCGAGGGCGCAGGCGCCTCCGTTGCTCTCGACGATCTTCCTCTCTTCCAGCAAGAGATCCATTCGCCTCTGTCGCACGCCGGCTCGCTCCACTCGCCTATCTCCTGCCTCCTCTCCTGCAACCGCTGTCCCCTTGGACGCGCCGTGCCACGATCCCGCGACGCTCCACCGTCTGCGTTCGGAGTTTTTCGAATCGCCAGCAACTGCCCGCCGCGCGGAAACTTGAGAGGAAACCAGACGCCGTGGGTTCGGATGGTACACTGGTAGATTCTTTGGGCTACAAGCTAGTTTACAGTGGAACGGGAATTCCCATTGGTGATCCTGTGCGTTTTGTCCATGGATGAGAGTGATTTCTCTCTCCTGCAAGTAGTATCCTCGGCGTATGGTCAGACATTTAAAGAAGTTATACTGGCGGACGCTGGAATATCCTCACGGAGGGAAGTTTATAGCTGAGCGTAGATGTTAGATAGCATAGTGGGAAGTGAAGTCTGAAAGTCTCTGAAGCATCGATACGTTATCGGTAGCCATCCGAGGGAGGACGAAACTCGCCTCGGTTCGTCGCGAGGAAATGTTTCATCCGCACCGCTGGTCCAGCTGACAGCTAGGTCTCGAATCGATCGTAAAACGCGATAGCCCCGCTGCAGTCGATGGGGCTCGATTAAATCCGTGAAGATAGGGCCGCGTGCCAGTTCTGCCTCGTGATCGTCCCCCGGGTTCTTCGCCGGTTGTCAGAGATTTTCCCCCTTGGCCAGGTCGGTACGACCGGCTGGAAATCCGTCAAACGAACTGGACGGGGTGTTTGAAGAGAACGAGTCTGATTCCTCGTGTGCCAGCTTGATAAACGGACCCACCTGAGACAGACAGGGAGAAAGGGACACGTAGCAAGGCGAAAAGTCCTTCAGCAGGACACGCTATCGTGCCACTTCTATCGAGTCACCCTTGATTCCGTTAGCTCGGATTAATCTCTCCCTATTCCACGCATTTCTCTTCAACGCCGTGCCTCTCTCCAACCCCTCGCCTGTCCTCGCAGACAGCGGGGGACGTTCATTCGTCTCGTTCCAGGTGTAATGCAAATTCCGAAAAGGCTCCGTAGCCTCGACCATAAATCAGGTTAACGTCATCCAGCTTTGCCTGGCCGCACGGTGTCCCCTCTGTTTCGCAAACGCCACACGCTTCAGGCTTCGCGCGACCACGTTATGATCGCCATACTTCAATCATCATACTGGAAAAAGTCAGACGGAGTCGGGTTATAATTGTGCTATAATAACGACACAATCTCACCCCGTATCGTAAATACAGCTCGATTCAGCTTGCCCGGCAAGAGTGAAGCGCGAAATGCCTTCACCCCGAGGGAAAATGAATTCTGAATGAGCTATGGAAACGGTTACAGGCTCGAGCGTTATTTAAAACGAGTCGCGATGAATTTATGGAAAATCATTAGGGACAGAGAGTGGTGAGTAGAGGCGGGCGGGTAGGTGTGAAAAATTTGTGTTGCAGATTTTTCGGGCCAGGACTGGCGATCCCCGTAATTACCGACAACGGAATGGAATAATTATCACCGCGTCGCTTTAACGAGGAGAAACGATACGCCGATCGCGACGCCCGCGAAAATACGCGGCGAACGTATGCACAATATATATCCACGCGTGCGGAATTTCCTCTGGCAAAGGGCTCTCGATGGAGGGCGCAGCTCGTTGCTCCGGAAACGGGCGATTCTTCACGTTTCCCGAATCGCCGCTTTTCCCCTCGGTCCTTGGTCAATTTGGCGTGCTCGGGCGGACGCAATTTGCGCGTCGCGGCCTCGGCCAGAGACTGGCCCTGGTCCAATGGAGTCGGCCCTCGCAGTCGACGACACACGATCATCGCGACAAGTATAAACGGGGGACAGACAACATCCCGGCAACGTCCAGGCGCGAATTCCCGCCTGGCACGAGACGTCTCGAGCACTCCGTTGGACGTCTCGCGGAAACGCGAGCCATCGCGATGCCCGTCGCTCGTCCAAACGGCGAGCACCGAACAAAACGATCGCGCAGACTGCATTCAAGCGTCGTAGACGATTCGATACGCGTACATTCCAGTAGCTCCGATTTCGTAGCCCGTGCAACGGGGGCGATCTCCTATCTACGTCGAGCTCGCAGCTCCGCCATGGAAATGTGGTTTCGTTTTTCGAATAATACAACCCCGGACACTGGAGGAGAGGCTCAATTTTCACTTCTCCGCGTTTCATTTGATCGTTATCTATTTAACTAAAACGCCCCCCTTTATCGGTGCAACGTGGCCGCGGCCCAAGTTACTTTGAAAATGAGTCATCTACTTAGTCTTACCGGAGCACGCGCGTGTGCTCGAGACTCGTGGAGGATGGAGGCTAGTACCCCATTAAAAAAATTGAGCGTCATAAACGACGGTAGTATAGGGTTTCATGACTGGATTACAGGCCAGACGGTAACGCAATTTGTCTGTCCCAGCGATGATCAGTCGCGTGACTGGCACGCCCTTCGGCCAGCCCGTGCAGCCACGGTCAGATTTAGACGTTTTCCAGGAGGGTGTACGCGAGACGGTCTTCTCTCTGCCCTGCGAAAATTGTGTCCACGATGGAAAGTGGCGGGGCCGGCGTAATAACGACAACGTCAGACCAGTTAACGCGATAAAAAACTTGGCCGTCACCCGGATTGCTCGCTTTAGGCATGCAATTTCTGCGGAGGAAATTACCAGGTAGACGGTGGTTTACTGTTTTGAGGAAACGCCGGTTCGCGTGACAGTGCTCCCTAATCTCCCGCGGATAAATTGAAAATTATTTGCCCGCGGGTCGCGTGGATTTTATGCTCGAGCGAGCATCTCGTTTTTCCGCGCTGATTTTTTGCCGCGTCACTCAAAATACAGTCGTAGCAGGCCGATACACGCGCGCAGAGCTGGTAGGTGGATCTATCCAGGCTGGTTTCGGGGCACGGGCTCGAAGGGAGATTGGCCAACGCTCCGTTTAAACCGCGTCCACGCCCAAAGTGGCGATCTCAGCGTAATAACGATATCAGCCACGTTACGCGATAACTGCCATTAGCTCGGCCCGCTCGAATATCGATTTTATTGAGCTATCGCAGGTGGAGGGTAGGGGGGGGGGGGCTGAGGATATCTGCCGAATCCCCCTCGGGCGGCAGTCACGGCTAGGGCCGATTATAACTGAAAATTCTGGGCTCCTACGATTTTTCAAAACTTCCCTCGGCCCATTTTCGCCCCTGTGAATTATTCCGTCCTCGCCGCGGGCGCTTGACCCTTCCAATAACTTCTCCTTGCGGTGGTTACCTTGGATGGAAAATAAAAAATCGCTTCCGTCGGTCAACTTTCCTCTCCACAAACGTCCCGCAAAGGAGCTGTCGCGTTTCTAATCGTCGTAATCTTGGCCAAACAAGTCGTCGACCGGGGTTATTAAAACCTCGGGGCGCAAATTATCGGTGTGGCGAAGGAACAAGGACTTCCTGGCGGAGATCCTGGAGATCAGAACGGCAGGACGTGTCGCGATAGGGCCATTTATCTGAGGAATGGATCGCGGGGCGAGAGGACAGGAGGCGTGGCGCGTGTACAAACGTGCACGTGCACACACGGCCGGCTGGTTGTTGGAGGTGCCAGATTGCGTCTGTGGCAGGGTCGACGCGGCGCACCTGTGAGAAATTACCCCAAGGCACGCAGACCGTTGCTCAAGCACCTGTCTAAGCTCGTGTACACGTAGCCTCATGTACGTCGAGGGGAAGCAACGGGACGCCGCGCTGCAAGCTATGCAAACCTTGAAACACGATCTTCGGGATTCTCCTTGAAGCGGCTCGTTGCGCCCGTGAACGGACCTTTACCCTTTAAAACGTACCAAGTGGGCGAGCCACGAAGGATCGGGGGTAGGTATAGACGTAAGAGAGGGAAAGGGTGAAGGAGGAATTGCGGGGAGGCCAGAGAAGGATGGATTCGAGGGAGAATGGAATCGGCCGCGATTCGGTTACGATCGATTATCGATAAATACCTGCTGGATTGCTCCTGATGGTCCAATTGTTACGCGCGTCCTACTCAGGGCCGGCCGTGTGCTCGCCTCACCGAATTTCCCCGCGAAGAATTAACGGGCGCTAAAAAGGAAAGCCCGGGTGATTAATGTTACAGTGCAGGAAACGCCCCTGCGAGAACTTAGGGGGGGGGGGAACCCGTGGCCGCAATTAAGTTTTATTTGTGCTCCTTGATAGCGCCACGGCTCCGGAGATAGCGAAGATAATTTGTTTACAATTGCGCCATGGGGACAATTCAGGTTTTTGCGACGGTCTGGGGCTGGTAAAAATCTCCCCTTCGCCGCGAGGAACGATCTCTGAACGGAGACGCGGGTTCGAAAGGAAGCTGACCGTTCTCTCTCTCTCTCTCTTCTTCACGGGCTTCTCTCTTCCAATAGCTCCGACGCCTCGTCTCGCGTCGCATACGTAATGTCTTTCTCTCCTTCTATCCGCTGTTTGGCGAACAGTAAAGGATACGTCGAGAGGCATCCAGGCGCAATAAAGGACTCCTTAATTGTTAAATACTATCCTCCGTTCATCGCGATAGTGCTTCCTTTAACTTCTCCGTCTGTTTCTTTGTGGCGAGGGAGGCAAAGTTTTTAAACGGGGGAATTTAAGATACACGGAATACATTAAATCTTACGGCTATTAAAAGTGCCCGGGGCATCTAGTTCCGCGGCTTTTTATGGACTTCATTATTATAAGTGGCCTCGGCGGCAGGTCAACGACAGGCTTGAACGGCGTCTTCGTGGCTCCTTTCTCTAATGGTCCCGCCGGTCGTTAGTCCAATAACGCTCGGCGGTAAAAAAAAGAAAGTGGCTCGAGGACGATATTTGCAAATGCATACACTTCGCAGTAATTTATCGCGCTCGACCTATCACGGCCCGCCACTTGCTAACGAAGTTAGCTAACTAACCAACACTAACCAACACTAACCAACACTAACCTCGCTAGTATAAACCTAGAAACGCGTCGGATTGACGAACTACATCTTCGCCAGAGAAACGGTAGAAGTGCGTCAGGAAAATAATACTTCTAAAAAAACTGGTCAGAAGTACTCGGAACTGCAACTTCTTTTAGCGTTTTTCATTCTAAAACCAGCCTCGACATCGGCTTAAAGTTGAATGTTGGCCGGCCGTGGGTCGCTGACGGGCGACACGATGGAAAAATCAGAGAGGAGGAGGAGGAGGAGGAGGAGGAGGAGGGCAGGAGACGACGGAATAGAGCGGTCTCGCGGCTGAGATTTGCAAATGTATGCGCGTCGTCGCAGCTGCTGGAAGGAGGCCGACTCGTCAGTCGCGAGGTTCACCACTATCTCGTGGCGTCGTTCCAGCACGCTTAGCGCAATTAAAGTATTTGCCGGCTGAATTACTTATGAACTCGGGGGGAAAAAAGGGGCGGAGTGCTCGAAACTTGACCATCGTCGCTGGTTTCCGCTCTCCTTGCGCAACTATCGGGACCGCCTCCCCCTGTTCCTCATCCCCGCGGCTCAACTTTCCTCGGGCATTCCCTCGCCTTCTAGCAAACTTTCCCTCAAATTAATTTTGCAATTCTAACTTCTGCCGAGCCACGATTCCTCGCTCCCGACTCGATCGCTAGTCATCGGCCATCGAGCCGCGCCTCATCGTTCTTCGTTCGCCAAAAATCGTCGCGGATTCCGGCGGCGCCGCGGCAACGCGAACTGTCCCATTCACCATTCCCCGCCCTCCTTTCCCCCCTCCCCTCCTCCATTTCCTGCGCAGAAATATGCACAGACGCTTATTTCCGATTTCGAGGCTGGCGTTTCCCGCGTAATGCGATTTCACGAGCGGCCTCTTAAATTCAAATCACCCGGCGACGAGTTTCTCCAAGCGTGCCGGCCCGCTCAGGAATGAATTTACTCCCTCGGAAACACTCCGTGGACTGACGGAGGAAAGGGACAAAGAGGCAGCGCGAGGCAACTTCCGGTAAGTTCCTTTTCGCGGCACAGATCCGATTTCCTGGCCCCGCTGTCCCCTTTCCATCGGTCTGCTCCTCCCCTTTCCCCTCGTCCCTCCCTCTGCGTCGTTGGTAAAAATTCCTTGCCGCTGCACGCCCGCCACGTCGCACTTAAGCCTCAGAAATTACATTGCATGGTATCAGCAACCACCCCCATCTTTGTCTCTCTCCCCCATTTCATCTCCCGTTTGTCCGCATCGGATACTCGCGTAGTCTCTTCGCCGCCATACATTTTCCTCCGAATTTTCCTAGCGATCGCTCAAGCTGCGGTCCCTCGGCGATGAAGATCGAGATCGCGGCCACCGAGCGGCGAAAACGCGCCCCGTAATTTTGCTTTTTATCGCTGCCGCTTCCGTAAGAAGCAGTAATTACATCTGTACCAAGAGGAACGCGTTCTCACGGGCCCTCGCCCGTTGCCTTTTTGTCCCGTCGCTTCGAAGTGGACTCCGGGGGCCCGAAACCGTTCGAGGCTGCTAACTGTTTCGCGAAGAACCGGCAGAGTGTATTCCAGAACGATTAAGCGGCCTTCGCGCGATTAACGATCCCCCAGCATTTGCATGCAACGTCCTAGAGAGCTACCCTGCTCGTCCCGTTCCTTTCGCGCTTCCATTCCTCTTCGCCGTCGACATCCTATTTCCTGTTTTCCTCGTCGGGAACGGGCCGAGGTCCGTCTTGTCTCTCGTTAACCGCCCGAAGACGAGAGTCCTATGGAAAAAAAAAGTCCACCTCTTTCGGTCTCGGCTGTCGGCAGCCGGCTGAATTATGGATGCAATGCTTTTTCGTTAATGAACACTCGCCTGTTAGCTTTCACGGAAGCGGCTTTATATCCTGAGATTTGCATTAATCCTCGGTCCATGGTCGGGCGACTTTCGAAGAAGATTCATACTGGCCCGTTCTTTTACCCGCCTAATTGTGCTGGATTTTCATTCATCCACCATTCCAGGTAACTATTGTAGTTCACCCCCCGGCGCGCCACGATCATCCGCGTTTCTTAATCCTAACAAGATGAAAGACACGTTCCCTGGGAACGTAGTAGCGTGTACACAAGGTAGTGGGCAGCTCTTCGTCGCTTCATCCCGCCGATCAGATTTTAACGAGGCACGCCGCGGCGACAGAAATCGAAACGCCTGATGAGCAGTGGTTTACTCGCGGTCCCACGATATCGATCGTCTTTGGAATCAATGAGCGCCGATGAGGCATTATCGAAAGGACGATAGAACGTCTGGGACGATGTTCGGGAAGAATTCGGTAAATTGGTCGAACGTAACGCGACGCTCGGACGGTCCTCAGCTTTTCATCCGGTCCACGATTTACTCAACTCCGCGCTATGGAGTTTCCCCTATCGGGCTAGGTTTCTCCCGTTCCGGCTTATCTGCCGCGTCTCTAAACGGCGAGGAAACTAAAACTGGAAAAGGAGCGCTGCCGCTAGAGTACTTTCCAAGCGCCGGCCAATGCATGCTGATAAACCTGCCGGACCAATTTAAATCCCAAGGTGGCGTCTTGCGGCCTCCATACTTCTCTTCTTACCATTTTCCTCCACCCCCCCCCCCCCCCCCCCCACCCCCTTCGCCGCTTCGTTTCCCTGGGATCTATTGCGTCCAACGATTTATTAACCCATTCCGCCGCCAGACATCTCTAGTTTTGCGAATTTCCCTAGAAAATCGATTCCCCCTTTCACGGCCTCGCCCTCGATCCATTTCCTTTCTTTCCGTGCCCGTCTAACGGCCAGGCCGTCTGTATTACGTGGATGCTCTTATAATTTCCTCGGCGATCATAGAGCATTGACGACTTCATCTGCGGAGGAGCAATGTTGCCTGGCGCTCAAGTGGCGCGCAAGTGGCGGGAATGCTGCGGATTATCGAGCTCGGTTGACCGCAAAACAATTTCCCAGCAACGCACGCGGAAATTTTCTAGCAGGATGGAAAGTCTGTATCTGCGGGAGGGGAGCGGGGGGGGGGGGTGGGGGTTGCTCGGGAACTCGCCCTGGGAGGATATCGCGGCACCACTGGGAACTTGGAAGGCGACGCAATAAGGCGGCATCGGGACGCCGTCCAGCCACGGGGTGGACGGTTATCGCGGGAAAATAATCTGCGCCTCGAAATTAGTTGCAGCCCCGCTTTTCGATTCCATTCCGAAAGTTTCCTTTGTTCTGATGGAGGTCGCGGAACCAGATCAAACTGCATGGAAATATTAACGTTTTGTATGGACCCGTGTTCCCGATAGGCGAGTGCTTCCGCGAAAACTTTTGTACGCTTTCTCGCGTGTCCCACTCCGCTCTCTATTCACCGCGCTCGTTACCTCTATTAACCGTTTATTTGAAATAATATTATCGCCTGTGGTATTTTAGAATTATACCGCGCAGAGACCCGGCGGTGGTATGTTGAATTGGGTAATGCTATTTAATTTTTTAGTAATACGGGAATGGAGTGCTTTATTTTACGTGAAATATTTACTGTACCTGGGAATGAGCTAACAATGCGTGGCATATGTAGGGGAGGGTTGCCTATATCGTACCACTTAAGACATTTTACGTTATATTTTATATTTGGTACGAATGTTAACGCAAATGACTATTGGATATTGTAGCTCGATCTTTTAGGCACCAACTATTATATGCTTATCCTTTTCTGCAGAACAAATTAATTTGTTATTAATCTTTTTGTCACATACTGTAAACGGTACGATTTACGCAACCAGTCTCCTAAATCGTACCTCCACTAAAAATAGTATCAATATCAAATAGAGAAGAAAATATTCAACATAAAGTAATGATTATTATATAGTTACATATACATATGTATTTTGGATCACACACAGGCCGCAATGTTCTATGAATATGATATATATACATAACCTATATAACATACGAGTTGTCAAATCCTACTGATATGATTGTAGTGGTACGATTTAGGAAACATGATCAATTTATTTATAAATGAATGTAAAATATTCTACATTAAACTCGCTTTTAGAAAAATACAAAAATTCAGGACAAAATTGCATTGTTTGATTATTATCAGCTAAAATAAACTGGTAAAAAGTTACATCAATCATACCTGATTTTTTAAAATATTTATAGGACGCACAAAATAGGGTGTAAGGTCAAAAGGTTTTGTTTTTGTTTCTTATTTCGCATTTACTTGATATTTTTATTGTCAGATGTGGTTTACATTCATTAATTACTGAGAAATTGATGAGGTACGATTTAGGTGACCAGTACGATATTGGCAACTCTCCCCTATCATACGGAGATTTCTATTGTTTCTTTCCTATTCCAATTCCATTCTACCGTTTCTGGTATTCGCTATATTTTCCTTTTTCCATTCTGAGACGGTTCATGTTTGGGACTACCGATAATCCTGTTTCGTTCTTGACAGTGCTCGTTTGCTCCTCGAGGATGAGAGCTTAAATCGATATCGCGAGCTGAGAGCCGGGATTACAACTCTCCCTCTGTCCGTAAGTTCTTCGAATCGGCGAATTATTGAAGAGAACAAGGAGTGTCTATCTGTATTATGGGATTACGCTGGTAGAATGAGTTTGTTTTAAGCTTCTCGGATAGTATTTAACGTCGTTGGCATTGCCAATCCCTCTCGAGTATAATTCTTTTGCTTCAATTACATCGGCGAGCTTCGCAACGAGATATTGTATCGGTTAAACGTTTCGCTGTCGTGTACCGTAGCTATCACATTCGCTGCGTCGATTCCTCGCTTTATTTCCCCCGTGATTTCTCGCTGGACGAAAGATATCCGCTTTGTGCCGAGGTTCCGAACATCTTGAGACCAAAGTTTAAACGGCGCCGCAGTTTCGAAACGAGGATCGGACCGTTGCCTCTATAGGAGTTGCACTTTCGAGCAGAGAGGGCTTAATAGACAGCAGCAGGCAATCATAAACTTGTGATAACTTTATATTTCGCGGGCGTCGACAAAGATACAATCGAGGATCAGTAACGGGAAACAATTTGTAATAAACTTGCCGTTATCGTTTATCCCGCGAACGAAAGGCTTCGAGTCAAGCCAACTCTCACCGAGTAATTTTAGCTAAATGAATTTCCTAAGTACCTATACATCCCTTTTATAAATCTGACAAGTTTCGAGTGATAATTTATACTAAGATTGATCCACTGTCGCTTGCTCCACGGCTTGCCCAGTTTTCGGTTCCTCTTTAATTTTAAGAATATCCTCCACTGGAGGCTTGCCCGCGCCCGCCTCGCCTTCTTCGGGAAACAGGTACTCCTCGTGGTTCTGCGAAGCTTCGAAGTAGTGTCCCAGTCCCTTGAAGTGCCCGTGGTCATGATTTTCGTAGTCAAACTGACGATGAGCCTCGTGATGCTTGTGATGGCTATCGTGGTGGTGTTTGTGGTGATGGTCCTCGAAATGCTTGTGCCCATCTTCGTGCGAGTGTCCGTGCTTGTGCTCGTGGGACTCGTGATGCTTGTGATCCTCTTTGTGATCGTGATGATGCTTATGGTCGTGGCCGTGTTTGTGCTCCTCCTTATGCTCGTGGCCATGCTTGTGCTCCTCGTGGTGGTGATGCTTGTGCTCTTCGTGATGGGCGTGATGATGATCTTGGTGGTGTCCGTGATGATGTTCCTCCTTGTGGCCGTGCTTGTGCTCGTGGCCGTGCTTGTGGTGATGATCCTCGTGATGTTCGTGCTTGTGATCCTCGTGATGTCCATGTTGATGCTCCTCCTTGTGCCCGTGCTTGTGCTCGTGGCCGTGCTTGTGGTGATGATCCTGGTGATGCCCATGCTTGTGATCGTGGCCATGTTTGTGGTGATGATCCTGGTGATGGGCATGGTGATGGTCCTCGTGATGCCCGTGTTTGTGCTCGTGCCCATGGTGATGCTTGTGCTCCTCTTTGTGCCCGTGCTTGTGATCCTCCTTGTGATCGTGCCCGTGGTGGTGATGGTGGTTCTCTGTCTCCTTGTGCGTGTGATGATGATGATGTTCGTTAACGTGGTGATGCTCGTGGTGGTGATGATGCTCGTTGTGATGATGGTGCTTGTGATGGTGGTGATGCTCAGAATCGTGTTTATGTTCCTCGTGGTGCTCGTGCTTCGAGTGATGCTGATGGCCATGGTGATGCTGATGCTCTCCGTGATGCTTGTGGTCGTGTTTATGACCGTGCTCGTGCTTGTGCTCGTGGCCATGGTGATGTTTGTGGTCGGCGTGATGCTTGTGGCCATGATGATGATCGTGTCCATGGTGATGGTCGTGGCCGTGATGATGCTTGTGGCCCTCGTCGTGTTTGTGCTCGGAGTGGTGCTCGTGTCCATGGTGGTGCTTGTGGCCATGATCGTGCTTATGCTTGGAGTGATGCTCGTGATGCGCATCGTGCCCATGACGGTGGGAATGGTGGTGTCCATGGTGATGGCCGTGGCTGTGGTAGAAGGACGCAGAAGGCTGGCTGTCGAGAATTCTTCGTTGCGTTGGAACCGCGTGTGCGGCGATAAAGGTCACTTGAGGGGGGCTGGAAGAACTTCGGGGCTCGACGCTGGTCTTCGTGCTCGAGTCGAAAACGCTTTCAAGCATGGGCGAAGGTGGTTGGCCGGTTAAGGGCAGCGTTAGCGGTTGGAAATTCGCAGCAAGGTCAACTAATTGTCGTTTTCGAGGATGTCTATCGACGCCCGGGACCGTTCCTGGAGAGTTGCGCGGTGATAACAGCCGGGACGGTTGGGTTTGCCGCGGCTGCCTGATGAAATCGGCCAATTCAGAGCCGGTCGGCGGTAGCTGCGGTCGATTCCCTTCCGATGCTTTCAAATCCTGGCCTGCCGCCGCTGTCAGTAACAGGGCGACGGCCGCAAGCCACGTCTAGGAACAAACAGAAAAGAAGAGACACCATTTGATCCATTATTACATAGCAAGGAGCCTCAGAGAAATCCTGAAATGAAGTTTACTAGATCACGTCCCCCTGCCCCAGGCTCCACCACGAATTCGTTCCCACCCCTTACAATCCAACGAGCAGCACAAAAGCGGCCAACGATGGTGATACTAATTTTCGAAAATCGCTTAGCCGCAAGCGTATTCATTATGATACGGACATTAGCTCGGCTAACCGACCCAATAAAACAACGTCGAGGCCCGCGAGAATCATTTTGGTCGGCGCTGTTCTCGCGTGTATCCCCGCGCGGTACGAGCACGCTCGAGCGGAAGAACCGGAGATAATATCCAGTAAATCGTCGCTTCGTTTCGTTTTATCGCGTTCCGTCCGACTTCTCGACTGAATTTTCCACCGGCAAGAAAACGCGGAACGGTAAGACGAAGACCGAAACTGGGGCCCGCTAAACGAGAATCGAAATCGAATCTAGACATTGGGAGAAGAATCAGCGAGGTCAGCTGTCCCGGGCGTTCAGGAAGCGGCGCGGCGTGTTTCTAGCGCGAAACGAATGGATCCCGTGTCTCGACGATGATTTATGCGATAGTCAACGGCTACATCCGCCGCGAAAAAAAAAAACGAGTCGCCCGTTACGCGGCGTATACAATCTGGAATTAGCGTTCTAGGGTTCAGCTTTGTTCAACGGTGCGTGCTCGGCTGACGCGACCAGAATGGGATTCGCGAAATGCAATCAGAAATTTTATTTCCGACCCGGGTGAATGCGAAACACGCGCGATGCGTTCGCTGAAAGGTTCGTCTACTTTCGGCCGGGCTTCGCGAATTAGTTGCCGTTGAAATCGCTGTTTAACCTGCCAGCGACGGGCGTCTGACGCCGCTCGCGTTATGCGCACTCTATCGTTCCGCGGATAAGAGAAATAACGCTCACGCGGCACGTCAGATGTCTCGAAAAATTGGACTGCTCCCATTTAGCCCGGAATTTAATCAGTGTCGACGCGACTCACACAAAGGATCCATGAATTCTCTTGAAGAAAACGTGAGAAGAATGGCGTATCGCGACGGAGAGCTCGAAAATGCCTGCAATTTCCGCGAGCGATGCGAGAGTAAGATAACGGAAAGGGACTTACCATCGTCGTCATGTCGCCGTTATTTCGGGGTGCAGCCCGGGGACAACTGGATACCGAGGCGCAGCAGCAACGTACTTTTATACAGAGCAATTGGCAATCGGTACTTTCTTCCGTGCTTAGCACCGCTGTCGTTTACGACGGGGGCCTAATGTTTTAATCGTCGTCATAATACGCGGCGGACCGCGACCGGGCCCGATCGTCTCGATTCCAGTCGTCGAAATTCATTCCCAACCATTCGATATTCCAGCGTATCCGGTGCAGTATGAAAAACGTGGAGGAAGCGACTCGCTCGGACGAGTCGAAATTGATTGATGGAAACGACTGATCGATAGCAGACTTTATAATTCTCCAGCGATTTTACGAGCCTTCGAAATCGCGCGGGCCACCTGGTAATAACTGTTCTCGCCACTTCCTGTCTTAAATCTTATTTCATTGGTGCCGGTGTAATCCAGTCGGAAGCGAGGGACACGATTGCATCTGGTTGCAAAAAAATCGTTAGGGGAAGATCGCGCCGGGAACGCGAACCTGCGGATGGCGTTTTGTAACAACAAATGCCGGACGTTTTCGATTTCACACGCGCATATTTGCGCCGATTATGCTACGGCTGGGTCGGGCGTTCGACGGGAATTGAAATAAACGATGCGTGGCACCGCGTTTAATTTATATCTCATTATTTAATGAGGCAAACGGCGGATGGCTCGACCTTCTTCATCGAGCAAACACGCGCGATCATTTACGGGCCGTTTCGTTTCGTTTTGCCGATTCATTTCCACTCGTAACGCCGATCAGCGATTTTCCAGGATTAACATTGCCGTTCCGAGTTGAGCAAACATTTGCAAATTCTCGAGGAACGAGGACCAGCGGTGATAATTTCTTGCTCGCTTATTCCAGGTCCCAGGGCCTGGGGCTTGCTTCCTGGGTGTTTTATCCAATGAAGCGTATCCGGTGCGATAATTTTACCCTCAGGACGGGAACCCAGGGCACCTGAGCTGATAATAGGGTTAGTCTTATCTCGAGTACTAGACTACCCTAATTATATAAGGGTGCTTGCGTCCTCGTCGACATGATCGCTAGAAATATAAAAGTGTAGCCGTTCAGCTACTCGTATCAGCTGGGGCACCAAAAAAGAGTGCCTCTACTGGGCTTAAGGGGGTAGTGGACTATTGGATACGTAAAATCGTTAGTTTCTTTGGCGTTAAAAGACTTTGATACCAAACAATCGTTATAGTCGTGCTTTTGACAATCTATTTTAAGCACGTTTGCGAGTATTTGGTGGTGCACCTATTGCACGGTTGCAGGTGGTGTACCTATATCGATTTACCTATATCGGTGAACCAATCATCTGAAAGCAAAATGCTTTGAGGTGATTATTCTATACACAAATATCTACAGTGTGGAATCTGGCCGATGAATTTGAACAAAAATTGTGGAAGTCACACAGGAATCAATTTTTTCCCCACATTTTTACTGAAAAAAATCGTCTTTAATCAGTTATAAAATGTTTTACAAACATTCAATGTTGAGGGGGAATTTCTGCACGATAGAGAATGCAATTCTACAGCTCCAGTTAAAATTTTAGTCGAAAATATTCATTGGTTCAATAGTTATGAAGTACACAGTTTCTGAAAATGGTGTTTCGAGAAAACCGGCTTCAAAGTTAAGTGCCCTATGCCAATACCGCTCTGCGAGGCCGTTACTCGACGATGCATTCAATTACGTTCGCTGCTATAACTTCAACAATTATTTGAATTTCTTCATGAAATGTTGTTTAAAATTTTCATAAAGAATAAGACTTTTAAAATCAGTAAAAAAAAAGTAATCGATTTTCTGAAACTGAAATAGTCCACTACCCCCTTAATCCTGCAGCTTGATCAGCAAGCTACGAAATATCAGCGAATGATGCCCATCCCTTGAATGATTCTCGTGGAAACAGCGAGCAAGATAAAGACGTAGCTTGCGGCGACGGTTCGTTGTGATACTATACGCGTCTGATCGTAAAATACTTATCCGACCTGTGCGCTGTGTCGCTTTACTTATTCATAGTCTCCCACCCCGTGCTTGCCCCGAGATCAGATTTTCCAGCAGCCATTATCCACGATCTGCGCGCTTCTTTCGCATGATCTTCCTCCCCCTTGGATCTCTCCATCCGCCGTCACGGGACGTTCCTCGAGGAATCGCTGCCTCTCCGTTGCACCGTCGGCTTTCGCTGTCGCGATATCGACGAGCCAGAGGGATCGTCGTCTGGATCGCGAGAGGTCGAAACTCGGCGCGCTGGAGGAGATAATCGAGGGAGAGTTGTCAATGTTCGCTCGGAGTATTGGCCGGGGCGTTGGAGGTGTAAGCTTGTCGATATTCAAAGAAGGAGAAGCTTTCCGTTCGGGGTAATTCAATTTCATAAAAGGTCCCGGGGGGCGTGCAAAGGGGCTAACGTTCCGTGTGTAAAGCGAAAGTCTCGAACGAGTTGGGAGCTCGACATTATTGGAAGGGCACCGTAAACGTCGCAGCCTGGCTGCGGAACTGTTTCATTTTCCCGGACACCAGCGGATAGAGGGAACAGAGTCGAGCGTTCTTCCGCTGCAGCCAGTGCGATCGAAGGGATGACACCCTCCACTCCGACTCCTTCGTCATTTGTCGGGCGTTAACGCTCTTTCTCGAGGAATTTACGCCTGCATGTACATTACATTCTCAGCTGGAACGTGGCTACTGACCCGCTCGGATCAGCTCGTGAAAGGGTCAGACTTCGACTTCAATTAGACCGCGAGAGGAGCAATAGGGAGCTCGCTCCCTCGAATACAAAACCGTCGAACGGTCGCCTCTGGCGATGTTCAATCGGGTAATTGAAAAAAAAAAATGTATTGCCCCGCGCTGGCAGCGATCAGCAGCGAGACGGGCAGCGGCCATAGAGCGGGGGAAATGTACAGTGATTTATGAAATCGCCGGTCGAGGATGAAATAGCCTTTCCATCTCCACGTCAGGGCTGATAAAGCACGCTCAATGAAGTGACAGAATAATCGTATTGTGTACATACACGCGGCAACGATAAAATTCCGGCTGTCGCTAACGCGGCGACACGTGCCATTTTATTATTACGCGTCGCAACGTTCATTTAGCGGCCGCTCGGATCGATCATCGTATTTGTCTGCTCGCCCCCCACCCCCCGCCCCCCCATAAAATCTGTCCCCTTTGTGCCGGGAAAAGGGAAATGACGGTGTGTGGTCGATAAAGATCCGCAGAATCTATTCAACTCGGTCGCGTTTCACAATAAAGAGGGTCTCGTCGGTGTCTGCGTTGTAAACGGTGAATAGCGAGCGCGCGTCTTTCGTGCCTGGCGAAACAAGCCGGGGGCTGAACTTGAGAGAAACTTCGTGGTGGGGGGGAGAGGGTGCTTTTAGTAGCGAAGTCGAGCGATTAGTGGTCGTAATATTTGTTTAATGCGCAGCCAGATAGCGGGTTCGATGCTGGGGGATGAGACGAGGTGCGCGGCAACAGGGGTTGCAGAAAGAGGAGCGCCGCTGGGTGGAGGGCTCTCGTAGCTTCCCCACCCCCGCTACAGACTCTGCCTGCAAGCTTTCGCATTAATGGCGGCTGAGTAATTATTTCCACGCGATTTTCTTAGAGTAATTCGACGTGGACGATAAGATACCTCCGCTCGCTCGACCAGCAGCCGTACGAACCGATCAACCGCAACCGGGTATCGCGTGATGCTGTTCGATGCGAACTTTCCTCGAGGGAATTTAAGCAGTTGAATTCATTCGCTCGGGGTCGTAATTTACGTTCGCCTTGGAGTGTACCTACAGCAATTCAAAGTACATAGCAATCTGATTCGGGGATCTGCAGCGAGCCATTTGGGTGGAGTCGCCGAGTTGTTATCTTAGGTTTTGTAAAAAATTCCCCCTGGTCTTTAGGAATCAGCATTTTTTCATCGCGACAGCTCATGTGTACACGGGTTATCTGGATCGTAGCGGGCAGTAGCTGGGCCATTAAACGGGCTTTCGCCATATTTTTCCACCCTCGATGTCCCCCGACCGCTAAGCCGACCCCTGTGCCCAGTGACGCATCACTGGCCCCGGAGAATTAATTCTCGATAATTCGTCATCCCTTTCGCCGGCGATTTATCTGAACGGAGTTAGATGGAGTTCCTCCGACGATTGTGCCGCGGGGAAGGGGGCTCATTAGTCAGCCGGGCCGTGATGAATGGAGCTGCAGGTGTGATGATAATTATGGTCGTTGGCGGACGCTGACGCGAGCGCGTTTAGTGGATTTTTATGTTTCTCCGCGGTCGATTTTCCGCTGGGACAAGGAAGTATTAATTATTCGCGGTGAGGCATGAGTGGGTAGATGATTTTTTTCTTTCACTCTTTCGAACTCTTTATTTGAAACGAGCAGTTTCGCAATGTTACAACATTGCGATAAAATACTCAAAGATATCCTTTTCCATGGATTATCAGAACCACGGGCAATTAAGAAAACAGAGGCGTTGAAAGCCCACCATATAGCACACGACTCTCACGATCAGAGAGAAGTGTCGAATGAAAAACGATATCGTCTTAACGGCAGCGTACCGTGCAGCATCATTTGTTCCTCATTCGTGGAGAGAAACACCGAGGGGCTCGAGAACGGAGGGATGCTGGTCGAGGAAGTCGAACCGAGGGGAGAGCACGATAGATGGACGGCTCCCAGATACAGCCTCGTAAAACAACTGGCACGGAAGCGACGTTTCACCGACCTTCGGCTTCTTCCACCGCTAGTTTCTGTCCCGACGAGGGGTAAAACGCCCCCTGATCGTAAAGAGCCGTCTAGAATTTATCGAGCGTCCTCAGGTCCGAGATTTTTCCGGCGCGGAGATATTAAGACGTATCGAGCTCTTCCTCCTTTATTTCAGCCGCCCCTTTATTCGCCAAGGCGTCACCGAAATACGACGATGACTTGAGTAGCTCCTCGCTGATTATAGCCCCAGCGTTTCTTCACCTCAGAAAAAACGATGTTTCAGGATATTTTCACAAGAAACACGGTGTTAGCTTCTTCTTCCTCAGTCGAGAGGATGAAAGTTCGCGTTTAAGGGCGAGTTAAGAAACGAAGGACACGAAGGATTTCTATTCGAAAGCTGAAGGCTCGCAATTAAGCCGCGAACAGTTGCTCCTCTTTGACGGGTACCACGATTCACTCGAGCCTCGAGCATAGAGTCGTGGCCTCAGTTATGTAAAGCGAGAGTCGGTGGGAAATTTGTTGGGAGTTTCGGAAATTACCCCGGGAGCGGAGAATGCCTCGGCCGGCGCGTTCAGTTGGCGGGTATATACATACGTTTGAGGCGTTTCGAATTCCGCGATACCCGCCGCGCCACAACTTCTTATAAACTTGCCAAGTATTTCGGGCTCGGGATTGCGTCGGTCAGTTCGCACTAAATGGAGGCATTTAAGAAATTTCAGGCTGCTTCCACCTGGGACTGTGCTTTAAAACGTTTACAATGGCACCCCCCGTCCCTCGTCGAGTTTGGAAGGGGCAGCTTGAATAGTTCGTCTCGTTGGGGGGTAAAAATAAGAGGCAGTAACCGACATTTAGCGGTATTGTACGAAGCGTGCTTCTCTTAAAACCGTTTAGCCGCTAGCGAAAGAAAGGGATCTCCATCCCTCTGCTGTGAGCCACCCTCAGGATCGCGGCGGCTTGGCAGGGGTTGAAGGCGAGGGAGGTAGCCGAGACCGTGTTCCAATGGAATGCGGGATTCCAGTTGAGGACTCGAATCCTTGCAAGCTTATTGACAAGGGACGACAGTCGGTACACGTCCGCAAAGGCACGTGATCGTTATCTCGGTCCTCCTCTGCTCCTTTCGAGACCTCCTCGTTCTCGCCATCGAATAGCAGGAGTGCCCTCCCGGAAATTACTGGTAATTCTGCCGACGATCCCCCTCTCAACTCGCGCATTCTTTGTTCCCTGGGGCTTGTTCGTTTGCCTCCCCGTTCACGATCTCTTTGTCCCCGTGGCGGGGCAGACGCTGCTCCCGTCGCGGCCGATTAAAAATAAGAAGGGGAAAAAGGAAAGAACCGAGCCCGCGGCGGAAGCCAGCCTCGCGTTAAGGTAATTACGTTCGTTTGGTTAAATTGAAAATCGAGCCCTGTAATTGCGTTCGCGGAACGCCTCGCTCGTAAAGTCCACGCTCCACGAGACACTTCCTCGTCGGTCCTCGTTCTGTCGAGCACGGTACGCTCGTTCTCCTTGCGCGTGTTTCGGAAATGCGGGCCGTTTCTGCATGGTTTGCTCTAGCTTACCGTATAATTAAGTAATTAGTACTGGGCGGTAGAAGGGGCATTGTGGATCGCTAGATTTAATTGAAAGATGGGCTGTGACCCTGTTGAGGTGTGATCGTACCCGCCGGGGGCCGTTGCGAGGTACTCGAGGTACCTTGACAAAGAATTCTATTATTCGTGACAAAACCACAGGCACACCTTAAACTTCCGCCGCTCGAGTCTCTCCGGATCCCAGAGGCGAGGAGCCCAGAAGATGTACAGTCCTAATAGACGCTGAAATGGGGCGCTCTGTACACACGGAACACTCGGCATGGGGTCCAAGTCGCATCATCTTAACTCACCTCCGTCTCTTAAGCTATCGTTACCCTTAGTAGAGGAATTCTCTAGCCAGCCGTTGATTTACGCGGCTCGCCAAAGTTTTATCTGCCCGTCCTTCAAAGTGGTCGCTGGAATCCCCCCAGGAAACCGGCACGATTCCTCCCCGATTCCGCGGGCCCGGGTCTCGAAGAATTTCGGTCACGCTTAATCCCACCGACCCGGGACAAATTTATGTCCAAACCCGATCGCGAGTACATACGGACGGCCGTCTTCCACTGTGTGCACCTTTGTCCACGCTTCATTTTCAAGCCTGCCCATAAATCGCGGCTGTGACGCGTGTGGCGTTCATCTCTTGATCGAGATGAATAAATTTTACGATATTTATGGCCCTCTCGCGGGTCCTTTCTTCCCCCCCCTCCCACCCGTCCTCACCGAAAATTGGAAGCGAAACGATCGCGGGTCAAATTGTTTAGAACTGATACGTCCCCGAGCTGGTCGGAGGGGGGATGGCGGTCAACCGAATCGGATCGTGTCTAAATCATGCCAGCACTCCGCGTCCGGCTCTATTCTACGGGTTTGGGTATCAAAGGGACGACCATAAATTCGTTCGCCGATTCGAGGCGGAGCCGCATTTATCATTAGACTGCTCGCTATTCGGGGTAAATTCTAATTCCCGTCACGCAACCCACTGGAAAATCGTCCTTGTCTTCGAGCGAGAGAACTCTGGTCTCTTGGACTGTTCTTACACAACGCGCAGTGTGTGGCAATTAAACTCGAGAAAGCTATGAATTTTAAAAGAACCACCGTTACAATCGCGTACACTTTCTTGCCCCTAAGTATCAGATTGATGAAACCGTGCTCCACGTGTTCAAGTACCTACCTATTCGCAATGCGATCATTTTTTATGCATACCCTAGTCCAGCAGCATTTATTGTTGGCATTTTGATGGCCAACTAATTCCCAACTTGGGGATACCGCGGGCCAACCATAAATGCTACTAGGGTAATGGTCAAAATATCGTTAATGCTCCGTCAACGCAGCCACCTTTTTTCCCACCTCAATTAGCCAGAGCCGTTGAGCCGATTGTATCGTCGGAGGGTTTCGGTTTCGTTGCAGTCTGGCTGTGCGCAATGCGACAGTTAAAAGCTTAAACATTTACAGAGCCGCAATACAGGACGCGCCTGTTACGAGCCGATTTCTTTAGCGCAGGACGCAAACGAGGCCCCCAGTTCGAGGAACAGTTCGGCCAATTAAATCCACCATTTGTCTTGGTGGGTCGTCTCCTTTGGTAATCCGTGGCCGGGAAACTTTTCCAGCGTTTCCACTGCGGCCCGAATGCTTAGGAGTCCTGGACTCCTCTCCCGCTCCCGTGCACCGCTCCCGCGGGAATAAAGAACCAAAGTCGTTTTCCTCCGGCTTCAAATTGACTTGGGACCTGCCTCTCCACCCCGATCTCATAAATATTTAAATCTAATGAACTTTACAGGCCGTGTAGATTCAAATCGGGGGCATCCTTGTAGCCATCTCCTTATATATTATTCGGCCACCGTATAACGTTGATCGAGGATCGGCCTGCGGACGTCATTCCCCCCCCCCCCCCCTCCCCCGCTTCCCGCCTTCGGTACGTCGGTGCTTGCACCGAGAACGCAACTTTTCGATACAAAATGAGTGGACGGTGGCAGTTACCCTGCTTTGTAACGCGAGAATCAAGGCTATCTATGACGGCGGTTCACTGGCAGGGATAGTCCTATTTCAAACTTTGAAAATAAAGCAGGAGCCATCGTTTGAGTGTCGATTACCTGCGAAGCAAGTTTTCCGTGGTAGATTCGTAGGAAAAATTCCTTTGCGACCGGTCAGATCGATAGTGAATCCCGACCGGAATCGGCGCAGACTTTGAGTAACGTTTCGCCGTGATTACACCGGTTGCCAGCGCTGCGCGCTTATTAAGCCTCGGTTTGTAAATAACGGCTACGTCGGGGCAGGTCGGCCAGGGTCCCGGCGAAACGCCGAATTTAGAAGGGTTTCCGGGGGCGGCGAGGCAGAATTACGGCGCGTCGTGGAAATTTTGCTTTATCGGACGGCGGAATTATGGCGTCCTGACGGTGGCGTGGACTGCAGCGGATCCTCCCTGTTTATAAACGTCGCAATAAGGAACACAATCTTCCGTGACTCTTAAATTCATTTTCGGTCCACACGCGACCCTTTGCCCTAATTTATCGTCCACGTAGCTGACGGCCGTGCCCGTCGTTTGTCTTCTGTAACGGCTCAGAAGTTTCTTAGAGCACGGGGGTTAGGACGCTCGCAGGCTCCACCTTCCCCGAACCGATCCTTTTAATTTCCTTGGCGTTCCCTTTGCACACTCTCCTCCATCACCGAGTTAGCAACATGTTCTTTGTTTTAAAGGAGAAAAACACCCCCTTCGGTGTACGAAGAATTTCTGGCTCGGCGCGGGTATCCTAGCTGCTGCTGCGGATATTCTGGCGGTCGTTAAAATCGTTTCGCCTTCTCGATGGCCCCTCCACAATTTTCCAGCGGCAGAGCGAACCCTCGGCGTCGGAGGGAAATTAATTCCAGCGAACCAGACGGAGGGCTCGCGGAACCGAGAGAATTCTTCCGAGCTGCAACAACGACGCCGACACGCGCGCAAAGTTCCACTCCATTTCCTTGACAGGATCATAACAAATACAGGGCGGGGCAGCGTCTAACCGACAGCGAAGAAGCATTACCGACAGGTACGCCGCGCCGGCTGCAATATTGAGCTACCCTCCGGGTCCACGTCGTAATTAAAGCACTGAATTATTCGTCGGCTTGCTGAAGCTGGTGTGAACGTCGTTACCGTCAACGACCACCGCGCCCCGTAAACACCAGCCCCTCTCGTGAATTACCTATATGCTTGCCACTCTTCCGCCAACCCGTCGTCCAGTGTCAATATTGCTCTCGAAAACTGTCTTGGATGCGTTCCTCTCGGGAACGCGGAGAAAAATATCCCCAAGCCTGGTCGCTTTTGTGCTGCCGCTTGGGTTCACTTGTCGATGGTAGCGACGACGAAGCTTGGCGAAGTGCTCCTTCCACGTTTCTCGATCGCGAATCATCTGTTAGAGTGGATACAATTACAACAGGGGGGCTCTGATTTCGGCTACCTACTCATTCTTGCACTCTCGTTTCTGCTATAACACCCACGCAGGCACACAGATTTCCCGGGCTGCCATTTTGATCCATCGTGCTCGATAGACCACGCTCGAGGTAATGGCTCACCATTTTCGGCGCCATTAAATTAATGTCGGTCTCACAGTAGTTGGGGGAACAATACTGTCGGAGCAGTTTATTTCGAGTGATTTGCCATTTTATTAGAGACCCGTTCATTACCCCTGATTCGACATACAGAAACCATTGCGGGATGTGCGGCAATGTATAACCTGTATTAGATACTATTGACTCGTACTACTTGTCGGGCGAAGCGCACACATTCCGAGCGTACTCCGCTCCATTAAATCTCTGGAACGATGATACAATCGCTCGCTTGACATCAGAAACTTCAATCAAACCCCCACCAACGCTTCGATAGTTGCAGTCAATCATTCGACTATAGCCAGGAAGAAACGCGCGATGAAAAAGTTTATAGCAAGAGTCGGGATAAATATTATATCCCGGCGACAACAATTTCACAGAAATCGCGCTGGCGACATCATCGAGCAGCGTCGTCCTGATTGATGTATCGCGCAAATCGGAGGCGTGTTTTACATTTTGAAGTTCGGAAAAGCGGCGGGCGCGAGTTCGTGCCCCAGCAAGCGAATGTTCGCCACGCCCGCCGGGATTATTTTCCTCGGTAACCGCAACTCTTTCTGCCGGTCCCGCGGCGGCATCAATATTAATTCATATCGTTGACAGGCTGGCGATGCGGCCAGGCCCCGATGTAAATACGCTCGCGTGATATAAACGCGCGAAACGTATTTGCCGGTTGCTTCCCTCGCCCCACTCTTGTGTCAATATTACGCGAAATCCGCCTGCAGCCAGCGGCTGTCAGCTGCGGATTTTCGCGCGATTCATCGCCAGAAACGAACTCTTATCCAGCACGTGCACCGCCAATCTTTCTTCCCAGCTTCGACTGGCTTCGACAATTTCGGAATAGCCCTTGAAATTGGCAAAAATTGCGACCCCGTGCGCAGCATCCCTGGCTTGCAATATCGCGCCACCGAAAATCAACGCACCCTCGCGTGGTACTCGAAAATGACTACCATCTGCGCGATATCCCCCGGCCCATGTACAAGGGAACGCCGCGTTAACGTTGAATAATTAATCAGCGAATCCAGTGTAATCGTTATCATCGAGTCGCTCTAATCCCATCCGCTTTACATATTTTCCACGCTACGAATTAGCTCGTGTCACGCGTTTAGCCGCATTAGACGAGCACAGTGTCCACCGGCCCGGACAGTTTATCGATACCGCAATTGGTTGCGGCGTGTCTGGCCGCGCGAGTCAATGGATAAAGAGGGAATCGATGAAAACGAACGGTGGGAGCGCGTGATCCCGGCCAGAGGGCTTTTCCCCCCTGATCAAGGGCACAATGCCTGGCCTGTCTCGAAGACGTTGCGTGATCACGCCACCATTGTAATCGTCGGCGAACGATGTCCACCGGGGGTAGCGGGGGGTTAACGTGACGCCGGCAGGAAGGGGCGTTTTGGGAACGCGAACCCATTTCGCGCAGCGTTGCTGGTAAGTCCAATTAATTAAATCGGTAATTACATTTCTCCACGTTGAGCGTCAACGTCTGCAGGCTGTCGGGGGGTACGTCGCCCTGTTCGACCCGCAACCAACGCTTTATTCCGTTGCTCGCCCCCTGTAAAATCGCCACTCTCCGTGGATACCATTAAAGGATCTGTTTTTATTTAAGGGCGCCCGAGGAGGACGCGGGAAAGTTTTTAACCGAAGGCTAATAACGTTGGATATTAATGAACCGGTAGGATTTTTTCCCTTCGATCCTGGCCGCTCCCTCTCGCTGGGGTGCTAATGAACCGAGAGGGAGAAACGAGACTATTGTGCGCGGATAACAATGCCCCTCTCGTTGCCACCCTCTCGTCAAGTTGCAAAAAGTAGTCGACACGGGGGGAACTTTTGTTCGACCGCCGCGACGGTGCTCGAGGGGAACGGACTTTGGGAATTCGGTGATCGGGATCACAGTGATCCTGCCGTGTCGCTTTCTTGGAGACAGAGGCCGCCAGGCAGCGAACGTAACAGGTGGAAGAATGAATATTGACGGTAGAATTGTGGCGCTGGCTCGTCCCCTTTGTTAAACGCGGAAGTAGGTACCTGGCGGCAGGTAAATTCGTTGCCGCGGCTCGATTGCGCCCGTTGGGTAGCCGATAATTATTCAGATGGTGAAATCGGCCGTGCCGGGGTGGCTCGCTTTGGGGAGACGCGACGCGGCCATGAATATCGTAACATTTATTTGCCACACACAAATATGGACCCTCGATCAAAGCGCTGGCGGTGAAATCGGCTCGGCTCTAATTACGGTGGCTCGCGATCCGCACGGTATTCCCGGGGCAAAATTAGAATCCAGGGCCACGGCCGGCAGATTACACGTGTCCGATATTGAACCAATCGCCGGCCGTGGACAGCGATTAATTTGCTTAATCCTGGACAGATTAGGCGAGGAAGCTGGGACCCCCAACAACCAGCACAGCGGCGCGATAATACCGCGTAACAATCTTAATCGAACGGCGTTAGTCGACTTTCCCCTACGATGCATCCAATTCCATATCACCGAACGATTAATTGGATCCTGTATCTATGATCGAATCAATCGATCCGATCGCTCGAAATGGTTCTGCTTTATAATCAGAACGATGGGGAACGGGATTGCCTGTCCGTTTGAAAAGAAATCGGTTAACCAGCAAACGGACATCCTTGTTCGATATATCGTGGAAAGGTTGATTGGTGGGTCGCGCGAGCATGAATTTAGATTAATCCAAGCTCGCTGGGGTAAAACTCGAGGCGAAACTAGTTTCCACTCTGGACGTCCCCAAGGGAGCTTTGAAAACTAAGCACCACTTGCCTGCTGCTTATTATATGTACGTATATGGGACGAGTGTTGCCTTGCGCCACGAATCATTCATTCGCGTCGTGCAAAGCTGCTCGGCCAGTGGTGAATACTCGGTTCGTGTGCGATTAATCAAATCCGACAGGGTTAAAAGATTTCGAATCTTAATCCTCAATGGTGACGTACTGAGTATTTTATTGTGACTCAAAGTTTGCTATGGAAAACGTTTGTCTTTCAACTTTGACAGATTTCGGAACGAGGAATCGCTTTGTTCCCGCTTATAGCTTATACCCGTGCACTATGTAACGTTCTGTATTTTTTGGCGCCTCGAAATATTTGCAGCCATTTGCGCGAAAACGTTTTGGTTGATTCAGTATGATACGCTTGAAAAACGATTGATCGAACGCAGCTTTGAATGGCAGAGATGCGCGAGCAAAAGTACCAGCGGTCTTTTAAAGCTGACACGTGCCACTCGTTTCGCGCGCTCGCTCGGCACGTTTTGACGTTTACTACTTAGCTTTTTTGGTATGCGTTATAAGTTCCACGTTCCTCTGCGGGCGCAGTGATAACGCTGCAATCATCCATCTCGTTCCGTTTTTTTCCGTCGAGTCAATATCGTCTCGCGTTTCATCCGCGCTGCCTGAAGGAACGTCGCTCGCGAAATAACGTCTCTGCCGGCGCATCCGGGTTATTTGTCTTTCCACCCTCGTTTGTAGCAATATCATGCAAGATCATAGTTAAGTGGAAACGAGGTCGCAGACTCGTAACATTCAATTTTGGGGGAGCGACACTCGTTTCGCTGGTCCCGGCCAGGGAAGCCAGACGAAATTTAGTCGGGTGCAATCAGACGCTTTCGCATCCTGCGAGCGTAACCGTGGAAGGATTCGGCTCGCTGGCTCGAAGGATTCGCGGAACATCGTCGGCAAATAAAGCACGTGACTGCGAATACGCGAGATTTAATATTTCCTCGCGCACGATCGCTTCCCGGTCGTGATTGAGGCGTGTTTCTCTTCGATGTATCTCCACCGGCGACGCCAACACCTCCGCTTGATTATTCTTCGAGTAATCCCTCGTACTTGGCCGATTCCCTTCGTTAAGTCTTCGCGCTGCAGACGCCGAAGCTACGGTCCCCGGACGCGACCGAAGAATTATCGACTGTCCGCTTCTGACATTGTTTACGCAGCTGTTCGGCGGAAGGATGTCGAGCGATTCTTGACATCCTCCTCACGTCGTTGATCTCGCTGAGAAAAACCGGTCACGGATTTACGAAGGAGGAAAACCGTTGGATGCGACGTAGCGACGTTCAAGAGGAAACGATTACGTATTCTATTCCGACAGCCTCGCCCCTCTTCTCTCTCTTCCCGTAGACCTTAAGGTACATACACATGCACGTTCGATTCTACGCCCCCGATCCGTTCGCTCGATCCTGTCGCACACCCTCTTCTGGTTCATCGTTACACGTTGTTTTGCACAACCACCGACGAGCCGGCGAATGCGTGTCAAGCTATTCTACATTTTGCACGTGGAAGTCGCACGTTAAGATATCGAGCCGGCTTCCCGAAACCTGTCACGAACGAATTAGAGTCGGGTTTATTAGTTTCGTTCGTGATTGCGTAGCGAACGGAGGGAATTGCTTCATAAATAAACGCGCCGTAGCTGTTCACGGTTGACGTCGGCACCTCGTTCGTCTTCTTCGTGAGCCTCCTTCGCAACCTGAATCCGTAACTTTGATAACTTCCCCGGCGACTAGGAACATCTACTTTGCCGTGAGATTATAATTTACTCACTCAAACTTTTATTAATTGAAGAAACACCGCAGAATTCCTCGATCGTGTAATAGTTGGGAAATATGCGATATAGGTAATTAGAGGATAGGTAGAAAGGGGGCCATTACTTATAGCTGGGACATTCCACGCGAAATCGGACACTTTTCGGAGGAACATTTCGGATTCTTCAGTGATATTTAAACGTACCTCAAAGGATTTTTAAAAATTCTGAAAAATGTCGATTTCACAGCTGTTTCAAGGTAAGTGCTAACTTTTTTTCAGTAAATTATAGCTATGGAATTGGTAAACGGATGGAGATGAGCTTTACGCTGCTTATAGAGAGATCATTGATCTTTTAAGAAAAAATTATTTCAGTTTAAAAAAATACAAATTTGAACCACTTTTGTGCAATTATTTTAAACAAATGCAGGTTTTTAACATTGGGCGCGATTTTAAAAATCTGAAAAAGGAGAATATAGGTAGTTCTATCCTTCCCCTTGATGGACAAATTTTCAAAAATATGGACATTTTAAAATTGGCCCTGTAAAAATTGCCGAAAGTTGGCGCTGCATCAAATCACACCGGCTCAACTGTATCTGCTATTCTTATGCAGTGTTGTCGAATATGGTAAGTATTTGTAAAAAACTGAAGAAGGAAAACTTTTACTGTTTTTTATACACAACATAATACGGTAAATCAGTTTTTGGTGTTCGCAATATTTTCCTTAAAACGAAGGTGACCTTCAGTTTTTTAAATGGAATGCTATATATTTGATTATCCAATATGAAAGCGACTGTCAAGACAAATTCAACCAAATCGTATACTTATGACCTTCAAGGCTACACATGGTTAGGAATGAAATAAATATATCGAACTATCTATTTGGTAGATTGAATTTCATCTTCCATTCCTAACCATGTGCAGCCTTGAAGGTCATAGTATACCATATGGTAGAATTTGTCTTGACAGTCGCTTTCATACTAGATAATCAAATATATAGCATTCCATTTAAAAAACTGAGGGTCACCTTCGTTTCAAGGAAAATATTGCGTACACCAAAAATTGATTTACCGTATTATGTTGTATATAAAAAACAGTAAAAGTTTTTTACAAATACTTAACATATTCTAGAGCACTATATAAGAATAGCAGATATAGCCGCTTGGCCGCTGCGAGAACCGCCAGTTGAGCCGGTGTGATTTGAAGGAGCATCAACTTTCGGCAATTTTTACAGGGCCAATTTTAAGATGTTCATATTTTTGAAAATTTCTCCTTCAAGGGGAAGGATAGAATTATATTCTCCTTTTTTTTCTTCAGATTTTTAAAATCACGCCCGATGTTAAAAACCTGCATTTGTTTAAAATAATTGCACAAAAATGGTTCAAATTTTTCTTTTTTTAAACTTTTTCTTAAAACATCAATGACTTCTCTATAAGCACCGTAAAGTTCATCTCCATCCGTTTACTACTTCCATAGCTATAATTTACTGAAAAAAAGTTAGCACTTACCTTCAAACAGCTGTAATATAGACATTTTTAAAAATTTTGAAAAATCCGAAATGTTACTCCGAAAAGTGTCCGATTTCGCGTGGAATGTTCCTAATCATATTCCATGGATCATTGGTATGATCCTTTTAACCACTTTCCATTCCTTGCGCCTAACTTCCCTCCGCCAAATTGATCATTTTCACTGGAACTTTCTTAGACACCGGATGTCCCGGACGTTTCGCAAGTTCCGGTCTCAAAAGTCCCTCCCTGCGCAAATACCGAAATTCAGAAGTGCCCCCAGTATTCCGTGGCGCTTCGTTTGCTCCTCACGGCTTTTCGACGATTCGCTTTCTGCCAGAGGGCGCTACGGCGAGGAAACTTGAAAAGGAATGGGACAACGTTCGTCGTCCAACCCCGGCTCCGTGTTGAACTTGACGGTTGAAGCACGGACCGTTGACCGTGTATTGTTCGCGACGATTGTCAGCTCTCGCGGGGGCGAGAATGATTAAACAGGAATGGGTCTGTTTACAGGAAGTAAACATCGTTGCGCCCGGGAGTCGTTGGCTGATCCACTCGTCGGGCGGATGCGCCAGAACTGCATCCCGTAGCTTTCTTCGCGAGCCCGGACGCCGGGCGTCGATTTTCTTGCCTCGCTGTCGAACCGCAGTTCCCGGGAACCGCGCAACGCGGTGAACATTAATTCCGAAATATGCTGGGCCCTGGGAACGAGCGTCTTGCGACGACTCGTAACTCGCACGCGACGCGCAACTCCGCTTCCTCACGGTATACAGTTTTCCCTGGAACTGAGCGCGCCCGCAATTATCCGCAATTTCCCGCGAATCTTGGAATATTCCCGTCGGAAGCTCGCGGTGGGTGTTCGTTGCTCCATCGAGACGCGGCCGTTTACGTGCCCGTCGCTCATCCGCAGCGAGAAAATGCACGGCGGAGCTTGCACGCCAGTGCAAGTTCGAGCTCCTTGTCGCCGGTATCGTTGCGAGCGAACGCCCGCGCATATACCTATCGGAGGTGATCGCTTGCCGAGGAGAACCAGCTGACTGTATCCCGGTCACGTACAGTCGAAATTCCCCGACGGGAGAGACCGAAATTTTTCAGGGCAGCCAGTTCGAATGTTTATTCAATTTTCGAGCAAGCCACGTCGCGAAGAATACGCGCTTTATCGAGGGGTGGCGGGCGGGTCAGTGATATGCTAAATAGTTTTAGCGATCTGCGCGCGCTGGTCCCTTGACACTTTGATTTCGAAACGAGATTGAGTTGGAGGTAATCAAGGGGCGAAGGCAAGTGGTCCATTCTTGGTAAAGGAAAAAGGGGAGCCTAGTTACACGCTGTAACTGGGATCGTGAACCTTTTCTCTCCCCGAGTTAGCGGAGGGCGGAGTGGAGATTTATGGGATCAACATCGAACACAATTTCCGCCCAAGCGGGTAAAACATTGTACCCGCGATCGTCGCGTAATTCCAGCGAAGATATTATCGCGCGTTTCATTCGGAGGCCTAGGGGGCGGCGACTGATATTAAATACGCTGGCCCGCGAGGGTAATTTGCGCTAATGCGTTTCGTACGAACGCCAACTCCCCCCGGCACGGGGAGGAGCCCCTCTGTGCGTGTTGCCGCGCGAATTAAGTGTACGAGGCAACAACGACTTCCCTGTTCTACAGGCTGCTCTTCCCCGTTTTACTACTCCATCAACTACTTGACCAACATCTCTGCCACGCCCTGTACAACCACGCAGACATCATGTGCCGCTCGGTAAAACCGAGGACCTCTAATTCCTCAAAGGAGCACGATAACCTCCGACAATCTGTCCCCATCCAGATTATTAAATCACCAATGATCTCCCAAGTGCTCTCATCAACCGACCAAGCTTGCCTCAGTGCACCGATGCCAATCTGAAAATAGTGTCTACTGCCTACGAATCTTTAGTATCCCTCAAAGCCACTCCATAATCGCGTAGCTCGATTACGAGCAATAATCCGTCGCACGCTCGTACGCTTCTGCCGCGGAATTACCCCCATAACCGGGAAGCGCAGCGAGATGAAACGCTCGGATTTGCGAGGCGGAGCTGGAACGTCGTTTTCTCTCGCATCCGCGAAACTATTTCAACGGGACGATCGTGATACGCGTAAGGGTAATCGCTGAAAAGGGGGCGCGGTACAAGTCTTCGGTTTCAAAAATACCGCGGAAGGAACGACGCTTTCCTTTCAGCTTTCCTTTCGTAAGTACGATTTAATTGCGCGGAGAGGTGCAGGGGTGGGTGAGCGCGGGGTTGGCGTTAGTTTGTTTTCCCTTTGGGCGGCCAAGGGGAATATTGCGGAGAATAAATCTGCCTTGAGCAGGGCGGTGGACGACGCGGAGTTTACGACGTGGACAAGGGTGGGATCGGCGTCGCGTGAAAATACACGGGCGGTGACGAACGGGTTACCTCGAGAAATCCGTGGCGATCCACGCTGGCTGGTTATCGCGCGGCTTAAGGCGGCTCACCGTACTACCCGGGCCAGTTACTAAATTACTATCGTCCCTGGGCAAATGGGCCATACGCTGGAAACTCGCCCGCAGCCGTATCCTCTCCGCTGATAGACGCAGCGGGTGGGAGTCGAGGCTACGAGCTGTTCAGCGACGTGGCTCGCTTCGACTTTTCGCTTCTACTTGGAAAAATACCTGGACGACGATTGGGCCACGGGCTCTTCCACTCCCGTCCCGTGTCTTGCTGGCGCGAATCCCGAGGAAAGGGGACGTCTCTCCGATGTACCTCCATTCGGGGTGAATCGAGTCGATTCGAGGCGCTCCAAGTTCGCTCTGTCTCGGCGCTGGTAATGCCCGCGGAATTTCCAAAGTTCGATCGGGCAATCTCGGATCGGGTCATACGTAATGGGACCGGGGGAATGAAAACAGAACAGGCCAAGTCGCTCTGGCGGGGCGCTGATTCCGTTTTCAATTATCGGCCACCGGCAAGAAGAACGATTCGGTCAATGGAAACGCTGATTCGCTCGGCTTTTGGCGACGATTCCGCGTATGACGTTGGCCGAGGGATTGGGTATACGGAACGGTGTGGGACTTGGACGACGACGGAACGTTTATTATCCCGCTGGAGGGTGGTGGACCTCGTCGAGATTCTATTGAACCGCGATTAATTCTCGCGCGGGTGAATTTATTTTTGTCACGATAGAGCCCCTCGATGAAACCCCGATCGCCAATCCGGTTCGATCGTGGTGGTTTTCGGTGGCCCTGTTTTCGCTTCGCTGCGGTGCACCAGCAATCGTCATCAAATTTATATAAAACCCGAGGAAATGCTGATCGACCTGAGGAATGGTCTTTAAACGGACATCTTAATTCCGCGGGAAGTAATCTGAATTTCTGAAAGTGCAAGCCGAGCTTCATTGTTCCTTCCAGACCCGTCGCCCACGGAAGCATCCATTGTGCAAAGTTATCACGCGACACGAGCACTGTTTGCGTATTCTTCTCTGCCTAGGACTTCTTCCCTAGAACCACTCTTTCACGGCGGGTCGCTAACAAGCCAAACTCACTCGATCCCGGGCTCGTGTGATAATTGGCAAAGTTCGGCTTCGATTTTGCCTGGGGAACCTATCGTTCCACGAAACTTCCGAACAATGCGCCGGCAAAAAACGTCCAGTAACCACGCCAGTTTACGCGCCGGTGGAGATCAATAGACCCGAGATGAAGAAACAGAATGCAACTGGGAGAAGGAGCAGCGCCCACGGACCATGGGGAAGACGATCTACATCAGAGGGCATTTCACTATCTATTATCCAACTAATTCGGCTCTCTCGATAACTCCTTCAACTTGCAAGGTTCTCGAACGCTAAAAATCACATTGCTGAACCCTTCGAACACTTCCAGACCACACCCCTCATCTGTTTCCCACTGATCGCGCACTGTTTAAACTTGAGACACAACAGCCTCGCGCAATCCTCTCGTATCCACGCTGTATTAGAGTAAAACTTGAGGGGCCGAGTCATCCATTAGAGGATTATCCCTCGGAATTGTGATCGAGTTGGCGTGAAGGGCCCGCCGAACGCGCGATATCTCGCGACGGAAGCTGCAGGTAGCCTTGCCTCATCAATGTTTCGTTGCTCCGGAGGCAAGCTGGCTAGTGGCTGTTTGCAGAGAGCCGGCGAGCAAAGCTGGAATCCTGTAATACGGTAATCACGGTGCACGGCACGTGCGCGGCGTAATAAAGAAAACGACGGGAGCGTGGCTGCAGAGTAGTTGAGGGGTACACACAATAACTGGGAGTCCGCGACGGCCAGGCTAGAGAGGAGGACAATCCACGGCATAAAGGATCTCGATCTGTAAACATTACAGTTTTTCCTATTTCTTGGAATTGCATTTATCGCCGAGCACGGGGTAAATCGGAAAAGCTGGCTGGGATCGTTTCGACGGGGGATCGAGAGGGTGGGAACGACGGAGAGGGAAGCTGTGGAGGTTGGCGCGTTCTTCGGGAGCTGGTGGAAATGTTTTGACGCTGCATCGACTATAATGATGGATTATAACTTGACAGATAAACGTGGCATGCGAGGAAATCGATGGCAGAGTACTTGACTTCCAGGTCTTATCTTGGATAACGCTGCCCTTAATTCTCATCATCAGTCTGCGCAAGGAGACACCCAATGGCGTCGAGAGGACGACTGTACGCGCGTGTTGTTAGCTAAAACCACTGGCGCAGTTATCGTTAGCGCGACAAGAGTCACAAAAGCGTCGCAATTGCCGTAATTTTCGTAGGTGCCCGAGTTGCCAGCGTCTCGTTCCACACAGTCATCGTCATCATCATCACCTGCCCTTAGACTCTCTCGTTGTCGTGTTGCCTCCGGGCCGGCTTCCCTCTCGTCTAGACTTAAACCGCCTCAGCTCTCGTCCGCCTTGTTCCCCGCACTTTCCAGCCACCCCGTTGTTTTTCATATAAGCAGTATCGTTACGTCTGCCGCGTGCACGGTCTGGCGTGCTCGCTTCTTGATGCTCGCGAGTGCTAGAAAATAGCTGGTCGACGTGGACGGCGAGGGAACGTCTGGGAAATAGCATTTCCTGGTATCAAGTTTAATTGCACCGATGCGGCATACTCGAACGCCCGGAAGGATCGTTGAACGAGAAGCTGCGAGTCGCCTGGCGGAGGACGGGGTGGTGCAAGAAGCCGGAAATAAAGTAACCCGATTTACGTGCCGGTAAACTGGCTCCCGATAACCACGGTAGCCCAAGAGTTGCGCTATTTTTGAAGTTGCAATTTCGCCGCGGGGGTTGGTTAGCTCGCCGATCGGAATCAGTGGCTGGGTTATGGAGGTCGGGGGAGGGAGAATAACTAGTGCCGTGCACGCGGAACCATCGATGATCGAAGACGATCGAAGGGGAAGTTTAATGGTATCACGAACTTCCTGTTTCTACCACGACCAATCTCCAACCTCGAATCGAAGAAGTTCGTGCGCAGGGTCGTTATTATTGCTTTTCGCGGCGTGGTAAATCAAAGGTAAATGCACCGAGTTATGGAGAAACCCAGCGATCCACGGATCCGCTCACGTGCTCCGGAATAATCATGGATTCGAAGAAACACCGCGGGTATTCTTCATCGGCGGACCGTGGAAATTGTTTGGTTGAATGGGAAACTGTTTAAGGGGGGAGCTCTATTCAGGACGCTAAGAATAAGGTGATTTTTGGGAATTTTTTCTAAGAAATTGTTAAGCGGATCTTTTCCAAACTTTCACAGTATTTTAGTTCACCTTCAAACAATAAAAATTCATTTTTTCTCCAGCGAAAAAATTATTTTTTATTGCTTGCATGTGAAGTAAAATACCCCGAAAGTTTGGAAAAGATCTGCTTAACAGTTTCGTAGAAAAAAATTCCCAAGTATCAGCTTATTCCTAGCGTCCTAAATAGAGCTCCCTCTTTAATCCCTGGAGGGGCTACCTGGAACAGTTCATATTTCGATCAATCCCCGTCACCTAATCGTCGAGTCGAACTAATCCCAGTGCCGGCGCGCCGTTCGAAGTTGGAGCAGTGGCAATCGTGCTACGCGTCACCTGGTCCATTGCAACTCTGAACGGTTCCACGTGCAGCAGCCGCGACACACAGCCTCGATCTCGATAAAGAAACGGATACGCCAGTGAAACAGGGTCAGCGTGAACGCTCGGAACAGTCGAGACAGCCCTGACCAGCGAGAATTGATGTCTGCCTCACCTGCAGCGACGAGATCGACGTTGGCTTACAAAGCTTTATCAAATCGATGTTATTTACCGTAACAACCGGAACGAGCTTAGTCCGTTAACTGGCAAACTAAGTATCCGTGGGACCCGATGGCGAAACAGTGAAACTCGACCGCACCGAGAGCAATCAATTCGAGTCACCCGGAACAACGTCGAGTCCTCTCTTGCCCGTGTCGATGAGGTCTGCTCTATCGAGTCTAAATCTCGACACCCACGCCCCCCTAATCAAACTTCGATCGTCCCTGGATATTTTGCCCCTCTTTGATTTTGCTTTGGAAGACATAAAATATGTTGGAGAAAATAAGTCCCAGTTGGAGGTGGAACACGATGCAACGTGGAAAGCAGAAAGCACAAAAAGGCCACGAAGGAAGCGACAGTGGATCTTTGATGGAGAAAGATGTTTAACGGAGATGCGGGGGCCATGCTTGGTTCTCGATCGGTAGTTAACCGAAACTGTAAGGGGAAAAGGTAACAAGGGGTGGACGGAAAAGTAACGGAAGTGTGCCGGTTAGCCAGGCGGCGGGACTCCGTAAAAGTGAAATACTACCGAGGCCGGCGAGCAATCTCGGCCTGGCTGGTGACAATTTTTTATCTTTACGAGCCAGCCGCACCCGTTGTTCCTATTGCATAAGTGGAAGGAAGAAGAATTATGCATTTACGTAATTTATGACAGCGTCGCAGAAATGGCTTCCTCCCGGCTGCAAGCTTCCGCGAGGAGCGCCAAAGAAGAAGGTGGCGAGGCTAACAGCTTTTCACTCGCGAGCCGCGCGAACAACGGGCAACATCTCGAGAGGAGAAGTCTCTTTTGAGAAATAGGATCCCATCGAAGGGCTACTTAGGAATCGTGTCTTAGACAAATATAATGGACGTTCGCTGCAAGAGAAGGAAGCTGGGTCTGGCTGTTTCGCGTGGGGGTGGTGCAGATACGCTGGAGGAACGGAGAACATAAATAGCAAGGGTGTCAGGAGCAAACCGTACCTCTCGAACGGTACACGGACCCGGTCGACCAATTGCAGTCGATACCCCAAGTATCGAAGCTTGCTCCGTTCCCTGGAACGTTTATCTGCTTGTGCAACTACCGTCGAGCTTGCCCGGCTGTTTGCAGGATGCTCGGTGTTGAAGTTTTAATTAAACTTCTTTCTCTTTCGGGAACGGGGTCGAAGATGAGCCCGTGCACTCGTTACCCGACATTCCTGCAACTTTGCAAATTTCGTATCATATAATTTGCTCCGGTATCAAAAACCTCCGTACTCGCTACCGAGGCCAACTTCTGCGGAATGTCAGATTATACAATTTGCTTTCATATAAAATATCCCTGATTCTCACATCGAAACCTGGCAAATATAATAGCTACTCCAATCCTCTTTTCATCCAAGTGAAAGGAGCTGTACATTATTAAAATCAGATTGTTCGACTTCGTAGCTATTGAATCTGGGATAGGTACCTACTTGAAACAGACTCCCAGTAGCACTGATTCTTGAGAATTCGTCATAGATCGACCACCTACTTTCCTGTCGGAGAAGGTATCGTTCTTTACGTGAACCGTTGACAGTTACGACCGTGACACTAAAACTCGCTCTTATACGTCCCCAGGATGTTCCGCGTGGAGCGAGCCAGCGGATGCAGAAGGTGGTCGTTCCGGGAACGACGACTCACGACGTTAGCCTGCCTACGAATTTGCGAACGATGTAAATTCCAGCGGCGCCGACGAAAGTGCTCCCCTGCAGCTGCAATTGCATACTCGGCGATGCAGGCTGCGCGCGACCGCGAAAGCACCCTGCGGCTTCCGCTGGACGTCTAGGGGCGCATCGTCGTTGCTATTTCCCCGAGTGGTTCGTCGAAAGTGGTTTCGCTCGTTGCCAGAAACTCGTGGAATTTTCAGAATCGCGCCTCACGTCGCGCCATTTCGACTGTCCTCTCGTCCTGTCGCCTCCCATCCGTCCATCCGTCCGCGTCACCGTCGATCTACGAGCGCGATCGCCACGGGGCCGAGGTTCGCTTCGGGGTGAATCTCGCGAACGTTTTGAGGGAAATAATTGGCATTTGCCTGTTCAACGAGGGTGATAAAGAGTACACGTGGGATCAGCGAGATCAATGAACCAGTTGCGCGCGACGTATCTCATATCGCGGTGAAATATTCGCCGTTGATCATCGCGCCTCGCGATACTTTTCGCCATTAATACTCGGGAAATTCGCACCCCGCGTGAATAACGCCGCGCACGTGATCCCGATGCAGCGTTCCTCTGCTCCCTCATTCTGCCGCGACGCCTGCAATCGACTGCATCTTTGCTTATCTTTGCATCTGCCCGCGCGGATGAGACCCAGGAGGATTTCATTTGAAAGTGGAGTGGAAAAATGTGCGCGACGTTCGCCGGGCGATCGATACGATCGACGTAATCTTCCCGGACCGTCCGGCACGCTCCGGAAAATTCATGGCTTCGTAAAATCGGACTGACCCCGAAGATTTCCTATGAATTTTTAATCGCCCGCGTACGTGCGCCGCCTACCGCGAGCCAGGATTTCGTGGCTTACGGCCCGGACGCGGAATACGGCAGGAGTTCCTGGTTTAAAGCTGCAAACCGGCGCCTCGGCGGGGCAACCTGAAAATTAATAATCGAAAGCGACCCAGAAACCCCTGCTTCCTCAGGATTTAGGTCGAGCGTCTGTTTTTATCGGGCATTGAATAAGTCAGGCGAAACAGTCGCTGAAAACAATAATTTCGCTGGGCGTAGCAGAGCACAGACACAGGGGAGCGTTATGAGCTGACAATTTGCTGTGACAAATGTTTATAGCGGTCAACCCTCGCGTCGACGTGAGAGGAAAGCCGATTCCACTCACGTTTCAGGTATTAATGTTCGTAACCCTGATGAGGGTCAGAAGGAGCTGGGCCATCAGACTCGAAGAAACGCCGTGTAGGATCCATAAAGGTAATTTGAAACGAGGCGGGCAATTAATTACGTCGCTCGATAATGTAAAAACTGTCGGTCATGCCCGCCGACGAGCAATTAACCTGGCGTCGAGTCGATACGATAATGACGATGATAATCTGGATATAATAGATCGCAAGCTTCGTTAATTATTCGCGGCGGCATTAAATACGCTCGGGCCCAGTGAAAACATTTCAATCGAATCACGTGGCGCGTATCCATCTGCATGATAAACGCGTTAATTATATGTATGGCGAAACGGGAAATATTAAACAACACCGTGGTTCTCGTGTAAATTATTGTGGGATCGGGAAACTCCACCATAAGAGAGGACACGGGAATGACTACCATCGGGAAGTCGGCGGTAGCCGAGTTGGCTAAGGCGGCTGGCCAGCGCGCAGAGGATCGCGGGTTCGAGTCCCGCTCCGAGGCTTTCCTTTTTTCCGTGATCCTACATTATTTGGTGAATAATATCATCCCCACGGCGGGCATTTCGATCCGTCCGCGTGCTGCTCTGTTCCATTGTGCTTCCGAGTTTCTTCCCACGAGAAATAATCCCGATCGTCCCTTTTAATTGGTTGGTCGAGAGGATCTGAAAATCGTGGGAATTATACCCAACAGGTTCGGTATCAGAACCGTATCGCGTTGATACAAGCTTTCAGCGAGTCCATGGATAACCGTGGTTAACGCGGGTCGCAATGGAAAGTAGCTACCTTTAAAATGATCGTACCTACAGACACAAAAAAAGGGAAGCGAGATGAATCTGTCGACGATCTGGATAGCTCAATTGATTCCTCCCCATCCCTATGTAAATTTCCGTTAATTTATTCGCGAGCGGGTTGAGACTTGCACTGACGGGAGGTCGGGGGTGGCATTTGTTCGCGAGCTATCTTCCGATGGCAGTAATTGGGTCGTAGTCCCACGGCGCGACTGGTCGAGATCCGAGCCGATAGACGGGGGGCGAAACGGGAAACGCAGAGGGCCGGAAAGGGACGGGAGGGGCTATGGCTGGGCTGTCTGGAGTGCACGCTCAGATAAGAATAACACGGGCTAACGTAATAATACGGCTCTTAAAAGCTCCGGTTGGGCTTTTACAGTCCCGACCACCTGACAGCACCTTCCGACCGAAGGCTGCTCTTAGCCAATCAAAGAGGCGTCAGTCATGCGTGCAGGTTCTCCCGGGTCCTCCAGTTTCCCCCGCCGCGCCGCGTCGCCCTCCTCGCGACGACGCGACGCCTGTAATTCCGTCCGTCTCCCCGTAAAAGCATTGTACAATTTTTCACCGGGCCTCTCTCAGGCTTCCGCTCTTCTCCACCTTTTCGCGTGGCTCTCCGCTATCTTCGCGCCACTTTCAGCCGCTAAACGGAGGAAAATTACGACGCCTCGGTCGTTCACTGAACTTCAGCCGGTTCCTGTTCTAGGCCCTCGAGACACTTGTTGTATCGCGTCTGCTCTAGATAGTCGCCCACTTGGACGGGGCTCGTGTGTGCACGCGATTTATGCGCGAGCTTGAGCCACCGCACGGTTCGAGGGTAAGTTTCACAGAGACAAAAGTAGAGTAGCTCTCTGGCGGTGTAGGTGGGTTTAGGGGATGACGAGATCCGCCGGGTTAGAATGGATTCTCGCTGTTTAGAAACAAGATGCTCTTCGTCCCGCCAGTCTACCCCTGGCAAGGTAGAGTGCAGTATTCGGCGCCACTCGACCCCCATTCCGCGCCACTTGACCTGCTCCGTCGCCCTGTGCCCCTCAGCCCTCCAGCTATCTGCTCCCTCGCGCCCTAATCCTCCCTCTTCTCCATCTGTTCCCTTTATTTAGCACGATAACCCGGTATAATACGAACTTCTCTGTTTCCCGATGCGCCGTTTTCATTCCATTTTGAAAGTGCATGGAACATTTCAGTAAAATTCGCATGCACTCGCGTCTCCGTCCAAGGTAAACAAAGTCGTGCAATTCTCGAGTCCAGGGGAGGTCGATTCTCGTCGGGCTGCGGGACAAACTGGGAGCAGCTTTCAAATTTCCCCCGGAGCTTTCGTCGCCAGCAGAATTTCCGCGGAGTAGCTTCTAGCTGGTTCGTTTGATACTCGACGCAATTTCTTCCAACGTTTCGCTCCCAGAGCGTGCCCCAGTCTCGTTAGGAACTTCCGCGGCGATGTTTCTCCCTCGCGAGACATCGGGACACTCGCCGGCGTTTCTTTACTCGCTGAATCTGGCAAATTAGAATGGCGAGCTTGTTTCACCGTTCGCGGTTCATCGAGTGAAGGAGCCACTCTTTCGAGCCGACGACTCCAATTTAGCTTCTCGTTCCTCCAATCGATCCCGCCGCCTGCTCCATTCCCAACGACAGCTTAATTTCGCCACCAATTGACGTTACACTGCTCGGATCACAGAGACGCCGCTGAGTACCTCCGTGTCAAGGGATCGCCAAGCCGAGTCCTCCTCCAGCAAGAAAGCCCCCGGAAGACGTGTACCAAGGGATCACGCGTGGCTTGAATTTCATCCCGTTAGCAAGCCAGGAAGCGTAAACATTCGGGGAAGACACGGGGAGGATAACGAGCACCGACTACCGAAGGGAAAACAGGGGATAATCAGCGATAAGAAGGGCGGCACGGCGACGAGGGGGGGGGGGGGGGAGATTCGCGCGGAGTTTTCGCTTGTAAGGCAAACAATCGGGTAGGAAGCGGTTCGTGGAGCTTGATTCGTGTTAATGCACGCACCGTTCAGGTTAAAGGGGAAGTTCCATGGTAGAGAAACGGTGGAAGAGGGTGGGCGTTGTTGGGGAACGCAGTCGCATCGTTGAAGCTCTCGAAAGGATCCAAGTTCTCCTCGGGATCGCTTCTTGGGACGAGTCTACGCGGCGGTATGCTGTTGCTGGAGGATTCCGAGGTCTTGCTGCTACGCAGAATGGAATCTGTAATTTGGCTCGTAGCAACAACGCTTCGAGTGCTGTGCAAGCATTAACGTTGATTCTCACGACGCACGGGGTGGCCTTTACGTGGCGCACCCTGAATGGGATTTTGTGGGAAACGTAGGGAGGAAGCATTTTTAAGAAGTTTTCACTTATACTCCCTGATTTGCAATCCCTTTTCAATTGCCAAAAAGTTGGGCTCTCCGTCGAGATAACCCACCTCGGAGAGCTTGACGTGGCATTCCCCGCCTGAGGAGAAGGGGCTGTTCTTTCTTCGTTTCACGGTTCCATCCAGCGAAGAAAGTTTGATTGCGTCTATGGCGTAAAAGTTTGATCACTTTGTAGCCAGCTGGCACGATTTCAAGACGAACCCTTCGAGGACTCCGCTTTGCCCTTGGCGGCTCCTGCTGTGCACAAGTTAGCTGCAAAATAGCCCCCTCGAATGGAATCGACGGGGGAAGCAATTGCTCAGAGCTGAAGCAGAACGCAGTTCACTCTCTGGCAAGTTGTCGCGACCGGCGTGCACCTCGCTTCAAAGTTGCAGAATTTCGTGTCAGGCTGGATCTATATCGATTCGACTGTTCGATAGCATGGAAAATCTTCAATCCGTCCGCGGGAGGATCCTGATATCGCCCTGCCGTAGCGGACTACGTGTCAGCCGAGTCGTTGCTACGCCGTGACGTAAATATTCGATCAAATTTATTCGAACGAACGTTTCCCAGGTACTGCACGGCTGAGGAATCTTATCACGATCTCGAGATACGTTTTATACTCTCTGACTGATTCGAGTGGCTGTCCCCTCCGATATCCCCGGCGAAAATTCCCGACTCGGCAAACTCGGGCGCGCCGTTCCCAAAGACACGTTTCATGCCGCCGAATAAAAAGTTGTACGAGCTGCGAAATCGAAGCGGGAACAACGCGAGCTATTCTCCACGGACGCGTGTCGTCGCAGTTGCCGGGAATCTTGGAAAGTTGACGGCGTTGATGGGCATTTCGAGGGCAGACCGTCCAACAGCCCGGGACTCTCACCCTCGTTCGCCCGAATTTACCCCCCGACGGCTGTGACACGGGGCGCCACTTACGTGGAACGTCGCCAAGAATATTTGAAGGTGAACGATAATCCCCCCCGCGCGACAAGTTTCCTCTGAGCTCCGCTGCAAACTTGCAACTGCTCGTTCCGCGATGGAAATCCGACGAATCGCTGCCCGCGATTCCCTAGACCGTCACTGCTCGATATTCACCCTCACCGCCCCCCCCCCTCCAGGAGATTTTTCCGCGTCCCCGAAAGTTTTCCTCTTGCGCCGCGAAATCGTCATTAGGTCCTTCCCATCCGCCGTCGCGAGCCTTTGCGCGAGCTCTTTGATCCGAGGCACTCGCACGAACTGAAAAACGCTGAATGTCGTGTCGGGGGTGCTGTTGAAAAACTGTTGACGGTCAATTAAAACGCTCCGCTGTTTCCACGGCGATCGAGGATTTCCAGCAGACCTAATTATCCTCGTTGACCGCGATGCGCGCCCGCTCCACGCACGGATGCGGGGGATTTTTTTTTCAAGAAGGGACCTCGATCGAACCACTCGACGCTCCGTTCCACCCCCGTTTCGTGAGGCAATCGATGCCGTCTGCAGCCCCCTTCGACGCTCTGGCGCGCGATCTTGACAGTCTAACTCGTTCGTGCCAGGAGAGGGAAGCCTCTTCAAATAACGGGGTCTTCGAGGAGAGATTTCATCGGGGATCACTTTCGCTTTTCAAGCTGGGAGAGATGCTTCCGATGGCGCCTCGTAACGAAGGGAATTAAGGGAAGGAGAAGAACACCGGACACGGTTTTTCTGGTCGTTTCCCTTCAACTATTTCTTCGACCGGACGACCTCGTTCGCCGGATCCATGAAGTTTTACGAGGCCCGAATCCATCGAATCCGTCGCGGCACACCCTGCCGCTAGCTGAGGGTTTTCATCGCCCGCCATGAATACCTTGCTTTCTATGTATATCGAGGATGGGGGAAGAGGAATTGGCTACGCAGTCAGCTAGCTTGGGGTTTCTATTACGAGGGACCTAATATTCCAAATGTCTGTCGCTTATGGCTCGGTCGCCCAGACAAATAACGCTGGTCCTCAAACGACGCAGAAAACACGAGTCACAGAAACAGAGCATACCAGAGCGAAGGGAAGTTTCAGATTTCGGAGTTCGAGGTATCGAGTTTATTCGGTGGATGAGAATTCAAAGCTGGATAAGTAATCTCGCGGATGCATTTGTTAAGGGGTTATGCCGCCCACCTGTGAAATTTAAAGAAACATGTTTATTCGGTAATTTTTGGGGGAGAAACTTGAAGGCTTTTTTAAAAAAACCTTTAGGTATTCGAAAGTGTACATCTTATACTACTTGTAGTAATTATTCCAATGAAAAATATAAATAAAAGAAATATCAGTGATCACTCGGTAGCGATTTTTTTTCAGTAGTTTGTGGTGACCACTCTAATTTTGACCTGATTTATCTGAAATAAAAAATTCGAAGGAATTTAGTTAGTATATTAAATTATCTTGTCCTTAATCGTTCATTATCCCAAAAAATTAATTTGCCACAAAATGCTGTTCAAATTAAAATATCGATTTTCGCCACAAAAATCGCTCATTTTTCACTGTAAAATAAAAACTATGCAACGGAAATGAAAAAGCCTCGATTAAGGACAAAATTTTTATATATAGAATAAGCCTACAAAAGCTGAATTCATTCGATGCAGCGGGTCTCGAGATATTTTGGTCACCGATTCTGAAAATGTAATTTCGAGAAAACGCGTTTAAGGAGAGATTCCGGTCTAGAGCCCCAAAAATAGGTGATATTTAGGAATTAATTAAAGGAAAACTACTATATATCATTTAATGGGACTTCTTGCATTGTATTAAGGATGTCTTAGATTATAGAAATATATTTTTTGTTTTATAATTAATCATTGCAGACGGCACTGGGGAGTCGTTAAAGTCGAGGCGTCAAAAAATTCATTCAAATCGGTGGGACCTGTATCTCCAAAAGTTATTATCCGATTCGACTGAAACTTTTTTTAGTTTGAAGAATATACTTCCGGCTAGGGGGAAACCAGTAAAAATGACAAAAATTACATTTTTTTGAAAATAACGACATTTGAAGTTTGAAATCACTTTTTCCCTATATTTTTCGTCCTTTCAACGCCTTTGAAAATTGCAAATTTTCAATTTTTTGTAATTTTTTCTGGATTCCCCTAGCCGGAACTATATTCTTCAAAATAAAAAAGTTTCAGTCGAATCGGATGATCACTTTTGGCGATAAAGGTCCCACCGTTTTGAGAAGAATGTTTCGAGAAAAACGCGTTTAAAGTTTCACGTGAGCTCCGAGTGGCCGGTTGTTGTCCATGCATTTGCTACTCAAATGCCTATAACTTCGGGAATTTTACGAATTTCCACAAATCCTTTTAAACACGTATTCCTCAAGGGTTGAACATTCGGAAAATGAATTATAAAAAAATCGACTTTTAGACCGGAACCTCCCCCTAAAGTTTTAAGTTAGGTTTACATCCTCCAGGACATACCTATACTAAAACTCGCACAGCTCCGCCAATTTTGGTCGGTTCAAATTGAAACTTTCACACAATATTTTTTAGATGTCTTACGTTAAGAAAGTGTCAAAACCCCAAAATCCATTTTTCCGGATTTTGCAGGTGGGCATAACCCCTTAAAGAGTCCTTCCTGCATCTGCCACCAAGGCCACCGTTTCGCAATCTATTTGATCTTGTCCTGCTGCACAATCGCGGTCCTTCGAGGTCGTCGATGAAACCGCGGCCAAACAGAGTTGAAGGATCAGCCTCGAACGATCGCAGCTCCTCTCCCGAGATCGCAGGGGGAAAGCTCGCGCGAGGATCGATTACCGGCAACGGTACACGCCCACGATGTTTTACGATGAGCACTTCGGAATTGGGCGCAGCGTGTTGCAAAGCTTCCGTTCGGGTTTATGGAACGGAAGCAAATGGGGCCAAATAAATGTTCGTGCACGCCTTTAAGCGTTACGACAATTGCCCCCTAAATCACCGTAATGAATTAATTACGCGATAAAGCTTGGTAGATTATGGCGGGTCTATGTTGAACGTGGAAATTAGCGGGGAACCCAGGGAGCCCGGGGAATCGGGGCATAGGATCGTTGGATCGATGGCAGAAATTGTTCCCATTTCCCTGCACGGTCGTGCCTGCATCGTTTGGAGAAAAAAAAAAACGAGGGCGTCGCTATCTTGGAATAGGTTAGCCTCGCGTATGAAGCGAAAGCTCGTATTTCACAAGGTTACGTCGCCGATAAAACATTTATCGGTGGACAGGAACGAGCACGTCAGGCTGAAGGATCACCGCGGATTTGGGGAATGGGGATATACACTCTCGTTGATTTCTTTGATCCCTCTTGGCCCGACTGTACTCGTAAATCTTACAGCGCCCACGACCCCCAGGATTCCGAGGCTCGCGTGGAGAGATGGTGCGCCCGCCTCCAGTCGACGGTACAATTCTAATTAGCCGCGGCCCGATTCCTGGGCGGGTCAACGAAAGAATTTGCCGCTCGATCGAACGGAACGAGAAGGCATCCATCTCCGGATCGAGCAGGCTACAGGAGTTGCTCCGTATTCCCCGCGATCCCGTCGCAGCGTCCCCGGACCTGGCTCCTCGAGCCATTAACGAAGCTCGATGTCGATCGATATTTCAAACGAGCGAACCGTTCCCATTGACAAAAGTTCCCTCCCCGATACGTTTCCAACTTCCGAGCGACGACTTAATTACTTCCGTCCCGATCAGAGAGTCTCCGGCGGAAACTGAGCAACAGTCGCTCGATACCTCCTCCCCCCCCCCCCCCACTGCCCGCCTCGCAGGGTAAGAGGGGGCCAATTTAAAACGTAGTTTTCCGCGCGATTTCATCTCGCCGGACGATAGGAAGCGGCGGTGGTATCGCCGGCAAACGCGAAGCCACTGGAAAAACTTCTCCTCGCCCTCTGAATATCTCGATTCCCCTCGAGTGCAGCCGTATCTAGCGGCGCTAGCGCAGGGGCAGGACACCTTCTTCCCCCCACGGAAGAAAGGGCAGCCCGCGGGAAACTTTTCACGACGCTCGCCGGGAACTTTCACGGTGGCGTTTTTCCGACCACCTTTGTCGTACCTCGAGAACCGATCCTCCCTCCCTTTCCTCGATACTAACCCTCGTACCTCGATGACTCGATCCTCCACCATCCTCGCCCCTCCACCAACCGTGTTCTATTCTTGAAATCCACTTACACGCTGAGAATCGCGCGCCATTGGATCCGCGAAAACTTTCGTCGTTCGCCGATCTAATTTCCCTTTTATCGAACACAGCTCACACCTGCAAGGGCACGTTCCTTCCTCCTTCCATCATTCTCCGGCTTCCACCCTTTCATACAGTTTACCCAGCCCCCGGCCTTCCTTCCGGCTGCGTTGTCTCCATTCATTACCGAACTAATCCAAACGGAGCCGAGCCGGAGATTTCTCGGCGGTACACTGTTCCGAATTGCCGGCCGACTGTCCCGAACTTCCGCCCTTGCTATTAATTCGAAGTGGTAAAGCGACCGCGTCAAGGTTAAACCCGTGGTGATCGGAGAATGAACGGGACGATGGGGTGAAAGGCAAAGGGGCTGCTAGTGGACCAGAGTCAGCAACGCTATCCGACGGGTCTCGTGCCTGGAGAAATAGATTGCTCGAAGAAACTTGTGAGAAACTCGGATTTCACGGGGGGGGGGGTGGTTGAAAATATGGAGGAAAGGGGGCAGAAGGAATTTGCTTAAGGGAGGATTCTACGTATGCTCTGGCTAGAGTAACTGAAAATTGATACAGAGTTTGCGTAGCATCACTTTCCTTCAACAATAAGCTTGAATTTCTACAATTCAGAGGTTGATCCTAATTGGGTCACCTGCAGCTCTAGATCTAATAATTAATCATTAGTATACACCTAGTGCTAATGCCAAGCACCCGATGATTTTATCGACAGAACATGCCCTGCCTGGAAAATGGACATAAATCTGGAACAGGCCTCGATGAACATCACCCCTGATACCTGTCACCCCACCGGAAAAGGGAGGCGAAAATGAATGACCTGGGTCCAGAAGGGAAAAATAGGATGTACCCAGGATCGCAGTCTGATTTATAGCTTATAGCGGATTGTCTTGGCTCGTTGTTTATGTCGACGTGCCTCACCATAATTTTTCTCCAACGATCCTTCATCGGCCGTTCCCCTTCTCCAGCCCCACTCGCTTATGAAATCCACGTGTCTACCGCTTATCAGTCAGTGGTGTGACGTCCTTTCGTTCAGTCGCAAACGTAAACACAATTCTGGTGATCGAGCAGCGTTAGGGTAAATCCGGGGCTGTCAGTACACCTAACATAAGATGGCTGTTAAAACTAGCACTGATATTATTTATTTTATCAAAATAAACCTAACATGTTCACAGAAAAACTGGTCTATTCCTCCTCGATACTCTCCCCCACCAGAGACCAGTCTATTTTCCTTGGATCAACCGATCGTCGCCTCAGTCCTCAGCCTGGAAAAGTGCCTCGTAATCGCGTTAAGTTCTCTTGCCTCCATCCTGCCGCCAGTTCTTCCGCAAGGAAAAGAAGGCGACCGCAAGGCACCACCGCGTCGTCACGGGTTGCACACACCCGCTAACGGATCGCCCCCCATTATCTCAAGGGTTTTTGTTGCAGACACCAAAGATGGATCACAGTGACAGGTAATTAGACAAGGTGTTTGTTAATCCCGCTCGCGGGTAGCTACGCGGGCGTTAAGCTGGAACATTGTCTAATTTCCAGCGTTTTTGTCGCACAGAGGCCGGTGGATTTTAATTAAAAGGACGCCACGCCCGACCTTGACGTCGTCGTTTTTCGTTCTCCGTTTTCCGACCAGCCCCGACGATAAATCGTCGCGCATCCGTGAGATCAGGCTCGTCGAAGCGGTTCCTTTTGTCGGCCGATCGTTCCTCGTTGCGCTGCGAGCGGGCGGTTTTTTCATTTCCCTTTTGAAACGCTTCGAATCGGCCGAGAGGCGAGGGAAATCGCTGCTGCCACCCCCCCCCCCCCCACTCCCCCTCTCGAGGGGGCCACCGTGGACGGCCTTTTTGTTTCTTTCAGTCGCGACCATCCACGTATCCGGGAGCCGATGAAACGCTTTGCCGTCGAGCGAAACGGCTGCACGTTTCATCGAACGGCCATGCGTTTTTCATGAGACTCGTCGGGTGCGTCGACGATCGCGAATTAACGGTGAAACGACTTCTAGGCGATTTTAGGAGGGTGTCCTCTTTACGGTCTTTCGCTGATACGGGTGCTCGTAAATGCTGAGTCGATCGGTAGATCAATAGGGTAGGTGTGATGAGGTTTCTATGGTGAAGACTTTTACCACGCCGGATTTGCCAACCTCTAAATATTCAGCATAGAAAGGGTTGAAGGTCTGGCTTACAACCGAGTCTCCTATTCAATTACTAAGGGAAGAAGCTCGGAATTGAAGCGACTTATCAATTACTAAGGACTCTGAGGAGAGCATTGTTCCGCCTGGTACTGTGGAAACCAGTAATCACTGAATTCCATCTTGGACGAGGCAATATGGGAGACGATAAAGGGGCAACGAACGGTTTCATTTGCAGCTCGGCGCATTAGCCTCTCCATGCCTTGGGTCACTCGTTAGAGACAGCCATCTCGCAGCTAATTAGTGACGGCACGGGCGAAGGCGGTCCGCCACGAGACTCCCGTTGACCGACTGCATTAGTCCGGCAATTTCACGGTAACGATGATTGTAACTGTCAGGTCATAATTATCGCCGTGGTAATTGACTTACCGCAGTTACCGGAGCACGCGCGTTCGATGCCAAGCCTCTAGCATAAATCTAACACGCGAGCGGTGAATCGAAGACGTTATTAGGAAAGCTTCTACCCACCTAATCAGTGCTGCGTATGATAGATTTTACTTTAAGCTTCTGTAAAAATTTCAAGAGGACACTAAACATTTCTTGAGACGACAGTACCCAGTTATTTTCTGACCAACGTCGCCAACATTGTTAGAACAGCTTTACAATACACATTTTCTTCCCGTTTCAGATAACTCAGAGGCACACCTTGGAGGTCCGTGCAAGCATCCAGGGCAGAATTCCATCACCACGAGACACAAGAAGCCCCTCACCAGTGAGTCCCTTCAAAGATTCCTCATCGCATACTACAGAATTCTCTTCATTTTCCTAAACTGCTTTCGATGAACCGTGTCACTTCCACATATCATGCGAAATCGCACTCCCTTAGTCTCCCAAAGATCTCCGCCCAAGTTCCACGAGGGAACTCATTCCCTTTCATGTCCACCATGGAAACGTCCAGCACCCATCAACCAATCGCTCGCGAGATAAAAAACAGACATCACTTAACCCGCGACCAGGGAAATAACTAATTAAGTCCGTGACCACTGAAAGTGGTTTCGTCAGTTTCAGTTTTACGAGTCCAAGAGTCGGGTCCCTTCGCTTCTAGCGACCTCTAACGCCGGCAACAATCACCCCCCCCCCCCCCCCCACCTACCAATTAGGGTGCCCGTTTTATAGCTCGGTAACAACGGCGTATTTTTCGTGGCGGCTGTACTGGGGCTCGCTTCCTGACTCGCCACTCGCGGTTCGCTCACGATTTCCGTTCTGCGAGGGCGATATCGCGGCGAGGAATTCTCTAAGCGGCTTCAGCCTTCGGTATCCCGCGACGGAAACGTCGATAACGAATGACGTCCCCGTCCCTCCAGCGTCTCTAGCAACGCTGCTGCACTTTGCGCGCGGTGTTTGTATTCCCTCACAGACAAGAGACACGCGAGTGGCTGCGTAGACGGCGGAAATGTTTGTTCTTTCGCGGCGTGCAAAATAAATAGATGGATATGGAGCGTCGCCGTTTCGCGAGGGATGAGGCTAGATCCTTGGAGAGTGGCAGGCGTCTCTGTTCAATGCTCGGAGGATTTGCTTCCTAGGGGATGATCGGGTCGGGGGAATATAATAGATCCTTTGATGGGTGGAGTTAATTAAATAAAATTAAATAAATTTACTTGCTTAAATCTACGGAGTGTTAGGAAAGTTTTCTTATAGGGTAAAGAGTACAATGGTTGGCCACTTAAGAAAGAGTGTCACATAAATAATTAATTATAAATGTGAATTTAGTATATTTTAAATGGAAATCAATATAAATAATTACAAAAAAACCCTAATAATCTAAAATAAATAGAGTTTATAAAAAAAATCAAGAGTTTATAAAAATATACAAAAAATGTGTTTCCTACGAAGAAATATAGTTATTGGTATGGTTAAGACAGTAATTGTCCAATCGGTTCGACAGTGATTGGCCGCTAGTTGATACATAATATAACCTAAAAGAAAATGTTACCTAATTTGGTGATAGAAATAAGATTAAAATTATTAAATAAAAATGGATATATTTTATTTAATATGTATTTGTCGTGTTTGTTTCTGTTTTTAACAGGGGGCTAATTACTGTTTCACCATTAACATGGTTAAAAAACAGTCACTGATCGCCCGGCCAATCATTCAATATTATTCATATGACAGTTGTTGGCCCCCTGTATTTTTCATAATATATGTATAATTTTAACAAATAAATAATTCTTTTATAAAGTTTCAACTTTTATTTATCGATATATACCGAACATGAGAGATATGCATATCATAAATACATTAAACTGTTCGCAAACTTTCAACTGTACTCTTATGGTTTTTTTTTATTAAATCGCTGTAATTTCCAAGCTTCAAAGCCGAGTCATCCTATTTGCTTTTATATATAGTCACAGTATATAATGAGTGGAGAAATATTGATTACATCCGAAGCAAGAAAGTACAAGGAATATGAATATGTTCATTAAAAAAAGGCATAACATTAGTATTTCTTTATATTCATTTATTTCTCAAAATAAGGCCAATCACTGTCAGGTGGCCAACCAGTGTACTCTTTACCCATACTAACACTTTAAATATCGAAAAACTCTTCCCTACTCTCTGTAGTCTGCGATGCGCTAGGCAAGCGACGGAACAGAAGCGTATGCTGTCAATAGCATTAATGCACCACCGAGAGACGCTGTCCTACAAAATATCGCTCCCCTCTGTCTCATGCCAGTTCACCCGTGGCGAGAAAGGGAAAACAATAGTTCTATCGTGTTTCGTGACTGGAAAGGACGGGGGCGTCGTACGATCGCCGCCTTATCCCCGGAAGCTTTTAAATTTCAAGGCGATCGGTCGATGCCTGCTGCATTGGTATTCCGTGACGGCCGCGCTGGCTCTTCCACCCCCGTTTCATTGCTATCATAAATAGCAGGATATTTGCCAATCTATAGGGCGTAATGGGCCTGTGCCGCGCGGAGACTGTCGGAATCGTTAAGAAAAACGAAGCAACAGAAGGTGGGCAAGGGTTGATAGGGGGTGGGATACACGAACTGGCGGTCGTCACGCGAGAAGAAAATATATCACGCGCTTGGGCGCGGCCCGGTAATATAATCTCTGGCAACAACGAGCACACACATGCACGTGCGACTCTCCTTTTGCAATTATTTCGATTAATCCAGAATTTCATCTAGACGGTCGTTTCTTCCAGGCCGCGCTTCGCCGGCGATAAACGACGAACGGCCGTTCGCTGATAGCGCCACGCGAAACCCGTTCATTTCGCGGGCACGTTTTTTTTATGACACCGTTGGCAAGTGGCCGTTATAGCCAGGATTTTATGTTTAATTTAACCTGGTACATGGGACGGAGGGAAAGGCTGACGCGGCGTTCGCTGCCGTTTGCGCAACAGGCGCGAATACTGTTGCATGGGAAGAGAAAATCGAGTAGCACGCGCTATCGCGTCTTTTCCTCTGTTCCTTCGAGCTCGACAGAATTCTTCTGTGGATTCGAGAGAATGCTCCTGATTGTTTATGGAGTCCCCTCAGACGAGACACTTTTCTTTCATCATCTTTCTTTTAAATTAACGGTGTCTCTGCTGAGTATATACTATCCCAGTCGTCGTTTGACATGGAGTGTGGAAGTATATTCAATCCTGCGTGAGTGGTTGACTGAAGGGTTGAAACACTTTCTCAAGTGGCGGGGAGAAGTATCTTGTCCTCAGCCGACATTTAAATCGACGTTTTAAAGTAAGTTCCAGAGGCTCGACAACAGGGGGATTTAATATCGCGTCTAAGAACCTCTAATCTATTGAGTGGATAAAAGCGAGGGGGGAAAGGGTGACGAGGGTGGAAGAAGGAGTCTGGAAAAAGGAGACACTGGGAATAAAATGTCGGCGGCGCTAATGGGCTTGGTGGAGCGTCTCTGAAGCGGAAAACGTTTACAAGAAGGCGACGAACGCCTTGGAATTCTTTCCTCGTTGAAACGACATTCGAGAATTCCTCGACGACCGTGCCGATTAAATCGTCATCCCCTGACACTTCCACGGGATTTACCCGAAACTCATTCTCGCAAGTCAATTAACTTCTGTCTCATCATAGGAGCTTGTATTTTAATTACGAATCGCGGTGATAACCGTAGAGTGTGTTTCACCTGTTGACTTGGGAGAATGAATTCCAAACGTTTCCCTAAAATTTCAGTAATTATTACCGCACGGGAGAAGCAAACACAGCGTCGCGGCACATGTAGCATTTCCTCCACGCGAAATGCGATTTGATGCGAAATGATAATTGGCTTTTAATCATTTTTTAAATATGCTCGGTGCGTATCTGGGCTCAACAAACGTGCCAGCTAACAAGTTAATTATCGCTTTCGTTAATTACCTTGTCCAAAGAGGTAGAGTCAGCCCGGTGGCCCGCGAGGGTGGGATATTAAACAGGGTTGGCATAATATTCCATCGAAACGCTGTCAATTAGGATTGCTCTCTGGATTCCATCGGAACGATTTATTCGAAGCGTGTCGGGGTGAAATTAATATAATCCGCGAATCGTTGAACCGACGTACCTCTATCGGATATTCGGTGCAAAGCAAACGGTCGCCGAAAAGCGTGGAACAAACGGACAGGACAAGCTGTCGCGTTAATTCCATTTGCGGAAGGTATCGTCGAAATCCTGGGAGCCAGAGAATTCCTCTCTATCGAGGCTATTGGCTGTGCAGGCGATCAAGCCAGGGAGTAACAAGCTCTGGAAGCTCCCACTAACCGCGACGATTTCCTGCAGCGAGGCAGGCTTGCTAAAAAGTTTGCCGGGAATCGCCCCGAAGACACGTCGCGACGCCTTTTACTCGATTAGCATCGATTCAACCGGCGGAAGTCCTCGCGAGGACTCCGTTCCCTAGGTTAGCTGCAGAAGAAGCAGCCGTGAAACATCCTTGGACGCGTTCCCAGCGAATTACTTTACGAGCCACGGGCTTAAAGCGACCCTTCAAATATTCAGCGTCAAACGGTCGCGCGTGTGAATGTTAATCGTGCCCTGTGAACGTTTGCGCACGAACCCTGCCGTTAAGTTCTGCTCCAGCTTCTTTGGCTGCGTATTTATTCGCCCGTGTACGAGCATTCTGGGCAAGGACGATTCTGATACGTACGAACGTAACGATACCTTTGATGTGCTTCGCTTGCATCAAGCACCAGAAATTCATGACTCTTTTCGCTGTTAAATAGGATAAAGAGAAGACCAGAGCACTTTATCTCCACAACGGGGCACACCATCGTGGGTGTAACCAGCTTTCGTACTTTCAACGTCCCTTCAGAAAAGCCAGAGGAAGCCCACCTCTCAAAACAGTCTCCGGCATTGTTTTTCCGTGAACTTTTATTTCGCAGGCATTACGCGACAGAGGATTCAGTCACGTTTGAATTTCAAATGATTTCGGCCCCGCTTAATGTTCCGCCGTCACGTCGCTGTCCTGCAGCACGAAAGGATGTTTCCTGGGGGGAAAAAAGGGGGACTGGGAAAATATTCCTCGCAGACTTAAGCTGCTTAAGCAACTCTGCCCAACTATTCGTCCGGCTGCACTCGTTCAAGAATCTCCCAGAAACGTTGCCACTTAATGGCGGTCAAACGAGCAACTTTCCCGACTGTGCGCGGCTCTTTTTGGAGCGTCGACGGCGGGGCCGCAGCTCCTACGTCGAATTAGCGTCAAGGCAGCGCCGGGCTCTTTCGATCGTCGACTTCGGGAGCAGCGGGAAAACCGCGGACCTCGGGCGCAGCTCTTTCGAGGGAGCGGTGGTTCGCTGCAGGCCGCAAGAAGCTCGGGACGCTTCACGGACGGGGTAGCTGAGCTTGATGGGGGAAAATTGCAGAAGAGAACGATGATGGATGATTGAGAGCTGGACTGGCTCTACTGTTGATGCCCGGAGCTGGTTACGATGGTAAAACACCCACTGCTTACTTTCCGCTGGTGTATCCTTCAAGAGGGACTGGAATCCGCTGTTACATAATTCAACGGTTTTTGCGCGCGACGATGAATCCAAAAACAAGCAGCGGCGTCCGCATTTAGAAGCGGCGAATCCTGGCTGCTGGATTCCTGTAATTACCTTAGAGCCACGAAATTATTCATAGTAAGTAAATTAAGTTTAACATCGCTGATGCATCGGAGCTTCGAGTAGAAACTTTCGAGGATCAAGAAGATCGTCCGAGGTACTGAAAGTCGCTGGACCTCTCTGTTTCCCGGCGGATCCACGTGAAACGAGCGTGTTATTCAAAAGTGAGCTTCTTCGAAAATATCCAAGCGTATCGTGGATCCGAATCGAGCAAAGTCGAGCAAAGCTGGGTAAGTATTCGCGCGCGAGGTAGCCAAGTTATGGGGGGTGTTTGCAAGTGTCTCGAGCAGCGCCCTCCAGACTCTCTGATCTATTCGGGATTCCTCGGTGTCGTTTGCTGAACTCATTCTCGGGGAGTATGTTCCCTCGGCTGCGTTGTTTGTCGAGAAGCAGCCGGTGAAATTAGCCGTCGCTCCGCCACCAGCAACCACCTTTCTTTCTCTCTTAGCCCCCTTGCACCCTTCATCCTCTCGCTGCACAGCGATGCTCGTTGAACGAGCCCCTCGCGAGCCTGCGAGCACGCACCTCGCTCCACCCTTTCCTGATTCACCCCGAAGAACAGGCAAATGACTTCATTATAAACGTGTCCCGACTCTCTCCCTCTAACCTGTCCCTTCCAGATCCTCTTCCACTGTTCGCACAGCGTTACTCTGTGTCCCTCTGCGCTTTCCCCGTATCACATTTTTGCCACCCTTATTTTACTTACCCCATCATCCTCGCCCTGTTGTCGCACACTCTTATTCGCTTCTTAGTGGTGCTCTGTTCCTTTCATCCCATTTCCTCCGTCGACTCTTATTCTTTTCTCTCCTGCTTTCGACACTCTTTTCGTTCCTTTTCCGCCGCGGTGGTTTATCGTTCTCACAGCGATTCTGCATGTTTCCTCGTTGCTATTTTTCCTCGGCGCCCGTTTTCTCTGCTTTCGAACCACGACGTTTTTTTCTATGTCACAGGTGATTCAGAGGTATTACGGTTAGCTGGTCGTTATCGTGTTCGGTGGAACGGCGAGACACGTGGTGTGATAAGAGGCAGCACGCGCGGCCAAAGCACACGAACCGCCAGTTATCGTAATTAATGTGGTATTATTAAGGCATCGCGGCTAGGTGTTTTACGCGAGGAAGGTCACGATAGGAAGCGAAAGGCCTGCGAGGAAAGTAATACTGATTATACAGAGGGATCAAATGCCCTGGATAACGAAGCGTTGCCAAAGCAGCAGCCGGCGAAGGAGAAAATAAAAGGCGCTACAACGAGGATCCCTGTTTCGGGGTGTTCCCAGAGGGACGCCGCATTCGAGGGCCTCATAAGCACACGGGGAAAGTCCAGAAGGGCTTAGGAAGGCTCTGCGTGACACTACGACTGATAAACAACAACCAGCTAAGCCGGGTACCACGTTTTTCCTTCCCCTCTTGTCTGATCCACCTTCAACCCTCATTTCGCAACTCCGTCCGTTCTCTACCCAACTCTCGATTATCCGGAATTTACGGGCTGCCCAGTTCATACATTCCCATCGATCGCCTCGAAGAAAGCCCGTGGAGTTTGGAAAACGCCAAGTGCACCGTTAGATCGAGATTCCTTTCGAGAAATTCGAGCACGGTACGGCCAACCACGATGCTAAAGTGCAGCTAAAGTAGATGACCCTGGAAACGCTGATTTTACCGGTATTGGCATTTCCTTTGAGAGAATCGAATGTAGTAAGCGCCAGGTCCCGATTGAAAGTGCAGATTCGATAAAGCAACGTGGCGACGTTAGAAATGCTGATTCGCTGGGTATTCGGATTTCTTAGAGGGTCAAGCGTTGCCCGCAGAGAAGGTTAAGAAAGTTTTAGATCTTGGAGCTTTGAAGACTTTTTACTACACATTTCCCTCTCCAGAGAACCGCCTTTCAGCACGCCGCTAAAATACACGGCCTCCCGAAAGCTGCACAGTTCCGTGGCAAAGTTTTCGCGAGCAACTATCGCGGTAGGCGTGCCGCACATTAAAATCGCCGAGGGGCCGATAGAGGTCCGACAACGGGCCGTTTCGCAGTGGGCAGATTAAATGTAAAAGACTTGGTTGATCGCGGCGTTAAAAGCGCCCGTGCACGCTCGGTCGCACGCAATTTCCCGCACGCCCTCCTCGCGTTCGTTGCGCGCCCCTTTATCGCGGCTATAGGCGAGCATAATTCGAGGGATCGTGGAATTCCCGGGGCCCCACCCTCGCCGGGCATGAATTTTTATCGAGTGGAAAGATCCACTGGCTACTGGCTATCCAAACCGTTCGACCGTCGGTATTTCGCGCGGTGTTGTCGCCTCGTAAACTCCTGGCAGCCGCGAATTTACGAGCGGCGACAATTTCGCCGGTTTAAATGTCGTCCATCGACGACCAGCTATCAAACGGATCGTGGGCGGAGGGACAGGGAGGGGGGGGGGCGAAGTATTCTTCAAGGCGGTGCGTTCTTGCTGGCAGTTTCTTCGATTTACAGCGAGCCCTGTTTCGTTTTACGCCCTCTTCGACGGCGATTACTCCGTCCACTTCGCTTTCCCTCGACTGTGGCAGAGGGTAATTGATATGGCGCGCGTTCGGAGCAGTGGGATTGTTGTGAGGCTGTAATTGGATGGCCATTGCAAGAAAAATCGTGTGTGTGTCGATCTTTGTACCTATGTAGATCCTTCGTACCAGGGTTGAATGTCTGTGGATGTAGGAATGGATCTACTACAGCAGTCATCAATCATTATCGAGCAAAACCACCAAACGACCAGAATGATATTGATTAAATTGAAACATCCCTGCCCGACTGGAATTCACAAAAACAGCGTCGCGATCTCGATTCGTTCCATAAAACGTGTCTGTGCGATGTTCTTTTGAAGTGCGAAAAATACGATTTGATTTGGTATATTTACACGGCGGAATTGCCCGGAATTGATATCATGAAGTACAGCAGCCAGGCACAGGTAGATTCTGATTTTAACGATCCTCGCAACGGGCGGGGATTAATGGGGCGTCTTCGTCGGAGGCTGAACGGGCGAGCGGAAAAAACGGGGTGAAACGCGATCGAATATTGTCTATGGTCGTTGAAGAGCGAGAGTGGAGAATTAATCGCGGATATTTACCCAACGAACTTTCCTGGAATTAATCTCGGCCAGCAGAAGTCGCTGGGAGATAGATGTTTTAATTGCGTCGAGCGGGAACTAATTAGATATGCCGGTTTAAAAAGTCGGGGGACAAGAGATTTACGGAAGTAATCAGCGCGTAAAGGGCGTTGTAAACGAAGGATGCTGCGATTGCTGGTACTAAAGAAAGTTGTAAGCGAAGAATGCGGTAATTTCAAGCACGGCTGGGAATGCCTACGCGCTCTAGAACGTTTTAGAGAAGCCCGAGCGATTAATCAGTGTTAACGGGGACGGTTTAAACGAAGGACACCTTTGAACTTCGGCTGCTTAATTAACAAAGCCACTCGCTACGAATTAATGCGTGGATAGAGCAATTGTTCAATTTCCAAGCAAGGGGATGGGAGAGGTGTAACTTCTGGTGTCAGGATCGAACGCGAAATCGATTAAGTGTTCTCAGTTGAAGACATCGATGGTACTAGCCGCGTTCATTAACGATGGTCGTTGCGCGTGATGCGCGTTCCTATCAATTAACGTTACACTGATACCGCGCGCGGTCTCTGCGTAATGAGAAATTATGCCCGCGCTCCCACGGAATTCGAGACACCCGATAATTATGCTATAACGAATTAACTTCCATTTAATCCTCCCCGTGGCGAGGAATATTACGTATGTTAATGAAACTATGCAGCTCGTTCTCGGGCACGTCAAGGCGTACGTACGCAATGTCGGTCGCGAAACATTGCGGTCGTGCACCCCGGCATTCACGAACCTTGAGGGCGGGCGGTTCGAGACGCACCCCTTCCCCTGCCCTTCAGCCCATTTAGAAGCTGCTCCAGCCAGGATCCGGCATTCATCCTTTTGTTCGCGTCCTTAGCATTGTCTATGGATCGCGCGGAGCTGGTCCTACGAATCTCTGAAATCCTAGACACCCCCCCCCCCCCCTCGCCACCTGGGGAACTAGTCGTACTCGCAGTATGGAAACCTGTTTACTAGGATCGTTAAACATTTACAAGTGCTCCCGTTGCTCAGGATTAACGGCATTGATGACTCGCGGTGTGTAACTTGTTCTTGCTCGTTAATTCGTTCCAGCGCGCCGCGATCCTGGGGGCTGTTTGTTCGGGAGTTCCGAGCCTTCTATTGCGAATACTGTCACGAGATCGCAGTTGTTCTTGTGCTGCATGCATCACGGTTCCTGATAAGTGGAAGAACCATACTTTATAATTTGGAACACGAAGCCATGACTATTCCATTTGCGACAATATTTTGAAAGGGGAATTACCTACATACTCGGTCTCCAAAAACTAAACTGCGGGCATGAGGCACACTGTATGGTGTAGAAAACTGGGCAGCGCCTCGAGAAAAAGGTTCCTCCTCGAGGCGAGCCAGTCGATCTTGGGAGGAGCGCTCGAGCCTGACGAATCGTCCGACGCTCAGCTTATGGACCTCTCGATTCCAGTTCGAGGCGAAATGAAATATGCAGGGGAATCGGCCGCCGCGGGGTACTCGGGACGATCCTCGGCCCATTTATGTCCGTCCACCGGAAGCCACGGGTGCATTATTAATGCGCGGTACCGATAGTTCGTCCGCGGAAGCTGCACGTGACGCGTACAAATGCCCGTAGCGAAGTGATTAGTCCCTGTGTACACCTGATATGCAGTTGGACTTTTCCTCGAGAAACATGCACGGTCGTCTTTCCAGCGCCGAACCGACCGCTGCTAGAGACGCCTACGGACGTGGTCGCGATCATGATTAAGGGGGAAAGTTTAGGGGTGGTGTTTTGTCCGATGGGAAGCCATTGCCTTAATCACGATTCCTTGTTCCTTCGTTTTACGGGGTTGTACGGGTAGCTGTAGTATGTAAAGGACATTGATATTGAAAAGGATATTTGGGGGGAGGGTGTGCGCTACTAAGATGGAGGCGAAAGGGATGTTTGTAAGGAGGAAATATAATTTTCAATCTAGTCATCATGTATTCGATGAAATCAGTCGCAGTAGAGGTTAGTATTATAAAAGGCAAAGTTCTCCAACGAAAATAGAGGTAAACTGACGGTGCAGTCCCACGTCAATTCTCTGGAACGGAGACATTTGATTTTATCGAATCGAGCCCGATGGAGAGGAGCATGTAGATGGCCCCGACTACTTTAATCTTACCCATTCAATCGAGCTCCAGGAGATTCGACGTCGCGAGCGGTTAGTTGGTAACTTCCTGCCGAAGAAACTTGTTCTTCCGTATTTATGACAGCCGCGGCGACACGGGTCGCCCGCTGTAAGGGGGCCACTGAGATTTTTCCGTGGGTCTTGCTCTCGGCCGATCCCGACAAGCTACGAGGCCAGGGAAAAGCCCCGTAGTGGGGGTGAAAAACTATCCCCTCGACGCTTCTCCGTTTTTTCTCCCCTCGCCCGTAAAAACTTCGTCGTTACGGTTGCCCTGAGTTTGCGAGAAGACACTGCCACAGAAATATTGTCGAATATTTCTTCGCCAGGCTGCGGAAACGAACTTTCAGAGTAAAAGTTTCCCGTCGAACAGTGGGGTGATTGTCGAGTGCTCCGACCGCGCGATAAAAGAGCTGCCTCAGCCTCGATCCGCTAATGAGAGATCATTAGACGGGACCGATACGATCTTATAATTATCGAATTTCCGTGCTTGATCGCTTTAATTACCTCTCTGTGCAGCCTTACTCGTTATCAGGGTTTAAAAATTCTTCGTCGTTCAAAGAGGAAACCGGAGCCCGCTCGGACAGTCGGATATCCGGTAACGTCGTTCGTCTTCGTTACATTAATTCGAAGCCTTTGGATCTGGGCCCTGCTCCTTCCAAACCCTTTCTTTCCGGACCGCGCACTTTCGTCTGGCTTTCACCTCGAACCATTCGTTATTTTTACGACGAGGCTGCAGAGGTGCGTGGAAGGAGATCCTTTCGTTTCTTCTTGATTAAGTCGCTGCACTGCTATCCCTCCTCTGGGGCTGTAACTGCATCCCCACAATGCTCTTCAAACTTATTCTCCATTTCCTTGAGAAATTACATCTCGAAATACAGCATCCTTCGACCGACGATCCACTATCCGCGAATAATCCTGAATGCTATAAACGGTTTGGAAACGGCTGGAAAAACCATCATCCCCGACTCGCGACTTCTTCTTCCATCCTACTTGAACCGCATCAAAGGCACCAGGAGTCCCAGTGACTCGTTTTATTCCCTTCGTTTTTTGCCCGACGCAAAAGTCTGCCGCGCGGCGAGAAAGAAGGGCGGCCAAATCGAGCCGATCGACCAAATCGTCGATTCGCTTGCGTTCGTCCTCGAGCGCATCTCTCCCTGCGAGAGAGCAGGTTGCTCCACTTCCACCCTCTCCACCTCTAGCTTCCACAAACTTTTCCTTCTCCGCGATCTCTTTGTTGCTCCTCGAGGAAGAGAGGGACAAGGGCGTCCCAGAAGAAATCTCTGCGCCCCCGTCCTCCCACGCAGGCAGCACGAGAAGGCCCTCCGGGCGCTTCGATCTTTCCTCCACCGATTGGATTACACCGAATTACGACTGATTCCGGACTACGAGCAGAGAATTATGATTCACCTCTCAGACAGCCGGCCGACCGATTCTCTCGCGGGGGGATTACTTTCCCTTTCCCTGGAAAAGCACCGCCAGGAAAAATAGAGGTCCCGGCGACGCTGAGAAACAGCCCGGAATGACAGACACTGAATTCTCGTCCCCGGGATGCCCCTCTTCCCACGCTTCCCGCGGACTCGTTTCGCTCCACTCGGGGCTCCTCGAGGAAGCTTCGACGTTTCCCAAACGGGGATCGATAGGGAGTAGCGGAGAAAAATGTCGCGGCTGGATCGCGGTGGGATCGCAGTCGAGATTAATATTTCGCGCGGGAGCCTCCTGGATGAGCAGCTGGAACGTAAGGACGAATGAGAGCGCTGGATTCACGCTCGACGAATAAAGACGAAGCTCGTCCGTTCTCCGCTGCATTCATTTTCATCCCAGCAGAAGTTCACGTGCGTTTTTTACAATCATGCCCCCTTTCTACCCGGCCCCCTTCATCCTTTACAATTTCCGCGAGCGCCCACGCGCCGTGTGTCTCTCGAAAGAACGATTTTTTCCCTGTTTCCCGGAGTGGTTGCTTCCAGTCCCTGCTTCTACTAGGGTTCGACGGGTCGAGACTCCAGGCGACAGGTCACTTCTCGATTGTTTAAAAGAAGTGATAAACTTCGATAATCGAACGCGGCCGGGCGGTAACTTTTTGCGATGGAGCGTGGTATCGTCGATTGTGGGGGGGGGGGGGGGGCTAGGGACAGGCTGGAAATCGAGGGACGAGGATCATCGGTCGGCTAAGCCTCGATCATGAGGACAGGAACGGGGATATTTCCGTCGTTCCATTGGGACACGAGGCGTCACTCGTCGCCAGATTTCCCGTGGCGGCCGTACTTCATCCAAAATTACCGGTGAAGCACGTCCGGCTGATTCATCGCCGGCTCTGTCCACCGCCCTGTCGGCGCGGCTAACACGGTAACAGTCGAAATTAGATGGGGGCACGGCGAATTCTGCAACGAGAGGCAAACAAACGCCCGAACCCTTTGGGTCTAAGGGAGGACGGTCAAAATTGAGTCCACGAATTGGTATTTCTACTAAAGTACTCTCACCGCCACGTATCACCGTCTCGCACCCCCGCTCAGCCAGTGGATCCAGTGAGAAATTACTAGATCTACCTCTTGCAACTGGGAACTCTTCTATTCTCGACGAAAAATTCCATTCACGCCTGGCGAAACGTTGCCCGCGAATTTATCGCTGAAAAAGCAGAGGAAATGGCTTGGGAGACGCGGCCATATTTCGCAAGGTTTTTCATTCCGTCCCGCGGCGGGCGACTCGGTTCACTTTCGCCCATTGAAACCCTTTATCCCGATAATGAAAACCGTTACGGCGGCGAGTATCGGCGGGGGTGGACGGAAAAACTGAATCCTCGAGTTTGGGACCGTGATTTCCGCAATCTTCTTGAATGGCCGGAACGTAGCGGTTCCGGGACGCGTCGCTGGGAACGAGGGGAAAACAAAAACGGCCGGGACACGGGCGCAGCGTGGATAGCGGTGGTAGCAGCGCGCCGCGTTCGATACCGTCCAGGGAAATAGTAATCCGTAAAGGTTTATCGGCCTGGGGAGCCATTTAAACGGGGGAAGGAATCACCGGTGGGAGTTCTTTTGCGGTTTCACGCGGCTCGACCTCTGGCAATGTCGCGAATCGCAGGAGGAAATGGAGCCGGCGCTGGAGGAACGCGAGGTCGTAAAAAGATTTCATACGGGGTAGATGCAGAAAGTTACATCGCACCTTTGAGGATAGTAGTTTCTGGGTATTTGCGGGTGTTACTTGCTAATTAAACGCTATTAACATCCAGTATACGGTAAATTCGGGAGACGCGGTCGACCTAATATAAAATGGCTATTAAAACTAATATAGATATTAGGGGAGAGCGAGGACAAACAACTTTTACATTTGGCTAAGCTGCCAATTACCTCTTACAGATATAAAAACAAAAATTATGCCTTAAGGGGGTAGGTCACCCTAGGTAGCCCTAAAACTGGCCATTTTTCAAACGCCAATTGTAAATTGATAAATAACAATAGAGATAATGTTTTATTCTAGTTTTAATCGTTATTCTATGAGCTTTAACACAAAAAAAAAGAAAAGTCCAAATACATCTATGTGCATAAAAGTTGTGAGTAAAAACGTAAAAGCGTGTACGCGGTGTACCGTTTGATGCTGTACATAAAATCTCGAAAACCGCTCTTGAAAAACTTGTCATATATATATATATATATAGGCAAATACAAACATAACAAGATAATAAAAGTTACGAAAAGAAGAGAAAAAAGAAAAAGATTTAAAAGATTATTGTCATTTAGAATTAGACTTACGCATGGTATGTGCGTATATAGGAAGCAGCGTATATAGGAAGCAATATCTCTCTCTCTACTATCTTATTATCCCAAACATTAAACGAAAATAAACTTAGTAATATATTTTAAATACGATTCTGTACACCGCTGTTTGATAAAAGAGGTTAAATGTAACCTCAATTTACCTTTTAAAGCCTATAAATCCAGTAAAACACAGAAGGAAGCGAAATGGCGCTATTCATTAAACTATTTGGCTTCTAGAGAAGTAATTGGTCTGCACTTTAACGCATATTTACGTATAGAGTCTGAAATATAGCCACTCGACCAACTCTCCGGCCCGACCGCGTCTCTATACTTTAGATACACGGTAACCAGCTTTGCATCGCCCTCGAAGACACGGAATATCGCGAAGTTCTCGCTACATTTCATGATTCCGTTACCCTCCGCTCCGCGCCCTCTTGTCCTCCGGCCGCCCCTCGTGTTTTTAGCCCGTTGATAAGCGCCCGGGGAAGAAAGGAGCGTCTCGCGAGACGCGTGGAATTCGCGCGATTCCATTTTTCAGCCCCCTCGCCGTCGCGCTTGTGCCGCGAACAATCGCCGCGAGTATTTCAGTAACGAGCGGCGCACAATAAAGGCCCCGGGTCCCATCCTCCGCCATGAAAGGCCGTGCAACGTTCCACGGCTGTGTTCCAGCGAATATTCGCCGCTTCTCGCGGAACCCTCGAGTTCTCATTGACCCAAGGGGGATCCGCCTGTGATATCACCCCTCGAATAAACGAATTATCGTAGAACACTTGAACGCAACACTGTCTGCTTGCGAGCTTCCGTCTTCCTTCGCCTGCTGCGCTGTTGTCCGAGGAGGAGGAAGGCTGCGAATGCTGATGGGAAGAAGGAAGCTGCGGGCGTTCCTGCGGAATGCGAGCTTCAATTTAGCCCCACGTATAATACGAGGGTAATATGGGGAAATACAGGTCGGCACGAGGACACCGAGCGAATGGAATTGCAACGCGCAACCCCTGAAGACGTTGCGGTTCCAGAATGGGTTTGAGAGGATGCAGAAGAGCCGGAAGAAACTGGGCCGGCGTTCTCTGCGCGGCAGCTCGGATAAAGTTCCCATTGTCCGATATATTCGGCTGGTAAACAGTGTACGCATTGTTCGGGTATTAAGCGGAGGGATTTTCCCCGTTGCCGATGGTGCTCGCGCACATATCCTCGTCCGAGGACGATACTCGGGGCAATCGCCTGTCTCCTCTCGCTTCCAGCTCGCCCTCGTATCTGCCGGCTGTGAGCGGCAGACGGACACTGGGAACGTTTCAATCTTGCGGAGAGGAACGTCAAAGTGACGTAAAAGGGCTCGTCTCGTGGAAATAATGAATTCTTGTCCCTGGATATACCATCCTGTTGGAAAGTAAATAGAGGTGCAATTTCATATCCGGTGATTCTTCCAGGAAATTTCTTTCCCGTGGTAATTGGTTTTCAAGATTCATCGAGTAACGTGTGCACTTGATTAAGAATCCGTTCCATGTTCCTCAACAGTCTGCTACCTTTCGCTCGGCCTCAGCTTTCGGAATTTCCAGCAAACCTCGACAAAGAAGCGCGGCTAACTGCAACGCGACCCACTCTTTGCACAATGTGGATGCAGGGAACGAAATCGGGCGGGCCGATTTGCATAAAGAACGCGAACGAAACGGTTAACGAGCCAAACAAAAAACGCGAACGAAAGAATGGAAATTTTTTCGAATTCCGAGGAGGTCGGGCTGCGAGAGAGGAGTGGAAAGGGCTGCTCCGCGGAGAAAAGTTAAAGGGCCACCGTGCATCGAAATTAACAAAGTTACCGTGCACGAGCGGTCGACAAAGGAGATCCTTCCAGCGAGAACCGTCCGCATTCCGCTCGCGAATCGAGCTTTCGAGGCTTTCTTTTGAACCTGTGCCCGATATCGCGGGCATTTGCGCCGTTCCGAGGGGGTGTTTCGCATATGCATGTGGCGCGAACGGAAACGTTGCCCGCTCCTCCGACACGGAAAGCGCACTGTGCATACTATGCAATTCTTTCCGCCCTCACCGCCACCCACTACTCTTCCACGCGTTTCTTTCTAAGTTTTCATTGCTCTTTTTCCGTTATTGGAAGCTTCAGTCCAGTTGCTTTACCTACAGTCGAACAGATTCCTGGCTGGAGGGAAAAGTAGTTAATGGAGAAAAGGGGCAATGGCGCGCGATAAACACGATTTTGCACGATATATTGAATTCTGTGTAACAAAAGGGAAGTTTGCAGATTATTTGTAACGAGGAAAGAAAGACGAAATTGTTAACGAAAACGATCGTCGAAAATTGCATAGATATTTCACATGCACTGTCATTAGAAAGCACAGTGGATGCAGAAACAGTATGCTTCTGCCATCTCAATTATGTATCCTTTCATTCGAGTGCGCTATGGAAAATTGTTCCTTCAATGTGGAATTTTACGTTCAGATGCAAGGATAGTGTGAATATAGTACCTGTTTCTCTTTGTTCGCGAAAGTGAGCTCGAAAATTCTTGCCACGGAGAAGGTACAAACTTCGAAATTGCATAGAAAATCTTCAACCCCGTTTTCGTGCAGCTGTAGCTTCCGAATTACGAATCCAGTAGTATCTCCCCGTGCCTGACCAGACGCGACCTCGACTACTCGCAGCGACTTCCGATCGAAAACTACTGCAACCACTTACGCGCGCATTAAACCAGCTTTTATTATATCAAAAATACTTGTGCGCGACGCCCGTGCGATCGATGGTGATGAAAAAAAAAATCTGTTTCCCCTCTCGCACGTAAAAATGTAGCGTAACATTTGACGTGCGTCAAATAATTGACAGCCGCGTGCTTCAATTAAAAACGAAACTGTAAATGGCGCAGGAATATATAAAATCACGTTCCTTTTCGCTGCTCCGACGAGTGATAAAGGGTGCAACGGGGTGACGCGAGTTCCGAGGGATACATTCATTTCGGTCCGTAGCTGGTTGAATGAGCAACGTCGGTCTTTCAGTAGCTTTCAGGGAAAACAATTCGTTCGGGGTGTACAACGACGAATTAACGCGACGGCGTTAATTGCGTTTGGGACAGCCAGCCCCGGACGAGGAGGTTCCTCTAAAAGCGTTTCTACTTTTCCCCCCCGCCCCGATTTCTTCCTCCTTTTTTTCGCAACGCCACGCCGAGCTTCAATGGGGTAACAACCCAAAAGGAGGAGCAGGCAGGCACGAACAACAGGATTTTATATAGTCGGCGGGTTCCTCGAATTTTCCGCGAACGAGGAGCTACGGGCTACGCCGATACAAGCTAACGATCGTCCCCCAGCGAAAGGGGATGAATTCAATGGACCGGTTCGATGAAAATACGCTGGTTTACCCTTTCGTTCGCGGTGACCGCAAATCGAGCCGATTCTGCAGCCGGAAATATTGCTGCCACGAAGAAAGGAAGGAACCCTTGTCGATGCAGATTTCTTAATGTAGGGCAAACTGGATGTATGCAGAGAAGGCCGCCTCGCATTCTCGCAAATCGCATTCTGTACAATGTGTATAATTATTTCAGTCATTAACCATTTATACAAAAATTCGCTTACACTTTCTTTCTCCCTCGTCGAACAGTTTCCCTTTCGGGCGTTGCATTTCAACCCCCTCAGTTCCATTCCCTCCTCGTTCCACGATCGTTTTCGAAGGGAATGGACGGCAAAATGTCGAGCCACTGTTTCCTCGGTGCCTTTAATTCCTGTGCGAAGATTGTAACGGCGAAGAAACTGCAATCCCGACCGCAGCACGCCACAGACCGGTGTTAGCTAAGTGGAAAATCAAAGGTAACGAGAAATCGATTCCCCGGACAGGCAGCTTGCCTGGCTACGGCGAGGTTCCTTCGAGGCGAGATATATGGGGTCTGTAGCACGGCCAGCAACTTGTGTCGGGGGTGAACCTGATGAAACAAGGAGCAACCTTCTCCCCCGCCCGCTTGTTCTCGCTATCTTCGACATCCTCAAGGAAGGAGCATCGGTCTTGGGGGTGGGGCGACCGACGATAGAATCAGAACCGCTTTGGGGGGTGGTTCGTGCTTGGAAAATAATCGCGGAGAGACAGTGGTCTCCGTCCTGTTTACGATTGGCCCCTGCTGAATTCTGAATCTCGCGGAAGCTAGTTTTCTCCCGAAGGAAAACAAGGACAATCCTCCCTCCTTAATCCTCCAGATCTTGTGGGACAAGAGACCTACATGGATTTCAATTGCACTTGGAGATGGGGACGTTGCATCCGCAATAATGCATTTTCAATGGCTACGAGTGGTTCTCTGGTGTTTTCAAAAGGGGGGTGCTTTTAGGAATAAGCGAATAAGGGATCGAATGACTATGGTCGTCCATAATAAGCTGATTTCCTAGCCAAGAGTATTCTCGTGGCGGAATTCACAGTGAAGCTGGAGGATCCCCTGACAGACCGCGTTAGAATTATTTCGGGAAGGAGTTTCGTTAATTTCGACCGCACTCGGGGCCGAGAGGGCAAGCACAATTAAGTCAATTCCATCCATCAAAATATGTTCCCGTAATAACCATGCACGATCCTTCCATTACCGTTCAAGTAGCTGAAATTCCGAGAACCGCTTGCGCCGCGTTCTCGGCGCAAACTGACTTCTATTAAAATACAGCTCGACGGTAATCCCGTGCTACATACGATCTGAAAGGGGTATGGAGCGACTCTTCGAAGGCTAATGAAACAGGACAGCTGAAACAGAACACGCCCGGGGTAACCTAATCTTCGATGTTACACAGAAACGGGTATGAGGGAGCATTACCGAAGCTGGGCCCAGGGATGAGGGTTCGTTTTATTACTAAAAGGCAGCGTGTATTGCGCGTGCTTTTCAAGGTCGACGGATCAAGCGAGGAGGTACTACACAGGCTTCGGAGCACGCTGCGTGGAAAGCGTTCTTCACAGTCTATTTCCTCGTGCGTTTCAACAAACCACTTTTCCCCGGCGTTTAACGAGACATCATTAATTAATCGACTGACGTGCACCGAGTGCGTTAATCATCCGGTAACATCAAAAGCGCCGCTGGGTTTTAGGCATCAGAGTTGCCGCGGCGCGTATTAATTACAACGTGTAAATCTCTCGCGCCGCGAGCAAACGCTTCGTGCAGCTTCTTTGCTTTAATTAATTAAACCTGAGTACTTTAAAAGAAACAGAAGAAACCCGGGGAGAAGTTGCGGTCTGGTTACGAACAACCGGAGGAACGGCGAAAAAACTTGCCGGGGATTAAAGAGTCGTGATTACCAACCGAAGGCTAGCAAAATCTTTGCTACCCCTCGTGTTTCCATTCTCTCTCTAATTACAGAGTCGATGGGTACGTCTCGAACTGGACACCCTTGTGGATAGTTTTGCTTGATTCAATTATTTTATAGCACTCCGGGTGGTTCTTCATCTATCGCGTCTACGGGCATGAAAAATGAAGGATCATCGCCAGAAGGCGGAGGAGAGCGGGAATAATGAAATGAGCAACGAGGAAGTGTAGGGGTAGCTTTCGTATCGCGTTCAGCAGCTTCTTTCACGTATTCTCGCGATTACAAATGTTATTCCTCGGGGAGGAGCGAAACCCTCGACGCCTGAATGCGCGATGAAGCATCGCGGCGTCCTCCCCTCGTTGCCCCTCGCCGCTCCTCTCTTAAACGGAATTTATGCCGCTCTTCCCCGTCGGCTTCGCCCTCTTCTTCACCATTTTTTTTTTTTCCCACCCCTTCATCGTTGCTAGCCTTTTTCCCTCGGACGATGTCTGACTACTTACGCCACGGGCGTCTGTTTCCACTTAACGAGCGGCTCGTTCTGGCAGCTCCGCGAGCTCTCTTTTGTCGCGGACCCGTGGGCATTAATATTATTGAATTAGTGTCGCGCTGGCGAATCCCTCGCTGTGAGACTGTTCACCCTATTGCATTATTTTTCATCTCGCCAGTGTCCTGTCTGCTTGTGGTACGATTTTGCGGATGAGACGAATGGAATTAAGAGTCCCGACCCTCTTTCAGCTTACGGTTAAGCCACTTTGCGATAAAGGGAGGCGAACATCGTGTCACAGATTGGTGAACAATGTACATCATTGACCGCCTACTCGCAAGCTCGAACTGGATGGACCGGTATACTCTCCTAATCGATGTACAGTGTTCGATGAAATGTTTAGCAAGCTGTATATATCCATGGAAGCTGAGTTCCCTAGCTTTACAGGCACTCGAGTCTTGGATTACGATGCAACTATTAAATTTCAACGCCCCCTCGGTGGCAAGATCCCCGTAGCTTATATCTTCCTCTCTAAATTGTATTGCAGGGGCGGGTTGAAGGATCGTATCAGCATATCTGCTATTGTTTCACTCAAACTTTTCATCCCTGTCAAACAGTTGACGAAAGCATGACATCACATTCCATAAATTTGAACAAAAAATGGCAGAACACAGCCACGGATCGTAAAGCATACATACAAAACCTTCTCATACTCCACCGTGTATCCTCTCACATAACTGTAACTATGACAGAACACCAGATTCCCGATACAATGACAAACAAAGGAAGCCAACGACAAAGGGTCAACGTCGATAGAAAGAATTTGATTGATTAACTTCGTATTCTTCGATCTCTCGCCAGAAACCTCTCTACCTGCTAAGTCGCGCCAGGATTCAATCTTCCATCAATCAGCCGATGCAATTACAAACACGATGTAGGAAGAAAACTGTCGCATTTACTTCGAACGAAATAACTATAAGAGTCTTCCCATTCAATTCCTGCATCCCGCTGTGTATCATCACAGAATGTTCTCTAAAAAAAGAAACATGGTCGACGATACGTTCTCGTGGTCGCTCGCGAATCCCTGCAGGGTATTGGAAATTCCGTGGACAACAGCTTTTAGTGCTTACCCCGCCGGGGCCGGTCAAGTTGTCGCGTTAAACGCGATCTAATCACGCAAGTTTGGACGTTGCTCGGCCATGCAAGGAGAGGAGCCACGTATTATACAAGGGCGCGTGACAGTTTCAAGTTAAGTGAGATACGCGTCGCAGGACTCGTCCTATCGATTGGAGGAACGTGTCGTTCGGCCGTGTCTTCTCCCTGGGATAGGATGCCTCTTCTCATTTGCATTAATGATTACGTGCATGTCGCCCGCGTGCACACATCTCGGCGTTGTTCCGTGCAAGCTCGATGGCTGGCCCGAAGAACAGCGACCGGCTTGCGGGGCCGACATCGATTATTTACGCGTTGCTTGCCCCGTCGGCGGAGATAGGAAGCGTTGAATTAAAGATCGATCCTCGAGATTGGAAGAAGTTCCAGGGTCTTCTTTCTGGAATTGATTCTGGACGGTCCCGCGGAAATGAATTTAAAGACATCGATGTTAGAAGTTGGAAGTCACGAGTTTCCCTTCGATTGACTTCGGGAGGAAGTCGGAGGAGGTATCGGGGGACTGGGATGAAAATTCCGACTCCTCAACTGTCGTGTCTGACGGGGGCTTAGCTGCAGGTAAATGAATCCGCGTCTCATCGTGTACGAGTTAGGTTTCATTAGTTCTTGGTAGCAAAACGATTTCACCGTTACAGGAAAACGTCAGGCTACTGATCGAAAGCCCTGGACAATCAAATCTGCGAACTTGCCTCCAAAACGATCGAGGAATTCGCAACATCCGTCTAGCCCCGAGTGTAGTCGGTCACCATAACAGCTGCTCCAAACGCTATGCCGATCGATAATTTGGTTAATCGCCGGTGTAACGCCCAAATTGCTTCTAATAAATGCATTAGTTCGCAACACCATCCAAGCCCCGATCGCGTTCGTAGATTGTGTAAACTGTTAATAAATCATCGACGGTTTGCCACCGCGAATCAACAGTCGTGGGTAACCAGAAGCATTCCAATATCGAAAAATTCATATCCAAAATGAATAAGTTTAACGAACTCAATCTTGCCGTTGCAATCAGCAGCTTTTCCCTCCGATTAGAGATACCGACTCTTTCCCGTTCCTCTGAATTTGCTCGATTTTCTCGGCTACTGGAAAGCCCTCCTTTCATCAGCTTCGCGATAATTGCTGAAAACACGCCGATCAATTAGTGGCGGTTCAATTACGCGGTCAGATTCCTCTCCTTCGATTGTCGATTCGCTTCAGAAGTAATTATCGTTTCGAACCTTGCTGCCATTATCGATCACTCAATTTGCAAGTTCATCCGAGTGCTTCTACTTTTTATTTGCGTCATTAACCGCCCGGTATTGCCCATTTCTCATTGAATGCGGATAAGCTTAGCGCGGTCACGCCACGGGCACTCCGCGCGAGCGGAGTTCTGTCGAATAAAATCAAGGTGGAAGCATAAAGTTTCTTGTTTTGCCTGTTCCGCTGGCTTCGCACACCCTCCAGCTGAAACTGTACATGGAACCACCCTGGCCCTCGCAATCGTGCTTACGGCAAGTGGCAACTGTTTCGCTTGTAACGCCGCGAAATCGCGTGTACAGAGCGTGAGCATTTTACGGTCAAACGCCATGGCTGTCGTTCATTCTGCATAGCTGTTAAACCCTCGGATCGCTGGAACCACCGTTTCAATAACCGTGCGCCAGCAATTGTCGATTGGCCTGGACGAGATGCGAATTTCCAGAAAGGACTGACAGCCGTTGAACCCGTGACGAGCGTCGATACGGGGATTTCGCGATTTTCCGAGGCCGCTCCCGCTGAATTATTGCACTTCGGGGAGAGTGTAATGAGGTTCCAGAACGGGGCCACCGGTTCCGCTGATGTGGCAAGCTGGTCTCGTCGATGGGAGCGAGAAGGAATTCCCCGCTGGGAATCCTTGCAAATTCTTCCAGTCAGCCCGGCGTGCAGCGATTCCGCGGACGGCGGTTCGGAAGCGAACAGCTACAAAGACGAATCGCGGTGATTTTAACGCGAAGAAACGGCCAGACGTGATCGGAATCGGTCGCTCTCCTCGGCGTGCTCGGCTTGGAGGATCCCTAGCAAACATCGCGATTCCGCGAGAAAGAATGCACGAGGAATTTCCAATGCGGGATGCTGCATTAACTTCACCTTCTACCGGGTGACCAATGTTCCATTCAGATTCAAAAATCTACACCGCATCGGCGTTAAGGACCTTAACAATCCGACTGCCCGCGGAACGAAGCCCCGAGCTCCTCATTAAAACGACTTGTCCACCGACAGGCAACGTATCCAAACCGACACAGTGGTTGCGCAATAATTCGCAGGGATTGTTGACACCCCTACAATCCCTCCCTAGCAAGCTACAAGATTTTCGCGCACAAGTACACGACGGGGCTTGGCAAGCTCGTCGAATGCGCGATGGTACACGCGAGATGGTGTCGCGAATAGCGCAATTGCGGTATCAACTGGCGTATTGTCCATTCGGCTGTCCCCGTGTTCATCCTGGCTCGGGCTTCACGTTCGGGTACGGCGGGAACGTTAACACCAGCGTGGATTTCGAGTGGCTATTACACGTCGCTGGCCCTTACAAATTCCCGTCGCGTCGCGCCGCGGCCTCGTTCAGGTTTGCGACTTGTAATCAAAATTACCGCCGGCCGTTCCCAGTGTCGGCCGGCGAAGGATCTACGCCCGTTGCTGGCGCGGGTTTACACGTGTGTAAACCCCTCCGATCGGCATTTGCATCGAGTCAACCACGAAACGCGCGCCGACGACTCGCTTCGACCCAGAACGGCTCGTATCAGCCACGCTCAAGAGCCTCGCGCTCTAGTTTGTCCCCTTCTCGAGTGACTTTTCAGCTGCTCCACCCCCTCCATCCCCTTTTCCACCCTTGTAATTCGTTGCGTCTCCCCTCAGGCCGCACGCGAACGATCTCCCGAGGCAGGCGCGCGATTTTTAATTGGTCACCGCGAGGCTTTCGACCTATCAGCGGTTCGGTGGTTCGTAACCGTTAACATCGCTATCGACGAACCACCGAATCATTATAATTCATGCGTGAGAATATGAACGGAGATGGAATGTTGGTATAACGAAACGGTTGCGTCGGTTGCATCCCCTTTAACCGGAGCGGAGAGTGGCAGGGTAAAGACAAATACGAAACGGTCGAGTATGGAAATGGACGAGGAAGTGGAGCGTTGGCGTCAAGTAAATTACTGGAAGTCAATGCGCGGTGCAGGCGTATCGCGGCGGGCGTCGATCGAAATTGCATTTTCCGCCGCGGCTATTATACGCAAAGCAAACAAAGCCCAGAAGGGCTTTGATTATAGCTAGCCGACGGGCCGCTAAATCGAACAATTAACTCGCGCTTATTATCAAACGTTCGAAAACAGTGGCCGGCGCGGTTGCGTTTCGATTAACAATTAAACCAGCTGTTTGAATTGTCGGGTGCCCGTCGGCAAGTAACAGAACGTTGCTGTTCGCTGTACCGTTCCGAGCTGCACAGTGCACGCCCGAAGCTGCGCAACGGATTCACTTCGGCGAGAGGAAAGATCATTCTTTATTCCAACCTGGAGGCTTCAGAAACGCCCTCTCACCTCGATACGTTTTTCTTCCTAACTAATTAAACTACCCGTTCGCGCCTCCCGCGTTTTTCATCCACTGCGGCCAGATTAATCTTCGAACGAGTCCGCGAGAACTTTAAAACTCCCGCGATTAACCGAGCGACGGGACCATCGGTCTTCCCCATTTCGCCGCGCGATTAAAATGCGAATTCCTCGGCGGTCTCGCGTGGAATCTCGCCCCTGTGCTTCCTATCGCTGGAAACTCCGCCGGCGATGGAGAAAAGCGCACTTTTCTTCCACTTACCGCGTAATGAACGCGACCAACGCGGCTCCATCGAGACCCTCGGCGGACCTGGGGCGAGACTGTCCGATTTTACGTTGACTCGTACCACTGTCGCTACGCCGCTGACTCTTACTACTGGCGCTGCACGAGGCGCGTGTAAAATTCAAAGTGTCGCGGACCCGTATGGAGCTTCCAGTTCAGTGGTGGTATTATTTGAAACTTGAAAATCGAAGCAACACGTCGGCGTATTAAATTGCACTGAGGAGTCGTTGGCAGGTACATTGAAGAGGGGATGAAGACTGTAATAAAGCAGGGGCTAAGTAAGATCATAGGGCGATCAGTTAGTTTAGCGACAACTGGAAGCCAGCTAGAGATACGATAAAAAATTGGTACCAAGGGGATTCCGATTTGCCGTTTCACGGAAACGAAAAGTAACTATATAGAAGCCAGGGGGGTCTGGCAAACGCCGATGGAACCGGCGAAACGAGAATTTACTGGCGGAGTTCTGGTTCGCAAGAAGCTGCTGCCACGATCGAAAGCAAACCTCGCGCGGAATGAAAATTTATATCGCCAAGGACAACGATGGAACGTCCCTGCTCAACCTACCCGGTATAAGCTCCCAGCTATCCCGACGTTGCTTCCAGGGCGTCTTTCGTTATCTGCAAGCCCCTGGCCCCGTCTAAAGTCGCCCGGGGAAGAAAGAAGGAGGACCGTTGCCGTATAAATTTCAACGGTATTAATTAAAAACTCCGCGGGTCGTTTCAGCAGGGTAACGCGACGAGTAATTGAATCCTCGAGACAAAAGCGCGGCGTCGGGGTGAGCGTCGGCGAAACTGGGAACGGCGGAAAAAGAAAACAGAAGAAGAAGATGGGAAAGGGGGGGGGGGGGTTGAACATTGTTTACCGATAAAGACAGGGAAAAGTTACAGGGAGCGGGTAACGCCCACCAACCCCTCTGTTCTCGAACGATATCGGGAAACTTCAGGACTATGCCCGTCCCTCGCCCCTTGTCTCTTTTATTATTTCCAAGCAGCTGAAGGCATCGGTACCTTCGGCGACAGGCGTTTCGAGGCTGCACCGGGCAAGAAAAAGGGCCGAGCCACTGGAACTTTCCTCTATCCGAGGCATTAAGAACGTTCGAGGGGGAGGGGTGGAAGTGCAGCATAGTATCGTTCTTTCCCGCCGCGCGAGTCTGTACGCGAATTTATCCCACCGCCGGCGTGTCGTATAAAATAATGAAACATTAGGGGGCGGTGTCGGGGAACTTTCGGTACCCCGGAGCCACACGGGGTGGTGGGTTTCGGGGCTGCAGCGTCGCGTGAAAGTTATCTACCTCGTCGATAATCCCGCGATCGCTACGGGCGGGGACGAATTGTGTTTGAATTCTATAACCCCGGGGATTCTGAATATAGTTCACAAATTCCGGATACTTTCTCCGTTATTCATATTTCGCGATACGTCTACTTTCCCTGGAATATCCCTCACGTGAAATCGAAAACCTGTTCAAGGAGGGATTCTAGGTTGCCCTTTTCGTGAAAATTGTCAAAGGGTGTCGAGGTCCCGAGCAGCGTAGAACCATCTATATCCGCCGTCGGGTGTCTTCAGACACAGTTTTTCTTCCCCTTCTCCGTTCGTGGCGTCTTCAAAGGGAAAGCGAAAGCAGTGGATAGCCCCGAGAGGTGTTGCCAACCGACCTGTCGCATTTTCGTACCCGGGGATTTATGATCGGCGAGCTATCGAACATCGATAACGGATTGGCTCGCCCACACGAGTCGTGGGAAAATCGCGAGGGGCGAGCACGTGGCAGAAAGCGATTCGATCGACGCGAATGCATTTCGTGTATTCAGTCACGAGCTTGTGTTCTCCATGGGGCCACGAGCAGTGTCGCGGGAGTAAGAAAGAACAGAATCAATTGACCATTGCAAGTTTGAGTGCAGAAATGGTTGATAAAACCAGGGGAAAATAAAACTGGTAGTCTCTTAATGAATTCCCTCGATTGCCAATTACGCGACTGGAATCCCACCACTGAGCATCCCCCACCCTTTTCTCACCTGCTTACCTCAATGTTCTTCAAAATCCTTACAAAATCGGAAACAGGTACGACGTTTAGTCTTGTTTTGATCGCGAGAGCGCGAAGACCTCCGTCAATTATCCATGTGTCGTTCGATTGACGAGATAGTAAAGCTCATTTTCAAAGTTCATTGACACTCGTCGCAGTAATCGAACGATACAAAACGTAGCTTCCACCACGATCGAACTGTTACGCGTTTATTTAATAAACGTGTCAAACGTCAGTAAGATAAAGTAACTCAAGAGAAGTGAAAATACTCTATAGCCTCGCGCGTGAGTGCAGGTGCCACTGACATTTAAATAGCGCGCCCCGAAAGTCGAGCTGTCGCACTTCCTCGGCTGCATCTAACAATCTTCACCTGCCAGCAGAACGAAGCTTCAGACTCACAGAAATGTAAGATTTCTCCCATCCCTTTCGCGGATAAATTTTCATGTGTCGACTTGCACCACATTCCTCGGACGTTCTACATTCCGTAGCTCTCGAAAGCAGAATTCCCATTCGATTTACAAAGATCGAACATCTCCGTTCAAAGCAAAAGTGACCCGTAACGTTTTATCGCGCCAAAAAATCAAAGCAGATCGAACCCTCGATTCCCTTAATTCGCGGAGCAAAGGGATCGATCAAAGGGGTGGTTTATCGCGAGAGATCTTGGCTGACTAGCGTCCGCTTCGTCTCGGGACGTCGTAACTTCCGTTCGATTTCGGTGGACGCGTCGCGATTGGGACTGCCGAAAACGACGGTGGAAGTAAGTCGTCGTTTCGGAAAAGCGTGGCCGTTGCGCGAACGGGGGTGGGCGAGATAATAAAATCTGCACGGGAGGATAACGTTGCATTGAATCGAGTCGCGTCGTATCCCGTCGCTTCGATTCCTTTAAGGATGAACGGTGGATATATTTACGAGCAGTTCGGCAATTGTAACCTCGTAAAACCGGCACGTTTCCCTTGGCTCGCGACTGGCTGCGGCTGCGCCCGAGCGGCGCAACAAAAGGGGTGGCGAGCGAGAGATAACGGAACGGGGAAAGACGGAACGATCTCGGGTGCAACGGGAACGGTTATGACGCGATGCTCCATCGAATATGCATTATTCATCGTTGTCCGGCAGCCTTTGTTGCTGGGACGCGCGCAGAAGGGTAAATATTTTTCCCCCTCGATCGCTCGCCCCTCCAAGTATCGCGTGTCTATCGAAAAGCTCCGCGAGGTCGATCTTTTTTCACCCGTCCACTGGCTTTCCGAATCGTTCGATTAAACTCGGAGCTGTTGAACGGTGTCTGGTCTACTCGCAGGAATATTCAATCTTCGCTTCTTTATCGGCTCTGAAATACTTGAGCGTCTGGACGTTGCCACAATAAGACAGATTCGGAACAAAGAAGCGATCGTGCCGAGAGATCTGGCGACCTCTGGACCAACGTTCGGCGGACAGCTTTTCTTCGCGAAGAAAGGAATTGTACAGGTTTACGCAACATCCCGTGACAGAGTTTTAAGGGTAGTTCTCGAAGTGGAAGGCGTGACAGGCAGCTCTACAACGAGGTCACGTGTTTTGTATCGAGCGGAACTGACTTCCGAATAGCCTAGACTTGCGTCGTGGCTCATCGCAAGAAGCTGAAACCAGTCCTCGATCCCTTCGCGCTTTCATCCCCCTCCCAGGTTCCCAGAACTGCACGATCTGTGTTTTTCTGCGAACGTACGAGGGAAGCGGTTTGCGTCGCGGCAACATCGATTGCACGATTGTTACCCCGTAGCATTCTACCCCGTATTTGGCTTTTACGGGGGCGAATCTCTGAGCGTGAATGTAGAAAAAGGCTGGCCGATTGTACGCTTGTCGAATACGATTGATAGGGAGCTCGATTGGCCATTCGCTTCTAAATTCCTGGCCGGATAAAAATTTCAAGTTTGAACCGGTTTCCGTTGGAGCAGGAATCTATAGCTTCTTGATAAAATTCCAAGGAATTAACTTTTCAGTAACGCGCACCACACATTTATCGCTTAGATATACATGGTGTTCGGCAACAGATAATAGAAAATGAAATGACTGCTTTACTTTCTAGTATCTGTTGCCGAACACATTCAGTAGGGGAGACCGGGGATGGTTGTCTCATTTCTTCTTATTTTGATTTTTTACAGGTTACAACTGCAGGGAAGTTCATTCAAACTTAGATTAAAATAAACTAAGTACGTCCGACTTTATAAAAAAATTGGTCCTGTGGATTTTGTCAACCAGATTAGGAGCTACTTCACATTATTTGCAGGAACTATTTTGTGACAACATACCCCGAGGTCGGGTTGGTTGTCACAGTAGCTGGGGTTAATTGTCGCACATTTGGATAGCTAAGTTTATGAATAAAAAGTCGATTCAATTAAGAAAGTAATATCATTTTTTATTGTAGTTCTGACAATGTCATGCTAGAGTGCGGTAATTTATATTATAATCTTTTGCGATCCCTCTTAGTGTGTAATTGCCCTTTTTAACCTCTCTTGGCGCACGTGACATTAACCCTTCGTGGTCACACGGAGTGTATTGCACTCCAAGAGCAATTTTCGATTTGGAATGTCGCACCTTTACGTCTTCCATAGGGGATTTATCTCAAAATAATAATAAAAAAATTTTAAAAATCAGTTTTTTCCCACAACCATGGAACTTCGCTCGTTTTCAACTACAAACTTTATCATATCAAAATTTACATTTCTAGAAAAAGACTATTAGGCCATGACTGTATAAGTATTACGAATGTACAATTACCACTGAAAAGCTAAAAGATTCAAAAGTGCGACAATGGCAACTCAAAAAATGACGCTGGGGTACAGTGAACCCCGTGTGACCAATTTGTGATTATAAGAAGGTGTGACCACGAAGGATTAATTCCGGGGGCACCTTACCTCTGGACGTCTTCATATTATACGTTCGCGGCATTATTATTGAGAACTGTTGTCAAACAAACAAGAAACTATGCTATCACATGCGGCAAATGCCTAACTCCAAATGTTCTGTGACAATACAATATTGTTTTTAATACAGTATTCATGTATTAAAAAGTTTAAAAAATGTAAAAAAATCATTGCAGTAAGTTAGAAAAAACTCTAAACGAGAACAATGCAACAATGTTATAATCAATACTAAGAAACAACCTATACTTACTTCATAGTAAATACGGCGTAATTAACTTCGAGCACACGAAAACAAACAATGACACATTGTGGCTCCATGCGACCCCACGACTTGTGTGATGCGGGGGGAGGCGGCCATATGCTTACGCATCGCCATGGAGTATTAGTACATTCCTATTGTTTATAGTTTCTTTGTTATAGCGGTTGTGACAACCTACCCTTGTGACTACCATCCCCGGTCGCCCCTACATGTTACTAAATCGTCAAAAGCCTAGTGGAATAATACATCTTAGCAATTCTCGTTTGAAAACATCGTATAGGTAGCTCTTGAGCTTATTCGATTTTCCACTCGTTGTTGAGGCGGTAACGTATCGCTGGCAGCCCCGAAGGATCGGATTTTCGGTGCAGCAACTTCTGAGGAAGAGCGAACGATCCCCAGAAGTTACGTGTGTTTGTATGCGTGCCAGGCTCGATTGATACCACGAATAAATCACGCGCTGCCCTTGCCTCCACGTTATTCGGCCCATCCACCCCTGTGATCGCGTGGAAGAACAGTCCCGTCCCGTTCTACATTTTTCACCCCCCCCCTCGGGCAACAGGGAAAAAAATGACAGGGCAACGCGTGCAACGCGCGTCCAGTGATTAAGCTCGCCTCGGCATTCTCGCCGGGCGGAGAAGCACGAGAACGAGTGGCGTCGTTTACTCGGTTATTTTTCTTGTTGCCGCGAGTTTGGCCGGCCCGCGAATCAAATTTTTCAATCGAGCCTCGAAATTTGTTAATCGATCGAGCCCCGATAGCCGTCCACTCGACCAGGATTTTTTGCCAGCTGCAGGCGCGAGTTTCACGACACGTTTCGCCGCGATTGAAGTGGCCCTCCGCGAAACGTAGAGCCCACTTACAGAAACCCCGAAAATTTCACAGCCACCAGTTTGCCCGAAATTGCCTCCACCAACGCCATCCGTCTTTCGGCTGACCGGCTCGCGGCAATCGCGGCTGTCCCTAGTAGGTAATTCGATTAACCAGAATCGACGCGCTCTCCATCCCCTCTGTACTCCCCACTCTATCTTTCATTCTGTTTCTCCTGTAGGCGGCACGATTATCGATAGCAGTGACGCGCGTCGGGTAACACGGATCCCGATGACGGATCGCGCGATCCCGATCCAAGATCGACTCGATTTAAATCCTTTGAACCGTGACTCCACCGCGAGACGCTGGAATTCCCTGGCATAGGGGATGTAATCGAAATACGTCGACCTGATAACCGGCTCTGCAGTATCGATTTATCCAGTGAATCACTCTCGATCAACTGCTTGTACCTAAGCTGACGATCGCAGTTGCTTCCAGCGATAGAATATAATTGAATAGGCAAGGGTGGAAATAGTTACGCAACGGGGTTGATGGCGACTTATCGCTCGTCAAGTGTAATCTTGAAAGTTATTCCATGGCAAACGCAGCAGGGTATTTGGGTTTCGGTTACCTTTGCGTGGAGGGTGCAAGTAGATCGCGGAATTTACTTAAGGAGGGATCGAATCCTTGCTTCGAATCCGAACAGAGCGAGATACACGCCGGTGCCCCTCCCCCCCCCGACCCCCACCCCCCACCCCACCCCCCGGGAATAAGGTGAGGCTGTTTACACGCGTGTCACCCTTCTCCCGAGGGTACGAGGCTTGATACTCGCGATGGATTTCAGGCGGGAGTTTCTTCAGACGCGTTTCCTTGCACCAATCACGAAATTGCGTGTTCGTGTACAGCAAGTTCTTGGGCGACACCTTTGCGAAGTCTTCTTTACAACACGAGGTTCAAATAGAACGTCTGCAAGCGGTGAACCCCAAAGGGTTAATTAAAAAAGCGTGTAAATAAAAGGGTTGTGAAATCTGCACCCCTTCCGATTAGGTTCTATCACCCCGCGTGAATGATCAAAAGAAAACTGATACGCAATATTGTTCGATGCGGCACGCGTAATATGCCGGGGAAAGAATTTCGCGAATGGCTGAAAATACGATACAAGGGGAGCCCGTGACATCAATGGCGGAGCACGTGCTACACAACCGGTGAATAATTGTAGAGCAGAAACGCGGTTGATGTATTTCACGAATGCCTGGCAGCGTTTCCGTTTACTCTCGCGGCACGCTGGTGTGGCGTGAAAATTTCATGGGAAAAAACGAGAACGAAGTAGGGAAAAAGGAGAATTGAGAGACCTACTCGAGATACTTTTATTTCGATGCTCCTCGCGGTAGAATCGACGGACGACGTTACATCGTCCAGGCGAGGACGGGCTGAAAAATTCACGCGCTGCTTGGATATTTTTCAAGTTTGAACAATGTAGATTTTAAATTAACTTTTTAATTAAATTCCACCACACTTTAGAGTGAGTGTGTGAATATAATATCGATGTACAAAGTGTTCCACGTAATGACAGTGCAACGAATTTATTTTTCCACTCTCCTGTTCGAGAGAAAGTTCTTTATTTGTCAGCGGAATAATTTCCATGGAAAGTGGGAGGCACTGCTCGTCTTTCTTTAATTGAGGAAGTTTCTCTTCTACAATGTATCGAAGCTACGTTCTAAACGCCTGTAATGAATGCTTTTGGAGCTGTTTATTTAATTAACGTCAACCGGAGCGACCTCGCGTAGCTGTGCGATCCTTTTTCCAATGTCCTTTGCTCCTGATGGTTCTAGCGACCGCCGGAATTTATCTGGATAAATCTGTCCGATGGAAACTGACCCGCCAGTGATTTATCCCGGCTCGGCGTGCTTCATCTTGCCGCTCGGGCGGAATTGGGGAATTTGCATATCGACGCGATTCCCGATTATTGAAAAGTCGAAATCGCTATCCGTCAAGAATCCTGGCCGCGTCTAGGGCGGCTCGTGAAATTGAAAACGCGACGGTTCCGTGAAATATTCAGTAAGCCTCGATGGCACGCGCGCCACGTCAAACGGAATACGATAAGTATTCGAAAAATGTCCGATGATCTCGCTCCACAGCCACTGTATAGCTTCAACATTCCGGCGCAGCTTGTCCCAGAAAAAAGTGTCCAGACATTGGGAAAGGCATTGGCCAAGGATTAACCACATCGTGTCTGTCGTAGTACTTTAAGATATCGCGAGGAGGTTCGTAGAAACGTGATTCTACTTGGACATATTAGGGTAAATCCGGGAGACGCGGTCGACCTAATATAAAATGGCTATTAAAACTAACATAGACATTACTTATTTTATCAGAACAAACCTGTTGTTCAGAATTGTATGCTGATTCAGAAAAACTGGTCGATATTTGCTTTAAAACAATATTTACAGTAAATCGGGTTGAAAACTGAAGTCATGACATCTGACCACCTCTCCCGCGGTGCCGGGAGAAATGGTTTTCGTCGTTGGCAGAGACCACGCACATAATTATTCATGGAAAATTAATAATGGATAAAGCAAAATTATTTGTGAGTGAATACAACTACAGATTCATTGATATTTAATTTGTTTACGCTAAACAAGTAATGAACACATCAAAGAAAAAGTGAACTACCTACTGGCGATTAACAAGGCAAATGAACACAAACGTGAATAAATAAACTAAATAAACAAAAATAATAATAAAACAATAAAAAAAATAAAAAATAAACGAAAATAATATAAAAAAATCATAACTCGACTCCTTTCTGCAGCGAGAGATGGTCTTCTCGTTAGCTTTGAGAGGAAGAGTTAATATGGCCAAATACTTTGGCTGCATTGTCCCTCAATATCTCTACTATCTTATTATCCCAAACATTAAACGAAAATAAACTTATTTTGTACTTATTCTGTACGCTGCTGTTTGACAAAAGAGGTTAAATGTAACTTTAATTTACCTTTTAAAGCCTATAAATCCAGAAAAACTCAGAAGGAAGTGAAATGACGTTATTCATTCAGCTGTTTGGCTTCTAGAGAAGTAATTGGTCTGGACTTTAACGCATTTTTACGTAGAGAGTCTGAAATATAGCGACTCTACCAATTCTCCGGCCCGACCGCGTCTCCCGGATTTACCCTAAAATTATGACTAAAGTTAGAAGAACCTTCTTCCGCGTCGCTCCTCGAATTCCTTCCGCAGACTGTTCATCGAGCCCTCGACTTCATTATCCAATAGGTACTCTGATATTTCTATCAATGCACAAGCGTGAAATAAGCATACAAAACGCGGCCAGCGATGCCAGTTTCCCGTTCCATCCCCGAAATCAGAACGTTCCAGCACTTTGCCCACTGGAGTACTCTCTTTTATCACGCTCATTATCACCCCATTCAACTTCTTCCTCGTTCCGGCGTTCACGAGCCGATGAGCATCGCGTGCTCGGTGGCGCGCCGGCCCAAAAACCGCCCCCGTTGGATGCACTTTGGTGCCAGAATTTAGGGTCAATTAATAAATAAGCCACAGATGGGGGCGCCGGGGGAGGGAGGGCAGGGCAAATATCAGGACAATTACGAGCAGGTGCGGCCGCGACCAGCCGCTTAAACTCCGCTTAAATAAGCGCCGTTTCGTGTGGACGAGCGCGAGTGTGCGTGGGAAACCTTAGTCCTTGCAGGCGCGAATTATGCTCGTGCCGCTGAGAGTCTTTCCATGGCGGAGAATTTATGTCGACCGGCAGCTGCGCCGAGTTTGTCGAGCCTGGATATCTTTGGATCGGCGAGGAAGGATATTTCGGTAACCGAGAATCGTTAAGCTACGTTAATGCTTTAGGAAAATGCCACACTTAATCGTTGGGATCTACGTTTACTTTCTACATTCGACTTGGAAGAGTGCATTACCCCCTTCGGTGAATCGAGGATTTACGCACCGATATCACTCGTGATCGTGAATACAGAGTGTGCCGTTTTATTACTGTAAAACGTAGCCCCATCCGAGGTACAGCTTCGTAAACCTCTTACAGTCGTAAACGGTTTACAAGCTGACCTCGTGCGTTACGACGTCCGTGGCGACGTGAGCAAGACAGGCGAAGAATTATGGTGATGGAGTGGTGTGATCTGGGGATGATTCTTATGCGTTTCAGGGATCATTGATGCGTGCACTGAAATAGGACAATGAGAAATAATTACTGTGGTTGGGAGCTTCAAGCATGGGAATGATGAAAGTTGCAGCAACTATGTTCGTACTAAATTCAGGGACTAACAAAAGTTGTTAATATTTCGCACGATATGTGCTCTGCTTCCTGGTTAATACGCCGGTACGCGAGCTTGCGGGCGGACGCACATACCCGTTATGATTTCACTAGGGCGGAACCCTTTAATCCCCGTACAATGATCCGCAGCGCGATAATTAATGTACAGCGGCCGCCAACTGGCGCGCGAAAAGTCGCGGCAATTTCGTCGGGGCTCGTTCATTTGCCGATGCCACGCCACTCGTCCATTCGATGTCCCACTCGAATCGAGGGGTCCTCGTGCGTGACGCGATGGCAACCACAAACGCCGCGATTTTCCGCTCCCGGCACGAATGTGTTCCATTCTCTGGCAAAATCTGATTTCCCTTATTCCCTTACATATTAATTGCCGCCACAGCGTCCGTAATCCCGGTTCCAAAAGTATTCCAGCGTTTACCAAATGACAGTCTTCGATTGTAGCCCGTAAAAGAGTTCGATTCTCCCCATTCATCAATCAGCTTTGTGTCTCCCATTGGATTTAAAGTACAAATAGAAACGAATGGAAAAGGGAAGGTTTCGGAGTGGAACAATTCTCTGAAATCGGTATTCGCGACTGATCAAAGCGAAAATCGTCATCGAGTTGAATACTTCGCTTAGGAAAGCGATTCCACTACTCGCAGGGATGCTCCGATGCTTGGCAGAGCGCGAAAATGGGACTCGGTTGGTGTCCATAGTCGCGAGCGAGAGTGGGAGGTAAAAGGGTGGCTCTCAGTTCCTTTGGGCGTGAGATCGACACCTAAGGAATGGATGTACGTATCATAAAAAAACCTAGAGCCGTTATCGGTGCCGACACGACGATTCAAACCTTCTCCAACCCCTCGGGATGTCGTAATTACGTGCAACTCTTTTACTCGACACACTCGTCGATTCTCCTCTGGCTGACGGGTGGAGCCTCCACTCGAGCCTCGAATGCCTCACTCGAAATCGACCTGTTTCGAAACACTTTCAATTCAGCTTGGCTGATATCTGCGCCCATGTTTTCCACTCTTTTCACGGGCACCCTTGTAACCAACCATCCACCGAATATTTCCAAATCGCCGTTGATATCGCCGGTTTCCAACTAACATTTCCTCTCCCCTCGGCTCGTGCACAAAAATAAATGGCCGCAGTATCGTAGCTTTGGAAAATCACGCATACAACCCCGGAACGGTTAAAATTACGCTGCAATTTTATGAATATTTCAGTAGAATAAGTGGTCAGACAGAATACCGTGCATGCCAGGCACACGGAACGAGCTCCGTATCACGTGGAAACTATCAGCTCGCGATTAATCCGTCCGATCAGGTGAAACGATCGCGGGAGACGGAGAATGGGGCGAAATGGGCAGGAAAAAACGGGGAAACTAATAGGGACAGCATGAGGGGGCTTTAATGGATGGCAGTTTCCGTGGCGTAATTGGTCGCCCGTGAACGGCTCGTGGAATGTTTTCGCGTCCGACTTCCACTCACCCTCTCGTCCTCGCGACTATTTCCGTTTTCGAGTATTTCCAACAGTGGGGTGGGTCGTCGGGGAACGGAACGACGGGGCGAGGGAGGGGCGAGAACGCGGCAACAAAAGGAGCAAGAGCGTGGCACGCGGCCACGTGGACCGTACTGATCGTTTATTTATTTTTTTTTTTATAAAAAACCATCCCCCTCAGGTATTGCGATGTACGTGTTACTCGGGGGTGGCTGGTTGCAGCAAATCCACGGTGCCGAACGAGTATTTACTTGGACCGTAATTTAATACACGTGACCGAGAAGGGGGTGGAGGGTAGCGCCGATATCGAGGTGAAAATTTTATTTCCTCGCCCGAGCACCGATTCCATTTATCCCCACTTTCCTGGCGTAGCGGGGGCCGGCAACCCGTCCTCGAGAACGAACGGATAAACACGGAAGTTCGTGGAAATAGAAGCGCATGGGAAAGAGAGCAAGGGGCCGCTGATAAATTTCCCTATTCTATTTATCGAAGGGACCGATACTTCGTGGTGATCGAGGCCACGACCCCCTTACGATACTGTTTCGCAGCATCCAAGGCTGCGATCGCTTGCGCGCTTTTCAACGGATTTCAGCTGGGTTTACGAGCCGACCAATCCCCTTTTAATTGGGTTATTAGGCTCCCATTAAATCGGACATCACGTGGCTATCGGCATCGATCACCTGCGTGTACGGTCGCTTCAAAACTGGCCGCCTGGCGTAATTCAGTCGCCGAGTGGGGAGTCGTAATTGGATTGTTGGTGGACCTGGCCTAAATCGTTGATGAAAAGAAGGCCTCGTAATTACTATTTTAGAACGAAATCTGGGACATTTGTTTAACACTTTACGTACATAGTAATTTCAAATCGATCATAAACAGATGAATTCCATAGAAAATTCCAGTTAGTTAATAATTCCCTAATCAATTAATGATTTGATCCCTCAATCTGAAGAATGAAGCTAACAGACGCGGTAATCACTTTAGAGCCCTCCACTTCGATGGATCTCCAATTGAAATGGAGAGTAGACCGTTCGAGCGCCGAGGCAGCCAGCGATCGATTTCGGAAACAGATTTTTCCACGGGGCTCGGGCAGTGTGCCTCCGCGGTTTTGTACAGCGAGGAAAACAAGAGGCCTGGAATATTTTTCGTCAACCGGAGAGACAGGCGGGAACAGTATTTTCTGGCGGAACAACGCGATCGCGCCGAGCGTACCGCGAATGTTTACGGGTATTCGTTTCGCGGCGACGGACACTGGTCGGGAGACGAACGGCAGCATCGATTTTCTATAAAATTACCATAAGACTCGTGTCACCGGCAACGTGCTTGTTTGGTCAGCTGTTTGCCGCCGAGTCCGAGTCCTTGGATATAATCGCCTGATGTATTAACCGACCCCTTCGTGGTTATTTCGCTAATGGAGTCGCTGGCGCCCTTCGAGCAACGGAAAACAAGACTCCCTAGGAAACCGTCGAATACATTCATAGGAAATTCCCAAGAATGCCGAGGGAAGGTATCAACATACCGCGTGCGACGATTCAGCAAGTCTGTCTACATGAGAAATGGTTCACTGTACTTCTTCGATCATCTTGAATGAAAGTTCGATTTAAATAGGGGAAAGGTGGGATAGTTGATCATCGGAGATACACGATCACGTCAGTTTTTTAATTAATATATTGGCAATTTCTTATTTGCAGCCAAAAAGTAAATATTTCGGTCACCTTGATCTTCCTCCTTTTCGACTGAATGTTGCATTTTCAACGATTTACAATATAGTAAGTAAAACAGCCATTTCTGGTATATTAATGCTATTTATTGATTGATCTAAATATTTAAGGTAAGTTTAGTTTTTCACCTTTTTCAAATCGAGTACATTGAGGGATACTTGATCAGTATGTGAGGTGGGATACTTGAACAGGTGAAAAAGCCCCAGAAAAAACCATAGAACGGCTAAATACCATAGAAACCATAAAAACCATAAAAACAGAAAAATACGGCAAAAAAAGTGAGAAGGAAAATCATTTCTTCATCATCATCTGAATTAGATGATATCTAACAATAAGTGAAATGTCTTTTAAGAATGCATTTATGTTGTTTTATGTCATAGAGTTTTATGTCATTTTTCGGTTTTATTTTTTCAGCAATTCTTTCAAGTTAGTTATAATTTACTTTCCATTTATGATATTCCCTTTATTTCACGTTATTGACTAAGATAATAAATATTTTTTAGAAAATTAATATATTATTTACTCTTAAATTTCACTCATCAAGTCTCCCCATTAGTGGGGGATACTTGTGCATAACGTCACTGCCGGAAAATGTTTAAATTCAGTCATTATAATTAGTTTTCACCTCTGAAATTTGTACAAGTATATTGAGAATACTCTAAGAATCGCAACTTAAGTAATTAAATAGAAACAAAGCAAACCATTATTATTATTTTAATAAAATAGCAAAACTGTGATCAACTATCCAACCTTTCCCCTAATCGGCTGGGTGGATTCAACCACCTGGGAGGACTCAATTGCTGCTCAATTGTAATTTCTCTTCCGCTGGCGATGCCTTCACGCAACGTCGCCGATAATATCGTTCCCTACCGTTAAAGTGGGGCTAGAGTTTCCGCGATCGGGGAGGAGACGCGCGCTAAGTTTGCGCGTCGAGCGTATCGAGAGCTTATAAAGCTTTCAGCTACACGGCAAGTTGCCCGCTAAGCCAGGACCCATTCCCGTTGGAGCAACACGTTTTTCCAACGAAATCCCACCCCGTCCCCGTTCGCCGCAGCAAATTTGATTGATAAGGATTACCGTCGCCGCGCACGGGAAGCTGCTTGAAATTCCGCTCAGGTTACCGCGTCGTCACTAACGAATTGAGGCGGAGTTTAAGTTGATTACGCGACGGCTGAACAGGCTTTCGTCTTACGTTATCCTTCATCGTCATTTCTTTATAAACTTCATTCCCTCCGTCGACACTATACGTACATACATGGCATTGTATCGACGGGGCAGGAAGTTGAGGGACTTTCTGCAAAGATATCAGCCAGCTTGTTTCACTTTCAAAGCTCCTTAACGAGCCACTCATTAAGGCATGAATGCTTTGGTCCGTTGGGATCGGGCAAACTTCGAAATGCATTCCCAAGCGAGGCTTTCTTCACAGAATTCTCCAATTTAACGGTAGTTAAGGGCTTAATCGGTTGATATTAAATTGCGAAGATATTACAGCGTCGAAGGGCTAGATTCGAGGGGAATGTGCATCGCAGACGAGATAACAGGCAAACGGTTGATCGAGTCCCCGGCGATTCTGTATTTCACCGGTATTGCCACGCGGTCCTCGAATTACAATTAGCCGTTTTATAATTTTAATGAATACCGGCTCTCGTGGACGGCGTAAATTCCCAGTCCGTCGGTAAACAACGCGGCGGTGTTCCATTGGAAATTCGAAGGGAGCCGCGTCGGTGTGATTAATAAAAACGCGAAGTTATCCGTGAGCGGACGTACGCGAGGGGCGTTTCGATGGGCGAATTACTGTGTCCAGCGCGTGCCTGATCGAATCGTGCAGGCCGATCGGTCCCAGGAACGGCGGAAAAAGCTCGACGACGCGAGCCCGTGCGCCCATTGTCAGAGAGGGAGTCCATTTCGGCTGGGCTTTCGAGTTTAACGCGGTCGTTCGTGCTCCTAATTGAACCTGTCCCGCTAATGATCTACGCCCGATGCACAGGCGTCGCGATACCGCGGAAAACGCGAGAATTAATGCGGATCACGTGGCCCGGTTGCTGATAGAATTGGTCCCGGTCGAAGCTACCAGCTAGCAGCTCAGTCCCGCGAGTCCACCGGTGGCTCTCTGTTCAGCCACGTAGAAGGCAGTCGAAAACGCCTTGACAGGATTATCTTGCATCTGTTGCCTTCGTGCATTAGACGCTTCTGTCGGCGCAATACTCTAGCGCTCGAGGCTTCACTGGATAGCGGCGAAGTTCGACTTATCTTTGATCCACCTGCTCGTGCTTTCAAGCTTAGAAAGTCATTGAGAGACAGTCCATTGTTGGAGCTGGGGCACGCCGGCGATACTGCCTTAGTGGGTAATTATATTCAACAAAACTATTCGACGCAGGAGGACTACATTGTTCAAACATCTCCGCAGACTTCTTAACAGAACTCTACGCTAGCTCGTCTCTAAGCCACGCACCAATGCCAATGAATAAAAGTGCTATATTCTGTCCCGCAGATACCGACTCGCGAACTTTGACCAAGTTCCCCTCAGCGTTTCCCCGTCCAGCACGGAACAAATCTACACCTAACTCGGACTTAATCTACCGCGCCTAGCCCAAACCCGGCGCTGTTTAATCGCCGGGAGATAAAGCTCGCGGCGACTCGCGGGTATCGTTTACCCGCGAGAAGGAGCGGGGTGCTGACGCCTGGATTCTCGATTCCAGCCCCTCGGATCGAACGTGGCTGCGGACAAAACGCTGGCGGATTCCAAGGATCTGCCAATTAATTGGAGCATCGACGGGTGAAAGCTGATGCATTGAGGGGTTCGGCGGCACAGAAAGTTGGCTGGTCGAGTTGACGAGCACGGGGGTAAGAGGCGAGAGCAGCGGGGGGCGGGCCCGTAGATATGGGGAAAGGTTTCGAACGGTCGACGCCGCCAGCGAACCGCGAAATGAAAATTTTATCGGCGCATCGGACCGGCAGACGAAATCTCCCGATATTACTTAATAACGAGGCGCGATGGATGGGAATGGTAGATGGTCGCAGCTGCACTGAGAAATGAAAGGGGTCGCGGAGGAATTAAGTCGCCGATCGCCCCTTCTCTCCCATTCCGTTTGCCTGATTAACGCGGCCACATCCGCGGCCGAGGAGCCCCGGAAAATGGCCTCCGCTTTCATCGGGTATCGGGAAATATCGTTGCAACTTTGCTGGGACGTGATGTTTGCTCAAACGACTCGCTCGCATGGGTCGATACCAAATCCTGGCAATAAGCTGCAACGTTACGTTCCCCTCCTCTTCCTTCCGAAGCAGAGACACTGGTGGCTGCTGGTGAGTAAAACTGTTTTTTTTTTTTTCAGAAGTGTAATTATTTATACGCTTTAGGGATTCATCAACGCATCGGCTTGCCCTGAAGCAGAGCTTGGTTCTGGCCCGTAAATAATTCGGAGCGACTGAAAGCTCCACTGAATGGTAACTCGCAGCGCAATGAAGTAACTTTGAATATTCTGCGTACACATCTCCGCGCTAACAATTTTCCAAACGCACCCGGCGAATGGCACAACAGAAAGCAAAGCAGGAGTTATAAAATGCTCCTCGTTCATATAATTTGCGATCGACGGTGAATAAATCGCCGGGTCAACGTTTCCCGTTTTCGCCGTACTCATTTCCATCAAATATTCCCGGGACGAATGGGAAATTTTGCATGAAAATTAAACGCGCGTTACTCGGCCTCGCAGCTGATAATTTAATTTCGCGGTCCCGCGTTAGCTGTCCGTTGGCAGATCAATTTCGACGCTTGTCCCCTTGTTTTTTTAAATATCGACGGGGATCGACGTCGGGCCTCCATTTTATAAATATCAAATTGCAGGAGTTGGAGCAGCGCGGCCCGTGAAACTGAGCCTCGTTAAAATCCATCCCGCCATTTCGATAATTAATATCGATAAACGGGAAACTGTTTCGCCGTGTTTGGTTGGCCCCCGCGCGTCGTTATTCCGTCGCGGCACGCCATATTCGTTCCAGCCCCGTATCATAAATCCATTTTCCCGCTGGTTACGAGTGGAATTGCAATCCCCGCGAAAAATAGAATGTTACGAGAGACAGAGACGTTCTGTTGCTTCGATTATAGGAGCACGCCCGTGTTTTTCGCCCGGGCCCATAAATCGCGCGGGAATCGGTAATTGGCTTTAAATTGAACGGGCCGGGTGTTGCGTGACGAAACGAATTTCGAATTTATCGAAACGCGCTCGCCCGTTTCTCCACTCGCTTTGTGCTTCTTCGTGGAGATTTCGTAGTCAGATTCCTCGTGCCGACGCAGAAGTAGAATATACTCCTTGTGTTCCGTAGCGCAGAACGTTGGAGAATAAAGCAGACATCCATAGAGCGTTGCGGGAAGCAGTGATGTACTCGGAATTTAATCTTGGAAGGAGCCAAGTTATATATTTAATGCAAATGCAATAAAACTCGTTGGGTGATTATAAAAATTTATTTAAGGAACATAATATAGTTTTCTTTTCTTTTTACAAACCCCCTTCTTTGGGGGTGCCAGGGCCCCTTGCCCCTCCCCCTCTGGATGCGCCACTGCGATAAAGAAAGCTTTGACTTTTGCAATTTTGAGGTACATATAACTTGCAGCGACAAAGTTTTTCCTTAATATACAATGAAGTTTTTCATCAATTTTCACACTGATTAATAAATAATTGTAGAAGATAAGACCATATATATCTCATATAAATCTCGCGCGCCACCAATAGTCAACAACCGCGTATAATGCGCTATTTAGCAGTTTTAACACTCGCGTTGACAATTGGCGCCGTGCGAGAATTATATATATTTTCATATCTTCTACAATTATTTATTAATCAGTGTGAAAATTTGTAAAAATCTTCCTTGTATATTAAGGAAAAACTTTGTCGTTGCAAGTTATATGTACCTCAAAATTGCCTCGATAACGTTGAAAAACGTGGGTTATGTCCAGTATTACTTTTTAATTAAATATTATTTCATTATTTAACATTTTACTGCTTCCCTAGAGTTTTCTGAGTTTTATGTTTCAAGTCTCATAACGATCCGTTAATATTTACTCAAGTTATCGCAATTTATGTTTAAAAAGATATTAACTTTTGTCGAAAAATTTTTTGTTTATAATTTTTATCTCGAATACTAATGATTCGATAAAAAAAAACTGTGAATAGAAAAAATGTGTGCCGTGGCGAGCTTCACAACACAATATTTGTTAAAATTCAGTTTAATTACATTTAATTTTCCAATTTTTCTTAGCGTTTGGACAATACTTTCTCACATTTTCGAACGTTAGTCCCCTTATTGCATCCGAGCCTTCAATTGGAGCTTCAAAGGCCGTCTAGAATGTTGATTCTCTCGAAAGCGAAACCCCGGGAAAGTTGCGCGACAGTTTCGATTCATTTGCACGCAGGGAAATCGTCCTGTATTCCGTTTTACGCGTTTGCGAATACTTGAGAAGGCGGGAGGCACGCGCGTAAGGGTCGCGCGACATTCGGCGTCGATGGACATAAAAGCGCGGTGGCGTGGGGATGCTTTATGCGCTGGTGCACGCCAGAAAACGTCGCCCCCCCCCCTCCCCCTCCATGGTTTATGCAGTCGCGTGGAAACGCATAAATATGTTGGCCGACGCAGGGCGCAGGGGCTACGTGCCTCCTGAAAACCAAAAGTGCCGCACCCACGCTCGCGTGACGATTTTCTAGCACCTCGCCGTGCGCTCTCCTCTCCCCCTCGAGCACCCTCCCCGTCCCCGTGGACCGTCGCAATTTATGAAACTTTAAAAACGTCCGCGTCCGCGAGACTTTTACCATGGCGAAACACGAGCCCTTGTGCAGTTTCGTCGGAGTAACGCCAACTTTTCAGACGGGGGACGACTTTTAATTGCCGCTACTTTTGTTAACGCGTCCGGTGTCGCCCGCGGAATTCCAGGCATTCGGGTGTGCCTCAAAAATCTGCCAAAAAGTTAGATTGGGGGGGATCAATTATGAGGGGGTAGTAGGTAATCGTGTCGACGCTTCTGCAAAAAATCGTAATTGAATTGCTTGAAGTGCCTGCTTATTGTGCTTCCCTTGCCAAATGTTGAGAACTGTAGCTGAAACATGGGCCATTTCTTTTTTCTCGTATAGAAACCGTGAAGTAATCAAGTCCAGGTGCTTTGGTGCGTCAATTAACGTACTGGCAAGGTTGGTCCACGTGCTAGTGGTGTAAATAAACATGTCGTAAAGGACACGATTATTCTAGATCGTGCACACAGGGGCACGTGGTCACGCGAGGCGAAAAATGGCCGTTTCGTGGCTAAATTCGAAGACCACTTGACCCCGTGTGGCCGGTCTTATCTACGTGGCCAAGATCCCCGGCCGATTTAGAGGGGGTCGGAGGAGGTTACTTTCCCATCCCCCGATGTTCCGGGCATTATACCTCGTAAAACAGTCGAGGAGGATATTAAAAAGAATTTACATGGGAGACGGCGCGCGCCCATAATTTTCTGGTATTACGGGCAATAAAGGCCCGCGGAATCGAAGATCCATTCGAGCGGAAAATCATCCGCCGTTTGAATATTCGCGCGATATCAAGATTGACCCGGCTTCCCGTGAGTTAATCGTTTCGTGCATAGAATGCCCCGCGCGGGGTGGTCTTGTGCAACTAACTCGATTAGCTTGAATCTCGTAGGTAGAAGAACTTCATCTCCCCTGAACTTGTTCCTTTTACTTCTACACCCAGATCCACTTTTGTATCTCTTCATTCAGTTTCTATCGGCTACATTCGTAAATATCATCAATAGTTTTAAAGATATTTTTTATTTCCCGAATAATAATCTCGTAGTTACGCGCGTCTGGTAATCGACTATCCTCATAAACAATAGTATGCTTTCTTTTTAAGGTTAACCGACTGGGCATCAAACTCCTGGGGCTTATTTGTGCTGACGTTACTATTACTTTTGTAATTACTCTTACTATTTTTTAGTTTTGATTATTAACACTCTCTATAAACATTGCAGACATTGAATAAAAAATAAAATCACTTTTACTGTAAATTGCGTCTATCTATTCACCATACTTCCTTATTAGTATTATGATACTTTACAAATTACACTTCGCACGACACTTCACATAACACCACACACCTCGCACTACGCAGTTCACACAACACATCACACATAATACTTCACAATATTCATGCAATGCTCTCAACTTAGGAACTAATCGCCATACTATCGTACACAATGTGGTAAGTAGTTCAGGTAAGTTATTCAGCGCCCCGCAAAAACGCAACAAAGTTGCAAATGACAAAATTTTCAACAATGTTGCAAATAAAATTTCTGTGTTCGGAAATTAAAAACCCGGTCTGCAACATTGCTGCGTTTCCATGAGAGGCCAAATTTCGGTTTGCTACATTGTTGCAGCTGCATGAAAGATAAATATTCGCCACACAGCTTCTCTTGCAGGTGCAGCGGGAAAATCTGCTTCTCTTGCAGGTGCGTCAACTCAAAAACGGCGTCTTCTGAAATTCATTGCCCGATTCTTGCACCTGCAAGAGAAGCAGATTTTCACGCCGCACCTGCAAGAAAAATTGAGGGGCGAAATTGTAGTTTCCTGCAGGTGCAGCGCGACAATCTGCTTCTCTTGCAGGTGCGGCAACTAAAAATAATCGTGTTCGGAATTTCGTTGCATACCGAAATACGGCTTCTGGCGAAATAGCACAAAGTTGCAAAGCGTGATTTTAGTTTCCGAGCGCAGAAATTTGACTTGCAACATTGTTGCAAAACTTGTCGTTTGCAACTTTGTTGCGTTTTCGTGGGAAGCTTAAAACTTTTGTTTAAGCTTAGAAATGTGATGTGTGTTGTGTGTAGTCTGTTGTGTTATGTGTGTGTGTGATGTATGTGTGACTTGTGATTTGTGATGTGTAAGGAGTAAATATGTCTCAACTATGTAATAAAGGGTTAACTCTTTGATATATATATAAATAAATAATAAATAATATTAATAAAATATGAAACACAAATGTAGAGTTGCAGAATGATGCCGGAGTGATGTGAAAAATGTATAGGAAATGCGTTTTCATTATTAATATTATTCATTCAATGAGTAAAAAACACTTTAGGTTACAATAGACAGTTAATATTCGGAATGTGAAAAGCAAGTGTAAAAAATGCGAGTAAAAAGTGGTAGATCCACAAGTGTGAACCACTCTTTGCGTATGCAACACAGTACACAATGCTGCTTTCAACCTGCGGGTTGTATGATGATAGGAGCTGCCTAGATCGTCAATATCACCGCTAGATGGGGGCACCTTCTCGTCGATAATATCTGTAGAATATTTAAACAACAACAAATTATTATCAATACTATCTGTGACGATCATATAAAAAACGAACTACAATATATGGAATTAAAGTAGTGTAAAAACCAAGAAAATTGTAACCCAAATAAATGTCTCACATTCTTATAAACACCTCGTAGAAAAGTTCCTTCCCCGTACAATCTTCTCTAATCTGCGAGATATCCTCTTCTATCGGCGTGTACGCGCCATTTCTCGATGCTTTATCGACCATCCGAGTACCGAGTTAACGCCTGCGGAAACGGCGCCAGCCGGTTTTCACTTTTTAAACCGCTCGTCGAGAGTTGCGTCGATACGTCGTCGAGGGAAACGCGGTGGAACGAAAACCCGCCGTAGGAGGATCCGCATGTATACGTAAGTACACTCCTCGAGACGGATACGGCAATGTTGCGTTCGACGTGCTACCCGAGAAATTGCTCTCTTCAAGTTTATACCGCCGAATCCATCGCCGTCGTTCCGCAGCTGAATGCCAGACAATGGAAGAGCGAGGAATATTCGTCGCGCGGGAAACAATAGCTAGCGTAGGTACATTTCGCGGGAGAATCTTTCAGTCTACTTCTTCCAACGAAAGACAAAGCTCGCGTGGTTCTTTTTCTCGCTATCCGAGGTGTTTTAATGCACAGTAACAACCTACTCTTACCTTTCTGCCCGCTTGTCACACCCTGGGTGACAAATTAGAGGTTGATGTTGAAGGAAGTTCGGGGGTATTAATTGCAAGAAGCTATACATATAAAATACAAAGGATATCCTTATTACGAATTCAGGCTACAAGCACTAAAAAATTATTTTGAATGGTTACTAAGAAAGTCAGGATTTCAGAACCAAGTTTGTGAACCCAGGGGGCAAACAGGTGAAATAGAACGCCCCGAAATCCATATTCGCTGGAAGGGTGCAACGAGACGCGTCGGTAGGAAATTTTTACAAGCCGAACCCGCGGGGTTCTTGCCTGCTGTAACCTTTCCGTGTTGCTAGTACGTCAAATTGCGCGAGAAAAGTGTCGTGAAAATGGCAGCGGAGTGTCCCCGTAAATCTCAGCCTCCCCCGTATTTCCCGTGTGCTATAAACGAGCTCGAGGCGCCGCCTTACCTCTGACTTCTCGTCCCCCGCCCCTAGAGCACGTCATTTACCGTGATACCGCATTAATCGAACGTCTCGGAACGCATTCTGCGAGGCTGAACTTTTATTTACGGATCCTACGGGGGCGGCTTCCATTAGCGCTCGCGCCACGCTGCAACTAAGGGGATGTTTCGAGCTTATCGGGGGCCAGGAATTTTTAATTTCGTGGGGCAAATTTTTGTCAAACTTCTGAGCGGAAAATTAAATATTTCACGCGTTGCCCCGGGGAATCTCGACGTTTAAAAAGCCAGTTTCAAGCTGCTTCTCCGTATGTTTCGTAGTTGCAGCTGAAACGTCCGCGGCAACGGCGCTCCGGAAAACTGCCAGAATGGCGTCGCGAGGCTTATGCCGCAGGAATTATCAAGGCGTATAAAAGTAGATTTTAAATTCTGCGTTTAAAACTTTTGAATTTGCAGAGCTCGCATTGCTACCAAGTGCCAAGCGCTTGTTAAAGAACAAGCTAAAGTGTTTGATACACCTCTGCAACTCTGAGCGCAAGCGTTTCTTTCGAATCGCCACGGTGGGCTCGCCGCAGACATCACCCCGCAATTAATTATACCACCCGATACGACGCCGCGCTGAACGATAAAACAGTAGATCGTGGTAATTAATTGGGAGCCTGTACCGCAGCCACCTCAGGAAATTTATTAGGCCGGCAGCTGGTTGACTGCTTAGTGGAGGCTGGAAAAATGTTTCTCCTCCTCGAAGGAAATTTTTCCTCCCATTAGTCTGGCCACGATTCCATTCCCCTGGTGGCTGGCCTCGCGCCAGGATTTCGAAAAAGCCTCTCGGACGGCCGGTATAAAAATACCGGGCCGAAGCAGCCGGATCCGGTGGCGGTGGGAAGTTTATCGGAACGCTCCACTGACCCACATACCCGTGTTTCCCTTGCCTCGCCCGAGATAACTTTTCCGTCGATGGAAGGCGAAAAGTTGGCCCCACGGTTGATTGATCGCCTCGAGAGCAACGTCCCCCGTCTCCCGTCCCCCGTCTCGAGTCGACAGCCACCGAGGCAACGGCTGATGCACGCGTCCCGCCTTAATGTCCCTCCTGCACCACCGTTTTACGTCCTATTTCCACGCGCGGCTATAAAGCGCCGCGAATAATATATGGGCCTGCCCTGGCGAATCTGGAAACCGATTTCGATGGAGCAGCGCGGCGAGCGCTGGGCGTGAAGTGGCAGAGATGTGGCTCCCTCGGGTCCACTGTGCGTTCTCCCTTTAAGGCTGCCCCCCCCCCCTCCCGCCCCTCCTTCTCTTCCTCTTTCTCCTTCGCCATCGCGCGGCTGGCTTAGGCGAAAAACTAGTGCCCGAATAAATCCGTGGGATTATCCAGGCCGAGCGTGTCTCTGGCTCTGCCCCGGTTTCCCCTTTCTTTCCCTTTCTTTCCCGCCGCGACCGTAAAGGGACTGCGATTGCACGGCCAGTGGAAATCGTACGCGCTGGTCAGACCAGTAGTAAAGGCACATACATGGCGCGCAACGTCGTTGGGAACCGCAATGATTTCAAATCCTGTTACGCCGGGCTACGTGTAATCCCCCCCCCCCCTTTTTGCATCCTTTTCGCCCCTTTCGTTTTATTTCGTACGTCCACGGGCGGCGTTTATTCTCGGGCGTCAGGCATTCCTTCTGTTCCATTGTTTTCGCGGATTACCCTTGCGCTGTAGGGCGTGCGATCTTGGTAAAGAGCCGTGCTTTCGGCGGTTCATGCATGTTACTTCGGGTGCCGCGGCTAAGTGGCTCTATCAGTGCGATAATTAGAGGGATCTTGCCGTTCTTTGCACCCTGTACTTTCACGATTCTATCGTAAATCCTTTCGTTACCCCCGGCGATATTTTCCACTCGTTTCTTCGCTACTTCAGTACGTTAACTACGTCCCTCATGAATTAATCGCGGGAGGGTTTACAGAAAGGGGTGAAAGATCGCAATTAACAATCCAGGGGGGGGGGGGGGAGATATTAAGCTCTGGCCCCGTTCACCTTTGACGTTCCCCGCGTAAAACACTGTGCTCGTAAGACGGAAACTGCGAAATCAGCGTACGTCTGGGCGCCAGGGAGTCACTGATTTATCTGTTTACTCAGCTCCTCCTCCCGCGGAGGATCTGGGGGATGAGCTACGGTCGACTCTCCGCCGAAATTTCTTCGTGGGCCAACTTTTCAAAGCTTCCACGAAGTTGCGCGCATCCTGTCGCGATAGCGCGCGAATCTCGAGTCCACGAGCGTCGATGTCGCGACTCTCCCACTCCGTTCCCTCTCATCTGTCGCGATTCCATCGACGGGTCTGACCGCGGCGAGAAGGCAGCTCGTCGAATCCGAGGGACTGCCGGGAACACCGCCTTACGGTCGGGATTTATTGCTCGTTGGTCCGCGATCGTAACCCGGTTCCAGCCGCTTGTATTCCACGCCGAGGCTCTCGTGTGCGCCGTTCGCCAACCGAGCCGCAGCCTCGCTGAATATCTGTAATGGATCGTATTCGGAACTTCCATTAAGTGCTCTCGCGCTCCCCAACCTCTGTTACGCGAAACAAAACTCCGGGGCGAAGGAGAGGCGCGTTTGGAATGTTTCTAACTCTTTGAAGTTGGAATTCCATTATACTTTCGCTGATAAGGAACGCTCCTTGGAGCGGAAAAACTTCCGGACACTGTCTAGAGTCTCCGGGAAAAGACACGGTGGGTTTGAATAAATATGCGCGATTTAATATCGTGGGTGTGCTCTCGACGATTCGAGGGAAAGCTTGACCTTTCCAGATTCGAATCAATTGTCTCATTAAAATCGGGAGCGAAAAACCAACAGCGACGAGTGGGCGACGCGGGGTGGAGCCTCGAGAAACTCGACGAGAGGGCTCGTAATTTCAAGATGGCCGTGGGAGATTTCAGCGGGGAAGCCGTTGCGGTGACGCTGGTGCCGAGGTCGACATCGGGAAAGTATTTCTGCCGCAAAACTGGAACGTTTTTCGCGACCGAACGTTTCTTTGGCGCTAAATTACTTTGATACCAAACAATCTTTATAGTAGTGCTTTTAACAATCTATTGTGCGCACGTTTGCGAGTATTTACAATAAAAAAAATCGTCGGAAAGTATAAAATTGTCGAAGTTATTAATCGTTGAAGATAGTCCTGTACGGCGCGCCGCTGCAGGTGGTGTACATCGATTCAGGTGAACCAATCACCTGAAAGCAAAATGCTTTGAGGTGATTATTCTATACACAAATATCTACAGTGTGAAAACTCGCCGATGAATTTGAACAAAAATTGTGGAAGTTACACACGAATCAATTTTTTTCCACATTATTACGGGAAAAAATCGTCTTTAATCAATTATAAAATGTTTTACAAACATCCAACGTTGATGCGGAATTTCTACACGATAGAGAATGGAATTCTACAGCTCCAGTTACAATTTTAGGCGAAAATAGTTTCTGAAAATGGTGTTTCTAGAAAACCGGCTTCAAAGTTAAGTGCCCTAGGGTAAAGGACCCAATTACTGCCACATACCCGATTACTGTTACCCTAAACTGTTTTACGTAAAGTAACGAATAAATCTTATAAAATGATGCATAAAAGAAATTTAGCATACAATTCAAACTGTTATTTATACGATACAAAAAACAGTACTTCATTTTTTCTTCGTAAATTTGAGTAAAACGATACAAAATTTTATGCTAATATTAGGAGAATGGAAACGATGACTTCCTTACTAGCGAAAGAGAAAAGAAGGCGTTAAAGAAAATGCTGTAATTTTAATATTTAAGCTATTAATATAACAGTTTTAAATAATATAAGAATCCGAATTCAACGATTCATTAAATCTTTTTACTTATTAATTGGGTGACAGTGATTGGTACAAGCGTTTCAAGCATTTTGGTATTACTGTCATAACAGTAGTTGCTCATGTACATGACACGACGTAACCTTAAAATAACATAAACAGTATTAGGTTAGCTGGCAGTAATTGTGGTGTCAGTAATTCAGTCAAATACATTTGAAGGGTGGCAGTAATAGATCCCCAAATATATTTTTGAAATAGATGAATTTATACATAAAAATAGAAGTTTTAAGATTCAATAATAATAAATAACGAGAACTACATATACTTTTAGTCTACAAGTACATAACTATAAGATAATGTCAGCGTCAATGCTTAATGTGTCAGTAATTGAGTGCTTTACCCTATGCCAATAAAGCTCTGCGAGGTTTTTACTCGACGGTGCACTCAAGTACGTTCGCTGCTTTAACTTCGACAATTATTTGAATTTCCTCATGAAATTTTGTTTAAAACTTTCATAAAGGATAAGACTTTTAAAATCAGTAAAAAAAAAAGTAATCGATTTTCTGAAGCTGCAATAGTCCACTACCCCCTTAAACGCGAAGATATTAGAAGATAGAACGCAACGGGTATGTATAGAAGAGAGTAGATGAGGAAGAACTTGCGAGAGAGCGGGATCGGTCGAGAGGCCCTCTAGTGGCGGAGTCGGAGGTATCGCTTACATATCCATCCCTATGCTTCCTTTCACTTACACTTTCGCAGAGCTCGCGACTTGCAGAGTTCTCTGAATTACTTTAAAGAAATGTACCTCAACAGAGTGACAGATGATCATCGAAATGAGCTCGCGGTACAGACGAGGTAGGAGAATCTGGGTTGCCGACTCTAAAATTTTCCAACGGGCAGGGTAGAAGTTCTCTGCCTTTAATCGAGCCAGCGGCTCGCCTTCGGCTGCCGGCGTTTCTATTAAAATTAGTGTGCATCCTGGAATATTAAAAAGCGGCGGGATAATCCGCAAGATTCTCCCCTGCGGAAGGTGGAACGTTTCCATTAGCAGTCGGACAGAGGCGAGCCGCAAAACTGCGCCCTCCCAGCTCGTTCCGTTGGCGCGCCTCCAGAATTTTTAGGGATCCTCTTCGTCGGGGACAGCTTCCACCCTCCGCTGTACCAAGAAGCTCCCTCGGTCGTTTTACGGATAATTACGGTCGATTGTATTACCTCGCGAGAACACCGATTGCCACTGTCTCAGGACGAGCTAAACCACCGCCGTTTTATTCTTTCGGTGTATCCTACCGTTCTTAGAGAATTCACAATGCTTCCTTACGATTCGAGGAAGTTCCACTCGATTCTAAGAAACTCCTAAATCAAATCCATCTCAACAGAACGATGGACCATCCACCAAACGTCATCGCGATACATGTAGCCAAAGGTCTCCAACAAATCTCAATGGCGGTTCTCATCTCCCATCCGATCCATCCGATGCAATGTTATCTATTCTCCACCGTTGTCTCTCGCGACCGTTCCTCCGCTCAACACGCGTCCCCCTGAAACTTCCAAAGTCCTCCGTCCTATAACATTAGAAAAGAATTCAATTTCGTAGTTTCCTGGGGCCGCAGACGATCCCCGCAGTATCGGAAGGATCTCCTTTTTGAAAACTTTTCCGCGATCCTCGTCGCCCCCCCCCCCCCCCCCCCCCCGCCGCTAGAAAAAGATGTTTGGATCCCGACCGCGGGTGAGCAAGTAGGGGGCGGGGGGACGGCCGGGAATTTCAATCTCGACGAGTCGATAACCGGAAGCCGCCATCGTGACAGAACTTCGAGGACCGCGAAACCGTGCTGGAAACAATAGCCGCGAAGCCCACGAAAGTTGCCGGGCGCCTTTGACAACTTGGACAGTTAATACAGCCCAACGTTCGCCGCCGGCTTTCTTCGTGTATGGGAGCGGCGGTTGCGCGATCTCCTTGTCACGTCCGCGACAATTATCGCTCGGATTCGCGGGTTCATTGTGCCTCGAACGGTCGAGAGCTTCCTCGAGGTGCAGCGAGCTGCGGTAAGAACGGAGAAAGCGTTCAACCAACTATTTTCGCGAGTTTAATTGCGGCACAAGGTGACGAGAGGGGGGGGGGGGGAGGCGAGCTCCGAGACGAGCGTCTCCGAGCACCGACGATTCTGGTAAATGCGACGCGTTTACTTCCGCGAGGGTTGTTCATTAAGCGAGCTCCCTTCGAGGATTATCTTGTCATTGTCGAGGGATTCTTCTCGCCGCTCGACTCGGAGCGGCGGGGGTGGAATTAATGTCTGTTAAAGGACTTGTTTGTCGACTGATTTCCAGTGTCCGCTGTAATTGTCTATTGAATGTTTACGAGGAGCAGCGGCAGGCCGACGACGAACGGCAAAACTAGCAAATTAGAGCGGCAGCCCGAAATTTATGGGCATAATTAAACGTTGCGTGAAGCCGGCAACGAGACTCGCGTAAATGGGGTATCGAAGCTCGGGGATATCGTGATATTATGTGTATTCACGCCGCGTGATAAATATCCCCCGATCCTCGTCAATCGCCGCTGTTATTAATCGCTGATTAACGAAGCTGCAGCCGCAATGATTCGACGACTGTAAAAGATTCCTCGACGTGATTCCTTCGTGTCCAATCTGCACGCCGCGAAACGTCGATGAATAATCAATTTCGCGAAATTCAATGCGTTTATGTTACCGTGGTTCATTGACACAGGATGAAACGTAAAATAGTAGACTGTCAATGGAACAACAGCCCCCGGCATTAGATACCGCAGCTATCTATAGGTTGATTTTTCTGTAACCGATCGCGGTGGCTGCTGTTCCCAAGGCATTTCCAAGCAAATTGAAACGCGCCACTCGTAATTGAATACACCCCCTGCTCACCCCATTAAAATGATACTCACGATGCCTGGAGTACTTTTTCCCTTGAAGCGGCCGCCATCCCGTTTCCCGGCTGGTCCGCCCGCGCATCCACGTCATTATTATCGTCGTTACTGTTATTATTGCTCAAGCACACCTTCGCCGCAGTGTTTGCGCGCCGAACGTGCCACGGCAATTACAAGTACACGCGGCTGCAGAGCGCCCCGAGCCATGTTCTCCGCGGGAAATGGTGCTCGTAACCGGGGATCTTCCTAATTCCACGTGAAATTTCATAATTCGCGACGCCCCCGGCGAACCGAAAATATCCAGCGGGGATGAAAGCGACCGCCGCGGATCGAAATAGTTTCACGGTTTTTAGGATGCCGCGAACGATTCGCCGACGACAATTGGAGCGTCAACGGACGGGAATAAATTGGGGCCGAGGGAAAGTTTGGAACTCGTGTCCCTCAGCTGCGACATCTCGTATTAAAACGTCGCCCCTGGTCAGAATTTTCCTGCCCGATGGAAGTGTTCGCTACCACCGAGCTCCGATGTTTATCGGAATAATGTTTGCTCCAGCAACTTGTTTGAAATAAACGTCACCGCGGTGCTGTTACTCCTTGTGCCTTTCAGAAATGATAATCGCAGGCTCTCGCTTCTATTTTTTAGATACCACTGTCACTTTGATTCAACTAAACACCACGGGAGGCTTAATTATTCCGAATGGAAATTCCATTGAAAATACCATTTCCCACTTGTACTCTGCCACGATCGAGCAAACTTGCAACACGAAGCTTGGAAATGTTGCGGACACGCTCCTCGGATCCTCGGAGGGATTACCCGATGCGTGTTGCGCGTAATGGCGGTTTAAATTTAATGGACGGCCAAGCACCCCTCGAATCCACGGTCCTCCGTCGTTATGCACCATTATCTCGGCCCCCGGTGGAATCTTTTCGCCCCCGCGCCACATTTCCCTTCGATTCCTCTTCTATATTTGCCTCGTATCAATTGCACCGGACGAAAAGGATATGCCGGGGACGCGCCACGGTAATTGTAACCGTCCTCCGTGAGCTCGCGTGTGGAATTCGTAATTTCTATTTCTCTGCTTCCGCTAATGACATTCTTTCCACCGTTATTCTGCTTGCTTTCGACCCTGGTTCGCTCCCTTGACCGTGCCACCGCTACCTAGCAGCGTAATTTAGATATTCACCCCCCGCAGAAGTTGCGCTGATTGGAAAGCTGCGAGAATGTCTGGCCAGTTTTACATTGCATCTACTGGAACAATGTCTGACCAGTGATATAGCGAACCTACTGTGCGTTTTTCACGCCGCACAGTGGTTCGAATGTACTACATGCTAGCTGGACAAAATTATTTTCTCGCGGGTTTGGGTTTATTATTATTATTATTATTATTATTATTATTATTATTAAATGTCTTTATTGCACCATTACAATTAAGATTACAATGGCGAGTAGGCGAGGTTCAGAATTAACTGCTGCTCTACAACCTAACCTAAAAAGCCGTTGGGAGGTAATAAAGGAAAGAAATAAAAATAAAATAAAATAAAATAAAATAAAATAATAAAATAAACTAAGAATACGATAAGAATAAGAATAAGCCAATTACATAGAAAACCGCCAGAGGATGAAAGAACGAGCGCTAAGTTTAAATGAAGCAAACGACGACAGAAAACGTATATTAGAAGGAATGGAGTTATAATAATAGGAAGATTTGTAGGAGAAGGACGCAGTGAATTTACAAGAGCGATGGTGAGGCACAGACAAATCAAAACAGCGTCTCGTTGTCATAGAGCCGCTAGAGTGCATGGACAAATTGGAGCGAAGCAGTTCATACAGATACCTCGGCGTACCTGTTGCGAGTATTTTATAGACCAGACAGCGGAAAGTAGAGACTTTCTAGATTTTTTTAATCAAATGATCGATCTGCAAAAATTTGCAAAACTACGTTTTGTGAATTGTTTTCGAGTGCGACGCTCGGCAGGAGAGATTTTTAGTAACATAATAAACTGTGATATGTATCAGGTTTGTATTCTAACAATTTGGACCCCATCCTAACCCCAATACCGCGAAAAAATAAGTTTGTCAAGCTAGCATGCAGTATACTCGAACCACTGAGTGGTGGCTACCGAGCGTCGCACTCGAAAACACTTCACAAAACATAGTTTTGCAAATTTTTGCAGATCGATCATTTGATAAAAAGAAACTAGAAAGTCTCTACTTTCCGTACATTCAACCCTTGTCACGTGGAACGATGTGGAACATATAGTAAAACACTATTTTAATAGCGATGCAGAGAAAACTGATTTCAAAAACCAGGTTTTAAACTTCAAAACTAAGAAATTACAAGGAATAGACATAATGTTATAACTGATAATTATAGTTAAACTACAATACTGTCGTTTTGTTCTTTTTCCTTTATTGAATTAGTCATATTTTTATTTTATTGATATTTTTAGTGAAATAATTAACTGTAATGCGAATCAGGTTTGTTTCTAACAATTTGAAACCCATATAAACCCAAAGCACGCCAAAAAATAATTTTGTCCAGCTAGCATGTAGTATACTCGAACCACTGTACGCCGTGTCAGCTGATTTTATTCTCTTCCACCTGGACCACTGTTTGGCAAATTAAAGTCGAACCAATATTCTAATGGGTGATGGTATTTTTTGGAGAAATGGCACACCATTAGCCTCTGGCGTTAACATTGTTGCTTGTTATTTGTCCAGTGGTCAGCTCCAATCTTCAGAGACACGCAGAGAGCCGAGAGGCTGCGTGACACGCGACAGAAACGCCGGTGAATTATTTTCGACGCCCGATAGATTCTGCGTCCTCGCATAAATTATGAGCACCTTTGTTCCTGTCGACACGGTGCGCAGCACGGGTCACGGTCCGCGATCCTGTGATTGGACGTCGATATTCCGTCGATATTATCGATTATCCGTGCTGTCTTCAGCGAGATTAATGGAAATTAGCGCGCATCTCGCGTAACGCCCGCCCGCCTGTCGACGTGACTTCAAGCCCGTCGAACCGTGTACGCACAATATTTAACAGTATCGACAGCTCTCCCGTTCCCTCGTGCCCGGCGTTTTCCATTCCTTGGGTTTACGAGGAGCCAACGTATCGCGGCGCGCGGAAATTTTGGGCGCGTACCGAAAAGAAATTCTTAATCAAGCCGCACCGGCCGACCTGTGTTCCATGAATATTTTAACAAATATGAATATTTATAGCTCGCTCCCAATTACGTCGGCGAAATTACCTTTGCAACTAAATAGTGAGAGTAATTTGTGATTGAATGGACATTTTTCATGCGTACACTTATCCACTATAATCACTGGTAAACGCGGTGTTTAAAAATCTGTTGAATACGTCTTTCACGTAGCACAGAAAGGAGAGGAGAAGTCATACTAAATACAAATACCCATCGCTCGCAGCAAATGTATAAAGACATCACTGCTCTGTGAAGATCTCCAATGCTGCATCGAACTGAGAATAACTTTCGGCCTCGAGAGAAAAGGGTATCGTGTCTTGCAGCCCTGAGAATTGACGAGTAAAAAGCTCGTGTCCGTTTTATATATCGCATCCTGGAGGGTCCTCGGTTCTGGACGTGCCAACGTTCTCGAAACAGATCCCAAGAATTACGAGGCCGCTTCTGGATCGTGGCGCGGCCTCGTAAATATCCCCTGCGCCCCGCAATTTCCATCAAATTCGTCTCCTTCGCGTGTACCAGACGGGGGTTCAATGAATTTCGCGGCCCGAACGCCGGCGCGTGTAATCGACGTTTAGATATTTTTCTATTTCCAGCCGTGATAAACAGCCGACGAAGCGTCGGATTTATCGTCGGACGTTTCACTGGCCATCCGTAACGAAACAGGGCGAGCGCTCCTCTCGAAAAGGGGGGTATTTTTTAGCGACGCGTACAACAGCGAGTCGGCCGATACGTGTTCAGAAATCTGATCGCTCTGGATCGATTCCCCGATTGGGAGCAACTATGGAAAATTCGTGGACATGCGAGCAGTCTGAAAAAATAAAATTTCAACCCTCCTCCCGATTTCAGCCGATCCCCTAGTCCCCCGCAGTTTCTATTCGCTTATATTCGAAGGAAGTTAAGACTCGTTCACATTAGTCAAGTTTACTGGCTGCAAGTCGCTTGAAATCAGTAAACTAACCTGTTATTCACTTCACTTGAAGAGAGTGTTCCAACTTGTCTTGCCTTGAAATGATACAACTTGAATAGTGTGAACGTACGTACAAGTGTGAACTTAAAGTCACGAAGCGACGTGAAGCCAGTAAACTTGACTAATGTGAACGAGGCTTAATTGATCAAATTAATTGGAAAAGCTGTGCTGCTTTTGTTCTTCGTTCTACGGGTTTTTCGTCTCACATTCCTCCATCCTTTTACGTCTCTGCTTTTCCTACCCTTCAAGCCTTCCTTCGACAGATAGCTCTGGCTACGCCTTGTACCGAATTAAATTCGAAATGCGATCTTAACAAAGTTTCCCATTGAATCATATCACCGAGCCTAGACACCAAAGAGGAAACTCCGCGGGACTTATACTAGACTCTATAGACTAAGGTATGAAAAGCCCCAGAAGGGATCCCGGACGTCCAGGAACCCTCGTACGGTGGATCAAGTGCAAATCGGGAGCAGAAAATCCGGGGTTCGAAAAATCTGTCTCCAGGCTCCGGCATTGAAGTGACACGACGGTGGATGAACGGGTTCAATATCGTTAAGGCATGATCTCTCTACAGCCGGCAAGCCGAGCGGAAGTCCGCGGCCGCCGATTCATTCACGACCCCCGAGCGTGTTGGATGAACCACTTTTCGCGTCCCTGGACGAATGAACTCCCCGTCGAATAGAAAGAAACCCCTGATACACTTCGAGGCTTATCGCGGGGAATTTCGTTCTCCGCGTGACCGTCCCTGATTTATGCAAGTCAATTGTACCCGCGTAAAAAGGACGGCACGTAACGTGGCGGAGAGGAACGCGAGAGCCGCGCACAAAGTGGATTACACGCCGGCGAAAGAATGCAGGCAGAGACAAATCCAGCGGCGTCCCTTTCACTCGTTTAGGGGCAGCAATTTCGTTTTCGACCGTACCGAAATCTTTCCCGCCTTCGCGCTCCAGACAACGGCCGGGCAAAGTGAATTCCAGCACGATCCCTTGGACCGCGGAGCTGGTTTCCTCTCGTGGCTGGCTAAACACACGGGAGACGCATCAGGCTCGCTCGTGCAGGCCGCGCGCGCACACACGCCACGTATGTACGCTGACTAAACGCGAAGGCACCACGCATACCGACTACGGAATTCTGCATTACAATTTATGCTGATTTATATGCACCTGGCAGGCTGCACGCTGCCTCGCACATACGACCTCGCCAGCCAACCCCTCCTTCTCTCGCCACCTCTTTTTCTTTTCCACCTTTTATTCGTTTCGTTTTGCGTTTCCTCGTCACTGTTTTCTCTCACTGTACGAGCGCCGCGCCGGTGGAGTATGAGGGAGAAGCTTGTCAAACACCGCGAGTACGTGTAGTTGAATGGACCGTCTGATTTAATAGCGAGTGTTCTACTTGCTTTGGTATTAACGAGTTTATTACGGCGTCAAGTTATTATCTTCTTCTGTGCCAACATCCAGTGTGAGCCACCCCCTTTGCCTAAGCATATTTATATTCACCAGTTTAATGTCCCCAGAACCTTCTTTGCTCCGCACACATCCCCTCGGCTCCTCGCGTCTCCGTTATAATCAATTCGTTAACCACCGCCGCCTGTCCACGGATCAATAATCGATGCGTACGCGTGTACCACGCATCCATCTCAAGTCTGTCCAACAGCCACTCATCAGTCATCCCCATACTCCTTAAAGGGTGTCAGCCCTCACAGTCGACCAGCCCCGTGCATCCCCGAAGTTTAGTATAGAGTTTTTCCCCGGCACTGTTTGCCCCTATAGACTGTTATCCTCATCCTAACCCAGTTTGCGTCACGCCGTCTCCGTTTCTCAGGGAACTTGAGCCTCCTCCGGTGCTTACCCAGTTGGCACGAACCCGCGATTCCAGGTCCAAGCAGCCTGTCGGTACAACAAAGAGCGAGCCTCTTCCTCTGTGAATGCTAATCGCCGTCGACTCGAGGGATTAAAGTGACTCGCCGTGGTCCCGTGGCTGTCCTTTTGCCGCCCTACGTGCTGCCTCTTGCGAAGGGAGGGAAGCGGACGAGCCAGCACGCTTTCCCTCTGTTACGCGCGCCGTAAAAGTGAATAGGTTTTCTAATCAGTCCTGAGCGGCGGGTCGAACGAGGGGATAATAAACGCTGGCGGGTGATTCAGTTCGACCGTCTGCTCGGTTACGATTCAATTCGAAGCGGACGCGTGTGGAAAGTCTGAGACTAGGAGGGTTAAGGCCGTCGCGCGTTTTCCCGAAGCCAGGCGCGGTGAAGCGAATCGAAGGAATTAATAATAGGTAATGAATTGTCGCTGCGCTTCGGTTTACTGCGCGTAGCTCCATAGGAATCAATTGTTTATAAACTCTAGGGGAGAGTCGTGCAGTACCGACCAGCTTACAGACCTGACCAAAGCTGGGTCTCGCTTCTTTGACCAGATATTAGCACTTTATTTCAATTAATCAATGAAAATCACAATTCTTCTTTATAACCCATTTCGGGGTCATATTGTTTACTCCATTGCTCTCAATGTTCCGACAAGTAAACATTCACTTATAAGGAATGGAGTTCCCCGATTTGGAATATATATTTTTAAAGTACTCATAGTAAATAAGAAATCCTGAAAATTATATCTGCAATGGACCTATTTTACTCATGTTATCAATAATATTCAATATAGCCTCAAGGCGTATGCGAAAAACGGCAAAATCCTCTTATTTAAAAATACTTGGCTAAAATCTGGCATCTGTATGTTTTTTGAGGTGCTGAATCCGAATATGATGTTATTTTTTGTGAAAAAAAAATTTCTAAGGTAGTTCTGTTAATAAAAAATCGGTTTTTTGAAGATAACTCAAAAACGAAAGGCCGGAGAATTTTTTAGATAGACGACTTCGAAGTTATCATAGGGAAACATGATGAAAACACTTACAATTTTATTCGAACACGGTAGAGCAGTCAATGTGAAGATCGTCGAACAATGCATGACTTTCGGTTTTTAGGTTTTAAAGGATAGGACTTAAAGAAAAGGTTTTAAAGAAAAGGACTTTTTAGGTTTTTCAGCCTAACCTAAAATGATTATGAATTGGTATCTTGCCCTATGGGCCCAGATGTAGCCCCTGGGAGTTAAAAACAGGGTAAAATGGATTTTGAAGTAAATTAGTACGATTAATCCGAATTAACTACCTTAGGATTTTTTTTTACACACACAATAACATCATATTCGGATTCAGAACAACAAAAAACATACAGATGCCAGGTTTTAGCCAATTATTCTTAAATAAGAGGATTTTGCCGTTTTTCGCATACGTCGTGAGGCTATGTTGAATGTTATTGATAACATGAGTAAAATAGGTCCAGTGCAGATATAATTTTCTGGGTGTCTTAGTTACTATGAGTACTTTAAAAATATATATTCCAAATCGGGAAACTCCATTCCTTATAAGTGAATGTTTACTTCTGAGGCATTAAACGTATACGTTGATATTCAGTTGGTTAAAAGTTATTTTTTAAAGCTGATCTTTTGTTTCTCGTGTAAGTAAATGATTTTGTTCTATTATGTATACTATCATATACATACATAAGTCTAGTCTATTAAGTTTAATAAAACGTCCTAGTTCTCCAATAATCTTTTGCACATAATGTGCCATGACCTAAATTGTTTCCCCGTGTTTGTCGTACAGTACCGACCATCCAACTGTCGTGCAGTAGCGAGCAACAGACTCTGTTAACCAGTAGAGACCAAAATTTTCTTATCTGTAAGTTCAATCTGTTAGCAACTCAGATTAATTTATAAGATGTTCATTTATTCTTCTTTCTACTTATTCCCGCAGAAAAATAAAGTAAATAAGAATGGGTATGATAAACTAACAAACAGGAAGCTAGAGATTTAATAAAGAAGTTATCCAGTGTGTTATTTGCAAGCAGAGTTGGGCATTAACTAAATAAAAAATTATGTAAATAAGGATCAAATAAAAGTTACTTTAACTTTATGAGAATTTATTCGATGAATAAAGTTAATTTTTTTTTCGATGAGAATTTATTCGGCGAACAAAGTTTTTTTTTTTATTCGTTATTCGAAATTTTATTTAAATAAACGTTGCCCATCTCTGTTTGCAAGGAATCATTTGACAAAGATTGGGTGCAGTGTGCCGACTGTGACGGTTGGGCACACGTCGAATGCACAGATTAGGAGAATATTAATTATTTTACTTGCGAGTTTGTACAAATAAAATTTGAAAAAATCTTATATTGTACTAATTAAATGTCTTTTTATTAACATTGTTAATCATTTAAACCTAAAAATGTACTAATTTAATAGTTGGTCGGTACTGGACGACAATTTTTCGTTTCCTAGAAATTACAACTTTTTTACTTTTGCGAATTATCAATTCTTATTATTAAATTTCACAAAAATAATTTCCCTCCACTTACTAACAAGGGAACATCCCGAACCCGGAAATTCGAAAAATTCTGAAACTTTGTGAATATGTAGGGAATTTCCTCCTGATTTCAACGCAATTTTTATTTGCTGCCCAAATTCACTCAAAGGGGCTGTAATTGACCGCTGAATATCCGGTTATTTTCCGATTTTGTGTTATAACTCGTGAATTGTAAAGTAATTTTTTCATCAACTGATAGATCTAAATAAAAGAAGTAACTTTTATCGTGAAACTTTTTTCTATCTCTTACATTTCGCGAGTTCTAACACAAAATCGGAAAATAGCCGTATTTTCAGGGGTTGATTTCACCCCCTTCGAGTGAATTTGGGCAGCAAACAAAAATTGCCTTGTAATCAGGAGGAAATACCCTACATACTCACAAAGTTTCAGAATTTTTTGAATTTTCGGGTTCAGGATCCTCCCTTGTAAGTTCCATCTATACTACAAACACATTTTGAATTTCTGATTTTTATCGACTCTACCCCAAGATATAACAAAAAAAACTTAGAGCGGTCGGTACTGCATGACTCTCCCCTACTCTTCGTATCGCCGTGTTTCGCTTCGCCGCGCTTCGCGAAAATGCGCGGCGGCCTTTAATTTGCCGGCCACCGTCCACCGCGTACGAAATCGTCGACCCTTCGCCGCTCACATCGAGGGCCGCGAAACGAAATTACATACCCGTGCACTTCCGACGTCGAAGGTCATGAATTATTCCCGCCCCGTTGTTTTCCCAAGATTCCGCACGGCGGATAGGCGATAAAAGGCCGACGCAGCGGCGTTTTATCGGTCGCGCGGACTAATCGGATTTACGAGGCGCTAATGACGGTTCTCGTCCGCCTTAATCGTTGGATTCCAGCGCGAAACGCTCTGCGTGCCACCAGCGATTAAGACGCTGCTGGTTTTGCCCCGCCCGGGATAGTATTTGCTAGAGTGGCTTGCAGCGCGGGCTCGATGGAATAATTTCGAGTCCCCGACGCGTTATGCACCCGACAACCTTGCACACTTTCGCTTCCCCCGGCATTTCCACGGCGACGGTCGCCGGTAGCAATAAATCAGCTTCCCTCCGCGGTGGACACTTCTATATCCCTCGCACCACTCCCTTTATCCGATCTTCTGCTCGATGGAAACATCCCAGGCTGGCCTTTGTCGACTCCCCCTCCGCCCACCCGGAACCCACCCCCCGTCCAGCAACGTATTTACGTTGCTTTCGCGCGGCGGAAGTTTCTTGAAAAACTGCCGCGCTCAAGTTTGCAAAACTCGCCCTCGTCCCCGCTCATCGAACTTAGCATTCACTTTGTCCCTCTGTTGCGCGTCAACCCCTCCACACCCTCCACCCGCCTCGGCTGGACGCTGCAGCATCCGCGGCGAATATTTTCGAAGGCGTCTCGCGGCGAATCGTGGGGTTCGGATGAAATGTTAACATCGCAGGGAAGATTCAGTTTTTAATTTGAAAACTAGAAAAGCATTCTTGCGCATCGATGCATCATCGTTCTCAAGGTATTGTATTGTTACATGCCTGACGATAGTGTCATCCATCTCATTCCACTTCGTCTACGATAATCCTATGTTAAGTAATTCTTCAGCCTCGCCTCACACTTCGACTAGTCTAAGCAGTCTACGTACCTGAGTCTAGCGAGACCTCTAGAGCCTAGAGGCTCTTCCAGGTTGGATAATTAACTCCTGTGCAAATAACGATAAGGGCTGGAAGAGAACACGTGGGTCTAGTGAGAGTAAAAAACGGCGACCTTGTTATGTAGGGAAGCTTCGAAAGCGAGGGCACTTTCGCCAAGGGAGGGAGGATCTTCTTTTTTTTTTACAAACTCGTGAAAACAGGTAGACTGGTCGGGGAAATGGTAATCGAAATCAACGGCTTTTCGCCTCGATTCGAGGGTGATTTAACGAGACGCCATATTCTTTTAATTTTCCCTGTGGATTTTTCACAAACGATCGGGCGTGTCCCGTGATGAACGTTAAAAGGCCGCGCGAATAGATATAAATTCCGCGCGGCGAATAAACCTCGCGCCGTGAAACAAAAAGGAAGAAAGGAAATATAGGATAAACGCGGGACAGATGGACGAGACGGACGCGGGAGGGGATCGGTCGGGCGCAGTTTCGCAGCTTTTTTTTTCCGGCGACGGGTTGCATCGAAAACGACTGGGCTGTGTTTGTTTGTATGTGTTTTTTTTTTGTCCACTATGTTTCCATTTATTTTGTATATGGCGGCAGTACGATCTGCCCCGTCTCTCTTGTAACAAGAAAATAAAACGAAAAAAAATTAATACTTCCTCTTTGTCGTTATACTGTCTAGTAATTCGCAGTGTAATTACAACTCGACGCTCTCTCGATATATGAAAAAGAAAAGGAGAGAGAGAGAGAGAGAGAGAGAGAGAGAGAGAGAGAAAAGAAAAAGAAAGGTAAAGAGGGAAAACAGAATTATAACGAAAGCACGCCGCAGTGTCTGTTTCGTATCGCAATAGCCGCACACAGTTGACGCCGAGCGGTCGCTCGTTTCGCGTATTTTAAGATCTCTGCCCCTTAAGTTACGCTGGCCGCAGCCTTAGTCTTAAGTAACGATTTGAAAATGTTTTTACAGCTACGATATCTCTCCGTGCGTCGTGTCTCTTCATCTATCTCGGTTCGGTGCTCGACTACATTTCCTCGCGATGTGCCGTTCCGTCTGCTACGGAAGCTCGAGTTATGACCGACTTATCTGCGACCGATTCCATTCGGCGGACACGACGCCACTCGTCCGACAAATTCGCCCGATCGAGATCACCAAATTCTCAAGCGAGGAGAGAGAGGAAGCTTAAATTAAAGTTAAATCCGATACGGCGTAAACATTTCTGCCGGATCGCCATTCGACGCGTCCGCGCGCTGATTGTACTTTTATTCGTTCTCTTTTGGACTCGCTCGAGCGCGATAAGTACGTAAAATGAAGAAATAAAAGAAGGCGATTGTGGAGAGCATTTGTCGCGTTCCTTCCTCCAAGGAACCACGTCTCCGCCTCGGCTCTTACTCTAATTAAGGATTAAGAAACGTTTAAACGGCTACCAGTCGCGGCGAACGCTTGTCCCTGGGTCAAAGGTTCTCTACGGCTACGTAGTATTGTCGTCGGCGATATAAAGCACTATGTTGCGCGTCGATCGCGGTAAAGCTTAGTCGAGGCCTTTTTCCGTGGCGATTAAGTACTCTGCGTCGACCAGCGGGCGAAACGAATAAAAGGAAACCCTCGCGACCCTAAATAATTTCATTGATCAGCTCGTCGCGTGGAAAACGGAAGAAATACGATCGGCGAAATTTTAGAGAATTTTCGCGCCGCGTGGTACGCCATCGTGAAGGTGACAAGCCTCTTATCGCTGAATATACGAAGTGAAGGCACAAGTTTAGGAGAACGAATCTGTCGCCAAGTTCAACCATGGATATCCAGCCTCCGCATGGATCTGCATCCGAAAACACCATGGAAACGGTTTCCTACCCTAGTAACACGCCTCCCACGATCTTCCAATATATTCCACGTGATTTTGATTTAAAAGATTCGCGAACCGATCCTGGCGATTCCAAATTCGCACCTCGACGCGCCATTCTTTTCAGAAATTCTCTCGCGGATTTCCCGACTGCTCTTTTTATATATATATAATTTCGCTCTCCCCCTTTCTCCCTTTCCTTTCATCCACGAATCGCGTAATTATTAAGGCACAACAAGCAGACGATTCGCGATCTTTTCTGAATCGACTGCGCGACGGAAGCTCCATATCGAGCTCGTTACGTTCCACGAGAAGACAGTCGACTGACGTTTCTCAGAGGCGAAAAGGGGGGAAGGCTAGTCTTCGCGCGAGTAAGAAGGTGTCGGGGGAAAGGGGGAGAGCGATTGTCCGTATAAAGAGGGAAACACTCATGCATCTTTCATGGGCAGGGTCGTCGTTAGACGAGGCTAGGAAAAAAGGACACCTTCGCTCGTCGTCGTTTCCACGTCTTATTTCGCGTTCCCTGGTCCCGTTTGCCGCGTGATCGATCAATCGACCCTACCCGCCGACGCAAATATTGATTCCCCCCGTCTGCTTCGAATAAACATCCCTCCAATCTCCGTGGCTCCCTGCCGCGTGCTCCGGCGACGCATTCGTATTCCTTTCTGCTCGCGGCTATCCTGCAATCCACTCGCGACAGGGGTTTGTCTCAAAGATCGTACGTCGACTCTGACGGCGCGGCGAGCACGCGATATCCCCGCGGAACCTTTCCCATTCGAGTCGATCAAGCACAGCACGCGTCACCAGCCGCGCGAAACAAGGAAGAATAACGCAGGGAAAAACGAAGAAGGCGTGGTGGACGACGCACACGAGGACTGGATGTTGCCCGTTGCCCCGGGGTGGCGGCATTACAGAAAACGACGCGTTCCGTCGTTCCCTGCGGCGGAGCCGTTGCGTAATGACCGTGCGAAGTGGGAGCAGCAAACGACCCGAAGCGTCGTCAGAATTTGTGGCCCGGGTTATAGGGGATTGTACGATTTCCGGCTTCGAAGGGCGGTACGTTTCCGGTGGTGCGTTTTCCATGGCACGGAGGCGGGAACCGGGGACAGGGAAGAACGAGGCACCGCGAAAACGCGTTTCGATTACGTCTACGAGACGAACGAGGACAGAGCCAACAGCTACTAATAAATTCGAGTTCGCTACGAGAGGGGAGCCTCCTCGATTTCATCTACCTCTGTAACTCCCGGGGGAGGGAGCAGGTGAACGCATCAAGAAAACCGTGAAATTCTACCGTTCAACGAAATCTATGAAAACGAGAGTCGCGGGGTGGTGCCGGCAGGAGGATGAGAGAGAGAATATTTGTTAAGAATCTCCTGCGGCAGCCCAAGTACGCGTTTCGACCGCGAAGGGGTGGGAATCCGTGCCATTTTCCTCCGTGGCTCGCGGAATCTCCTCTTCCTTCCGCGGTGGCGGGCCGAGGCCGAGCTCGCTTCCGACGAAACCGCGGTCCCCGTCGTTTCGAGCCTTTCAGCCCCGAAGACCGCCGAGGGGTCGTCGCGCGTCGTCTATGGCCGCTCCACTCTACTCCATCGCTGCTTCCTGGAGAGCGTGCAGATGAGCGTAGAGGCCGTCGGCCGCTATTAGATCGTCGTGAGTGCCCATCTCCGCGACCTTTCCCTTCTCCAGCACGCAGATCACGTCCGCGTTCCTTATAGTGGCCAGACGATGCGCGATGGTGATGCACGTTCTGCCCTCCATGGCTTTGTCCAGCGCGGCTTGCACCACCTGCGCGAGAAATTGTCGTGGAAAGTGAGTTTGGGGAGGACTACCTTCCCTTCGCCTGCTTCTTTATTAGCACAATCTCGTCGACTGAATGTCTCAAGGGATTAATTACAGTGGAAATTCCATAAACATGCGATGAGCTTGTCTGAATGACTGATGAACGTGCACTAGGCTTTGCAGAAGATTAAGGAGTCGCCGGAGGGTTGTCACACAATTCGAAGCGCGCCAGGAATTTTCAGGGTTTGATCGATAATCGATGAGGAAGGGACGTCGTCAAGGCTCTGCCCGTAAACTGGCGGAATGCTTCGAATACTTGCTCTAATGCGCGACATTCAATCTATCACTTTCCCGATTTGCGCGGTGTTTACAATTCTTTTTTGTAAAATTCTATGACTATTTCAACGATTGAACGTCTGTCACGGGTCTATTCTATTCTTCATTTTCGTTACCGACGAACAAAGCGGGTCTTTCAATGCCGGTGAAAAGTTCAGTGGAACGAACAGAGATTTGGCGAGCCGTGCAGTAGCGTGCAGTGGCACAAGCGCGCCCCACTGTTTTCCTACCGGTCAGGGGCAACAAAGAGCACGGCAGGGTGGTCGTAAGCAGCCGCGAAACAATAATTGCCGTGAAATTCGTTTGCCGGGCGAGCAGCCCGCAGCAGCTCGTCCAACAACAATTGAATACTCGCGGAGCCCCAGTATTTCCGATTGTTGCCATGGATAATGCTATTGCGCGGCGTTGTTGACGATCGTTGCCGATTTCGAGGGCCCGTGGCTGGAATAATCGATCCTGGCGGTTTAGAAAATAAAGCGTCCTTAATCGCTCTGAATCTTCGACGAAGGGGAAAAGGGTCTCGCGCATAAATATCCGCGCTGAAGGGTTTCTCGTGGCCTCTTAATTGAAAGCACCTCTTAAGTAATAAAGGAAATGGCGCGCAGACTCGCGTAACAAGATGCTTTATCGCGGGGTCCCGATCGAACAGCGCGGAAACGTATGAATTTTAATTCCAAGAAAATTACCATACAAAGTGTGCACGTTCCATTACGTAGCACGGCAACCGGTTAGACGTCGCGATATCTTTTTTTCCCCCGCCTCGAGTCGCGCTTTTTGCTCGTATTGTTCATTAAAATCCATCAGGATCCATTAATATTCATCAGCCGGCGGGCTCGAGCAACACTACGCTGCTTTACAATGCTGCACCGCGCTGTTGTTCGCGACATAGTGTCCCGATATTCATCGTTCGCTGCGGCAAAATATTTGGATACACCCTTTGCCACCCAGGGCAAACGAAACAACGAAAGCTGGGGGGTGGCTGTGTGTCTGCGGCGGAAGTGTTTGGAGTAGAACCACTGTTCTATTTCCGAAACAATTCCTCAGTAAACTGCTGAGTTAATAGGTCATATAGAAATTTTGCTTTTCATTTTGGGGTAAAACCGCGTCTTGTGTGAACGATAGGGTAGGTTTGGCCGATGCTTGAATGGAAGAGGAAGCTCGATCGATCCCAAAGAGATTTCGACGGTTGTCGATACACGTTTTCAGAGGTCATTAACTCGATTGACCGTGGGGGATCTCGAGAGGACGGTAACGAGCACGACCGCAAGATTTTCAATTGGACCCAATCGTGTTTCATCGATGGGCATTGGGGATTCTAAGGTTATCGGCGTCTTCAGTAACCGCGGTCAACTCTAACCTAGCATTACGACACTGTTAATTAATCCCAGGTGTAACACAATGTCGAGGCAACCTCGAATACGTCGTCTTTGTCTTCTGGAGAATTCACCGTCCACTTCTCTTGGACGTTTGTTTAACTTTCTTTCCGCGTTTGCACGTGTATTATGTTACTGAGTACACCTCGTGCTTTCAGACTAATTCTATGACCTCTCCTTTAGTGTTCTCGCGAAGCTCTTTGTGACATCTTAAAGGATACGTTTTATTGACGATACTGAACCGAAGAAATCACAGTTAAAGTGAATTATGAAATGGCACGAAACGATGAGGGGTATGAAGAGTAGCAGGGTTTGAATTTTTTGATAGAGTATAACAGATGCTTAATTACTTTCTGAATACCATGAAAATTGTACTGAGAGATCTTACCTTCTCACTCTGAGTGTCAAGGGCAGAGGTGGCTTCGTCCAGGAGCAGGACTCGAGGATTCCTGACCAAAGCTCGCGCTATCGCTATACGTTGCTTCTGTCCACCGGAGAGCTGCGTGCCCTTAGATCCTAACCTAGTATCGTACCCCTGTAACAATAACCAAGGATCATCTCTCATTGAGTCTCAAATAGATATCTCGATAGGATCGAACCGTTCCAAATCAAACTGTTACTCACTAATGGTAGAGAGCTGACGAAGCTGTGGATGTTCGACTTCTTAGCGGCCTCGATGACCTCCTCCATCTGCACGCAACGAGAATTGTCACCGTAGGCGATGTTCTCGGCGATCGTCCTGTCGAACAGGACCGGCTCCTGGCCGACCACGCCGAGCTGAGAGCGTAGATTGCGCAACGAGACCGAGGTGATGTCGCGACGGTCCAACGTCACTGTGCCACAGATGGGATCGTACAGTCGTTGAAGCAGCTGGATACAGGTGGACTTGCCGCATCCACTTTGCCCGACCAGGGCGACCATCTGGCCAGGCTTCACTATCAGATTCAGGCCCTGCAGAATCTGCATCTCCGACCGCGTTGGATACTGGAACTCGACTTTCGAGAACTGTATCAAACCTTCCGCTTTCTGAAACCGTCAATTGTCGCGCTGTTGGATAACTGGCTCCTCTGATTCGAGTATTTGGATGTCGATCAGTATTATCCTCGACCAAATTAAGAAGAAAGAGGGAAAGAATGACTCGTTCGCGTTTCATTTATGTATTCCTTCAAACTACCATTGGCTGTTTGAAGTATTTAACAAAGCAAGCTTGCCCAGGCCGAGTCACGACGGGGAAATTGTTTATCGAACGGACGAGCGACGTTTCGTTCGCGAGGCACGTTGCACGCGGCAATTTCGAGCGTTTGCGTAGCGAGTTGGAAACGTCGTTCACTCGTATCTCTTCATTAAACGCTTTGGAATTCTAAAGCGGTCGTGTTGGCCTCCGATCAAACACTGCCTCGCGTTTTGAGCGTAATTAACGCGTGCTGCCCCTAGGCATCCCTGTGTGAACACCATAAATTCGATAGTTTGCTAAACAGTCGTAATGAAACGACATCTGGATTACCGTCCACGTGGACAACCGTGTCGCTACCTCATCTTTAGATGACACCGCAGTCATTGTATCTAGTTTCTACCGCTGTCCACTGAGAAGTGAAATAACAATCACACTCACCCAATCCAGATCTTTGTCTTCCGAGTCTGGTGGGGAGGCGATCTCCGGGACCCTGTCGAGCAGCTTGAATATCCTTCCGGCGGAGATCTTGGCGGTGTTGAAGTTGGGAGCGAAAGCTAGAGCCTGTCCCAACATCCACGAGCCGAAGATCAACGCCTCGGACACCTTGATCACGTCCTGATAGTTGAGGCCCTCGGTGGCCACCAGTGATCCACCGTAGTAAAGACTCAGGGCGTAGCCGAAGAAAGGTGTGGTCTGGCCGCAGGAGAACACTAATCCCCTGAGTCTGTTTCTGATTCTGGTGGCGGCAGCCACGTGATCCAGCTCAACGCAGTATCGTGCCAGAAAGGCCTCCTCCTTACCCAGACTAGCCACCGTTCTAATGTTCGAGATCGCCTCGACGGCGATCCTCGTGGCTGCCTCCATCTTCTTCTTCTCCTGCAGGCCCTGGCCGCTCATCACCCTCGCCTCGAAGAACACCGCGCCGAGCACCAAGGGTATCGAGACCACCGAGACCAGCGTCATCTTCCAGGTGTAGTACATGGACAGGCCTATCCCGAGCACCAGCGTCGACAGGGCCTGAAGAATGGAGCCTATGCGAGTCCCCGTCGCACCCTGAACAGCCCCGGCGTCCGAGGAGAGCCTGGCGCAGAGCGCACCCACGCTGTTCGTGTCCTCGTCGTACCAGCCCATCTCTTGCTTCAGCATCGCGCCGAACGTCATCCGCCTGATCCTCGTGGTCATACGCACGCCAGCCAGGCCAAACATGTACATCTGCAGGAACGTGCCCACGCCAGTCACGATACCGACCACGAGGAACATGATGGAGAAGTTGACCGTCTCGCGACGCACTTCGTCGTCGTCTTGGAGACCCAGCACGTAATACACTTCACCGAAGAGGACCGCGAACGCTGGGAACGACGCGCCCACCATCGCTGCTGCTAAACACCCTGCGGCACCAGTATAATTCTTCTGTCAGTGGGTTTGCTCGGTGGAAGGAGCAGTGGTAGCTTTGGATATTAGGAGTACCTAGAAGCTGGGAAGGGAAGGAATCGAAGGGGTTTACTATATTTCTTCATTTCTGTTATTGGTGTAGGATAGGGAATAGTTAGAGATTCTAGGTTTAGATGAGGATTGTTGCGCACTGTGAAATAGGTAACAGAGCAGCCACGATTGCTTTCTATCGGTTCTCAACTGAGAGGATAGAAGAACGAGAGAGGGAATAATAAGCGAATCAATTGCGCAGTTATGCTCAGTGCTAACCGATTATATTGTAAGGCCATTCCGGCTTGTTGAGCCCGAATATCCTCATCATCGGTGCATCGTACGGCTTCTCATGCTCCTCCAGTGGATTCCCCGAGGTCTCCGAGGCGCCCGCCAAAGACAAACGATGAGAGTGCATCGACAGAGTGGAGAACTGTCGCTTCAATTGCGGCTTCTGTTTCTTTATGACTGCTGTCACTGTCTTCGCGGCTGATGCCGTTGCTTTCGCTAAGTGGACAAGAACGGAGGCGTGTAATTAAATACAGAATGACGCTCTGTCGAATGTGCAGGCCGTTTCAATTGTTCTGGCCAACAGAAACTACGCGAAGCGTGTTTCTCTATTTCGTTTCAACATGAAGCACACTTCGTACAATACCAATTCTCGTGAAAGTTCGAACGTTTCACAAAGCAAGGAAAAATCTACAATTTGCCTGCGAGGAGAAAGTGGCCAGCCGCGAGTTTCAACAACACCAGGAAGGAAAATATCCACGTGGATTACCTCTGGCGGTCGCGCTGGCGTCGGCGGAAACCAGGCCGTAATAGTGATTCCCTTGGGCGAGCAGCTGCTCGTGGGTGCCGTCCTCGACTACTACTCCGTCCTTTATAAATACTATCCGGTCGGCGTTGGTGATGGTGGACAGCCGGTGAGTGACGACAATGGTCGTTCTGCCCTTTGACGCGGCGTCCAGGGCCCTTTGCACGGTCGCCTCGCTGTGGAGATCCAGGGCGGAAGTCGCCTCGTCCAACAAAAGTATGGCCGGTCGTCTGACCAGGGCTCGCGCAATCGCGATCCTCTGCTTCTGTCCGCCCGACATTTGCGACCCACGCTCCCCAACTGGGCTGTCGTAACCCTGCAACAAAAATTCCACCGATAACTTCTCGCTTCCTGCGCCCCCAAAAGACGAAGTTCAAATCGGGAACAGTTGGTACATCGAACCCTTCGATAGCCTCGATTGAGATCTAAGTCGAACACAACGTTGCCAATGAAGCTGATTCAAATCTTTGATAAATGATAAACGGCTTTATCATATTTTGATATTCCTCTTTCGTTCGTTGATAATTGTCGACAGAAGAGCGCTCCCGCCATTTAATTGGCACGCGCACAAGAGGCCATCGAGGACTCCGTGGTTCGAAATAATGATTATTTAATTAATGACGGGGCGAGGTGCGTAGTGCTCACGTAGCGCGGAGAGGGATTTAATAAATTTACGAGGAGGAGCACTTCGTGTAACGTTAATGTAACACAGTTTAACCCTGTAGGGACTAGTGGACTCCAGAGTCCCATTCAGACTAACACATTTTTATTTACGTTCTATCAATAAGGTATAGTGACCTTTAGTAGGCAGGGAAGAAACTGTTTGTACGATCAGAACCCGAAATTAAACTTTTTACTGTTATAAACCAGTGAATCCAGTCGACGCTATTGATCGTGATCTGTGCCTGTTGCAATTTGTCGACTATTTTTATAAATTGAAGTAAGTAAAAGAACTTTTTATAGTAAAATAAGCATGTATATAGTAAAAGTGAGTCATAATTGACAAAATACTGTATGGGCACTGCACTCTATTTACGTTATATATAGGGGCTTTCGGGTTAAAGTTATGGGACGTGTATGTCCCACCGGGACTTAGGAATAAATATTTATGAAAATTGTTAAGTACTTATATCGTCGGTGATAGTGCAAAACCGCGTATGAGCAGTTTGTAAATACCGCGGATCTGCATTCTTCCGATTTTACAGGAGGAAGAGAAAACTTAATAGTTTAGCCATTTTAAGGGATTTCTTTGACTGAACTTTTTTGGGACAGTTTTAGCACTCCTTGTAATAAATACTAACATCAATGGTGCGACTTTTAAAAAAAAGGGAAACAGCGCTTGGCAACCGTGGGCGCGAAATCTCAATTTTGCTACTTTTGCAGATCCGCGGTATTTACAAACTGCTCATACGCGGTTTTGCACTATCACCGACGATATATCATTCCTATTTCTTTAAATATTCGTATTATTCTATATTATTTGTTAAATCGTGTATAATTACATATTTTTATTAGATTTTATGTCATTTATCGTTACTACCAGCGTGCGGACCAATTATGCTCAACAATGAAGGGGGGAACTGACGCTGTTCAGTCACGCACACCATTACCACCACTCTGAAGGTGTTTTTCCCCCCTTCATTGTTGACCATAATTGGTCCGCACGCTGGTTACTACAGCAACAAGATGTCGGGGCGTCGACAAGAACAATGCTCTTGTGAGTCTTTATAGATCATGTTTCAAGAGTAGACTTTTTTCAATTTACTTGAGTTATGTATAACGAATGCGTGGTTGTTATATAAAAAGCAAAATAAAGCAAACCAGCACTTTGTTCTCCATAAATCTAAAAAAAAAATATTAAAATTAAAAGATTTCAGAAAAGAAATTATTCAAAGTTTATTTTATTGTGACAAAAAAGTACGTGGACGCACAAGTGGCATCTTTTCGAATAGGACTACCAAAATTTCCAAAACTCGCAAGCAGGTACCCACGGAAGACGATTTAATTCATTACATCATTTTCCATTATTTTGCGAATGTAGGCAAAGATGCACTCTTTGCATTCTAAATAAACCGTTTTCATTTTGCGAAAAGTGTAATGTATATCTGTGTTGTAATAAAAACAACAGTTGTTTTTATGATTAGCATAACAAAACAGAATAGATATTTAAAATTATAACCGCTTAGCCGTCTAAAATTGAGAGACTTTCGGATATGTATAGATAACTTCCGAAAAACAATAGTTTTTTTACTGAAACTTTTTTTTTAAGTAGTTCATAATACTATGTAAAGATAGTAAAAAAACGGGAAATCTTCATCAAGCCGTTGACTTGTAAAAAAATCCACAAAATGTACACATTTTCCGAGGGTTGAAACGGGTATACCCCCTTAAAGAAAGCCCTCCTACTTATTCCACAACCAAGTACCACCCCAATCGCACATTTACCTCTCTAATCAATACTCGATTAACGATCCACACGAACACGTACTAAACGATGCCCGGTGCTCGAATAAAATTTCACGAGCCCGATCGTCGGTGTTCGCGAACTACACCGCCCAATCGTTCTCCATAAACCGGAAAATGTCTGGTCCACTTGTTTCCGCGGGCGGTTGCGTGTCCTAAACACGTCGCGCGGTACAGCGGGCAGAGGTTGGAGGCATCACGCTCGTCCACCGATAATTCGGTAATAAACGCCTAATCGTGGACGCAGCCGTAATCAGGGATACTGTTATTTGCTGGCGCGCGGTTTAACGCGGCTGTTTTATCGCCTGTTTGCCCGCCGGTTTCGCGGACCGACGGTCACACCTGAGACTATTGTTAACACGTTGCGAATTGAAAGAGAAACAGAACCTTGTATACGAGCTCTGCTTCCCATCCAATGAATATCTCGGATGACTTTAGCTGCGAACGTACTACGGCCTCGCAGAGTGTGCATTCGATGATTGAGGGACCAAATAGTAACGTAACGGGGGAACTAATTCAATACACGGAGGGTTAATTCATCAGTTCTTTACGATATAGAAGAGGATCAATTCGCAGCTCTGAATCGAAGCACTGATCACCGACAGGACAAACGGTGATCACCGTGGAGGTGGCGTGAGATCGAGATTAAAATTCAAAGTAAATTCACGGCTGGTGGATAGGATTCTAATTAGACGGCTCTTTGTGACGACCGACCGGGAGTCTACGATCCATCGACACGGGAACAGAACTGGGAGATGGAGGACGGTTTGGATGGTTTCACGCGGCGCGTGTGTACGTGTCCCGGAGACTCTTGACTGAAAAGTGACCGAATCAATCGGGGGCGTCTGTCGCGGCACAGGGGGTTGGAAAACTAAAATTCCGCTCTGCCGGCAGGGCGAACGCGAGGAGAATAGGAAAAAAGGGTTCGGGGGCGCGCTCACCTCGGGCAGTTTGCTGATGAAGTCGTGAGCGTTCGCTTCCTTCGCTGCTTTGATCATCTCCTCCTCGGTAATGCTTTCATTTCCGTAACGGATATTCTCCCGTATCGTCGTGTCAAACAGCACAGGCTCCTGCCCGACCACGCCTATGTGCGAACGAAGCCATTGAACATTCAGCTTGGCCACGTCCACGCTGTCCAGCAGCACCTGCTCGCCAACAGAAATAAAGGGAATCGCGTATCAATTGCCTTTGACGAGGATCCTCCGTTGCTCCATATAGGATCATCCCCCAACGTCCCGAGCAAACTTCCGCGGAGCATTCCACTCTATGTTTCATTCGCACACTGCACCGAACGTCTCAGAGACACCCTGTATGCGAAGATTGTCGCGCAAACGAATTTCAAGGGGGGCTCGTTTTATCGGTACCGTTGCAGCGATGACGTGGAAAATGTAAATGCCGCGCGGAGCTGGGCCGAAATCAGTATGCCGAATATATGGCGTAATATTTTCGACCGTGGGTAGGGCGTGACTGCGACGGATGCGGAACGCGGGAATCGTAAAACTTTTACTGCTGAGAAAACTCCGACGGCACTGTATTCCTGCGAGAAACGCTTCAAACTTGTCCCCCGTAAAACTCCCGCCCCCCCCCCCCCCCCCGTCGCGGGATACAGTTGTAATAATGGAATATTCACACGGCTGGGATATCGTTAACCCTCGGTACGGGATAAATAAATTCCCCGTTCCCGTGCAGCCCCGAATTCCCTGTAATTTAATCGGGCGAGGAATTGCTTTGCTCCCGTTCTGTGGCCCCGTAAACTTCCTTTCCCCGCCGGACGAAATTGTGACCATCTCTTGGGGGTGGGGGGGAGCGGGGCACGCGTCGAAAGGATTTTTCCGAAAGGGGTCGGCAAGAAAGTCGACGGAGGGTGGAGTTATTTTCTGAGCAACGCGGAGGATGCCGCGATGGCGCGTGCACCGGCTGCTTCTTCGACGCCCGCTATAATTTCGACGGGGGAGAAAAACGTCACCAGGATATTCATGACTCGGTTATTAACCCGCCTCGTTGCGTAACGTCCGTACAAAAATACCGCGCGCTCTTGGGTTCCAATAAATTACGCTGCCTCTTGGTAAACAAACAAACGAGGTGCGCGAAGCAACCGGCGGAAAATAGTAAATCTAGTGGCAGTAAGTACTGGGGGGCGTTGCGAAACTGCAGGTAGAAATATAAGTGGTTAATAGAATTGATCCACGGCGCTAAGGAGACTGTAATATGTCTCGTAAATGAATTATGCCCCGCATTTTCCTTGTTATTTCATTGGGGCGTATATCAAAGTGCGGAGGAAGGTGCCGTTTCTTAAATTAACCGAGGGTAATGGGACACGGGAGGCTTAATAAGGAGCTGGCGCGCGTTTTGAATTTCAACACCGTCGGCGTGCTCCGAGAAAGATGTCTTGAAAAAGTTACGGCTTAACGCCGGAGTCTTTCGTCCGGGGCAGTGCCATTTTCCCACCTTCTTCGCCGAGGAACGACGAGCATTTACATCTTATATTTTACGAACAGCCGCGCAGCTTCTCTTATCATCCCCACCCCCCCCCCCCCCCCCACCCCGTTGCCCCGAGCGATCTTAATTCTGCTTTTTACTCACTTGTCCCTGATGGGGATCGTAGAGCCGTTGGATGAGCTGCAGGCAGGTCGATTTGCCGCAGCCGGATCCGCCGACAAGGGCGACCGTCTCCCCGCGATTGATCTTGAGATTCAGACCTTGAAGCACCTTCACTTCTTTTCTGGCCGGGTACTGGAAGTGCACGTTCTTGAACTCGATCTCGCCGTTGACGTTGGGAAGCCTCTGGCCTTCCTTGCTCAAGCTGTCGATCGGTGGCACGTGATCGAGCACCTGGAAAATGGCAGCGGCGGATCCTCTCGCGACCGCGAACGCCTCGAGATGAGGCGACGTCAGGCCCATGTTCTGGGCACCTGCCAGGACGCCGAAGAACACTATGACCAGGACAGCGGGGGTGTACTCCTTCACCTCCTTGGGCCTGTCCTCCAAAATTAGCTGGACACCGTACCTAACATGGCGGAGAAACGCAGAAATTAGGTCTGAGGACCCTTCGACTTGGAATTTTAACGAAGTTTAGAGATATTCGACCCATATTGGTACTGTTCATCTTCCAGAATATAGAAGGAAGCGGTTCAAACGGTTTGATACTCGGTTGAACAAAGACACCCCAATTTGGCGACCCAATTTTCAAGGCAATGCGACGTTAGCTGTCAAGGTCCGCGGGGAGGAACGTAAACGAGGGACCCTACTCGTGTAACATCCCTCTCTTTTAAACCAAACAACTTTCTAAACGTTCCTCTCCATCCTTCAAGTGCGCAGAAGTTACTCGAGCCGTTTTCACCGCGAAGCGCGTGTTTGTTCTGCTCAAAGGCATTTGCTGTAGAAATATAGTTGCAACTTCCGGGAGTTTACTATGGGACGAACTATCCGCGAACAGAGAGCCCCCGGTAAATATTTTCAAGGGTAGGAATACGTACCAGAACGCCACGGCGTAGCTGATGTAGATGATGAACCACATGACGCCTCCGCCGACTCCGGACCACATTCCTCGCTTTATGCCGGTTCTATCCGCGGGCACCAGCTTCTCCGCGTATCTATCCACCTCCTTCTGCTCGCCATTGAACGCGATCACGGTCCTGATGGCGCCCAGGACCTCCTCAGCGACCGTCCCCGCCTGGCCGTACGCGGCCAGCTCCAGAGCGGTGAGAGAGCTTTGGACCTTCGCCACCACGGCCGTGGCTATCACGATGATTGGCGCGCAACTCAACACCACCAGCGTCAACTTCCAACCGTACACGAACGATATAATGATGGAGGAGATGAAGGAGACCATCAGGTACGTGAATACGCCAAGCTTCTCGCTGATACCGTCCTTCATCTTGTCCAAGTCCCTGCGAAACGGAGAGTAAAGAAGAAACGGGATCATTGCGCGGGCCAGTGAATGATTTTTTGCTTTCGACGATGTTATCGCTTAGGCCTCCTGCCATCGCGGCCCGATAGGACCGACGCAATTAGAAGCGTATTCGTACGACTTCCCTCTGGTTCTATCGAAACTTGTCGCAGACGAAAATAACACGGCCGTTGGGCAGCCATTCAGCGGATTAATTAAAGTTTGTCTTATCTTATGCGGTATAGGGGTCACCTTCAGTTATAGCGAATCTATCTTAGCGACGAAGGATGCGGGCAATATTGAAATAGGTAAAATTCCATCGCCCCGGATAATCTGCACTCCTGCATACTGTTTATACACGATGCTACTTTAAAACGATGTCTACGCCTAGAGCCCAGCGCAAACACAGCGGCTTTAGCGAAAGTAAACTGTTCGATACAATGTGTCCCTTTTGCCGTGGCGGCTTCTTATCGCGGCAGATAAAACAAATGTCAAGGCGGAGTGTGATTTTCGCGTGGCATTACATCACTGAGGCTTTTTATCCGTTCTATACACCGCAGTGCATCGGGAAGTTTTTGTATTTATCTTCTAGGCGACTTCGAATCGTCGAAATCATTGCGCAATCCGAGCTGCCCCGCGACCCGATATTGCCGTTAATTCGCCGAGGAATGACAGCGCGAACGGCTACGTCAGCCACGATGATTTACGATGATGATTCGCGAGATCGCGGCGCTAGTCTACCAGACACTTTCATTCCAGCTAGGTTCATAAAACTTTACCGCGGCGATGCGAGGCGCAAATAAAATTTACGTAATTGCCATTATAAATGAACGCGGGCCGCTAGGCGCGAGCCAAAGTGCGTTTCTAATGCCACAGCCGATCTATGCATGTTTCTCTACCCGCTCCGATATACATATTCCACCGGTGCTATTTGCGGCGTGTTTTATCGTCTACGTGACGGCGGTGTAAAGGTGACGTGAGTCACGACGCAGGCGGCTTACATCGCTCCGACCCGGAAATTCCCGCGCGGGGACAAAGAAACCAGCGTCGGCCGACGTCAGCGGATGAATGCGAATGTTTATCGATGGCTTCGTTTCGCAATTACGATTCGTTGCACTTGTGCAACGGATACATTGTCCCAATGTGACGCCTCTCGAAATAGGCGGCGTTGCGCGAGCAAGGAGATCCGCGCGGGCGTCTTAATTAGCCGCGTCATGGGAACCACCCTTGGCTCTTCGATAATTAGGCGGGCCCCGACGCGAACAGAGACCGTTGTATCGTGGCCGAGGATTTCGAGTTTCGCGAGCGGCCACCTGTTGATGAGCGGATCTCGTTTCCTCAACTTTGCTCGCCGCTTCCTCGGGACACCGCCGCGCCACGCCGCCTCCGCCTTCGCATCCGCCGGCTTGCGAGATCGAACACGCGATATGCAACACGGAGTCGGATCAGCGTGAGAAAATACGGCTACTTAAGCGAGTCTTCGGGATACCGTCTACGAGAGGAACGTGTCAGCCTCCCCTCGAGACGCGAGAGAATTCCTTTTGCGCAACAGACGCGAGAGTGGATCAACTTTTCGTCGGCATCAAGCATTGACTCGGTGCTCGAATTTTGGCTGACGTTTGAAGACGAGTTTATGAGCTACTTGGAAGTTAGGACCCTTATGTCTCGTTCTTATTAGTCAAGTTGTATTTCAAGGCAAGTAAAGTTGAAAGAATCTCTAACTCACTTGAAACTTGAAATAAACGTGAGAGGATGTTTCAAGTCAAGTTAAATGATAGGTTCAGATTGGTAATATTGTTTCAAGTTATATAATTGAATTCAAGCGACTTGAAGTTAAGTAACTTGACTAATGTGAACGAGGCCTTATAGTCGCGGAGTGTGTCGAGGTTTGAAAGGGTTTTGTTAGGAAGTAGGACGAACATAAATTATATATTCTTCCGGAAAACTCGATAATGTGAGGATACTCACTCGGTGATCCTGCTGGCGAAATTTGTCGACGTGTTGGTGTCATACCACGTCATGTCTTGCCTGAGCACGGCACGCAGGAACATCTTGCGCACTCGTGCAATCTGTCTAGAGGCCGCCATGTTAAGGAAATCGACCGTGAACACGGCAAAGATGAATTGGAACGTAGATAGCGACGCGGAAGACACGCCAAACGCTACCGAGTCGTCATACAGCGCGGCCATTCTTTCCTCGTGCGTGGCGTTAGGTCCCCTGCAATCGAGATCGTTGAAAAGTATTGTAGATTGGTCATTTAATAACTCCTCTGTTGTTCCTCGAAGATGGTATTAAATTAATGCACGAATCAAGAGTTACAGAGGGATACAACTCCAGTTGTGTCCAGCGCAAAGTGTGTCTGACCACATACTGTTCTATTCTACTTGCGCTCTCTTCTCTTTCGCTTCGTTTGTAAATCCACTAGCACTTCCTCTTTAATCGCAGAAGTCGAGTCATATCTAAGTACAGCTTGCTCCAACTTTTGATTTTTATATTATTTTCAACGCTATTTTGAATCTTTGTGTGAATCAATGCATTATCCGTCGCACGATACGTGGCAAGTCACGGCTGACGATGCTCTTCCTCAAACGGAGGCTACCCATTCATCGATTCACGAAACTATTTACATCCACGTACATCAAGCAAATAGAATTCCGTGAATTCGGTGCTTCGTCAAGATTCCCGATTTCGAAATTTCACGCCGAACGGGTGAACCAGACGAAACCGTACACTCGTTCGGGTGATCTATTTTCTCCCGGCGACGTGTGCCTACGCGACGGGGGGTTAGTACATACGTCGCGCCTCTAGCTCCGCGCGGAGGGGTTCCGTTCCAAAAATATGACAGCGCGTAGGCGTGTCTGAGGTACGCCAAAACTTACAAGACCATTCCGCCTCCGAACCACTTCATTATAAGCGTCGGCGTGCTCGTGTGATTCTCCAGGTTGCGATCCACCAGCAGCGTGGTGAATTCACCGTACTGGATCGTCGAGATGGGGATGCAGAGGCCTGTCAGGGTCCCCATGATCAGGCCGCCGACGATCAGCATCAGCTCCCCGCATGTTGCAAATCGAAACTGCGAACAAACGCCATGCGATATCACCGTCACGGTTTACCGAACTTCCAACGGTTCCGCGGATTAAACTGAAATACAAACTTTCCCCTCTGCGGGGTGAACGGGACACGTGCGAGGCTACGCGGGGGGAGGGGGGAGGGGGAGGGGGAGAGGGAGGGGGGGATTGTTTGGTGGGGTTTAATTAATCGCGGCACACCGAGCATCGACGTTATGTTAATTATCCGAATAATGGGTTCTCGTCGGGAATTCCGCGAAATTCCGCGCCGTGCACGCGGTAATTTGTCGCGAACTAGTCGAAAATTTCAGAAACATATTCTCCGGATGATTTAGTGGGAAGAGGGGTGTGGGGCAAACTTGAGCTTCACGGGAGATTTAACCTGGGAAATTCGCGTCGGCCCTAACGACGGTGATTAATGGCCCTAGATCCGACTAGTTCTAAACAAAAACAGGAGGGAGGTCGATCGACGAAGGGGCATGCTCGTTAAGTTCCAAGACAATAGGAATTAGGGTGTTGGAGGATCAGCTGGAAAATGCGAAACACGGGGATTATTCGGCCCCGGGAGGGGTGTAAAACACTTACGAGTTTGAAGTAAGGCACCGGTGGTAAGATTGGCTCTGCAGGGGCAGGCTTGTCCTCCTCCTTGGTTTGTGGTGGCACGAACTCACTGTGGACAGAGAATTTCGACGTCTTTAATCGTGTTCGCTCTCGCGAATTCGTCGCCAGTATATCGCGTGCTTTTCTCGTACTTCCTTTCTATGCCAACAAAGGTAAACGATGGGCTACACTCATTACAGAATACTTCTGGACTTCTGGATAGTGTTCCTTCTCGAGAATTCTTTCTCGAGAATTTCTCGAGAAATTTTATCATTTCTTATTTCTCATTTCTCGATAAATTAGAGTATTTCTCGAGAAACTTAAGTGTATGAAAATTATTATAAATCCCGTTTGTTTGCAGAAATGAATTTTCAGTTAGTTCAAATTGTGTGTTACTAGTTAATCGTGAACATATAAACACATCTACAATCTGTAATAAATGTTAGCAATTCATACGAAGAATTGCGCGATTTTTCATGAAATTTTCTCTTCGTATCGCCGATGCTCTATATACAATTAAACCAATATCCGCTCAAAATGAAAGAAAATTTTCTACAGCCGCAGATTTTGTCAGAACAAAAGAAGTAGATTGGCTGACGCGACATTAGACGCATTGTGCTTTTTAAATAACTATTTTAAAACAAAAAACATTTTGTATTAAATAAATAAATGTTATGAATTATATTTAATATTTGTTTGTTTCATTTACACAAGTTTTGTCTAAGTTAGACATGAATAAAAATTTAGATAAATATTTTGAACATTATTCAAAATATATAAATTTTGCAATATTTTTTAAATTCTTCAGAATTCTCGAGAATTCTCGAGAAATATAATCTGATTTCTCATTTCTCGAGATGCGAAAAATATCGAGAAATCAGGAACACTACTTCTGGATATATAATACAAAAAGAGAATATAACAAACAGATTAATTGGGAATGAATCATTAAATTGTGAAACACAACTGGACATTTTCGGAGGGAATTGATGGTCCAGAAGTACTCCAATGGAATGTATATTGCTGCTACGAAAAAGATAAAGAACTTTTATAATAAATTTATACGATTCTTCCAGTCGCTAGTACGAGGATTCTCCCTCATTAATAATTCCCATTATCGTTCTACAACGATCCTGGATATTCCTCTATCCGGTTCTCCTATCTTTAAGCTTTTAACATGACATTCGTCTGTAAGAATCTTATTCGTACATTGGTGCGCCATTCTCTTGTAGCATATACTCAGTTTCCTCTTTATCCTTCCCCGCGTCTTGGAGCGTGTCTGAAATGAAATATAGAAGGTACCGTACACAGAACATCCTACAACAATACTTTCGTATGCATCGGGGAAGAAGCTTTAAAGATACGGCCGTCCCCTTCCGTCATACGACCGGAGTCGTACGAACCCGACGATGAACGCTGTCGCCGACGAGCGACGGTGAATCGAGGATCCCTTGCTCTTAAAATTGCGATTTCACGTTATTTATCTCACGCGCGACTGGATTATTAAACGCACTATCAGAAATCGATTCAAGTAACACCGTAACGAATCCGTGGAATTAATATCGCCTACTATTGTTTACTTAATTCAGCTCGTGTCGTTGTTTGACAAACACTGATAACGATCATACGCTTTCTACCTAGCTTCCTGTTTCTTACGAAATCCCGTGACAACATTTCTCAACTCGAGACCCAAGGCCCAGCAGATCGCGTAAGAAACGTCGGGATCGAAGGCACGGAAAGGGACGCACGCCCCCTCGTTCGATTAAAACGCAGTGATAAACGATGCCCCGTGTCGCGCCTCGAAGAAGCGACGAGCGTAAATCGCCGGGAAATCGATGCACCCTGTGCTTCTACGCGAGAAAAAGCACTATCTTCGCCTCCTAGGAATCGAGATTGTGAAGAGGTAAACAATTTCCCCAGGCTCTCGAGGCATTCTCAACGATCGCTCGTTTGCTCTTCGCGAAGCTGCACCTGCTCCCCCCACCCCCCACCCCCACCCCCACCCCCACCCCCCTCGCCATCAAAGTACCGGATAAAAAAGAAATGGGGACTCAGAAGTGTCAACGCGGAGCAAGGGATTGGACGGGAGGTCCTGTTCGGTTGCTCGCGGGATGGGAATCGATTGCCATTATCCCGCGCGGGTAATAAACGATCCGTGGGGCGCGGTGCGTCGCGCGGTATCATAAATCAGCGGGGAACGCTTCGTAAATCGTCGGCTCGCAGATCAACGGGGACAGGAGAAGCGTATGGATCGTGGCCGTCGTCGGCGCGTGAAGGAAAAAGGAAGCTGTCGCGGAGGGTGGGTTTCGAGGGGCTGGGCGATGGACTTGGGGCGCAAGTCGGCCGAGATCTTCCCGTAGGGGCTCCATTAGCGGCGTAATTGCTGTTCGAAACTCCTGCGACAAATCTACGATCGGCGTTTTATACGGAGAATACGAGGCTGCCAGCTGCACCGGTTACACTGCCGCGGCGAATCCACCCCCGTCTTCGCGAGTCGCGCTCGAAAAGTTCAACTGCACGGAGTGCAATCTGAATTCCGCCTCCCACCCTCCGTTAATTCAATGAAAATACTTGAGCGCGTGTTACGATGCTCTTTAGTTTGTCACTGCTCCCAATTCTCTTCCTATAGAGGGGCTTGATAAGGATTCGTTAATCAAGCATGGCACCGCAATTTATCTCGACAGTGAAACTGCCTGTTAAACTCATTTGCCCCTGTGTATCCTGCGTCATAACAGCGGAGCATTTTGAAGAGCGGAATGATTAAAACGAGGAACAAACGAGGATTAATCCCTCTCCGTCCTCATCCATTGTTCATAACGCTACGTCAATGTTGCGCGGTTCGAATCGTTGGATAAACAAAGGCACGCCGCGGGGAAAAAAGTGCCTGTGCGCGCAAGCATCCGCGTCTGTAATTACACGTTTATCAGGCATCGCGCCACGCTTGTAAATTTAACACCGCCCCCCTTTTCTGGCTTTGCAGTGGCCCCGCGAGCCGTGCCACAAACGAGCTTCCCTTGATCGCGTTAGCGTAATTGGATCCTTTGTAACTTCGCGCCGTGGAGTCCCTCGGATCCGTAGCACCGTTACCGATTATCTGTCTTCTAACACTTTCAATGGTGTTACCCGACGGTCCAGCGAACGCGAACGCGGCGAAGGAGCCGCGAGAACGGCGATCGACGACTTTCGATCGAGCGCGGGTCGGGCACGAGCGATTTAATAATCCAGTACGAACATTAGCGACGGTATCGAGGGGACCCACTTCGTTGATCCGCGAAATCTCGATTGTAGTTGGCTCGGCGATCGATCACCGGCTGATCGAGTGCTCCAACAGCGAAACAGGAGTAGCCGAGTCGAAAGAGAATGAAAAAAAATCGCAATTTTTCAACTCATCGATCATGAGCATTATAACCATCGATCAGCTATGGATAAGCCACCGCTGCCTCGCCCTCCCCCCTACCCGCCCCCCCCCCCCTTTTATACACCATGTTCCGTGAAAAGTTGGGCCAGCATGCGGTTGATAAAGCTGGCCGGCCATGTGAATTAATTCGCCGGAATTGCTCGATAAACGTGCACGCCTCTAATAAAATGGGGGTTAGTGCGTGAAAGCGGTTACGCGGGGGTTAATAAAGTTCCATGGAAGAGCGGGATCGGCGCGGTTGAGTCGATGGTAACGGTTTAGCGTAGGGCCAGTGGTTTGAGTACTTACACTTCAAGAATATTTTTTCCTGGTGGTGAGAGTTTGTTTTGCGGGGTTCCATTTCCATACCCTGCGCCTTCTCGCGCGGGTTTGCGGTCCACTGATAAATTCGCCGTGTCATCGCGCATTCTTAATTAACAACTCTGCAATCAGAACAGACGGTGGCTGTTAGCTGTGGCGATACGTGGATCGATGATTTGTGCGGACAGTGATGATTGCGATAATTAGTTGTACATATAGAAATACGAGTTTCATGTTTAGGGGCACGATGAACTACAGTGATCACCGATACCTTCGTCCAGTCAATTTCGCAGCAACGAGGAAAAGTTTAAAAGTACAACTTGGCGGCAGTTGGTGCTCGTATTAAGGGGGTATACCCGTTTGAACCCTCGGAAAATGTGTACATTTTGTGGATTTTTTTACATGTCAACGGCTTGATGAAGATTTCCCGTTTTTTTACTATGTTTGCATAATGTTATGAACTACTTAAAAAAAAAGTTTCAGTTAAAAAACTATTGTTTTTCGGAAGTTATGTATTCACATCCGAAAGTCTCTCGATTTTAGACGGCTAAACGGTGGGCCTAAAAACTCGCGCTACGTTCAACCAATTCACTTCCAATTTTGTATGCAGGATCGTAATAAGATTCCACATCGTCCAACGAGGGCTTTTTTTATTCCGATTCCCCGTTTATTATTTATAAAGAAAAAAGGTGGCATTTTCTCTCAGAAAAATGTAACTTTCCCTTTGATCTCCCACCATTTCTTTATTTTTCAAAATTGTCAAAATCGGCCCCGTTGGACGATAGCTATTGACATACTTTATACAAGAAGATTTTATTGTTTTTGATTTCAGATTCGACATACAGCTGTTTTCAGGCTCACCGTTTAGCCGTCTAATATCGAGAGACTTTCAGATATGTATGCATAACTTCTCGAAAAACAATAGTTTTTTAACTGAAACTTTTTTTTTAAGTAGTTCATAATACTATGTAAAGATAGTAAAAAAACCGGGAAATCTTCATCAACCCGTTGACTTATTAAAAAATCCACAAAATGTACACATTTTCCGAGGGTTCAAACGGGTATATCCCCTTAAGGGGGCAGGTCACCCTCCATAGCCCTAAAACAGGCCTTTTTTCAAACGCAAATTGTAAAGTGATTGTAAAGTGAAACTCTAAATATGTCTATGTACATAAAAGTTGTGAATAAAAACGCAAAATCGTGTACGCGGTGCACCGTTTGATGGTGAACATAAAATCTCGAAAATCGCTCCAATGATTTGGATGAAAATTTAATGATAGATACAGAAAACCATTCCCAAAGATGTGTCGGGAGCAGAATTTCGAGATAAATTCTTAAAAAAAAGATAAAAAATATTTTTCATACAAGAAATCGATAAAATCGTATTTTTCAACATAAAAATTGTATTATTGTTCTTTTCGAAATTCTGCTCCCGACACATCTTAGAGAATGGTTTTCGGCATTTCTCATTAAATTTTCATACAAATCGTTGGAGCGGTTTTCCAAATTGTATGTACACCATCGAACGGTGTACCGCGTACACGCTTTTACGTTTTTACTCACAACTTTTATGTACATAGAGGTATTTTGACTTTTCTTTTTTTGTGTTAAAGCTCACAGAATAACGATTAAAACTGGAATAAAACATCTCTATTGTTATTTATCACTTTACAATTTGCGTTTGAAAAAAGGCCTGTTTTAGGGCTACCGAGGGTGACCTACCCCCTTAAGAAGGTGGAAGGAACACAAGATCGTGAAAGCCTAGCACTTTTGCACACCAAGGTGTACAGACATTTCAGGCATCCAGTACTCCGAGTTACTCTGCAGAGTATTGTTTAATTTTTTACACGTCACTCGAGTTGCCTTGAGTAGCTCTACTCGTTCCACCCCCGGCGAGGTTCCGCCTCATTTCCCCCGCGCTATGACCCCGCCCGAATTCGTGCAGCTTCGAAACGTCGACGAGATAACCGTGTCCATCCCCTAGAGAGCTTCCAATAAGCTCGAAACAATCGACGCCGCGACGAAGCCGGCGCCGCGTGAACGTGGGGAAAAAACCAACCGCCGCCACCCTTGCGCGACCGCGATAAATTAAGCCAGCCTGACGTTTTGATTGCTGTCCAGCCTATATTTGTTGCGGCCAATATTTGCAGGAGTGATCCATTGTCGATAGTCCGATTCGGTAACAGGCATCCATTTCGTTCGTCGGGGGAGTGAGTGGGTGGGAGAGGGGGGAGGCCCTCGCGCGAACTGCAATTAGCAACGATAATCCAGGGACAACAAACTCTATTTGCATCGGTCATTATCCACTGTATCATACGTTTACCGTACAGGATATCCAATCTAAGCGGTGATTAGAAACTGCGCTAATCCGTGTTGATTAATCGATTGACCGGAAGGATCTACGGTCTTGTCACGATTCCCTTGCAGCAGTAATTAAAATATTACGCGAGATAACGAAGGGGGCTTTTGTTGTACAATTATCCCTTTACTTTTCTTGCTGGAGATTGCTGCGTAAGTTTTGATAATTAAAAGTGGTGGATTAAATTTTCATGTTGGAAAGGTTTCGTTTTATCAATTAAATTGTCTTTGTATTGTACACGAGGTGGAGCGCGAATAGAAGGGTTTACGATATAAGTAACGACATTCCAGCCGACATGGCACCAGTGCCCCTTTACATCTAATTGCTCTGCTAATTGCTGAATGAACAGTATAATGAGTACAGCAAAGGGACGTCGTCGCAGTGTTGCAAACTGACTTAGCGGGTCTTTCGTCGTTAACCCGACGGAGATCGTATTCCCGTACTTTTACAGCGGGAAGGGGGGGGGGCAACCCTTTTAATTGTTAAAAGAAGCACCTTAATTTTCCCGTTACTCATGCTTCGAGCTGAATTAATTCGAGCAGCACTCTCTCCGAGATGGCACGTTCAAGCATAATACAGGCTGCCCCAAGATTATGGGACAGGCCGCGACATACAAAGTCCCCGCGGTATAGAAAATCGGAATGTGACTTACTACTTTGAGTTCTGGGGCCTCGTTTACAAGATAGAGACAGCTGAAGTTCAAGAGTCCGACTTCGAGCGTGCACTATCTGAATGCCAGTAGCACTCACACGCGAGAAACACGCACAGGCACGTATATTTTTTCGACACATGACACGAGTTTTGATTTCTACCACCGTGTAGAAAGGAACGCGTCGCGCGTGATGTCCTTTGACAGTTCCTCTCGGTATCGCGGCTCGAATAAGACTGACAATGAGTCAAAGCTGTGCTCGACAAGGGCGGCAATGTTTATCCTCGAACTCGAGCACAATATCGCGACATCACGGTCTCTCGTGTGCTAGATTTATGACTAGGAAATAACAGTTCCTGGTTTTTAATATTACGACATTTTTCTTTTTTTCTGAGGGCAGTTTAGACTCTGTTTACTCTACTGTTCACTAATGACAGTGATAAAAAGAAGCGTGCAAAGCGGAATTCAGTTTTGTTACTTTCTCCTACATTTTTTAACGATCTTGTACTTTCTACGTATTATGAAATCAAGCAGTACATATTTCTTATATCTTGAAAAGGAAAGCTCAGATTGCAAAATGGCACAGAACCCCTCGATTCCTTTCAGCTTGCCCTAGAAACTTGGTGCAGCCTGTATAATTGCAGCCAGTATAATTAGACGAATTCGGGGACGATCTCTTAAAATATCAACGAAGCTGTCCCCGTTTTCTTCCATCGACGACAGTGATCTTGGCTCCCCCCTGATGAAGATCAAAAGTACTCCGCAGGAGTGTTCGTCGAGCAAACGAGAAAAAACCAATAAAAAGCTCCACCGTATCTTTCATTACTTTTGCACTTTGATCAGCCGTTCCTTTGTTATGGGCGTCTCCTCTTTCATCAACCGACAGGCGGAGCGTAACCGCAACTGGAAGTAACGGCGGAGCGCGCCCGCGCGCCAACTTCTGCGACTCTTATTTCCTCCCGAGGACTTCCGACCGTCTCTTACAGCGGAGGGCCACCTAAACCATCCACGAGCAACTGTATCCCGCGCCAAAAATTTCGAAATCACGCGTGTCACATAAGCACGGTTCAGAGACAGCAAGATGACAGTGTTCGTGTAAGCGTAACGCGTTCGATCGACCCTCGAATGGTACTCCTTTGAAATCGAAATGGAAAGATGTTCGTGCCTTTTATTGCCAATGCTTCTTCAAAGCTAAAATTGAGACGCGACGGGCAATAAAGTCCTTCTCGAGGGGCTGGTTCTGAGCAGTCACTTTCGAATTATCCTATTTCACGAACGATCTCCGCGATTTCATTCGTCTGCTTCCCAATAACATCGCTACCCCCTCGGTCCACCCTCGCAACACGAGGATCCAATTTCTCCTTCATTGCTCTCTTCCGACGAGAAGTTTATAAAATCTCCCCGTTCGTTACGATCGATGCGCCGATAAATTGTCCCCGAAGTTCCCCCCTGCCCGAACACACGGGACCGCCTCGCCCCTCGCCCTTTTCCGCGGCCCGTAAATCATCGATGAGATCGCGAGACCGGAAGTCGGGCGGAAGAAGCCGCCGACGAGATACGGAGACGCGCTCGCGCAGTTTTGTCATCCCTGTCCCGGCGTCTGTGCATTAACGAAACTGCGAGACCTCCCGCGGAAGCCTCGAATTTGGTCCAAGTTTCTATTTTCGTGGGACAGGCCCGACGGAGAACATCTGCGTCGCCTCAGCCAGCGAATGGAAATTTTCGACCCGCTATTCTGATCCTGCGCAAGTTCCTATACGTTTTTCCGGTTCGACAGCACGGTAACGCGGCGGCTTACGCGTTCCACTTTGTGGGATTATGCTCGAGATACGGTGCTTGCAAGGGGGACAAAGTAGAGGAATTGCGAGACACGAAGCTCGCGGCAACCAGAGACTGAGAAAGGAGCGTTATCGAAGGCTCAGCGGAAATCGAAAGTAATCGTCGGTTTTATCCAACGATCGCGTCAATTCATCGGGGCTGATAAGGAAGATCCAGAAGGAGCTCCGAGGCTTTTATTCATCTCCTCCAGTGGGCAAGCAATCTTTCCTCGAGTTTATGGAGGCTCCTCGAAATTCACTTAACATGCCGGTAAAGAGAATTTTCGGCGGTGAAAACAATCCTCGCGAAGTTTGTCGCGCTAATGTATTCGCGGGCTGCGTGGCGGTTATCCACCCTCCAGCTACCCTCTGTCCACCCACCCCCCCATTTTCAAGGTGTAACTTCTTCAGGGGGCCGCGTTCCGCCGTTGAAAAATCGCAGCTAATGGGAAAAATTGCTAAAGTTACACGGAAAGTTCCGGCGACTTTCGTCGTCTGCCGCGGCACCTTTCGCAATCGCAAAACTCCATTAAGCTCGGAAACTAATTTCCAACGGAGCCACCCCAGCCCGAGCATTGCATAATCCTTTTGCGGTCCGCGGCGGCCCGTATAAATTTCGATCCCGTCCAGGCGACGCGGCCGCAACTTCCTCGATCCCCACGAATTCTTACAAATATCGACAAATGTTTGATCAAATAACCTGTCATAATCTTCGGCGAAGTTTTGTCCCCGGCAAGAAGATAAATATTGGATCTGCTGAATCGAAAAGACGTCTTGGTGACTTCGTTGGAGGAACCTTTTCGCGATGGTATCAACAGCTTTAAGAATTAAGTCGCGATATTCAATTAATGGGGAGTAACAGTTGCGTGGGGTAAATTCTGTAATTTTTCAGCCACCTGTTTTGATTCTGAATCCAATTTCAGTAGCTTTTGCGATTATTCCTGAGCGTGTTGAACGCAACGCGCGTCTGACACGTTACGGTGCAGTTCTCCTTGCGCTATTTCTCCACAGAGATCAGATCTCGTCCATCCTCTTCAATTCTTCTTTTCGATATTGAAAAAAATCCAATGTACCCAATATCACCCAATGTACGGACTGTAGTCCGTACTCGTGATTACGTTATTTGGCTATCTACATCTATTTTCCGTATACACAGTTAGTGTTACTTTTAAGTAGTGTAAGTAGTTGCGTTAAGTAGTAAGGCTTAAGAGATTAGATTAACAACAGCTAACAGCTGTCCCTGACCTTTTGCACCCTTCTACTGTTATATGTGCTAGTACATAACTCCTGCTAGTTTTTTTGATTTTCTTTTGTAATGTCTACAATGCAATAAAGAATTATTGTTATTATTGATATACCAAGCACCTATCACCGACGATTCATTCCGGCTGCCCACTTTAATTAACAACGAGAACAACGTGAAAATCAGGCACGGTGGAAAATCATTTCCGACGGATAGCGAGCGATGGAATTTTTCGCGAGCACGAACGCGAATTATGTTCCCCGGGTCTGGTCATAATTAAAGAGATCCAACGTTGAGCGGACGACCGCTTTATGCTCACTGAGGTTCGTTAAGCCCCGACAAATTAATTCCCATTGTACTTTGAAACGGCCAGCGGGCACGATTCTTGCGGTCCGAGCGCGCGCGGGCGTCTAACGCGCTGCCAATTCTCCGCTACGCTTCCGCATCCGGCGCGGACCGATGTCCCGCGGAAAACTTGCGCCCACGGAATTCCATCTATTCGGGTAACCAATGATAAATGTCGGAGCGAACTTCCCACTCGGGGCAAGGAACGAACGAAAAGTTTCGACCTCCACCAGTTGATCCAACGATTCACGACGACCTTCCTTTTTCGACCCGTGGCATCGAATTCATGATGCCTCCAAGAGACTGTTGCGCGCAGATTCTCGTTGATGGGCTCGTACAAATATTTACAAACCTCGGGTTACGTTCCGCGGCCTTCTTTTCCCTGCCGCGAGATCAGCGAGTTCGATCTCGCGCGTTCGAGTTAATTTTAGACGGTCTAGAAATCTAGTCGGCGAGATGAATCGCCCCGTCTGCTCTCCTAATTCGTATCTATCTAAGGCTGCTTAACGAGCGCTCCACGGCCATGGGCGTTTGCACTAGCGAAGCACCGAGGCTTTCCGCGATCGACGAAACGGGGAACCATGGGCAGGCGCGAGTAACAATGAAGCAACAGTCGGCGATAAGAAAAATCGACCTGCAAGCGTCGTCGACTTCATTCACAGTTCAGGGAGCTGATTTATCGCGTCGATGGGCTCTGCGCAACGCCTCTGACGGAGCGGAATGAATCGTTAATTCGCTTCTGGGAACCGTGAAGCTTGTGTACTTCTCTCGCGAACTTTCGCTGGAAATATCTCGCCCGTGGATATTCCTGCGCCGCGAGGCGTCGTTCGATTCCCTGCTATTTACGGCAGATTTACTGCTTCATTTCCTGCGCAGCTTCCTTACAGATTTATACAAAGCAGAACGGCCACGGTAAGCACAGAAGCCTCCGCGACGAGGGAAAGGATCGGCCGATCGGCACGGCTGGAATCTCCGATCCTTCGCTCGTATCGACAGCCAAGTGACTGCTAATTAAGCTACCCGGAGTCGTTAAAAGATCCCTTCTTCCTGTGAGCTTGATATTCAACATGGCTGCTGCCTGAAGCTACAGCCTCCCGCTAGCGAGCATCTTGGCACAGAGAGACGTTTCTACAAAGCCTCACCTCCGCCGTTTCGCTGAATGGAAACCGAGATAGTGAACTGACGAACCCGCGGTTCAAAGACACAGGATTAAGAAACAGAGCGAAGGGGCTGGAGGTAGCAATTTACCCGGAAATATTGAACAGCCGTTGAACCCCAGCGGTGCTTCTAGCATCGAGAGGACGACACGCCGCTCGGGTCGTCTGGTCGTATTTTTATATACACGCGGCTCTATATGTACACACGTGCTCGACGGTCGAAAGGCTAAATACGTGGAGGACCCTGACAGACGAGATCGTCTGCAACCTTGGGCGAGTCTGGCCAGCGCCGCCCACTTTTCTGCCAAGTCAATCTCGCGGAAGCTTCTCCGACGTTGGCAGAAAGCGTGGGCTCCGAGGCCCCCTCGCACCTCCGCTTCCTCCCTTAATTCTTTTTAGACCCCGCGACCACGTAAACCCCGAAATACCGCGCGGTGATGGCGGCCGCCGTCGCCTCCGCGTTCCTCCGCCGAGGAATATGCGGAACGTCCCGTTCGACTCCGTATCGCGCCTAAAGTCTCTTCTATAAAGGATGAAAAGAATCGCGCGCCGTGCCAACAACAGCCGCCGCCAGTCTTAAGGAGACGCCTCTTCGGAGGGAGCGGGAGGAAGAGGCTGCTGTCTGGTGCCAAGAGAAGCATCTGGAAATCGGGAGGAAGGTTATACGTTCGCGGCGGTGAGATAATGTATATCTCGGCTCGAACGGCGGTAATTGAAGACAGATTGAGCGATGGGGCGCGCAGCGAACGCGAGGTGGCTCGATTAATTGATAACACGAGGAATAACGAACGATCGCGTGCGATATCGCGCCGCTGTTCGTTATCGGAAGGTAATCCGGCGCCAGATCCGGTTTATCCCAGAGCAACGCTATCTTTCCCTCACTAATAAGAGACGCTGATCGATCGCGACACTCTAGAGCCCCACGATGCGGCGATCTTTCGAGCAAGATTTTCACTATGGGAGAGCGGGGACAAACGTAACGGCGTCATGAAAGTAACACGCCTTCTCCCGCCTTCCACAAATGTTTCCAAAACGTTTGCTTTACATAGTTACGCGTGTTTAATGTTTCTTTTGTTCCACGGAGTGACGCTGAGCAATACGACGATTCGTATACCGTGGGCAAGCTGATTTCGTTATTTCGATCATTCAGGTAAACTGGTAACTGGTCTCCTCTGTTGGTTTTTTTGTTTATAGTCATAGTTAAACTATAGACATTGATCCAATTATTTGTTAGAGCGTTCTTAGATAATGTCTTTATAAGTTCCTGTATTTGATTTCAATAAGTCTTGTATAGTTTGTACGTTATAACAGTTCTAGGTATGCTGGAAAACATGGCTGGGGACAAAAGTAACACGTCACTACGGGGAGTAGTTGAATCCAATATTAACAATAGTTTTTTAAAAAAAATCATAAATATTAGTTACTTTTGGAGCCGTTACACGAGATTCCATATTAAGGGGACCTTCCGGTCTAACAGTTGATTTTTTTTTTTTTCATTTTTCGAATGTTCAACTTTTTAGGAATACGTGTTTAAAAGGATTTGTTGAAATTCATAAAATTCAAGAAGTTATAGGCATTTGAGTAGCGGCAAATGCATGGGCAACAATCGGCCACTCGGCGCTCACGTAAAACTTTAAACGCGTTTTTCTTGAAACAGTGTTCTCCAAAAGTTATTATCCGATTCGACTGAAACTTTTTTATTTTGAAGAATATACTTCTGGCTAGGGGGAGGGGGTAACTAGAAAAAATTACAAAAAATTGAAAATTTATCATTTTCAAAGGCGTTGAAAGGACGAAAAATACAGGGAAAAGTGATTTCAAACTTGAAGTGTCGTTATTTTCTAAAAAAAAATGTCATTTTTGTAATTTTTTGTAGTTCCCCCCCTAACCAGAAGAATAATCTTCAAAATATAAAAGGTTTCAGTCGAATCGGATAATAACTTTTGGAAATACAGGTCCCACCGATTTGGATCAATTTTTTGACGCCTTGACTTTAACGATTCCTCAGGGCCGTCTGCAATGATTAATTATAAAACAAAAAATACATTTCTATAATTTAAGACATCCTGAATACAATGCAACAAGTCCCATTTATCACCAAATATCACCTATTTTTTTGGGCTCTAGACCGGAAGGTCCCCTTAAATCAAATACACAGTATCAAAGAAATGTTTGAAGCTGGTTATGCTTTTTTATCGTTACCTACTTAAAATATGTTTATTTAAATGTTTGCTTCTAAAAAATTCTACTTTGCTTTGGTAGAAGTGTTTTTACTTAATTCTTCCCAAAATAATTAGTTTTACTTTCGTCCCCATGGTATGTTACTTTCGTCCTACCTCTGCAGGAGAAAAGTAACAAAGACAGTCACTGCGGAAAATTGCCATAACTCTTTGACTACTTATCATGGAAGGCTGAATTTGTGGTCAAATGGTAGACCAAGAAACACACTATCTTAAGGCATAATTTTCGTTTTTATATCTGTAAGAGATATTTGGCAGCTTAGCCAAATGTAAAAAGTGTTACGTTTGTAAAAAGTGTCGCCAATTTATTCGTCGGTCCAGTGACCAGCAGCCTTTGAATTATTCGCGGAAGTAGCAGAGAGATCTCTGAAGCAAGATGGCACAGCTTTTAATCGTTACTCGTGCTCTGTGCTCTCGCCGATTACAATGCCATTTATCGGCGCGTAAAATTCCCAGATGCTATCGTGCCCGAATGACATCAGTCGGTTCGCTTAATGTGTTGCGTCGCGATACCCGTCGACCAGCGTCTGATAAACCGTCGATCCGGGCGGGGATATTCGGCTAACTGATTCCAGGGTGGTGGAGCGTCGGTTAGATCTCGAGAAACTGTCTGACAGCTGGAGTCGAATTTGAGCGTAACGTCGGCTCCATCGTCGCTCGTTCTACGAAGAGGAATCCCTATAGAGAAAGCAGCAACGGCGTCGTACATCTTCGAGAAGCTCGAGATGGATCGCTGGTATCGACGAGCACGGGGGACAGCTTCCGCGCGACGGAATTAATTTGTACGAGGGGATTAAGCGATTTCGTGTCAGACATCGAGAAGACCGCGGTGTCGCGCGGTGAAATCTTTCCATTCGTCACGGATCGGATTATCTCCCCGCGCAGACCAACTTCCACCTGCAAACTTCCCTCGATCCTTCTTTCCCTCCTTGGAACTTCTCCTCCGGATCCCTGAAGCCATAAAAATTCAGGGAAAGTCGAGCTCCGCGTTTCCCCTTGTAATCGGGAAACTTTCGGGGCCAAAAGCGGCGCTATCAAATCGTAGATCGATCTGAAACGCCACGATATATCGCTGGCTCATCGGTATCGCGCCGATTTCGCCGCGAGCACGTCGACGGAATTCCCAACCGCGTATACTCGGCCGCGGATCTTGTTACGCCGCCCTATCAGCATTTATTTCTGGATCGAATGGGGGTTAAGCTCTTTCGAGATCAAGACCCGCGATCTCTTTCTTGATTTACAATCGTCGGAATCGTAAGAGTGATCGTACGAGTAGAAACACCGCGTGTTTGGATCCGCGAGCACAAAGCACGTTCAGATGAAACGTAGTCATTATGAGAGAATGTGTGAAACGAGTCACCTATTGTTAATCCAAAGTTCACACCCGCGCAATGCTTGAATGCTTAACACGCAAGCATTGCACGCGATCGTATTTTATTCCATATTTTGTAGTGACTACTGTATTATAAATAATAATAATAATTACATATTCTAAAATGCAGCGTCCCGTTCCATGGATAATGTTCTCATCAGAAGATAATTCTGCAATTGGAGTGTGTACGCGTTAATGGGTTTTGATACGAGATAATTCAGCATCGAGAAAATTTCGCGCAGTTCATTTGAATTCCGCATTATAATTCATCGCCGGTGAAATCAAATTAATCTAGGGGAACTCTGCTTTATACACCCATCGTTTTGCATGTTAAGTTTCCAATTTGGGATAACGCGCATTGTTCGGTATAATTGCGAGTAGAAGAATCTAGAGTATTCGCGATCGTCCCGATGAAGCCAAAATAAAGCACACAATTTCGGAAAGCAATTTAACAGAAACCTATTTTAAGTGTATTCGTTCATTGTATTCATTCAGAAGGTACAATGTTTCCCTACCTGAGCCCCCACTCGAAGGAGACAATGAACTTTACCCAAAGTAATCGGGGCAACGATGAAAAACAATACAGCCAGAGGGGGAAAGCGCGCAAGATAGGAGGCTCCTGGTTTGCTCTAAAGCCAGCTCGCCCGCAGCGCACAGTCCCGCGCGATTTCCAATCGCGCTTTACTGTTTTCGAAAATTCATCGCCCACCCGCTCGATCGCGTGCAATTTTTACCCCCGGGGGCGGTACATGTGCCACGAACCCTAGCGAATGCAAACAGAAGGGTAGCAAAACGCGACCTCTGGATTACTGGGGACGATAATTGGATTGTCGCGGGTGCACGTTCCGTCTGGGAATTTCCCCAGTAACAAAGCAGATTAAAGCGCTGAGGATCTTGTCAACGGCGATCCTTTGCGCAACAGCTGCCGCTAACTATCCCCGTCCACCGTCCAATCCAATTACACGTGTTTCGAGTAGTTAAAGGTGCGGGCGGTATCGGCGCAGACTCGCGAAATCACTGCTCGCTTCTTGGATTCGCGAGCCGCCGCGAAACGTTGCGATTCTTCCAGATGTCCCTTGCGAAACGTCTGTCCCGAAGCGCGCAGATACGATCTACCGTCGCGTATCGATCAAATAAAATCAGACATCTCGATACGAGTCTAGAAGCGCTCGCCTCGTGCTGTGAAGTGCTTACCGCTGAGATATCAGGCGGGATAGGCGTCGGTGTGTCATCGTTGACTACCGAATGATTTCGAGGTGATAAGCGGCCCACAATAAACCTACCACGAAGTGTGTACTTTTGTTAATTCTTCCGACTGTTTGGAGGGAAAGCATTACACGGGCGAATCGGAGATGACGAAACACCGCGATGGTTGCTACAATCGTATGGTACATACGCGATTACGTATTGCGAATCATCTTCGTTTACTCACAAATCGGGCATTGATACCAGAGACGAGAGCCGGTTTTATCTAATCGGCTCGATCGCCGGCGCACGATCTGCACGCTTATTTCTTTGTTACTGTAACAATGTCGCATCCTCTTCCTCCTCGTCGCCACGTTCACCCTGGCGAGACCGGAAATACTTGTTCCGTACGTTCTAAGCGACAGATGCTGTGGGTTGGTTATATAACCAGTCAACCACAAACGAGATGTTGACTCGATCGTATCAGTATCGAGACAGACCAACCCATACAGCACACTTGGTTGCGGCAAAGTTGCAGGATGGTTGCAGCAACCTTGCACTTGGTTGCGATGTTGCATAGTTGCAGCGCAATGTCGATGTATGGTTGCTGCGACGTTGCCGTGCAACTTTGCAGCAGGCGGACATAGAATTATTGCTGCATAGTTGCGGCAACGTTGCGTGAATCGTTGCAATCTTGCACCGCAACTATCCTGCAACTGTGCTGCAACGAGAGTGTGCTGTATGGGAACGAGAATATTATCTATCGACCTTGGTATTAAGAAGCACAAGCGATCGAGTTTCGGCTGATCGACGAAAACTCCAAAAGATTGGCGGGGAATATATGCCAAATTGCCAGCGAGGAAGTTAACGATGCGTGCAAAAATGTCGCGTCTCACATGATAATTATTTCATTATATTCATTATTTTATTATTTTTTAATTATGCTGTCGTTACTTTCATGAAATTAGACTCCAATGAGATAAGCTCCATGATGTATTTTCAAATATCTCATCTATCGGGACGATATCTATTATTTACATTTAGTTATTGCTGAGATATTTGTCTAATGATAGAAAAAGCATTTAAGAGTGAATGGTGTGATGAATCTACTGCCAAATTGTAACAAACAAAGGACATTTCGATACCATCGGCACCCATCGAACCTTCCAAGACACAATAGCCTTCAAACGCCACGAAACTCCTTCGTTTCCAAATGGGAAAGACGAAAAACTGTTGTTCGTATAGCTTTTGCGAGGCCATGAAGTAGTTCATAGCTCACAGTTTACTCTTTCAGCAAGGTCGGTGTTAAAATTCTAACAACGGAGGGGGGGGGCGATAAGTAACTGTTTATTTAACTGTCGTGAGAGAGTGAGAACACGGCGCCAATTTGCAATCTACGATCGCGTAATTCGTTGTATTACTATTGTAGTTAAGATAAGTGCCGCTGAAAAGTTTCGCGACGTCATTACGTAACGAGGCTTCACTTCATTTCCCGCTCGCGATCACGCGACTACCGCGTCCTTCCCGAACCTCCAAATCTCTCCCCGCTTGAACAAAAATCCATTGCGTCATCTGTCGAAACCGAGCAACCGCTCGAGTGGATGTCAATCGACTTTATCTACAAACTCTGGGAAATTTTGTTTTGCTCCGTGGCCGATAATAAAGGTGACGCGTGCTCGCGCGCCCCGTGCGTCGGCCAATAACAGCGAAGGATCGGGGCCGCTCTTCCCGGTCGCGGTTCCCACCCGAAACGAGGACAGAATAGTGGAACCAACAGAGAAACAGCAGCTTACGGCTTCAATAACGCCGTGTCAGAGTAGTGCACGCCGCGACAGTAGTGTCCGCGATAAAAAGTTCAATAAAAACCCGACTGCGTCTACGTCGCGTTGTGTAAAAGCAGTAAACGTCCCGAATTACTTTTTCGATGCTTCCTTCCGCGAACCACACCTGGAACATTCGCGAAACTTCCCGCACAGCGTAGCTGCTCCATTTTCTTTCTCTGAACCGGATGCTTGGAAGTTTCGCGCGAGCAACATTGCAGCTCGCGGTGCCGTGTTCCAGCCGAACGTTACCATCCGCCCCGAGACGGTGAAAATTTGGCGTTCTACCAATCTGCGTTCGTAGAGCCAATAGAGATCGGCGGGGTTTATTTCGGGCGTTATGAACGGGCGCGATACAACCGGGTTAGACTTCATTCTACGTTGATATTGAACGTCGGGCCGTGGTACGAGGGGGTTGAGGGCCGCGGAGGGGTGGATCGGGCGGGCGAGTGAGCTCGCGGGAAAATTGGTAAATCGTCCGATTTCGTTCATGTAGGTCAACGGACACGGCTAACCTAGGCAGAACCTTGTGCCAGTTAACGGGGCCCCGCTTAATAAACATTATATACGCGGACGGAGATTATTTTGGGAGCAACTGGCTCGAAGAGGTTCACTCGCGGCACAGCTGGCCGCGGGCCGAGTAGTTTCGTACGTTCGAATTTCCTTCTGTATTTTTCTCTCTTTCCGTCGGTCCCGTTCGGCCCGATGCTCCGACCAGGGGGGTGGAATCGACGGGAGACGATCGTCAGACCGTTGCAAAATTAACAGACCCGGAGAACGTGGGCGGCGAGTGACGTCTGTTATTGCGAAAGCCGGTGCAGCGGGCTCGAAATTACGGTTGAACGTCGGGTCACGGAATATTCCATGCTTTGGCGGCGATCATTATCCGCGGTGCACGGATTATTCCGTGCTTTCGGCTGTGGTAGACACTGGCAGATACGGACTTGCTCGTGTAAACCAGAAAGAATATGGAAATCGTCGTAATTTTCTTATCCTTGCTATCTCGGGGTTATCTAATTCCATTAGTAGACAAAATGTATATCTGAAGCAATAAATCGTTCGTCTCAAAGCGCGCTCCCCCTGCAAAACTGTTTGCAAACTGGTGACAGGTATATCCTTTCAAAATATGTAAAAACTGAGTGTATCCCGAATATCAATCCCCAATCACAAAAGCGTTTCGTCCAAAAAAGCCCTCCCAGAGAAGCACAGTGAAAGGTTGTATTCAATGGCTAAAACTATCGATGCCCACTGTATTACTAAATAGGTACATAGCGCGCCTATTGGTATCCGCAGAGATCAATGCAGTCAATATGAGAGGCCAGTGATTTAACCCGAGCGTGGATCGTAGACGATAGGTCAAACTCTAACCGACGCGCGAGCACGGCTTCCCTGTTGCATCCGGTGCAGTTGCATCGGCTGCAGCACGTGCGTTTGACACTTTCTGCCGATTGCACGGCTTCGTCGATAAGCTCTGCGCCAGCCAGGGATCAACGATTCCTCCGTAAACACTTGACCCGTAAACTATTATCCCAGGACGTGCAGAAACGTAATCGTACTATAGATCAGAATGAGCTGTATATCAAACCCCCCCCCCCCCTCTCCCCCTTCCCTGGAGGTTGAAGCGACACACGCGACAGACTAGGTCGCGATGCCTTCGACCTGCCAATCCAAACGCAATCTCACCAAGCACACATCTAATATTTGCAAACAACTTTTCCCAGAAGCATCCTATCTCGGCCTGTCTAAAATAAGAAACAGTTCGGGGAATGACGTATCGGTAGGATCGGTCCCGATAACGCGATACCGTGAATATTAATAGCGCCCAGCGTTTCCAACAATGAAAACAAAAACACTCGATCGTGATGGTGTGTTTAGATCGCGCGGATAAAAGTTCGGCGGGGTTCTGACGCTGGTGGTGCGCCTACGTACCTTGTCCGTACTACTGCTTCCAATCGTTATCCCAAATATATCTGTTCTGATCAACGATGGGCCTCGGTGCGTTGACGGACCCCTTCATAAGTGTCCCTCGCGACTTCACTAGGCGTCACTATGCGGGCTGTCAGTGAACGCGTTTTCCAAGCAGCCGTGCGCGGACCGATGTGATCTAGTCTTCGAACGGGGAGGATTGCGTCGACGTGGAGCGAGCGACGAGAGATGACCACGTAGAGGGTGGCTGGGACGTCCGGGGTACTCGAGGATCGTGGAGGATGACGACGGTTGGTCACGCTGACGCAGCAGAAATGTGCGTTCGCAAGGGTGGGTTCACGCGCGGCGAAGGTTGTGTCTCGGAGGAACGGTTCCGTGGCGGGCGTCCTCGCGCAAGTACGAATTACTGAAGGCACCTGTCGAAACAGCCTGTCTTTTATACGCTCGTGGTGACACCGGCGAGATAAGGCCGGCTCCCGGCGTTTACATGCGCCTGGGTTTCCTCGTTCTCGGCCGTAGCACCCGTCGACGCATCTACGTTTCCCTCGTCACGCTGAATCCCACGTAATTACAGGTAGATACTTCGGTTCGTAATAAATTATTCATCGAACGTGCTCCTCCGACGCCCTGTCCTCCTCGAGGAGCCCGATCCTCGGGCGTCTCGCGAGCTGCTGGGTCCTCCATGGATCGATTCGCGATAAAGGGCCAAGGCCGTGGATCAATAACTATGTACAGTGACGAATAAAAGTGTAAACGGCTAACGCTTGTCTTATGAGAGGTACGATACTGACTAATAACTTCAGCTATTTTATAAAAATTAGGTTATTATAATTACAAACTGAGTCTAATAAATAAAATGTAACACTTCATTTTCGTTTATACTAACAATGTGCAGAATATTTGAAAAAAATAATTGCTTGATGCAAGGTTTGCAGTTTTGCAAGTCTCATTGGATGTGCAAAGAACGAATGGTAATAGAAGAATAGAACAATCAATAGTCGCTGTTTGATGAAGATTCTAAAAAATAATACGCTTTCATTGTAAAATCCAGTATATTTCCCCAGTCTTTTAATTACTTGAACCGCGAAACTTAATTTGAAGCCACTCAACGAAAAAAACGAAACCGATCATTTCTATGCGTGATAAAAGTTTATCACTAAGTGAAATTGCACGGCCAAGATAAGAAACCATATGGTTGCGGCTCAACTTGGACAGAGAGTGGTAGAGGGGTACGTAAAATTGTACAACGTATTCATTCGGAATGTACAAAAATGCCGAAAACAGTTGGCCCAAGAATTAAATAGGAATAAGCGCTAGGGAATGGACAATTTGCCGTTGTTTCAAAAGAATTGGCTTAAAAGCTAAAAGAAAAACGCAAACCTGCTCTTTCTGACAAGAATATAAAACTACAAAAAGTATATGTTAATATCTATAGAGAATGGACAGTGGATGATTGGAAGGGGGTAGTGTGCTCCGATAAGTAAAGAATAAATCGATTTAAATCGAATGAAAGATTCTGGTACTGAATCTCATCAATATAAGCGAATCAAACATCGAAAGTAAAAGAAACCATGAAATTTGGAGTTTTTCACACAAAGTTGTTGGCCCTTTAGTAAACACTGAAGGGATCATTTAAATATCTTACAAAATAATTTGCCGCCAGTTGTCAATTCCATTGGATATAATGAAAATGAGCCCTGATATTAACCCAATTGAAAAATTGTGGGCAATAATTGAAAGAAGGATAGGCAAATACGAGAATACACCAATAATTCTAATTATTAGTTATTATCGCACATTTCATAAAACAAGCGTCAGGCGTTTACAGCTTTTGCTCGTCACTGTAGGTCTCTGGAGACGGGACTCGAACTCCAAGAGTGCAAGAGGTTTTCACTCGAATTCACGCTTAGCTAAAGTGAATGCCATCCAGCCGAATACAGAAATATGTATTCAAATATTTTTAGCGGAGGGAAAGTGGTTTTGGATGACCGACGATCACGCTGCGGCTGTCGGGTAACAATCGTTACGGAAATAGAATCTAAAAACGTTCGTAAATAGAAAGAAAATGAAACAATAGTCGCGCGTGACGCGAAATCTAATGTGGCATAATTGCACGATTGTCAGAGCCGGGTTTCTTTGAATCGATCGGAATATCATCGGGCGTCGGTCTCTAGCCGGAAAAGGCGCGTAGCGGGAGGAAGATTCTTTTAAAAATTCCTTGAAACGTGATCGCAATCGGTTTCCTCGTTTCATTAACCGCTGTTCGAATGCGTATCACGCTCGTGCCGCTCGCGATAGACGGCAGAAACAAGGAAAATACATAGAACGACAACGAGACGCGATTTAAAAAATGACAAGGGAATCCCATCCCCCCCCCCCCCTTGAAGATTCGCGGAACAGCGGTACTGTAGCTGAATGCAGAGATAAACCGATGCGTATTGGGTTTCTACCGCGATGTCTGATCAATTACGTCTTCGACTCCTTGACGGGGGACTGGGAGAATATGTAAAAGATATACCACTTGTTTAAAGGGACATGTAATTCCTGTTATTCCTGTAACAATGTTCACTGATTGTATTTCCTGCAAAGTGCCTCTAAATATAAGTCCGAATGTCTCGCACGTGGGCAATGACGTCGCTTCAATGTTATACTTGCTCTAAGTGATGTGGGTCTATAATTGGCGCTCTCCGAGACGAATGCTTGATTCGAAACAAAATTCCTCTGGCAGGAATACTACACTTATGTACTCCGATCACAGTTAGGCAAAATCTCAATAACTAGTCTTATCTGATCCCCCTTAGGGACACTATTCCGCGGAATTGTTGCCAAGGGAACTTCGTTTCAAATCGAACTATGTGTAACTTGCCGAATCGCACCAAATGCAGTCAATAAACATCGTTCAGTTGGTTTTGTAAATTCGTGGCGGTATCCCAGACGAAGCACGAGTGCAGAACCACATTTTCATGGTCGAGGGTTACCGGTCCCCTGAACGAGGTCGCGGAAAAAAATTCAAGCGCGGAAAGAGTCGCGTCAGCTTAAAGCAGAGCAGCCACAGCATCCGCTGCGACAGTGGGTCCGCAACCAAGAAACTGGAAACTGTCGCATCGTTGCACGTGCTTCCGACCACCGCATCACGCGCCAAGGTGCTCCTATATAGCACATACCCATCGAAACGTAACCTCCAAGGAAAAGGGAGCATCCCGACCGACATCCCCACCTTCACGAAAACAGCCACCAGGTTCAGGCTAACCCCTCGATGTGAATTCGTCTTCGAGTCTACGATTCTTACGTAATCGCTCGACGTCTGGTCAGGCTAGACGAGGAGGATCAATGGGTCGCAGTTAGACGTCACCTCGACGTCGGTTCATCGGAGGAGAGCAAGCCGTTCGATAGGGATCACGCACCGTGTAACCAGTGTAACCATTTTAACCATTGTAACCACGTATCATTCTCGTGGCGAGGAAGCGCCGCCATAAAACCGAATTCGTCCGACGGCGGGGACGGCGACGCGTCTGCGCGGGCCACCGTGTTGCTGTTGTGGACCGACGGTGGCATTGACCTTGAAATTCCCGGAATCAAGGTCAGGACACAGGAAACCCCGTACGCGGATGCGCGACCTCGAGAACGGGGAAGCCCAGAGGGACGCCGGTCACCGGGAACCTGATGCCGTTCAGACGCCGATCTCCAAGGGGCGGTTCGGTCCTGGTGGAGACTCACGATTAGGCAGCGATCACCGGGTTACTCTCTCGCCGGCTTTTCGTGGACCGCGATGCTTAGTAGCTTTCGAACGACTGACGCAACGGTGCCTCGGCGTCCAGACGCTTACGCAACGACGCCGTGTCCCCTCTTTTTCATCCCCTCGGATTGAAGCAGACGCGACGTCGAAAAGGGACGACGACGACGTCGGCGACGACGAGCACGACGACGCCGGCCACCGCGACGGCGAGCAGCCAGCGGACGTACACGGTATAGGGGAGATCGGAAGCGTGCCAGCGGCAACCGGTGCGAACCGGATATCGTGGAAATTCTGGGAACGGGATCGCCAGCCTCTGGCGCACGTAGGCGTCGCGACGCCCCTGGGATCGAACGGTGACGTCCGAGCCGCGCGAGGCTTTTCGAGCCACGATGACGTGCATCGAGGCCCCCTGACGTTTTCGGCAAACGGAACGGAAGTGGCTGCGCAATCCCGTGCTACTTTCCATCTTCGCCGGGCGGTTTTCTCTGCCAAAATAATCCTCTTTACACCTATCTCGTTCCACCTTTCGACCCCTTCGCGATATTCTTCGATATTAAAATTCTTTCGATGCGCGAGTAGTGAGATACGGATTATCATAGAGGCTCCTGCTTTGAAGATCGATTGCCGACGCGGACGAAAGAGAATTTGGGAAAATTCTGCGCGAGGACTGACATCCCTGGCCTGATACGCGGCCTCTGGTAAGCGTAAATAGGAGAGCGCAGGCTTGGCACGAGATAAATGTGGGTTGCTGGAGCGCGACGCGTACAAACGTACTGCTGCTCGCTCTCTGATGAATGGATATAATCCGGCCGATTTATCAGACAACCGGTTTCGGGACCGAGATTAAATCGGCCCTCTATCGAGGCTAACTCCATCTAAATCCCTGTCCCGGTGACCTTCGCAGAACTACCGCGCCAGAAGATCAACTTAAGTTTAGCAAAACCTGGGGCGCGTCTATGCTGGAGGTTAGAAAAGCGCGGTGGGAATTGGAGAGCTCCCAAAACCCGATAACCGATCACTGCGGTCTAGTATCAACATCCGAAGCTATGTATCTTGTATCAAGGACGGCCTTGAATTCTCGATCCCGCGACCTTTTCCCTGGCTCTCAATATTGGTTCACGCGCCACGTCGATCGGGTCGGGCGTCCAGTGACACAACAGTTTCCAAAGTATTGTTAGGATGAAACAAGCGGTCGATAAGATTGCTGCGCCATCGCTCGGGCATCGTTTCCCTCCCCTCCCAGTGGCCGATGCTGGAGGATGGTCGTGATCTACGATATCAGTAACCGAAACTACGGGGCTCCTTGTATCAGGGTTGACCTATAGACTCCGCGTCTCCGTAGATGATCGGGCAAAGCGGGCACCAGATACGGGCGAGCCGGCTGACGACTGCGGCGGTTCGCGATAAAAACGTTATCGGTTCCGAGTCTCTGTTGAAGGAAGTGGCATGGCCCGGCGTGATGCCGCACACAGAGGCGGTCATTGATTATTCGTGTAGACACGCCGCGATATCAGCCGCCGCAGAATGCAGATGCACCGGCTGCAACGAGATCGACCACGTCGCGGTAGGCACACTGACCCATTTCCGACGCCAGCTCGCCAAGGACGCTTCCAAAGAATACGCGGCACGTGCGAAGGGGATCCTTCCCGATAAAATGGGGACCAGCCCGAAACCGCGGAGCCTGGTTGTCCTCGCGACTGTAATCACGGCTAGAACGGAAATGCGCTGGTAAGAGGAATTCGGCAGGGCGTTAATTACCGCGGCTCACGGCGAAAGACTCCACGGGGAGGCTGCTCGTGGTCGCTGGTAAATGGAATTCTATCATTTCTGGCAATTAAGCGAAAAATGAACAGTTATGGTTCCTAGTCCGTGGACATTTTATGCTGACGTTATTTCCGCCGAAGAGGCCGAGTCTTTGAGTACTTGTCTGCCGAACGTGGCAAGAGGGAACGGTCCGCGGTGTTTGCTTTGAAAGTACCTCCGGCGGGAATTTCGTCCCAGACTGACCCGCGGGGTTAATTAAAAATTACCGCTGACGGGAGCATGAAGTGTTGTACCATGCGCTAAAGTGAAACTGGCTTGGTCCTCGAGCGTTGGCGGCTACACTTTGTTCGTACTACGACGCGAGATCAATCGTGCCGTGAAGCAACACGTGTACTCCGAAACGGCATAGGTATTAGATTCTAGATAAATGGGCACGCTCATCAATTAAATGTATAATACTGACGGTGTGACAAGAGACAATCAGCGTTTCGTGCCCATCGGCTTAATATCGTCCCAGGTAGCCGGAGGTCGACGACAATGCCACTTGGCCAATGGCTCGGATAACCGTCGGCTAATAAAGCTGCGCGACCCATCCAGCCGGGATAATCGACTCGTGAACAAGACCCCGGACCAGCGGCAATTAGCCACCGGTGAGTAAACAACCGCCGGCCAATATAGACCGAGCAATCTGTCAATGATCTCGAAAGTCGCGGCGAGGGGGGACTTTATCGCGAGGTCCGAGCGTTAAAATAACGAGCAAACAACGACACCGCGACGTCTACCGGTGACGAATGCTCGCCGTCGAGCGCCCGTTGCTATTGATCTTCATTTCTCGCGAGGACGACGCTCGTTCGGGGTTGAAATAGTTGCGATTCCCGTAGAAGGGTGGGGGATCCCGTAAACGGGTCATTGACCGAAATGTCTCCGGCAGATACGGTGATTGATCTCCGACTTTGGAATTGGAGCTATCATGCGGGAAATGGACGTTTGGGTTAATACTACCGGCGGCATTCGTTAAAAGTGGAGCTACCCATGAATTCCATAAACTCGTCCCGCTTTTTCCATTCATTAGCTTGCTGCAATCCGGCCCTCGTCGATATGGCGGCATCCCTCGCAGCTTCTTCGTTTCGATCGCTCGATAATTCCGCGGCAATTCAACCGGGACGAGTTGGGAATCGCGAATTCCTGTTGGCGGGGCGACAAATCATAGTCCCCTTCCCCCTGCGACCACGGAATCGCTTCGAAAGGCCAGTTGATTACTACGGTAATACACAACCGCGGCACCAGGAACCAGAATGGAAAACTAGGAGGCACACTAGGGAATCTCTGAGACGCGAATACGAGAAAGGCCAATCACCTCAAAACTAGGAGTCCCTTCTACTCTCTCTCTTTCTCTCTCTCTCTCTCTCTCTCTTCCTCGCTCTGTCTCTTCTCCTCTCTATAAGCACGCCCATAATAGTTCAGTGGAATTTAATCGAGACGGCAATTGTTTCCTATTAACAGTTATGAAAGCACTCCAACGACGTCTGAACTCCTTTGAACCGACGCCGACGCCGAAGCCGTACATATCCCCCCCGGACAGTCATTTTAATTGGAATCCATTCGAGAAGATTGTGGCCGGGCAATAGAGTTCGAATCACCCTAAAATTGGTAGCGAGACCGCGGGCTGAAAATACGGCCGCAATAACTGAGCGTTCGGTCCTCCTCGGAGGGAAAAGGGTGGCCATCGTCTTCCTCTCCTCGAGATGCTCGCGACCAATGACTTGGTAAACGATGATTCACGGGCGGATGGTTGGTCGGACGCTCTTCGAAGTGTCTCCCGAGAGATTATGTATCTGTCGATAGTCCCGAGAAGACAGTGGTAGGAAATGGCACTTGAGAAAACTTGCATCTTTTTCACCGACGACGTAAGTGGAGCTGCACGGTGTTCCTTGGGAAGAAAGTGGCATAATAGATAGCCGCTTGCAACAACTGTATTCAACTCCATTTCTTCCTGGAGCCTCTCTGGTAAACACTGATTCTTTACGGAGCTCCCGTAAACTGCAACGGAAGTTCCACGAAGGGGATTGAGAAACGAGGGAAGTTACTCAAGGAATTATTCACGATCCGCGTTATCTCATTTGCCCGAGCATCGAGCGATAAACGAAGGCGTCGGCTTGCGGGAAAGCCAACGTGCCTCGTTGGGGAGGAAAGAGTGTACACTCTACAGTTTACTCGATAAAACGGGCCGTTGCATGGTTGTTGTTGCAGCGGCGCGTTATCGGAACCGCGGACCGCAGCCTCGAGTTCCTCGAGAAATTTCCATTCGAGATTGCGTCGAAAATCGTAATCCCTGAGTCACAAGATTGACCAACAACGCCTCGCGCTAACATAAATCCATTATCTGTCAACGAATTAGAGCATAGGCTGCTCAAAACACTGGGAAAAACGGTCGAAGCTAGCGACACTTGCATGGAATCAGCAGGAAACTTTTAATCGCGTTTCAATGGAACGCGAGCTTATTAAATGCCTCTTAGAATACAGGGATGTGAACGATAAGAGAGACAAAGAGGAGCAAGTACAACAGAGCCAAGGAGCCAGAACCATGTCACAAAGGCAAGAAAGGCTTCCTCTCCCAAGAAATATCGCAAAGAAGAGCTTTCAACGAAGGCTGCTTAATAACATCAAGATGCAACGTCTCGAGCAGATCTTTCTTTTCCCTCTCTATCTAAATCCACGTTTCACTTCCAAACGCTTCAGCCTCCACCACCCACCACCCCCATTTCCTGTGAATATTTTTTTTTACGTCCATGCCTGTCGTGCTCAAAAGAGCCGCCTCTCTGTATACAGGGCAGCACGCTTAACGAGAATTAGACGAAAGCTTCGCGAAAATATGGGACTTGTGGAAATTAAAATTTTAATACATCCCCGTTTGTGGCCGTTGGGAAATGATAATATCCTGTCCCCAGGAGTCTTACAGCCTTCAGTCCCATCGTCCCTCCCCTTTGATCGCGGGAAATTAGTTTTACGCTCAGCTGCAACGCGAATTGACTCGTGATTACTGTGGCTGTCCATACGAGAGTGTTCCCTCAGCAACGGGCGTAATTTATTTGACGACAGTGGGGCGATAAATAAAATCGATGTACCGCCCGGCCGTTCGTTACTCGCGGGGATATTAATTAGCACCGCGAGCGTAGATGCTGCTCCTCGATTACAGCCGGCCACCGACTCCTGAAATCTCGCCGATCCACCACGCATCCGTCACACGTCGGTCCACTATCCTTTTCAATTATCGGCGTAACAAATTGCCCGCGAGTTTAAACGTACAACATTGTTAAAACGAGCACGGCCGGATAAAATATAGCGATAATTAGAGAGGATCGTGACCGGTGCAGTCGCCGTAGCAACGGCGGCAACAACAACTGCACGGTTAATAGCGGGGTTTACGATAACCGTGACAAATGTCACGACGAGAAAGCGGGAGACGTTAACGCGCTTGAAATCGCGAAAGCTGGGGTTTAAACCAGGGCGATGCGAGCTCAAAGAGAGGACTGTCTAGCGTTTGACATTCGATTTTACTCATCGCTTGCTCCCTTTCAACCTCTGTTTTTTTGTCTCGATTCCTGGCCAAGGGGTGGATCGCGACGCCAGCGTTAACGCGATTCAGAACGCGTGCGGGGTTGAAGGGGACAAAGAGAAACAGCCGGCGACTCTGTGGGGCCTGGTGGAGAACATTGCAGGCGTGAAGCGGAAAAGCCACGCGAGAAGGGGGCTACGCTTCAGTTTTCCCTTTCCTTGCCCGTTTGAAAGACGCGCGACGCCCTCCAGGCTCGTTTAATTTCCACGCGTAAAGGAGGGAATAATTCCAGAGACCAGGGCACTGGAATTTCCGTTGGCACGATGCGCTTTTGTGGGAGCTTGAACCGTCAGGGACGATGTTTGCGCTGCTTCCGAGGTCTATGGTGGATAAAGTAGCGCGAGATCGATGTTGCGAGGGATACATTACGTGTTTCGATTCTTTTGAGGATGTTTTAGCAGGTCTAAAAAGTAGTCCAACCATTTCACTTCTCCGAGATTTAAACCTGCCCGCGTGGAGGCCCTTTTCCGTTGAAAATCTCAACGCCCACCGTCACAAAAGCGTCGTGGAACCTGGATGAACCGTCTAGGAGCGTTTAAAGCGGTTTTCAGCGGTAATCGGCGTGAATTATTCAAACGAAGTCAACGTACCCCCCGTCGATGTCGACAGAAATAGAAGTCTGCCCGTGGCGAAGCCATTCTGGAACGATCGACCGTCGAAAGTCGACCTCGGGGACCTCGAACTCGACGACGGGTCCGATCCTCCGACACACGAGCCATCCACGAGACACTCGCGGACCCTGACACGAACTTCCTTCCTCGTTGACATAGAATCAAACGCGAGCATTGCGCGCGCGGAATGAAATCATCACACTCGGATAGCGCGCCCCGCGTCCGGTTCAGATCGATTGATCGCAACCGATCCGCCGCAGGTCGAGTTCCATTGACACCGTTTAAACTGCACGCTCGCGCCTCGGGGTCGATCTTGCGCGATGTCAAGATAACGTTGCGCAACGCTCGACAGAAACGATGGACGCTTAGCCCAACGAGGGAAACGAAATGGTTCACGATAAATGTGGATGATTTATTGGACTCGGCAAGCCTGTTTCTCGAGGAACGCGCTGCAATTGTATGGAATTGGCGACCTTAGGGATGATTTTAATGAAGAAGCACTATGCTTCTGGAAGTATTGTAGATCTGGAGGTATTGTAAACGTTCGTGGAAAATCTAAGGATTGTGCTTAATTAGTTTTCAATTTTTAGATATATCTCGGCAACAGAGTTTGGAGACAGAATTTCGGAAACGGTGCAATGTTTCTAATTTTATAAAAGGAACCTCGTTAATAATTACGCATTGCAAAGTTCTCTAGCGTCCTCTGGGAAGCCAGTGGAAATGGACGGCCATGTTTCCTCTCCATTAAAGCAAACCAGCGGCTTCCGAAAATACAGCTCGCGTTTTCAGCGAGGATTTCGTAAACGGTGTCGAGTAAATCAGAAATAGACCGAACCGAGATTCGCTCGGCTGTATCGCACGGTCTCGCGGTTTGACCCCGAAAAATTTATCGAGCGAATTATCTCCGTTCTGTAATTTTCCCATGCCCCGGCACGCGGCCGTCCAATACCTGATACGATAATCGACTAAATTGAACGAAAACAGCGCGTCGCTGTTCAACTGGAGATTACGGGTGTCCGGTAACAGTTGTGGCGAACGTGTAGCCGTTCAAAGGGGCAGGGAAAAGTTTCTGCACGCCGGCAGATCGATGGAGAAGAAACACGAGAGCACCGGTCCACGGGAATTTCTGTTGTTTCTCGCGTAGGATTCTGTAACGACGTCCCACGCTTTTGTAACGAACCGCCATTGGCAGTTTATCTTCTCGCGGGATTTATTGACGGATTACAACGGTGAAAAATAGCGGCAACGAATTGATGGTTGGACGATATTTTACCCCTTGCTTATTCTCTTCCACCGGGCTTCGTTCAGCGAGAATCGTTGTCGATGCCGCGAGACGATAGAGAATCCGCGAGGACATTCTTCAGCGACGCGATCATCCACTCCTTTTTTACCTGGGGCAATCGTAACTTCAGGAGAACAAGAGCTTCCACGAAGGAAACGTCTACCTCTCGCGCTTCGTCGGTGATAATACTATCAGCGTTCTATGGGAGCTGTGGACTTGTCGATATTCTTCGAGTAATACAACGTCTACTAGGCAAATGGCATAAGCATCCGCGTCCCTGGCTTAAGAAAAAAATCGCCTATTTTTAAAAACTAATCTTATGAAGCTTACACTAAAAAAGTGAATATTTTTAAATTCAAATTTTCAATTAACTTGGCGCTACAAACTGGGTTCACACAAGCAACCAATCGTCGCCTGTCAACTTGACCGTTTCTCAAAGTTGCCTGCCCCCTGGAAAAAAGTCTGCGGGCGTCCTTGGCAAATGGAAACTGGGAAAGAGTCTTAGGAAGAATCTTAATACATAAAACAGAAAGCTTAGGGTAGATGTACCGTTTTTGGCCATGTGCATAATTATCGCGGTTTCTTAGCTTGAAATTGCTTGTAGACACATAATTATGTGTAGAATTTCAAACCGTAAATATTTTGTTTAGTATACCATCAGAAATATAAGGTTACATTTGTTGCTTCCACGAAAAGTGGCAAGTGGCCACAAACGGTGAAAAATGGATTTCTTATATTTTTTAACTTTATTAATTCTTATTAAACATAGACATTAATAGTAAAGATAGTGTAAAATTTAGTAAAGCTTTTAGTTTCCTGATTTGAAGTACAATTTTAAAGATAATTACGATGAAAGTCACTGAAATCCTTAAAGTGGCCACAAATGGTGCATCTACCCTATATATGTTTGTGTGTTTGTCTGTCGCCTACAAACTTTCGAACGATAAACTCTGGGATCACGAAATGTGCCTCAGTTCATTACGCATAACTAATCCAGATGAATGTGACCATTTTCATAAAAAAATAAAAAATACAAATTTTATAAAATCGGAATCTAAATTTTGGGCGAAGCCGATAGTAAAGCTAGTAAAGTATAGTCTTCTACAACTGCGAGTTGAATGCTAGCCAGCAACAGTGGATAAAGTGGACTTGATAAAGCGTCTAGCGATACTTTGCTTCCGGTTACCTTGGATTATTCAAGCAAGCTCTAAGTAGACAAATATACACCTCCTCGAGAAACTTCCAGAGGTATTCCATAACGCTGTTCATAAAATGCTGCAAATTTCGCAACCCTGGGCTCATAAAGAATCTCGAGATACTCCCACGAAAAAACCCTCATGGTTCCCACATCACTGAACAACCTCGCCGCGATGTTGCACACCCTCTTTCCTAGGGGACGCAACCGCCCCCGCAGCTGTGTCTATTATTTCCGAACCGATTAATAGCAGACTCGCGGGCCGCATCACCGCTAATTATTCTTCGTCGTTCGCGGGGGTTCGGGTTAATCGCGCGCGCAGCCTGGAAAACGCGGGGCCGGCCGCCGGAGATACGGAAAACCGCTGACGCACGCGAGTTTTCCACGTGGCCGCGTTCACCCCAACCCCCTCTCGGCTTCATTTGCGTTTCGGATCGGGGTCGCCCTCAATTCCCCCCGCACTATTGTCGCGCGTTCCTTCGCTCCCCCGCGAAACAACACGTCCCGCGAACAATAAAAGAATAAACAGGAATAAACTCTGCTCCCCCGCGCAACACCAGCTCCTCTCACCGCGAGGAAAATGGGCGAGGCAGGATGCTTGGTGAACCGCGCAGTCCGTGCAACGTGCAATCGTATACCGAACACGCCAGTCGGCCTGTCTATTTCATGTGGAAGCCAAACGTAATGTTAATTAGACGTTCTATCCTCGAGCAATCACCGATATCACTTGCACGTTTCTCTAACAAGCTTCATACCCGAAACAACGCCTGTTTCCAGGTGTACCAGCCTTGTGCTCCTCGCGTGGGTCGTTGATCATTGAACGTTCAATTAATGAAGTAGTAAGGTAATGCCCAAGAAAGTCATTGAGTGATATTCTACTTGGGATGTCTACAGAACCGTGGTGCAACCAAGGAAGGGGCGATTCATGACGGAGATTCCAAAGTTTTAACTTATTTTTGGAGCAGAATCCACCGCCCTTCTCTGCTGCACCAGAAATTCTAAGACCTCCTGGATAGGTGTAGGTGACTAATGATACGAGAAGCACTGGTAACGAATACGTTGCATCGATCATCCTCCCCCGGGCGTTGTATCGAGCCTCCTCTGATTCTTAACGATATCAATCATTTAAACCGGGTCTCCAAAGGCGAATCGCGGGGAGGTTGGAGCCCCCTACTCGGGGCCAACAAAGCGTCTGAAGCCAAAGTCTAGCGTGGTATCGGAACTTCTTCCCAGCCAATTGCTAACAACAACGAAACTCAATTATCCGCAGCCTTCGGGCTATTCTAATAACTATAACTTTCTTCGGCCAGCTTGGCTGGATAAGACGTTTCCCGGGAGCACGTGGTATTCACGGCGGAATTCCGCGGTCGCTCAAATTAACCAATGAATCAGCCGGAAGCAGAGGCGAATCGCGAACGTTGCTGCACGCGTATAAGTTTCACCAGCGAGGCTCGTGTCATCCGGCAGATCCATTTAGAAGCCGCAGCCCGCTCCGTCTCCGTCCACCCCGCATTCGCCCGCTTCCGTCGTATCATGCTGGAATTGGATTTACGAGCCAAAGAGTCGCGTCTCGATCGAACAATTCGGCCCCCAGCGGAATCATCCCTGATCGAAAGCGCGAGATCGTTCGCTGATACAGTTATCGTGCCTGCCGCGATCTTTCGGAAAGGTTCACGTTGATTCTCGTCGATAAGGGAACGCGTGAAAATGAACCCGCTGCGTGCTGATCCAGTTCCTTAATTAGGATCGACCAACAGACGCGCCGACGTGGGGCTGGCAGTGGCGCGATTGTGTAACTGTTCACGTTGTTACAAATTAAACCACTCAATGGATGCCTCGTGACTTTTTCGCGCAATTAAAGTTTCATCTGCTTGCGACGTTTCTTTTCTCATGTTAATAGTGCCATGAAAACAACTGCGACGCGAAATACGCCAGGCTCGAGGCCGTCCGCCGATACTGCGTTTTACAGAACGGTTAATGATGTATGCTCTGTGGATTCGTACTCACCATGTTGAAGAAAATCCGCCGATGTCGGCGCTCGAGTTGTAGAAAGGAATTACAATATCTCTGCGTTGGATCTATAAATTCGATAGTTCGACTTCCGTTCCTCTCTATATTTTTCTCTCTCTTTATCTCGCCACGACTCGTTAAACGTCCCTCTCTCTTTCTCTCTCTCTCTCTCCCTCTATTCCAGTTTATTTATGGAAGAAACAATACTGCATAAAAATATCACTGGTTTACTTTGGCTTATCCTCTGTCTCTTTGATTGAATACTATAAACGCTGGGAACCTAGAAAAAGAACCTGAAAAAGAGTAGTTCTTAATTAGTCCAGTCGGGTGATTTGGCTTGGCTTTCACGCGGCTGCGTTAAATGGCAATAACTCGGACGAAATTGTAGGCCGGCGATACGAATTCCTTTTCCAACGAGCCGGACGATTTATTGACGCAGGATCTAGAAAGGCGCGAATCGCCCGCTCGAAAGGCAATAAGCGTAACGACGCCGCGCCGCTCGGAATTGATGCTCGCGCGTTGAAATAGAGTTGCCGCTAAATGATGACAAAGCGCCGTTGAATAAACTCGGCGTTAACCAATATCTAGAGGAAGGTCTCCCCGTTGCGAGAGCATATTGCGATGGGAACAGCAATCCGCGATGATATCTCGCGCATGAAATACGAACGAATATATTCCTTACGTGTATCTCCAACTCGCCGTTTACTCAACACCCCCCGTTACTCGAAATGTCCATCTTTCAAGCGGAGCGCTCCGCCTCTATCTAAAATTCCACGCCGGGGTCCCTTCGTTACGATCCCAGTGGAAAGTAACAGGAATATCTATCACCACCCATCTGACCCGCAACTCCCATCACTTCCGCGAGCGTGGAGCCGCGAGAGGAAAATTTTCCGCTGTTGCCCGCGACCGTCGCGAAACGATCGCCGCCGGCGCGTAATCGGCCGACGGGCGACCACTTTCACCGCGATTCGCGATTACGATAGGCTCCGCGGGGAGGAGAGGAGAAATCTGTCCCTCTACGGCGGCTCTGCTGTTAGAAAGTTTGATGTACCTGTCTAATGAAACACAGTCCTCAAGTGGCGGCTGCGATCGGTTACCGACTCATCGGTTGCGCGGGTAAATGGGCGCTCATGCCACCCGCGTGGATCCTCTTCGCTCGCCGAACCCTTTTAGCACCCTTTCGATGGCTTTCTACGTTCGATCAACGTCCGGGTAAATTGGATCTGAAAGGTGGAGGATCGGTGAGTCTCGCTGCCTGCAGCCTGCACTGAATCGCAGCCGAGTAGGCCACTTACCTGCGCGTGAAAATCGAGCATCTCTGGCCGGTTACGTAAAGCAGGAAACCAGGTCGCGGGCTGACCATAGCTAGACTTACGCGTGTACCTGCGCGCCGTTCGATCGTCCTCTGATGTCTATCGTGGATCGTTTATTTCACGTTCACCGCGGTGAATACATACGTCGACCAGCACGCTTTAAAATACCGACGACTGCTCGATACGTGACCGGTTGCGTTTCCAGCCTGCGCTCCCCTTCGTGCAGATCGATCCGCTACGACTCGATTTTATTCGCTATATATATTATACAGGTGCGTGTATATATATATATATTCGTTCACCTAAAAAGCCTATAAATATTCTCGTATGTTGATCATCTTGTTGTTGGTGTTCCCAATGAACCTCCTCTGCTTCACCATGTGTCCGCCTGCCGATCTAACCTGTTCCAAGATAAGCATCCTGTTAAAAATTATCGACTGCGATCGGGGCGATAATAAAATTAATAGCCCGAGTCCACGCATCGAGCACCGTTATCCGCTTGATATTTCTTGTTTTCCTTATTTCTCGGCCGTCAGTTCACAACCGTGCCGATATTGCGTCGTCTGATATAACAGCGCGGAAGATCGCTCTGACCGTTCTAATTAATTTATACGCCGCTTATGCGGGCGACGCGGCTCCGAATCCGATCGGTTAACCGAGGAGGATAAATGAGCGCGCTTCCAACGCAGAACCGGCCACGTTTTATTGCTCTTAATTCGACCGCTCGCTTTAATTCGATACGGAGACTCTGCTGGCGAGAAGACGCGCGCGCGCGTCTCGTTTTAGGCTGGGTGCTCACGTCTCTGACTAACGGTGCACGATACACTTGAGACACTTGGGAATAATTGTTTTACGACGGGTAGATATCACTCGTTAAACAGCGTTCCTATTATAAATAGTATTCCACCTTTTCGACGGTGTTCCTCTTACCCCTCGCCACACGTGCGAGCCCAGCTTAACGGCCACACCAAGTCCCCGCGATGTGCCAGCGGAGAACGCGAGCAAAACTATCGAACAGTCTCCCGAAGCCGAGGAAAACGCGTGTGCTTATCGAGCCAACCAGCGTCCGCGTATTTCTCGTCACGCACGCGGAAATCCATATAGGTACGCCACGCGGGTTCTCAGCCGGCGTGGACAGATAACGGGCAGAAAAGCGAGACGCAGGTAGAGAGGCGGGGATACGACGGCGGAAATCGCTGGGTCACGGCTGTTTTGTATAATACTTACACTCATCGGGTACGGGCTGCGTGGTCCCGGAGGCAGCTCGAAACTTCGCTGAACGGCCTCTAGCCGATGACCCTGGCGGCCATTAACGAGCTCCGCAGCCTGTGGAGCAGAAAAAAAACGACAATGTCAATAACACGTTCCCGAGGAGCTCGCGATTCGCACGAATATCCCGTATCGGGGCACTCGAGCTTTCGCCCCCGCGACACGCCGCGCACCGCCAGCGCAAATACTTTTATCTCGATCCGCACGTCCCCTGTAATCGATCGTCGAGATCGCTGTCTAATTAGCGAGGCTTTACGCCCCCATAATTCTTGTCGGAAAAAGTGCCATTACGGGAGGCACGGCAAAGACGGAGGCGCCCCTGGATCGACCCAGTTCCCCGCGTATCCGCGATGAATTACCGAGTAAACGTTAACTCGCGCAGGTTTTTCTTTATTTCCGTTTGCACCTGGATCGCGGGTCAACAGCCGCGAATTTCATTCCAGTCGGCTCGTATTTCTGGTCTAGCGCGGAGTCGCGCTGGCTGGTTGCTATCAATCATCCGGGATCCCGTTGCCTGCCACCTCGAGGCTGCGCTCGAAACTTTCCCTTCTACGACGACGACGACACGGACGCGGGGGAAAAAACGGAATGGAGGTTCGGTGCACTAGCTCGCGCGAATTTCAGGCTTTCCCTTCGAGCGAGGAATTCCGACGGTGCCCTCGGGCTGCTGAAATACACGGCGGGAAGATGCGTCTAGACATCGAGAATCTTTCAAAGGGGTCTGTGCCCTCGGATCCTCTTTTTGGATCACCCCCCCCCGTCCCCGCCCCCCGCCCCCCGCCCCCCGCGCCGGCTAAACTGAATTTTCGTGGAAACTTTCGCCACTCACCTGCTGGCGCCGCGAGACTGAATCAAGTATTTCCGAACTTTGTTGCTTCCTCTTAATTGCTCGCGGACTTATCGCGAATTCGATTCGAACTGGTCACCGACTGGATCCACTTCCCGCCGAAAGTACGCTACGCCCAAGATTGCGCTCTGGGAGAAAGCGAGTCTCTTGGCAGCCGGTCAATGTAGATTGTAGCGACGGAAACGAAAGGACGCTCCTTTCGCAGCTCCCTGCTCTTTAAACCGCTTGATTCCCGTGCGAGTTAGATAGAGTTGCAAGAAGAACAGTTTCATGAAGTAGCGCTAGAAAATTGCGATAGCCGGCGGCCGTGAACGGTTCCGTTCTTGTGAATTCAGAGAAGAATTCCGCGCAGTCTTATCGGGAAGCCCGAGCGTATTAGCGAGAAGATAAACGCGAGCGATTGGGACGTGTAACGTGCGCGATAAAAATAGATTACTCCAACCTCCCTAGATAAATTAAACTGCGACAGATGTTCATTGAAAGGAAAACCTCGTACATCCACATAGCCAATTTTCAAGTAGGTACTTATTTCTCAGCCTGGAATTAGTGTATGTTTCGGATAGCAGAAAGGATTGTCGAGAGCAGCGAGCCGGACAGGCTCTCCTTCTATCTAATTTCATAATGAATTTTAACGCTAATTCACCTTCTATGGAAGGTTCGATCGGCCGAGGGGGAGGTGCGCGCGCGATTTCATCGAGCAAAGCCGCGATCCTGGATCCCCGGCAGGATGGATCGTTCTCTCTTACAATTAGAAGCCAGAACAATAAATTCCATGAAAGTTCGCGTTAACGGGAGTACGTCGACCTCGACTACGATCGATCGTGTATCTCTAGGCTGCGCACTTAAAGGTGCACACACACCGATCGGACCTTTCCTTGCCATGGGATCGATCGCGCCCCTCTGTCCAAGTAAATTGCTCGACGCTGGCAGGGGAACTTTCACGAACGAGTCGAATTATCCCGGTGACGCATTCCGAGTAGAGTGTGCGATTAATCACTATCCCAGTTGGTTGAGTTACAACAGGGCGGAGGAGCCCTTTACACCGAGCATCCCCTCTGTGTGTAAGAAACACAAGACTTCCCTTCGTGCAAACAGTGCTAATACTAGAAAAGGGAGTGTAAACAGTAATAGAATAAGAGAAGTAGCTCGAGACAGTGTTGGAGAACCTCCAGTAACTTCACTCGAGATTTTCTACCGCTATAGGATGCTCGCGATCAGACCAAGGCGCTATGTTAATCACCGTACCCTCGGTTCTACTGCAGAACGAAATTCTATTTAAAGAAGCCTTCGACCTTCACGGAGAGTGCGACTTCGCCAAGTAACTTTCCATCTCGACGGTGCACGGTTCTCGCGTTCCCTGACCGAGCAGAACTTCAAGCTTTACTGGAGGCCCTCGTCACAGCAGATTCCAGCGTGTTGCATCGGCTCGCTGCTGACGCTTCGTAAACATCGCGGCTTGCTGACTGCCGCGAAAAACGGCCGACGCTCTCGAAACTCCGAAACCCGAACGCGCTGCCCGCGGACATCTCCAATCCCCCGCGCCGGATATTGAGATTAAACGCGGGTAAAGCGACGCAGCACCGCGCGGATTAAAATGCAAAGAGTGTTAGCGGGCACCTCGAAACCTCGGCCACTGGCTGGATTTAATCGCGAGCCGGTCAAGAAGCAGGGAGGATCGATAAACGCCGCGGGCCTAAGGCGAGAAACGAATCGCTTGGAAGCAACGGACCGACTAGGCCGCCGATGATTTTCACCGCTTGTTTTCTGGCCGATGGTCCCCGGCACACGGTACACACAGCACGAATCGCACGGCTGCACCATTAGGACGCGCTCGGTGCTCGGAGGATCGATCCACCTTAAATTGCGCAAGGATATCGATGGAAGGGGAGTCGCTAGGGACCGCGGAGAATCGAAAGTCGCGGTTGCTCGATGGATAATTCCGTGTACTCGTAATCTTCGTCTTCTAAGTAGTCGCTGATTAGGATGTTGAGAGTGTCTTGTTGTTAGAGGTGTGCGGGTACCCGGAATTTACGAGCTGAGCTGAACTCGGTTCGAATGAGCTGCTTGAAATTGATGAACTCTTTGAAATAGACGCGAGCTACCAAGGGGAGGGTTGCCTATATCGTACCACTTAAGGGGGTATACCCGTTTGAACCCTCGGAAAATGTGTACATTTTGTGGATTTTTTTACAAGTCAACGACTTCATGAAGATTTTCCGTTTTTTTACTATCTTTGCACAGTATTATGAACTACTTAAAAAAAAAGTTTCAGTTAAAAAACTGTTGTTTTTCGGAAGTTATGCATACATATCCGAAAGTCTCTTGATTTTAGACGGCTAAACGGTGGGCCTAAAAACTCGCGCTTTGTTCAACCAATTCACTTCCAATTTTGCATGCAGGATCGTAATAAGATTCCACATCGTCCATCGAGGGCTTATTTTATTCCGATTCCCCGTTTATTGTTTATAAAGAAAATAGGTGGCATTTTCTCTTAGAAAAATGTAACTTTACCTTTGATATCTCACCATTTCTTTATTTTTCAAAATTTTAAAAATCGGCCCCGTTGGGCAATAGCTATTGACATACTTTATAAGAAGATTTTATTGTTTTCGATTTCAGACACGACATACAGCTGTTTTCAGGCTCACCGTTTAGCCGTCTAAAATCGAGAGACTTTCGGATATGTATGCATAACCTCCGAAAAACAATAGTTTTTTAACTAAAACTTTTTTTGTAAGTAGTTCATAATACTATGTAAAGATAATAAAAAAACGGGAAATCTTCATCAAGCCGTTGACTTGTTAATAAATCCACAAAATGTACACATTTTCCGAGGGTTCAAACGGGTATACCCCCTTAAGACATTTTACGTTATATTTCATATTTGCTACTAATTTGAACACAAATGACTATTGGATATTGTAGCTTGATCTTTTAGGGGCCTACTATTATATGCTTAACCTTTTGTTCAAAACAAATTAATTTGATATCTGTTTGTATACCTCCACTAAAAATAGTATCAATAACAAATCGAGAAGAAAATATTCAACATAAAGTAATGATTATTATATAGTTACAAGTACATATGTATATGGATCACACACAGGCCACAATAACCTATGAATATGATATATGTACATAACCTATATAACATACGAGTTGTCAAATCCTACTGGTACGATTGTAGTGGTACGATTTAGGAAACATGATCAATTTATTTATAAATATCAATTTAAACTTTATAATGAATATAATATGTACTTAAAATGAATGTAAAATATTCTGCATTAAACCTGCTTTTAGAAAAATACAAAGATACAGGACAAAATTGCATTGTTTGATTATTATCAGCTAAAATAAACTGGAAAAAAGTTACGTCAATCATACCTGATTTTTTAAAATGTTTATAGCACGCACAAAATAGGGTGTAATCCCAAAAGGTTTTGTTTCTATTTCTTATTTCGCATTTACTTGATATTTTTATTATCAGATATCGTTTACATTCATTAATTACTGAGAAATTGATGAGGTACGATTTAGGTGACCAGTACGATATTGGCAACTCTCCCCTACTTGAGAGACTTAAACGTCTGGAATATTCGAGCCCTTGTAAGACTTCGAATTACTGAAATTTTCAAATTTCTCGAATATATTCGAACAGATCTCCAAGTTCCGAGTTACCTACTCGTAAATATTCGAATTACTCGAGTTACTCGAATATTCATGTATTTCAAAGTAATTCAAGAAATTAAAAAATTTTGCAAAAAGCTTGCATTTCCTTCAAACAGTGCGTCGAATTCAAGCAGCTCGGAAAATTCAAACGCTCGACTCGGCTCGACCGTCCGATCATTAGTACTTGACTTGAAACTCGAGTGTTCGAATAAATCGAGTGCTCACACACCCCCTGAGTTGCTTTTAGATCTGATGCACATTTAGGGCCCAGTATCGAGCAGAAGCGTCGCGCTGTGTCTCCTCCAAGCGGAGCAGCGTAAAAAGAAGAGGAGAGTGGAATAATCAAGAGACAGAATAATTGGAATATGGCGAGAGCGATCGAAGCGACGTAATCGCCGGCGACACGTGACACGTTTCATTTGCACGCGTCACGGTAACGCCGTTTAATCTGCAGTAATTGATGCAACCTTTTGGGGAAAGGCGCTTATCGAAACGCGTGGACGGCCGACAGGCAAGAAAATCGATAGCTGGTTCTTCGGAAGCGACGCGGACGCGTCATCGGATCGATACGATTCCTACGGGCCAGAAATTACGAAACGCTCGTTGCCGAGCGCACTTGCCGCGACAGCAATGTGCACCGATATGCAAACTGCGCGCTGGCCGTGGTTTGCATTTTTCAGCCAGCAACGCGGAACGAAATTCCACGCCGTTACGGTGCCGCGAGTCGAATATGTAGCACGCGGTCGCGCGATCGAGGATCGTTCTTGCCTTCACACAGGTGAACGCGTCGTTTTTGCGGTCGGAAGCGGGGAACAAGATCGCGCTTGGCTTGACTGAGGAACCGTGAACAACTGTTTTGATCTCTGTCTGCGTGACGAAGCGGCGCTTTTGCTGACGAACACCACTTGAACCTACCGGTCTAGCCCGTTTGAAGTTTCCGAAGCACACATTACCTACTAAGAACCGAAATTTTACAGTCGCACAGTCGCGCAACGATAACACGTGGAGCGAGATTGGATTCCGTCCAGCGTGCTCCGACGATCGCACGCAAAACGCGTCAGAACGATTCACCGTAATTGAAACTTGCGACCCGGTGTTGTAAATTAAATGGCTGAGCACGGAGAAGAGCAAACTGGCTGTCACGCTTGGCGACGAGCAATAAGGCTGCTCCCATTAGCGAGTGCAAGGATGCATGACGCAATTTTTATCTATCTCGCAGTCGGCGCGCGTTATCGTTATCTGTAATAAGGCGACGGAGGAATGGTAGCGCGAGAGACGCGGCCTCGAGGCTGGTCCGTTCTGCAGGATGCGGAATCGGGGTGCAAAAACCGAGGGCCGGAGAAAGATCGACGATGGGAACGTTGCGCGGTACGCTCGCGTACCCTCGGGCCGCGACGCGTCAGGCGTACCCACGGAAACATCGATCCTCGGGAATAAACTGTCTGGTAATCGAGTCTACGATCGACAATGCGGAGAGGGCTCCCTGTCAAGTGGTGCGTTCTGCTTCGCTGCTGGACTTCGATGGCTCTCCTAGTAGCGAAAATTCAAGGGCTTCACTATTGGAACGTCCCGAGTGTTCTCGTGAACGCTCTGCCCTCAGATCGGCATTGTACTTCGTGCCGTCGCTTGGTCGGAACCATTTAGTGTCCGACACTCGAGGCGGTATTCAGATCCACCGATTCTAACATTTCAAACGTGGGTACATCTGGGAACTGTGATTCAGAAAATGGCTAATAAAGTTACCTATTCGCTTCAGTTGGACGTTTTCGTGAATCTGAGCTCGCGATCGGGGATATTTTGTATTTTATTCGAGAAGTTAGGAGGAAATGAGATGATTTTGATGGGAAACAGAGGCGCGCCAATCACGCCGACTGACCCTCCATTAATTTATTCGTTTGGGGTGGGACAGCGAGCGGCGCGTTTTAAAAATCAAATTAATCGCGCGAATGCGTCCGCACAAAGCGGTGCCGGGACGAGGGCGATCGTCGAATTTTCCCTGGTAGAGGCCGCTTAATTACTTGTCACAGGGCAAAATGATGCATCGCCGGCGAAACACGGGATATACATAAATTTCGGGCGAAATGAATCGTTGGCGGAGTGCACCCGCGTCCAGGAACAAATTTCATTATCGCGCAAAATATTGCGGCGGAAGCGGTTCGATTCTAAATAATTCCTATCTCGATCACACGGGGATCGCGGCAGAGGCCGATGGAAAATCAGTGTGACTATAATTTGATTAACCAGCGCGTGGCATCGAGACACTCTATCGAACCACGCCGACGCTCCCGATCCCGTGTGCGTACCGAATTCATCCTAAGGGCAACTTTGAAAGGCTAGATAATAAATCAAAAACGAATTCTATGCATCGCAAGAACACATTAAAACAAAACCATCTAATCCTACAAGTTAATCTTCCCTGTTGCCCAAAACGGCGAAATTGGTAGAAAGGTAAAAATTAAAATCAATAAACACCAATAAAAACGTAAAACTTTTTGAAAAGGCGGTAAAAAAGTAGGTAAAACGTGTTTGAATTTTGTATCAAACTTATAAATTGTTTTTGAATCACCCATATAATTACTAAATTTGTTATAAAACAAAAGGCTTCTGTTATTCAACAAATACCTATCAAAAATTGCACTCACCGTCAAAAATTAGATTTTAAAATAATTATTTGTAATTAAATATAAAGGCCCTGATCGTATCCCTAATAAGTTTCTCCGAATCCACAAAGTAGTATGTCTCTTCCATTCACACCCAGCATTGAGAAATGTCAGTGGAATGTGTTAATCATGTGGTCCCCCCGATTCGCTGTGTCCGACGCTAAACAACGTCCACGAACGAGATCTTGTAACTTTCCGACGTAGCCTGGCCGTACACGTGGAGCAGGCAGAAACACCCTCCCTTCTGACTCCAAGCGTGTGCTATTGTTTTTAGACCGATCAAAACGGGTTCGCTCCGCGCGTGAAACAACTTCTCCGTTGGCGAATGACCCATTCGCCACGCTCAGACTACATAGAAAGCCAGTTCCGATGCGGCACACGTCCCCTCGTAAAGCGTCGCCTCCGTGGGACATACGGGAGCGGGCTCGCGAGGAAAATATGCGGCCATTCATCCAGCAGGAATGACAATGAACGGATAGATGAGGACCACGTGCCCGAGCCCAGGCGAGAAGAAGTAATCGGATTCGTTTACCTCCCAGAGCGACGGTTCGTTCGCGGTAACTCTCGGGCAGTGGCAGCTTATGTAACGTTACTACTCTTCTAGGCCGTGCAAGAGTGTTGGGGGCTGTGTCGGGTCAGGCCGAGTCTGTCGACACTGTACAGGACAGCGTTGCACAGAGATTACAATTCTAGGAAATACTAAAAATTCTTCCGGGGCGAAGGTATTAAAATTCCAGAGTAGAAAAGTATAGAAAATGAAAGGAATGAGGTTGGTATCTGTGATGGAAGTGTTCTTTGCAAGCGAGGTGCTAAGGAATTTGGGTAAGCTGAGGGATATGTAAAGGATCTTCCCCTAGCAATTGCAGTGAAATTGGTAAATAGGCATCTCACAAGTAAACATTTACTTATAAGGAATGGAGTTTCCCGATTTGGAATATATATTTTTAAAGTATTCATAGTAACTAAGAAATCCTGAAAATTATATCTGCAATGGACCTATTTTACTCATGTTATCAATAACATTCAATATACTCTCAAGGCGTATCCGAAAAACGGCAAAATATTCTTATTTAAAAATACTTGGCTAAAATCTGGCATCGGTATGTTTTTTGAGCTGCTGAATCCGAATATGATGTTATTTTTTGTGTAAAAAAATTGTCTAAGGTAGTTCTGTTAATAAAAAATCGGTTTTTTGAAGATAACTCAAAAAGGAAAGGCCGGAGAAGTTTTTAGACAGACGACTTCAAAGTTATCATGGGGAAACATGATGAAAACACTTACAATTTTATTCGAACACGGTAGAGCAGTCAATCTGAAGATCGTCGAACAATGCATGACTTTCGGTTTTTAGGTTTTAAAGGATAGGACTTAAAGAAAAGGTTTTAAAGAAAAGGCTTAGGACTTTTTAGGTTTTTCAGCCTAACCTAAACTGATTATGAATTGGTATCTTGCCCTATGGGCCCAGATGTAGCCCCTGGGAGTTAAAAACAGGGTAAAATGGATTTTGAAGTAAATTAGTACGATTAATCCGAATTAACTACCTTAGGATTTTTTTTACACACACAATAACATCATATTCGGATTCAGAACAACAAAAAACATACAGATGCCAGGTTTTAGCCAATTATTCTTAAATAAGAGGATTTTGCCGTTTTTCGCATACGTCTTGAGGCTATATTGAATGTTATTGATAACATGAGTAAAATAGGTCCATTGCAGATATAATTTTCAGGATTTCTTAGTTACTATGAGTTCTTTAAAAATGTATATTCCAAATCGGGAAACTCCATTCCTTGTATGTGAATGTTTACTTGTCAGTCAAAGCGGTTGAAATGGATCGCGGGTGGACTTTCTTGTTCCCTAACCTCCAAAAGGCGATACAGACGATCTAATTTCTCAGAGTTAATTACTTGCAGTGAACCTAACCACTGACATACTGAATCATACATTCCTGTACTAAATCTAATGAAAAATCAAATAAGCCCTCATTCCACTTCTCCGAACATATACTGATACCAATCATCTGTTTTTATTCACGAGTACCATCGAGTGTTCTCGGCAGAAACAAATCCGAACCCCCAAGTCCCATTCGAGATAATCACCGAGCTCCTCGAAGCCAGCCTCCCGACGGAAACGCCAGGCTCCCACGAGTACGTGTTGCTTCCCGAGAAAGAATGTATTCCGAGTACATACACAGTTGAGCGATGACAGATGACTTGACGTCACGCTGCCTAGGCCTTGAAATGAGCGCTGCGTGGCCAAGGGTCTGCCTGGTAGTGGGGCATGCGATAATGCCTTCTGCTGAAGCGAGCAGCCAGAGCAGGCGTGCACGACACTTGGCCTAAAACCGTCATCGAGAATTTCCAGCACAATTCTAATACGCAGCCCCGCTCGTGACGCGCTTTTATCGCCGCGACGAGCAGGTATCTCGCGTGCAGAGACCAAGATCCCTGGACTTTGGAACAGTCGCCAATTGAATTCACGTACATAGTTCGCTAGCTTGATCCTCGATTACCGAAGCCTGGAAATTCACGATGCCGACGTAGCGCGACTGGGGAGTTAGGCTATTGTAAAATACGAGAGGATTAATATAGTGACATCCTCCGGTCTAACCGGTAGACATGGGGGCTAGCGTGCAACTTCCTTTGTACCGAACAGAGATAAAGGTGTTCTGACTCCAACGCGATGCCTCCTGCTTCGACCATCTTACAGACCATTCTCAAACGCGAGAATCGGCTCTCCTAGCGTTCCGTGATTCACGTCTGGGCTATTTTTCGCTTGAAGGACGCGTTTCATCGCGCGGCGATCGCGTTTCGGTGCGGACGCGGCTCGTGATATGCTACATAATGTCGACGGAATAACGTGCTCGTTGCTTGAACACGGCCAAGTATACAACGCCTTGAAAATTTAACCGCGAACTTGCTTGAGTAGTAAAACTTGGGAAATTGAGGATAAGTGGTGCGATGGACGTAGGCCTCAAAGCTTGCCTATAGTTCTTTTCATATTCAGTTTTGTAAGTTGAGTAAGATGGCTGAATATAACGTGGGATGATCGATATCTCGAGAATTCAATGGTTATTTAATGAACTACCTCGGAAAACTGCAGCGACCAAAAAGAAAGCGTTTCTACGTGCTTGTAAAGTTCAGGGTATCTGCGTCTGAGACACCGTGTATATCGCTCGCGTATTCGACACAAGTAGAGTCGTGCGAATTTCATTCTACACCGGGCGCATCATAAACACTGGGCGTGACAGCAAGAAGATCACGGATGTTTACAAATTTCGAATTCCCGAAGTAAATGGAACGGGGCGTTCTCGCGATCTGATGGCACCGTTCCACTCAGCGAACGCTCCGATATTTTAAAACCATCGTACATTCGAACCGAGGAGTCCTTTCGCCAGAGAAATCGATTTACATATTCGGGGCACAGTTGCTCTGAAAACTCGTCGCTGCCGAAAGTGGTCGTCACGGGAAGGTTTAAAATTCGACCTACCATACAGCCATCACTGGACCATTTTCAACGTCAGTGACTTCTTCCGGCTGTATTACGGCATGACCCAACCACCGTAATGAACCGAAATTTTGATTGAGAGACCCTCTAGTATAAAATTTTAGCTTCGGGTATTTGTTAGTTTCTGAGATATTAATAAAAACCTTCAGCATAATACATTGAAATCTGCCTATACATATGTTACTAACACATTCATCTTCTTGTCGCCGTCTACTGTTTCGACTGTTTCACAGCCGACGGTATTAGTATTGATTGGGGCTAGGTTAGTGCGGAAGGCGCGTAAAGCATGGTACCGAACCAATGTGAGTTTGGGAATACTAAAAATGAGACTGCAGTTACACAGAGCCGGATTTACCTTTCGGGGGCCCTAGGCTGAATATTTGGTGGGCCCTCGTTTAAATGTAAAAAATAAAATGACGCTGATTTGATTTTTTTTTATCATAATACTCGTATAATCTAATTAAGAATTTAATTTCAAAATTAACATTAAGGGGTTATGCCTACCTGCAAAATTCGGAAAAATGGATTTTGGGGTTTTTACATTTTCTTAAAGTACAACATCTCAAAAGTATTGTGCGAAAGTTTCAATTTGTCCGACCAAAATTGGCGGAGCTGTGCGAGTTTTAGTATAGGTATGTCCTGGAGGATGTAAACCTAACTTAAAACTTTAAACGCGTTTTTCTCGAAACTACATTTTCAGAAACGATGGAGCAAAATATCTCGAGAACCGCTGCATCGAATGAATTCAGATTTTGTAGGCTTGTTCTATATATAAAAATCTTGTCCTTAATCGTGGCTTTTTCATTTTCGTTGCGTAGTTTTTATTTTACAGATGAAAAATGAGCGATGTTTGCGGCGAAAATCGATATTTTAATTTGAACAGCCGACATTTTGTAGAAAATTAATTTTTCAGGATAATGAACGATGAAGGACAAGATAATTTGATATACTAACTAAATTCCTTCGAATTTTTCATTTAAGATGAATCAGGTCAAAGTTAGAGTGATCACCGCAAACTACTGAAAAAAAAATCGCTGCCGGGAGATCACTGATATTTCTTTTATTTATTTATATTTTCCATTGGAATAATTACTGCAAGTAGTATAAGATGTACACTTTCGAATACACAAAGGTTTGTTTAAAAAAGTCTTCAAGTTTTTCCCCCAAAAAAGTCCCGAAAATACTTGCGTTTTCAGACCTTGCAGGTAGGCATAACCCCTTAAATATCAAAACTAAACATAACATTAACGTAAATAAACATTAAAGATACGAGTTAATAAAGATGATATAAAAAAAATGCTAATTTTTCGAAGAAAATATTTAGAATGAGGGGCCCCCAGCTAAACGGGGCCCTTGGCTTCAGCCTTGTTAGCCTAAAGGGAAATCCAGCACTGCAGTTACAAGCATCGTGCGATAAGGTCAATATCGCAATTGTATCATCGGCTGTGAAACAGTTGACGGTGACGAGAGAATGATCTCGTTAGTAACGCCTATATAGGCAGATTTCAAAGTATTATGCCGAAGGTTTTTTATTAATATCTCAGAAACTACCAAATACCCGCAGCTAAAATATTATAACAGGGGTCCTATTCCCCTCCCTCCCAACTCCTCGAAATTTCAGTTCATTATGATGGTTGGGTCATACCGTAGTATATCCCTTCTTCCAATTAAACCGCCGTCAACTCGCGAGTGAAACTTTCCTTCGACCGTCCTAAACAAAACAGTACGATACAATGAATATCACAGCGACTTCCCGTTTCCGCAGCCATTTATCTGCCACTTTGCAATTCTTATTTACTCGTTAGTCATAATTTATTGTTGGCACAACAGCGTTCCTGGAACAACACTACTGACGTACGAATGCCATCCCCACTCTGCTCGAGCGACCTCAGCTGCATTTTCGTTCGCCCCGCGGCGCTGATTACCTTTCGACCCGGCGATCATTGCTTTTAACGTAAGCAGAGGCAGATTTCGAAGCGAACAGGCAGCCTGGAGTTGAATCGTGGCGGGGGGGGGGGGGGGAAGCTTGAATTGGAGCAGTCCCCGATGGTTTCGACCACGAGCACACCGGAGGATCGATATTCGGCCGCGCGACCGGTGTGTCGCGTGCACGAGGGCACCCTTGGAGCAGGAGCACGACTAAAACTCCCGCTGCGACACCCTGTGTTAGCAGGTAAGGCCCAGGTAAGGCCCGAGCCGCTGCAACGATGCACGCGCACAGCTCGAGCGTCTACAAGCACGCGGGCCCGAACCCATCTCTCCCCTGGCTCGACTGGTTTCCGTAGATAGCATGGCCAAATGTTTAAATTCCTTGGAAACACAGGCAGCGACGTAAACACGCGAGGCACATTCTCCGGAACACGCAACGCGACTCAGTTCCCCAGTATTTATAATCGAGCTCTTATTTAACAGCACCGATGGACGATTCTAGAGTAGATGTTTACTATTTAACGATGAGCACGGGCAACGGTGATTGTGCCTGCTGAGAAATGTACACAGTGGTGTCTTCGAGACGAAAGTTATAGAAACCAGGCGTAGCATTCGAAGACTGCTACACCAGGGAGCTAATTATAGAAGGATCCTTAGGCATTCAGAGCAGAGAATTCGAGCGACCGAGCGTTTCACGTTATTATGGGTGGAAGGAATACAGTGATGTGATGAAGTCAGTATAAAAGGTAGCGTATCGAGAGTCTAGAGTTCAGGGTCGACCTCTGCGCGATTTTCAAACTTGGACTTGAAATACCTGTTGTTCCAAGGTGGGCAAGCGTTTTATCTCCCGCAATTGTCAAGAATCATCCCTATCTCCCCATACTCAATGGTATCACCCTGCACCGTTTAAACTGTCCATACACCCATTTCCACCCACGACCCTTCCGCTTCGCATCGCGTCTGGCGTGGGTGTCGTCGCGCGGAGCGCCCAGTGATCGTCTAATTCCGTGTAAACGATGCCTACCTTGCTCCACACACGGCAAACATTCCTCGCGCGATATGCCTAAGTAGACGGCACGTGAGATCGATACGAGGGAGCCACGAGAATTTCTTCGTCCTCGCGGAGCGACGAACCTACGAGCCAAAAAGGGCAGGGAGCCCGGGGCGCGCCAAATGGCAGACATTCGCGACAAAGGAAATATCTTTGCTCGCGGGCTCTCGATCGATTTACCTTGCACGATTGCTGGACGTTCGCCGGGGTGTTTTATCAGCGATGCTCTGCGTCACCCTGCTTTCTGTGCGCGACACTGCTCCGTTTCGGCTGCACGGCGAAGCGATCCACTCTCTCCTGTTGGCGCAGGGGGCAGAGGGGATCGGCGGGGGCCCGCGAAAGCGTGTTTGTAAACGATCGGGAATGACAGCGCGAAAAATCGGCTCGTTTCACAGGCGAACGGCGTTCGACACGTTGCGGGCAGAAGGCCGTTTTACACTGACCCCCTGCCTCTGGAACTTCTACGTATAACCATCGTCTACGTCCTGCCACGGTTGCCATGTTGCGTGCCACGAGCGTGTGTGCGTGTTCTATAGTCTGCTCGCTCGCCGGTGTGCTCAGCTCGCGAGCCTTCCACCAATTCCGCTTGGAAGAGACGTGCTATAGCGCGTGACTGTGTACACGCTTCGCGAACCAACACCGATGGCCCTTCGCAGCCGCGACGCGACTTGAGTCGATCACTGACTCTTTCACCCTTCGCAGGGCGAGTCGAAGAGGAACCAGAGATCCTGCTCGTGCGACCAATGGGGCCTGGATCGAATGGATAATCTTTGAGAAGAAGCGCAGGATTTGTGGAAAAGTTGGGGAGATTCAGGGGGAGTAGTGCGCCAAGGTGTGTCGATGGGAATTGGTTGATTTGATCGTCATGATTGCATAGATAATTTCGCGAAAGTAAGGTTGTTTCTGGGGTCGTGATTACTCAATACACTGATATGCCGACCTTAATAACCCGCGAAAAAGGGTCGCTGCTGACCTGCAGGACGCGTAAACGAAGAATTGAATCTTTCGCGAGAAGTTAGCCAGCGAAGACACGATGGAGCACGATGTACCCCGCGGAAATTGCGATAACTGGGCTGTTTCATTATGAAACCGCTTGAGATTCACGATAGGCTTGGTAGTCGAGCTAATAATTTCCACGCGATTATGTAATCTGGTATTGAATTATCAGGCCAATAAATAACTGTGATAATGAAGAGGGCACTTGTACTCGTAGCTGATGAAACAGTCTTCTCAAGGGGATATTAATGAATGAGAAAGCCGATCGAATGCGAATTCGTTCTACACTTTATTCCCAAGTTCATCCGGTGTAATCGATTCCCGGAATCCAGTTACGACGATTCCGCTCTACCAGGAAACAAAGAATGCTGTCGGAAACTCGCGCGCCTCGCGGTAAACGGCGAATCGAATTCGGTCGTTTACGACCTCCGTTCGCGTTGAATTAGATAACACAACTGACGTCACCAGTTTGCATCTCCGTCGAAAGGAAGATAGTGGACTCCGTGATTAAGATGATTCGCAGAAAGTCATCGCAGGGTCGACGAATTTTGCCGAACGACTCCTCGATTGCCAGTCGACGAAATCAGTTTTTCCTCGAAACCGGGCGCGAATCACTTTAGGATCGTTAGGAGTGATTTCAACGAGATCGCGCCCGTCCTTCTCCTCCAAAAGACTGTACAGGTTACCCGAGCAAACATTTGCATACCATTAAGCCGCTTAGACCGCTGATAACGTTTAGAACACTGTAACGCCAGCCGTTTCGCAGAATTCGCCGCGACTTTTTTTCCGTTTCGAAACCACTCGCCGGGAAACGTTACGACCAAACGTCTCGCATTATCTGTAATCTCTGCCATCCGTACTTACGTAAAATTCTCATACAGCACCGTCGACCTCTTACGTAACGAATCACCAATTCGTATTTCAACCGCGGCTGCGAATCATTGTACTCGGTCTGCGAGCTGAGCCCAAGCTGCGCCACGGCGTCTGCTTCAACGGTTCAGTCCCTAAACTTCACCCGGCCATCCACGAATTCGTTGCTCCCTTTACACTCGCCGGAAACTCGCGCTTTCCATACCGATGGTCGCGGAACGTTCTCTCGATCCGCGTAACGCGAATCGCGTCACCGCTGTAATTAAATGCAAAGCCACGCGTATTTTACCGCGTTACAAGCGGAACGCGTGTACGCGGGGACACTGGGTGGAACAAAAAAAGGCTCACCGCGGCGGGCGCTACGAGATTTCAGATAGCAGTAATAAAAGCCGTAGGGAGCACGCGGGAGTGTCGGGCGGGAGGAAAAAAAAAATCGTTAATCCGAACGATGTTATCGCGGCGAAATATTCATCGACCCGAAATCGCGGGAATGGACGGCGAAACGAAGTCCCCGCGTCGTTCCGTGCATTTCGCTAACGGGACACCTCGGCAACGATCGCGGGAGTTAATTCCTCCGTCGCGTTAACGGTTCTCCGGTTATCGAAAAGCTCGGCGAAACGCCGATTCGCGGCCACTAATAAGTCACACGTTCGCGCTCGTTACTGCGGTACTCTTTCCGTCTTCCACCTTCGACACCTCGCACCGGCCACTTAACCCACTTCGCGCGCCGTGCTTTTCACCTGGATTTATCGTGGCGACGATAAGCAGCCGCGGCAGTCCGCTGTCAGAAGGAGAATTGTTCGGTTATCGGTGGATCAGCCGGATTCCGTTGTTGTAAATTACTCGAGCGCGCCTTGCAGGTATTCCGAGAGTTACGCGGCGATAACGATAACTGCGGGGCTACTAAAAATAAAGGAGGCCCGCGCGTAACTCGCGCTTTTATGATTCTTATGGGCGAACATAACGGGAGCCGGGGAATTATTTTTGCGAATTCGATGGTAGAGAGGGAACTCGGGACGGTGCACGCGGGGAACAGTTTTCGGTCGATTTTATCAGCGAGGAAAGCCGCTTCCGGAACGGGGAGGGTGGAAAGCGCGGTGATTTAGTAACTTTAATTCCATTCTGAAGCCAATTTACAGAAAATCAAGTTAAATGCGCCCCGGGCTGGCCGTTCCACATGATAAATGAAACACCCTCGTGCGAATGGACCGCCCGCGATCTTAACTTTCCGCGCAAATAATAGCGCGATTTTACACCGTTCCTGCTTTTACTGAAAAACCTCTCGGCTCCACCAAATGTGATAAACAGGGGAATCGTACCCTAATAAATTGAATGGAAGGGAGAGAATCCCTGAGTAGGGGAAGTAGGGGCATGACGGGGTAGCCAGGTAAGATGGGGTATCTCCCTAAACCCTAATTAAAAGATGCTAGGAACGTGACAAATACATCATCAGGAAGCCATCGTGTTATAATAGTGTGGCCGCTGGCAAAAGTGAGTGGGTGGGCACGCGTTTTTTATTTATAGCTGAGAACCGTTTGCATGCTGCGTCGATGTTATTTCGTGTGATAAAAGGATTTGAAATAAATATATATTTAAGAACGGTAAGTCTATTATTTTTCTTCTATGATAATCTCCATTTCATCTATTTTAATGTGACATATTCCAAATTTCAATATTTCTTTATTTGTTGTACAAATATATTAATCTTTGGAAAACGATGCTTTGAGGCAAAATGGGGTCCTTGATACGGGGAATGATGGGGTACCCCGACCTAACCTCTAATGGTGTTGTTCATGTGAGATTAAGCAACGTCATCGTTCTCTATTATAATTTAATACAAATAATCTCGTTATTTTTTGTTTGAATTTATAAAATGGTCAGAACATATACGAAAAAAAAACAGAAGGGAGACTGCGAATGTTTATATTGTCAGGATTCATACCTGCAATCCACAGAGGGTTGGGTTGCATGTCAACTCTGTGGACGGTGGTCCCACAATTCCTGCGCAGTGGTTGACGAAAACAATTGCGAAGAAATTCACATTTGTATCAAGTGTGAAAATACTTAGGCAAATCATTTCGGTACCCCATTTTACCCCATTTTCGGTACCCCATTATACCCCGTGGTAGGGGCAAGACGGATTATTTCCATCTGTTTTGTAAAGTTTAATAACTTAGACGCCTGACCTCAGATAGTCCGAAGTGTGTAACAAATGTTAAATCATTAACTTATAGTTGTATTTGGAGTAATAAAGACTTAATTAATAGGTACAATCATCACTTTATTTGCATTTTTCCTTAGCTACCCAAGCTTCTCACCCAAGACATTCGAGCTTACGAAGCCTGCTCCCCTGAATTCATCGTTAAAAGAAGTTTCGAGTTTGTTATTCCCCACTCTGGATGGCTGCCATCCCATTAGCCGCGATCTTGAGGAATCGCGGATCTAATCAGCGCGCGTATGCCAAGAAATTAGCGATCAAAGCGAATTCCGCGTGAAGGACTGCGCTTTGATTGTGGCACGTCTTCGACGAGCAGGCCCGCGTCCGTTCGAATATTATGCAGCATCGTCGGTTTCCGCTCAGATCCGCGGAGAGCAATTCAATCAGTTCCCATGCACCGCCCTCGCAAAGCCGAGGGGGGAAGGGCTGTCTAATTAGATCAATTCGCCGAATGTGTCTCGGCGTAACCCCAACGGGTAGGCAGAACGATCCATCACACCGCTCAGGAATAGATTGTCGGCGTCTAATTCAATTCCGACCTGCGTGCAAGGCCCTCCTCTAACCAACGATCAATTTTCATCGAGGACCGCCGAGTTTCGGTGGACTTGGCAGAACTTGCCGCTTCTTTCGAGTCCCGCCGATCGCGCGGCAAACATCCACAGAGATCTATCCGCGAACCAATTCGATCCGCCTGCCGCGATACACAGAAACCGCGTCTAATTTCGTCCACCATCTTTGCCAGACTCTCGCGTTGAAAATTTCAGTAGAATGGTGGACGATTCGTCAACCATTCGCGACATTCGATGAATCATTGCTCGCTGTGCCATTAATGGAGTGCATTTCTGAATCGGCGAGAGTAATGCCTGGTCGGGATGTTTCACGCGTTAGCATCGATATATTCTTCGAGATACTAGGAGAGTAGGTAGAGCTATTCGATGTTCCATTGGGTTGAAAAGCCTTGGAAAAGCACGCTTCACAGTCACGATTTAGAGTAGTTATTTAGATGCTAGATTATGTGCAAGCGAGTCGACGTCGCGTAGCCGTCGACTCGATGGTATCGTGTAACCGAGGACTGGCTGTTTAAAACGTGATAAATATGAGTACGTGGCAAGCAACTCGAGGTGCCACTGTGTGATGGTCAGGGTGTCAAGTTCACGACGGTTTGCATATATCAGGCTGAGATTATATTGGCAGAGACTGCGCGACTTTAGGCTTCAATTGTATCTCAGAGCACAAGGGTTGTATTTATTTCGAGCCTCCCTTCTGATCGTGGGATCTGCTTAGACCTCCGGTTACCCTGTAATTAACGCGCATGACTCAGGCGCGACCCCTCAGCAGCAGGTCTCAGCTCTTACGAAGCCACACGTGTCAATCCCACTGATTCGCGTTCAACGTCCCGCTGCCACGGACGGGAAGGTATCTCTCTAATTAGATCGATTCTCGCGGGCGGATTCGTCCTGCGGTAACCTGAATACGCAGCCGTAACGATCCATCATAGGGGGCCCGGTAGGTATTCACCGTTTAACCTGCTTCCCGTCGCTTCGGCGACGAAGACGAGCCTCGGCGGGTGGGCGCCGCTGATCAAGATTAATCGTATGCAAATTACCCGAGCGCCGGGGCAAGATCCCGCGAGATCTAGGGACTACCACGACCTAGGCTCGCGGCGAAAGATCGAACGCTTCGTCGGGAAGCCAGCGAGATTTTGGTAATTGAAAATGCCAACTCTCGGCAAAGTCACTTCTTATTCGCTGAATAGGTACGACTCGTCGACAGCCAAGCACCGATTATCTACGATAGTGGAGCTGTCTATAAAATCTTACATGGAGTATACCTAGATCGCGAAAGTGCGGAAATTCAGACGGTTCCAAAGTAAAATAGAATCAGACATAGGGTAAACCAACCAGTGAATGACCGGATTGTTGAATTCATGGACCTTTGAGATTAATACTTGAATATATTTATGTATGACAACAAAAGAACTGTTGAAATTGCATTTAAATTGATTTTTTTTTTAAATTTGTATAAAAATAATTACTTATTCTTATCGCAATTTTTAAAAAAACGATTATAAAATGCAAAACGTGTAGAAGTCCAGTAAATGACCGCATAATTTTAATAAGAATTGTACTTGTTAATGTTTGCTTAAGGGGACCTTCCGGTCTAAAAGTCGATTTTTTTTTTGTTTCATTTTTCGAATGTTCATTTTTTTAGGAATACGTGTTGAAGAGGATTTGTTGAAATTCGTAAAATTCCCGAAGTTATAGGCATTTGAGTAGCGGCAAATGCATGGGCAACAACCGGCCACTCGGCGCTCACGTAAAACTTTAAACGCGTTTTTCTCGAAACAGTGTTCTCAAAACGGTGGTACCTGTATCTCCAAAAGTTATTATCCAATTCGACTGAAACTTTTTCATTTTGAAGAATATACTTCTGGCTAGGGAGGGAACCAGAAAAAATTACAAAAAATTGAAAATTTATAATTTTCAAAGGCGTTGAAAGAACGAAAAATACAGGGAAAAGTGATTTCAAACTTGAAGTGTTGTTATTTTCTAAACAAAAATGTCATTTTTGTAATTTTGTCTAGTCCCCCCTAGCCAGAAGAATAATCTTCAAAATAAAAAAGGTTTCAGTCGAATCGGATAATAACTTTTGGAGATACAGGTTCCACCGATTTGGATAAATTTTTTGACGCCTTGACTTTAACGATTCCCCAGGGCCGTCTGCAATGATTAATTATAAAACAAAAAATATATTTCTATAATTTAAGACATCCTTAGTACAATGCAAAAAGTCCCATTAAATTATATATAGTAGTTTTCCTTTAATTAATTCCTAAATATCACCTATTTTTTGGGCTCTAGACCGGAAGGTCCCATTAATAGTTTAAATATTACAATTGCACCATTCTCTTTAACACCTTGTTTTCTCTTTCGCTATTAAGGAAGTTATCGTTTTTACTCTCCTAATATCCGTTTCAAATTTTTTGATCGTTTTATTCAAATCAACGAAGAAAAAATTAAGTACTGTTTCTTGTATCGTATAAATAACAGTTTCAGTTGTATGCTAAATTTTTTTTATGCATCATTTCACAAGATTTATTCGTTATTTTACGCAAAACAGCTTAGGGGGACAGTAATTGGTTCCTTTACCCTATACTCCATTTATAAACATATAATACTTTCAAATTTATAATTGACATTTCTTTGCCTAATGGTCATTCACTGGTATGCGGTCAATTACTGTTTGGTTTCCCCTAGACGGAAATAATCTGGAACACCACTACCACTGAAATACATGCACTCATCGAAGGATCCTGGTACTCGATTGCTATCTAAGTTACTAGCCGTTCGAGCGTTCTACCCGTTCTCTCGAAGGCGGTCTTCATGGTTCTCGTTGTAGTTTAACCGCGTAGTTCCAAGATTTTCCATATCGCGGAACGACGGCGGCGTGTTTCAGGCTCGACTATAATATTTTCGTTGGGCGGAGGGAAGGTCGGAAAGCTGAACGAGAACGTACGAGGGGGAAGGCGAGGGTGGCCGAATAAATTCGGCCCGTTTCAATTTCCGATAGTAATGGGTGCCGTCGTTGCCCCAACCCCTGCGCCCCTTGCTCCGCCACCCCATAACACGGGACGCCGCGTTTATTCTCGTTTCGTTCCGTATGAATTATTCGCACTGGGCCAGCGATTTCGTCGCCATAATTTTCCTTCAGGACCGTCGCCCGCTGGTCGCCCACAATTCCCCTAATCTTTGCGCGCTGCCCCGGCCACGTTTATTCTCCCTCCAAGGAGTGTAAATTGGACGAAATCGCTCTTAATTACGGCCGACCTTTTGCCAAGTCTCCAGGTCGAGCTCGCAGGCCGAAGGATCGACTCGATTTAAAAAAAGAAGAAAACGTGCCACATTTCGAGCTCGATGAAAGGACGTTCAATAGCAGTAAATAAAAAACGAAAGCCGTGGAGCGGTTTATAATCGACCCGTCAGCATGGACCCGTGTTGGCAGTGTCGCGTACGCGAGCAACCCCGAGATAAATCGATCCGCCCCGCGCAGCTCCATCGAGTCTGCTGAATTATCTGATAACAGCGGGTCACACTGTTGAAACGTTGTCTTTCAACGGTCTCTACTCGCCGATAACGCCGCCGTATCGCCAGCTAATCGGCTCCGATACGTTTCCACCCGATAGCCACGGCAGAGAATCGTTGCCCGATCCCATTGAATCCTCCAGCGAAAAGGGATCGATCGCTAAAACTGTAGGCGAGTGAATAAACAGGGGAATTACGCCGTTGTTTGCGCAGCCGTCTCGCGTTGATTTTCCAGCGGTGGTTAACCGTTAAACGATGACAGAAAAATCGATAGACCGTGAGTGCGAGCGATCCAGCCCCGGGGGAGCGTCGCGCGTGTCAGCCATTTTTCCACGGAAATTACACCGACAGCCGAACTGATTCCCACGCGTCGAGAAGCCCTCGACTGGCATTTACACGGATTACAGAGGTCGACATTGGCAGCGTGTCCGCTGCATCGATGTTTCCATGACGGGGCTGAAAAGTGAGCTTGCCCGGCGATCGGGGTGCGTGTTCATACAAGGATCCCGTGATATCTCGAATCTCCACGCCGAGCCGTCCACTGGAACCACCCTTGGAAGATTAACCCTCTCGACACAAGTCCCTCGCTCCGACTGGCCCTGGCACACTGGAGAGGGATATCTTCGAGATGCTGCTCGAGGAACGTTAACAGAGGATCAACGTTCATGGGAACGAGATCCCGGTGTCGGGCAGCTTCGGTAAATGCATCAGCAGCTCCGCGGATATCGCCTAATGGCGGTGTAACGTATCCACGCTAACTAAATGTTTTCCCCCGGAGCAAATGTTTACCGTCAAACACAAAACTTTTGCTGCGTCGCCTGGACCCTTGCGTTATCCAAATACTGCATCGTTCTGGCCGCTGAAACTCCCCCACTGAAAACCCTGTGCATTTTCCTCGTCGCCGTTACCATCTACCCTCGACGATCCTCGCAGTGGAAGGCCGTCTGCGTTTGTCCGTTCCGCTGAAAAGAGTGGAGCAAACACACCATTACCCACTTACCGGCTAAATTGTCCCACAATTTGCGGTGTAATGGATCCTCCGTCGCGTCTCAAGGAGCATGTGTTTGCAGAAGGTTGTAATTGATCGATCGAGCGCGTTAAAGCCTCGAAAGGTCAAACGGAGCCGATCTGAAACGGCCGGGCGGATCAGCGTTCAAGGTATATTCGCTGCGACGCAGAAGAATGCTTCTGTGCGCCAAGGATGCTGTGCTCCGGGGTCTCAAGGCTTCCTCCAACTTCTCGAAAATTTCCGCAGGCATTCATTCGCAGGAAAGGGAGCACGCACACCGCTTACGGTCCCTACGCAGCCTACTTCCTCGCCATTCCCCCAAAGCGAGGATGTATATTCCGGGAGCGTCGCGCTGGCTGCGCGCATCTGCGAATGACAGCAGTTGTTTCCAAGTTTCCCCGAAGCCCCAGTAAGTACCTACGTAGCCCGGTTTTCCGATTCGCTCGGTTACTTGTATTCGCGGTGGCTTCCTGTTGAAAGGGGACGCTTGGTAACAGGGCTGCGTCCGATCCATCGCTTCAGCCAGCTGCAGACCGGTTGTAGAATCTTTAGGAGAATTAGATCCGAGGTGATCAATGATCAATGATCAATCGCCAATTGAAACCTGTCCCCAGATAGCCAGATACCGTGTGCCGAAAATTTCGTTAAAGATAGATCGGTTACGGAGACGTCGCTGCGCGTCGATCCCGGAGTTTCCACCAAGTTTCGCTGGCGAGGACGCGCGGCCCGTCGTCGCGGCGCCTCAACCGATATCCCTTGCATCGATTACATGTAAATTGATGGCAAATTGATATCGTTACGACACGTAGTCAAGCGGCACCGATCATCGATCCATCATTCTGTCTGTGGCCGTTAAGAACGCCGGATAATTCGTCTATTCCTGGCAGTAGAGGACTAGTTTCAAACTAAAGAGCCATTAAGGGGCTCGGCGGAGTTGAAAGATTAAGGGGGATCCAATTTGATCAGGGCCAGCGGTTCCTTTCTGACGACGAGGCGGCGCAACCAGCCGGGCCCCGAATGAAAATGTAACTGCGAGTTATTATGACGGGGGAAATACGTCCTCGGTTATTCTCCTGCCAACTGTGCTCCGTTGCTCTGCGTGCCCCGGCAAGAACCGCGGCGCATAACCAGACAACAATGCGCTTAAACCATCACGGGTTCAATCCGACACGAGGATTTAATAGCCGCCGCGCAGACAGCCAGGCAGAATTTCATATAACGATCGAATCGGCTCGATACTCGCCGGAATTGAACAATCCATTAACGAGCTGATTAGAACGCTACCCTCCCGCGTGGTTTTATTTTATTTTAACCGTCGAATAATTTCCAGAATTATCAGGTTATTGAATTATTAATAACGGCCCCTTTATAATACACTGCCCGGCGCGTTATTTAACATGACGATTGTTCCGCTACGTGCAATTTAAATTTAATTATCGCGGCCGTGTATAGCGGCATGATTATTCCGCGCACCCGGCAGAATTATTTTCGATTATACTCGAAGCAACCGTGGCTCGAAGTTTCGCCACGCTGCACCGGCGTTTCGAATCTCCGCGCATCGAAGGATAATACCGCGAGGGACAAACAAACGGACGTCGGAGGAGGAGATTGATCGACGAATCCCACCCGTGACTCGCGGTTCTTAGAGTCATTAGCGATTCCTGGTGTATCGCGGGGATTAAAATCCCTGCAAATGGGCGCCGATGAATCGTCCTCGTTCGTATGTAAATCCCGGGACGTGTCGCGTAAAATTCCGCTCAGCACTTTTCTCCAGAGATTAATTCAAGATCAGCCCGTCTAATTCCCCATTCTTCGCGCAAACGGCTACCCGACGAGGGTAATAACGTGTCCCGCCTCCTGTATCGGGGCGAAATCGACGGGGCTTTAATCCCTGTCTACGTTTCTTTCGAGATCCCCTTCGGCCGGGCCATCGAGGCACCGGGGAAATCCTGTCACGTAGCCAATTCGACGGGAGAGTGCTCCTTAGCATGCTCGCTAATTCCGGGGGAACTTTTAAGTAGCCATTCGTCCGACGGCGCTGTCAATGTCGATCTTAACGGCTACTCGATTAATAATGGATGGGGAGAAGGCGGGGGCGAGGATAGCTAGTTCCTTGTAAATTGCAAAGTAGAAAATGTGGGTGCCGGGGGGCTTACACAAGACACCGTCTTCTACTATACTTAAACCTGATTTCTTCTTGCCTCCTCTGTGATCTTGCCGCATTCCCGTCACGTTCAACATATCATTTGCATAGTACCTATACGTAACCATCGTTCAAAGTGGTCTGCCATTGCTCGCCTCGAATCTCCTCGCGGTCTTGAGGAATTTAGTATTACGAAATCCGAGGGACAATTACAGCAGCGAAGCGACCCACCTTCGTATCTCCGCGAATAATTATAACAATGTCGAACGAAGCCAGCCGGCTGCGATGGAAGGAAGACTGCCTGTTTAAGCACTCTGAATAAATTAATTTTTAGTCGCGCGACGTGCGGATCGAACAATTTTCATCATTATCCGGCAAGAAATGGTGCTTTCAGCGTGGAGGATCGCGGGAAATGCGCGAACAGCGCCGATGAAGGTAAAGGGAGCAAGCGCGAGGGGATTGGGAGGAGGCAAGGGCGGCTCGATTTTAATACGAACGCCGCGGCGTCTTCGCGCGACCGAGGGGTCTCTAGAGCATTAATTCGAGGTATATCGGCCATAAGGAAGCCGCAATAATATCGCGCGGATGTACGTGCCGCCGAGGACGTCGCGAATAATCGCCATTATAAATAAAACGGGGAAGTATAATGGGAAGAACAATGGGACCAGCGGAGACGCAGCGGCTCGTTCGATGGAATTACTGTTCCGTATTTAACGAGCAGCAGACACGGCGGAGGAACGATTTTCTACGCGGCTGTTTCCCAGTGGATATCACTTCCGTGTCCTCGTCCCCTTTTTCCGTCCGTCGATCGCAACTGTCGCAGCTCGCCCGAAGGGGTGGCTTCGTAGTCTGTCTCACTGCGCCTAAATCAAATGGGAATTTCAAACTCTGTGTCCCGTCGAATTTGAATTTCGCTCGCGAGAATATAGAACGAGGAAACGAGTGGGAAGACACGATCGAGATGACGTAGGGTCGAACAATTTACCCTCTTCTTCTGCGTTCATTCTAGTAACGATTGCGATTCAGGTGCGCCGGCAAACACTCCCGCCTCGATATCGGGAATTAAACTCCGGCGATTTAAGCCCCGTGGGTGGAAGACAGTCAAACGAACGTCTGACTATCGTCTCAATCTACTTCATCGCCGATTAGACTCGGCTGCCCCTCCGTTTCCCTCGCTCGTGGGTGTATCAGCAATTAATCGCCGTCTTTATCGTTCAGCGCAGACGAACACCTTTCTACCATCTTGCTATCGTAGCTCCTATCAGGATTAAGGTGGAAGGATCTAGAGGAAGTAAGTTCCCACAGCCGTAAAATCGTCCGAGGAAACCTCGTCCACGGGGTACACCGTGTCGTTTCCTTTCCTTTTTATGACGACTCGATTATTTCGCTGACTCCCGCGGAAATTTCGTCGACTCGAATAAATACCGAGCTGTCGCGAGTTCGGAGCTGCGTTTCGAGGCAGATATCCTTCACTTTCCCGCAAATCCCGGAGAGTTTTGAAGCTTGCGGAGGCACCAATGGTGAGCGGAGCTTGGAGAATAGATACCCACCGGTGCAAATGTTTCATCATTTTTGATTATCAATCGTGCTCGACCGTTGGGAGCGCGCATTTTTCCCGGTGAATTCACGAGCTCGAGATTTCGTGCTGGACTTTCGCTCGATTCTATGGCCGCAGCTACCGCGTGGATGGCGATATCAGCGGCAGGATGAATCACGTAGCTGATACGCGCTCGATAAGGATGCGTAATCGCGGCGTATCTCGTGCGGAGAACTTCGGTTCGCCTGGTGTAACGCGTGTTGAGGAACGTTCTCGGATTTTACCGGCTGTACCGATAAACTCGAGCACTCGAACGATGCAGCTATTACGACACGTAATAGAGTGATAAGCTCAAGTGCATCTAGCTGTCCTTCGACATTAACCGTTGGAATTCCTCTTTAAACTTCGATCAATGAATCTTTAAAGGCGCTTTTAATAAGGAACTCTGAACTCGATACAATTCGCAATGCGTGGAACCGCGATGGTATCATACGGATAAATTTTCCTTCGCAATGGTATTCGCAGCTAATTACTAAGATAACTTAACGATTAATCGATGCACTCGTCAACCCGATAGAAGGAGACAAAAAACCGCGGACGAATGTTACGCGTTATCTGGCTACGTGGAAACTTTCAACCAGCCGACCTGATTCCTTCGTTTTATGCAACGGTATCTGACATTATCTTGCCACGAAATGAACCGTTATACGAGGTGCCTTTAATCAGGGAAACCAACGACCACGTTCTGGAGCCAGAATCGTCCGGCTACCAATAAGTGCATCCCCGGCGTTCGATTGAGAATCTATAAAAACGACGCCGGTGCATTCGCCCATAAAGGAATTGTGCGCCGCATTCGAATTTGCCGCGTAAGGTCAAACGTTTATAAAAATATATATCCAGTCGCGATGCGTCCGTGCATCGAGAACTATAAAACCGTATCGCTTCGTAAAAAACAACGGGAACCTGTACGTTAAACTGGCAGGCAGCAGCGAGCCCTCGTCGGACGCCTAACGTGGCGCTCGGACAAAGGAAGTACAGCTATCACAGTTAAAAAAAAAAAGAAACGGTGGATCGGTAAACTTGCGAGGGGCTCGAATTAATTATAAACTGAGCGTCGGCAACGATCGACCGAGAGTAACACGAACTAACACTCGAGAGCGATCAGAACGTTTCCATGTGTATGGTATCCCTGCTGGAGGCATTCGAGACGTTGTTGCTGCATCCCCCCGTGTAAATCGAGCCATCGATGTCGTTGTCCATCTCCTCCGAGAAATTAACGAGCACCTGTAACATTATTATTATTATTATTATATATATACGGAATAAAGTTCCATTAGTGTACAAGAGAAAACAGAGAAAACGACAAAAAGAAAAAAGAAAAAAGAAATAGCAATACACAGCGCATAACAAAAAAAGCATACAATACTTAAAGTAGGTAAACGGTTCACACACAAACGGTTCAAGTTTACATAAGTTTACCAAGGGCCTTGTTAAAGGAATTGGTTGATCCCGTGAAAAAATCCCCAAAAGCGTTTGCAGTATTACAAATGCGATTTATCGGGTCAGAGAAACCAAGATTCGACTTGCATACCGATGGATAAAAGGATTGCCTCAACCGCAAAGATTTCGTAGAGGCAGAAAAATTAACTAACTGAAGGAGTTGGGGGCATTTCGTCGTTCCATTAATCAACTTGAACACGAAAAGAAGGTCGATGCGTACCCGACTACTTTCAAGTGATTTCAAATTGAGCAACTTCATGACGGGCGTGTACTCGTGATCATTGTACGCCATCTAATGTCCGGATTTGTACGCAGCGAATCGCAAGAATTTATGCTGTACCCTCTCTAACATTTGTTTATATTTTACATAGTGTGGCGACCAAATAACCGATGCGTAATCCAGACGTGGTCTGACAAGTTGTGCAAAATAATAATTTAAGAGTACGCGGATCCCTGAAGTCTGCCGAACAGCGTTTAAAAAATCCAAGTGTCTTAGTATTTTAATTCTTCATTAACCTCTTGTCTTCTTTGCGACCGTCTCCAACACGCACATTAGGTACATTTCCCGTTTTTCTATGGCAATGTTATACATTTGGAGCAAAAATCGTGCTCGTCCCTGTTTTTTTTTCCACTTCTCAACTCGGGGCCAACAGATGTCTGTGAACTAGAGTAGAGTGAAAAAGGGAGTTCGCAAAAGGGATGGGAATTAATTCCGGCTCGAAATTCCGCAGCAATTTTACAAGCTAGTATTTCCAGATATCGTGTAACGTATTAAACAGAGCATGCAGGGGGCACAGTAACGGCGTAATTTCGCGGGAACGCTCCGACATTTTCCCTTTTGTAGCGTGAATCATCGGGCGATGTTTATGGAACGCGAATTTTTCGGCGAATTTATCGGCGATCCCCGGCCAGCGGGCTGCGTCAAATGTATCGTAACGGGTAAATTGGCAATTATTGCAAATGCGTCCCGCGAAAGTTGCGCGGGGTGTCTCCGCGCGACGGTGGTTGTGTAAACTTTTGGTCGTTGCATCGACGAGGTGACACGGCTCTCGGGCGAAGGGGAATAAAGCAGGAAGAGCGAGAGGATGGGATAGGGGACGTCGAGGAACGCTTTCCCTCTGACGAGGAACCATAAAAATCTCGAAACTCTCGCGACGAGTTCCCGCGGTTTACATACAAGCTCACCCTGGAGAGGCAAAAACCACCAGCCGGCGAGCTTGTTTACCGCGATTCCGAGGACATCGCGGCTGAGTTTGTCTCGTATCACTGGATCCTTATAAAAAAGGTACTTTCCCTCTTGGGGAATTCTTAGTATACCCGGTACACCTATGAATGCCATACTACTTAGACTAACCTACCCTCGGCGTACCGAAATTGCACCGGTTCCCCATTCAGAATCAGTTGAATTTAGTACCAAGTCAATATTAGTTGAATCTCAATCCGATTCCATCTCCATTCCAGACATCCGCCAAGCTCTGTCGTCTAATTGTAAGTCAGTCACCCCTCGCCATCTCTCCCCGCCCTCCGCACAAGCTCCTCTTCGCGAAGCCACTTCATTGTTAATTTATGGTTGGGTTCCCCTATTTTCTTTCGTTTCCCTTTCAAAGAATCTCCACCTGTCTATCGCTGAATTTAATCAGCCCAGAACATCCATCCCTCCGCCCTCCGGTGACTCGCTGCAAGTTCGCCAATAACGCAGCGCCGTGATTATCGTCTACTTTGCAAACTTCTCGCGCGGGCCAAACTCGGGGGGCGCGCCTGCGCGATACTCAGGCTTAATTGGTGAACACGTCCCGAGATACATTTGAATCATCAGCGTGCAGGAAGTTGCACGGCGCCGGCCTTAATTCGCGGCAACTTTGCCCGCCAAGATATTATATTAAAGGCTGCTCGGAAATCCCGTTGCTCCGTAAGCGCCTTTGGCAACGGTGGCGCCAACAATTTCCCTCGCACCGGTTCGGAGCGTAAACCGAATTATGCGGCCGGCGGAAACTATCGCCTATCACCCGGCCCGCGGAACGGGGCTGCAGGAACGCGCGGGTCCAACGGTTACTTTCGCCCCGCAATTAAATTGCGCCGGTTCGATCGCCTTTGATCGGCCGCCGATTCTTTTTGCGGTGAACGAATTTACCTACCTTTCGGGCTCGGGTCTATTTCTCTTGAAAGGGATTCCCTTTCAATTCCGCGCCTCTGTCGGAGGTGCTGGTTCGGTCGGCGCGGGGGCCTGTTCGATCAGCTCGACTTCAGACATTGAGAAATGGCACGGGAAGAAGGCGGCTGGCGGTTTTCGCCACCGTGAAATCTACATATCTGTTCACCGCGATCTCGCCAACGCTGGAGAATCGATCCTATGATTTATGACCCCTGTGCCTTTGGAGGCTCACTCCTCGTAGCAATTATTCCCGGCTGATTTTCGGAATTGGAATTGCATGGAAAAAGTTGTCGTTCGACGGCAATGTCGGTTTGGGTTTGGGTAGAGGAAGCTTTGACAGACGAGTCCTAGGAACAGTACAATGGGAATAGCGACACACCGTTATTGGCAGTGCTCAATTTACCTCGCCGCAGAGTAAACAGTGGCACGGGCCATTCATGCAGATCGGAGAATAATACAGGTTCCAGGTTATTCAGTTGTTTTCACAATTTCCCCGCGATATCGAATTATTATTCGGCTGTATCGTTGACCGGTTAATTAATATTCGGGGCGGCTAAATCATTCTCTGCACTGTGCGCCGGCTCCTCTTTCTATTTTCCTTTAATTATCCCCGCCACCGTCGGCGCCGTTATCTCGCCTACCATCGATAACGTTATACCAGCGAGCAGGACCGAAAGATCCATTCGAAGTTTCCCTTTATTCCGCGCAGCCTCCCTCCGCGTCGGAAGGGGGTTAATTAAGTCCCCGTGACGAGGGAGCGAGTTCGTTGAGCTCGAAAATGTGCACCGGCTACGTAGAAGCAACCGAGTCGATGACGATTAATTAAGTTCTCGAGGTGTTTCGGGATCGGTTATTAAGGGCGAATTTTAAGGAGGTCGCCGTAGGGGTAGGAAGATCGAGACCGAGGAGGAACAGCCTCCTAAGCAGAGTTAATCCATGAGGGGGATGGGCTTTGTGTAGGGGTAAACATAACCGGATCAACAAATCCCGTGACAGCCGCGCGTATATACGCTGCCTGGAATCTTATCTCTATTAAAGGAGACGGGGGACGCTCCGCGCGAGACGCGAACAAACGATGCGAACGTGATTCCATTGAGCAGACGCAAACCCGCGGAATCTCACGCTTATTCCGACGCCAAGCTCGTAATCGCTCTGCCATGAATTATTTAGGCGTCGCGTTCCACTGACAGCTCAGCAAAAGGACGTGCGAGGTTTCTATGGGTTATATGGTGTATCGATTCTTACTAGTCACCTAGCAACCTTTGCACCCTTAAAGACTTTGCTCTTGAACTATTCCAAAGTCTCTCGAAGGACGTCTGCGTGTATCTATCTTCGGCTAGGGCAGCGCTAGTCGCTGTTTTTCATTAGGCGAATACGAAAAGAAAGATTCCAGTCCCATTCTAGTCGAGTTTCTATTAAACGCGGGATCAAGGTCTGTCATAGTCCAAGTCAGTAGTAATTCGCGATATCCGCGCAGCAACAAAGCGAAGGTTTTATTATCGCTTTCGCGCGATACACATCCGTTGCTAAAAGAATGAGTAATTCTTCAGAGAGCGTGTTGCGAGGTGCAACTCCCTTAATTAACCGTTAAATTGGGCTCGCTTCATTAACCGACTCATGCAAATCCGCCGCGCCTCGCGTGATTCTGCACGGGGGAATTTCGCGCGGGCTACGCTGTCTGAGAGAATTCGACGCGGAGGGATGAGACCCGGGCGGAATGCAAATTTCTTGTTTTATTTTTCTCCTCTCTTTCTTTCCGGACCACGCGTTCCCGACTTCCAATTGCATTTCCCGCGGAGCGCTGTTCAACAAGCTTGCGCAATCCAGCGGAAAATAGAGGAGACAATCGAACGTGTAATTTCTGTCCAAGGACGAGCGACGCCTTTCACGCCGCGAACGAAAACGTTTATCGATGCCAGGCAATTATTAGACGTCACCTCGTCCACGACTATGGAGCAGAGGCTATCCGAGGCTTCGTAGGGAGCATCACCCGAGTCCGGGGTGGTTCGAAACAATTGGAGCTTAAGAAAAGCCATCGCCGTGACGACGTGTAAAATTCTGCCGGCTAGTAAGGAAGATTGAACGAAGGGCCGGGGAAAGTTACCCGGTTCGGCGTAAATTAAATCGCTCCCGGGCAGTAATTAATTACTCGCAGTTTTGCGCGGCATGGCGGAGGCGTGCAGTCAGACTCTGGCGCGATAGGGCGAATCAGAAAGCATTTAGGCGAGCTTAGAAGCAGACGGCTCCTATCCGTCCGTGAAGCCACGGGGAGAGGCGGCTACGCGAGCGAGTGTGAGCCGTAAGACGGCGGATCCCATTAATATTCCTCAGGCTAGGTGGGACGTAAACGAGGATCGTCCTTGGTCGAACGGATGGAGGCAGCGTGCACTGGCAGTGCATCATCTGCTGGAGACAAGACCATAGTATATTGCGCGACGGTCGCCCCGCAACTTCATCGATTCCCATTCGATTCGAAACGTACGTAATTGTCCGTAGTTTCCTAGAAGCGACCGGTGAAAAGCTATATCCCGATTACCACAGGCCTACGATGCCAGGGTTCTTTCGGTACTTGGTTTCGCGTGGTCCCAACATTCGTCCAGAGTTAACGCGCGAAGTTTTTAAATCGCTTGGATCGGAGTATTTAACATGGGAATAGCGGAAGAGCCTTGCCAAGAAGCTGCGGCTCACTAGCCAGCCGCGAAACTTGTGCGATACAGACCTGATCCAGGGAACTTTGGGTCAGCGTGTAGTCCGTGGCTTTGAGATCCTCGGCCAACAGCTTCACCTTATTAAAGCTGCTGCTCAACGCCATATCTTGGCTCCTCGGCAGCAGCAGGCGAGCCGCCGTCGCCTGCCTGGACGACACCACGGCCTGAGGGAGGTACTTCGTCAGAGCTTTCTTCAGATCAGCCGAGGAGACCGGCTGCCGAAATCGCAGGAACGCCACGTAGCCTTCGCCAAACCTGCAAGCAAAGTAAGCCAACGAATGGCATTGAATTTCCGCTACGTTTCTTCAACGAAATCTGCATTATTTACACTTTCAACTGGCGTAGGCTTAATAAAGAGAAAGAAAGCGGCGCTGGCGGAAATGAAAATCGCTGGCGGAACCCGCGACTCGCAACAAGTATTTATCGCGTTCCGAGCGTTCACCGACCGAAACCATCTATTTCTATTCATTTACATTGGTTCGCGCGCATCAGCGTCGATAAATTATGCCGTGGGAAACGACAGGCTGCGCGGCAGCTTCTCCTCAACTAATTTGCATAGCTATTCGCGACGAGGAGCTGACGATGGTCAAAGACCCCGATGGAAACAGTGAAACGGAGGGTGTTATTAATCCGCAACACTTTCAGGAGAAAGAATATTCCAAATAAATTCACTCGACGAACTTAATATCTTCCAAGGGCAAAGAATCTGCGCGCAAATATCGAAGGGGTTGAATCGAATGTCGCGGAACAGCGGGCCGTAAACGAGGTTGCACAGTGTTCTTGGCCACGTCGAGATTGCAGGCAGTATTTCACAATAGCCGGCATTTATTTCACAAGCGGAGAAACTGGGAAACCTACAGGTGGACTGGTCCTTGCCGGTGCAACGTCCTCAGGTGGATACGGATGGATTGCAAGATGGCGGGGGGGGGGGGCGCACGTGCGCGAGGTGCCGTAAATCCTGAGGTGCTCGATGGCCGAGAGCAGGGAGGAAACAGGACAGGGGGATGTAAGAGAGGACATTCACCCTCACAGAGTTGCTTCCGACTGCGAAGGGTCGCAGCGCCGGCTAAATATTTATGGCGCTGTACGTTATTCCCGAAAGGGAAGTCAAACGTCCGCGGGATTACAATGGGCCGAGGAGGGCTGGTAACACCGGCGGGCATCCGTTGTAACGGCCGAGTGTAATTTCCACGCGCGGCTCCGAATTCCGACGGAACCAGTAAAATAGAAAGGGCGGCGTGCAGAAAATGATGACCGGAATTAAAAATCAATTGGCGGGCGGCGGGTTGTAGCGTCGAATAAATGGTCGCGTTACGGATTTTGTCGGGGAAACTTTCGAGAGATCAGACCGACACGGACAATCCATCAGTTGAAACAACATCATTAAAATGCACCGGCTAAAATTAATCCCGAGCCACGTGTATCGAGCGGTTGCATATTCGACCGGAATAATTGATCGCCCTTTGTTGCGACTGCTAATGGGGAATTAATATCGAATGGAGACTTTTTGATATCCCCGGAGTGGAAACGCGGGACCGGTTGGACGATTGGAAATAAAATTGGTGGAAGAATGATTCTCACGAGGGTGGAAAGAAGAGAGGCTCACTTGTGCTTGAGATGCTGCGGCGTGCCTATACACCTGAGACCGGCTTTGGCAAGGATACCGACTCTGTTGCACAAATTCTCGCACTCCGCCACGCTGTGCGAGGTCAGGATCACGCAGCTTTGGTTCTTCGTCATGCGCCTAATCGTCTTGGCCACCAGGTCCTTGGTGGCGGGATCCATGCCGCTGTAAAACGGATGAATGAAACGCGAGTCCCGTCTCTCTTTTCTCAACTACCTCTTCAATAAGCGGTTTTTATGGTGTACCTCGTCGGCTCGTCCATAAGAACCACGGGCACTGGCGCCATCACGCTCAAGGCAGCGCACAGTTTCCTTTTATTACCCCCGCTCAGGCTGCTCACCCTTTTGTGCGCGTATTTCAGCAGATCAAGCCTCTTCAGCGCCGACTCCACCGTCTGAAACCAACAATTTTTCACGACTTTCACGCGGCGGAGCGGGAAAAACGCTCGGGTATCGTCGATCACGGATCGCCGCCTGAACTTCTTCTGAAGTTCTTATGAAAAACGAACGCGGGGAATCTCGCAGCTGCTTGCCGCCCTAAGGCACTGCCGGCGCAAATAATTAAAAACAGAATCCTCGGCGGCGCACGAATGGGGAAGTTACTTAAAGGTCCCTGGGTAGGACTCTGGGGCTCCCGAAGTTTCGGTATAAATCAAGCCTCACCTTGGGAACGTTGCAGAGCCCGGAAACTTCCCCGTGAATAGTCAGACACTGATGCGGGGTGAGGAATCCGTCCAGAGCGTCGCTCTGAGGGCAATAACCCACTTCCCCGTTGCACAGCGGGCCCGAGCCGACCTCCTTGCCCTTCAGGACGATCCTGCCCGCCGTCGGTATCACCTCCGTCGTCAGCATCTTGAAGGTGGTGCTCTTGCCAGCCCCGTTCGTGCCCAGAAGCCCGAAACACTTGCCCGCCTGCACGCCGATGCTCAAATTCTGAACGGCCACGTTCGTCCCGTAAACGCTTCTGTACTCCTTCCGTAATTTCACCATCTGCAGGATGTCGTCAGCCATGCGTCCCTCGACCCTCGTCCTCTCCTTCGACACGTCGTCGTCCTCATCGACGACGTCGTACGGACACCTCTGCCTGCTCCAGCTGGGCAGCAGTCGACACTCGATCATCAAATTCAAGGAGAACAGAACGGTACCCACGACGGTTAGGTAAACGTAATGGTGGCCCAATAGGTCCCAGCTCAACGGCGACAGATAAGTGTCCATGTGGAACTTTTCTAATAATTCAGCGGTGATGTCGTTCCTCGATATCTGCACCAGAGCATCGCCCAAAGCGTACTGAGGGAATATCAGTAGAAGGTTGTGCAAAATATCCCTCGCGTCTTCCGCGGCTTTGCTCGTGCCTAGGATGTCGAGGACAAGGATCGTCGCTAAGGACGCCACGCCTATGAAAGTGTTCACGCAGAAGAGGACCATGTTTGACAGGCTCGAGTCGTCGAAGACCTTTTCTACCAGGTGCGAGAAGGGCAACGCTGCCCATCTGTAACAGAATATCTTAAGGAGTGCAATCCAGATTGTTAGAGAAATGATAAATGGTGTAGGATGGGCACGTACGCGAAGAGGAAGAGTAAGAGGCAGATCCCAGGCAAATTGTCCCTCGCTACGTACGCGGGGAGGCCGAATATCTCGAAGACTATCACAGCCAAGCCGATCGACAGGCCAAACACCTGAAAATGGACGGGTAGCATTGAAATCGGCGGGGAATCTTTATTCTCGCTCCCGTTCCGTCGAGCCACTCACGAAGAAGTCCCAGATTAATGCAGTGGCCCAGTAGGTGGCAGGATGGACTCCTGCCAGGAACAGGATCCTCTTCTCCTCCGACAGTCTCTCCCGCACCAATTCCTTCGATCCTTGAGCGGCGACCAAATTGAACGCGATTAACAGGACCAGAGCCACCCCGACGTCTGCCACGTGCTGCAATCTGAATCGTGAAAAGTCCCTTTCGCTAAGACACATTCATCTGGACATCCTATTTCTCCAATTCGGTGGACGGTTGATATTAAAACAGACGGAGAAATGCGCGCGCAGGTGTTGGAGAGGATTAAAAGGCACGGGAGATTCGAATAATGGAATCTGGGTAATCCAATTGAAACGCTGAGTGTGTCGTGATCGTATGGCAAGGGACGGAGTTAATTAAAAGTAAACGCAACGCGGGCGATTTTGTAATACATATTTTCCGGAGCATTCCGCATACGTGGCAAGATCGGAACGTTAATATCTGGCTGAGTTAATTGGATCACGTTTATCAAAACACAGCGCCACGCGCGGAAGCCGTTCTCATTGGTTTTCTTTCGAGCCTGCTTTGCTATTACGCATAATAGCTACAAAAACTTAAAAAAAGAAGAAAGAACAGCCAGGTGACCACCATGGGACCATTTAGCCGAAAGGTAAAGGTATTAGTGTACTCCAGAGCGAGCACACAACGTTTCCCAGTGTTTCGTGCGCTCAACGAGCATGCAGCTGACCAGCTGTGTGTTTTGTTCTTAAAACAATTTAGCCAGCTTTCAGTTTCGTACCCCGAGGGGGTTTACCGCGAAGGTGACGATGGTGAAATGAAAAGCGCGTATATGGAGACTTACAGGGTCGTCCGATTCAGCTGGTCGCTGGACAGCTTCAAGGGATGATTAAGGGTGGTTAAATGGCCTTGAACTCCTGATGCTCGTAGAATCGCCTCGTTCAGAGCGCTCAAGTAGGATGGTAATGCGTGGTGGCCCTTGTTGTTGTACCAGACAACAAACAGTGGTTCATTCTTGTCGTGTGACAACGACCAGCCACCGTATCTATGAACAATGAACTCACGTTCTTAAGGGATCTGAGACTTGCTCCTCTGCTATGGATACCTTTTCTCTATGTACTCCTGGTGGGTCGATACGATCCAATCGAGGGTAGGCCTGCCAGGTAAGACCTGCAGTAGCCCTTCGACAGCCTGAGACACTCCGTGACAGATCTGCTGACCATCCACACAGTTGCAAGTTCCTGTATCCTAATTAAACAAACAGTATTAACCGGTCAATTTTATTAAGGCTTCGTGGATTCATTAGCGACAGATATAATCATCGTACGTTAGGCAGTGTTTGCCATGCGCCAGCGTAATCGTCCCCGAATCGATCGTGAAGCTGAAGGGACACGTGTTGCAAGAACGGGTCGTTGCCACTGTCGATGCTTTGGAAAAATTCAAACGAACTTGAGAGAGAGAGAGGGAGAGACACTTGGAGACAGTTAATCGTTAAATGAGAGACCTCCTACCTGTAGAAGTAAGTCGGGTGAGTGTCGTACAGTTTCGGGGTGAGCGGCAGCGCTGGTTCGTCTTGGGACGGAGGTCTTATCAAAGAGAATCCCATAGCAACCGCCACAAACATCGTTGGCAATAAGAGGCCAGCCAAGAACGTGAACCAATCCTTTCTAAAGTGCCATAATCTTTTCTTCAGCAGAGCTTTCACTTGCCTAACGGCGGCGGGCTTCGGAGTGGGCTCGATGTCGATCAAATCGACGTCGTCGTCGGCCAGCGTTACACCTTCGATCCCACAAGATAACGGAGGCAAGCGTTAACGAAAGGGATTGCTCCATTTGTTCCTTCTACCTACCAACGTGGTCCACGCTGGCGACGCTGTCCTGGCTTGCTCTGATAACGGACGACCCACTCTCTGCACGGGCACACAGATCTAGGAACACTCTCTCCAGGGTGTCGCATTCCAGAGAGAAATGGGAATAACCCAACATCTTGCGACTGTCCTCCAGAACCTTCGCAGCTTGCGCGATGCTGGAACAGAGTTTGCTTTCATCCACCAGCACGCCATACATCTTCCACCACTTTCTTTCTAAATGAACTGGGCACAGGGTTGTTTCAATTTGGATTAGACTTACTTGTTGTTCAGACCGCTCTTCCCCTGGAGAGGTAGCGTAACAGCCACCTCGGTGCCGGAAACTTCATTGGCCACCGCGTTGGGTACCACATCTTCTATCACGGTCTTCAGAGTCTCCAGCTTCTTCCTGTCGATCGAATCGACGGTCGTGTCGTGATCGTTGGGGAACGACACGAGCAGCCTGTATCCACGACCGTGCATCATCTTCAAGGACAACGGCGATCCTGTACAGAGGATCTTACCTTTGTGCATCACTACCACCGTGTCGCTCAACATGTCTGCCTCGTCCAGGTGGTGTGTCGACAGGATGACGGTCCTGCCGATTCTGTGCTGGTCGATCAGTCGCCAGATCCTGCGACGCGCTGCAGGATCCACTCCTGCACCTGGCTCGTCCAGGATCACCAAGTTTGGGGAACCCAGGAACGCTAGAGCCACGCAGAGCCTTCTCTTTGTACCGCCTGACAGACGGTAGACTGGTTCGTGCTCCTGTCTGCCCAGTTCCAGGGACGTTAACATCCTGAGGAAGGGAAATTCTCGTGACGCATCCATGGACAAATAGGTTAAGCTATGCAAAAAGCTACGAATCCTCAATGACCCGAAATTGAGTAGATTTAGTTTGAAGATTTTAATTATTAGAAAAAGTACGTAGCTTTATTTCTGTTGGGTGTATTTTATTTCTTGTTATTGGTTTACAATGCTTTCTAATGGATTATTTAATAATGAGTAGTATAATTAATGGTATTTTAAATTTTCTATGGTTTCTTTTTTTTTGAGCCTAAAATGGAACTATCGCTTGGTAGTTTTAATAATTCTATAATGTAAGAGGTGTTGGTAATTTTTCGCAAAATAACGATCGCGAGGTTCTGCGACCTTTTATACTGCGTTTAATTAATTTTTAATCATTTTGAGGGTTGGTAGGTTTCTGCGTAACTTGACCAAAATGTCCATCGAAATGGATAAGTTCCCCTGATCAAAGGGCAGCGTGGCTAGTTAGAGATTTCAATGAATGCACATGGGGAGCAGGGTTAAATTGAATGTTAAACGATAGACGCCAACGATGGTGATTGATTCACCAACTGACTCACTCGTTCACGTTTCGCAGCATGTGAACGCCCTCCTTGGGCCGTTTCAACTTCGCGTAAAAGATCATGTGCTCCCTGGGCGTCAAAGTACCGATGAGCACGTTATCCTGAGGGCAGACCCCTATGTCGGGTTTGCAGTCCTCTTCGCCGTTCAAACAAATCTCACCGGTGGTCGGCGCCAGCATCCCCGTCAGCATCTTGCTGAAACGAAAGTACACACTCGAAAGACGGGAATGAATCCGGACCCGGCGCGCTCGCAGCCGGAAATCCTGCAACCTCTCTGGCAGCGTTAAAGGGAATAAGTTACACCAGCCGTCCGAGCTTGGAATTTAAAAGCGTCGATATTCATTTCTCGCTGAATAATTCCCTCCGCGCGTGGTTGTCTTGACGGCGTCCTCGTGTGCGAAGCTTCCCGATTAAAAATATAACGAAGGGGCTGAATATATACGTACATGATGGTGGTTTTGCCTGCCCCATTTCGTCCCAGAAGGCTAGTCACTTCCCCCTCGCAGAGTTTCAAAGTGAAATCATCTACTGCCACGACGTCGCCCTGGTCGGTGTTGTAGATCTTCTTCACGCCCTCGAATCTCACCCCTGTTTGCTTCTCGTTCACCGTTAAACTGCTGATATCGCTCTCCTCGTCTGTATTCGACGTCGCAGAAAAACACCCCTGTCTTTGACTGGCAATCGAAAGAACTCAAGGAAGAAGTGATTTCGAATGGAGAAGCAAGCTCTTACCTTTTGCGCGGCCTATGAAAACAGTTCCATTGGAATAGCGCATGCTTGGAATAAATACATCACGTCGGAATAAACAAATTTCTCTCTCGATTCTACGTAACTCATGCGATACGTGCGACATCAACGTGCAAATCTATACTTCTCATTCGCACCGGGAATACAAAGAGAAGTAGCTACGTAAGTGGACGTGGATCGTCTTAAATCCTTGAACATCTCGAATGGTTTATGCAGGGAAATCAAGCAAACACGTGCATGCAAACTGTAAGCAGAAGGATCAGCCAGCAACATTGAATAAATTAAGCGGCTGCTCGCGAATTCTTATTCTCGCGGAGCGAAAGGAGCATTCGCAAGAACTCGCGCGATCCAAACGTTCGAACCGCCCCCCGTTGAAATTTCACAGAGCAGACGAACGCGCAACCTTTATGCAGATTAGATCGAGCTTCGTCTTCGCCGTAGCTCTGTTGCTTCTAGACGTCCCACGATCCACAGAAGCTTCCCCTTGAACGGCAGAAAGTTTCCCCAGGCTGGCAGGGAACGTTTCAACGGGAAAATGGGGAAAAGGAAGGTCGCAAATGGCTGGCGGGACGTGTGAGTGGATACAGGCGAGAATATTCCAAGGGTTTTGGACCGCGGAGGGTTGAATAAAGATCTACGCGCACAGTTCCGCGACGGTTCGGTGCCGTCAGTGGTAAAACTGAGCTACTGCCATTGAAACAAAGAGACCATTGACACTGACGCCACTGGAACCTTCGGGAAACTGAAACGCGTGCCTGAGAAATCCCGAAAGCGAGAGCGTAGAGAGGCTTGCAGATATCGTGCGAGAGCGGTAGTGCGCGCAAGTGCGATACCTTGGTAAGTGGCTGAAGGGTGGAGAACGTCGTTAGTGAAATAGAGGTTGTTGACGAAGGTGTGGTAGCTCGGCCTGCCATAGAGGGAGCGTACGTCCGCCCACCATAAGCTACGGGACCTCAAATCGTGAAAGCCCCTGCCTGGAAAAGTCATTGGCCGATGGCTTCGTCCGTTTCCCAGAGCGAGAACTCCACGGATCATCGACATCTTTCGGGGGATCACGTGCTCAAGGCCGTTCGCCGACGCTGGTGTTCGCGCCTCGACACCGTCTTCCGCTCCTGGCCTTCCACCCCAGCGCGGCTCTGATCGCGCTCAGACGAGGGGGTAGGTCTCGTGAAATTTCGAGTTTACGAGCGTGCGCTCGAGAGAGCGTGGGCGCGCGCGGTGAATGCATTATCGTTACTCCCTCCTCGCTTCGCCTTTTTCGCGTTCATTCACGCCATGAGCGCGTGGAGGGTTGCGATCAAATTCTACCGAGAGTGCCCCTGGAACGCCCAAAAGCGCCTCTCGTCAAACTCACCGAGCGAGAATGACCGTGCGATTACGCGGGACTCTTTACGCCGCCGTCCACGCGTCATTAAGCGACTGCAGCGATTGTTAACGACAAGTGAATTATACATACAGCACGAGTATCGTATCGCCTGCACCAATGACCGCGAACCCGATACCCGGACACCTCCGTGCTGGGGTATCGTCGCGCGGATAGTCGTTGTGGATGATTCGCACGGATCGAATGAATCCTTGGACGCGGTAATAAAAAAAAGAATACAAAAAAAAAATGACAGAATAGCGAAACAGTTCTAGGGAATTCTACGGCTCGTGACACCTCCACCAGACGTTGAAAGATCGATGGTACAGGGTTCTAAGGACCTCTGCTCGAGAAGGGTTGGCGTGTTTCTACCTGAGTTCGTGTATCTGGCCACCAGGTAACCGATCGCGGCGTAAAGGCAACCGTCCACCGCGATCATCAGCAGCACCAGGCCCAAGGACATCGGATCTCCAGGACTGGATTCCTCCCACATCCCTGCCCATGTCAGCCCGGTACCCTGCACCTCCTTCCTGGCTGCGTACAAGCAGCCGTAACAGAAGCCCGTCGACATGCTCAGGCACTGAAAGTTTCATTCGCCTCGCTCGATAACGAATTCACGGGAATTCAGAGGAAATAGACAAGGGCGATAAATCCTCGCACTTTCGTGGAATAAGTAGCGCATCAGCGTGGTTCTTTATAGGGGCGTCTTTATCATGGCCGTGCAGTTTAAGGAAACGAATCGCTCGAATGCGTTATTTATCGCGGGGGAGCGCTCTTGAAACACTAGATAGCGTATAACTTACGATGAGGAGCTTATACCCGAGACCTATAACGGCCTCCATAGCAATGACAATGACGTACGGCATGAATGTCAGCAAAAACATCACCACGGTGGTGATCGCGGCAAGGCTCGCCGAGCTGCACACCGTCGAGATCATGTAGCTGGAAATTTATTCGCACGCTTTCGGTTAAGAGAACCTCCGATGGAAGAACAGCGGTCTTGACGGAGGAGGCTTACCAGAATGTGACGATGGAGAAGGCGTAATCGATCATCATGATCAAGACCAAAGATGGATCGGATTTTGGCAGGATCTTCCCAGCTAGGAGTACCAGGGCGATGGAGAACATGACGATTAGAAGTTCCAAAAATGTGGTGATGAACCAGGCCATGGTGTTCCTCCAGGGCTTCAAACCCATCACGCTCATTACCTAAAGACAGAAGCAATTTGGGGAACTTTGATGTTGCTACTTAATAGACAGCGCGATGATTTGTTTCCTACCATCGCGTTTTGAGACTCCCTTTCCCAAACGACGTGCCTGACGGCTGATCCGACGCACATCATCAGCGCGAAGAAGAAGCAGACTTGGATTCCCTGGGACTCGTACAGAGTCGTTTGGAAGCTGAAATTTTATTAACTGTTGCAAGCAGGACAACTGCCCAGAGCGATGAATTCGAGGACAAAATTGGCAGAAGAAGAAAATTAAAATCAATAAAAACCAATGGAAAAGTAAGACTTTGGAAGAGCTGGTAAAAAAAGAAGTAATGCATTCTCGAATCGAATATCAAACTTTTTAAATTGTTTTTCAATCGCGCATATAGATAATTACTGTTATACTAGGTATACCTATATTAATGATCTTTGCAAAGGGCTTTTGTTATTAAACAAATACCTACAAAAAATGTCCCTCACTGTCAAAAATTATATTTTAAAATAGTTATGTATAATTAAATTCAATAAAGAGCGGTAAAAATCATTTCTGCTCGGGGCGGCGGAAGAGCTAGAGAGAAGTAGATGGCACTCACGGAACATCCTTCCAACAAGGATACGGCATCTGTTGCGTTACGGTCCTCCAGTTCTGGTGCCTCTGACTCTTGGTTCTCACGATCGCGCGATCGATGGAGTCCTGAAGCTGCACGAAGCCTCTCAGGTACCTGAGGTGCTCGATGAAGCTGCTCTCAGGACCAGGGACCCAGAACTGATTCTTCAGCCTCTTCGTGGACTGCACGTAATCAACGTCCATCCGGATCTTGTACACCACGTTGTCAGGCAGCTCTAGCTCCGCGGATCTTTTAGATATCCCCGAGTGCCCGTCCGAAAAGACGACGCCGGCTAGGAATTGCCGCGTCTCCATCAGGACGCGAGCTTCCGCCTCCATTTCCTCCTCGCTTGGGAATCCTTTTATCCGATCCACGAGCACGCACTCCAATAAATCATTCAGCATGCCCACCATCGCGATCAGACGCTTCGACCTTTTCAGTCGCCACGAGATCTCGCTCAGATTCATATCCGAGAAATCGCCTGGAATGGAGCAACGCGTTTAGAGCACCGCGTTCGCGCCGAGCAATCTTATCAAACGGCTCGGAATAATCCCTTGATACGCGCATCTCTATCATAGTAATGCTTCAGGGGGGTGACTCACCACCTTGGAAATTGCCACCGCCGAAAGACTGGATCGCGATCTTCATCACGTCCGAAGACATCATGTCCTGCAGCTCCTTCAGGCTGTCGCCCATCTCGGAGAGCTTCGCCAAAGCCGTGAGGGACTTCTCGAAGCTGTCCATCAGTACCCCGAAACTTTCCATCTCCGCGAACGTTCTGTTGGCTAGCGTCATCACTTCATTTATCGCCGCTGTATTCGGCGCGTAAAGGATCCGACCCCGTAACAAGGGTTTCACGTAGGACCATATGATCTTCCCGCCTCCCATGGCGACCACGCCTTTGTAAGTGTCCCTGCAGAAATCAGCTGGGGGGGGGAAGGAAAGATTTAGATAAAATTCGACGAAGGGTAATGATTTGATTCATTGATTCGTACTGGGCAAAGAATCGAGTTCCGCTTTGTCGAACTCCTTGCTATTGTCCTCGAGCTTGGAGATGAGTCTGTACAAATCACCGTTGTCCGAGACCATTGCCTGGCCGCACAGCATTTCGCTGGAGTCTTGAAGGAACCTCGAAGCTACGAATGTTTGGAGATTTATTAAGTATGCACACTGCCCCGACTCGGTTTGAATATTTTCCACAACTCACTGGAGACTGTCTGGTCCGCCTCTTCTGTATCTACATTCGATTCCAAGGCCTCTGCTGCTGGCATATTCGAGGAAAGTTTGTCTTTGAAGAATGGCAACAGCTCTGCGGCCACCCCCAGATTATCCAGTACCATCTTCCCCTCGGTTTCTGTTAAATTCGCGTTGGCCAGTATGCTCTTCACATTCGCGCTCATCAGCTAAAAGAATAGGTGTTTTATTCGATTCGAAAGTGGCGTATAATTCAATCGCTCTTACAAGGAGAGGTTCCCAGATTGCTTTGAATTCTGGATATGTTTTAGAGGACCGAAAAATAAGATATACGTGTTTTTTTATAGCGGCCCGTTTTCATATTTAGGGGGTAAAACCAACCCCGAAAGTTATAAGATTTTGAGGTGTTCATCTCCGATTGCTTTGGTTTTTGGATATGTTTTAGAGGACCGAAAAATAAGAAATACGTGTTTTTTTATAGCGGCCCGTTTTCATATTTAGGTGGTGAAACCACCCCCCAAAGTTCATACGGGGTACAAAAATTGTGTTGAGTAAAACTTGATATAAATTTAATTTGCGTCATAATTTGCTGTATGGACGATGTTCTTGTCGTCCGTCACTGTTATTAGGGGGTAACTATGAGGGGTGGTTTCACCCCTTGAACATGCAAATGGGCCAAAATAGAAAGACATGCGTTTCCTATTTTTCGGCCCTCTAAAACATATGAAAAAACCAAAGCAATCGGAGATGAACACCTGAAAATCTTATACCTTTGGGGGTTGGTTTCACCCCCTAAACATTCAAGCAGGCCAAAATAAAAAGACACGTATTTCTTATTTTTCGGTCCTCTAAAACATATCCAAAATTCAAAGCAATCGGAGATGAACACCTGAAAATCTTATAACTTTCGGGGTTGGTTTCACCCCCTAAATATGAAAACGGGCCGCTATAAAAAAACACGTATATCTTATTTTTCGGTCCTCTAAAACATATCCAAAATTCAAAGCAATCGGAGGCGGACACCTGGGAACCTCTCCTTGTTAGTATGATCTACTCACAGTTTTAAAGATGTAATCGAAATTCAAGTTCTTGATCAGTGTTATCGTCACGTTCTGAGTCTGCGTGTCCTCGAATTGGCAAATGGCAGCGCTGACTTCCTCAGCGGTAATGCTGCCGTTGGTAAAACTCAGCATATCGCCGAGCTTCTTCGGCGAACAAATGGTCTCCTTCAAACTCAACGCTTTCCTTTCCTTCGTGAAAACGGGAATCATATCTATCTTCGCCTGGCTTAACATCACAACGGTATCGCTCGCGATTCCAACCTTCTCCATCAAGTACGTGCCCACCACGTCCCAATTATCGAACATGTCTCTGATAACGTCTAGAACCAAAAAAAAAAAGAACCCACTCGATCACGAGCAAAAATGCCACAGCGATCGCTCCAGAAGAAAGTCAACTAGGAGTCCTACATTTCATATCCAGCAGCCCTAAGTTTTTAAAGATGTCCATCGACTCCAGCGCGTCGACTATACTGTACATATCATCCAATACACTTTGGTCCTTGATGAACGGTTTGGCGTCCTCCACGATTTCCTTTATCCTGCAAGATTAAACCGCCCGAGCGAGTAAATCGATGGATCCTCGCCCTGGAATCCCGTCCGCCCGAGGGAACGTATCCTTACCCGTCGAAAAGCTTGTCCACCGTCTTATCCTTGAGGATATTAACCACTCCGTCGACGATATCGGGCGCGCCGAGGACATTCGAGACGTCCTGGAAGTCTATTTTACTGGCGACGTCGAGCAGATCGCGGCTCTCCCCGATAACGACGGACAAGTGCCCCAGGATCTCCCTCAGCCACGTTAAGTCCCACGCGGCGCCCATCCGCCAGCGCTTCAGCTCGCGATCTATACGATCCAGATCGAGGCTGCGCGACAGTCGATCGGCGATATCGACGATGGAGCGACGGCCGGGCGCCGCCTTGGGATCGTAGCGGAACACCTTTCCCGCCCTCCTCGAGCTCAGACACCCGTACAAAACCGTCGCGTTCCTGCACTCCGGCTTCGTCCGGCACAGGGAGCCATTTCTGTCGTTCAGCACCGCGTTCACGTTAATCATCGCACCTGGCAAGAACGCCTCCATGTCGGCCGCGTCCGACGACCTCACCACCTCGCGGACCAACTTCCAGATCGGGACGTGCTCCTCGGCCATTCGGGTCAGCGAACCAATGTTTTTGTGATTCCTGGCCGTGTCCAGGATGAACACGTTCTTCTGCAGGGTGTCCAGCAGGCCGAGCACCAGGAACACGTACCTTCAACGGAATTCGCTCTTGCTACGTCGCCTTTGCTCTATTACATTGTGGGAGGAAGGGAGCTTGGGAAGACTCGTCACGAATCGCTTTCATATTCTTGCGGGGTTGGTGGAAGAAGTGTTACGAGGGTGTGGGGCGGTAGAGGATAGATTGCTGGTCCAGTGGATTGTGGGGAGCCTTGAGGATTGGGCGTGAAGGTGCGAGGAGTTCACTTCACATTGAGGAGTTAAGGTGAGTTCCTGGAAAGTAGCTCTCACTTCTTCCACCCACTGTACTTGAATTAATTGTAAGAAGGGATGAAATAATAATCTTGCGATCGCTCCGAGTAATGTGCTTACAATCCTGGTCTCGAGAAGGCGGGATCTCCAACGAATTTGTGATAGCATTCGGTAGTCCTGTTGCTGTAAGACTCGTTCTGGTAATTGATTATGATATCGACGACATAATGGAGAGTGCCCTCCAGAACCGCGACAAACTCATCTCTACTCCTATCAACGTTCAGAGCCTTGTAATTCTTGACCTGCAAACGAGGAAACGTAAGTAGGGACGTGAAACAGGTCGTCGGCGAGGCGCGACCGACGGTGGCGCTCACCATGCTGGCAGTTTCATTCCACCGAAAATCGCGCATCAGAATGTCATGAATTTCCGACACGTTCAATCGATTCAGCTGGCACAGGAGTTTCGAGTAGAGTTGATGGTTCGCCAGCTGTGAATTGAGAAGTTGGAGGAGGAACGTGGAGCACCACGAGCAGCCTCTGCAAGCAAATTTCCTGTAATAAGCAGGCGCGCCGCGCAATAAACAAATTCCGCGAACGCGTGGCCCCCGCAACTTACCCGGTATTCGCGGAGGAATTTAGAATGTCCTTTACGACCGTCGATACCTTTTTCACCAGCAAATGAGCGAGAGCCCGGGAGTCCTGGAACAATTTCCATCGTCAAGCGTTAATAAAACGCCTCGTCATTCTCTAAGAGAAATTTCAAAGGCCCTACCTCCTTCCTGTACTCGGCTCGAAAGTCTTTGAAGGTTCCCTCCTTAAACGACGTCCACCACGTCGGTACTTTAGGCGCCCGGAACCCATCCGACGCGACTCGAATTATCGTCGATTGAATGTGCTCCATTCTATCCGCCAGATAACTTTCGTTGAACACTCTGGAATGGTTCCCCGACGCTCGGGTCTCCTGCAAAGAAACGTGAGCGCTGCAACTGCCAACGGTGACGTCGACCCCGTTGTTCTAATTCATCGTACAGTTACCTCGTACTTGGCGTCAAGCGGCAATATATCGATCAGTGTCAGCTGTCTGTCGGCGAGCACGAACTTCTGGCAGAAGTTGGCGAGGCTAGAGAAGAGGACCTTCTTCCTCACGAAACTGGGCACGATCAAATATTTGTCGACGTCGCAGGGGTGTGCTTTGCCAGAGGAGAGCATCCCCACGAAATCGTTCAATCTGTCGGACCTCACGAATGTGTCGACAGCGCTGACGACCACATTCGGCATGTCCTCTATCAGAGTCAGCACCGGCTTCACCTTCGAGCTCTCGTAGATGACCCTGAGCTTCTGCCACACGTCCCCGCCGGCCAGCAGGTCCGTCGTGCTGTCCAGAAGCTGGCATATCCGGACCAAGCTGGTGAAAGAATCCGGCGCCCCGAATATCTCGTCTAATTTAGACCCGCCCGCGAATTTATTCCTCCCACCAATTTTAGAGCGGTGCGCCCAGATTCGCATGCTTCCACGAATCAGGGACAGGGTGTCGTTGGACAGGTTGCTCCAGGTCGTCGAATTGAAAATCTTCGACGTCACGACCAAGTCTGGCGCGTTTGACGTGACGTTCAACGCCGCGTCTACCAGTTTGCTGAAGGACGCACTCAGGAGCGTCAGTTTTGTTAGAGCCGATCTTTGGCCGGTCACAGCGAGCTGTCGACGATATATTGAACATGGGGAGATGAAAGTAATTTATACATCAAGGAACACTTTTACTCACGTAATATTCCTCGCTGGTGACCGTCTTCAGCAGCTGATGAGGATCGAAGGAGCAGACTTCTTTTATAAATCGAGTTCTGTTCGGGGTTTCCCAGAAGCTCGAATTAAAATAGAAATTACACATGGTCCTTCTCACATCCTTGTGCGAGAAGAATTCCCCTTGCGGAGGATCGATGGCGCTCAGGCTAGCCACTAAGGCGATCGTTTCCTCGGGATGATTGTCGAGGATCTTCAACAGCTGACGCGCGTCACCGCTGTCGACTAGGTCCCAGATGTCGATGCGATTGCCACGAACGTTCACTCTCTCCAGGGCGTTGGAAATGTGCAGGAGAGCTTCGGACACACCCTCCACCAGGAATCTGTAGCTCGTCCATTCATAGTGCTGTTTTAATTCCTGGAACGGAGCGCGGACACCCGTTACCCTCACCTCCTCACTCTAGAATCGATAAATGTAGAAATAACTTCAAATTCCGCGGAATAGCGCCGCTCACCTTGTAAGGAGGTCCTCTGTCAGGATCCTCCAAAGCGTCCCGCAGCTTCCGAAGGACATTCAGCAGGTACCTCCTCGAAAATGGCGCCTCGATCGTCACGTCCTCCTCCATCACGCGGCTGACAAGTTTCGCGAAGTCGTACGCGTCACCGATCACCGTCATCAAATAAGATCGATACCCGTACGCCGGCTTCCTCCAGATCGTCGTCACGGTCATGTACAGGTCGGTGTAGGCGTTGAAGTTGTCAGGATCGAGATCGCAGGTGAAGTTCTTCAGGCTCCTGTACTCGTCGACGGTTAAACCCACGACGGACGGGGACCACCACTCGAAGAATTTCGAGCAAGAGATGTCAGTGTCGTTCTCCAAAGACTCGACGATACGCTTATCAACTTCTGGGTCCGCCAGCCCGTTCGCCAAGGTAGCCAGAACGTAATGCAGCTGATTATAGAGGATCGACACGGGAGTTCTCTCGCTGAATCCCAGTAAGGACAGCCAATTAATCTTGATGGCCCCCGAAGATTCGTTGGACAACGTTGCTGCAATCAGAGCACGATTTTGTTATGTTCTCTGTTACCTATAAAATTTATGGTAAAACTTATTCACCGCTCACCATCGCGTAGGGCGTCAGTGGCAACTTTTATCGACTTGTGAACAACGTGGGAGATGAATTTCGTCAGAACAAATATACGATCGTCGATGAAGACGTCTGACCGCCATATTCCACTAGCCGTGAGATTACTTTTAAAGGCGGACACTGTCTTGTCGAGTTCCAAATCGACGTAATCAAGGATGTTCCTAAAGTGCAGATAGACGATGATTCGTTCATTTATTCTATACGTTATACCATTCCCATTTCATTATCCGCGACCCCACCTTGCGTCATTCCTCACGTCCGGCCACCTCTCGTTGAAGATACTCCTCACCTCCGGCACAAGGGACTCCAAGTGCTCCCAGAAACTAGGTTGCTCCAGCAGGGCGACTTCTTTCGCGTCGTTTATCAGATCGTCGAGCTTCCCGACCAACCGACGGAATTTCGTGTAGCCCAGGGTCCAATTAAGGGGCGGCAGTTGGCCTTCGTCGTTCTGAAACTGATGTTCGCCCCGTCGAGTTACGATACCCTCTACTCTGGAGGAAGCAAGAGCCACTTACCATCCTCCTCGCGCTCGTCAACACCGGTTGCTCCTTCCATTCTCGGTTAAACAAAGCTGGGTTGCAAGAGATCCTTTCCATCTCCCGTACGATTTCGCGAGTGCCGTTCCGCAATTCCATCGCGGATCCGGCGCTCTCCTTTTCCACGCAGGGCCATTGTTCCTCGCGCGATTTGTAATCGTCCAGGACGGAAATCTAGCAAACGTTGCACGAGACGGAAAGAATAAAGGGGACGTTGTCATACTTTCAAATAGCCGGAGAACTCTGCGCGACGTTTCTCGAGGGAACGTACCAGGTGGATCGGCTTCATGGTGATGATATCGACGACATCGAGGATCAAGGGGGACAGATTCCTTAGGACAGCGCTCAGGAAGATCTCCGTCTGCGGCATGTCCTGCACCACCTCGGACAGCTTCGCCACACGGTCGTTCTTCTGAATCTGATCGACGATCCTCTCGATATTGTCTGAAACGACCGACGTCGCCCAGCCAATCGCGTACATCTTCCCCCATCCGCTCTTCTCCTGGATATTGAACAGTGGGCTCTCCATCACGCTGAACAACTTGCAGATCGCACCTACGCTGCAAAAGGATGAAACGTGTCACCAGTGCGCGTCTATCGTTTACTGGAACGATACAATCAGAGTATTGCGCTAGTTACTAGCTTACCTGATCTCGAAGGCGTCCTTCGCGCTGATCTCACTGGTCCACGACACTTTAAACTGCATCTTCAGCTTCTCCAAATTAACCAGATCTTGGTCTGGTACCTCCTGGTGGACCAAGGTATCGATGTACCGATAAATTTCGACCATTCTACCATTCAAGTCTGTCCAGTTGAAGCTCCTGGCTCGAAGGAGCTGCCGAACCATCACCGTCTTCATGTTTAATTCCAGCTCGCTCTGGGCGGACGTCGAGAGACGGCAGACCAACGCTTTCAGCGCTGTCTCGTTCGAGCCCTTTGGAAAATTTAATAAAGCCGGGGGACTCGGCTCCGTGCAGTAGGTCCTGGTGAAATTGTCGTATTCTAAGAGCCTCAGGACCTAAGTGACAGAAGGCAGTTCGCTGAGCCTTGACCGAACCGAGTTACCGGTAACCGTGTACCAATTATAAATGCATTTACCACCGACCTTATCTCTGTCTATCATGGTCAAGTAGAACGACTCGACTAGCTGCGACCTGTGCTGCCTGACCTCGTCGATCCAGCTGGTGGGGGCCTTCTGTAGATCCAGCAGAATCCTCTCGGCGATCAGGTCCAGGCTCTTTAAGTCAGGCTCGATCACGGTGTAAACCAAACCGCAACAACCGACCGTTTTCGCGGTGCTCAAATGCATTCCCAGTCTAACGAGCACGGCAGAAGGAAACGTTTTTTATGGCACGTCATTTTTCACCTTCTCTGCAAGAGTTACGTAAAGTAGGCTGGGTAAACACTCACACGTTCAGTCTTGCTTGAGGTCTGGTCTCTTCGAAAACTTCCCTCCACTTGTCATCGAAATTGAACACGGACCAGTCGGGTTGAGACGGTCTTGATGAACTCAAAAACGACACCAACCCGTTAACATCTCTTATAACCGAAGTGAGATTCGTTCTATCGACGCTCACCGACTGCTTCAGTACCATGCAGACTGTGACCCACAACGTTTCCTTCACCTGTTAAAGTTATACTTCGAGGATATCAGAATACGTATTATAAACGGGGGTTGAATGAAACTGTTAACTTTCATAAAGAAAAGTTATTTATCGGACTTTTAATTTTTTAATTATTTTTCTCTGTTTTAAGTTAGCTTTGCACATTAACACTTTAACTCTGTTGTACGAGGTCAGTTTTAACAGTTATTTTATGTTGTATTAATACAAATTCTGGAGGATACTTTTTAACTGATATTTAAGTAAAATATAAACGTTAGGAATATTTTCTTTATTAGTATTATTTGACGAATTGGAAGTTTGGAAGCAGGATAAATATAGAAGAGAAAGAACATTGTGATTTCAATTAATTTCACCGAACGGTTTAAGGTTTCAACTTCAGATCTATCTACCCCACAACATTCTCAGGGAATCTGCTTTCGCAACTTCAATTGTTTCAGAGCAGAATATATGTCGCTAGAACTTTTTTCTACTTTCAAGAAAACAAACGTCTCTTATTTACGCAAAAATGTATGGAACGAAAATTCCAATTAAAACACTGCATTTTATAATAGTTTTCTCGGAACAGAGATGATAACAGTCACAAAATTAGTTACTCAAAATTAATTGAAAAGTTTAACAGTAATTTCATTCGACCCCTGATTACAAACATACGTCTATGAATGTAAGTAGACTCCGATGCTTACGATCTGCCGGAAATTCCCGAGTTCCAATGTTTCGTACACGTCGACCATGAACCTTTTCCCAGGATCGCTGCAGAGCACCTCCCTAACGTGCTTCGATTCGTGCGTGTCCTCCGGGAAGCCGAAGACCTCGTTCAGAGTGCTCTCCTGGCAGAAGAACTCCTCCGGCGACGTGTCGTTGGCTTCCTTCACGAATTTCTGGAAAACGCGCGAAAATTTCCTGAATATTATACGCGCGAGCAATAAAGGTAATCAGTTTCCAGAGTCACTAACCTCCACGAAGGGCAATCTGGAGAACGATCCAACCACCGTCCGATAAACGTTTGGGTCGACGTTCGTTAGCAAGTTTTGCACCGTGTCCCTGTGATTAATGGAAACGTTATAGATTCGGTGCAGAAGGTCTTCGTGAATAATGGCCCCGTGGTACACCGTTCTCACGAGATTCTGAGTGAATGCCAGAGCGTAGCTCAAAGTAGCCAGAATGTTTTCCGACAAGAAATTCTTCAGCGCTTCAAAAATTTCGTCCGACCTGTACCAGCCAACAATCAGTATCTACACATCCATCACTGAGACTTCAGCGCTCTTAAGCCAGAAAACTCACAGCCGAATCTCGTCCTTGTGACGGTACAAGATCCTCCTGACCAGCTGCGCCCCGTTGTGCAGAATCGCAACGATCAGATCCAGCATTTCAGTAAGGTTCTCGCTGTCTTCGGCGCTCGTGAACAGAGTTCGCGCTGCGCCCCTCAACCGATCTACCATATAAAAGAAATCATCGCCAGATTCGAGGCTTCGATTCCCCCCCATTCCTTTCACCAGTTCCAGCAATTTCTGCAACTTCGTGAATGCCTGGCGCGCCGACTTCCAATCGCGTTCCGTGGAGAACAGAGGCTCCAACACCGCCAGTGTTTTGTTCACGCTGGAAATACATTTAAACACGTTCCACGTTTCGTGGGAGATCATTGAATAGGGAAATCTGATTACGCAACGAACGGTTATCGTGGCAGGCACTCACAACGTGGGATCGATCTCCTTGAAGGTGACGTTCTTGAAAGCCATTATCATCTTGGGCAGCCACTGGTTTATTCTTAAATACTCCGGTATGGACTTCTTCACCGTCTGCAGGTCCAAGATCGTCTCGACCGCGCGTCTCAGATCCTCGAAGAAATCGTAGTCGCGAAACTTCGCCATCACGCGGTCCACCCTCTCCAGCAACCCCGAGAAGTCCAGGTGCTTGGACAGAGTCTCGAGGATGTTGGGGATCATGTCGGAGTCGATGCCGCAGAGGATCTCGGATACCTCGGCGAAGTCTTCCTCCCTCGGAAGAATCAAGTATTTCTTCAGGCTCTCCGGCGAGCAAATCACGCCGTTGATGTTGGACGTGCCGAACGCCTCGATAAGCTGAAGCGCGCAGAGATTAGAAACAATGGTAGCTATAGAGAAGGATTTATACGAGAAGCTACTAACGTATAGCAGTTTTATGGATGACTCGAACAGTTCGTCGATCAGTCCCTTCCTGGCGTGTGGCATCTGCTGTCTTAACAGCTCCTTGATCTCCTCGTGGTTGTTGAACAGATCGCCCAATCGTATGCCGCGATCTGCGCACCAAGGAATTCCACGTAAATTCGCGATGGTAATTGAAGGGTCGGGGAACACTCGTATGCGTACCGAATAGCGCCTTGATTTCTGGTCTGGTGAGTATCTGCGCCATGGATTTTAGAAGCTGAATGCTCTTCGGCAACGTTCTCACAGCGGAGAGGATCGTTTGGTTGCCGAGCATCGGCTGCAACTCCAACACCAGTGGACCTAGGCTGTGGCGAGGAGCATTCGCGACCGTGCTTTTATTAATAAAACAGTACAACATCTACGTAGATGAATGTATATGCTAGGAATGCAAGATGAAACTGAGAATGTTCCATGGTGTAGAGTGAAATTATGGTAATGTAGGGAAAACGTTGGACATTTCTCGTACTAACGTGGCATTGCTATAAGAAGGAACCTCCTCGTATTCGGCGAGGGGATCGCAGGGGTTGCCGAGGCTGCAGATGAAACTCTGAACGAATGGAAGCAGACCATTCTGCGGCATCGACCTCGCAGGAAATTGGCAAGTTGGGTAGTACTTGGGGTCCACGTTGTCGCGGATCGTGTAGAGGATCATGAACACGACCACGGGCCATACGAACACCAGAGCCAATATCCCCTAAACAGTGAAATTTGTTGGCGAGCTTTTAGCAACCCTGGTGCACCCCCGAAAGTGTAACTTCAAATTCCCAAAGAACCAAGTGTCGTCTCAATGAGCGCAATTACCGGTTGACGCTTCCGAACGATGTAATTCTTCCACAGCAGAAGTCCAATCTGGTCGACCCTCATTTTCGCGAAGGTGGCTTCGAATCTGCAAAATTAATTTACGAGCGCTCTTTACAAACCGCTCGATTCCAATCTGCATCGGGGGTGGGACACGGAATTCTTCGATCACGCCCGGTGTGGCGAGAGGAAACCGAGTCCCAAGAAAGGGAGAGTAAGATTCGATAAAAAGTTCCTCGGCTTTTAGTCGGCGTATGGGAGCAAGGAATTACTCGAACACCACGGTGGAGATTCCGAATCCACGGAGCGCCCCGCAGGTCGCTTCATCCCCCTTGGAAACTTGCTGGAACCCCGAGAAACTCTGGGGGGGGAAGTAAGCTGAACGGGGCAGGAGAATGAACCACGCTTTTCCTCGCAACAAGGGTGTATCAAGGCGTGCTCCGGCGAGTTAAAAAAAAACTCCACTCTGCCTTTATGGGAACCGCGAAGGAAAGCAACGCGTCCGAGTCTCGATTCCTTCCCTGTTTGTCTGGCGACGAAACAGCTATCGCGTTACCCCGAACGAGGATGGAGCAAGGTCCTCTCCAGGTGGATCCGGGGATCCATAAATCACGATCGAACGGTCAAGCTACTCGCTGGCAGACCGCGAAGGACAGAGCAAATATTTGAATAGCGTAACAAGCGTATCTATCGATACAACAGCAACCGGAAGCGCGGCTCACGCGGTCGCGTGCTGCGCCTGGATCGGGAACGGGAACAATGAACCACCGGCGGATTGCTTTTTCGTATAAGGGCGAGGTGGATGGCTGGGCGGGCTCGCGTTTTATTTGCCAGGTGAAACGGAGCGGCCTGGCGGTAAGTCTACGAGCAGTGTTTAATTCTGGTCGCGACAGATTATTTTTTAATGGGCGCCGAACGAAAACGCGAGTGTGCCGGACTACTCAGGCTCCCCGGGTTTATCCTGCCTTGTTTATTTATCATAGATGCAGCATAAATGATTTATTACGTCGCTCGGAGAGCACTGCTCGCAACGACGTGGCAAAAAACTAGCAATAACTGATTTATTTATCAAGTCACGCTCTGGCTCTCGCTGTTTCGCCTCAATTATGAAATTAAACCGCCAATGGGGCAACGCGACCGCGTCTATTCCGCCGATTACCCGCCGACGGTGGCGAATTGCAAAATTGAAATGCATCGCGAGGGCAGCCGGCACGCCGTTGCTAATTGCTGCTGGGTGCTGAAATAATCAAGAGGCTAACGGCTGCGACTCGCCTCGCGGGAAAGTGATAAAACTGTTAGCGCGTGTCTGTCAGGAGGGCTTTGATGGGTAAAGTCAACCGATTCCTGCGAGAGCCTCGATCAAAGCCCGGGGAACGTTTTTCTGCTCAGGCCAGATGGCCTCCAAATCGACTGGCATGTAAACACATATGCACACACACGTGCGCCCAGTTCCTGCTCGTTCAATCGCATACCCGTCATTATTCAGGCACAAGATTACGAAGATGCAGAGTAATTATTGATTTGGACACAACATCCCCGCCTCTGTCATTTGTGTAATCGCTGGGATTTGCGGATGTGTTTGCGAAAACCTTCGTGCCTCTCGATACCGGCGACGGAAACGCGGGGAGAAATAAAATGTTGGATAAAATTCTGGATCGAGATGCAATGGAATAGTACCATCCTCATAATCAACTGTCACTATAACGCGGTAATATTCGAAGTAGCTAATCATTAGCTGCTAATAGAAGCTTTTTTGGCGCACATCAATTTCAATTTTCAAATACGCAGCACGCAAGGTTTTTCCTGTATCTCCCGGAACGCAGGTAATGCCATATAAGAAAAGCCACTGGGAAGTGGCAGCACACGTTACGACTGTACGCTGCGTCTGACGAGTAACCTTGAACCAGCATCTAATCACCGTCATTCAGCCTCATTAATTATCGATGCCTCGGCTGCCAGGAAACACCGCTGTAAAATACACGCTGCGCGCGAATGATGCTTTCATTCATCAATGGATCGCGTGCACTTTCACCGCGCTCATCGATTATATCAGTCGCCGCGCTGCTGCAATCAACGTTAAATCACTGCCAAACAAATCAGGCTACTTCCTCGTCCCCTCCAATCAATCCGTGATTCGCTCGACGTGCCGCCGGGCTTTTACCATCGAAATTGAGCGGTGACTCAACGAACCAGAGAGGATACATTTTCTTATTGCCACGGAGGATTCGGGTTATAGTTCAAAGTCGACTCGCAGCGGAAGAGACAAGCGGGAATACAGTAATTAACGTTTCTCCCGATGCCTCGGAAGCCTTGTCCGGTAACTCGTTTGCAAAATTGACCGACACACGGCGGATCCTCGGCGCGCGATGGATCCTCGCCGTGTTTCCATCGTTGCCAACCTGCGGCCGAAGGGCGTCCCTTCGCTGGTCGCTCAACAACAGGCGACGATCACGAGGAGCAGGGAGAACGATTTTCTCGGAAGCCGAAACAGATTGCACCGCAGCTGGTCGAGCAAGTTTCCCGACATCATCAGCGGGGCAGACGGTCGGAACAAGAAAAAAGGGAAGCGGAGCCCGCGATCTCCTCTGCGTTCCTGCTCCTCGGTCACGAAACGGCGAATCCGTAGTCGGATCGTTGCCCGTTACGAAAGGAAAGAGTGCGATAAATTGAATCGTCCCTAATACATATCCAACGGCACGGAGTCGGCCACGATCGAATTGTAAACAGGAAGCCGACGAATACGGGAACGCAGACGGTCGCAGGGAAAAGAATATATTCTACGCGGTCGACACAGTCAACGCGAGGAACGGTTTCTTGCTCGATGCTCATCCTTAATCGCCCAGACACTTCACGTTGGCGTTTAATTGACCGTCGAAGGCGAGCAATGCGCGAAAATGGAGCATCCTTGCGCCGATCGAGAGAGCGGATGATCGATATGCACACCGGGGACCATTTCGCGTATCCTTGTAATCGCGACCACTTACTTGTCTCCGCACGCTGAATTCCGCGACGAGTCGCTGCTGACCGATGGATCGGCTTTCGCCTTATCGGCGAACAAAGCCTGAGTGTAATATCACTCGGGCCTCATCCAGCTGACGGGCCGCGAACTTGTTGGAACCGCGGCCACCGAACCGATGGAACGTTTCGTTGCACCAATCACGAATACGATAAATCTCACTGTTCCCTCGGGTGGGTCACTTTAAATAGTTGCATCCAGAGGTACGAAGTCGCGGGGACGGCTTGCCAAAGCCAGCTGGGGCTTGATGAGATCCTCTCGGTTTTTTGGCAAGCGTTCCAGTAAAGGGCTGCTTCCTCGAGGCGCGTCCGAGGGAATAGCAGGAGCAAGGGGGCCCGCTGTACTCCACCAGGGCCCACCACCCAGGTTTCCTCGCCTCTCGATCTTCCTCGTCGCTGCTTTTCGCCCCGCGGCTGAGGAACAACACCGGCTCACGTTTTATGCACACTTGGACGACGGTCGGAGGCCGACTGTTGCCACCACCAGAGATCCACGACCACGTGGACCTTAGCAGTGCTTCAACATCAACTCGTGAATATGTATTTATAGGCTCGTACACAACCGCGCGCTACCGCGTCCCTCGGCCAAACGGCCCCCTCGGACCGATAATTCAATTTCCTTCCTTTTGCCTTCATTCACGGGCCTCGACCTTGGGGGGAGGATCGGCAGCTAAATCCTGGATTTATCACGGCGAACCCTTTTTTCCCTCCATCGCCTCGACTTCTTGGATTCTCTATTATTCGCGGACCAATTGATATTCACGCTAGTAGATTTTTGGAATTTTTGAGTGATCAGTATCGAGGACTGGGGGGCCTCAGATGAAAGATTGGAGTTGATGCTATTAAAGAGACAAAATCGAGGAAATAGAGGCCAAGACAAGGGCCCCCCGCGGGTGGTTTCGTGCAGCGATGAACTTTCGAAGGATCCTCGATGGAAATCGGGACGTTTAGACAGGTAGAAGTAACGCGTAGCTTGACGGACCTTCAAGGTGAAAGGTAGAAGTTCGAAGAACCCAGGAATTAGCATCTTGACGCATGCATAGATTCTCACGATTTGTAATTTAAATGGTTTTATCCCCAACCACCGAACTTACGTAACAATCTCCAAGAGTTTCCAATTATCTTTGTCTCATCGTCCCGAGGATCTTAATTCGTGCAAAAAGGCCGCTCCTCCACTTGCAACTACACAGCTTGCTGCAATTAGTTCTAGAGCAGATCTAACTAGACGCTCTTTATCGTTAGATTCGCAATAAATTATTATATCTATACACAGAGCGGCCGTTAACGACGCTCGAAACTCCGGTTTGTTTAGCAAATAGACGCGATCGCGACTTGAGACAAGGGGGTCGAACAACTGACCCCTGGCACCATTGAAATGTTGTGAGAAACCAATCGTCCACGACTTGTTGCCGTTGGCTATTCCTCGGGCACATTATTCGAGCCAATCAGCACCGATTGATCGTGTCACGATCGTTCGTGATATTAATTACAGATAAGCGAGCACGTAATTACGGAATTACCGTGCAAATTCTATTCAGGGAATAAATGAGATGCTACAGAGATCTCTTCTATCGCAGATTTGAATTTCAAAAACTTCCATCACTACCAGCCTCATCTTGTCTCCCAGTTTCCATAGCGATCGGAGGTCCTTCGGCGGAGCATTCTCTCCTTATCTTGCCACAGTGGCTGTTATCACACGAAGCCAGCGTCCCAGACACACTGGCGTCTATTGTACCGCACGTGGCAGAAAGAAGGGACCCGTCTTCGTTAACAGCAGCCAGAAATGAACAAGCTCGCCGACCATTTCCACGAACTAATTGAGGAAGCCACTTCTTTCAATAGAAGCTCATCTTTCTCGGCAGAATTCGCCAAGAAGACAAAGCGAGCTGCCGTTAAAGCGACCTCACGTTAAAAAAAAATAGCCACCAACTGCAAAATCTCTCCCAATCGCAGTGCTTCAGACGTTGCTGACACTCTACCTGACTCGAGCCATTCGTCGAAGCTCTTCCCACTGCCAATTCGCCGCGGCGCACGCGTCCATCTTCAGGAACGCAAAACAAGAAGAAGAAAGTGCGATCGTTCCTGCTTGGATGTTGCCGCAGCGTGAACCGAGATAAATGGCTCCGAGCGGAGCCTGATCGTTCATAAATATTCGCGCGTCCGTGGAGCAGTTAGCTGGCCACAGAAAAGGAAACAGAGTTCCCCTAATCCTACTCCCTGAACCGCGATCCTGTCCGCAGAAAACGCGCCCTTTTTTTCTCGTGTTCTCCCATAGAAACCGCAGGAGGTAATCCTATCGGCCGAACGATTCCGCGTAATCGAGACCGAAACTCATAGGCGAATCCAAAAATACGAAGCGAGGGATGTTAAAAAAATAAGGAGCCAAAAAGCGAGAACCTGTCTGACGGGCTGGTGGACGTTTTGCTTCTCTGTCTCCTCCCGTCCCGTGGAAATCAAGAATGCTGTATGCACGCGCGTTGCATTGTGCGACTCGGATGACGCGCGCGAGAGGAAACGATTGCGTCAAAACGCTCGAGGATCGTGAAGAAAGGGAAAAGCAGAGAATCATTTCGATCGTTATGGTAAACAGGCGTACCTACTGCTTGGAGGCAGGAAAACCGACTGGTTCGAATAACCGCCTGCTAATTAACCGACTTTTTCGCGTTACACACGCATTTCCCACAATCACGATGTTTACCATACAATACTTGTCGCGAACAATGAACATGTTTCGTTAGACAGATCGGTGATAGCGCGTTAATGCCTCTGGAATCGATGCTGAGGTCGTCGGCGTCAGTGATGCCAGATTCGGGACGGGAGCGCTCGAGAATTTCCCCCACCTCGCATGCACACTACGCCGTAGCTGCGTGTCCGCCAGCTCGGCGCATGCACACACGCAGCTCCGGCCTAGTGTGCATGCGAGGTGGGGGAAATTCTCGAGCGCTCCCTTCCCGAATCTGGCATCACTGGTCGGCGTGCCTCTTTCGCGTCCCCGAACTGGAGAAGGGTGCTCGAGAGACATTCTGCGTTCCGTCGATTGGAGTAGGTGGACTCCTGGATGCCAGCAGTCGGTTTCACGAGCGCGGCGACCTTTGCGACAAACTCTCGCCCTGGATTTATGGAGAGATCGTCGGAACCGCGCCCCACCGTTGATTTTTTTTTCAGCGCTGGGACAAGTGCGTTGTTCCACATACGGTGCCAGACCCGAGGCTAGAGAAAATGTAATAAGTGGTGCTAAGCAGGAAAATCGCCGGAAGGTAGCAGGTATTAATTCATGTAAATTACAGTCGAATGTGCGGCACGCGAAACAGAGAGGGAGAAAGAGGAGGACAAGGTGGACTGCTCTGCTGCAGCAGCAGGTTCAATGTTAGACGATTACGCGCGGAATCACGTGGAACGTTCGAAGCTGTTGTTAGCACCGTTTCGATTACTCCAGGCGCGATCGAAGACCATGAATCTTCCCGGCCGCCAATTAAGCCGGCGACGCTGCCACTTCCGTGCACGTTCCGTCGCGAAATCGAAAACCTGAGACGGTCATTAGTCGGGAGGACGAAAACGGTGGAGGGGGGGGGGGGGGGGGTAGGTAAAACGAGTGGCAAGCAGATTTCTGCCTGTGGATCGAGGGATGCTTTGTCCTCGGGGATATCTAGAAACTAGTCGACAGGATCCGTGGCACGCGATTCGAGTTTCTTGGAAGTGCGAGTGCTGTGCGTCGACGGGGCGAATAAAAATACAACGGGAGTAACAATTGGAAGATGATACGAGAGAGAGGATGCTTAATCAACGCGGCAGTTATCTGTCCTTCCGGGAAGCATCGTGTCCGGCAAATGATATGGACTACGCTGACAAAAGTGCAACGAGCGCAGCGGTCGATCCCTATTGCGCAGCGAACAACAATGCATTTTTTTAGGGAAAGTTTCCTGCCCCGACTAGGAACGCGGCTTCGAGAGGGTAGAGGAAAGAGGAGCTTTACGTCAAATCCAGAGATCGAAGTCCAGGGAACAGTTAAACAAGTTTTACTCTGGAACAAATACTACAAAGCGTTGGAAGATATAAAAGTACAGGTTGGTCGAATAAGTAGCAGTTAAACAAGTTTGGAACGAAGAATGGTATGCAGTTGTTCATTCCCCGGTAAGTTGTGCTTCTTGTAGCCTGGCAGCTCCTTCTCGCATCTCTCCAGCCATGCCTTCACATTCGGATAATCGTCCAGGTTCAGCGTGACCTACGAAAACAGTGAGACCGGTATACATCCCTGTTCGAGACTCGCTCGAGCCGGCGTGAATGGAAACTCGGACTTACGGCTCCGCTCGATGCGCTGGTAGCGCTGCTTATGTCCGCGAGGGTGTAAGAGTCGCCGAGCAGCCACTTCTTCCCCTCCAGGTACTTGTTCAATGTTACGTAGGCGTCTTTCAACGCCTTCAATCTCTCTTCGGGGATCGAATTCACTTGGCCGAGGAATACCGGTTTCTGTAGCAAGCAAACAAGATGGTGCAAAGATGACGAAGCAAAGGGGTAAGTTAGAGGGGCGCAATTACGAAGTAACGGTGGAAAAAGTACGCCAGGGGAAGAAAAGAGGAGCATCGTGCCGATTCGTGGCCGTAAAAGCTTTACGGCTGGCACTTGATTTCGAAATAAAACCTTTCGTCCGGTTTACACGGAAGCAGCTTCGAACCACCCACAGAGAGGGTATGGACAGGGGTTGTTTAAAAATTTCACGACGCCCGGCCACTTTCCCCGTAAAATTAGTTCGAGCCAGGCTGTTACTTATAAGTGTAGCTACACGTACGGGTCGGGGAACAAGTCCTTGGTAGTTGGCCCATCACCGGCAAAAATGCGCAGTTAACCGACTTTATTAGGCGCCGTAAAAGGTACATAGGATGCCCGAGAACTTTTTGCCGGGCATCACATAATGCCCCTGCGCGTACATACCCGCGGAAAGGCGAATCGCATTAACCTCCTTTCGCGCCACTTAATCGGCAGCCAGAATGGACGCGCTTTTGTGAAAATCCCATTGATGGGGATTCGCGGAGTAAGCGGACAGGCGCCGCGGTGAACAGTTGGTAGAAAGGTACGTCACTTTCGATGGACCTTGATAGACCTACCGATTAGCAGGGACCACTTGTGTTTGGCCTTGACAAATACGTGCACCCCTAAGGGTGCACTCTTAAGAGTGCCTCTACATTTTCTACATTTCTACCTTGGTTACTTCTGCACGACAATCGACTAATCATTCACGACCACTTACAAAGGCATTCTTCATAGCGCAGAAATGTTCGCCCGTGTCAAAGTACAGATATTGGTTGACGAGGGCGCGTTTCTTCACATCCTTAGGATACAAGCTATCGTCTTTGGCGTACTTGTCCACCAGATAACACATAATGGCGTGGCTGCGAAGAACGAACGAGCAATCAGTACCGTAAGAAATATTATGCGGGGAATTTATGAAAGTGGGAACATCGGTTACCTGTCAGTGAGTATGAAGCCGTTATCGTCGATCGTTGGAATCGTGTGCTGTGGATTCAACTAACAGAGAAGCGGTAAAGTTAGAAACGAATGCAACACAGTGGATCGTACAACATCCAGCTGAACGAACAGAACTTCTTACCTTTACAAACTCATCGTTCAGCTGTTCCTTCTTCCCCAGATCGATCTCTCGAATTTCCAAGTCCAGCCCAATCGCGTATGCCGTTAAAAGAACAGCTCGGCATGGCGGGCTGACCTCTTGGGCGTATAGAACGATCTTCGGCATCTTGTCTTGGCGAACGTCTGTGAACATTAGTAATAGTTTATGCTTAACTATCGGTATACAGTTTTGTCTCGGACCGACTGCGATCAATTTTAGAGGCGTGCGATCTACGCGGCTTGCCGCTCCCTCTCTTAATTGTGAGAATCAGTGAGGACGCACGCAATAGCGACGGGGCATAAATTACGGTGCTACTTAGCCATTCTCACAAGGGAAGTTGGGCAAAGAAGTTTAAACAAAAGACGCATTTTTTTAATGAAATAATTATCGAAAAATCCGTACCTTTCAAGTCACCCCCACCACCAATCCTTATTTCGATAATTATTTTTACGCAGTTTTGTAGATGTAAGAAAAAGATGCAAGTTTTGTTTAAACTTATTTTTTATATCTCTCACCGTTCTCGAGATATTCCACGAAACAGAAAACCCTGAACTTTTTCAAGGAGTTATTTGACCCCCCAAAACCGCACTATGGCACCAACAAAAATAAGTCTCCGTTACAGATGAATCACTCTACTTGCACAGAAAGTTGCATAATTTTCTGAATTTTCGAGATGCCTAACTTCCCGTGTCAGTCCCTTTCACTCACCGCGGCAACTACGAAAGAAATGGTGAGGACAGCGATGACCTCTTGGAGAGAGAAGACCCGATCAGTTGCGCAGACAGCACTGTACTGATGTTGAAGTTATTTAGGATAAAAGATGTGCCGAAATTACTTATTGTCGGAATACCGTATCAGCCACTTCATTACACTATCAAATCCATTGGCGGATCCAGAGGGGGGCGATAGGGGCGATCGAAGAATAATAATATATATATATATATATATATATGTTTATATATGTATATATATGTGTAGTTATGTATTTATCACGTTTCGCCCCCCCCCCCCAAAAGAAAGACTCCTGGATCCGCCACCGATCAAATCTATTCAACGCTCGGTACCTCGAGTCCCAGATTCATTTAAAAATTTCCACGAATAACTGAGAGGTTTAATCTGAAGTACTTAGTTTTGTAGAACGTCCTTGGCACGTAGACAGTCCACGCGAGAACTTGACACTCGTAGCACCAAGCGTGTTAAGGGGAGGTTCCGGGCTAAAAATCGTTTTTTTTTTATTTCATTTTTCGAATGTTCAACCTTTTAGGAATACATGTTGAAAAGGATTTGTTGAAATTGGTAAAATTTCCAAAGTTATCGGCATCCGAGTAACGGCAAATGCGTGGGTTGGCCACTCGCGTAAAACTTGAACTCGTTTTTCTCGAAACAGTGTTTCCGAAATCGGTGGAACCTGTATCTCCAAAAGTTGTTATCCGATTGGACTGAATTTTTTTTTTATTTTGAAGAGTATACTTCTGGCTCAGAGATAGGCCAGTAAAATTTTTAAAAAATTGAAAATTTATCATTTTCACAGGCCTTGACAGGACGAATAATGTAGGGAAAAAGTGCTTTCAAACTTCAAGTGTCGTTATTTTCTCAAAAAATGTAATTTTCGTAATTTTTTCTGGTCTAGTCCACGAGCGAGTTTCATGCCCTTTAATAATCCGGCATTGTTTTTTATTTCAGACCAATGGTTTAGGTGCTACAGGTTCCAACGATTTGGATGAATTTTTTTACGACTCCCCAGTGCCGTCTGCAATGACTAATTATAAAATAAAATATATATTTCTATAGTTTAAGAGATCCTTAATATAATGCAAAAAATCCCATTAAATTATACGTAGTAGTTTTTCTTTAATTAATTCCTAAAAATCACCTACTTTTTTGCGGCCGGAACAGCTCCTTAAGGGGTTACATGCCTAGTCAGCTTTCGAAAAAGAACGCGATTTTCGGGAATTTTGCGTGGAATATTTACCGTATATATTTTTACAGCTGTTCGCTTATTTGAAAAAGTACATATATATATACAACAACTCACAGTAATTTTGTTATAGAAAACCTGTGCTCATATCGGTGAGCAAGATATTTCGGAAACCGCTGCATGGATTGGCCTAAACTTTTACAGAGTTATTTTATATATACCAAAGACTACTAGATGAACGAATGATTTTTTATTTTAACAAAAACTCTATTTTTAATTAACGAAAAACGAACAGACATCGAAAAAGCGTGGTTTTGCGTTAAACGGCCGCCATTTTGTAAAAAATCAGCTTTTTGAAAAAGCCTTTGTTCATCTACTGAATTCAATCATATATTAACAGAATGTTTTTGAATTTTTAATTTTCAATGATCCGGCTCAGAGAAAACTTGCTCACCGCACGGCGCCTTTATCAAAACATCTTCCGTAAGAATGGCTGTTATTCGTTCATTTGTTAATGTTTTTGTATAACAAAATTACCCAGAGTTGCTACACATATGCACTTTTAAAATAAGCGAATAGTTGTAAAAAAATATACACTAGATATTCCACAAAAAATTCCCGAAAATCGCGTTCTTTTTCGAAAGCTAAGGTCGGTATCATATATATTGGCCGGTGAGTTTCGTGAGGGGTATTCTCCCACCACACAGTTTGCCTGCCTCGGTGCTCAACGTTTTCTGACTCGCTCTCGTTCCATCTCGCTCTCGCCTTCGCAGAACAAGAGTGAGCCAGAAATGGTGGGGATAGTGCCAAACTTCTGGGGTGTAGCCCAAACCGAGCTGTCAGCGTAGAAATTCACACATCAGAATAGGTGTGCGTTAGCTACGAAAAAATTCAGGAGCTTTTTTGGTTAGAACATTGATACTTTCTCGATAGCTTCATCTCGCATTGGTCTACGCATAGCTTCGTAACGCACACAACTATTACGCTAAGAATAAATAACAGCCAAACGACTAAGTTCAGGCGGAGCCGAGCAGCGTTCCCGTTACCCCACCATACCCTGCGAGGACCACGCAACTCCAACTGACAAATCCACGATCGTCAGATGGTGGTCGCTGATTTCTCCTCGATCGCTGTTCCCGAAAACGAATTCACCGGCCAATATATTTGATACCGACCTTAGGCATGACCCCTTAAGCGCGTCCAATTAGAAAAACAACGGATAAATTAATTCACTAGATCTTGTGTACCGTCCTACTCCTTCATCCGGCCTCCTCCGTTCATGCGTGCTTGTATAAATGGGTACATACCTGTCGGGCACAATGCGATCGATACTGTCGAATGCTACGAATGCTCTGGTCCAATTTATTCCGCTACGTGCCACGTCAGTCGAAGTCCACAGAGATTTTAATGATCTGGATTGGCCGCGTATTATCAGACAGATAGAACTATCGACTTACTTGTACATCGAGTAGTCAATAAACCGGTCGGCTCTCCTTTTTATGAGACGCACTAATACTCGGGCGAAACTTTCGCAGATGATACATGCACGCGATCAGTGCCGTAGCTTGGTGTTTTAAATCCCCTTACTGCGATAGGTTATAAAGCCGACGCATCGATACCTCAGTCTGACTCGAATTCTTGGACGATATTTTATTTTTCATCTTGTTTATTTCCCGTATTTATTACACCAATTTAGTACATGGGATGGCGAAAAGGCGAGGCTCTGTTATGGCTGCTACAGGTATCCTAACCTCTGTTTCAGTGCCAGAGCATAACATTAGAAAAAGAGAGATGGACAAAAAGAATAATAACGGTTATCTCGCAATGTCGTGGAAGCTGGAACAACTCTCGAAGGGACGCCAATGTGACGATACAGGTTAGTTTTGCGGGACTAGCGGAGGATTAGGAATGTATGAGGTTAATAGTAGCCGTTTGTAGGTTTGAATGATAGTTTAAAGGGGGCTCGATTAAAATTTCATGGACCGTTTGTCAAATGACTTTTGCGCGGGAAACGTGTCGAATGTTCTATACCAATGGGCACACCTGTTGCGTCGCTCTTGCTACGGCACTACATAGGGTACGTATCGACAGGGGGTATAATTGTACGTGATTTCAGGGGCACCGCCTGCCCGCAAATGAAAATAACATTGTCAGTGGTAAATAATAGCGTTGCATGTTGCGCAATACTTTACTATTCTCCGCGAACATGCGTGAGAATGTAAATTACGTACATTCATAGTTGTATCTACCGATAAGGTTAACAGAATTTCGGGATAAATAGTGATTTGTACATGCATAAATTGGTCAGAGATACGAATGATTATGCGACACGATAAGAGTGAGGTTATCATATATACGTAAAAGAGGTTTATCGCTCATACATAATACATAATTCGTACAGTCTAAATAATACAGTCTATAATGCCGTAGGATTGTGGAGAGATTATGTTTCGCAAATGCCAGTCATCTGAGATTGCATTTAATCGCGAGATACTAGCAGTACCCCTGGCGACACCTAGTAACCCAGTTAGGCAATTAACTTTTACTGAAAACTATCCTACTGACGACACCTGTCAGGGACCGTATGAACTACAGTTTGAAGAATATCGAATATAAACCGCGGAGGCAAACACTTTTTAAAAACAAATTCTGAGAACTACCTAAGTAATTCGAATCAAGCAACTACCGAACGAAATCGTTAAAATTAGGAAATGAAAAAAATATTTAGTTCCTATTCTAACCGCTAGGTGGATTGCGATCGAATTCCACTCTGAATCGCTAACGTTGCTCGCGGCAGGAAAATGATAAGGGGGCTCTAGGGTCTAGAGGTCTAGAGACCCCAAGTATCTGATAAAAATTGACATTGATCGTAAACTATATTCCATATCTCGTCTGTGTTTTTACCCTCGTGTCACTAGGTAGAAAATATCGACGCGTACAGGACAGAAGCTTATATTCATATTAACTCTTTCCATAGATATTTAACATTCCGTTATTGAGGTAGTCGGACGTTGTACAGAAAGCGTACAGATTGAACTATCGTATGCAGTTTTTTTACTGCGTTTTCCGCAACGATGGTGCAACGCAGAAAATGTTACGTACGATGTGGATTTGTGCAATAATAAAAACATTCGTAGATACGGGACATATTTATAGCGAAATTTTTAAGAATCAACAGTTAAAGTAGCCATGATCTTCGATCGTTCATTCACATGCCCTCGCTCGTAGAAATATAAGAGGGATAGTTTCGCGATCCCGTTGGCCATTCAGTTTTTAGTCGCTGCTCAACCACCTCGTCGACAGCATGTGTCGCCTGTCGTCCTTCTCCAAACCGAGTGCTGCTCATTGAAACCCGGCGAAATGTCAATTTAAAAGAAGTCTTATCGCAACTGTACCATCGGCAGACATTCGATCGCAGCTCCGACCTACAACTACCGCTCGGTCTAAAAGCGAATAGAGTAGCGCTGGTCGTCGTGAAATCGGGAAGTAAAGTGACAAATCCTCGCGTGCCTATGTAACTTCGCTTACGGGACGGTTCTCAATCTGCGCTCCGAAGTTATCCCCACTGATAATTCGTCGAAAATATGGCTTGTCCATTGTCGAATAGCATTCCGTAAGTAACAACCATTATTCGCAATTTATAAATCGTAGATCAATTGCATTGATTTTCTTTTTTCCATAACTGCCAGTCTGTCGCTTCCCATTTTGCGGGAACGAAAGGATATTAAGCTTATTAATGAACACACTTATCTGCCATTGCGTAATATTGATGCTACAGTATATTAATAAGCTTTAATCCGAAGTGATTTGAAACTATGAACGATCCATCGACGAAGCCTGATAATTCGATTTCAGGGAAGATCATGATCCAGAGAATGATCAACCGACCGAGGGCTCCGGCATGCTTTACGGCGAATATCTTCGATTGGATAAAATCTTGACCGCGCAGAGATTATTGAGTGCGGAGTTCAACAAAGAAGTGCATGATGAGCATCTCTTTATCGTCACTCACCAGGGTAGAGATTTTATTCCTTACGTTTCATTTGCCTTGAACCAAGATAACATTTCTAACAACATCGTCAACTGGCGATCTTTCCATTTAAATTTTTCTGCCGACATTTCCCTCGACACACATGAATCTATCGTATTAACGACGGTTAGAAGATATTACTCCGAACATCCGAACCCCGCGAACTCGTTAAACTTCAAAGGTACCGATCGTTAAAGCGACCGTGTTTTTGTTCCTTGCCCCGCAGCCTACGAACTTTGGTTCAAGCAGATCATCTACGAGCTGGACTCGGTCAGGGCGCTCTTCAACCCGGAGCAAAGCAGCTACGACTCCATGAATGGCACCGCCAACAATCGGTCAGCCGTTCAGAAGAGCCGACTCTGCCAGGTGCTGAACGAGTCGAGGACCCTGGAAATCCTGAGGAGATTAAACCGCATCGTCCTGATCCTGAAAGTAAGCGGGATCGAAGGTGCTCCGCGAGACTAGCGTATTTCCGTGGCCCCCCTCGTAACGGAGCAGATCGGCGCGGCGAGCAGCGCTCTCTCGGCAAACGAATCGCCGTCGGTAATCCTATAGAGAATGGAAAACCAGGCCAGTGGCGATACGTTGACAATGACAGTGATGGGTGTAACGTGAACGACCCTTAATCGCAAGCCAATTAGAGCATCGCGATTTATGACAGGGGTGTTGCTCCGACGCGGTGACTTTAATCGAATTTGAGAGATTGGTGAGGTCTCGGCTTGCGTATCAAAAGTACAGGGTGTTTTAAAGAACGGGGGTTCGGAACTCTGTGACGGAGTACTTCTGCTCCAAAGTCTCTGAACCGTAGAGATCTTTTCACCACTCTGTACGATACCTGTGATCCCTTCACAGACGAGTTAGAGATACTGTTCTCACGTTGATCATCCACGGAGCGCTGACAAACGGGTCAAGGTCCCTAGCAATGCGACACTTTTTCGTTACCGTCACTTTGCTCCCTTCCTGCACCCTCCTCCGCCTTTCGCGGCCGGAAAAAGAAAGATTGTGGGAACTGCAGAAATAACAGTGGGATCTAAGTAAGTTAATACCGCTAGATGATATGCGACACCCCGTCCTGACACGCATAGATGAGTTAGGTAACAAGCTAGTTGGCGCTCTTTCCCTACCACAGAATGCAGGTGTGGTCGTCGGCGTTTTCTCGGCGTCTCGTACCGCTGAAAAATCAGGCCCGAAGGTTCTAGTAAGCTGGACTTGACGCGAGATACAGTTGCGTCCTCGGATGCCCGATCGGGAAACGACGTTTCTCCTTGAAAGCATCGCGAGGCTAGCGTTCTATTTGCACGAACGGCTGATTAGAAAGCGATCCTGAATCCCCCGAGTTTTCTCCTCTGCTTAATTCGATGAACGCAGCCGGGCATCGGAAAGAACCGCATCATAACTGTAATCTGTCGGATGCGTTTAAGATTGCTTCTTCCCCATGCGGTGGAAGCATAACCGTGGCAACCATAGAAATGCAAGTGCGGATGTCTTACGCATAGACCCGGTCTAATCGATTGGCCGCCTGTATACAAAGTCGCGGGAAAAGGAACTTCGTTAGCGCGGAGAACTCGAAGGAGTTGGAGTTAATTCGTACAGTCTAAAGCAGTTTAAGCTTCAACTAAAATTGTACATGATATTTTAGGGGCTTTTAAAGTAGATAGAAAGGCTGACAAGGGAGATTTCGCTGTATAAATCGAATTCAAATTTGAATTGTGTGGAGATGATTGTTCCTTTCACTTGTTCAAGCTGCTAGTGGACCAAGTGACGATCCTGGAGACGATGACCCCGCTGGACTTCATGGCGTTTCGGGACTACCTGTGCCCAGCCTCGGGCTTCCAGTCGCTGCAGTTCCGTCTGCTGGAGAATAAGCTGGGCGTGAAGCAGGAGCACAGAGTCAAGTATAATCAGAGTTACACCAGGGTGTTCGGTAGAGACCCGAAAGCCATCGAAGCGATCAAACGGTCGGAGGAGGAGCCCAGCCTCAGCTGCCTCGTCCAGAGATGGCTGGCCAGGACGCCCGGCCTCGAGACTCACGACTTCGACTTCTGGGGCAAGTACAAGAGATCCGTGGAGAACCTGATGGCCGAACAGGAGCAGCTTGCTAGAGTAATCCTTTTATTCGAACATAAGCCAGCTTCGCAACTGCAGGTGTCTTAATGCTCGCCAATGTTCTCCCAAGAAACAGACCAAGGAGCAGCTCAGGAATTATCACCTGTCGAACGCGCGGTCTCGGCAAGCAGCCTTCGAGACGATCTTCAACGAGTCCCTTCACAACGCCCTAGTGTCGCGCGGGGAAAGGAAATTCGTTTACGCGGCTCTTCAAGGGGCAGTGATGATCACGCTGTACCGCGACGAGCCAAGATTCAGCCAGCCCCATCAGATTCTCACCGCTCTCATGGACATCGATTCCCTTATCACCAAATGGAGGTGTAAGAAGAAGCATTTACTCCTCTCATTCATCACTCCAAAGTGTACGATCTACCCGCATTTTTCTTCTTGTCTTTCAGATAATCACGTCCTTATGGTTCAACGGATGATCGGTTCGCAGCAGCTCGGAACCGGAGGGTCTTCTGGCTATCAGTACTTAAAGTCCACTTTGAGGTAAACTATCGTGACAGATATTACGAAACAGATGGTGTCTCTATTGCACTGCAAAATTGTTTTCGAGGGTATTCTGGTGTTTCTATCGTTTTATCAATGTCCCGCGCTTGAACAGATATCAGATTTATATTTGTACGTGATGTTGTTCGTTTGCTATCTGCCAAGCTACCGATTATACCATCTGTTATGTACGCGTATTAAATTGTCATTAACGGCACGCAAGGACCCACAGTATGCTTCGATAACAGCGACAGGTACAAGGTATTCTTGGATTTATTCAACCTCTCCACGTTTCTGATACCGCGCCACATGATCCCGCCGTTGACGAAGCAAATGAAGATAAAGTTGTCAATTGCCTGCAACGGATGGAACCCGGATGACAATCAAAATAATTCCGAATGCCCGCTGGAGGAGACGTAGATAAACTCGAGGATGATCCATTGATCGAGGACGACGATAAAATCCATAATGATAAGGCACCAAACATGTTACTTATAGAAAGAAAAAACAAACATAGACGCTACGAAGTAAGTACAGATGCGATGACTTTACTATAATCTGCCGCTTAGCACATGTTAGAACGTTTGTAAAAAAAAAAGTATACAAATGGTCGCATAGATAATCGTAACGGTATAACACTAATGTAAAATCTATGTCGTAACGATGATCGAAGGCAATGTCGGTAATTATTGTCACTATCGGAGGTACTTGTAAGAACAAACTTGTTCTACATTTAGGGGTTGATATAAATACTCGGCACAGCATCGCTCGCGCCATCTTAAAGAACGTCCAATGATGAAACCTGATTCGCTATACCTATTGACAAATGTTCTAATTTCTTGTAGTCTGAAAAGTCCAAGTACCGTAAAGTGAACTCTTACCGCATAGATTACTGCCAATCGCTATGTACATATAGCCGTCGTCGCCGAACGTCGTTCCCCACGAATTCTTGACGATGTAATGAGGTATAGCGGCCGATTTGTCGTACCCTACTATTTGTACAGCGTGGTTCAAGCTCTCGAAAGAGCCGTCGCAGTGGTACTGTATCACGCCACCTAAATAGTTCTGCCAGGATAAAGCGTTCACAGCAGCCGCCACCGGTCCATGAGTGGCCACCGTTACCAGCAGCTCATCCTCCGCATCTACGAAACTAACGTTCGTTAAACCTTTAATCGCCTTAACGACAAACGCTGCAAGTCATTATTAGGTACTCCTCTCTGGGACAGCGGCCCAGACCTCGAGCGTTAAGGGGGAACAGCACTGTGATGACCGGAAAAGTAAGCCATATTTAAGATTTTTTTTCAGAAATAATTTACAGTTTTCATAGAAAATTTTTATTACCTACCTTTAGTACGCTGTCTTAAGAGACTATACAACAAAAAATAGAAAAACATCTATAAGTTTTAATATATTAATTAATCTTCTAGATCCTCACGAGCGAGCTGGTCGAATGTGTAACTATAGAATAGCTGGTCCGAAATCAAATTTAATTTTATTTTTTATAAACTATACGAATGTAGCTTCCGTTGTGCGTACGGATTTTTTGATCGAAAACAAAGTTTTTGAAATACGCTCGAAAAACTGTCCATTTTATTCGCGCATTTTCAAAACATTTCATCTAATGCGCACCATTTTACAAAAATAATTTGTTTAAGAAATCGGTACGCACAACGGAAACTACACTCATATAATTTATAAAAAAAAGAATGAAATTTGATTTCGGACCATCTGTTCCACAGTTACACATTCGACCAGCTCGCGAGGAGGGGGGAGGGGGGGTCTAGAAGATTAATTAATATATTAAAATTTATAGATGTTTTTCTATTTATTTTTTTTTGTACAGTCTCTTAAGACAGCGTACTAAAGGTAGGTAATACAATTTTTCTATGAAAACTGTAAATTATTTCTGAAAAAAAATTCTTAATTATGGCTTACTTTTCTGGCCGTCACAGTGGTGTTCCCCCTTAAGCTCACGGGGAAAGAATCAGTCCGCGATAGCTCGATTCATAGAGCAGCTGTTCCGCCAGCAAACTGTTGGAATTCAAATCCTCTCTCCACTCGGGGACCGATTCTTTGCCTCCCTATATTTTAACAATTAACTCGGACGATTTTGTTTTCACGCCACCGCGCGTCTGATATAATTAATAAATAGACGGGATGATTATGTCGCATGTGCGTCACCTTTCCATTAGCAATGATAACAGTAACCAGCTAGCTTACGTAAGGAAACCTCCAGTTAATTATACACGAAGCTGCTCGATAATACGATACGCTAGGTATCCCACGCCTATGATATGCCTGATATACAGTACCCCTCGATCGAAACTATTAATTTCTAAGCGCATGTTTTACCTCGACTTCTTCTTATTTTGCGAACCCAATGAAATCAATATGTTTACACGTGACTCGCATTTATACTTCCTTACCTATCGCACGCGAAGTCTTTCACTCTTATACCAGCCTCCTTTCCGAGCGTCCTGGAAGAAGGCGAACGTTAACGTTACTCGGCCCTAGTACATACTTTCATTAAAATATGTCTTACCCTTTCGATGTACTTACTTCGCCATGTTACACGCGCCCGTCTTTCGCGTGAGCGGGTAAATGGATTCTTGGAATATTTTAACCTTCGAGATTAATAGCCAGGAAAGCAAGCTGCATATGTCCCCTCCCTCGCAACCGAAATTACTGTTCTCCGCGCAGTCGATCATCTACGAAACGAATTTGTTCTTACCAATCATAGCCCAATGTAAAGATTCGTCTAAAGGTCCGATGACCTACTTCTTGTACGCTCAGCGAATACAGCGTGCCGTTTTTTATCGCGTACATGGACTCAATGACCTCGACGGTGCTGAAGGCCCAGCAAGCGCCGCAGGATCCTTGACTCCTCACGGGGGTGACTGCACCCTTCGCTCTCCAGTCGAATCGCAAGGGTATGCTGGTCGACCTCCTCGCTCGATCGGTCGTCTGGTGCGAGCGATGCCGCCGATGATAGGGTGCGTTCTCGTGTTTCTCCCCTGATGAGCAAATAAGAGGTATTTCTTATCGCCGGTCTGTTTGTGCTAATTGTACGAAGTCGAACGCTTTTGCTCGACTGTGTGTCGACGTGGATTTGCATGCAGGCCGGATGAAAAGCTTCTCACCTCGCGCAGGCAGATCTGGCAGAAGCGTCTCCGCCAAGAATTCTTCTTTCGACAAATCGGAGAACTTGGTAAGGCCGTAGTAGGCGCTCTCCTGCGACGATCGAAGGCCGTTCATTTTTTCAATGTGCCGCAACGATCTCTGCAACACGCGTAACGTTTTCCATTATATAAAATGCCTGACCGAGGCATACTTCGTCGCGCAGAAACCATCGACGTATCATTATTTTCTAATGAACATGCAAGCTATTATTATAAAATACGTCTACTATAGAATTTATCTATTATAGAATTTATAAAGCTCTCCCAAACAGTATTGTGTACTCTCTAATATTCGAAATTATATTAGACTTTGTAATCAATTGTCGAGCGCATAAGTTCGTTTCGCAATCGTTTGTAATAACAAACGATCTGCCTTTATCCAAGTAGATACGAATGCCCGTGAGTTTTCAAAACGAGAAGATCCGATAAGAACAGTGACGAAAGACGATCGTAAACGGGAGCGCGGGAAATTTTCAAAATTAACGCCCCGTTAACGAGATCGAGACGCGTGACACTTGAACTGTGTCGCGTGGAGTGTTTACAGACCGTTATCTAGTGTTTTCGCAGATCAGACTCCGTTGTACTGCTTACTTGGAATCGCTTAAACCGCTCCTCGTATTCAGCGGCGTCGTGTCTGTAAGATTTATTGTAGCGCGTGACATAGCCCTCGAAGAGCTTGATATCCTCGCTGGTACTGTCGGGCCCCACTTTCACTGGTATTGCCAGAAAACATAAACTCACTGCTAGCACCGTGAACGCTACTGTCCTCCACTCCATGTCGAGAGCAAAACATGATTCTGAAACACGGTACATTTCACGGCAACGTGACAAACGCATACACAAATGAATTCCGGTTGCATGACTCAATGAGATATATGCGTGTAACCTGCGTACAGAACGTATCGCTGCGTGCATATGTGTTTCTCGATAGCACCAGGGCCGTAAGAAGGAAATCTAATTAACTTTACGACACCGATCGATCTCCACATTCTCTATGATTCTTTACGGACTTTGCGAGAAAATAATAAAGAATACGACAGGCTATACGATTTTAGGGCTTCTATTTATATTTCCATTCATTGCAGAATTCTTTCCCGCTGAAATTAAAATATTCTTCTATACCTCTGCGATGTGAATTAATAGAATACCTCATTTATTGTTTTAATGTCATATATTTCATTTAGTAGATAATAATGCATTAAATACAAGTCAGGTGAATTTAAAGCTTCGTGCGTTATATGTACGTAGGAAGTTGAGAAATTTTAATGGGTATATTTAGGTAAATAGTTCGTAAACTCTAAATACATAGATGCACATTTCGAACGCACGCTTTCATTGACAAGTAATATTTCTCCTAACCTCTATTTACACGTATAAATGTGAGTAGTTCGTTAATGTTAAGACACTCCAATTTGTATTATTTCTATTCGAGGAAACATAGTAATTATGTTCTTGCAAAACTGTTATATTTAATAAAATATATTACAGCACTGTTTTCTGTTATAAATGTTGTTTTGACTCTGACGCAGCGCTACAAGCAAGTTGTCCTACTTCCGCTTCCAGTCGAGTCTTTTGGGCCCTCGATTCCTTTCTCGCGCCAGCGTAAAACATGGACAATCGTTCTATCTCAAAGAAGAGGAAGGTTGGTGGATTTTTGGAGTTTATAGTCAAAGATTGGTAAAAATATAGCGTTCCCTGTAACAATGAAAGTAAAAAAGGGAATATTTTGCCGAAAAATAAGAATATATGCCACGTGAAAGTTGCGGATGACATGGATGCTTTCAGTTATCTTGCGTTTCGTTTATATGCTTGTACGCCGTACGTTACGTGTGTTTTACACACACTTTAGTTATTTGTATTAAAGCAATTTTCATTCTCCGGTAAATTAAAGTGAATGTGTCGAAAAGACTCGGAATAATATTTGAAGAACTGTATACTTTTAGGTTAGCTCGCGATACATGGGCTAATAAATCGCACTTTGTTTTCAGTTTGTCGGAGATGGAGTGTTCAAAGCCGAGTTGAACGAGTTCCTGACTCGTGAACTCGCAGAAAATGGGTATTCGGGAGTGGAAGTACGCGTCACTCCTCACCGCACAGAAATTATTCTGCTGGCAACCCATACGCAAAGTGTTCTTGGCGAAAAAGGTCGTCGGATCCGTGAACTGACTTCTGTCGTGCAGAAACGGTTTAACTTTAAAGAGACACAAAACATTGAGTTGTACGCCGAGAAAGTTGCAACCCGTGGTCTTTGCGCTATTGCTCAGGCAGAATCCCTTCGTTTCAAACTGATCGAAGGTCTCGCTGTTCGAAGGTAGGTGATAATTTACTTTTAACTTGTATTACTCGGGCGGTCTCGCATTCATGACTTCTAATACCCATATATCCATTTTTTAGAGCTTGCTACGGAGTTCTCCGTTTCATTATGGAATCGGGAGCTAAAGGTTGCGAAGTTGTCGTCAGTGGAAAACTGCGTGGTCAAAGAGCAAAGTCGATGAAATTCGTCGATGGTTTGATGATTCACTCTGGAGAGCCCACCAATGAATACGTCAACACTGCAATTCGCCATGTACTTCTTCGGCAAGGTATTATCGATACAGTTGTATTATAAATATGTTATAACTATCCAACGCTGAGAGCCGAGACAAACATTGCTCTTGACTTAAATTGTTCTTTTCAGGTGTGCTTGGGATCAAAGTGAAAATTATGCTTCCGTACGATCCCCAAGGCAAGATCGGTCCTAAGAAACCTCTCCCAGACTCTGTCTCTATCGTGGAACCAAAGGACGAAATATTCCCATCGCAGCCAACATCTGAGGTGAAAGCATCGAAGGACGCGCCACAACCAACACCACTTGCAGTGTAATTTATACAGAAATGAAAGTAAACTTTTGAAAGAAATATCACAACTTTATTTGTTCGTTTGCTACGAGAATCTGATACGATAACAATAACATTTATAATGAAAGAACAACAAGTGAATATAGTAAAAAAAAAGATTCTAATTTGTCATCACAGTATGAGAAGAGATATTTGTTTTTATTCGTTTTATTTATGAGAAATCCACAGACCATGCTGAAATGATTACTCCGTACAGTTTTGTGGATAGGATTCAGTTGTAATAGATTCAACCTAAAACATCTGTAAGGCAACTAAACCCAAGAGACTTAATCTTCCAAGATGAGCTAAATACAATTAACGAAATACTGTTTTATTATAAAGTCCATAAAATAACCCATATCTACATCATAGGATAAAAAAATCGACTTATCTACCGTCATATGCTAACTATCCTTAGCACGTATTGGATATTTCTTGAAAAAAGTGGAGTGCATCAGTACAAACCATAAATCAACACGTTCCCAGAAAATATCAAGAATATATCCGATAATGTGAGACACAGCATACATTAATTAATTAACATTTCCATATATCCCGTTGCATATACGACGTGAATTTATCTTAGAGGTATACGATCGTCCAGTAAGTGCATAATTGTGTTACAATAAATAAAACATACATGCAAAACATGAATAAACTCTAATGGTACTTGTTATATCGAGATTGTGTTATGCACTCGTTCTCAGTATTTTTGGTATTTTATAACGAAATTCTCGATGTAATCTGACAATCATTTGTACCAAGTATTTGCAAGATTGTTGTTTCCATTTATAAGTATAAAATGAGTACAGATATTAATGAACATTTCGAAAGATTATAATTTGATTGCTTCCCTGTACATTCTTCAAATGATAAACCATAGGCTTGTTGATGCTTTTGATATTTGCACTCATCTTGTCATTCAATTATACGAAAGTGTTATTGCATGGACCCTAGAACCCTAGGAGATCTGCTTTCAAAGACTGATTGAGCGTTTGAAATCGAGAATTATTGACGAACTGGAGCCATCTGTTGTGTAAGTGAGAGTAAGCCGTCGACCATCCGTCGAATTATACGTGGCGTAGATTGGTTCCTCGAGATTATAGTTAATTCATTTCTGAACTCGTAAAACACATTACGAGTCGATGGATTCCTCTGCGACGCGAGGCGCAATTTTAGGAATTGGAAATAAATAAACGGTGTCAATAAACCAGCATGACCCCTGTGACAAATAAATTCTGTAGATTAGCACCGATCATTTATCCTGGAGCAATTAATATGTTAATACGTACGTAAATACAAGAAGGACTGTAAAAGGTAGAATAATTATCTCCGATAATGCACACAGGCGTAGAATTTTCCGAGATTTAAACTCCACTAAGGATATGAAAAGGCGTGCTCCCCACCAGCTATTTTGTCCCAGACACTGAAAATAATAACAGGGCAAATGTCAGTCGTCGTAAGGATGACTGCACGCATTTCACGTGTGCTATGTTGGTATTATATAATTTCACTGTACGAGTTGAAATATTGTTACTTACATTAAGCAGTGTCAGAGAATAACTAGCGAAATGTATTAACGCGAATAAAAATATGGGAATTAACACCACTAATTATTCGTTAAGGAACAATAGTTCGGGGATGCACCTGTACGGACATGTCTGATTGTAAAAGCCTATTTTAGTTTAGTATATTATTTTAAATAAAAAGGATACGTGTAACAGGTGCTACGTATAGGAATATTAAAGAGTAGAACAAATAATGGAACGAATCTTCAAGAAATAGCTGTTCCAAAGATTGCCTGCTAAGTTGAACACGTGGCACCCTTTGGTGAAGCCGTAATGCACTAGTAGCTGCACTGCTTATTATTACTTTGTAATAAATGTTATAGGAATTGCTAGAATATGCGAAATATAAGATTAAGATTCCCAGAGTTATGATCCTCTGTGCATATAACGGAAAGGCATAAAATTACATACTGGAATATAAGAATGATATAACCAATTGTAAATATGATTGTGAAAAGTCTTGTAACCCATAATCCAACCGAAATCTTATTGTCCATAACATGTTTCTCCAGAACGTGCCAGCCTTTCTCCTCTTGTTGAAAAGTATCATTTGAATCTGTGTTTGCCGTATCAGCCATCCTGTGCATTCACAAAAGACGCTATTATGCAGAATCATGGAGCATTACACATTCAATTTTAAAAGCACGCTCGGATAGTACGCGAGACGTATATTTCCATGGAATTTATTTGAACTACTTTTTGTAAACATGAACAGAAATGCAAATCGCGTCCTGTTTTCTAAAGTGAAAGCAGGTACTTTAAAGATGAAATATTAAATGTATAACAGCTTGGACATACCTTAAAACGAGTATCTCTGAAATACCTTGAAGGAAATCTTGTACTATGGCAAACAACTGATAATATTATGCGCTGAATATCGTTAAAACTACATATTTCTAAGCTCATGTTTGCAAATCAACTGGAGTCGATTTATTTTTACATTTGTATATGAGTGAAAATCAACTTACTTTGTACGACGTTGAATTAAACGCACGCTACTTTAACACGAATCTATGTTTCTGGAGAAACACGTATATACGTATTTAAATCGTAAGGAATTTAATCGGCTGACATCCACGCAAATCCACTGACCACGTATACTTCTCCAGGTACCTTAATAATTGCCCTGAGTTTCGTTTTTAAGATTTCTAATTCCTCTGATAGATGGTGCGAATGATTCTTCGTAGGTAACATCTTCTCGATTTGTACGCTAGATGGCTGTAAACAGCAGTCGGTTCTCGCAAGCCTTTCAGCTGTCCCAAATACTTACTTTCGAAAAGTGAAATCCTTCCAAGCCCACATATTTCTCATTCAAAGCAAAGTCCATTATGTACTTTTTAACCGACTTCAAAAAGGAAGAAGTTATAGATTCGACCTGTTTGTATTTTTTTATTTATTTTTTATTATACATTTAAGAAATCGAAGAGACCACGAGATAATATGAGGCAGTCAGAGCAACAACGGACCAACACACATTAAAAAAAAAAAAATTTTCCTATTTTATATGGTTAGTAGAACCTATTGGAATACGTTATTCCTACTAATTCAATTTCGAAAAAAATGTGGGTTAGTCCGTTGTTGCTCTGACTGCCTCATATCATCTTCTTACAGTCTAATGATCGTGTCTATTCGTATAACGAATATCGAATCCTTCTGTCTCTTTTATAACAATGAAAGTTTTATCAATTTTATATGTTTAATATGCTGGAGTATCCTTTTATGTTCATAAGTTAAGTTGCTCGTGGAAAATAAATTTTACAGGATAGAATTTACCGACTACGTATTTTATTATTTAGGTCACAAGATGCGCGCCAATTGCGTTGTAGTCGTTATATATAGGCCTTGCGTTAAAGTTTTGCAAATCCAATGAAATATTACTGATGAGTACCATCAAGTAACTACCATTACGAAATAACAAAATTCTTTTTCCTTCTTCAATAACTTTAGTCGTTACATCACACGCTCTGTCGACATTTTGCCGAACTACGTAATAAAACGGTCTTCGGAGAAAGGGAATACCGAGAATTCGGTTACAAGTGTACCGTGTATCACCATTTTTAACCGACTTCAAAAAGAAAGAGGTTTTGAGTTCGAGGTGTCTTTGCATGTACGTATGTTATACGTATTATGTTTGTTCGTGAATATCTATTTGCATTTAGTTTGGCTTCAATCAACTTGGAGAAAGAATTATCAAAATGGGTCAAGTAGTTTTGAAATTACACCAAAAACTACGAAATCTGTTTCATTATAATACATTGTATGCACTGGCAGGTAAAGAACGGAGTATCAGGGGTCCAAAAAACAGGGCGACACAAAATATCAACGCGTCATCTGTTTCGTACCGTTTCTCGCTCACTTTCAGTCCCTCCGATTCACACACGTTCCATCTCGCTCTCGCCATCGGCAAGAAAGGAGCGAAAACGATCACTCGGAATCGTGCCCCCTCTACGTTATAATATTATATTAAAATGTATATTATATTATTTAAATAAATGTAGTTATATAACTTAAATAACTAAAAAGTACAAAATAAAAAAAAAAATTTTAAGTTAAAATCGACTTCAAAAAAATAAAAATGCGATAGAAAATAAAAAATAACTTTGTTTCTTGTTTAATCTATGAATCTCAATTTTTTTAATCGGCGCCAGATTCACACATCGCACACGATGAGGCGCCGACATAAAGAATTGTCGTAGTATTAATAATACTACGACAATGTAATAATGTAATGTTAATAATGTAATAGTCGTAGATTAAATAAGGAACAAAATTATTTTTTATTTTTCATTCCATTTTCATTTTTTTTTAAGTCGGTTTTAATTTTTTTTCACGTATTAAATTGAGCTGTTAAACATGATGCGTAAATTATAACATATTTTTTTGACAAATTTTCTTTCATATTTTCAATCATTTGTTACGAAACTTCTCGATACCGTCAATAATGAAAATGTTTCAATGAATACTGACAAATACATTTGTTGAATGACAGAAATAATCAGTCATTGTATATAATTGCATTAGTCATTACTAATAGACACGTAACAGATCCAGAAAAATATTTATGAAGTGTTGAATAATATTAAGGTTACTATAAATTAATGTTTCAATCGAGGAAAGGTCAAATCAACTTAATTATTTTATATGACGCATTATTATAATTGACTTGTGAATTCTTTTTCTCCCGGACGCGCATGAGACATAAAAGAAGCATGCACCGAAAAAGAAGGACAAAATCGCTCTAGCCGATAAACGTCAATATAATTTGTGGAAGTCCTACACAATCGTATACTTTTTATACGTACTATGCGTGCGCGCTTTATGTGATGCCGGGATTAATACGTATATACTGTCATTTTACATAAAGAACCCGTTTATACGATTAAATCGACGCAAAACATATCGGAAAAAGTTTTATCTTGATATTTAAATAATGTGAAGGTGAAAATAGTGGTATACATATTTAAGTATATGGTAATATTTAAAAGCCCGAGAATCAGTATCACATGTCGTAAATTAAAAAACGATATCATATGTATTAGAATACAATGTATAAAATACGAAAGCATTGTGGGAGGTGGCAAGAAAAATACGTGTGTAGTACACTATTATAAGTAACGGTAGAAGACTTCCGCTCGAGAGTCGAGAGACAAGGAAAAGTAGCTCAACGTGGCTGGGGGTAGAGAAAAATTCTCGACGTGTCCGTTTAAATCAGTGCTTCGCTTGCAACCGTGGATGTAGCATGGTGGTTTACCTGTTCCCTCAACATACTGGAATATTCTTCACAATTATAACGGTAATTTCGGAAAGATGCTGTTCGTCGGCTCGATCTGCGCTATTATCGCAGGCGCTATAATGTATCGTCTCGCACGCCGCGAAAATTGGCCTTTCGTACTCGAACTAATCCTTTGTGAAGTGAAGTATACCGTAGTAGCTGTTACAGACTTAATATTTGACTGGATATACGCCAGGAGTAACAAAAATGGTAAGCTCAACGAACGTTTAACGCGTTCTTGTATTTCTATCCTGTATAGCAGTTTTTAAAACTGTGCCGCTCGCTATTGTTGCGTCGTCCACTCCCTCTCGTATTTGACAATACTCGTTTCTATTTAAATTCTCGTTACACGGTAAATTACGAGTGTACCCGCGTATGTTTTCGGAATCAATGAATAACCGATGTATGATAATAATACATAGTAATCAATACCATATACTAATGGGTAATGAAATATTCATATGCAGTGACACCTTTCAAGTCCAAATGAGTTCTGTAATTGAGCAGTAAACGACCAACAAACCGAAAGTCGTGGAAATAGAATGTACTTAGAGGTATAAATAGCTAATGAGATGCAATAGACATTCATCCTTTTTTTTCTGTTTAAAGACCATTCATCACAAGCAGGTAGAATTGCAATTATAACTGGAGGTTCCAGAGGAATTGCGATAGAAGTGATTAAAATGCTTTTAAAAGTTGATATGGAAGTAATAATAGGTATGTCCATGAAATGTTTAAAGTAATGGAAATTGACTTGGCATGGCTGACTACAGGACATATTGTTAAAAACTCTTAGCATAACGTCAGAATATATTTACTAATATTGAAATGTATTTTTCAGCTTGTAGAAGACCTGCTGCTGGCGAAAAAGCCATTCTTCAGATCAGAGAATCTGGTATCACCACTGGAAAACTAAAAGTATATAAAATGGACAATGCCTCTTTGGAGTCAGTGAAACGATTTGCAGCAGAGATAAAAAGAGATTACAAAGAAATTCATCTTTTGATCAATAATGGTAAGGCATGGTTTAAATTCACAATTTTTATTTAAAAATATATCAACTAATATTATTCTTCGATTCGCAGCTGGTGTCATGTTCTGTCCTTACGAAGAGACACTGGATGGTTTCGAGCAACAATGGGGAGTAAATTATTTATCACACTTTTTATTAACAGCTCTTCTGTTGCCATTGTTGAATGCTGGTGGTCTTCCGCAACGATGCAGCAGAGTTGTTAATATTAGCTCTTGTGCTCACCTTCTGGGTAAAATTAATTTTGGTGACATTAACTACAAGTACTGTATCATTTGTTTTTGCAAGTACTGTTTATTGTGTTGCAATCAGCACTTTGCTTACTAAGATTTCATTCTTTCCAGTAAGCAAAAGAACTTCTTTACTGGATACGCATATGCGCAAAGTAAATTGGCACTAATACTATTTACCAAGAAATTGCAGAAACTTTTAAAGGAGCACGAATATAATGTGCAAATTTATTCCGTACATCCAGGCGTAGTATTTACGGAACTTTTTATGCATTCTTACCTTTGGAGGTTTATGTCAGTCGTCAAGTATTTCCTTAAGGTAAATATCTTTTGTAATAAACAATAATTAGGGTTTATTCATAGACTATAACAGCAATATCTGCTTTTTCAGGCTCCTAAAGATGGAGCGGTTTCTATCGTGTATACTGGTGTAAACGAAGCAATCGAGAACTCCGGTGGTGCGTATATTAGTAATTGCCGTCTTACTTCTGTTAATCCTGATGCACTGGATCCATCTATTCAAGACCAATTATTTGAACTATCTCTTCAACAAGCGCAGATAAAGGACTTTTTCCAGTTCACACAGTGAAGGTATTAATGATTTGTGGATTATCCCTTAATTAAACATTTTACATTTAAGCGAATCACTATTTATTACGAACTAAAAACTTTATAATTTTATAATTCAATAAAGTCGTCTCGTTTCACGAGAAATAATTCTTATACACAAATATACATATATTATTCTGCAATTTATTTACTTAACCTGAATAGTGCTAAGAAAATCGATTAAGATTTACAATAAACTTACACGCTACAAGAATGCCAAAAAGCCTGCCAATTCCAAAAGTCTAGGACACATTCGTCGAACTTTCATTCTCCGCATTTGGTTACTGTAGCAAAAGTACTTAATGTGTACAATGTACATTAAGGTGTAAAACGAACACACGAATTAATTTAGTGAAGTAGAAATGTAAACGCGTAAAAGTTTTCAGGAGATTGTAGTAAATATCTTGAACCGGAATGAAATCAATCAACTACTTACGATAGCAAGGTATACGTTTCGAATTGCGATTATTAGAACTATTCATTTTAAAATTCGTATATATCATGTTACTATCGTTACGATTTTTATCATAAGTCTTTCTCGACGTAAAATTGAAAATCCTTCGTTCTACTACAGTTCTCCTTGTTTATTCGTACATGAACTGATATGTCTTTATCAGTATAATTTTATTACAAATCTTTGTCCATGTTTTATATTCGTTAAAACTTATAGTACGTGTTAGTAACAATGAAATATTATTGCACATTGACTGCAACTTGAAGTTCCGTTCATCCGTCGGAACAGTTTAATTCTATATAAATCACAATGATTTTAATGCATTAATGATTAAAGTGTATTGTGATGTAACGTATTTAAAATAAGGCAAATACACTGTAATCGTTCGTGTCAACTAAAAGTTACAAGAAACATTTTATCATTACTCACACATATACTTGTAGTTTAATACTACTATGAACTGTTTCAACTACAGATAAATATAGTATTTTCAATTATGAAGAATATTCTTGAGAAGAATATTGCTGCACGATCTTACTTTACAAATTTCAAATTTTCACAGTTACTAATTATAGAGAATGCACACGTATTGGTGTAAAAAAATAAATACCTAATGTGCTCATAATTATTTCGATGAAGCAGCAGAATTATAGAAAGTATGAAACTATGCAACTTATGTATAATTCTGTATATTCGAAATACAAAAAGGTATAAAGACTAGAGCAGTGTGCTAATAAAATTGTGTTATTGGTACAATAGAACTAGCAACAATGATCTTATTACGTAAAATATAAATAATGATAAAAGATCTATAAATTATAACATCCAACACAAACGGAACAAGCAATAATTATCTGCTAGTTAAAAAACACAGATAAAATCTTAAACAAATACAACAAAACTTTGGTTGTATAAATGCTGCTAAGGGAATTTCAAAATTCTGTGCACCTATCGTTATTCGCTATAGTAATTGAAGTGAAAAATGTTTAGTAGTAGTTCTCGTTAATTATTACACAGTAAAAACCGATAGAAATGTCTGGTTTTTTTTAACATCAAGCTTCTGTTGACCTTTACAGCAGTATGATGAATACTTATAGTAATATGTATATTGCACATTTGAAAAAATTCTGGACAATATTAGGCTTAGAATTTTCAGTAAAAACCTTACATTCACCGTGGTGACCTCCGATTCAGTCACCAAATATGAAATACCTATTTGTACTTTCTGACATAACAAAAAATACTATAAAAAATATAGCATAATTCCATGTATGGAAACGTTCTTAAATGCCCAAACATAGGCCCCCAACATATTTATCATCCACATAGTGCAATTATATCAAATCATAACGAACCGAATTTCTTTAGTCGATATCTACGAAAACATGCTATTCCATGAACAAATATTTGTCAACATACTTGGAGTTCATTCTAATTTCAAGTAATAAATACCTTTCGCAACAAAACTGTCGATATAATCTGTACGATATAACACTAGACGCTAACATATAATATCAAAGATGTGCTAGTATTTAGAATCCAATTTTTGTTTAGTAACGGAAGATTGACTAGTATCGTATTCAATCTCCACACTCTATAAAATCCGTATGAATGTTCTACGTACATATTTAGCAACTGAAATTATGTGTTTCCTTCCCAATGACTTAATATTACATATAAAAGCTACTTAAGAAAGTCGACTGCAACCACAGTTACTCGTATCGCCGATCGATGTTGTTTTCCCATTTATCGAGGTTGCGTTCGTTTCATATCTAGGTAGCTCCTTACTACGCGCTTGCTAAAACGATATACCAATATAACCACAAGCAAACTCCGAAGCAATGGTATCCCGACAAACGATATATCGATCAATTACCTCCATGAGTTCAGCCGCTATTTCCATAAACAGACGCTCTACGTTCTCCGCTTCTTTGGCGGATGTTTCTAGAAAGTACATTCCGTGCCTTTGGGCAAAATCTTCTCCCACGTGCGTTGGTATTTCTCTATCTTCCCGATCAATTTTATTACCTACCGATAGCATGCACGAATTAATACACGATCTATCGTCGCGACGGCAAGCGATACTTACCTACTAATATCCTAAGAACTTTATTACTCGCGTACTCCTCGATTTCTCTTAGCCAGTCCGGTAAACAGTCGAACGTGGGTTGACAAGAGATATCGTAAACTAGAATTAAAGCGTGAGCCGATCTGTAATAGCTTTGAGTTATCGAGCGAAATCTTTCCTGCCCCGCGGTGTCCCAGATTTGAAGCTAAAAAGGAATTCGCGTCGATTATGCGTAAATATAAAATCGCTGCGAAAAGGTACATCCTAATATGTCGGATGAATCATAATGCATTACATCACGTGCATACCTTAACTTTCTCATTTTCGACTTCCACAGTCTTGATCATAAAATCGACACCTATCGTCGCTCCTTGGCCAGGCGGAAATAATCCCTATAAATGAAAGACGTTTCTCAATAACTGGCAGTATGTAGCGAAAGAGTGCGTGAAATTATTTAAATAATCCAGTTAAACGAAGCAGCGAGAATAATGTCAGAACAGATGGTGCTGTCTCGTAAGGATAATCCTGAAACCGATCGCCGCGTAACTGTTTAAACCGTTTTTAAGAGTAAATAATACGATGGAGTAATGAAGAGTACACGTACCTGGGTAAATCTGCGCACGAGGCAAGTCTTGCCGACGCCCGCATTTCCCACGAGCACAACTTTGAAGAGAAATTTGTAATCCTCCATCACATCTGTACCGTGTTACGGTCAGGAGTCCTGCATGAAGCTAACGATGCATTTGTGAGCAGCGCGCGTATAATTTTCACGACCGTTCACCTTGACGGCGCCTCGGAAACTCGTAACGCACACTTCCCCGAAACGAGATGCACTTTTCTTTTCGTACGAACGGATGGGGTGCTGCTCACGGCATTATTCTTCGTTCGTTGTCCCGCCGCGGTTCACTGGGCACAAGCGCATTCCATTTTTCCGAAGCCGAAAGGAACGCGCGCTCGACGGGAATCGCGACTGACTTTCCATACTCTCTGCCATTCTGTCAAAATGAAATTTTCTCTTGTCCCCGCCATTGAATCATGACGTCGCCTCTATTTAGAAATCGTATACTACCTAGGTACTTGTTCTTGTAAGCTCGCACGTGATTAAACCGATACAGAAATTCCGCGATCCGTTCTCCTTCGGAGATAATCACGCGCCACTGGAAAGCTACGTACGAACTTACTGACTTACTGCCACTTATGGCACTTACTACTTCTGGCAATCGTTCACGCGTTTCGTTTAAATATTCGTTTTTTAATTAGGTGCAGTGTGCAGTGGCTACTTACAATCTGCGATAATTATTACGGTGCGTTACGTTTCGGACGTTGACAAGCGCATTTATGAATGGCACGATTTGAATTCAAAGCCTGAGGGTAAAGAGAGCCCGTGCTTTGAAAAGGGTAGCATTGATTTCTACGACATGATTTCATCGCGTTGTTTTATTTAAGGATATTGAAGAGAATAGGGATGAAAAGTGATGGAACAAGTTGTACAGTTTTATTAAGAGTTCTCGGCGATGTAAGAGGAACGTTTCGAAAGGTATTAAGGTAACATAATGTATCGAATTCTTTCAATTTCAATAGCAGTTCGAATTTTACTGTTATATCGCTAAATCGAAATTCTACGTGCCGAATTAAATCGCATTAATGAAAAGGCGCCTAAACACGTCCATCTTGCTCGCTAGCGCCACGCGCGGTAAACAGTGGAAGCTTGCTGCACCAAGCAAACTGGTTGCGTGCGGTCGCGATCTACAAGGGGGCTCGTGATTGGCCCTTTACTGAAATTCAACCGACGGAGTAGTAAATCGGACGAATCCCGAGCGGCGTTCTATACCTGTAATCCCGTTAGAAGGTACAAAGGAATGGTAGCCATTTTACGTGGATATCCCGTTCGGCGTAAGCAGTGGTATCCGCGTGATTATCGCGAAAAGTCAAAATAATCGTGGTACGGGATATTGCTGTTTTCCGAAATGCGTTAAAAAAGGTAAATGTTGTTCAGTGTCGGCGTTAGTGTACGCGGTAACGGCGATTGTAGCGCGCGAGGACGCGTACCACCGAATGTCGTTTGAGTCCGTTGCTCGGGCGTTGAGGAAATCCAGATGCGTGCTAGCTATTCGTGTACATTTAGGTATTTGTGCTGAGGTTCTAGAACGTGCGTGGATGGCTCGATGACGGTGCGACGGGAAGGAATTGTCGGGAGCGTGAAACTATCAAACGAATGAGGAAAAAAAAATCAATATGTGTCGTCGGTCTATCAAGCATTTGTAAAAAGGTTGCAGATAATATTACATAAATAGAAACAGTAACGTGCTAATTTTCTTCTTATCGACTTGGGCTCTCTAAGGTCAACGATCCCGGCCGCCTCGGTCTCAGTGGACGCAAAATCTTGGGAAATCGCGAACGTGTCTAATCGTTTCTGCCCTACATATTCGAGCTCAGTAAAAGTGGAATAGTCTAACCATTGAAAGCCAACAACAGGCAGCGTTCAAAGATTTCGCGCTACCGGGCCCTCTTTAATTCTTGCAAAGAGTTTCCCGATTTTCTTGTAGCGCTGTGTGTATGTGATACGTATAACAACGTCTGTTCAGTTATTTATTTCGATTACAATCTCGAGGATGCGAAATCTCACTTAGCTTCTGCGATCCAGCAATTCTTACAGTACGTCTAATTCTGTGTAATTGATCTTGCAAGCGCCGATCGAGATTGCATCACTAAACGGATCAATGAATTCTTGTCGCTCGATTCGATATGTTGTCTGAATAAAAGATCAATAAGAGATGTGTGTTCGTTTTCTTGCCTTCCTGTAACGTCAAACACGCTCGTCTGTTTAATGCCCGTTTGTTGTGTGTCACAGTGTAATTACCATTGTCAATTTGACGAAGATTCGTTGCGTTAGTCAACTGGCGGCACGATACCATGACATCGGCAAAGTCTAAGGAGATAGCGGATGAGTACATCTCATCTCTATCAGATTTGACAATCAACAGCAAGCCGCTGATTAATATGCTGACTATGCTGGCAGAGGACAACATTGAACATGCGCCGGCGATAGTTCAAGCTGTTGAGAATCATCTGCAAAAGGTTATTTATCTATTGTAGCTTTCTCAGAATACCATAAATCGATTTGTATGTTAAGAAATATATTTCTATACGTATACACACGTGTCATTGCACATTCGTTTAATCTTAATTGTTTATTATTGTTTATAGTTGATAAGACTGAAAGTTCAATTTTTCTTTCCTCCATGAATATTTGTTTTAACAATGTTTTCGTTGCTGGTCATAGCAACGCTATGTTTCACACCTTTGGTTTGCTTTAAGTAATAGCGTAGTCACGGAAGCAAAGCAAAAGAAACTCTGTCGAGCGTACTGTAATAAACTGTACGAACGCAAAGTATTACAGGAAATGCATACGCATCGGTACTACTTTTGTCGCAAGAATGCTGTACTTATTTGTATGGATAATATTTAAGATTCTCTGAATACTTACCAATAAACAATATAAGAAGGAAATGTTGTAGCAATTTGACTTTTAAGATACTAAATAAAATTCTTCCGTATCATCGCCCCATGATCTTCTAATTGTTTCTTTCTTTCTTTCTGTTTTCATTTTAAGTTCACCTATGAAAGATTTTGTGCTTATGTATCATGGTATGAAACGATGGCTTGAATTCATTAATGTTTTGAGTCGAAGTATAAATCAAATGTTCTGTTTCAATAGGTGAGAAGTGACATCAAATTACCCGTTCTTTATTTGATCGACTCGATCGTGAAGAATGTTAACGGAGCATATTTAAATCTCTTCACACAAAATATTGTTAACACTTTTTGCGGAGTGTTTGAAAAGGTATGTCCCTCAACTTTTAACATAGAGATACATAATTACATTCGTAGGTTTACGTAGGCTTTCTTTATTCAGTCTTAACACAAAGAATCCGATCTGTTTAAAAAGTAACTTACTTTACACAGAGTATAGTCGTGTAGCGGGAACATGTGCTCCAACCATATGTCCGTTTTACCCGGGGTAACGCTATAAGATAATCATTTAGTCAATACCAAGTCGCTGTACTCTTGCTTCCTTGCTTTCATCATTGTAGATAGATACTTCTGTTTATGAAAAGTGAACGAGCGTAAGATCTGGAAATAGTAATGTTTGCATTAATGAACAGGTGGATGAGAATACCAGAGCCAGCATGTGGAAGTTGAGGCAAACGTGGAACGATGTGTTTCCTGCGAAGAAGTTATTCTCTTTGGACGTACGGGTGCAAAGTATTGATCCTGCCTGGCCGATCACTGCCTCTCCCACTAGTGTTTCTTCGGGTTCTATTCATGTCAATCCTCGTTTCTTCTCTATGGTAGGGACAGATCGATTTGCCCATTCTGCTGATGCGGTTTCGAAAGACAGTTTCAAAATAATGTTAATTACTTGCAGCCCCAACAATCGGCGACATCGATCGTTGCACAGCCAATCGTTGCGCCCGTTAAGCTGCCTCCAGGTGATCCCGTAACACCCACAGAAGCAGCGATGCGGGAGCAGCTGTTAAAGAAGCAACGAGAGTTGATAGAGTTACAGAAGAAGAAGATAGAATTGGAGCTACTTCAAGCTAAGGCCAACTTGGAACAGCAGCAAAGGCAGCTTGACAAGCAAGCTGGAAATTTAAAGGCAGAATTGGTAAGCGAACGTAGCTTCTAGGTATGCAGTTGAAACGCAGCGGAACATTATATTTACGGTTTATTTGAACAGATTGCAGCGACAGCACAAGCTACACCAAATACAGACACTGTTACACAAGGGAAACCTGTTACATCTACCGTGCCAAGTCAAGCACCAAAGCAAGTAACAAAACAGGTAATTGTGCAAGCTGCGAATGTTTGGGTTTGCGTGTTATTAAATCGAACTGTGCGAAGACGCTTGATTTGGACATTCTTGTTTTTCTGTTTAAAGTTTCCGGCAGCGACTGCTTCGCTTCTGAAAAGTGCGGGAACGAACAATGGTCCACGAATCGCGCCAGCTAGTAGTATAGCAGTTGCATCAGCTAAGCCTGTGTCGCGTGATCCAAGATTAAAAACTACTTCAGCTCAAGATGTACCAGTTACAAGTGTGGATCCTCGGCAGCGGATAAATACACCAAATCAGAAGGATATCCGGGCTGAAGGGCAAACGCAGCTAGCGGCAAATACAAACACTGTACTTTCAGATCAATTAAAACAGCAGTTACTTTCGAAACAGGCTGTGACTAGCACTATCAACAAGTCTCCGACAAATCTTGCCGGCTCCGATACTGCGACGATAAACGCTAGTAATAACAATAATGCTAATACGAACCTCAACAATAATAATAACAATAAAAATTTCAGTGGTAACGCAAATAAAGATGCTGTGTCGCATCGAACAAGTCAAAAGAAAGACCCTCGATTGTCTAGTAATAGTAGTGGTAACCTAAACAGTAATAGCTCCAAAGGTTCTCAAAGTCTGTCTGTGGGTAGTAATAGTTCTTTAACATTATCTGTGGGCAACAGGGGAGGTGGGAGTAACGACCCCAAGTCGAAAGATACAAAGAGCTCGAACTCACGGAGCTCTTCGTCTTCGACTATAGAGAAGTCTTCCACTTCCTCGAAATCCTCGCATAGGAAGATAGGTAACAAGTCGCGATCTAAGCAACCTCAGACATCTCCGAGTAAGATACCGAAAGTCGACAGAGACGTCAGTCCTGTTAGGTCGAAATCTCGTGAAAAAGACAGTGGAGACAGTTCACCATCCTCGCGTACCTCTCCTCAATCCTTTCAAACCTCTAAGAACCGAAAGAAGAACACGAAATCGAGAAAGCGCAGTCCAAGCCCTCCATATAGAATTCCCAGACGTAACGATGCGAAATCCAATTCAAGTCTAAGCAGCTCCGGCGGTGTTACCGAGGAGGAACAGTCCGGTTCATTGATAGTCTCTCCTCCTCATCCACCCACGTTTAAAGAAATTCGGCCGAATGCTAGACAAAGAAATTACGTAAGGCGAAATAAGGATGGCAGTCTTAGCCCGGAGCGTTCGCCAGCGAACGCTGGAAACGCTCAAGCTTCTGCGGAGCCCACTCTGGAGTCGTCCAGCAAAGACGAAGACTTGAGAGCTACCCTACCTCTTCCAGGTGCAACTGCTCCTGTACCGGAAAAGAGTGAGTTAATAACTTACATTCTTGCATACATATCTTATAAGTCACTTGCAGGTAGAATTTATTGGCTAATTTGCGTTACTTGACGGTGAGTTAGTTAACTTATAAGATATTTAATCATAGTGGACCTTCCTTCTTGGATCTTCCTAGCTACCCTTGCTCCTTTCAGCACTAATATCAATAATAACATTGTAATGGGTAAAATGTGAAACATGCTTTATTTCTAAGTAACATGTAACTCTTTGCTCATAATCTTGAGCAAAGCCCAAGTTTCTCTATCTCAAAGAGAAAGAATTAAGTATGCGTACAGTGATTCATACGTGATAGATAAGTTATTTCACTGTATTTTGGAATTTTTTCAGAAGAGGACTTAGATTTGCGTGTATTGCCGCAACCAGTTAACGCCAATAAGAGACAAAGCTCAGAGCACATAGAATCGGCTATGGCTAAGAAGACCAAGGCCGAAAGGTTTGACGCGTATGTACCTTTTCTTTCGATCGCACGAAATTCTATACGCAGCTCGCGCAAACATCGTCCGTACACTCTAATCCCTTTGACTTTATAGATTATTTGGAAACGAAGATGTTGATCTGCGAACGTTGACTCATCCCAAAGCCGGACGACCGCCGACACCTCCCCCGCCAGTGATATCGGGCGATGATGGCAAAGATGGTTGGGCAAAGTTAAAGACACCGTCAAAGAACGACAGAGAGAAGCAAATGAATAACACCGACGATAAGAGGGACAGTAGAGATCGTAACAGGGACAGATTGGGTAGACTGAGGCTTTACAATAAACTTCCCGATGACCCTAAGGAAAGGAGAAGGACACTGTCGAACGAGGATCAAGATAATAGACCGGGTCGGAGGGGCCGAGAGAACGATAAACCCGATAGAAACGAGGATAGAAATATTGAGATAATAATGAAGCAGGCTGCCGAGCAATTGAACCAAGGCTCCATTACGAAAACCCAATACAATACTCTAATTCAAGAGGTTTTGCATATGAGCGAGGATCGCAAGTTGAGAGCCGCGCAACGAAAGGAGAAGGAAGTAGGTTCCATCGTTTGGGAGAAAGGTGTGAATTTAGATATGGCTGGCGCGGGTGACCGTACGCCAACCTTCAGTCCGTCGAGTGACAAAGAAGTAATGAGAACCAAGGATCATCCCATTCCAAGAAATCCGAACGGTCCAAGGTGGCAGAGCCAGCCGTGGCAGCAGCCGGGTCCCTGGGCCCATCCACCGGGGCCGCCGTACGGTCCGCAAGCTCACTTCAATTCGGACTTCAGGCCAGTTGGTCCGTGGCAGAACCCGAGGCACTTTGGACCGATGCGACCTGATTATCAGTATCACGGTGGCTTCAACCATAATCTTGGTCCCAATCCTCGTCTGGGGCCTGGGCTGATGGGACCTATGGGACCCAACGGGCCGCTTATGTCCAATCTTTTGTCTAACGGTCCGATAGGACCGATAAGCATGTCTAATTCACCTATATCGCTACCAGGAATGAATGGGCCCGGGATGATGATCAACAATGGGCCATTGTCCAGTCTTATATCCAATCCCAACATACCGTCCTTGAGCACATCGAGGAACGTGTCGCCAAATTCGTCCTCCAAGTATGACCTGGAGGACGGCGATCAGACTTACTCCACGGCTATGACGAAGAATCAGAATCCTCACAGCCGCGAATTACCACCGCCGGACCCGAAGTTATTAGACGACATCGCCAGGGACACTATGAAATCTATAAACATTGACAATATACCGCGAGAAATCAGATATTATGGACAAACCGGAGTGGTGTTCATGAACTGGGACGATCCAAGAGAAATTGGATTCCAGGATGGTATCAGACGAATTTTAATCGATGACAAGGACACTATTACTTGCGCATTTAACGATCCATATAAGGAATTTATATACGAAGGGGAAGTTCATAGGTATGTATTCAGGTATTCCTTCGAAATTTCTAGAATCCATTCGGTACTTAATCGGTATTTAATGGTTCGTTAATTTTTGCAGGATTAAATTAGGTGCGCCCACGAGAGAATTGTACGTAGACGATCGATGGTACGAGTGCTATTTCGGTGGTATGCCTGTAACGATAGATCTTGGTGGTAAGAAAGTTAGCGTTAAGTTGGAAGGACCTCCGCCCCAAGTGAAGATCGGCACTGTAAAGAGGACAGACTTGGTAGTTGCCAAAATTAATCTCATTATAAATGCTCGAAACATGGTTCCTGTGTTCTTGGACGCGAAGCCACAAATGTAAGTTAACATCATACACATTGCAGACTTTAGTACGAGAATATTCGAGTCGGTATTTCAAAGAATGCTCTAATTAACGGTTTTTTTTTTGTAGATTTGAAATCGAAGGGAAGCCTCATACGCTTGAGTTCATAGATTCGTTACAAACGGTTCTTTTAAACGGACGTCCCTTCAAAGTTGAATTCGGGGGACTGCCCAAACCCATTATTGTCAGGGACAAGAAACATTTCATAAGATTCTCAGTATTGCCAAGGGGAGTTCGCCCTGGGTACGTTAAGATCGCAGGTATGCGAGGCGAAGAACCCATCGAGTCACCGCCCACCCCGCCTCTCTTGACACAAAAGCCGAAAGTGGATACAACCTCCGCACCGGCGCAATTCTCGGCCGTCGAGCATGAATCAACCTCGCAGGACGGTTCTGATCTCAGGTCTACTCCCAAACCGGGTAAATATTGTGTTCAGAGAAATATATCACGCGTAATGTACCACGCGACGACGCTTGGTCGCGGCGGCTTAACGTATACTTTCCTGTGCGGATATTTCATTAGTCTTGTAGCGAAAATTGGCTTCGTTTCAGATTTGCAATTGGACATGTTATCATCGGTACTACCATCGGCAATGGCACCAGCGTCCGGATTATCGTATCAAGCTGAACCAGTGGAAAATCCACCCGCAGCCGCCCCAGCGTTGTCGTTGCCACTGAACATGAACGAGTTGTTCCAGAGATTAGTCGAAACTGGTATCGTACCAAATATTCCCGAGCAAAAGAAGCCAGAAGAGGAAGAAAAGAAGGAACCGGAGATCATTCCTGTTTCGTTCGACAAACCAGAGACACTTAAAGTGTAAGTATCAATTGAGGAAATGGGAAACGTAGTAGTAATTCCTAGCGTCAGATTCGAGTATAATGTTTCTCGTTCTCTTTTTACAGCAAACAACCAGCTATCGCGGCTGCATTATACAGTGGCATGCAGTGTAGCTCGTGCGGTGCTAGATTCGCGCCTGAATTGGCCACTAGGTACAGCCATCATTTGGATTGGCACTTCAGACAGAACAGGCGTGAAAGGGATTCCGCGAGGAAGGCTCATTCGCGTCCATGGTATTACGATGTTAGCGATTGGATACAGTTTGAAGAGATCGAGGACCTGGAGGATAGAGGTAGATAGTTCTCCAATAATTTTTTACATCGTGGTTATTTGTGCCAGAAAGGTGATAACTATTCCTTGCCTGTTCTTTCCTCTTCAGCACAAAGCTGGTTCGAGACGGAGAAGCAAACAGCAGATACAGAAGGTATCACTGCGGAAGATACTCCTCAAGAAGCGTTACAGCCTAGCGTCCCTACTGGATCCGACGAGGATTCCAGGTGCCAGGTGTGCCACGATGCGTTCGAACAGTTTTACAACGAAGAGAAGGAGGAGTGGCATTTGAGACCTGCGATTAATTTCGAAGAAAAGAATTACCACCCGCTGTGTCTCGACGACTACAAGGTTAGCCCCACTTTCTTCTTCTCGGTTATGCTTTACGTACGTTAAGTATCCTCCGTCATAGTTTCAATGGATTAAGAAACTATCGCTATAAGTTTATTAACGAATTTTCCATTTGTTGCATTCTTGCAAATAAATAGGAAAAGAGTCTTGTGGTATGTGCTTCTTAATAATTAATACTCGTATATCGCACTTGCAGACAATTTCTTCACTTATAGATATAGTGGAAGTAAATTAGGCACTGAAGAACGTAATGTAAAAGCTGCAATATATTTTTGTTTCTTTTCTCCCGTTTGGTTCTCATAGAAGATTTTAATAGAAATACATGTGAAGTTTAGTTCCCTTCTCTTTCGTTAAATATCGACTTTCAACGAATCTTGTAGACAAGTAGAAGCAAAGGTAATAGCTGGTAAATGCGCATCTATAGAAGATATCGCGTTACTTTCGCGTCTATTAAATACAGATTATAGTGAAGTATAAGCAGCTCTGAGATATCAGAGTTATTTATATGTGTCCATATATTTCGTGATGATTTTAGAGACTTAAGGTAAAAGTGAATCTTTTGTTTCTGTAACATTTTTTTGCACGTTCATAGTTATCAGTAACATGTGCCGTTTATTTCGATTCTGCAACGCCAAAATCTAAATTACTAATACCGTTCTGCTTTCTCGTGCCATTAGAGAGCATTGGAAAAATCCGCGTTAGCGCTCGAGGAAACGATCGAGGAGATGGAAGACGAAAAGAAGGAGAGCTCTGACGAAACGTTTGCGGAGGAAAATAAGACTGAGGAATTGAGCGTGGAAACGTTGAGCACCGAGGTCGGAACTGTCGAAGCGTCAGGTGACGCAGCGAAAGATAACGCGCAGGAAGAGACTTCGGAAGTCGGGAATAAAGAAGACGAAGGTATGGCTGTAGATGATGCGGGTAATGAGCGAAAGGATAAGGTAGAGGGAGAACAAGAATTAGAATCCAATAATGAGGAGACCAATGGTGTTGAAAACGTAGAGAAAGACGAGACGAAAGAAACAGAAACGACTGACCCAGAAATTATAGAGAAGTCTTTCGAAAATATTAAAATTAAAGAAGAGCCAATCGACGAACCCGAGGAGCAATTAGAAGAGGAACAATTTGATTTTAGTAAGGTGGAAATTAAAGCGGAACCTGTTGAACCGGAACCAGGTATGTATTGTACATTCTGCGTAATTAATATTATAAACCTAAAATACTTTAATCTATGAAAGTGTGGCCAATTTATTGTACGTAAGAATTCTTGAGAAATCTCTGAAACAATTATTTGATCAGACCCCGAAGAGAGCGTGATCGCTGAAGCCGCAACGGTTGACACAACGTCTGCTGCCGTGAAGAGTTCTATAGATGGAAACGTAGAATTGGATTCTACGCCAGCGACGATTCCATCGGCCCCGTCTCGAATTAAGATTAACATCACGAAGCCGTTGTGCATCAACAAAGAACCGGAGGAATCAAAGGAGAAGGAGAAAGCAGTGGCCGAGACGCCTGCCGAAGAGATCACGGAACCTTTGGTGCCTGCCTCTATCAAACCTGCTTTGCAAGGTAGAAAACTGTCTAATTTACCCCCTGTGGAGAGAGGACAAGAGTTGTCGGGACTCTGCTCGATTATGTAAATAGTACTTGTAATATATTTGAGGTGCGTCTGCGTGAGAGTTGTGTGCGATACGAATGTGACTTTTGTGTTTAGCGTTACTTAAAATTAAGTATCAATTGCATTGTACATCACATTTTTGTGCAGCTTATACGACCTGATGTGACATGCCTGCTACAGACTTCTTTGCCTTCCGAATTTTTTTTATCGTATGATTAACTTTCCCACACGTACTTTCTTTCGCATTTCGTATGCCTGGTTTTTTAACGAAGGTATTTCTATCTTTCAACTGCCAAAAATATGGTAAAAAAAATCGATCGCCTGCTATCTGTTTACATTCACGCATCACGCCGTATAAGTTCAAGGTATGCTGTGTGTGTGTGACGTGCGCGTGAGCGAGCGTATGTTTGGCGCGTGCGTATGCGTTTAGCTCTTTTTTTTGTAATTCTAATTAAGGCGAGAAGAGAACGAGAACTGTACATACAATGTAATCGAGGCGATTTAATTAGAGCGAAATGGTGTAGTAGCATTCCCAACATGAAAAGTGCAATCGCATTTCGTGGCAGGAGATTATCAGAAATGCAACACTGATGATGTGCACGCGAGAGACTATGAATTTCATACCGTTTGTACTTTGTAAAAACATTCGAAAGATACTGGTTACGCATCGTTTTCTAGAGGTATCGTCGTCCCTTGTCTTGATTTTACAAAACACGAAAACGAGGTCCGGTAAGAAGTAACGAGAGATTACCCAATTTCAGTTAGATGTACAAATTGTGTGATATAAAATTGTTGACTATGATGTACATAAATACCAACATTAAAAATAATCGCGACGATATTGGGTAAGGAGGACGAAACAGTTACTACTAGAGAAGGATTATTTTGTTGTATAAAAAAAATCTTGTTGATTATTCGGGGTCTGACTTCCTTTGATTGCTTATTTATGATCCTAAATTTACCTTTCTTAAAATATCCCTTACGATAATCGCCATTGCTGAGAGAACTTTAGAAATTTCAATTTTTAACTATAAAAATACTTGAGCAAATAAAGAGGTATCGATAAGAAGAAAAAGTTACTCTTTAGTTGAGATTTGTCTCGATATTCAATAAAACTTATTTTTAGAAAAAAAAAAGAAGAAGAGATATGTATTAAAGTTCACTATTCACTCCTTGTCCTTAGCATAGCAAAGCTTTGTAATATTGAAAGAAACTTAATAAAATTGTGTTTTCTTTGCACCTAAGCGTCAGCTTTCATTTAATATCCACATCTCAAGCAGACTATAATAACAGAGAACATAAATTACTCGAACATCTTTCTGTGAAACATCTTTTATATCAATTACTTTGTACAAGTCTACTTGAATCTTTCCACGAGATTAATTTTATTCTAGCGTTTCAATGACACATAGTAAAGCTAGTTTCTTTCGGGAAGGATCGAGCACACGAATGCCTTGGAATCTGTATTCATAAGTTGCAATTGTGTGGCCATCTGGGAAAGGGGAGAGTATCTTTAATGTTCGATATTCCCAGGACGCATTGTAAGAATCTTTCGAATCCCATTCCGAAACCACCAGTTGGGACATTGCCATATTTACGAAGGTCTAAATACCAAGAGAGATCGGACGTTAAAGGTAACTTCGATTTTAATTTCTCGTAATCGTCTTCGCGCATACTCCCTCCTACTAACTCCCCTACATTAGGTGCTAAGAGATCCATTGCAGCGACCTTTAAAGAAAAGCAAAATATACATGCTTATGTGCCTATTTGTCGCAGGCTTTTTTTTTTCTTATATCAATTCCCTCACCTTTGAAGTATCGTCTCTACACTCTTTCATATAAAAAGGTTTGTTCTCTTTTGGCCAATTTATAACAAATAGAGGAATATTGTTATTATACTGTACTAAAAATAATTCATGGTCTTTAGAGAATGCATCTCCATATTTAACGGGCTGTTTCAAGTGGTTACTATTACTTTCCAAAACATTAACTGCTTCGTCGTACGTTATACACGTGAACTTTTCATTCAACCACTTGGGTTCGCCGCCACCGATCGAATGTACGTCGGAAGCACCTTTATTCATGATATCTGTAGTAATGTACTTTATCAATAGTTCTACTTCGCCCACTATGTGTTCAATGCTATCGATAAATGCTAATTCAGCTTCTAACATGTAGAATTCTGATAAATGCAATCTTGACTTGGAATTTTCAGCTCTGAATGTCGGTCCGAAACTATATACCTTTGTAAGAGCCCTGAAAGAATTTAATAATTCACATGTATTTCTCAAGACTCCAACTTCTCTTCTCGGCTAATTTAAGTCTAATCACCTCGCAGCGATTTCTAAATGTAACTGTCCAGAAACTGTTAAGAAAGCTTTAGTATTGAAATAGGATTCATCTTCCGAAACACCCTCCCGTTTCGTAGCTTTTAATATCTCCCGAGAATGTGGTTTCACTAAAAACAATTCGCCGGCCCCTTCGCAATCGTTGGAGGTCAGAATTGGCGCGTGCACGTTAACGAAACCTCTCCCTCTGAAGTAATCCCCAACAGCTGCGGATGCTAAATCGCGTAGCCTTAGCAGGCTAGAGAAGCCTCTAATCCTCGGCCTTAAATGCAAATACTGTCTAACGTATTCCTCGGAATACTCTTTCCTTGGAGCGAAAGGATATCCATCCGTAACGTCGCATGTACCAATCACGGAGACGTCGTTCGCGTGCAATTCGATCCTACCGTTTGGAGCCAAAGCTAGTTTCCCCTCCGCAGTGATACTACTACCGTAACTTAACTGATCCGGCTTGTCGCTCTTTCGCACGACAACCTGCAACGGTTTGGGCGATGATCCATCGCAGATGTCGATGAAGATATTGTCTTTCATCTTCCTGATTGCCCATACCCAGCCCTGGATTAATAAATCATTGGACTAGTGTGACGGATCGCAAGCTAAGCTTACAAGTGGTGGGATATAAGCGAAAAGAGAACTCTGCGTGTACTGCGAATAGTCGGCGTCAGTACTAAATAAGAGACTGTACAGACAAATGCACGGCGTGAGCTACTAAAGAATGAAAAAATAATGGAGCACGGCTAACCTGCACTTTCATACACTTTCCAACCGCTTCTTTGAAATTAGCATCGGATATTTGCGACATAGTGTGAACATTGCACTTGGAAGGATCGAGGTTTACGAGCAGTAACCTTTTTAAGAATCTCGAAAACATCTCAAACGATATTCTTCCAGTGATGTGACCAAGCTACACGACTATAGAATTGCACATAATAAGTACAAAATGGAGTCCAATGGAGTCTGAGAGCGGAGGCCTGATGCAGACGGAGCTTGGCATGATGTGCGTAGCCAAAGTTGGCGGCACACCGACTATCTCTATCCTCCTTGGCTTTCTATACACACCGTCTATTACCCATCTCTCTCTCATCAGATGCCCATCCTCGCCTCGAACAACCTCCGCGCTTTTCCGTGTTCCTATTAACTCGGAGCACCGCTGCTCCTATTAGGAATATATGCAACAAAACCTTTGAATTTCACGAGTCGATGCTCTAATAAGGCAGGTCTCTCCTTTATCTCGCTGCGGTAATCCACGTACCGACAGAAGATATATACGTGCCTCTTCTTTATCGACTTGGGTCCGCTACACCTCTCCCTCGCTCTAACAATTTTCTGTCCTTGTCGGATACCTCCTCGTCCATCCTGCTATCCTGGTATTAGGAGCCAAAATCGGGCGGTGGAAGACAGCCGATAAAGACGGAGAGCACATGTATCTTCCGTTGCCACGTGCGATACTTGTAAATTATATTTTGTATATTCTTACAAGTTTTTACTGAATAAAGGCACATCTGGCTGTGCGACGTCTAATTGATTATCATTTGTCAAGAATAAAAGCAAGGGCAGCAGAAAGCACTTGAAAGAATAGCAGTGCCCTCTGATCAATCCATATCCAGACATATTATTAATAACGATTTAAGTAAATTGTTGTAAACAAAATCAATGCGAAAGTGACTACTGAATGAATGTTCCTATGTGTTTAAACTTTTAGATAAAACTACAGAATTACAGAAATTAAAAGGGGTATATCCCATAAAGATGAAGTAGTATCACGTAACTAATTACTTATAAGTGGAGTCTAGGTAAAGATCGTTACTGAACATTGTTAATGGACTGAACTTTTATATCCAATAGCAAATGTACGAAAATTACTTGCAGAAAAGCTGTAATTTAGTATTTCTCGCGGGTAACCGCGCTTATTTAAACGGCCGCCATTTTGAAGTGAGAGAGTATACCCCTCTCACTCTAACAATTTTCTGTCCTTGTCGGATACCTCCTCTGCCATTATGTAATCCTGCTATCAGGAGCCAAAATATGGCCGCCAAACACAAACATTTGGCACGCCGATAGATGGCGCTGATTTCTACGGTCGATAAAGAAGGGGTTCATTTGGCGGGATATTAATTCAAAATACTCTAGAAAACAATTATTAACACTTTTTTAGAAGGCTTTTAAGTCTTTATTAAATACTTATTACATGTAAAAGGGGAGCTAGAAGTATTGCTGAAGATCGTTAGCCCCGTTTCACACATTAAAAATAACCGAAATTCCATCATTTTATTCATCCTCCAAAGAACAAATTTCTAGAATTTCAATAAATTCAAATTCTGACCACCCCCACTTTAAATAACCACCACGGCACGGCACCGTTTATACGGTGAAAGAAACGAAGATCATACGATTCTCTTCTCCTATACGATCTTCGCATTTTTTACCGTATAAACGGTGCCGTGCCGCGAATGTGTGAAACGGGGCTTAAATTTCCAACTGCAGCCGCAAAAGTGGACAACTTGACGAGGTATCCAATAAATAACAACAAAGTACTGCACCAGTTATCGTTTGAAATAAACTTTATTTATTTGACCAATCGCATGTAATTGGTTTTCAATATGTTTCATCAATACATACGCATAGATATCCAAGTAAAGCAAAATTCATAGTATTATTCATCGTATTTTTACAACGTGGCTTGTTATATCTCGCGTTATCTCGAGAACGTCATAATCAACTAATAATACCATTAAAGTATCTAATCTAAAAACTCATGGGTTCGAATTTATTTACAACCTTAACACCTATGGACACCGCGGCGCGAAATTTTATCCTAATATAGGACACAAATTACTTCCCTTCTAATATTGCTTTCTTACTCGTCTACTCGATGTATAATAACAGCTATCTCTACGAAACTAGCTTAACCCAGTGCTTGCATAGGCGTGAGTATTTTACAGAGACGTGTTGCAGTTCCAAAAATTCGCGCTCGAAATACATAATACAGGTATCATAATCATCAACAGCATCCCTGGTCGATTGGAAGCCGAGCCACTTCTGTCATCCCCCAGAGGAGAGTGCTGCGACATCGAGGCAAGCTGCTCCGCTGGAAACAGAGCACAGTATTTTCACACGACACTGCCAGCATTACTTGTAATCGCCACGAGAGAGAAGACTACGCGACAGCTCACCTGGCACGATCTTGTTATTCTCAATCGCGTTCGTCACGTAGCTGTTCCTGGCGGCTGAAACAAGTCGAACGGGTCGTGGTGACGCGAAAGCAGTGGCTAGACTTGTCCGAGGCGAGAAAAGGGTCAGCTGTCTGTATTACTTACGGGCACCTTCCGTGGCGAATCGCATTACTTCCGAGGGCTTGCTCCAGCCGTAACGATTTTTCGACAGAACGAGGGCCTCGTAGTGGGTCGCTTCCTCCAGCCCCGTCAAGTTGAACGAGTACGTGTGAATGAAACTATTGCCGTCGTTGCCGCTGGGTATGTACAACGTGTGCCACTCACCGGGGATGCCGTTCTGCGGAAAGCGCAAGGAGGATCAGAGAGCAGATTGGCGTTAGATTTAACTGGGATTGAAACGATTAGGTATCTCGCGCGAAACGGCGTGGCCGTGAGGAAGTTGGGAGAGGCTGTAGAAAGTTAGGCGGAGTGATATCCCAGGCAGTATTAGGGCCTCACCATTCTTACCCTGTATTTACTGAATCTGAACTCGTACTGGACGATGGGGCTGTAACTGTAGACCTCCCAGACGAAATTGTACGAGGTCTTGGAGAGGCTGTGCGAGATCTTCTTGAAGGTGGCAGGGTTGGCGACGCCCGATATCTCGACCGCCGACTCGGTGATTCCCAAGGAATTAGAAGCCCTGCACAGGTAGAAGCCGTAATCCGTCGCCCTGACGTTCCTTATCACTAAACTGTGATCGCTGCCTGCGTTGTGCTTCACTATCCTCGACGAATATTTCACGCTCCTGTTGTTGAAGTACCACTCCACCTGCAGCCAGAGCCGTTTAAAGTCACAATTGGTAGAGATCGATTAAGGAGGGGGATCATCGATGACGCGGCCGAGGGGAAAGTACACCCTAGAACCTTTCTTCATTGAGAGAAGTACGAGGAAACGCGGCGTCAGCGACCAGCTCAACCCTCGCGGGCTACATTCCGCGGCGAGTGCCGCGAGTCACGCTTCCCGCGAATCGATTCGTCACGTGTTACCGCAACGAACTGATAACACCTTCGAGAACTTGCTTAGGGATGCACGGAAGAAAGATTCTATGGCCCCGTGCATTCGTCAGAAGTTTAAGGAAGGCTGATCGCTTCATTGGTCTGACCGTTTCACTAAGGCTATCAGCCTCGAGGTCCTTGTTTAAATAACTCGACGGCGTTAAGAAGGGGCTCGAAGACAAAGGCAAGGGTGCTGGGAGGCTTGAAATCTAAAAGCGGAACTGCCGTTCCAGGGAGCAATTAAAAGTCCGACAGCTAGAGGAATCCCTATTACGAAGAAACGGGCTTGATTCCGCGCGAGCTGCACCCATTGTTGTTCGAACTGTTAATTACTGGCGTAGCAATTACACGTAGTGTCGCAAGACTGCTCACCGTCGCCTCGGGCCAGGCAGTCACCCCGCAATGCAACTGCACCCGTATCCCAGGCGGTGCGTGCATCCAGGTCTTCGTCATCTCCATCCTGGGCTTGTCTGCTTGGTCCCCAATCGGCGATCGTTAAGCAGGATCGATAGATGCAACAGAGGAGAGGATGGTATAGAGACAGATGATCATGGCACGATACATCAAGCGCGCTAAACTGTTCTTGCGAAGTTCTTGGAATACAGATCGTTGAACTTGGCGAAAGACACCATCGTCATCAGTCGTGCTCGCGTCACTGGCACGTCTAATTAGCCAGCCGCGGCAATGATTAATATTACGACACTGCCGATTATCAAATTATTCGTGAATTCCGTGAAGAGAGCTTCTGACGCGGGCTTTCTGTCCAAGATCAAGATTACCTCGTGAACTGATTGCTATTTGAAGGGTAAAGGGAAAAACTGGGAATGTCCATTTTCGCGATTTTGCGATCTATAGCATACTTTGTTGGTGGTAACTACAGGACTGCCGAATCACAAACGGTTGTAAAGTTTTACATACCCCCGTAAGATAATGTTAAATTACGGAATGCCCCCACTCTTTGCCCAAGCATAAGCTTCTGTCGTCAAGATAAAACAAGAAATTACTTGAGAAAAAAATTATATAAGAAAATTAAATTCATTGAACCTCGTTTCTTTATTGGTGGACTAAACTATTAAAACTTAATTTTCTCGCTAAAGCTGTTTCCTGACATTCCCCGCCCCCCCCCCCCTCCCTTACCCTTTTTCATTTATCGTCGGCGAACGATTTGGCGCACTCGAACGTCGCGTGGCTGCAATTAGATCCCCAAGCCTTCTGATCGGAATACTAAACAGACGAGTGCACGGCGATTTCCTAATTTAATTAGGGCCGTTTAAGAGCGCATCCAGGATGGCGCACGCGATTACTTCCGCGCGTATAAACGGGCATACGCGTAGTCGATTAACTGGAACGTAGGTGCACCACGAAGAATCCGCGCTATCTTTGCATCCCGTAATGCGAGTACGCTTTCGTTATCGCGATATGCTTGTATCCAAGGGACCAACGAAGCCGGGGACGCGCAAGGTGCTGGGGATACACCTCGGCGCAAACACGCTCGCCGTGGAAACTACTTAGTAAAGATTAGAGTGTTGGAAGGAGTAGCAGCAGGACCGCGAGATGTTTATAGGAAATTGCAAAACGTTATCGGAGAACGGTGGCTCGCGATAACGAGAAGATCGAGCAGAGCTGAACGTGGTCCCTTCGTTAATTAGGTACTGAACACGCCAGAAGCAGAACTGCCGCGTTGATGAGGTGTAATGAAACGGGAGAGAGAGAGAGAGAGAGAGAGAGAGAGAGAGAGAGAGAGAGAGAGAGAGAGAGAGAGAGAGAGAGAGAGTCGAGCCGGCAATTAAACATCATCACCGAGATGACTAGACGATCTCTTATAATTTCGAAAGTGTCCTCATTACAAAATTGCAACTTACATTTGACGTACAGGTCTATAGTCGCCGTGGCGGATTCTCCAACGTCGTTCTTCGCGACGCAGGTGTAGCGGCCAGCGTGGCTAGGATCCTCAGCGTGAAATCGCAGACGTGATCTGTCGTACACGAACGGTATCTCCCCATCCTGTGGACGGACAAACGGTTTTTAACTTTCCACCGCTACAAGCGTCGAATATTCGCGTGCAATGGACATCCTTGGCTAGTCACGGTCCGGGGTTACAAGAAGGATATTAATCACCTTGTTCCTCCAGGTTACAACAGGAACAGGAACACCTTTAGCCACACACGCCATGTCCACCTCCTCCCCCAAATTCACTTCCAGCTTACCTGACTCTGGCACTGGTTCAACGCTCGGAGGATCTGGAGAACAATCGCCATTTATTCTCGGTATAACTCTTTAGTTACCATTACACTCATGCCCATTCATAGTCATTTGAACCCTATAGAATCCACGCGAAGGCACTGTAGGACTATCGATAATCCCGGTGGTGTTAATTAACTTGAATTCGGATCATCCCAAGCGACACGAAAGAAACCGCAGATTTGAATTTGCACGGAGGGAGCGGCACATTTTCCCTTATTTTCAGAGACGGCGGCCGCGCGTCACCGAATGGAACCGAAATCCTGGGCGGCTTGCGAGGCTCCATGGAGGATTCCGCGGCGCAGGAAAGTTTCCTGAATTTGTTTGCGGAGCGATGTGAAACCCAAAGGTACCCTCGGGCCGTCCATAATTTCACGGCGACCGGACGGGATCGATACTCGTGTTTAGCCTCGTGTTCTTTCCCTGCCCCCCCTCCCCCCTCTTCCCCGCACGAACGACAGGTGGTTTTAAATTATCGATTGGAATTAATTGCTGTGCATCGGTGTTTCGGTCACCGCTGTGTACCAATTAGCCGCGGCACCGCACGGGGGTAGCCAAACAATTATCGCGGGCTCGCAGGAAATGGCAAAGTGCCCAGGGATCGAACGAAATGGGTCATCTGGGTCTGGAGATCGAGGAGGTCGTTGCCTGTGATGTTGACTCGCGGGCGATTCGACGTGCTTGAGAATCCTGTCCGATCATGTGGAATATTTACTTGGCAGGATAATGTTATACTTACACATCACTTCGATCTCGTGGACTTGCGTGGCGTGTCCCCAGGGCGCTGGCCGAGACGCCTGGCACACATATTCTCCGGTATCGTTCCGTTTCACGTGGGAAACCTCCAAGCTCCTGTTTGAGTACATTCTAACTCTTTCGGGCGGTACGTGTCGCGGTTCGCCGCTGTCTGCTAGAAGGATGCCGTCCCTCCACCATCTCACCCTAGTTTGCACGTTGTCTGGGCACGAAACACCAATGCGAAACTTTTCAATCTCCTCTATACTCTATTTGCGTTAAAATATGCAGATATCACCGAGAAAGATTTTTTTGGTAATTTCTCGATGAAAAGTCTTGAATCAGGGAATGCTAAATTACTTGTATAAGAACTCTGAAACAGTGGCCCTAGGGGCTCTGCCCCCCAAACAAAGTGCTTTGTAAAAAGAAAAAAAATGGATTTTATTCTTTAAATAAATTTTGGAAAAGAAAACTGGATTTTATTCTTTAAATAAATTTCGGAAAGAAAACTGGATTTTATTCTTTAAATAAATTTCGGAAAAGAAAAGATAACTGGATTTTGTTTCTTTAAATACATTTCTGAAAAGAAAACTGGATTTTATACTTTAAATAAATTTCGGAAAAGAAAACTCGATTTTATTCTTTGAATAAATTTCGGAAAAGAAAACTGGATTTTATTCTTTAAATAAATTTCAGAACAGAAAACTGGATTTTATTCTTTAAATACATTCCGGAAAAGAAAACTGGATTTTATTCTTTAAATAAATTTCGGGAAAGAAAACTAGATTTTATTCTTTTCAATAAATTTTCATAATCACCTAATGAATTTCATTGGATTTGAATTAAAAATATTTTTATCCGTTCAACTTGGCTCCCCCCAAAATTATTAAATCCAGAGTGCGCCACTGTGCTAAACACTTTCTCTCTCTCTCTCTCTCTCTCTCTCTCTCTCTCTCTCTCTCTCTCTCTCTCTCGACTATCTATATTGTTCTATCAAGTCCCAAAGACACGAATAAACGTGGCCAAAAATCATTTCTCCATAGATTCGACGAATTGATATTGGCAACCGTTTGCAAAGTGTCAAGACCCCGGATGAAGATAAACATTTATTGAAACGATAAGCTGCAAGCCGGCCAAGTATTCTCCGTTCGACCTAATATCACTTTAATCCGGACTTGATGGAACACCGAGGCCGTGGCTCGTCCCGCAAAGTTCGCGTCCGCGGCGGGGAGAGCAATGGGCCGGGTACTTTAATTCGAAACAAGTCCTTAATCCGCGGCAGTCTTGGGAGCCGTTGATCGTCTTGGCGTGCACGACCTACCGTCCAAGCCGGAGACAAGGTAAAGCGAATGCTCGACAGGCAATCCCGTTTAGCGAAACCACCGATGACAGGTCGATCGATTCCGCGGCAAATTGTTTGCCGTTCGTGTCTGTGTGCATACAAGTGTCGCTGTGGACGGGTGCCCCTGCTTAAGGAAATTAGCATCGATCGCCGCCCGAAATTGCGACGCTGCTCCAGCTTTAACTATCGCGTGAATATTAAACGCACAAGCTTGCTTTCAGTTTCAATTGGGTACGAAATAACAGAGACATTGGTTCCGGGAAATCTCTGATGTATAAACTCTCGCTACGATGTGCAAATAAAGGGCCGTTTAAGACCTTTAAAGACTCTGAGCAGTTGAAAGATTTTGAGACTCCCTTGTACACTTTAACGCAATGTTTCGATAATTTGATTAAAAAGTGTTTCTGACAAAAAGTTGGTTTTTAAAATTCAGAAAATTTCTATAGTGCTCCCTTTCATTTTGCTTATTGGTTAACCCAGCACTGCGTAAAGAGTTCCAGAGTTCGTGGGTCGTTCAGAGTTGATCCAAGAAGCATTTACAAATTTGTAAGAAGCAGGAAATAGAGAAGCTATTTAAAATTCTGATCTGAGAACTTTATACGAGACAAGAAGGATCGTCCTTCTGGGAGAAAGATCACGGTATAACTAGCCAGGAGTTGCACTGTTGTTGCAGTTTACGAGGTGCAACAGGTGATATTTGTTTGCAGATTCCTTTTTTGTGCACAAGTCACCCCCGAGCCTTTTCCCGATTGCGTGCTCGCCGATGACTCGCGTTATTGGTTCACCGATATTTATCTCTTTGTACCTTTCCAGGATGCCAATTAAGAGGCAATCGGTGTCACTCACGGCCCCCGAGTCACCGTCTCACAGCACTCTCGCTGGCCACAATAAAGGCGACAATTTCGCGTCAGAAACTTACCGAGGTCCTCGACGTAACACGGAAGTAGAACAGTGTCGTTCTCGAACGTCTTCACCGTCGTCGGGTAGCTCTTGAAGCCGTTGTTTAACGCCGCCCGGCATCCTGCAACAATGCCCAGCCTCGATATTAACAATCCCCCCAATCGAGCCCCCAGTCGGACGCTCCCCACCAGAGGTGCATCTGTGCCGTGGAAATATATTTCCGCCCCAATTTCCCGTTTCAAAGTCTTTGCCACCACGCAGGACTCAAGATACACGCCAGCTCTAATTCTAGAGTTACACGATAATATTCGCTTTCTGGTCTCCACGGCACCTGCGTGACGTCCGCGTGCTCGCGAAAAGCTGAATGCAGATTCCCCATGCATTATGTATGCGCAATTTTCGAGCTGCGTGCGACGAAACCGCAGGCCGCCGCAGTTTGCTCTGTCGCAGGGCGGTTTCAAGTTTTCGCTGGGGTCAGGGAAAGCTGGCTCGTCGCAAGTAGATAAAAGCAGCGGGGCAGGCTTGATTCCGAGTGCATCGAGGCAAACGAATTCGGAGGCTTCGAGATGGTTGGAGTAATTTCGCGAAATTTATGGCGGGTATCGCGAACTCGTTTCCGCGCCTGTCACGTGGTTGGCCCCCGCGAACACGATATTAGCGACGAGTGGTTGGATCGGTTGATTCAGTGCAAACCGGAAATAAACGGAGGGAAACAATGGAAAGCTTAATTAATTTCGACAGAGCTGGAGATTGGCAAAGTTGCTGCGAGAATCGAATAAATTCGAATTGCCCAAGTTGTCGGTTACCAGCGAAAACGCGCGGCTTTCCTGGACAATCACCGATTCGTTCAAACGATTTCCGAAGAGAAAACCGTCATCGGAAGCCAGTGCTAGCGCGAAATATCGACGGTTCGGATGTTTTCCGAAGCCTCAACGACCGTGTGCGCATCCAGCGGTTCGGAATGATGGAAAAGTGGATCCGTGTCACGTCACGTGCCGTGTCAAAGATTTTATCTGGCGGACGTTTCGCTTGGTCTCGATTGTCATTGGTTTCAAACGGGGACGGAGGCACTGACAGCGGAGAGGAACAGAGACTGCGGTTCGATTTTTTTCCGCGATCGTGTTTCGATATCTCTGGCACACATTTTTTTCAACAGCGCAGGCATCGACAATCGATCAAAGGGGATCGAAATACCTGTGCTCCCGGATGAAAAGCGAGACGGGGGAAGAATACGCGTTTTGCGGAAAATACGTGGTTTCCCACTCACCCGCGAGGAAAATCAGAGAAGTCCAGCAGAGGAGCACCATGTTACAGAAGCATACATGCACGTCGCACTACTCTCTGGTCGCGAAACACACCGAGAGGAACAGACTAGTTGGAATCGTCGCACGCGTGGACTCTTCGACTTTTCACGAGACACTGATCTCGGGCTAAGATGGTGATCGTGTTCCTGCGATCTGAACGCACACAGGGGCGCGCGCCTGCTCACGCACGCTTGTCGTTGCGTGTAATTATGACCAGTTGCCCATTGTGGGGTTCAGGGATGCTCATGTGACCCGCGGAAGCATTTTAAACGCTGCAATGCCTCTCGTGGGGGACCCACGACTGTCTTTTTCGAAAGCGCAATTGTTCCGTTAACAGCGCCTCCGTTTTCCCAAGCAAGAACACGCAAGCACCTACGGTATAGTTCTAGAGAAATTTTCTGCTATTTTCTTATTGACCGAAGAAGCTTTTCATTGTAATCTGGCTTGCGTAGTTTCTTGCGACTATTTCGGAGTTGCGATCGAGTGAATGGAAAGGGGTAAAAGATGGTAAATACGTGAAGTGTGAATATAAAGTCAGTCCTGCGAATTCGTAGTGGATTATGTCGATATCGTTCGATTTAGAAGCTTTAGTCTGGAGAATGATTTCCTTGGTAGTTTTTAGGAAAATATTGGAAGAGGGATGGGCCTGGCTCTAGCTGAGAACCGTCGCACCCTATTGCACGCTGCCACTGTGTAGATATACGTGCGCAGGGTGTCCATCTACCAACACCGAAGGCATTCTTCTATAATTTGTTCAATTTACCCAACGACACGTACCATACATAGAGTCATTCATCGAGTTATCCATTAAATCGTTAATCTAATATATGAATCGACGGCGCGGTTTTAAAAGGAGGCGATAAACCGCGCGCCCTCCTCGACGGTAGTAAACAAATGGAAACGTCACTGTCACCGCTACGTTTACGTGTTTCAAAAGGCTTTAAGCAGGCAGTCATTGATTCTTATTCCTCTGTCTGACAGGACCTCGACGATGCTCAGCAGTATCTCCACGTATTCCACGAGTTCACTCTGAATTACTCGATAATCCAGTGCGCCGACAGCGCTGGGCTTGATTAAATAAAAGGAACGACAAGAGATAAAAAGAAATGACTAAGCTCGTCGGAGTAACGGGAACAGCGGAAGGCTGGTTACTCGAAACTTTTACAGTATCGCATTTTAATTTCCCTCGAACCTCTCCGCGGCTCTTATCGCTCCACCGCGGGTTGAACAGAGGACTAGTTAATTGTTTAACGTGACTTTTCACTGCGGGAAACTTTCATCTGTACCGACGACGCGGCGGCAAAAAATTCAGCCGCTCGTCGAATGAAGACGATACCCTGCTCGTCCCTCAGGAGCCTGCGAACAACGTAGCTGCGCCCCAAGCGGCGTTCGTTTACAGAATCGGCAGTGAGTGGCAGCTTGACCCTCGTCCACGGGCAAACCCTGGCGTTTTATACTTTTGTTCGGGTAACGGGCCGGAATAAAATTTCCACGAAAATCGTACTAAGCGGTTCATTGTCTGCGCGGCTTCTTTCTCGGGAAACCTTGAACAGTCCGACATCCCTTCTCCCTCTGCTGGAAATTCTAAGATCCGTCCCCTTCGCATCTATCCGACGATTTCTTGCATCTTTACACTGTGCCTCGCTTAAAGGGAAACTTTTATTTTCGGCGCTGAAAACATGGCAAACTTTGGGATTTTTTTTTTTGAAGAAATATAATGCATAACTCTTATATTTATTATTAATAATTAATACAAAGACAACTGCAGCTTCTTCAAGGATGCATCAAAACATGGTTCAAATTTCAGATGAATCGAATCGCTGGTTTCTTAAAAAAAAAATCTAAATTTTGCTGCTTTTAGTGTAGTGTCCTTCTATCGCAGAGGTGCAGTTTGACGTGGAGTAATGCTGTCGCAGAGTGGAATTCAAATCGGAGACAAACATGGAGAGTCGTAATGTCGAGGGCAGAAGGAATGGGCGGGGGCTGATACTCTTATCTCTGTATTACGGGCTACTTACAAGTACTCGTTAGTGGGCATTGTTGGACGCAGGACGCGCCATTGAGTCACATTGTTCGCGCATTATGCACGCAGATTCTCAGCGACGGTTCGACTGGGTGTATTGATAACGTTATTCCAGCCTGAATGAAGTCGAATCAGGTATGGACGGCAGCAGACACCGGGGCAACCTGCTCGCGATTTATAAATACAACGTGAAATCAACGGGGAGGCTTTGATAAACGTCACTCAAAGGCTGCGCGCGTGGAGAGCAGATCCGCGGGACGGGCCTGACGTATTCTAATTGCCCCTGCAAATTTTGCCGCAAATGAATAACGTGTCACTGGTTCTTCTCTTGTAAAATAAAAAACTACGACGACAATGGGGGAGGGACGCAGAGGGACATTTTTTAAATTTCGGTTTTAAAATTTTAAATAAATTGGCACTACAAAATGGGTTCAAACAAGCAAAAGCTTCACTCGCACCACACGTTTCATGATCCGATTCGTCGATGTCATCGCCAGGGTTGTTTTTAAACGATTTTATTCAGCTTCGATCCCCTGTTTGTTTGTTTGTATATATGGTTCAAATCTGGCAACTCAAAGACTCACCCAAGAAATAGCCTCTTTTTGGTCCCACGATTTTGGAACTGAATTTTATGCGAAACGATACCGTATGATGAGACATCAATCACACGAATTTTTCGAGTTGAGGTGACAATTAGTTTCTGAGATATGGGAGGTCAAAGAAGTGAAAATTCGTTAACGCGTCAGCCTATACGCTTCGATGTGCGGACTTTTATGTCAGTCCGATAATTTAAACAATTATTTCCAGGGGTTTTGCTGACTGTTAACAACGAATTTGAACTTAGATTTTCAAAATTCACGAAAAAAAAAATCAAAATCAAAAAATATAAATGACTGTGTAGTGTGTGTTCTTTTTAATATATCAAAATTCACAATGGCCGAATCAATATGGTGGACGATATATTAAAGCAGCACCCACTACACGGACATTAATATTTTTTTATTTTGATTTTTTTGTGAATTTTGAAAATCTAAGTTCAAATTCGTTGTGAGCAGTCAGCAAAACTTACAATGGGCGATTCAATATGGTGGACGATATATTAAAAAACAGCACCTGCTACACAGACATTTATATTTCTTGATTTTTACTTTTTGTTCCAATTCGTTGGTAGCAGTCAGCAAAACCCCTAGAAATAATTGTTTAAATTATCGGAATGACATCGGGCTGACGCGTTAAAGAATTTTCACTTCTTTGACCTCCCATATCTCAGAAACTAATTGTCATCTCAACTTGAAAATTTGTTATGATTGATCTCTCATCATAAGGTATCATTTGGCTCAAAATTCAGTTCCAAAATTGTGGGACCAAAAAGAGGCTAAAAAAGGTCTCATTTTTGGATCACTCTTTAACCATCTTCCCACTATCCAATTGTTATTTATTCCAATTAATATTCCAATAATTAAAAAAAAAATAACCCCGAGGGGTTGAAAAAATTACCTAGTAGTCATCAATAAATATAACCCATAACCACAAATCCAAACGACTTGAAATCGGCCCTTCGCCTTCTTTACGAAAACGACAAAAGGCCGGGACGCTTAGTCGCATCGCGATCACCGAAAACACACAATTTATCGTGAAATGATCCGTGACCTATGTACGAATAGTAAAACTAAAACTTTGCAGGCGTCCGTGGTATATCACCATCGAAATTGTAGTACAAGAAAATAATTATTATTTATTTTTGAGTGCATTTTAATTTAGATTTCTGTGCATTTTTAATAAAATCGTTCAACATAATTTTTTTTATATATTTTTTTCATTACTATATTTTTATTTACCGTTGCCCCAAAGTTGCCCCCCTCCGTCTGGAAAAAAAATTCTAAGGACGCCCTTCTTGACAATTATCCCTTCTCGAATTTGTCAAGATTATGGGGAACGGTGACTCTCTCCTTATTCTATAAATATCTGCTCTCGCATAGGCATCTGCTCCTTAAGCCTGACGATTTCCAACAATAAGTACCATTTTATCGCACCCCATTGAGGGGCTGGTCAGACGTCGATCTTAATTTACAATTCAAAGCTCTCCCGCGATAATTTATGCGCCGACATGAAGGTTCCCCGCGCGCGGACGTACTCTGGAAACCTTTTACAGTCACCTTCTCCGGTATCTCGGACTTACGGATCGTTTTTTACTCGATATAAATGCGCGAAACGCGAAGCAGCTTTGAAGCGAATCTACGTCGAAGCTGTGCCGAACGGTTCCCCGTGTCCTGGTGGAATTACAGAGGGTTGATCGAGCCTGCCCCTTGACCATCCCTGCATTAATTCCGCCCAACGAGGACGCTCTGTTTTATGAATCCCCCCTATCTGAACTGGATTCCCCCACGTTCTCCGAACGTCACTACTTTTTCCACTCGGGGATTGTCGCTGTCCGCAAATATTCATGACCACGATGAAATTCAGCTACAGAAGGGGTCACAGTCGGACAAATATCGCCCCCTTTTCTCCCCTCTCGACCGCCGTTCAGCTGCCGCTGACAAATTGTGCAAACCGCCGACGGCGACGCGGGCGTTTCCGCTTCTTTCTCACCCACCTCCTCGGAAACGGGCTGCCTCGCCGTAGCCGCGATTCAACGGCGATGAGGGCGATGTTTGCCCGACGAGTTTCCCGTTTCGTGGCACGCTTTTCAAGCATTTCGGAAAGTCCCGTGACTTACGGTCGCGTCTCGGTCCTCTGAAGTGGTTTCTAATTCTATGGACGGGGTCAGCTTCAGCTGTCCCCTCCCTTCTTTGACGAGGCGGGCGCAAGATGAAAGCGCGGACAACTTGCACATTCGAGTACAAGGTACATGTTCCATGATACGGTACGGTGTTTAGAATCCACATGGTAATGGCGTCCATTGCTCGCAAGGAAGTACACCGTAGAAGTTTTCTGAATTTTAAAATCCATCATTTGTGTTGGAAACACTTTTTAATAAAATCATCGGAAATGGCCAAGAAATTGTACATTGCGTTGAAGCAGAGTTGGGCAAAATGTAATCTAATTACAACTTAAAAATTACGATTAAACTGTAATTGTGTAGTTGATTACACATTGTTTTCTGTAATCGTTAATTTATGAGTTGATCAAATTGCGGTCAACCACCTACATAAACGATTACAGAAAATAATGTGTAATAATCAACTGCACAATTACATTTTAATCGTAACTTGTAAGTTGTAATTAGATTACATTTTGTCCAACTCTGCGTTGAAGTGATCACCGTGTATAAGGGAGCCTCGCAATCTTTCAAGTACTTAAGGCCTCTAAAGGACCCAGCCCGTCCCTGCTGTATGGATTTGACCATTTCGCAATTGTGGACGTAATTGTCTTTCCTCCGCGATATCGACGTAGAAATTCCAAAGAGCATCCCCCTCTTTGCATACAGCTTTCCGTGCGCTCCGATTCCTTTCGTTTCGTTCCCAGTGAAACGCGCTCCCCCGATTTAATTATAGGTATGCCGTTGAGAGAATTACGTGCAGCGCGCGCTTCGACCGCTTCATTATGCCGCGCTTATCACTCGGATAATCGAAATAACTCGCCACTCGAAGGAGCTTTGCACGTATCCGCGGCTGCATTAAAAGCTTGGCCAAGTACTTTCGCGTAATAAGCGCCCCGCGATCCCCCGGCTATAAATAATTGCACGGAGCCCGCAGCCGCCCCGCTCGATAATACGCGCTTCGCGGTTTTTAATATATAATTCGATACGCTGAGAAATTCGCCGCGATACGCGGGCAGAATTTCGGAGCGGCTGCTTAGGGGATCGGCGTTCGTTTTCGAGCGCTGCGCAACTTTCAAGGGTCACCCCCCGCCGATTACTTATGCACAGGCCCCTGAATAATCCGCGACTTACGCGCGATATTTCCGGCGGAAAGGATGCGGTAAGAAGATACGCGGTGCCACAGTCACTTTCGTCAGAGCCGCTCAGTCGCTGGCGAGAAGAAAAACGAAAGGGGACGAGAAGCCCAAAGGAGGGCCGGAGTAATCCTTCGCTCCCTCGGTTTCGAGACGGGCGTGCGCGTGGTCGTGCGAATCCGTGTGAATATGCTTAATCCAACGCGAAGAAGACACTTTAGAGCGGTTCTCAATTATCTGATACACCCAGCGAGGCGGCATAGAGGGCCTGTTAAGCTGATTGCAAAATCTGTTTGCCCAGAGAATCAGGCAGGCAGACGAACGAGGGCTGAACGCCTGCTCGTTTGCAGTTTATCGCAAAAATTGTCGAGGATTTCATTAGATTAGCGCGCTTGGTTTTGCTATTATGGAAAGATGGAATGTTAATTCGTATATGATGTCTGGGGGAAAATCAGATACTTGTGGAGTCTTTGCTCTTTAGGAGCTAATCTGCCCGAGCTTGAAATTGTTTAATACTTGCAAAGTGTTGATAGAAATAACTGACGTTTCACCGATATCCAAGGAGTTTGTCCCTCGGCCAACAGCAGCGCGGATCACTGCTCGTTACCATCGGTAATTCGAGCAGCGGCAGACAGTGGCTAAAAACTCTTGGTTTAATTAGCGGTAATTTGCCGAAGCACTAACCCCAAGCGAGACATCGCTGGCTGAAGTGTGCTCACGGTGTGCTCAAAGGAATATCTGCCGGTTAGGGTCGGAAATGGGATTAATTGCATAGGTCACGCTGCAGCACCGGAAACCCTTTACGCACCGATTCATAAGCGAACACGGCCGATCGGGGCTCTAATTAGACGCGCTGAAATGAAACACGTTTTTCATCCCGCGTAGCCACCGTTCTGCTTTTTCAGAACTTTGTCGGCCAGAGTAACGCGGCGCTAACTCAATTTATTCCGTGAAAAACGAGCGCAATCTACGCGACTGCGTTGTCGCGACTGCAAATTCCGCCTCGCGCCTCCTAAATAATATCAACGGGGCTCCAGGGACAGAGGCTGGAATAATAAAATAAAAAAGAAGAGAGGAATACAAAGCCGAGCGGGAAGAGCGAGGGCCCCTCTGGTGGTTCGCGTGACATATTTCGGGAAAACGGGTCGATTAATTCTCGCCCGTGAATTAACGCAATCCCACGGATTGCCAGATTTTATCAGTGTCCTAGGCTAAACGGTCCGTTTGCGTCGAACTGTGAAACGGAGAATAATTTTGCACGCACGCACGGAATATAACGCTGCGTGCCTAGTAAAGCGAGGTGGAAACTTCGAGAGGGGGAATAGAGATAAATAGACAAGCTCGCATAACTCTGGGTAATTCATGATAAATTAAGACAAACCGACGCTCCCGCAACTTCCCATCTACTACCTCGCGATTACCCTGCACGTCGCTGGAAATCTTCCAACTTTCAGCTTTTCCCCCGCTATTTTACTTGTACTACCCACTTTCTCGGTGTATCTCAGAAGAGTGCTTGCCGGGTAAAACTTTCATCCAACGAGATCAAATTTTTCATAACCGCGCGTACACGCCGCTCGGCCGTGTACTCTCCGCGAGTGGAACGTACCCGGCGATTTACCTGGTCGCGGGGAATAAACACGGCTGGGAATGGGGTGGCGAAGACGGGACGAGGAGGGACACGGCCCACTTTTCCATGGAGAAGAGTGAAACTCGGGGCGGGAAGGTCACTACAAAGGAACTGCTACTGCGAAAGCCGCGCGGGATTCGAAGAACAATAAGAAGAGGGGAGGGGATCACGAGCGACGAAATAGTTGCTCGAGCCCGTGGACAAAGTGAATAATTTTCATTTGGGGGGCCGGAGCAAATATTAATGAACGTCGCCTTAAAGACGGGACTCTAATTAATCCTTTAGCAGTCTGGTTTCTCGGAACGGCATATCAATTTCATCAGAGGATAATGTTATTTTGTGATATTCCTATGGTAAGTGGCTTTGGTCACACGAATGAGACACGACTTGGTTAAGTACCGTAAACTGGGGGAACATTGGCAGGTTTTTGAAACATTTTGTTATATAATGTAAAAATTAAAATGTTTACATTTGTTTTAAGTATCTTATCATAACATTGCGTCTTTTGTGATTGTACGACAAGTGTTAAAATGCATCAAATTCTTGTCCTTTTTCTTCTTTGATACATGTTAAAAACCAATTGGTACGGGGTAACATTGGCTCATCATAAAAATAGCAGTAACAGGTTAAGATTTACTACTCTGAACTCAGTAAAAACTGGTTCAGGTTCAGACACGTCCAGTAGTTTAGTGGTGTAGCGAGTAATTTAATAATTTACCGTGTGTGGACATTAAAATTTAGTCAAGTAGTTTAGAAAAACAATGGTAAATTACTAAAATACTCGCTACTCGATTAAATTACTGGACGTGTCTGAATCAGCCTTTAGATACACTTAAATTTGTTTATTTTATTTTATTTTTTTCATCTTAACTAAAATTTAATCGTCATCCAGACAGACTGGACGTGCATATTTTGCAGACATTATTGTCTATTACATTAATAGTTGTATTTATAATGTCATGCAATCCAGATGTAGATGGTATAGAAATCAGGGATCGAAAAAGGTCTGGAACTTTTCAACAGGTTCCATTTAAAACAATGACCGCGACACATTTTTAAAAATGTTCTCACATTATAAGTTCTCAGAAGAACCGATAAAATAAAAGTTCTTGAAAATAAAAGTTCTAGTTGAAATGAAACTTATAAAATATAAGAATAAAAATTTCTCTATAACAGGAACAGATATTTTGTTCTCCGATATTAAAAAAGTTCTCAATCGTTGTAAAAAATACTAAATACTATTCAATGAATAGTACTACAAGAATATTAAATAATTCTTACAGTTAAATTGATATTCTGAATGTGTTATTTATATGTAATACTTACCTACGTAGATGTTTTAGAATCGTTATAATCGTTTATTAAACCTATTATTGACGTTCCAATACGATGGAATTCTACAATTGCAATATTTTTAGATCCACGGATTTCATAGTGTTTAAATACGATAATGTATTATAGCTATAATACTATCACGTTGAATTGCAAAACATAAATAGTATAATAATACGTAGATGTATATTCATATATTCTATTACTGAAATATAAATATTATATATTATATTAGAGATTTTCTATGTATTCCGGTTCATGTAAGTTATAAAAAAATGGTATTTAGGTATTAATCTTGACAAGTTCTCTTTTCCGTTCAATACTTCTTATGAAACCATTAATTACTTATGTTATGATTTTCATATCCTTTACTAAATAAACACATGAAGAATATGATAGTATATTGTTAAATAAAACTAGTACCTAATAGTTGAGTACTTTTCTTTATCTTTTGAAAACTTTTTTAATAAATGTTCTAATGTAACTTGTTTCCATGGAACTTTTATTATATAGGTTCTAAAATATCTGTTCCATGAGAATACTTTTTAAAGAAGTTCCTGAAGGTAGCATTTGTTTCAATAAAAATTCCACAGGAACAGATATTTTCTTAATCGAAACAAATAAGTTCTAACAGAATTTTTTCGATCCCTGAATTAGAAATGTCGATGTCTTCGAGCTGTGACAAACGTTGAAGCAAACGAATACTTAAAATCTCGATCTCGAATGCGACTTTATATGTTCATGCGTATAGCTGCCAATGTAACACCGGCATATGCCAATGTTACCCCATGCTGCTAATGTTCCCCCAGTTTACGGTACCGTTCTGTAGCTGCACTCGTAATTGGCTCGTTTGTATAATAATTTCCACTGTGCTTTCAAGGGGCTTGTTTGGCTTCTCCTCGGTACGTCGACAGAAAAAGAGTTGATTGATTCTTAGGGCCGCGTCAGTCTTTCCATGTCGCCGGCGATTAATGTAAATTTAAGCGCCTTGCATATTCATACGCGCGTTACGAAATATAAGTTACTGTTTTCGTGGGGCTGCCGACTGAAATCTTCATAATTTCACTTTTATAAACCGCGATGTTTTATGCATGAGAAGCGTCGCTACCAACACGAAAGGGAGACGGAGGTATAGCGCTGCTCGAAACAATTGGCTGGCCACTATTCAGCCTTCTAGACACCACAGGAAGAAGTAGATCATACTCAACGACGATCATAGGAAAATCTTTCTGCCCATTCACCATCTCCGACTAAAACTTTAGATAGGTGCTTTGGAGAATTCAATATTTTTCAGCTGCTCCGTTAAGTTTTCCTCCTCGCTTCAAATTCGAAATATTTGTCCCTGCGTGCCTTCGCTGTGAATTATTCAAAGGAGAATGGAGGGAGCAAGAGTGACACAAATCTCCGAGATCGGTTCGAGTTGCCTAAGTAGCAAAGGCTATATTGCAATACCGTGGACTGTGAACTCACCTCAGGAGCCACTCGACTAATGAATTGATACCGACATTGAATACGTTTATGATACACAGCGATAAACTGTCACAGCTTTCGAACAGAGCCTGAGCCACCCTCGTTCGCTAAAAGTTCCGACCTCTCATTCGATTTCGTTCGCAGTCCGCAGCCTTGCGACCGATGTTGGCTACTCACTCTGACCACTCGTCTAACTTCCAGCCAGAGGCACCGAGTTAAAGGTGAAGTTTGAAAATTAGAAAGTTAGCGCAGCCGAATTACAAGAGTTATGCTAGAAATGCGTTTCATCGCCGGGCACAGCAGATCGTAGCACAGCGGACGGTCCTAAAGGCCCCCGAAGCTAGTTGTCCGGGCTGCTGAATAACTCAACAGAGGTCCATTCAAGTGATGGCGGCCGGATGATTAATCCGACGCTTTGCGGTGGCCACGCTCGCCGGGCAAGAGGCTTATGACATAATAAAAGCGAGATTACCATGGCAAACGCGGACCAGCTCGCTGTCGTTGTTACAAGAACAACGTAAACATGCCGTCTGCATCTCCAGACCGTCTCGAGCGCTATAAGACACTGCTTAATTGGACCACCTCTGCTAAAACTTTTCTGCATGCCTATACTGTCACAACTGATTCCACTGACAAGGAGAGGTTCCCAGGTGTCCGTCTCCGATTACTTTGAATTTTGGATATGTTTTAGAGGACCGAAAAATAAGATATACGTGTTTTTTTATAGCGGCCTGTTTTCATATTTAGGGGGTGAAACGAACCCCTAAAGTTATAAGATTTTCAGGTGTTCATCTCCGATTACTTTGAATTTTGAATATGTTTTAGAGGACCGAAAAATAAGAAACACGTGTCTTTTTATTTTGGTCTGCTTAAATGTTTAGTGGGTGAAACAACCCCCCAAAGTTCATAAGAATAGTTGGCACCCGCCTCCGATTGCTTTCAATTTTGGATATGTTTTAGAGGACCGAAAAATAAGAAATACGTGTTTTTTTATAGCGGCCCGTTTTCATATTTAGGGGGTGACACCACGCCCCAAATTTCATACGGGGTACAAAATTGTGTTGAGTAAAACTTGATATAAATTTAAGTTGCGTCATAACTTGCTGTATGGACGATATTCTTGTTGTCAGTCACCGTTATTAGGGGGTAACTATGAGGAGGTGGTTTCTCCCTTTGAACATGCAAATGGACCAAAATAGAAAGACATGTATTTCCTATTTTTCGGCCCTCTAAAACATATCCAAAAACCAAAGCAATCGGAGATGAACACCTGAAAATTTTATAACATTGGGGGTTAGTTTCACCCCCTAAATATGAAAACGGGCCGCTATAAAAAAACACGTATATCTTATTTTTCAATACTCTAAAACATATTCAAAATTCAAAACAATCTGAGGCGAACACCTGGGAACCTCTCCTTGTGAGAAGCTTATACTTCGCGTGCAGAATTGAGTGACAATAACTAAGGAAGCTGTAAAGCGTGCATAGGAGAAAATAATTCATACACCACACCGGAAATTATCTTGGTTAATTACGAGGGGGCGGAGGAAGACATTGCTATGCTACTAGCTTGTTTCAAGGAATCGTTCATTTCATTGGCAGAATAGTTGTCTCTGATACCGCTGGATCAAGCTAAGAGGATACACCGTCGCGACGTTGGCTTTCATCGGGCGATTCCTCCGCGGACATCGCGACAAATTGAATCGTGGCGATGATCGTGCCAAGCCAAGTGCCGCTGTCAGAAAGTGACTCGAAAAGGAGCTATCGATCGCGCTGAGGAGGACAAGGACGAGCAATCGTGGGAATCCCCGCGAGAGACGTGTCTTTTCCACCGTCCGAGCTATCCTTTCGGTGGAGGAGCTGGATTCTCCGGGGAATTGCATGTTTTATTCGTCCTTTCGAATATTTATGCTGGCGAGGGAGTGGATTAACCGATTGGGAAGCACAACTTTGCGACTAAACAACAGCCTGCGTGCTTTATCGAGGTCATGTTTCAAAGAAAGTCGACGGATACAGTTAAAATTGGGGAGTTACGGAGACAAAGGAAGGGAAAGACAGTTATCGTCGGCGAAGAAGATTGCACGTTGCGAAGGGAATCAAGTCTCCTTGTTTCCATCGGCGTCTAAATCAGTAATTCCAACGGCGAAACAAACCGCTGAACAAAGTTTACGCATTGTCGAAGAGGGGCGGGTGGGTGAGGAACAGGCGAGGATACTCTTTGTGCGGCTAATCCGGTAACGAGAGGTCTCTCTAACGAATTTGTCTCGGGTCGTTGAAACAAATTCGTGGAAACAGAGTCGCGCGATGACGGGGAGTAAACTTAACGTCAGGCGGATCTCCTCCTCGACGTGCGCCGGAAGAAGCGACTCCACTCGGCTACGGATACGCTCTCGCTTCGGTAATTTCGTACGTGAGCTGGCAGGTGTTAATTAGTCGCCTGTTTTTTTTTCCACGATTTAGCAAGCTCGAGGCGTGCTCGCTGGTAAATATTCACTAAACTACCACGGAGGAAAAACTATTTATTAATTAAATATCCGACGTGCTCTCTGACGATGAAGATTGCTTCGAGATTGTTTGATATACTGTAGGGATGTCAGGCGATTAGTTCACTCAATGGACACTCGTAAACATTTAAATAAATATTTATTACAAATGCCTCTGCAGGACTGCCCTCGTGCATTCTTATCTCGAGATTCACACTCACAGCACACACACTCTTGACACGCGCTCCGGTCACCCGAATCCTCCACGTGCATTCAGAGAAACCATTCGAATCTGACACGCCTGATACATTCGATATTCCATTATAAATATCCTCTCCCTGTCCCAATCGCTCTGTTCCGAACACACTTTATCAACCAAAGAGCCTTCGCACTTCCACAATACCTACGTAATTACCAATCAGTATTGGTAGCGGAGAAAATACGAAATACCTATGCAAATTTTATAAAGTTCGGACTGAATTGGCGTTGACACAGTTCCCTGTTTTTCTCACAGGGTGTGCGTGTAATCTCGTTGCCTCTCGTTCGAGGGCTGGGCGCCCTCTTCGCACGGTCCTCGAAATTGCATCTGTATGCGTCGTACGCTCGACACGTTCGCGAGAAATAGTGTACGCGCGTACGTGCGGATTTTGACAATGAGAGGGATGGGGGTTGGAGGGCAGGAGGTAGGGGAAGAAGTCGGATGCGGGAAAGCTTGGGACGGGGAAGGAACATGAGACGAAAGGGGTGAATAGAGGGTGGTGTTGGTAGTTTGGGATAACTTTGTGACGTTGATGGCGCTAGAGAATGAAAGTTCTCGTGGAGACGGGAAAGTGGAGTGGTTTCGATATACGCCCGAGGGTGAAGCTCGACGCGATTGGTTTGAGGCTTGCCGGTGCTGCTCGCTTTTTCAGCTTATTCGATTTTCGACAGCCGATACGTGGCCCAAAAGCAGCAGACAGTTTCTCGATAGGTTCTTCCTTCCTGACTCTACGCCTATGCCATTCGGTATGGGGTGTCGTTTCAGTATTATCTGGCCCTCCATTCGTCCACGTCCACCACTTCCACCCGTCTCATCCCCCGCTTCCCCCACCGTTACACCCGTTTTCCTGTTACTTTCACCAAGCCAGACCCCTCTGTCCCGCTCGCGTCCGTCAACTTTCAGTTTCCCGATCCTCTCTCTGCGGTCGGGGATGACTTCTCCCCTACCCTTCGCTTCTCTATTGACCCACTGACACACAAATTTCAACTTTACCGTTTCCCTTTGAATCATCCGGCCAGTTTCACCCATCCCCGTTCCGTGGAAGCTGTATTTTATGAGCGACTCGTTCTTTCTCCTCCCCCCTCGAGGATTCCCATGGTGACCGTGGCCGATTGATTTCCATCGACCTAATTACTTTTTCCCTGGTCGCGTCGTTCTTTTGTTCGCGGGGGCTTCTCGAAGGTAAAAATGGTCCCTCCCTTTCTTGCCGATCATCATTAAAATCACACGTGACTGTGCACGATGATTCGAGCACAGCGCTGCGCCTCCCTGCGTTCAATGTGCGCCTACCCTTAATTCTACGAAACAATTACTTTTTCTAAACATCGTAAGTTGTCTACGCATCCCTCAGCCGCTCCCGGCCAACTTTAACGCGTCATTTCCAAATTTTCAACCGGCCTCGCTCTCATAACACTATAACCCACTTGCACCCACTTTTTCCCATTCTTCCAAGAGCCCTATAACTTGACCGTCAACCTCCTAGCGTTATCGTTTTTAGGCAAGAACCTTTCAGCCACCCCAACGCTGCCACCCTTTGTCCATTCACACTATCAACCCCTCAGTTCCACTGCGTTTTTCTTCCCCTATTCGAGCGTCTTTAGTCTGTATCATACTTCATTGTAGTTCACCAAACGCCAGACAGTTTCTCCTCGGTAGTAGGAGTCAAGGGGAGTTTGGAACGCCGAAGCAGCCAGCGATTTTCCCGAAACTTTCCATCAAGTATTATCTGTGCAGTTTCCCACAGTTCCGGGCGTCCTCGCGCCGAATCTCGTCCCGACCTCCTCCGCGATGGTAAATAGTTGAACAGAGGCGGGGCGCGAGTTTGTCTGCGCCCGCCAGGATCGATCATGAAATATGCAAATGGGCGCGGAGGAGCAGGAGTTTGAAAAATTCCCGAGACACCGTCCCTGCGGAGGACAGTCGAACGGATTCGCCCGTAATTAGTTGGCCGCGGGAAGCGTTATCGGCTGAGGGATGGGGACGATTAAAAAACCCGGCGCGGTTTTGTTTCAAAATATCGACCGGAAGAAAAACGATGGGCGTGTTGATGTTTCCTCGTGAAACTCGTCGCTCGAAACGTTTGTCGATGCAAAAAAGGTAGGTACGTTTTAAGAGCGAGCTAACACGCTTCGGGAAACGCGTGGGGGATGCAAATCCGAAGCGTCAGAAGTTCCCTCGCATGCCTCGTTTCCAGCTCCCGCGGATTAATTAAAAATCTCATTTGGCGCGGTCGTAACGCGCGAACACGCACGGCAACCGCTGTGAATTTGAATTTAAATAGACCTGCAATCCCCTGTCATCATTCCGTTGCTTCGCAATGATAGTCGCGCAGTGTGGGAATAGCTTTAGAATTATTATCATACTTTGTGCCTCGCAGTGGAGGATCTGAAGAAAGAGAATTTCTGCCTCGCAATTCAGATTCCATTGTCCCTGATCCGAAGCGTCTGTCCCGTTTACAAATGGCCACGATCACGAGAACGCGCCGTGTCAAACGCGAAACTAGTCCAGGGTAAATAAGATCGAGCACTGGAAACGGCGAACCGTGGCGTTTTCTAGATTCGCGTCCGCACCGTGGCCCCTGCGCCTCGATTATCGCTGACCGCCGTTCTGATTTTTAATGCATGCAAAACGAATGCATACATGCATAGCGGCATGCAAATCACGGCGGTGGAACGGAGTCGTCGCGTTTCGACGAACGTGTGCGCGCCGATAGGGGCGGGAACCGTGTGCGCAGGGGGATCGAGAAGCCGAATATTGCAAGTAACATTGTATCGATGTGTTGGACGGCATCGATCGAAGGTAAATTTTTCGGCCGGTCGCACTTTCAGCGAGTAATGTGCCGGCGAGTGAACAATAAAGGCGGTAAGACTTGGCAGTCCCAGTGGCCGATGTAAATGTAAATTCGCATCTGGCGGCGATTTGTCGTGCGTCAACGAAACGCCGCCGGTGAAAATCGGTGGCTGATATTAATAGGAGAGCCGAAGCGAGTTATTACGAGCTGGTGGGCTCTTATCGGGAATATTATCCGGGGACACCGTGGCGTGCTCATTCCGAGCCACCCTGTACCGTCCACGAATTCCACGTGAATCGATTTTTAATTTCCCCGTCAATAAAGCATGTACAATTATATCGTTTCAATTTCAGCTGACAGCATTTATCAAACCTCCGAATTTCAGAGCGATTGTGCGCGACATTTAACGCTTCACTTTTCCATCGATTCATATTTAACGCTTTATCCGCCGGGAGCCCATTTTTTCCCGCTTTGCCGCGATAAACCAGCGGTTTGATATTGTACGTGGAGGCTGGTGATTCAAGCTCGGAAAGGCTGCAGCCCGTTATTGGAAGACAGAGGGTCGGGAGAAAGAAGCGGCGCAAGAAATGTGCGCTGCACCCTTAATACGGCGGCCAGATTAATATTTCAAGGACCCATAACACGCGGCCTCGGTTGAGAGTCTCTGCTTCTGTGCCGGACGTTTATGACGTGAAATTTGCCGCAGATACCTGTTCTCCTCGGAGCATCGAATCCCTGCTGCTGGTACTTGTCTCTAAACTTCCGTCTCTGTCTGATAAACGCCCCTGCAACCCTATCAAGCCTAAAGTCTATGATAAAACTCCATCGAAATGATTAGCGAAAGTGGTTTAATGCATCTGCATCATGCGACATGGCGGCTTTCATTTCCCTCGCTCCACTGTCCCGTAAATGGAATTACCGTCGAGATCAAGTAGTCTAACCTAGCATAGGTCAGACGCGCGCTGCTCCTTCCGCGAGTCCCATTTGAGGAATTCATTTCGGTTGCTTATATCTTTCTGCTTTCGCAGATTAAAAACCGCTAGGGTGCGGATGGTGATGTTTTAGTAATGAACGAAGGGAGCGTGTCCCTTTTACGCAGTACGCGAAAGTAAATTCTGCCGTCGGTTATTCTGATTGCAACGCGCAAGTTCGCTAACCAAGTAAATTCAGGAGAGCGATGTTGGTGGTTCGTTTTATCTCAGACGACTAGCTTTATGTTTCCTGTTTCGCCCCCAGGCTGGGGATGCCTGGATGTTTCATATATAAAGCAGAATACGACTGTAACTCGCTAAATCTCGTAAAAGCAATGATTTCTCCTCGGTCGCAGAGGCTAGGGCAAAAAGGGGCTCGATGGCCCCGAAAGAAGCAGAGAAGAGAATGATTGATGCAGGGGGCCGTCGCTCGCGAATCCTAGGCCCGCGTTACAAATTTCCCTCGTTACAGGGCGCCCTGACAACTGGAAGAGCGACTGATTTATCGCCAGGCGAAAGAAAAATAGGGATATGTTCGTACGTGGCATTGAAATGAGAGACGATGGATGAACGTCGGAAAATATTCATTACCGGATCAATTCAAGCTCTGACAGGATCGCCCTGGTTCGCAGTTAATTGTTCCACTTTGGTAAATTGATTAAACGATATCGAAACGATCTCCCCGTGAAACGGGAGATCCGGTTTATTGGTGTAATAGTTTTATTGGCGAACGATCGATACACCTGCATCACTCGATGCAGTTCACGCATCATGTTTAATCGGAGAACAGTGGAAGGAGGGAAATGATACGCGATGACACAAGATTCTCTGCTTCCCGTGCTACTGTGCACTTCTTCAAAGGGATTCTAAAATGCTTGGAACCTGTACCCTTCCAGTACCAACCGGACCAGAGTCTTCAGTGTTCAAAAATTTCTATTACCTCAATCTGAAAATCAGATGCTCCGAGACAACATCCCTCTCTTTAAGCAGAGAAATTTAGGCGAAATCATCCCCAGATTGTTCAGCGATCGTCGTTCTAAAATCTACCAGGCTATCTCTGAAATTCGCTAAAAAAAATCTAGGTCTCCAGTGGAGCCGCGGCACGGTCGGCGCGCTGACGCGAGAGGAGAAATCGCTCGCGAGTGCGCGTTGGCACAAAGTCGCCCTACAAAATCTAATCACCAGGCCCCCGATGATTGCGGATCGATGGCGGACGATCGATCGAGGGTGTGTGTCTTGGAATCGGGGAAACGGTATGTTCGGCATGTGTTCTTAATCGCGCATGCACCCGGCGATGGAGCTCTAACGTGAAATTGGTCTGCCAGTTGATCGCGCCTGTTGCTACGACACGGTTCCCATCCCCTCCATTCTAAACGCAGGTGTACCTGTTACTCGGAAGAGCAACCGTTTAGTTGCGTTCGATCAGCGTCTTGGATCGGAAGGGGGGGGACAGTGCCATCGCATCGAACACCACGACCACAAGTGAATATCCCCACGGTCTAACGTCTAACATGTACAGCGTCTACCTTCTACTGTTCTACCTGATGTATGCAGTCTACCGCATCTACGTTCTGATCCTATTCGCGATCGCGTAAAAGGACGCGCGTAGGATCCCCCTACCGTCTCTCTGTCCAAGGAGTGTCAACGCTACTCCATCCGCTCTTCGTTTGGTGTTTATCCTCCCATAGATATCGATTCCGAGTAGCCGAGGCACTCGTCCCGAGTAGTTTGATCCGAGCGGCGCGAAGGCTGGATGGAAGACAATGGGGAAAGAGACGGTAGAGGTCGCGAGTCCCGCCTAATCCGCCGCGAACGTCTCGGTCCAAGGGGTTCAGGGGCTCGAGGATGGAACGAGTCGATCCGCGACAGGCATTCCACATTCAGAATTTCATCGTAACGTATACCTGTAGCTAACGAAGATGGAAGCGGCAAGTAGTACAGTGCCGAGCAAGTCAGCCAAGGAGAAGCGATCGACGACAAAGGGGCCGAGACTTTGCTCTTGTTCCCTGCTCTGCATACAGTGCCTCTCGCTTCGAGTATTCGAATCAGCGCTTGGTTGTATTTCCGCGCTGTCGCGAGGACGAATCAGTGCGAAGTTTCAAGGCGGAGTGCAACGGTAGGCTGTTCTCAAAATCCCTGATACCCTTGTATCGAGAGTTTTGTCGTAAGTGGTTGGCAAGTGGCTGGAAAGGTATTTATTTCGATGCTCCCTATCGTTGAAATTGCTATGCCAGCTGGCGGCTCCTACCTGATGAGATACAGATTCCCTTGGTAATTACGTCCTGCGTAGAATAGTTGACGATCCAGGGCTGGTTTCAAATTAAAATTGCCTAGCGAGACGGCGGAGCGAGGTTGTTTAACCAACAAATAACAGGGTAGATTCTGCATTTCACATTTCTGCTCATTAAAATGCATTTCCTGCTGGAAATTCTTCTTATTCTCCCACGCAGTCGAATCGCAGGATGAGCCAGAGGAGCGAATATTTATTACTGTCATCCAATTGTATTTTATCGATTTAATCGAACGCTGACCACGCGATATTTTTTCCTTTCACTCGGCTAGGTCACGAATGTCCTTTCCCCAACTACGAAATTGCCTACGGTTAACTTGTATCCTTCCCTGTTGCTGCAAACTCACTTTCCTCCGCACGACGCACGCATGACATGCACAGGAGAGAACCGTCAAGGACAAGAGGCTCGCTGCCAAACTGTCGTTAATATGAACTGGACAATTACGAGAGCGAGCCTTGTAAACCGTGTCCGTAAACTACATTACGCTGCGCATCCATAGGGTAAAACTATACAATACGCCCCACTTTTAAAGAAACATCTATAAAACCAATATTTTTTAATAATTCCTCAAATTTTTTGTGTAAACACATCAACTTTTCATTACTCTTCACAACTACACCGAAATTGTGAAAAAAACATAACAGGAAATAACTGGAAATAATCATTTTCCTGAACCTTACATGGGGCGTTTTGTAACACAGTCGTCAGGTAAAACGCCCCACCTCTGTGACAAAACGCCCCGACATAAAAAAGCGATTACTTTTTATTATTTTTAACAAAATGTTATAGAATATATATTATAAAAGATATTATTAACAAAAATAGAACAGTATTGATTAAAATTATTACATTATTTACATACATCCTGCTGCATTCATTAACTCCCATTTCTTTACTTTCAACCTTTTCCATTGCTTCATTAAGCTCATTCTCTGACCAGGATGCTCGTAATGTAGTCCTTATATATTTGCGTGACATTTCTGTTATTCACGAAAAAGAAAAGAAATACGTTACTCGTGAAAAATATGATTTTGAGGTGGGGCGTATTGTAAATTCTTTGCTGGGGCATATTGTAAATTCTGGGGTTCAAAACACCCGGGCTTAAATTTAGCAACAACGTAGTGAAAAAAGGTTTGGGCAATAACAATTTAAAGAGGTTAGTTTGTCTACTTTCGAAATATATATGTAAATTTATCGCAAAAACAATAGTGACTTAGAAAATTGAATTTCTCACAGACTCGCCGCAAATTATCGGAAGGCCGAAAATATAAATTCCTGTATATTTCTTTAAAAGACGTAATATTTGTTCGTATTTTTATTGCAGCAGTTGTGGCCGACTGAGGCAAGTTTAAATCTGACGATCGCGTCGATGCATCCTGGTTTGTGTGCATAAAATAATGGTGGGGCGTTTTGTCAAATGGGGCGTATTGTATAGTTTTACCCTATAGCAAATGTTTCGCATCAAGTGGCCTGGAATCCTGCGCGATACGTTCGCGCGCGCATACTGCGCTTATTAATTTTTATTACCTCCCGCTGTAAGGTCCGTACCCCAGCGCGTGAAATAGCACGGCGGGGTGCGACGCAGGCTTACGGATTCTCGATTCCATCAAGTCGATGGAAATGAAAGAAGGTTGTTCGCTTATCGAGAGGTATCAGCTGAACGAGACTCTGAACGAAATTCGATATTTCTAGTAACTTGATAATAACAAAGATCGACACGTGAACTTTGGGGAAGAACCCTTGACCGAGTACCGACTAGACTCCACCCTGCTCCGTGTTTCTGTAGCACGGAAGCGCCAGGAAACCCTCAAGAATGAACTTGCTATAATAATTTAGGGGATGATTGTAAGAGGTGGAACACTCGTTTAAATAATTGTGATCAGTACTCTGTAGATACACACGCGTGTATCCGTGTATAGGGTGAGAGAGAGAGGAAGAGAGAGAGAGAGAGAGTGGTTGGTAGGTGGTAGGTACGCGACAGTAGTAGACAGACAGACCAAGTCAGACATGCGCCAAGAGGGACTCGCGGCAGTGAAAGAGGTCCGGAGCAAAACCCACGTTTCAGTTTGTCGCGTGTGCTGGCTCGACGCGCACATTGTCCTGGCGGGAAAGTCGTCGAAGGATGTCGTGCGGTGGCACGGCAGCTTACCCGAGAGCTAGCGCGGACAGTTGAACGGATCTGGCGCATTATACGCGAAGGATGAAGCCAACGTCGAGGAAAACGACGTCGAACGGGAGGAAGTGCGACGCCACGTTCACCCTCACGAGGTTCATCCTGCGAATCCTTCGGTCAATTAATTGGCGAATTCTGCCCCGGCCCCGCCGCCACAAGCATTAAACGCGCGGGATCTCGTTTAACCACGGACCGTTCAATTCGCCTGCGGCTTCCATCTTCTTGCCGTGCCGCAGTGAGGATGAGAATCAGTGATTGCGATAGTTCCACAGGTACCAGCTAAATAGAGTCACTGTGTTTGCGTTTTGAGAGCACCTGCGAACGTGAATCTCGATAGCACAGTGAACGTGAATGCTGGTCGTTCGATAGCTTCCAACTACACGCGGGGAAGGAGGACGTTTGTTTAATCGTCGCCGGGTTCCAGTTGTCAGTGTAAAATGTTGTTGGTACCTCCAGTCGTTTCCGGGAGCAACGTTGGCGTAAGAATGCTAGCGGAAGGAGGCGGAACCGAGAAGGCTGTATTTCTATCCGAGATACAACGTTTCTCGGCCGGACGGATGTCTTCTTCGTAAGGTACTGGCAAACGTCGAACGTTGATAAATCATCGCCGCGTTTATTTTAGCTGTGGATCGGAAACAAACAATAGCCCGTGCCCGTGCATTAATATCGGTGTGCAGAGTCGCGATTGTACGCGGTATTAGCGGCCCGGGCTCCGGCGTCCGTGTGCCGAACGGCTCGCAATATTTGCAAGTACAGGCAGGCCGTATTGTTAATTGCCCTGTGGCAATTAGCAATCAGACAGTCCTCGCTGAAACGAAACAATGACGGAGACACCAGATGACAGAGGCGAGAAGTCGGAGAAAGCAGTCCTCCAGGTAAATTAATGCCATTTTCATTAACATGCATTTGCAATTTAACGGCCGCGACTTCCATGCCCGTTGTTCCGCGTTTTCACGATCACCGAGATAAACTATTATCGTCCCACGATCGTCAGTCACGTAACATACTACTAGATTTGTGCACTCGGTGCCGGTTTAATCCCCGGATATGTGGATATCAGAGCGGGATCGCCCGTCATTGAACACGACGACGGCCGGAGGATTAATCGCTCCCGTCGACTTTACTTCGCAGCGCATACAGGAGATCAACAGCCAAGTGGCGCAGTTCCGAGATCTACTGATAAACATCGGGCAGCCGCGAGACTGCCCAGAGCTTCGCGAGAAAATCCGGAAGCTGCGTCGAAACTGCGTAGAAGCGTGTAAAGCCACGTCTCAGCTTATACTGCCAGAAGTACAAAGGTAGGTGAGAAGAAGTGGTGTGCTTATGCGTGGGTGTCGGAAAATATCTAGCATTTCAAGTGAGTTAATCCACAAGTGCACCGCTAGCGGACACGTTAATGAAGAGGATTATAATGCAACGATACGGTAAAGCAAGTAGGTGGGATTAAAAATCACGGGAATGAAATAGAACATTTCTTTTCCTTTCAAATGCGATGCACGAAACGTCTCCCGACGAGTTTCTCCCAGTCCCGACAGCGAGGCCCTCGCCGACAAAGGGTTAAATCGCGCGAGCTTTCCTCTGGATAACCGTTGCCGTATCGACTTTCTAGTTAATCAGCGATCAGGGAGGTCGGAGCTTGGCAGGGTTAAAGCGGGAAAGAAACGGCGGAGAAACGGTGGTGATTGATTGACCAGTTTACGTCAATTACGCTGATCGAACGTTAAACGAAGACGTCGCGCGGAACGAATTCGAATTGCTTCCGGCTAATGAGATTCCAATTAACGGGGTAAATAGATTGCTATGATAGAAGCCGACCGGGCCGCGACCGTGAAACACGTTCCATGACCAGCTTCCGTTCCAGCCGCGTGGATCACCCACGTACCTATTTTGCCCCCGCCTCGATGATGTTCGAAAATCCGCCACCGTGAGCCGGAAATCCTCAAGTACGAGGCATTGTCCGCTCCTATTGTGCCCGCAGGATTTATCGGGCTTATCATGGCCGCGTTTCTTCCCCACCGAATTACATTTAATTCCCCCAGGGGGCGGGAAAAAGGATCAACCCTTCGTACATGACGCGAAGCGATTTGCCAGGCCAACAATTGCTCGTATTCTCGCAAATTACCGTAACAATCTTATCGCACGTCTTAGTTAGGGGATAAAGGAATTGTGACATAAAACATTGTGGGGAGTTGTGTGCTTTGGAGGTTGTAATAAAGAATCTTATGGATTCGGGGCTTTGTTTCCCAGAGAGGGAAACGAGGCCTGCGAGGTCCAAGTACATATATCCACCGCCCGTTAAAAAATTATCTTCCAGGAGATTCGCTGTTCTAATGAAAATCTAAATGTTCCACGAGCCCCTTTCTCTTCCCGCGTCAACTTCCTCCTCCTCGCTGATTTGCAACGGCGTAGACGAATTGAAATTGAAAGTACAATGCGGGATCGTTGGAGAGGGGGCACCTCTGGAAGACCTTTCGGTGCCTTCAAGCCGAAGATCGCTCGAGAAATGGTTAATTAAAAGGAAACTGTAGGGAGGCCTCTCCCTCGAGGCCTCGTAATTAATTATTTCGATCTGACCATGGTTTTGCCTCCAGCCTAATGATTGGATATAATATTGGATATATAATTGCTTAATTATAACGTGTAAGTACGTCGAGCTGCGCCGTGTTGCGTGCTCACGTTTCCCGCCCACCCCCAGCAACCCTCCCGATTCACGTAACGCTCCTGCGTAATTTCTGTTCCGCCTCAAACGTCAGACGCACGCTAATTGCGATTTAAACCTCGTTCAAACATTTATCCCGCCTGGATTGTGTACGCGATCGTTGTAAACAACGCGCCCGGTTTTTCTCCGGATATCAACAAACAAGTATCCAAGTTCTACGTGGAATAAGAAGAGCTGGCGGAGTGGCCGACAGAAAGCCACAGCGTATCACGAGACCCGCGCGGAAACGCTGGGAATCGTTCCGCGTTTGACTCATCTTGCCAACAGTTTTTCCAATATTACCGCGCGGCGCAATAATCGCGCCTCGTGCAACCTATCTCACAAAATCACGCCACTTTTGTATCGACCACGCGACACACGCCACGGAACCCTCGCTTTCTTCCCGCGTTTCCATGAAAATTGGCCTCGCGTTTCGCGCCAACTACCCCGTCGCCCGATTAACGCTTCGATCTCGCGATCGCTGACCGTTCCCCATCGAAACGCTCCCGCACGAGCCCTAGATCAGCCGGCTACGTGGTTCTTGCATAAATCATATCCACCTGCGACCCGAAACACGCCCTCGACGCGCACCACGTATAGGAAGCTCGAAACTTTCTCACCACCTGTTCCCGACTTTATTCCAGCTAATTGCCGGTGTAACCGAGGACGGAGTATGTAAGGGACGAGCGTGGGTGGGTGCGAAATCGCTGCGCGACAAGTGACGGATAGGAGCTAGTTTCCAAACCGCGACTACAAGTGAAACTGAACGCTAAGCGCGTTATGCCATCCCCGGTGAGCGAGCTGGCGTTAAACGGGGCAAAATTCATGCCCGGTTCCTGTGAAAAGTTTTATTGGACCTTCACCACGCTTGAATAATAGCCCTCTGCCAGCTGGGTGCCCAGGAACACGTGTGGACCATCTTTCGTTCTGCGAAACTGTGGACCTCGGGGGTGCAACTAGGGAAATGAATGTTTCTGTCACGCGACCCGCTTTTCTAAAGATACTTGCCGTATTGTTGTTTTCACCCCACCGTCGTGCGAATTACTATGGGGGGGGGGGGGGGAATGGTTAAGGGAAAAGCTTCGAGCCGTGTCGTCGGGTCGGCCAAACGCGGACGCCTGTGTTTAGCGAACCTCCACGCTGCTCGTTAATTCCGCGATTTTCCGTCCTCGCGGGAAAGAAAGAAGCGCGCACCGCGAACCTTCGACCTCGTTACCAATGAAATTCTTTGATTACGCCCCGTCTTTACGAGGAACACTGTGAAATATTCAGGCGCACTAGCAGGCGCGAGAAATGAAGACGCACGGGGTAGACACAGAGGGTTGCGTATTATGCGAGGCCGATTCCGGGGATGTTTACCATAGCAAACTCATAAAAAAGGCTCGGGTGGACGTTTGTATAGAAATACCTTGTTTCCGGGTTACAGATGGGAGAAGATACTGAAAGTGACCACATTCAGCTCCTCCAAAACTTCTTCTCAATTGATTTTCTATTGCTTTCTAAAGTTTTGAGTTCGGTTCTGGTTCCCTATACGCTGGCGAGGTGTGTCGGCGAAATCTGCCAGTGCATCGTAAACTATAGAGTCCAGACTAAACCAATGGTATATAAATTGATTTGTTATTTCTATTCACTGATTTGAAAAGAAAGACGAATAAACTGCTGCCATATCTACTTCTACGGAGAACGAATGGAATTCACGTACTGGAATTAGTCAGAGTACTTCATATTATCCTCCATGTTTTTCAGTCGAAATTCGCAAACCCTATTCGTGTTTCTCGTTCCACCGGAGGAATTTAAAGAAATGGTACGCGAGTCGAGTGAGGACGGCTCTAATTGGGCCCGCGGCGGTTCCTTCGATTTCCCGCGGATGTTAATAACCACATTTTTTCGAGTAATTAACTCGATGAGCGGGATTTCGCCAAGTTGCTAGTCACAGATCGAATCACAGTCCCCACAAAACAGGACAAAAGGGTAGGGTAATAATTGCGAGGGAGGGGAGAGAAGATTGGGCAGTTCCGCGACGTGGAGACTCCTTAACGAAGAAACTTTTCTTTTCTTATCGCAGCGAAAATAATATGCCAGCAGAATAATGTGCTTTCAGGACCACTGACATCGGGATCCCCGTGGACTCTCCGAATCTGATGCTGCTGTTCTACGTGGTTCAGCTATTCTTACGCGAGCTGTGCAAAAGCAGGAACCTCATCCGTATCGTGCCCATGGATATGGCGGATTATTACAGTAAGTACGGCAGCCTACCCCTGTTTCACTGGCAGAAGCATGTCGGGTCAGGGTCGCGTTGAGACGTTTAAATAAATTGACAACGAGACTCGGGACACTGTTCATGAATGTAACATTGCGTCCTATTGGACCCAGTTCCCGAGAACACGGTGGCGAGCTCGGTCCTCTCTGGCAACAGTGGGTCGAGGTTCCTAGCTCTATGATTACAGGACTTTGTTAAAAAGAAGAATCCTATCGAGCTTGTCTAGAAAGCTACTTTAATTCAAGCATATTACATATTAGGGTGTGTCAATTTTTTAAATGTTTCAATTTTAAAAACTACTAGTGGAAAAACGGTACAATTTCAGGTTTAAAATTAACCACTACCTTTAAATTTTGTGTAATATATTATTTACCTAGTTGGAATTTCGTTTGAAATTATAAATTAAAAATTTTTTTTTAAATTTATTTCAACATCAACGGGACAATACCCATTTATACACGAAGATGATGAAAAAGACGCAGAGTAAAGACAGATCATTTACAACAACATTAACAACGGCAACCCGAACCAGGACAAAATAAACAATATGAAAAAGAGGCAAAAAAGTAACGGAATATAAATATAAAATATAAAAATATAAACTATAAATTTACAAAATATAAAAATATAAAGATATAAAATATATAAAAATATAACAAATATAAAAAATATACAAAATATAAAATTATAAAGTACAACACAGGAATAGGACCCTATATAACATTCATCGACGTTGCTCTATAAACACTAGCTTTAAACTAGCTTTAAATTATAGAAAAATACGAAAATTACTCAAATTATTAAAAACAAATTTAATAATGGAGCTTATGAACCGCAACAGAAGCAAACAAAATATCGCTTCTTTGGTGGACTTTGCTAAATATCATTAAATTTATTACATAGATGATATGTGACTAGATCTGTTGCTAAAGTTACATATATTTTCATTTTGTAATAAATACACATTTCCATGTGAATGTAATAAATACTAATTTGCACATATTTTTATTTTCATTTTCATGCTTTTATGTAAACAAGACTGGCTTTATGCAGTATACGAACATGTGGTTTGTAGTTAAATCTTACTTAATTTTCCCTTTTTTCAACTATGATTCGAGTAGCTAAACCTCACTCTAATCAATTTCTGATGATAGTTTCAGATTCAGGATTAAAAACAGCATTACTTTGTCAGTAGTAATTTTAAAATTTTCAAAAATTTCAAATTTACCCATAAAATTGGTACGCCCCTTTATATATTACTGTGCAATACTTTTACTGGTTGAAGAGTCGAAGAAAAACGAGCCGAGCCAACTATCCTACCATGTTCATCTTAGTATTTTCTTTTGTTATTCTCCAGCAAATTGCCTGCAAACACCTGAACCACATACACGCGTCACACGCAAGGATAATGGAAACTTTTGATTAGCTCCATCGAGTGGATGCATTTCCCGAGTAATCCACTTTTATTTTCCGCCAATTCGCAGCGAGAACTAAACCAAAATTTTTATTAATGGGCTCCAGACTCTCGGCCAGGTCCGTCGAACATCGGCAACGTGATGTCGCAGATACTTCTCTGCAAGCAAATCCGGCCGGACTTTTACGAGGAAGAGCTGTGCAGCATCCGAAAAGACTCCGAGGAAATTCGCCATCTGATAGCCGAACTGCAGGAGTTTATGCCCCAGTCCGACGGCGATATAGGTAATGTCGTATTTCTCCCACACCGTTCACACCCGTCGTCCCTTATTTTCGCGGAATTTTATTTCACCGCGCCGAGAACGCCTCTTGTTTCCCCCGATCCTCTATTCTCGCCCGTTTGGTCGAATTTATCCACCCGCTCGTTTCGAGGGGATGGTGTTACGGACATCGTTGGTTATCAAAGCGTGAATACAGGGCGATTCGAAACTAGCTGGCGAAATTGGGAAAGCCCCGCATACGAAAGTCGATGCATGCAAACGCAGACCTTGAACTGCTCCCATCTCAAGTTATGCCAGACGTTATTCCGAGAAAGGATAATCCATCTTATCTTTTTGAGTTTTGCGAGTAGAATACGCCCCAATGTTTGGCCACCTACTCCCGCACGATTCTACGCAAAAAGTTTTCCGGACAGAAGGTATACCCCTTTCGCAACCCTTGGGCGCCGTTAATTCGATTACGCGTGCCCGCGAAGGCATCGATCTATTTACACCCTAATATCTCATTCTCCCTCGGCATGCCTGTTCCTCCGCCACCCTATTCCTCTTCCGGCCCCTTCCCCCTATTCACCCGCCTCTAATCGGGTTACTCCAGAGGCCAAGGTCTGGATTTCAAAGGAGAGCGCGTTCTCCGTCCGCCTCTCGCGAGCATTGTCTTGCTCCCTCGCGCCCATGTTCCCATTGATCCCACGGAACAAACGTATTACCTTCCGACAGACTGAAGCTTCGCTATAGAGTTCATCCCTGGCAATTCCCGGCCGGGTGCTGCACGTCGACCTTAAGGCTGCCGTCTCATTTCTGTTATGGTCCGAATCGATTGGAAAATCCCTTGTAAACAGACGGACCCTAATGAAACTACTGCGGTTGATAAAAAGAACTTGTGCATGGGTAACATCTCCAGGTACTCTGTGTAGGCGAACTTTTGACGCATAGCTGCCACGTGTCCTGTTCTCTCTGCCTCTGCCGCGCTGATGCCACAGAGGTCTTTGTTTCTATCGAGAAGTCTTGAAGGAATACGGCACGAGAGCTGCGTCTAGCCTCAGAGCCCCGCTGAACGTAGCATTAGCACCTAATGAAAGATGGAGAGGTCCGGGAGCGTAGGAAGGAAAGATGGAAAGATACAAAAACCTGTCATAATTTGAACTATAATTATTAACGATATTACATATGAAGTTTATTTGCAGAATTTAAATTGCACGTTTCGTTCAAAGTAGTATGATTTAAATTATTTTCCGTCAATTTAAACGGCAGAATCACTTTTATATTGATGCGATGAAAAATAAGGAAATTCTGTTTGGGGTCGTCGTTAAATTACGTAAGGCTTTTTGGGGGAGAGGGGGTCGCGAATTTCTTACGTTTTCTTACAAGGGGGAGGGGGGGGGGGCAAGTCAGGTAGCGTCTTACGTAATACTTTTAACCTAATTTTCAATAAATACAAATTCTATCATTAATGTTCCAGAAAAGTAGTTCTATTTATATATTCTATTTATATATTTATATATTCTATTTATATATATTTCCCGAAACCGAGTTAAATAAATTATATAATAGGGTGGTCCTTATTTTTCAACTTTCAAATATATATTGTCTGACCCTCTTAAAATCTTCTATTCGACAAAAAAAAAATATCTCCGTGTTTTCTATTTGTATATTTTGATATATAAAGGTCGGTCAAGGACTTTATATTTCCCATGTAGGGGAGACCGGGGCAATATCGGGACGTTAAGAATAAAATCTCATAACTTTGACATTATTAAGTAAAAAACAAATTGCAATTGGGATTCATTAGAATAAACTCTTTTTTAAATAATTGTATGATTTAAAATATGATCCGTTTTTACGATTTCACACCGTGGTCAAGGTAAAACCGGGTACCATACTAGATACTGGCCCTAGCATCTATAACAACGAAACTCATCCAATTCTCCAGTCCCCCAACCAGTTAGAACAAGCTGTAAAGGAAAACAAATTTTTTTTTTTAATTTATACCAAAATAGTAATATTTCATTGCCGTTGAGCGATTTAATCCTTAATATATTTTAATACAATTTTAGACGAAATTCTTTTAAACTATTTGGAAGCTTCTGAGAGGGTCAGAAGAAATTTTTAAAAAATTTAATTTTTTACCATACATATAAGGACCACCCTATTATATAAACCTTTAAAAGAATTTTAATAACTCAAAAAATTAAATGTTAATATTACGTAAGGAGGGGGTTGGAATATCAAATCTTACGAATTCTTATACTGGGGGAGGGAGGGGGTAAGAATTCGCCTAAATTACCCTTACGTAACTTAAGGACGGCCCCTTCCTGCATAATCAGTGATATGTGCATCGCCGAACAACTCTAGGCGGCAGGGCAGACGGGTGAGCGATACAATGTCGTTCGGCTCGGGCCTCGGGGGACCTCAAGGATGGAGGCCTTTGAATAAAAAAATTATTATTTTTTAAACAACGACCCCGCGGTGCTCGCAGAAATCTCTGATGCTACATGGCGCGAATATATCATCAACGCTAGGGTTTGTCGGTTTTTAAAAACCGATTTTAAGAACCGGTTTTTATTTATAAATTTGTAAAATTCGAAAACCGGGTTTTAAATTTTAAAAACCGGTTTTATATACTATAATTAATATGGAGAAATGATTTAATTATTTAATTAAAAACGTTAACATTTTGACTTGAAATCGCCTCGGACACAAGCAAATTGTAGTAGGTAACTGTTTACTGTACCTAAAACTAATTTTCATGAGTTCATATTTCCAGAAAAAGAACGAAATGGAATAAAGATTTATAATTTGGTACCACATTTTAAAAGATTTATACGGATTTTAGTTATTTTAGCTTTTTTTTCAATTGGTTTTGTATGCAGTCTATTTTATTGTGTTATAGTTTTGTAGATCCATAAATATTAGATGGACTCAAAAATTGTACGTATTCGTACGGATTTTAGCTTTTTTAATTTTGTTTTTGTTTTGATTTTGTATAGATAGAGTATATTTTATTTTGTTATATTTTTGTAATTCCATAATATTAAGGAAACTGAGAATTTTTAAAATAAGTCAAAATATTTATTTACTATTTTAATTACACTTCTGTGTTGTGAAAGTTCAAAAATCGGTTTAACCGGTTTTTTGGGAATAGTGAAATTCGAAAACCGTTTTTTTTTTTCAAAAGTCGATTTTTGTATAAACCCTAATCAACGCCTCTGACGGAGAAGCCTTGAAGCCTCATTCAGTCACTTTTCGAGCTGTCCTCAGTACACAATTCAAAAGTTCATTGTTATTTCAACATACGGTGCTTATTAGCGTCGAAACGCACCAGACCCGCGTGCACAGATGTCTTCCGGGGCAACTATACCCGCAAAAACTTTCTTGCCGATTCCACGATGAAAATTGGTTGAAACGGTGTGTTTACTACATCGCGTATACGTACACGCTTTCCCAAGCTTGGGCGAGCGTACGCACACATTCAAGTGCTCGTGTCCAGTGAGACGGCAACCTTAATTGTCCTCCGATAAAACGATGAAAGCAGTAGCACCAGCGTGCTGCTCCGCCGGCCGAAAAAATAGAACGTCGCGGAAATCACGGGGCGTCGTGAGCTTCGATCGCGCGAGCGATAAATTCGGAACTTTATGCACCCATCAAAGGAGTTGTGAGTTTGGCGTGGAGAGGGAGAGAGATGGAGGAAGAGAGAGAGAGAGAGAGGAATAGAGAGTGTGGGTGGAACGGAACAGGCTTCGACATTGAAGAGGAATCGGGTCAAGGTTTAGCGGAAGCAGGGACTTTCAACAGCATCGTTCCTGGGGCGCGAAATTCACGCTCGAGAGAGGCCGCGGGGCTACAAGAGGGAAATAAGAAAACAAGGAGCTACTCGGTTGAAATTTCGAAAGGGAGTGCCCGTAGCAGGGAATTCGGCGCAGGGAAACGGCGCGAACGAGAAACGAGGGAAAAGGGGACGCTCGGTTGACTCGCCGAGTGGTCGGGAGGGAAAAAAGCTGAGAAGCAGCAGCAGCGAGGAAAGTTTTAAAATTCGTGGAAAGCCGTGTCGTTCCGCTTTGACGCACGGTTTAACGCGCGGGGCGATAGCGGCATAGGTAGGTACGCGACGGGAAAACGCCGGGCCATTATTTAACGTTAGAGATCGGGGTCAAGGACGGATGGAAACACGGGAACCCATGTGTGCTCGGTTTCACCCTCTGCTCGCCCCGGAAACCGGAATTCTGCCGGGAAAATCGAGAAGGCTGGCGGGAAGAGGGGTGGGGGGGGGGGGGAGGAGCGTGGCTCGACCGCGAGCCGATAAAGCAATTCGAGCCACGATCCGCGAAACAAACGCGGCGGGCGAGGCTAGACGAACGCGTTTCGTATAAATCGGCTGGGGTTCGGTTACCTCAAACGCCATGGTTAAGCTGTTGCTTGATTTCATTCCCAGATACCTCTGTTTCCCGCGATGGAATTAACATGTTCGGGTACCCGCGATATGTTATCTGCGCCGAGGGTGGTGTCGGGGGTCAAGGGCGCGTGGCATTTCGTTCCTGCCCTCGTAACGCGGGAAAACAAACCGCAGCGACCGAAAAAGGGGTTTTCACCGGGCCGAGTGGAAGAATGGAGTCGCACAAAGGGGTAAACAGAGGGGCATAGAAATAGCAGGTGACCAGGGTAAAGCGAATTCGGGCCACCCACGGCTTGGCGAACAAAGGAGCCGGGCATTAGCGTGATTTTTTTTTACCTCTTCGTTATTTTTGGATCACAGAGCGTGCATCGCCGAGGTATCGAACACCCACGCAACCCTCGAAATCGAATGAGAGGCACTCGGCGCGGGCATTAGTGGTTTCTGTTTTCGGTATTGCTTTCCATGCAAGTGGCATTAATTGCATTGGAACCTATTCACTAACGAGGATATTTCAAATTTTCTTTGATAATTTCTTGATAATTCCAAGATTGAGATGAAGTTTCTTACCTTACGCTGCTCCAATAAAAGTCGTCCTCCTCGGGAAACGCCCGGCATCGATTCAGGGCTGTTCGTCGAGCACCTATCGCAAAAAGAATCCAGTTGAGCCGTAAGGAAAAACGTATCGCGTCGTCCCGCGAAAAAAAAGTCGTTATCGATCACGGTGCGATTGGTTTTTTTTTTTAAACCTCCAAGGAAACTTGAAAGCAGCCCTTCAATTAAGAGCGCGTTTGCCCTCGAGCTTCCGTGAAACAAAATTACCCTCCATTAACTAATTACGCGCCCGAGAGCCGTCTATTTGCCCGTAGTTTAGCGGGCTAATATTCAACAAACGGGGAAAATACTATTCCCCCTTTTTCAGCAACGATTTTTAACAGTTTAGCCGGTAATCCTGCGGCGGTCGTAGGAGAGGAGGAGCTCTAGAGCAGCCTTTCTCTGAAAGCCGTTTAGAAGTATCAAGCAGCATCCGCGAGTGTTTTCTCTCAAAAATACCGAACATCCATGAGACCCCCTTTGATCGACGATATTTTACTTAACCATTAAGACGGTGAACCGTGCTCTGTGAAAGGCTGGCAGCGGAACGGAGCTAAGAGAGATTCTGTTTGCGCGTTCGCAGAGAAGTACACGGCGCTACAGAACCCCGGAAATAGAGGGACCCGTATCAATGGTAGGCGAGCTCATCGATGGAATCAAAGCAACGACAGAACCGCCAGACAATCGTCCTACTTTCGCGGAGCTCTGAATCTCTTCTGTTGCGCGGCCAGAGCCAACTACGTTTAGGTAAACAAATCAAACGCCCAACACTTGCCCGCCAAAAGAACGTAACTTTCGTTTCGTTGACACCCCCGACGCGAGACAGCGCGACGGCTGACCTCTCAGCAGAGTTGGGCATTAACTAAATAAAAAATTATTTAAATAACGGATCAAATAAGAGTTTGTTTACCTTAAGATTACCTGACGAATAAAGTTAGCTTTTTTATTCGTCGAGCGTTTCAACTCGAGCGTCGAATAAATTTTTCTACTTTAACTTTAACTTTATTCGAAATTTGAATCTCAGTGAAATGTTCGTTACGCTCAGCAGAATTATTGTCGACGCTCAGAGGCATGCGAAAGAAACCGTACAAAAAAAAGGCGTCGACGTTAATGTATTCTGCGTTTCACGATCGCGAGGCGCGCGAAATCAACTAAGTACCTAAGTACTTAGTCGATTAATCGGTAAGAACCTGACGCAAGCTTTATTTAGTTGATAAGTACGGATCTATAAATAATGTACAAACACGCGCAGACGCGTTTCTGTAAAGTGGACATATTTTTTTAAAAAAGATTTAAATTTAAAGAGAATTAATTTACGACGGAATCGTTCAGGGTTGAATTTTATCCGACTTCGGTGCAACCGCGTTAAACGTTCGTGTCGGTGATCGACCAATTACCTCCGTGAACAGATCGGCCGTTTAATGAATTAGTATGTGTTCCCCAAGTTTCGAACCGCAAATAGATATTCATATTTATGGAAATTATAGATGTGACCTCCTAATTCGTTCCCCTAATTGTATTCGAAACCCAAGCACTCGTATATTCATATGGTAAACTTTATAGCCGTAATTGATTCGTGACGTAATTTCGAAACTCAAACTTCGTAGATAATTAATGTCGAGGATACACGGTACAGGTGAACACAAACTAGCTCAAACTTCTCGCTGATAGCGCGCCGTTCGAAATAAATAAAGAAAGCGACGGGAACATATTGCATCGGAAAGTAGTAAACTACCTAAATGCCAATCAAATTAAATGTTAACGATTCCAATATTCTCGTAAATGGACCAACGTACAACCACATATCGCTCGTTTACAATAAGAATGACGCAACTACGCGTGTACATCTAATGTTCGAGACTTAGAGCTACCACATATATCAAAAGTCGTGTGGTTTTGTGATAAACTGTCGAGTTCGTGATTTCGTTACTTTTGAAGATACTATATCATTATTTAATAGTTTACACAGGTAAATTTTAGATTTTGACTCTTCCGGTTGCTTCACTCTTACAGCAAATGACCGATGGATATAATTCTATACACGGTTTATGTTAAGGATAAATATATTACTGTATGAATGTTACAAGAAAGAAAAAGATATAAACGAAATCTACATACATATATATATATGTATATATGTATATATGTATATATATATATACACACACGTACAGACATCTATATGTATACATGGTAAAAGTATCAGATTACGTGTTGCAGTGCTTTTTTTAGAAATTGAAAGATAAGGGTAGAAATGGGGAACAAATGGGTGTTGGATAAATGTATGGGTAGATCGTGGGTGATAGGGAAAGTGGAGTCAGCTGATGGGAACAAAGTTGAGACGTGGGGTATCAGGGTATTATTCCAAAATTTTCTCAATTTCTAAATAAAAACAGTTTGCGACACTTCGTGGGAGATTACAACGTATGTAGGGTGACTGTACAAAATATCGCCAGGCAAAAGTTAAATCGCTGTCAATTGAATAATAATTGATATTTTTGCATGCAGTTTGCTTCAAAGTAAAGAGCAATTATTCATCTTTCATGTAGCATAAGTTAGAATCGTTGAAACCCACAAATTTTGAATTAGGAATTAAAAAACGCAAGACATGCAAAAATCGAGTCCTGAAAAAAGTGTACCTGATATCGCCAACTCAAAAAATATTGATTAATTCATGATTAATTCATGTATATATGAGTTTTTAAAGTCATTGTCACTCGTGCTTTTATTATTTCTTGCTCTATAAATGTTTTTTTATCCATCTTTGACTTTATTTTTATTAGAAAAATATAGAAATTTAAAAATATAGATTTTTAAAATATTTTATTTTTTATGTTCCGATGTACATATTGGACAAATAAAGTTTATTTCGAGTGCCCCGCACATTTCCTGACCCCAACTATAAAAAACATTACATCGAAACCATTGTTCTCCGATAGGCGGTATTGAGAACACGCATACTGCTTAAAGAAAAACATTATTTACATTACGAAAAATATTTGAATCGATTACAGTCCTTAAGTACATCATTAATTCGGTTTTTCTAGTAGATATTCTTGCATTTACGGAATTATTAGACTTACCTTCTCCGAATGTGATGTGAAATTGTGGCAGTCCAATAAATTTTTACACCATTAAGATTCACTAAAATACTTCTCTTTCTCTAATTGTTGAACACATGATGCTGCAATTACAGTATATCTTCCTACATATGTTTAGGTACTAACTCAGTGTATAACCGATAAATTTTAGAGCTTACTTTGCGAGATATAGCGGGTGGCGATATTAGGTACAGTCACCCTATGTATTACTCGTATTGCAATTATCGGTGAAAAATAATAATCTATTTTCATTCCATTGTTCGCGATATTAAACGTTACACCAGTGTTGCCAACTCAGATTGTTGAAAATCCGTAGAGAAAAGTTCAACATTCCGTAGAGTTCCGTAGATCCCCCTTTGAAAAATCCGTAGATCTACGGATTTTCTTCGTAAGTGTTAATTATTACATGTATGAAAGAAGTTAATTCCCTTGCTCGTGGAAACCGTCCTTTACCAAATTCTTTCTAGAAATCTTATATTTCGACCCTCCCCTAACATCCTCAAACCAATTGTCACAACAAAAATTCAGAAATTACGAAAAAAGTTCACGTGCAAAAGTTGTGAAATCGACTTTTACTAATTCCATTTCAGTACACGAGCTTTTCCCAAAAATAATGTTTCCCCGAAAGTTTCACATGCAAAGATTCTGAAATCAACTTTGCTAATTCCTATTGTACTCGTTCAAAATACAGGGTAGTAGAACTAGAAAATAATAGCTTGAATTCCAGCGATCAAGTGTGGTGAAAAGCTCTTGCATTGAAGTGGAATTTAGCGACCGGCAGTAAATCGGCGGTTTAGATCGTAAAATCAATGGGTCAAATTAAACAGTAAATGATTTCTTTAATCAGAATCAGGATCTTTTGCTTTATCAATTAACTCATGAAAAAGGTAAAAAATCCGTAGATTTCAGTTTACAAACCGTAGATCCGTAGATAAAATAAAAAATCTACGGAAAAATCCGTAGAGTTGGTAACACTGCGTTACACAGACATAGTACACACAAGAAAAACTACTGTTTTGGAATTCATTGCATTTCAGCGTCATATTAAATCTAACAAGGCACGGATCTTCACGTATCGATTACGCACGATTTAAACTAAATCCCATGCAAAATATTCGAGGAGCTTGAAAATATGGTGTTTGAAGTAGGTAATCATTATAATATATTAAAATTGCAAATTGGAAAATCCGCGATAATGCATAATAATTAGTTTAACTGCCGCGTGAAAGGTGTTCGCGTGCAACGCGAGTGATCGAGTTCAGTTTTAGGTATCCGTTATACACATGCATCCATCCCCGTTCCCCTAACACAGAATTCCAGCGAATCGCCGAATGCATTATATTGGATTTCGGAACCGCAAATTTAATAGGAACCTGAGCAAGGACGTACGAAAATAGGTAACACATACCAATTGTTGATTTAATTGGGAAATCTGACCCGGTTTGACTGCAACACTCTATCACACTGTACAGAAAGACATCTATGTTACCGATGTGTCTACTTATAAGGATCTCGCCTAACTATTTAATCCAACCCCGCACGTTTCTTTTATTTGGCGGTGCGAAGAAACTACGATTACCCCAACTGGATTCTCTATCGACGAAAAATATTATTGTATATTATATTATATTTGGAAAATAATAAATGGATAACGTATCTCAATATTCGCGTTTCATTTCAACTGAAATTAGGTCCAATCTAAAACCGCCAAACTGCACGACAAGCATCAAATTCTTTCTATTTCCGTTACCTTTCATACAGCGCAGGAAACTACTCGACTCCTTTCCTCTTGCGAGCGAAGTTAATTAAAACTTCGATATTCTTTACATCCGTCTGCAACGCTATGAAACTAAAACGTACCGAATTTAAACAATATTTCTCTTAACACGATCCGGCAAATCAAACCACCTGCGCTGAACTACACTCGAAGCATGCAACTCCCTCTAGAGATGTCGCTTTTAAAATCGAAAGCACGAGTTGGTGCGCATGTATGCATTCACTACTCCATATATACGAACAGCTCACGTTATATAATGGTGGACGTATAGAGCCACATTTGTCGATCTTGCTTTTGGATTAAGCATCGTTGAATGCCTGTAACGATGTCTGTTAGTAGAATAATTGTAAGTAATTCCGCCTGGCCATTTATTACCGTCTTCTACTTCCAACGAGTTATATCACGTTGCCTGACTTGATAGTATTGATTCGTTAATGATGGAACATAATCGTGTGACAACCTACTTGCCGAATTGATGGAATGAAAACATTCACGCCTCGGTCTACAGATTATTGCATGAAAGTAATAGAGCTCGATCCTTTTTCTAGGTGCGGTCATTCTCCTCCAGCTCTGCTGTACAGCAGATGGTCAAGGTGCGCCTTTTAAATATATATTTAATACAAAATTATATAACTCGCGAAGATGAAACCGTGTTCTCCGATTCACGGAATATTTTCTAATAGCCCCCGATCCAAGTCTTTGGATTAGAAGGACGCTACGCTGTGGCGCTTTACTCTGCAGCGACGAAACAGAAGTCACTGCAAAATGTTGAGAAAGATCTAATCAAATTCCAAGTATGTAATTCCGAGTTTACTACCGAATGAATTTCGATGCTTAAAAATTAACTGCGTCTGTGATAAATCGAGATTTTGCTTGTCGCATTAGGATCTCATGAAAAAGGATCAAAAGCTGAATGAATTTGTCAGGGACCCGTCGACAAAGCGGAAGGCGAAGGTGGAGGCGCTTAAATCGATCTGCAACAAGATCAGTTTGTCTAAAGAAACATCGAATCTGCTGGGCCTGCTCGCAGAAAACGGTCGACTTGCGAAATTGAACACTGTGATCAATACGTTCAAATTATTACTGGCTGCCAGCAAAGGTGAGGTTGTTTGCGAAGTAATTAGCGCGAAACCACTCGATGCCGAAATGAAGACTAAGCTCGAAGGAGCCTTAAAGGGATTCTTAAGTAAAGGCCAAACTATTCAGCTTAGCACAAAGGTTGATCCTTCTCTTATCGGAGGCATGATTGTATCGATAGGTGATAAATACGTAGACATGAGTGTTGCCACTAAAATTAAAAAGTATAGCGAGATCATTAAAGCTGCAGCATGATCACTTTTTATAACATTCAGTACAGTAAAGAATGAAGTACTCGTATAGGCATTCACGAGTAGAATGTACATCATTGAACAATAAATTATTCCAAATTCAATTATGCTCATTAAACTAGTGTTTCTCTCTTTCCATTCGTCCCTTTTACACGTAAGGTACATTTATTTTATTGTTTCTATGGACGTCTAATAAAAATGAAAAACCAAGGCCAACTGTTCTGTTGTGCGAAAACTTCTATTAACATTAATAGAAGAGAGTTTATTTGCAATTACGTTATGCATAAGCTATTACAGTTGAAAATTAAACACACGTTTGCGAGGATTTCTATCAACATTTATATTATAATCAAAATACATATTGCCGATGCTTTCGTTACAACTGTTAAAAAATGGCGTACTTAATGGAATACCGATGAATGACGATGAATTCATAAAAACAATGCACTCGTATGTCGTTTTAAAATGTATAACAATACACATATAATACTTTTCCACAATAAATCTTAAAAAAGAAAAGATTTAAACACATAATCACAATTTGTTTCCTGCAAGAACACTTGCACTGTTTAAAATACTACAAAAAAGGACAATTATACCATATTATGATATATGATCTAAATAAAAATTGACTTTGCAATTAATAATTACGAAAAAATATGCATGTCCATACTAACGAGAAGTACTCGTTGAACATTTTGTAACTTTCTTCCCGATTGCAATCGGATTACAGTAAACTCTCGCTATGGGCTCGCGTCGAACGCTCAACGATTGGGCGTCGACGATTCCGAGCTGCGAGAGAGAGAGAGACAGAGCGTAGGCACGTGAAAGACGAAGCGAGACAGAGTATAATACTTTCCCTCTTTCGGAGCAGGCAGAACGACTCTTTCGTCCCTTCTCGCTCGCTCTCGACCGAATGGCTCCAAGAAGTGGTGAGGATAGCAACGAGCTCTTAACGGAAACAGTTGAATTGAGCCCATAGCGACTCTTCACTGTAATACGAAAAGTTTAATCGTTACATTAAAATTTGACTAGAAGGTATGTTGTATAAACAAAATTCTCGTTTCGTGTTTAAAAATGCGCACAATAAAAGACCTTTGCTCCAATCGCGAAGTAAACTATACTCATTACCCAGATGTGCAAAGAAAGTGAAGGCACATCTTTATAGAACTTCTTACCTATATGCTATCAATTAAAATCAAAGTAACTCTAACGCGAAATAGTTTTGCTTTTTCAATATGATCTTACATTTCAACTGAAGGTATGTTAGTGTTTTCCACTAGGACCCAATCTTCCTCCTCAATCGTGGGTGGCATTATAGATTCCTTTGATAAAACTGAAACCGCCAACATTTAAGCAAGTCCAAGCGTATACGAATAATCAGGCACGCCAATTAACTTACACTTACTATGAAATTGGACTTCTAATTCATGCCTATCCATATCTGCTGTGTATGGCATCCTCGCATCTACATAATTACTCTGCAACGAAGGGTAGTTTAATTTATCTCGTAGAATCCTCTTTCTGCATTCACCTAAATCCTCCAACTTTTTCAACTCCGTTCGGTAACTAACATCATCATCCCCAGACTCAGTTTCCGTATGATCGCTATGCTCGTTGTATTCCTCCAGATCATCATCTTTCTCTTCCCTCGAGGTATCATTGGAATGTGTCTTACAGCTAATATACCTAATTGTGTCGATACACTGAGACACGTTGGAATTAGTAGCAGTAATTTGACTGTTTGTCATGTACTTTGATAAATCAAAGTCCAAGACGTCGGCTAAAAGCTTCTCTTTGTTTTCAACATCGCGTTGAATCGATTCCAGATTCCTGTCTGTTTTCAATATGAAATCGTCATCGATACTTAATGTTAGTAGAGATGAATGGGTCGTCTTTGCGTCATTGGCGTTGATCTGATCCTTGTCCAGGGCAGGCAAGTCATCGACATCAGGCACCGACGAACAATTCTCATTCCCATTTGTAACTCTATTACGCGACTTTTTAATCTTCCTTTCTGGAGTGAAGACGACGTCTTCGAATTCTTGTTGACCAATTTTCTGGAATATTTGCTTCCTTTCGTTGTATTTTTCGTTTTGGTCGATACCGTTTGTTTTACAGGCATCGTTCTGTTCTGTTGCCCTGCTAGTATCCACTGTTAAAGAAGTATTTAGGTTTATTGTCGCTGTAGATGGTATTTCCACAGCTTCTTCGGCATGCACAATTGAAGTTGCATCGGCGTCAGCTGTGACAATTGGTACAATACTGAAATGTAATATTCAATTTAGAATGGGTTGTTTACATGCTGATAAAAAATGAAACTTGATCATTTTAACACCTTACCCTACAGATTGAATGATGTTAGTTGGGTTAATTTTGTGAAAAGACATAGCCGGCACTATCGCGCTTTCTTTCAGCTTGGAAGTTAGTTCTAGTATACCATTGGTAACAGGTTTGCTCATTTCAGCAAACGATGATAGTGAATCCGGTGTATTGTTTATTTCTAAAAGTTTAATCATTCTTAAATCTTGGAGAGAAGATGCAGGAAAACATTTACAGAGAAAATATCTACCTGGCATGAACATGTCAGTTTCGGGATAATACGCGATACGTATAATGTTCCTCTCTCCTTCCAAAACAAATATTTCATCTTTAGTGCAAGCAACATCAGTAACGCGCCGCAAGTCTGTTATAATAGACGTTATAGCAATAGTTTGGGGATTTACTACATATATAATATCGTCGCTGTATGTTACTAGTAAATCATCACAGAACGGTAAAATAACACCAAACGTGGGCTCCCCTCGATTATTCTTAGAACTCTCTGGTGCTGGATTTAGAAGTTCAACTTCTGTATGACCGGATCGTATAGCATCCTGAATAATACATTTAACGGTGATAACTGATGAAACTGAATTTAAAATAATACACTTCTACACAAACCTTAAAGATAAGTGTTTTCAACACAGTTCCAATTTTATCAGCTTGCCATAAACGTAGGCCAGGCCTGCTAGCATAGATTACTAAATCCTGTCCACAGTTTTGCCGAGAACCGAATACAGCTCCCAGCTTTCCTAATCTGAAATGTTTAATCATTGGAGGAATGCTTCGATTTTACCGTTACAAATTATTCCTTATAAATATCAATACTAACATTTTACGTTCTTTCTGACCAACTTGTGTTACTTTTCCGTTCTCGTTCCTATTTACTAGTATTGTACGCAATATTGTCGAAACCAACAATGATCCTTGCTGATAACTAAGCTGCACCACGGCATACTTTTCGTTTAGTAACTCCGACGACTTGCTCAAGTGCTATCGAAAGATTGCCATAGATGTTTATTATGAAAAGTTGTAAAGGAGTAAGTTTATTCTCTATTACATACCATGTAGAAATCAATTTCAGTCAGTACTACTAAACCATCCTGATCCCCGCTAAATAATTTCATACCATTTTTAGACCATTCGACTGTCGTTACGGCGCTGTTATGCAAACCGCTGATACTGTATCTTTCTACTTGTTTCTTCTGTTTTGGTTTCAAGCTATCTGGCAAGGAATCTGGTGGATTCTTGGGTATTTGAAACACAGTTACAACACCATGTTCGTTACCAGCAGCAACCATATAATCCACAGTCGATATTACTTGAATGCACGTGATTTTTGAATTAACATTCTGGGGAAATAAAGCATCGTCAGATGTTGAACACAAAGTGACCAATGGATCGTACGATCGTTTTGAATATTACCTCGCATCTAAGCCTTTGTAAATCCTGCTTCTCTCTGTTAAACCAATACACTAATCCATGGTTAGTTCCAATGGCTATAAATTCAGGCACAGCGTCGACACAGGTAAAGTTGATGTTATGCGTGAACAGTCCGTTCTGAATTTTAGCTGGTATCTGCTGCAGTAGCATCGCGAGGGGAGCCCATTCTCTTAAAGGGCCACCATCTTCGCACATAGGTGTTGTCATTGTAAGTGCTATATTCAGAATATTGAAATTCCATATTGTGTGTTAATCGCGTTTCAGAAATTACACGAAATGCGGTGTACGGTTTATGTGCTACTTAAGAATACTCGTACTATATGTGAATAATTCGTAAATAAATTGTTTACGGATCTCCATAACTGTTCTGTCGAATTGCATCGCACTTTGCAATTTGTCAGTGATAAACTGCATTGTAGCATAATGATACTCGCGGATAGACGGAAACAGTTATTTACGATACAGTCATCAAAACAAATATATCACGAAGTATATCAAATTACCTAGTTATTGACTGAACGCGATTCGTAGAAAGTGTTACAATATCATCGAGTTACATCTTTCCCGTCAGGCTGCGTAAAATAATATTCTTCGAATAAACATTGCAATACTTTATCCAATATCGTTTGACACTTCGGCAATCTGCATTCGCGATATATCTATGTGCACGCCTTCAGTAACCATAAACCACGTCATGTATAGAATAGGTGCATTTATGTTGTCGTTGCACCTCGTTGCACTTTATAGATTTTATTATTTTTACAGTTCACCTTTTACACGATGCATGTGTAATATAAATTTGTTCGTTGCAGTGTAGGAACAAAAATATACTGTATTGATATTCCATGAATTAAAAGAAAATATTTTGCTCGGGATGCAAAATTTCAGGAAATGTATACCTAATACGAAAACGTCGAAAACTTATGTCCACTAGCTTTTTGTATAATTAGGAGATAAAGTTTAATTCATTGTTTAATACTGTGCGTTCGCGTATAAATGTTTCCGATTGAGAAAAACACCAGAAAAACAATTACATTTTAGTGCGCGGCGTTGTAATGGAGGCGCGGATAGAGCGCCACCAACGGATGCTACGAGTTTCGAGCAAACTGAGACTCGTGCAATTTCTGCTGTCACTCTGTGAAATTAAATTCAAAATCAAAAAAATAGGTAGGATTAAAATGAAACATTTGAACAAGTTTAGCGGCAAAGGAGCGATTTTTTAATTTATACCTTTCGGGGGTTTGTTGCACTTACTTAAAGAGCAAACATTGTTTCCGAGCCCAAGCACAATCGGATTCTGTTACCACATTCACGACGAACTCCAACATTACCAGTGTAATATCGAAATATTATCTGCGGAGATATTTTGATATTTCAAAATGAAAATTTTCTTGTAACTTCGTAAAATTATATAATGTGCATTCGTACAAAACATAATCATCCAATACAAGTTTAGTTTCTTGCTTTAAGTATCTATTACGCGTGGCAGTAACAATCAAATTTATATTACTTTTAATGCTATACACACGACTTCAATAATCAACAAAAAAAAATTGCAACTTTTAACCATAGGGATCGGAGTACTAACAGTGGATTCTATATTAAGACGTTCGAAACGTAATTTGCTACATTTAACTTCTATGTAAGGAATCGTAGAGAATAATTTAAGGGAAATTTGTTTCATATATAAAACGATTAATTGACCGACCTGTACAAACGATATCGCTATCAGCTTTCTTCCATAACAAAACCCAAACAATTGACTTTCGCACAACATTAGGAGAATGTGGGACTTACTAACGGGATCGCACGTGAAATCATTATGAAATGAATTTAATTTAAACATTATACAGCCGATGACAAAAGTGTAATGCTTCCATTCTTACTGCCTGACTGGTTGTAAACTGTTATTCTTTTACAAGTATCTTATAATTATAATAATAGTATAATATTAATATTATATCAGACAGATTCACACAACGTTCGCAGTATGAAAAGTGATTTTTTTTCTTTATATATATTTTTTTTTTGCTTCTTTTACGTTCTTTTCTGCTAATGTTTACGCTCCCCAATGACTAATACATGTAGCGCAAATACTTGGTAAATCGTTTCCGTTTAAAAGTGAAAAAATGTGTAAAAACGTGAACCTTCGATGCGACGACGGTATAGAGCATTATTCTGGGGAAGGGAATTTGCGTATTGTTTTTCACTTAATTTTTTTCTCATTAATATTAATAAATTTTGGATTCGCTGAAATACTCCTAATTCCTGTCGGTGGCTCGGAGCTTCTCTTCAACAGCTTCCTCGGAAGCCTCTGATAGGTCTGTTGCCTGTATGTACTTTTGCACGCCGACCAAAGACTTTTTCAAAGCGTCGAAAGAACTCGAGTACAACATCTTCTTCTTGACTTTGGCCGTGTCAGGACACCACGACATCAAGAACAATTTCTGTTTCTTGGAAGCCTGGAACATAACGAGCACTGCGTGAATATCCATGCCAGTGGTAGAAATACGATCTTTACATAACGCTGTATCGAAAATAGTGGATGCGTTACCTCAGAAGTACCCTGACACTGATGAGTGTACTCGAAATCGTAGAGGCCATAGCGACACTCCCCGGTACCGCCTTTCTGCAAATCTTCGAGAAAGTTGTCGTAAGCCGCGTCGCGAGGTCCGATCACTTCAACGTCGATTTGCTTCTCGTCCTTAATGTAGAAGATTACATATCGATGCTTTTTGTCTTTTTTAATCTCCTCGTACGTCGTCTTACAAACGTCGGCCACTGTTACTCCAGATGCCTAAACAAACAGAACCGGGCGACGGTTATTAATAAAATTTTATTCACTCTGGTTATTAATAAGATCGTGACATACAGTAAACATTTAGTACATGTACAACAAGGAATTTACTTCTAGTGGAAAAAGCAGTTACTAGAAGATTTCAAGTGACAAGCAATCCTTGCCGATACCGTGAAGATAAATCAAGTCTAATACTGAGTCCCAATGTTGCATAACGATTGGATAAGAACTTTGTTTATTAAACTTAATCGCACCTGTTGAAACCGATATCGGTGACAAGAGACTGACAACTCAGCACGATTCATAGAAGGCGTATCACTAAACTCTATCGCATTAATTCTACCATACTGCTTTGATACTATTAAACTCGGTGGCGAAAAACCACAAAATTAATCAGAATAAACGCAATTAAAGTTAATTAAATAAATTAATTCGCTTAAAGAATTCAAAGATTACAAGGTATCGGTAATCAGCTCGTACCCTTCCCGCCCCCGCCCAATACCAGCTCTCGATCCACCGATCCTTCGTTCTACCGCCGCGCGGGGGAAGATTGTCGAGCGTCGGTCATCTTTCTGCATTGCGATAAAATAGTTGTTGACCGATGGAAAGGGGGGAGGTGGCGAGGAAGGAGGGCCCTGCTAATATCGGCCGCTATCGGTATTACGCGGCGTGTTAGTCTGGCCGTTTAAGCTTATTTCGCGGGCAATCGTAGGGGACGCGTACCGAAATAAAGTCTTCCCACGCACGTATCCGACGCTAAAAGAGATCCCTCGACGTCCATTTCTAAAGTTATCCCCTTACCCGTGGGCACGTGCCATACGGTACACGAAAAAGGGATCCCCCGTTCGCCGGCGTGCGTTTCTTCCACTCTGTGAAATTTTGTGAAATACGACCATGACACCACGACGCGCCGCGCGATTATTCTCCGGGGAGGAAGGGAGAGGACGCGTGCGCGCACGCCGAAGAGGAAGGAAGACAGTCTTAAAGGGAGGGGTAATGCTACAAATGCACGACACGGCACGCACGGAGTGAAAAGTTCCAAGTGGGATAGTAGTTATTTTTGAAACAGCTTTCGTCTAGGATCAACGCTTTCGGACAGAAAGCGTCTATTCTCTATTCGGATACCAATAAAAGCCCCTCTGCATACCGATGAACGCAAGCACCGACGTCGCGGGAAAGATAGAGGTGCGCGAGGGTATAAACAAGAAACTGCAAAACCGCTAAAATTAGTCGTATAAAACGTAATTCGATATTTAAAGTTTAAAGCGGACCGTTTGCCAGCACACGCGCCCCTCCGAACGCTCTAAATTCTGTCATTCATTGAAATACATGATTTTACGTATGTAGGGTGGTTGAGGGGACTGAAAGGGTGCGCGGCTACTCTTCTAAATTGAAATAGAATTATGGAATTACAATTAAGCGCGGTAGGTAATCGTTGAGTCGAGTATCTATGAATTAAAATTTCGACTGCAAAAAATGACAGCGGAGGAAACGTTTCTACCGGTTGGTAATCGTGTTTCATTGTGAATGCGTTTGAGCAAACGGTCGGAGCTTTGTCTACACTCGAGCATAATGAACGTGTAAGGGTCGATCGGGGTGCAAAAGGGTCCGGACGAAAAGTGGTTGGAGGATAGCCAGTGGATGGAGGATGCAATTCCTCGGTCGATATTCTGGCACGACGGGGGATGCCGGTTAGGGCCAGACTTGGCTCCCTCTAGGGCGTTGTTGTAAACGTCTCTTGTGTGTGGCACAAGGTCAAACGGAAGATGATTCACCGACGAGGAGCGACATGGTCGGTCGTTTGACTGGCAAGTAAACTGGTCGTTTACATGTATGGCTTTACGCGCTATCGCCTGGTCGGTTAATAAAAAGAGAGCGACGGAACACGTACGACCTTTGCCTCGCAACCATGGAAATGCCTTTCGAAAAATAATCATAATTATAGGAATCCGTCTATCGTTTGTAGATAAACGCAGCGTGTGAAATATCAGATTTTATAACTTCCTGACGGGTACCTATTAATTGTGCTAACTTTATTTTCTAAAATTAGTGGAAAAGGAATACTACACGGAGGAAATGTGCGTAATCCTGTGGAACAGTTGGAACGCTGTATCTTTTTTAACGGGTAACGTAGAGTAGAGAAATATGCGCGACAGTGCGAATAAGAAAGAGCGAATGAGATTGACCGTCGCAATGTCGAGGATAATCAGCTTATTCACCACGTTTACGGAGGCGTCAGTGAACTTTGAGAGTCACTGGCCTGCAAGAACCGACCTCCTTACGGGCTCATTGAATTTTTCCCTCTCTACCAGAACTCCTCTTGTAGTTCACTGTCATCCTCGAGGCTATAGTAAGAAAGAGAGAGAAAGAGGCGGGGAGGGTGGGTTAGTTTCGTAAGGAAACCGAGTTCTTCATTACCAAGGATACAGCATCTGTATCGGTAACTCGCATAAATATTCAAAATTTATTCAGAGAACCGTAGTTACTGCTTGCGCCAGTTTCACATGGTTAAGTCTATGTCGCCAATTTGCCGCAAATGGAACGCGACTATGCTTAATTAATCGTTCCGGAATTTCGATAGATGCGTGACGTGTACAATGAATCACTGCGATCGCCCAATAAATACTTTCGAGGGAAATCCTTTGCCCACGCGATTCGATTTAAAGAGCATCGATAATTCCGAGCAATTAACGACCTAAAAAATAACAACGTCCCCAGCTTGGAGATAATTGCAGCCAATAGATAACACTGATAAACGAAAATGGCAGAAGGAAATTGTTCCGCAGCGCAATAGATAAATCTTCAAATAAACCACTAGAGTTACGTACTCTTCGCACACACACGAGTTTATTTCACACTTGTATACACAATTGCAAAATTTTTTAACAAAAAACGAAACGAGGGGCAGGCGGTTAAAGGTGGCAATGAGGTAAAATGGTACTCGAAGAGATAAAATTTATATCGGAAAGGGGACGGTGTGGGATCGATAATGAAGTTCAATATTTCGACATCTTGCGCGAAGATTGGAAGGCAGTTTCGATCTGGCGTGACTTACGTCCGTTATGTAAATTTTTGGCAATTACGACTCAAATTCGAGGGAATGCTCGAGCTCACGACAAAATTGCACAACGATAACAGTACTCGAACGTATTTCGCAGCGTGCAACGAGATTCACGTCAAATATATGGAACAAAAGGGAGCAGGTCTCCTTAATTCGCTCGACCGTTAAAAAAAAATCGTGCGAGAAGAGTTTGCTGCGCTTATTTCTGCTTTCGCGATAGCAGATTGCAAAGTTCGAATTGAATTGAACAGTCAGCACTGTGTTATACACATGCGATGCGAAGAAATAAGATGATTAATTGTCGAAAGTATTACGATCAGGGAGGGGAGGGGGGACGTTGCTCCCCTATGCGAGAAACGAAGGACCCGTTCGATCCTTGTGTAATTAAATACCACGACACTGGGAGAGAGAATTCACAGAGATGATTGCCATGCGACGCGATAAGTTACAACACAACAGGGAGCTTCAACTGTTCGGCGACGGAGCGAATTTTTATCTCCCGTCACCGATCACAGTTGTTCTCTCCAGTCTCTGGCTGTCGTATCGCGAAACTGGGAATGAATCATCCGCTTCCTGGAAGCAAAGGAACCGCGATTGGCACGTAAAAGAGCGCCTACGTGCGAGCAGTGCCGAGTAGTCCTCTCCTCGGCTCGTTGCTAAAAGAGCATGAAAATCAATGAACGCAGACGATCCCGAATGGTACGGTTCGGAATAAGGAAATCGATGGATCAGCTTGGCGAAAGTAGAAAGCGATCGTTCTCGCGGCGTATTGCCGGGACAGAAATGGCGACCGGCGCGTCTGCTTCGGCCATAACCACAAAGTAACCCGTCCCATCCCGTACCGGTTCCCGGAGGTTCGTTGACATTTTTCGGAGGGCGGATACATGCACAGTATGATATTTACCATTTCGTGATGCCGTAGCCGGTGAGAAGAATCACGTAAACAAGCACTTTTAACCTACACTTTCACGGGAGCCTTGGTTCTGATGGAACTGAATAGGCGCAGTGTCCAGTCGCGGGGGTCGCGGCTCACGAACGAACGAACGAGCGAACAGAACGAACGGGAAGGGAGGCTCCCTCTCAGCCAGCTTTCTGCGAATCCTGTATCCCTACGCCTGCGCGCGCGCACTTCTGATTAACTCTGCCTTGATTGGCCGGTCTGTGGCTAACGAGAACTCCGCGATTCAATTTATGTGCGTATTTCACGAAAAAATGTCGTTAACTAATCGCGCATCGCGGCAGTCTCGTTCTTTTTCACGGTAAACCGATGGATTCAGTTTGCGCCAGCGTGAATTTTATTTCCAAGCCGGTAGCATCGGTTGCAGTGCGCAAGCGTTGTGCGACGCGGTCATGCCGGCCGTTTGTAATACTTTCAATTTCGGCTAGAATACGATTCCCTTATGGATTACCTTAAGGATCAGGTAGTTAGGTGAGATGTTTGATAAGTTGGAACGGTTTTTGGACCGGTTTCATCAGCAATGACATGTAATTTACGAGAATTAATCATCGATGCGACCTGCCGGTCACGCTAGCCAATCATCGCAAAGGACGTGGGGAAATTACCTTATATGGGCAGCGGCATGCAAGCGACCGCATACAGACGTCGCGCGTCGTTCCGTGCGCATGCTGCATATTTTGCGTGCGCACGACGCGCACTTAGTTGACAGTTTTAAAACACACCGAACCGCGATAGCGCAATATTGGACGGATGGTAATTACGAGAACACTCTATCGGTAAATGATTTAAAATATCTCTGACGCGCATACTTTCCTTTCTACTTGCACCATTTAAGGACTTCTATATTATTCAAATAAGAATGAGATTTAACTCGATGCTGAGTGGTAGAGGTACAATCTGTCATCGATGTACTTTAGCTTTTTCAGTATTATAGAATCGAAGAATTTATAAATCACATTGAAATATTCGCATAAATATATTTTACCTCGAATATGACAAAATATGATTAAACACAATTTGGTATAGGCATGAAATACGAGATATAGTAATATGTTGAGTTCGAAGTCAGTGGCGGATTCAGGAGCCTTTCTTGGAGGGGGCGAAATATGTAAAAGTACATAAGTACATTTTTTAACCTTCTTTTACAAGATTTAAAATTTACTTGTAATTTATATTTTAATATCTCTATCTGATACTATAGCCTAAATAATTAAATTCGCATTAATTATTTATATAGAATAGTACACAATGTCATAATATTTTTCTATTTTATTACTCATGGTGGGAGGGGGGGGGGCGTTCACCCCTCTCTGGATCCGCCCTTGTTCGAAGTGGTGTGGAGTACAAGTAGAATGTCATTGTAATACTGTTATCACTTATACAGCTTAAAAGTATATCTAATACATTCAATGATTATTTTTCTATATAACTAGTTGCTTCCTTATACATTCTTTAATTAAATTAATAGTCAGATTGTTGCTCTATACGCGATACAACTAAAATAGTGAACAATGTTACAGTCGTATAACGAACTATACATTAAGAGACACAAGGAACGATTAACGAGAGAAATGATGTATTTTTATATAATTCAAACCAATGAAGCTCTTATCTCCTAAAAAATATAACGTTTAAGATTCCCATTGCGTAAATAAAAGTATGAATTTCTCTACAGCTTTTTAATGATATACTGTCTAGATACATGTATGTACAATTTTGGCAAATTTGTAGATAATGGCAAACACATGCTTCATTCTGACAATATATTCTAATTAGCATTCTGTATAAATATATGAGTAAGCATCGATTATATTTATGAATTATCATATCTAATATGTATCGACATCTTGGATAAATAAAATTTCACACTGAAATTCTATATTATCCAATAAATATATACTTGTTTATTTTGCCGTCATTAGATCATGTAAATTAACTTCGTATAAGTATAAAGAAATCCATATCCTTTTATTTTAGAGTATAAAATTCTATTTATTCAAGATATCATATTTATGATCACATAATAAAAAAAACGGTCTAGTACACGGGTACAGTACACAGAAAAGAATACCTAATTCTCTTTAGATATTAGTAAAATTCATATTACCACAATATAATTATTAAATATCTATTCAACTTGCTACAGAGTGAACTTAACAATAATTATCGGATTAACTAGACGAAAGAAAAAGTATACATCTAAAAATATCGTGTTTGTCATTGTTTCATATATATATATATATATGAAAGAATTTAGCCATTTAAATTATTTGAATTGTTTAGGGAGTATGTACAAATTTTCGCTTGGGAAACATACTTCGAAGCTTCAATGGCCAAATTATATTGGCGGTAGTTTGTAGTGTATGCAACGCTTGTAAAACACTGCAGACGAATAAAAAAATATCGATAGGTATAATGTTCTTACAATGTTTTCGCACGAAGCAATGAGCCATTAGCATTCTAATAACTAATATCGTCGCACAATTCAAATTTCTATAACCTTTGCTTTTTTGCCATATGGCGGCCAGTTTATTGGCAATTAACGTGCGGAACACGGTCAAGTGTCGCGTAGCAACGTACGTAAATCATGATTAGTATATTTATGGTCTATACCGATTGTGGTTAATGAAATCATCTACTCGACATCAATTTCTGTTGAGAAATAAATACTTTTTGCGATATAAGTTTATTATCTTTATGGTGGAGGATGAAAATGTAAATGTATCTCTGATAAAAGATAGAAAACCACATTACTGAAGCAGAAAGACAAATGCAATTACAAAGTTCATAAATAATTCAAATCGTAATACTTTTTCTTTAAGTACTCCTTAACGGTGTTTTTCGAAGAACAAAAAATCTTTTAACGAACATTGAAATTACATTCCTTTGTACAGAATGCAGTAATTATGATCTTGTGAATACAACTATATGGTAGGAACCACCTATATCTTCTCTAAAAAGAGGAGTCATCCTTTATAACAAGAAAGAAAAACCTATTGTTATATGAGAACTATACATAAGCTAGTCTCTCAGCCAACTGTTACAAGATTTTTTTCTTGCTTTTACAATTAACCAGATTTGTTCAAGGACTAATATGCGTCTTTGTAACTACACCATAATGTTTGCAACTCGGCCTTGCAATATTTTCCCGATTATTAAAGCAAACAGAACGTTAGATGAGCCCTCGTTTTTTCTTATAATCTTCCAAGTTCAATGATCGCCGAGGTCCTGTATCTTTAATATTACTAATTGGCTTCGGCAATACACTGACGGGATTGTCTGTAAAAAAAAAAAGATACATTACGTTCCGAATAGATGTTGGAAAAGATTGAATACTGATGCTTTTTCTACAAGACTTACTCGGAATTGGTACTTCCAAATCTATTGTAATATCAAAATCATGAGCGTTAAATAGATCTTCAGTGCTTTGTTTCTTCTTTGTTTCTTGTCCATTTTCTTTTTCATTATTCGCCGCTACCGCATCAGCTTGCTGGGGAGTTGCTTTCTCATTCGCCGGAGCGGTAGATGTGACTTCCTCGTCCTCTGGTTTGTAAACCATTCTTGGTTTTGTGCTTCGTCTGGTAAATGGATCATCTACCTTTTTACCTTTATTAGCTTTAATCTCTTCCTGCGATACGAAACATACATATTAAATTGTATAAAATTAATCAATTGGAATACCTTTAGAATACCGCGAAATCCGTATTATTAAATTACCATAATAGCTTTCTCCGCCTCTTCGACATTCTTTTTCCGGTTACGGTCATTAATGTAAGATATGCTCGATATCGTTGCAGTGCGCATTTTATCAAGTTCGGAAGCTCGTTCTTCAAGCTCGCCCAATTCTTGATTCAATCGAGTAGCGGTTTCATCGTCCCCTCTACAATTAGCTGCGTCCCTTTCCCGCATAAGCTGCGCCTTTTTCATCGCATAATTGTATGGATTTTGTTTGAACCTTTCCTTCTCCCGCACAATCTTCTCTATATCTTCCTCTTTGAACTCGTACACTAAAGCTTCTTTAATGTCTTTTAGTTTATGCTCAACTTCTTCAAACGTAGGCATGGATATCCCTTGCAAAGCGCAGGTTTCCTTCCATTTGAAAAACTCGGATTCGGTGAATTCTTGATTTGATACGAACTCTAATCTAAACACGCGTTCCTGGGCTCCGTGCCTTAGCTTCAACCCTTTGTTCGTCCTCGTCCCGCCAAGCTGATAAATCTTCCCGGTTTCGCAGACACCGCTTATTTCAGCTACTCTATAGACAGGTTTCCCATTGTTGTTTCCAATGCCAATCCTAACGAAACAACCTTGTACTACTCTATCAAAGAAAGGTAGATGCACGAATCTCTCCATTTTATGGCGAGACAATCTAATTTTATTGAGATCCTCCTTGTTACTGACGTATACTGGTTTCTTGGGTTTGGTCTTATTACTAGTGACGGATCTGGAAAGATGTACATTTGATAATAATCAACCGAGCTGCCATTTTTTATTAAAAAAAATAGTAGACACTGACTTCTTATCGTTGTCGGAATCAGAGTCCCTGCTGTCACTCGAAGACGATCTACGATGAGACGATGGCTTTGCAGTTTCTTCATCTTCGCCACTGTCCGACGAGCCACTATCATCGGAATAGATATCGGATGCTTTAAGCTTCGTTTTGTTTGCACCCCCTTTATGATCATCTTCCAATTCTTCCTCTTCGATGTCTTTTGATTGTTGCTGCTGTTGCTCTATCCTCTGTTTCTCTTTCTCCTCTGATAAAATGGGTATAACGTATATATGAAGATGGATAAGCTTTAAATGAAAGTGTGTGAGAGTGCAATTTCTTTGATACTTTACCTCTTTCTTTTTTCTCTTCTCTTCTGGCCTTCAGGAGAGACATTGCATGGAATTTCTTATCTTGCTTCTCCTCTATTGTCTTCTTACGATCTTTGCTACGTTCTTTAGGATCCGGTGCTCTATCGACTTTCCTTTCTTCCGCGCTCTTCTCTTTCTTCCTTGATTCCTTCTGCTTTTTCATTTCCTGCTTCCTTGCCATTCTCAATTTCTTCTCAATCTCGAATCTTGTTTTCATGATTTCACGCTGTTCGATGCGTTTAAAGATCTCCTGTTCGCGCTCTTTCTCCGTCATTTGAGCAAGCCTTGCCTGATCTTCGGCATCCCCCATTAACTTATCATCGTAGCCGTCATTAAATTCCTCTTGGCTGAAATCGGAAACACTGGCATCCGAATCTGAAACCTCGCCTGCGAATACAAATTATTTCTTAGCTTCGTACAACTGCAAGGTACATGTAGCATTTTGCATATCGATTTTGCATTTCAGCGCAAACTATTTACCTTCTTCCGGTTCAGAGACCTTCTCGGGTTCCTTTTCACTGGTGCTCTCCTCGCTGCTAGACTTTGTCATCTTTCGTTTATTTCGTTTCGTTGGCACTTTCTTTTTCTTATTTTTACCAGCCTTTGCACCCCAATCGTCGTCCGAATCTGATGTATCTGAATCATCCTGTTTGCCGTCCTTTTTAGCAGTTCCATTGTCTTCGTTCGATTGGGAGTCATCCTGAGTCTTGCCTTTCTTCTTCTTAGCAAGCGATAATAAGTCCTAACACGAAGGAGAACCATGCGATTAAACATCGGATGCTTCCGATCCATTGAAAAATCTATGAAAACGTACAAGCCAAACGAGATTGCCGCGAGCATAAATGTTTTATAGTTTCCCGCGTATTCGAACATGGAACGACTGCTCTTCAGAAATGAAGAGTATACATGTGTGAAGCACTGGAAACTTAAACGTGCATCATCTAGTAGCGTGAACAGGTTATGTAAAATAATCTTCCCGCGTACACCGTTCCCCGCGATACGATTCGATAAATGCGGCATTATTATTGAAATCAGCTCACTCGATTTTCAAAGCGTGAAAAACGAGTGGGAGAAAACGGAAAGCAGGAGGGTATACAGCATGAGATTTTTATGGTAAGGTTATATCATTTACATTATCCAAATCCGAACCACTTTCCGACGCACTGCCGCTACTATCAGAATCTATAAGGGCCTGATTCTTTCTCTTTGGCATCGTCACGAAAGTTTGCACACGGAGATCGTGGAAATTGCACGCCCTCCTAACAAAGACAAATCTAACGTCATGCAAGATATACAATAAACTAGGAAGACCGCGTAGAACAACCCAAGGCGTTAAACATCAACGCCGACACAGTAGCGGTACCGCGCGCCATTCCGGTTTCATCAACCTAGTTTTAAACATCAACTATTCATTTTACGTCCCGTTATATACGATTATTCCGCATATAAATCGGCAATGAACGGCACAGAAGACGCTGGTATCGCGAAATTCCGTTTCTCTGTCATAATTAACGAATCCTCGTTACAACTCGCGCGAAGATTCCGCGGGTGTCCGGTTCCCGGGCCAGGGACATTCTCCTTCGCGCATTGGCAACCGTGGATGTTGAATGTTGACACTTTTTGCCGTCAATGGCGTACGTTAGACGCACCTGTGTCGATGTGTCAGAGAAATTTTCTACTATATTGGATTTTGTATGACGTTACCGTCTAGCAGTGAGATGTAATTATAGGAGTGGCATTTACGAATTAATTGTAATAGGTAGTAGTGTCGTAGAGAATCTGAGCATTCTAATTACGGATGTTTAAAATTAGAATGCTCAATGGCTGTGAATATGGAAGTAGAAAAGAACACATCCAAGGAGGTTGACACTCAGCTTTTGGCGAGCAATTCGATGCAATTTAATGATGACATTCGAAACGACGTCGAAAACGTCCGGGATCTCGGGGATCAATTTTCGCCTCTCGGGAATAAAACGATCGATGGCGAGAAATGCGGCCGCACCGTTATATACAGGCGACTCGAAGATCCTGACATTTACGCGAAGGCTCTGCCCGATAATCGGTTATCGAGCAATGAGAAAGAAGAGGAATGTATCGGAAGTAAAGAGAAAGGAAAGGAATCGTCGAACATCAGAAAAGTTTCTAAGAATCACTGCAACAACCAACGATCAGAGGTAACGCCAGAAAATTCCACCGATGGCTGTGTATCACAAGCTCCGTTAGCTTTTACAATTGACTTTGGCAACAAGGAGATGGATACGACCAAGTATCAAAATTTATTCGAAAGATACAACGCCAGGCATAAACGAAATCTTTCTATGTCGAAGGTAGATACCTTTATTTCTTTCAAATTGAAGTGTAGAATTAAGTGGATATCTTGCGATGCAAATGGAATTCATTGTTTTGTGGATGATTTTATGTACGATTTAAAGGGAATGTGCTAAGAGTCGGATGAACTTTTCAGGTAGAAATAAATTCCAAGAAAAGTGGCACGTCATTCTCTTCCAATTTAACGCAGAAGCAAAAGGTTTCTAGTACACATTCCGAGGGGTACTTTAGTAGCGAGGACGACACGAAAAGGAAAACGGATCAGTTATCGGAGAAGCTGAAACAATTGGGTAATATTGCTTGTTTATTTGCGGATGTCGATATTATGGAATTTTGTTGTTTTTTTTTTAACTTTGACTATGGCTTTGGCTTTGACTTTGATGTTCTTTAACATGGGATGCATTTGTTACGCAGATGGGAAATTAAATTTTTTTCATAAGGATCCTTCCTAACATTCGCTAGTAAGACACTTTTAACATTTAGCACAAGTTAATAATTTTGTACAACACATTTAACTTGCAATGTTCGGAATAATCCTTGATTCTTTTGTAACCATCAAAGACCACTTCCTTTTGAGGAACAAATTCTGTATAATGGAAGACTATAGCTGTTAAGTATGAGTCATGATGAAGTCACCTTTACTATGCTTTTTAATATTCCTCTCAAGCACTTCGATACGCTCGCAGTATGTAGGCTGCCGGCATTAATGATTTTAATATCAGATATTAAAATTAAAACTTTAAGCTAAATTAGATTGAAAGATTGTTCAACCATCTTTATTTTACTATTTCATTACGGTATTTTGTATGGTTTATAATCGTGGCAAATTTTGCGCCTTTGTAGGTTCAAAAGTATTTTCTAAACCATCTCAAGGTGTAAAGAAATCTGCCTCCGCTGTGAAAGTATCAAATTTCCAGAATAAACAGGATTCTATGACTAGATCCTTCGAGCAGGCGAAGCAAAGTAAACGTCCGCATAAGAATCTCTCTTTAGAACTCGGTTACACAGAAAGGACGCGCACATCGTACTGGGTGCCCCAGAAGTCTGCTACTATAAACGATTTAAGTCGAATTCAAACAAATAATTACGACGACGATGGCGGTGAGAAATTATACACAAAAAACATTGACCCGGAAGATGATTACGGACATTCGTCTGATAATACCTCTGATAAGGTGTCCAACATCAATTACGCTAGGAATAAAAATATTAATACGAAAGAACACAATTTGTCTAGAGTTAGTTACATGGTGGAAGTAAATCCGGAAGAACCGGCCGACACCGATATAGATACTTTTAATGTTAGTAATGTCGATGGAGGTTCGGATGGCGCGGTTAGCGAAGCGGGCACATATACGGTACACAAAGATTATACCGATGAAGAGAAGGCGAGGATGGATATCGACAAAGTATTCAGCGTTGGCGTTTTAACTGAAGATGAAAACAACGAATCATGTATTCATAGCTTTAAGGTAAACTAATTGTACATTACGTCTTTGTTACGCGGTGCCTTTATTAACAGTTTAAATATGTTTCTTTCGAAGATGTGTGTTTCAAGAGACAACAACACCTGGATATCGGAATGGGCTACTCAAGTAGCGGAACACAATTCTCTTCCACCGGCGATCGGTGGGCCGACCGGGCGTACTCCTCCACTAAGTCCTTCCAAGATACCGTCTCCTATTCATACTAGATCTCAAAGACTGGCTCGCGGTCGCAATGTATGATAGACTCGTGATCGGTGTAATGTTATTACGCGTGTTTATCGGACTTATATGACAATGAACATTTCTAGGAACAAAGCGACAGCAGCTTAGATGCAGAATCGTACTTGCGCATAAAAGAAAGAATCGGTTTAATGTCGAACCAACAAATACTCATTGATTCTGGTGGAGAGTCGGACGACGATACCAGTAACAGTTATCATACGCCTCCGCATAGTTCGCAACGAACGCCAGTACACGGTACTTTGGCAAGACGGGGAAGCTTATCTGAATCTCTTTTTAGAAGGATTAACACCAGCGAGAACAGGAGGAGTATTCGTAAGTATTTGAGTTCAAACAAATCGAAGACTGAAGACGCAAGCGCTGAGCCCAGTAGTCCGTCCAAAGATATGGCTTCGCTTCATTTAGGAAGACGAAGTAGTTCCTTGGACAGGTAAGAAAAGTGATTTTTATGAACGTATATGTAGGGCAATATCCGTGGTTATAGATAATACAGAAATATTCGATTTCTCATGATGCAGGAGAGAATATACATCCGATACAACTGAATCGAACACGTCCAGGAGAAGTAGCGTAAAGTATTATCAAGACGACGATGCTAAATATACCAATAGTCCTGTTTTCAGTCGCCTAAGACCATCTACTCCGAAATTAACCAACAGTCCAATTGTAGCTCGTAAGGCAGTTACAAAGATCGTTAATTCGCCAGTGTTGGAAAGGACTAAGCATTTGGCAAAATCTTCTCCGCAAGCTAAAAACATTGGGTACTTTACTTGCGTCGAAAACAGGTATGCACGTTGACGAGAAGCCAAGAATATCTCTAACGTATAATACTAAACGGTTTCATTTTTTTCTCAAGTCCGTACATGCTAAGGAAATCGAATAGCACGGCAAGTTACGATGAAGGAAGCATTAGCTTTAATAGCAAAGAGAAAACGAACAGTGTACTGCAGAATAGTCCGAATCTCCAACGTAATCTAAGTATCCAAAGATCGTGCAGCAACGCAAATATTAGAAACGTGAAGTCTCAAAGTCATTCGTCTCGCCGCAGTAGCTTTAACAGTAGTGACGTCGACAGAACATCTCCGGGAGGACGATGCCTCGTAGCATCTGACAGCAGCAGCGAAACCGGTGAACAGCAGGTGAAATCATCGGCAGCCGCGATGTCTTCTGGGATTAAATTAAATCGAGCTTTTAGCATAAGAAGAGCTAGGTACTTGTAAAAAAACGGACAGTACGCCAAAAGTAGTTTCGTATTCAATTGCCTGTTTAAAATTATGTTTTACGATATGCATAGATTGAACTGTGAATCTGATACAACGCCAAATACAACTCCCGAGGAAAGACGCAAAAGAGCTACAAGTGAAGTAAAGACAACAGCTTCCGCAAGTAAACAAAGTTATCATAAAAGTCGCGCAAGTAACGCGAATACGCATAGCAAAGAACCCTTGAAAAAGTCCGAGCCTATAAAACCCAGGGCTGTATCTATATCAAGGACCGACAGTACTAGAATCAGCATCAGAGCGCCTAAATCATCTCATGTAAGTGACTTTTGATACCCGCGAACTAATTTACGACATGTATTCACGGTATTTCGTCGTTCGTGACACGATCGTAATATACTTTTAGTATGCTCCCATTACACAGCGGCCCAATCAGAAAGGAATCAAGGATCAGAAGTCTGGCAGAAGTAACTCGACATTAACATCGAAGGAAGTAGAGTTTCAAAATTGGAAAAGGAGAAAAAGTTATGATCCTATGAAAGCAGCTGCCGAGGGCAGGAAGAAATTAGTTGATAACTCGAAGAAACACCACAGCACGGAAGATAGCTCGGGAAAGTAAGTATTAATTTACGAAGTAGCATTAGAAACATTTAAATTAACTTTTGAAATTGTTAATGTGTTTCCAGCCACGATAATTCTGTATTACGGTCAGCAAGTTTTCATGGAACCGGGGGCGCTCTTTCATTAGCGAATGAATGGTCCGACAACGAATTAAACTTTGCTCAGAACGATAATCAAGTACCTCCGCCGTGTAGTCCACAATTGGTACATATATACACGCATTCTACTCAGAAGAAAGCATGCCATTGCCATAAATAATTGTTGAACCTTTGATAAGCAGGAAAGCGACAGTGATCTCGAAACATCTTATTATTTACAAGCAACGCAGAATGTTGTAACCGCCATGTCGGCTCGAATTACAGTCTGTCGTTCACCTTTAGTGGATTCAGATAATGAAAGCGACGAAGACACTAGTCATAGCCTACATAAAAATATATCAAAAACATTGCGCCAGCCTAGCGATACGGAGAGTAGTGATGATCGTCAGCCCAACACACAGACTGCTATCTCGAACACCAAATATAACAGAGCATTTAGGTAAAAGCTTGCAATATCAAACTAACCCCGATGCTATCGATACGCGTGTTCTAAGAATTTATTTGCAGCTTACGCAGAGCAAGATTAGATCTACAACCAACGAAACTACCAACAAATGTAAATAAAAGTAAATCGGTCACGCACGATACTCGGGGGAAGTCAGAATCTGTTACAAGTATTAGTAGAACCGATTCTGGGCGCTTTAGTATGCGATCGAACCGACCTTCGAACGCTGTACGTATTTCTTTCCACGTAGAATACATATAAGCTTCTATGAAGCGTATTTTTAAATCACTCGTTTCACTATTAGGGTCCAAAAGCAAAGCCAAAAGAAGCCAAAAAATCAATGGCGCCGAATGCAAGGGAAATTGAAATGCAAAATTGGAAGCGTCGCAAAAGTTATGATCCCATGAAAGCAGCAATGGAAGGGAAAAAGAAGGCAGGTTTGGCAAAGAAAACCGCGAACTCAAGCCTTTCTCCGAGGTAAGCGGCTGTTTCTATCTGCCGATTCAGGAAATACTGTAAAAGCATTCCGATTTCTTATTAATATGAAAAAGTAATTATTTCACTGTGTTGTTAGGACTGATAGCGATCGATAATCTAATGATAGAGACCATCGATACAAGCAAGTGGTACGAAACAGACTTGTTTGATTTTGCGATGTAGATTTTTTTAAGAGGTACCCCGAATAAACGTAACTTTCAATGTCGTTGCTAGTTCTGGCCTCTTCGGAAAATCATATTGCAACGCTGCTGCTTTTTCGTTTTATTTACTCTTTACATTAATCCATTGCTTATTACAATTTTATAATGCACTATTAATCCATGAGTACTATGGATCCGTCACTATTTCATATAGAAAGTTACGTTGAATATATTCATCTTTTTCTGTTTAATATCCGTATTCATTCTTTACTTCATGAAAGAATTTTCAACTGAATTATGTTTTAGCGGATTCAGCTCTAAAACTGTTTACTCGTAATATACACACTTCTTTATAAACGTGTGAAGCAGAACTTCAGCCTAGTTTGTTGTGGCTTATTATTGTGATACACGGCTAGATTAATTTTTTAAGCCTCGTTTATCGACTGATTTTGTTTGCATGATTCAAGAAAGAACCAAGCGTATTAAAGTGTTTCCGTTTTTGCACTAGTTTGAACAATTTATCCAACAATTCACGATTAATGTAAATAAAGGAATATTTTTTTCAAGCTGTTCACTTGGAGATTATTATAGAGATTTAATGAACAAAGTTACTACAGTTTCTACAGACCTCTCATAGCGTATAGATAGTTCTATAGCCGAAGTTCTAACATTCTGAAACATTCGAAAAGTTTGATTTAATAAATGGTTCTTTCTTTATAGTTGTAGCCTAAGAAAAATATTATTCGCTTTGGTTTTAGTCATGTTGCAAGATCACGCAGTTTCCATGGTTCGTCAGGATTCGGAGTTAGCGACTGGAGCGACGAAGAGTTGGCTATATCCGCGGACGATACTGCTCTTTATTAAAAGATCAAGCTATCGATGATATTGAATGAATGAGTCGACTATAGTGATTAAATGTACATAAAGGATAAGGAACTGGGTTCTTACAGAATTGCTCTATAAATAGTTCTATACATTTAAAATTATATTAAACGGAGAAGAGTGTTGAAAAATCTTTTCTATATTAAAAGATTCTATTTTTTGCAACTTTTAACATTAAGAAACTATAGATCTATATGGCTGTCAGTACTGTTTTAATTTAAAGTATCACTGTTCAACAAAATTGATGCATACCTTTGTAATATTAGTAACCAGATGTTTTCGTACGTTAATTCCTTTCTTTCTCAATATTTGAATTCTGATACTGCATATTACAATATGTTGTGTCTAGTATCAAATGCTCTGTAAATAGGAAATGAAGGCGCCAGAGTCCTCCGAAACTTGTGGTAAAGAAACGATCGATCATAGTTCCAATGTTAGGGCCTAAAGGTAGTGAATACTAAATACACAATCATGTGTTGTTGGTTTAATTGCGATTGGACCAATCATGTAGCGGTATAGAGGCATCGATATCTTCGCGTTATAGTTTTCAGTATGATCGTCATTCGTTTCTCAAAGTACATAGCGCTATTATACATCGCATTACTCGTTACAGTGATTTATAAAACTAAGTCTATAGAGTATCGCGTGCTCTCTAATTTACTTCAATCAAACTTTACCGTTTCTTTATACAATAGCATTAATATCAATATATATATATATATCGATAACAGTACCAAAAAATTGTTAGTTTGTAATAAATACAGACCTATACATATTGCTTGATAATAAATTAGGAAAGATTTCCATACACCATTAACTTGTATATGAGCTCTCTGCATTTCGATATAATCATTGATGTACGCAAGGAAGCAATGCTACTTGCTCTTGAGATGTGCAATGAATTGTTGTAATTACTTTTCACATCCAATAATTTAATAGTTATTGTGATCATACTATGCTTTAAGATGTTAGTACGTATTAAAGTATTATATTTTATTATTGACCAATTGTACATCTTTCCGTTCGCTGCAAATTATGTAAATATTAGGAGTTTTTCAATTGATTATACAAACGGAATCTATCTTGCGTACTCTGCTCGATAAGATTTAAGGTAGTCAATAGATCGATATTGATCTGCATAATTTAGAAACGATACTAAGCTTATTGATGCATGATTGCGAAAAAAAAACTTGATATGTACTTGTTCAAAGGTTTATATCGTTTGGTTGTGCTGCTTGTTGCTCTATTACAAATTTATCGATCACTTCAAATTCTAGGAAATTCAGGCAGGTCACAATTATTTGTATGTGCTTGCTCTGGTTCTATTCAAACATATTCCAGTTTTACTGCATAATTTTTTAAATAAATGTCTATTATTTCTGAAAAATGTTTTACTTGCCAACAGTTTGGAAATTGAAGAATTACACATCATTTTGGGTAAAAGTTATGCAGTAAAAAAATACACGGCATATCGTACGATACGTATAAAAAGAAGAAATATTGGTCAATGAAATTGTAACGTGTTGTATCAAAAGTTTATTTCGAGAAATTTCAATTACCAAGAAGAATTTATTGTATGTTCTGCACATTATCATTATTGTGAAAATGCACTTTACGTTCTGTATCTTCCGTTTTAAATAACCCAAGAAGGTGCTAATTGTAAATTTTGTTTAATTTTGTTTTCCATATCCCACCTTTCCATTCATTCATAGAACGTTAATTAATTCGTAATTAATACAGATATAATTTCTTATTAGCTTTAATATTTAAACGTTAATCGACTATAAATTAGTTTAGCTTGATAAATTTCACGTTTGCGTGTGGGGGGGGGGGGCTATAAAGCCTTCCCCGTGCGCGAATAATTCTTCTGCAAATGGTGCGATACAAGTTTTACGTTATAGGAGAATACGTTTATACTATACAGATTTCTAATGTCATGTTAAAGATATTTATAACGATGCATGTGCATAGCGTTGCTGCATCTTGTTTTAATATGGGTATTCATTTCGTGTTCGTCCTTCCAATGAAAATGGGCTTCCATTGTGAAGATTATTGTGATTGCAAAACTATTATTACATTTTATCGTTTACGTGAAATTGATAATCGCTCTTCTATCGTCCTGCTATACAATTGCAAAAGCGAAAATAATATGGCTGCCATTTATTATTCAATGATCGGATATTTTCGTTACTTTTTCGATACGATATAATTACAAATAATTCGAAATTTAACGAAACGATTCATTGTCTTTGTAGCAGTAAAAGATAACCGGTGAAATTAAGTTATTACAAAAAGTCATCTCTTTTGCAATGGCGGTATCATGTTATCCAGTGACGTGCAAAAGTATTCAGCCACTCTTTAAAATCGCATAACTTTTTTCAAATTAATCCAAACGAGTTGAGTTTTTTTGTGAAACTAGAGGGATTAGTTTGCTAAATGATGTGATCCGTCGGTTTGAAAAAAATGCACTTGATCGGAATTGCAAAAAAAAATAGTAAAGGTCGTTTTTTAAACTTTTTTTTGTGAGCCCTTAATGAAAATTCAAAAAACCCGTTTGCAGATTTAAGTAAGTTATATATGTGCCTAAAATTTCATCAAAATCGGTTAACGTTGCTCTGAGCTATGAACGCTTAAATAAGGTCGAAAATTGCGAAATTCCCGAAATCCCGATTTTCGACCTTATTCTGCGATCTTTAAGCGTTCATAGCTCAGAGCAACGTTAACCGATTTTGATGAAATTTTAGACACGTATATAACTTACTTAAATTTACAAACGGGTTTTTTGAATTTTCATTACAGGCTCACAAAAAAAGTTTAAAAAACGACCTTTACTATTTTTCTTAATATTGCGACCAAGTGCATTTTTTTCAAACCGACGAATCATTTAGCAAACTAATCCCTCTAGCTTCTCAAAAAAACTCAAGTCGTTTGAATTAATTTGAAAAAAGTTATGCGGTTTTAAAGGGTGGCCGAATAATTTTGCACGCCACTGTACGCATTTCTGCATAAAATTGTAAAAGTCATTAACACGCATAACACGTTTAACATTTCACCAGTTTCAACAGACGGGTTATATTGCTTTATTAAATGCGATATATCGTACGATTTTTCAAACACATTTTGGCGCGAACGGCCGTAGGCAACTATTTGGTCATCCATATAGGAAGCGCAATAAGTATATATTTTTCTATCTGCAACGCCTACCGATAGACGTAACAAGTTCGATCCGATTGTTAATGGTTTTGTATGATCATTTCTAGAGTGTGATTTATTTTCATCGTATACATGTTGCCTGCGATGTAAAATGAATAGTAATCGGTATTATAAAATATGTTGTAAAACACCTTGACATGTTTCATAAGGGTATGATAAATAAATGACAGAAGAGTGATGTATCTGTTCTCTTCATAAAAAAAGACTTCTGTGAATTTACTTCCCCGCAAATATTATGGGTAATTTTTAACGCGTATCCTTACGTTTATGAATAAACTGCTTCATTATTAGTTTGAAAGAGAGGCACAATACCACCATACCAATTTGAGTATGCGCAATAATACCAGATTGTTGATGGCGGGTCAGCGTGGATCAGCGCGCGTGCGAAAGTCGAGCACGTGGCTACCGAGACTGACCGGCACTGTCGCATGTTGATATTTTCCATTACACGTTTTAACTTAATCTTCACAGACGTATTAAAGAGTTCAAGTAACGGTAATTTATAAATTAAAAGATGAAGATGAAAGTGGGAAAGCCGTACAAGGTACGTTGATTTTAATGGGAAATAAAACTTTTACAATATCGATATAACCTTAAGCATTTATGCATCCAGTGCGATCAAGTCATACATTGTGTATTTGTATGATTCTAGGCGAATGTTAATAATTTTATGAATCCCGATGTTTCGACACCTGAAAGCGATTACTTTTCTGATAATGGCATTGATGAGAACGAAGATGAAGAGAAGGCGATACCGAATAAGAAGAGGAAAAAAGTGGAGAAAATGAAAGAAGAGGAGGTGATACCCGATAAAAAGAGGAGAAAAGTTACCGACGATACTACAAATATCATGCCAAATAAAAGGAAAAAGTTAAAGAGCGATTTGTATAAACCACCCACTGTTGAAGAGCTAAACCAACTCAGGGAGACAGAGAATCTATTTCACTCCAATTTGTTCAGACTACAGATAGAGGAGATGTTGAGTGAAATTCAAATTAAAGACAAATACAAACACCTGTTTGATAGTTGGTTTGAAAAATTAGAGACTACTATACAATCGATTAATGAAACAGAGGAGTTCGAGGTTTGTAGTTTTATCGGAGAACAGTGTAATATATTGGAATAATGTATATTTCAAATTGTGATCTTAGCTTTCAGATACTACATTAGGAAAGAAACTGAACGTGATCGTTCCAATGCCTAATGTGCCGAAAGAAACAAAAGGCACGTTTAAATTTCTTAAACCGTCAAATATCGCTGTCGTAGGATCTTATGCGTTCGATGCTGCAGTTGGTCCACATATCACTGTAGACGTAATGATCGAAATGCCTGCTGCAATGTTTCAAAAAGTAGACTATCAAAATTATAGGTACATGAAAAAGAAAGCGTTATATCTGGTGTACATAGCATCTAGTGTCACTGACGACATCGCCGAGAGCAAAAAATTTGTTGGAAATAACTTGAGGCCAATTTTGAAGCTTGTACCAAACGGAAAATTAGGCAGAAAAGTTACTGTATTGTTACACGTATCGATGGAAGACGGAAGCTTCAAACTGAATAGATTCCTACCAGAGAAGAATAGCATTAGACCTGGATGGTTTCTCACGAACGCAGAAAATGGTACAGAACACTTTGGATATGAACAGTTCCTTCTTCCTTTCGCAATTACTTTTTTTTATTAAATAGAATTATACTTGCAGAAGATTTGCCGCCGACGCCACATTACAATTCTGTAATCTTTCGCGACTTGGTAATGTCGCGATCAAGTTCGGAAAATGTGAAGATAATAAAGGAATATCCAAACTTGAGAGATGGTATCGTTTTGCTGAAAATATGGTTGGCGCAGCGTGATTTGACGAAAGGTTTTGAATCTTTCAATGGATACGTTATAACGATGTTTGTTTTATACTTGTTATCTATTAAGAAGCTGAATACATTTATGAGCAGTTATCAAATAGTCAGGAATGTATGGAGTTATTTGGGTAAGGTATTTTCCAGACAATCTGTAAAGATGGACATTTCATTGGTAATAATTTTTAACATTTTGTGTTTTACTAGTGCAACTTAATTTGTGCGAAACTGGGATAACAATGAATCAAGATAAAAATAGTCAAGACAGAGTTTCCAGTTATCAAAAGTATTACGACTGTGTATTCCTGGATAGTACTGGTTATCATAATATCGCAGCACATGTGACTAAAGCTACTTTCTCTTGGGTACAAAGAGAAGCAGAACTTTCATTGAATCACTTGGACAGCGCACACGCGGATAGCTTTCAGTCCCTATTTATGAGAAAAGTGCCATTTTATAGGGCCTTTGATCACCTTATATGGTAGTTATTTTAATATATTCTATAATAGTATTTTGTCCGAATAGATTTGTGAGACTGTGAAGCTAATGAAATGTGTAGTTTAAAGAATACTCTGGCGCTAAAGAAGCTAGTGGGTACTCGATCAAGCAGCAATGACAAATTAGACTATGGTTCTGATTACCGAAATCTAGCGATAAAAATCATTTATAACACGTTGGAGGAGGGACTCACAAATAGAGTGAAGCGAATCTGTGTTTCACCAAAACAAGTTGCCGAGTGGGAATGCACGGAGGACGATTATGACGACATTGGAGAAATTCTTATCGGACTGGAATTAAATCCCGAGTTTTGCTTCAACATTGTTGACAAAGGGCCTGAAGCAAATTTGCAGGAAGTGTGTAATTTGTTCAACTACGCGAAATGGAAAAGTATCAGAGCTGTTAAATACAACGAGTGTTGTGTTTCAGGCAATTGGATTTAGAAAATTCTGGGGTAAAAAGTCGCAGTTACGTCGATTTCAAGATACATCTACCCGAGAAGCTGTAATTTGGTCAAAAGGCAAAACTTTATCAGGGAAAAGACTGATATGTAAAAGAATCGTATCTTTCTTATTGACGAAAAAGTTGGGTCTCCGTAATAACCAGTTTATATATGTCGCTGATGAAATGGAGGAGTTTCTAAAATTACCGAGGGCAAGTGTACTTGATTGTTATAATATACACTTGTACAAATAAATAACTCTCTCTCTATAAAAAAAAAAACAGGTGAAAATAACGCATTTCGCTTATGGCACCGGCGAAGAAGCTGTTCTGAAAGTGATAAACGTATTCAATCAACTTGAAACGGGTTTGATGTCCCTCGCGGACATCCCTTTGTCGATACACGGAGTTCAAGGATCCAGCGCAGTTTTTCGATATACAGATGTCTTCCCACCCCTAGCGACGACTTATCGTCCGGATAATAAACTTATCAGGGGAAGGAAAGACTGCTTGGTACTATCGGAAAACGTTACCGCGGCTCCTAAATATGTTTGTCCACTTGAAGTAAGTTTGCAATTATCGACTAGTGGAAAGTGGCCAGATGAATTGGAGGCTTTTAGAAAAACAAAAGCTGCCTTTCATGTACAAATTGCAGAATGCCTCAGAAAGCAATATATGTTGACGGTGAAGGCGAGTTCCTCGCACGTTGATGTGTATAAGGTAGTCGAATTTATTTTTAATATTCTTAACTGTCAAAGTGTCGTTTGATATGGGCCATTTACTAACAATTAATAATACGTTATTAGGAGGGATTTGTGTTTCGCTTAAGAGTAGCGCATCAAAAAGAAGTTGCCTGCCTGAAGCAACAGGTAACCGAGGATGGAGTTGTACAATACAAAGATAACGAAGAATCGATTGAATTGGAGAATAAATTGTTCGAATTACCAAAGTTGACTGGTGCATTACACGGGTAAGAAGGATAATTTATGATAAGCAGAATAGACTCGGTCCTTTATAAGATTTGAAATTTAAAAGATATTCACGTTGTAGTCTGCACGTTCAACAACCATCCTACGGGGCTGCTTGTTGCTTAACGAAACGTTGGCTTTCCGCTCAATTACTGGATGATTCTCATATACCAGACGTGGCAGTTGAGTTACTCATGGCTTCCATTTATTTAACACCAGCTCCATACGGACCTACTCAGATGCCGCAAGTCGCATTCTTGAGAATGTTGGAAGTTCTTGCTAGAGGTCATTGGAATACAGATCCTGTTATCGTTAATTTCAACGATGAAATGTCCAGTAAGTGTCCACGATAGTATTGGAGTTTCTTACTCTTTCTGCTGCTAACATACGTATAATCGCAGGAGAAGAAATCGTAGCTGTCGAAACACATTTTGGATCATCTCGCGACACCCTGCCACCATTATTTATATCGACTCCTTACGATCAGCAGAGATCAATATGGACTAGGAAAGCACCGACTACTTTAATTTTAAACCGCATTACGGAACTGGCAAAGCAATCTTTAAAACTGTTCGAAGATCAACTGTTTGTAAAATCTGTATTGGAATTTAAGGCTTTATTCCGGCCACCGCTCACCGAATATGATTGTTTGATTCATTTGAAGCCGCTTATGGTGCCTAGACGAATGCAGCACACCGATGCCAGTGATAAATATCCAGTTCTTGACTGGCATCCTTATAAGAAACACTCGAGGCAGAAGATACCAATTGTGGGTTTTGATCCGGTACAGTGCTTCTTAAAGGAGCTGAGGGTAAGTTTAAATACTATTTGTTCTATACGATACTACATACGAATGTTTTCGTGACTCTTGAACTTTATTTCTAGGATGGTTACGACGAATTTGCTCTATTTTTTTACGACACCTATGGTGGAACAGTGATAGGAGTGGTACTGAAACCTTCTGCTTTAGAAGTTAAAAACTTCAAGGTAACAAATATCAACTGTAGGAAGCTGAACAATAACGGTCAATTAGTTTTAAATGTTTCGGCAATGATTCAAGACTTTTACCTACTTGGCAACGGTATCGTAGAAGCAATCGATGTTCGATCAAAAAGGTTTTCTTTAACTTGACGATCTCAAGTATGATATATCGGAATATATATATAAACTGTAATCAAAGTATATAAAAATCATTTTTGTATTATACAACGAATGTACAAAATGTACATGATACAATAAATGCTTGTTTTTATATCGCCAATGGTATATTCATGAATAGATAAGATGCAGCTAAAACAGATACAATATATTTCAATATATTTATTTCCATAAATATATATGTACACGTAAAAAGGAAGATTTATAAAATATTCTATAATATTATATCAGCATTGTTTTAAAATACAGGCCCAAAAATAGTTTAGAAACTGATGATGAGTTTACTTCTACGAATTCATATTATTTATAGCATACTCTTACTTATTTCATCATTAAAGATCTTAGTTCAGCGTTCAATTTCATAATAACTGGATCATCAATTGTGTAGCTGCCAGTTTTCAAAAGGGAATCGCGTTCTTCGAGTAGTGCCTGTAACCGTTCGTTATATTCCTCTGACTTTTTCAACGTACTCCTGTTACTGCTGAGTAAAATTTTGGGGTCTATAGTGGTCGGTGCAAATACTTGAGAGTAAGCATGTGTGTCCATAAACGATGGTTTCGGTTTAATCACATCGATTTCCTTTTGGATCTCGTTCAATAAAATTTGATCATTCGTCAGGGCAGTGGAATCCGCGCACAGTATTTCTTCTAGACTATATACAAAAACAGTAGATATAATATGCTTTTCTACTCTAGTGTACTCTTACATATCAACTACTAACATGCATTATTTATAAATCATACGTACTCCAAATTTTGCAATTCTTCCTTGCTATTCTTTATTTGAACTTGTATAGCTTGTTGATGCTCCATTTTCATACGATGTATTTCGCGAACAGCTTTCGCCCATCGTTCTTTAAACAGCGATTTACTCTCCTGCGTGTTTTGCAACTTTTCCTCGAGGGTTTTCACTTCCTGTAATAAGCTTGCCGTTTGATCCTGCGTTAAGGATCCTCTTTGATAAACATCTAATTCTTCCGACTGCTTTCTCACAAGCAATTGCAGTCTTTCATTTTCAGAACTCAGTTGTTCAGCTTGCGTTTCCAGAGCAGTCTTTTTTTTCTCAAGAGCATTAATCTATAAAATTCGAAGAGATGCACAATTCCGTACGCGTCACAGAAGCCAAACAGTTTAACTGACCTTCGACGTAAGCCCATCTTGTATCGTTTGAGATGACTCTCTGAGATCTCGTAGTTTCACTTCATACCTCCACTGTAAATCTTCGTTCGCTTTAATTAATCTGGTCTCCTTCTCGAGACTCGTCAATCTCCGCGTCCTCAAGTCTTCAGTAGCATTGTTTAAACTTTTTGCCAGCATTTTACATTGATCAACGCTACACGCAAGTTTTGCCTCTAAACTTTCTCTGCGCCTCTGCCATTCCTGACTCAGCAAGTTTAAATGACGATCCTCTTTTCTTTTCAGCTAAATCGTGAAAAAGAATCTCTTGTGACTTATTTTAAGCAAACGTGTTTGTACAGATTTTATATTGGTACACAGTTTTACCTCAACTTTAAATATTTCCGTTTGTCTTTCTTTCCACGTCTCCAATTCGTCAACTATTTTATATGCTAAACTATCGTCCAAGATTGGAGGGCCCAAATTTTCACCTAATTTCAAAGGGCATGTAATAGGATTTTGTGATCATTACTGTATAATACATTGCTTCAACACAAGGTAACGCCAGATAAGAAAAACTTACTAGGCGTTTTTCTTTTGACTTTATAATATGGGCCATGATCTTCCAAGTTTAACAGAATATCTAAATTGCCAACAGTATCTTCTTCCATATCATATAACGGCACGTCGCACTGACATTCAGACTGTGAAGAGTTTTTTTTTAACATTTAAGCAGATGTACACGTTTATTGAAAAGTATTATTTGTCTTTATTGTATTACCTTATTCTGTTGAAATAATTTTTTTACATCAACTTTGCTTTGAGCTATACAAGTTGTGGTGCTCCCTTCTACCTTATATATACTGATTTTAGGTGGGAAAGATAACAATAAATGCTTAATTTCATCTGTCGCTGATATAAAATGCAATTTACATCCTATATCGTGCAATTTAATTTTTTCTCCTAGCGAAAGTGGCAGTTTCGGGTAAAATGTTGAAACAAGTTCAGTTTTTGGATGATGCAACCTGAATTCACAATGAAATTGTATTCAGTTAAAATTGTGTTCAGTTAAAAAGGTTTAATAATATAAAAAAATAGTGTTTCAGCTTGCAAAATGGTATATACCGAATTTCACTATTTGCTACTGTTAATTTAGGGGACGTTGATTTAATTGCCATCAACGAGATGTTCAAGCAATAACAGTGATAAGCTTCTACAGTTTTGGAGTACTCATCATTGTCACTGCATCGACAGAGTAACGTATCGACTGATTGCGAACAGACAGTTGGAATTGTTCGATTCTTAATAACTTCGCAACTCAAGGACTGCTTATTTAAATTATGGTAACCATTTGCGAATTGCATCCAATTGAATGCCTGAGCTTCACTCGAATGCTTTCTGAAATCCCCAGCAGGATTTCTATGATTGTCTATTTCATTAAAATTCTGGAAACCACGTTTAAATGAAAGTGAGAATACACATATATCCTTAAACTCCTTCGTCCTTTTAGAAATTACGATTTGCGATACAGAAACTTACAATTTGTTTGGAATTGTTTTGCTGTTCGCTGATCAGTGTGTTTGGAGTCTCCACCGTACCATCCGTTTTACTTCCTATGTATTGTAATTTCAACTGTAAATCGAGGTATGAATTTCTACATTTCATTTCATCATTTTCAGTCAGATCCTTTTTGTATAAATAACACCTCTGATCTAAAGTGCGGCTATTATTCTCAGCAGTTCTGAGAAATTCATCGATATTAGCAGTAGGGACCAGTGGTTGCAAATTAACTTCCGACTGCCCTATCAGATCATCTTTGTATCTCAAGTATATAAACAAGAATGGTTTCAGCTGCAAGTATTCTTTCAGAACCCTCAACGAACTTCTGATCCTTATCACAATTTTCTCATTGAGCGTCCAAACATCTCCATATTCTCTTTTAGACTGATTGAAGCACACGTCATTTTCCAATATCTTGCACCAGAAGTGTAAATTATTTTTCATATCCGTGTAACATTTCGCAGGTAATAAAAAATCTACATTCCTTGCAGATATGGCTGTGATGTTCATTAAGAATAATTCATGGCAAGTGCTTAGCGGGCCCAATTGTATAAGCCTTTCGTCGTGTAGTAAAATTGGAGATAGTTTGTTAAATTGGAGGTCTGTTTGTTCCTGTAAATTTCTCAACTGTAATTTCATACGCAACTTTTCGCATTTCGTCATTTTCATCTGTGCATATTCAACAAAATTAAAACTACAACAACTAAATCGTTTACCTCTAATTGAGAATTTAATGTTGTAGGTTCTTGGTCGTGTATGCTTAAAGCAATAAGCAGTTCGGGTTTATGTATTTTAAGATCACCTTTCAGTCCTAATAGTTTGTGCCAATTAGCTTTCACGTTAGCATTGGTGTTTCTAGATAGGACTTGGGCGGACCTCAGACTAAGTAGAAGGTATCCCAGTTTCTCTTTACTATCATTCCCCTTAATAGCAAAACATTCTAATTTCAGTGGTACTTGTCCTGATCTCATTCTACAAAGTTAAGATTATCCAAATGAAATAACCGCGGCTTTGTACTAGTTTAATTTCCTTTTGATACATACTTCCGCAGTCTACACTTATCTACCTCCCAAACCAAATCGTGATCGTATTGGGGATTAGAGCTCGGTTCTATTGCTTCAGTTTCTAATGAATGTCCATTTAAAGTGGCGACCACTGACGTGGGTATCAAAATTTGATCAAAACCGTTCCCTAAAGTTATCAACATGTAATATTCGGGCCTTCCAGAGGCAATTTTTCTTTCAACTTGGATGAAACAGTGTTAAAGGCTATGTTTACTGAATTCGAAAATGTATAATTTCATTTGTTACCGTACATTATTATACAAGGAATGGAATAAAATGTGCTTGATTAGCGAATAATGTTACGATCTTTCGTTCTACATTAATTTGTTTGAAACGCAAGTTTTCAAGTAGAGGTTAATAAGTAAAAGATGACGAGCTTTACCTTCTTTTATGCTCAATACAATTCGAACATCAGAACTTGCTATTTCCTCCATCGTATCCTGATATATCGCACAAAAATGGTAAAAATAAACTTTGCAAATATCTAATGAATATCAAAGAAATCGGTAAAATTCAAATTGGTTTCCATGGGAACGCGGGCACTTAGCGTTGCGCACAACATTATCATTACAAAATGTCACGTACTATTTTTAAACGGACGGTGCCGTTTCGGACACAAAGTTCTTTACCAAGTAACATGTTATGGCCTGACAAATGCCGCAAAACTCGGGATTTTTAACCAGAATTTCAATATTTTTCACTTCACATTCTGTTTAAAAATTTAAATCACCGCCAAATCTCCCGTCCCTAGATAGACAATTATGCCCCATAAATGTCCCTATTCGCTACAAGCTTATTGTTAACGCACCGAATAATAGCAATAGAAACCTGCACACAATTCTGAATAGTTGTAATACGCAATTTAAAAAATCTGTCTCGAGAAGGGCGAGAAATTGTTTTTATTAATTAAAACAGCGGTCACAAGATACTATGTAGAGTCCGCCGCGATGAGAGGGCGCCAGTGTCACGGCAGTTGGCGTTGCGAAGGCGGCTTGAGCCTGTCTCAAGTTGGCAGCATTGTCGGCCTCGTAACAAATCTCACCCATGTCGAGTCAAGCGCGAGAGACTGGAGCGTAAGCTTGTCCGCGATCGTTTGTCCGCGTTCGACGGCTGTTTCGAGTAGCGTGCGTGCGATCGGTGGACGGCGCGGCCGAGAAAAGTTGAATAGTTGGGCCCGCTGGAGCGAGGTTCCGTGAGAGGGACTCGGCGGGGCAGCGGACAGGGAACAGAGAGAAGTTGGAAGTTGGAAGTGACTGGTCGGTTGATCCGGGCTGCAGTGTGGGCACTGGGCATACACAATAGCCGGATCGGTCGCTCCTAGTGACACGGCTGCGGTATTCTCCCCCGGCCAGAGAAAGAGGAGCATACAAAGCTCGCAAAGTGCATGTGCCCGTGCGCCCTGTGTGCGTGCGTGTCAACGGCGTGTGCGGGGGGGGAAAGAGTTCAGAGCCGCTTCGGCGGCGCTCCCCGAATCCCGAGCCGCATAATCGAGTGGCCGCGGTGGTGAGGCAGGCCTGTCGCGGGCCTATCGGGCCACGAGATTCAGCAGTACGATCGCGATCGCACGCGGCGGGGCCGTTTGTAATGGAGGTGGTTCCGGAGTGTGTTCCCGTGCGCGAGAACAGGTCACGGCGATGCACGCTGTATTGACTGAGACGCGATATTATTTATCGTTGACTAGTCCCCCCGGCCGGCCGGGTCAGAACAGAGCCAGGTCGAAATTGGTATGGAATCGTCCAGGGCCCTCTGCACCACGAACACTCGCTCCCGTCTCTGATAACCACTAGCCGCTTAGAAACAGATAGAAGAGAGACTAGCAAGAGGAGCAGGCGGAAGAGGAGGAGGAGGAGGAAGGAGTAGAAGAAGAAGAAGAAGGCGAGGAAGAAGAAGAAGAAAGAAGGGAAAGAGATATACAGCTGTGTGTGTGTGTGTGTGTATATATATGTGTGTGTTTTTCGCGCGTGTTCCTCCCAAGTTCTTTGCCCTCTCCTTCGCCCGCGTATATCAAGTGTAAACAGTTTTCCCCGAAATCTGCTTCGAGGTTAGGATAGCATGGGGATTGATCCCTTGAAGGCATCGACCGACGAACCGTGACACCTGCGACTCGCCGCGTACGGTGTCCCCCGTCTCTCTCATTCTCTCTCTTTCTCTCTCTCTCTCTCTCTCTCACACACACACACGATCTTTCTCCCTCTTTCTACGTACGTGTATCCACGCAGGAAGCCGCCAGAGTATCATTCCCATCGGCGGTCGTCCGAGGGAAGGACGACGAGAAAAGGAAATATGTCAAGAATGGGGATCGATCCCCGATACGGCAACATACATTGCCGCAACCATTAAAATTCGCCCGGTTGCGTTGTACGTCCGACGTATCGCGGCGGGGGCGGGGAGGGGGGGGACACAATTCGACCGTTCTCATTCGCGCGTTTTTTACGTTAATTTAAAAAGAGGTGTAAGAAAGGGAGAGACGATTGAAACGGACTGCCCGCGAAAGGGCAGAGGACACTCGGGGACAAAATGCAGAAAAGAGACGGTAGAGAGACCCGCGAGAAGGAGCTCGCCCGTTCCGAGCGCGACCAGGAAGCTGCCAAGAGGGTCTCTCATGGCAGCGGTAACGCGGCGAGAACCAACGTGCATTCCTCCAGGTACAGTGTCACGTCGTCGTCGAACGTGCTGATGGTCGGCCCAAACTTTCGCGTCGGCAAGAAGATCGGCTCCGGCAACTTCGGGGAACTTCGACTTGGTGAGTCGATTGTCTTATTTTCCTTATTCTTCCTCTTATCCGCCGCGTACAGTTACCTCGTCGAATTCGGGGAGGGGGGGGGGGGGGGCTAGAATGCTCGTCGTTTGCCTTCTCGTGCACGTCCCGTTGCGTCGCGTCACCGCGCCCCCGTCGACGGCGACAGCACCGCGTGAAAGTGGCTTGTTTAATGGCACATAAAACAAAATTTAGCGACGGGAAGGGGCACGAGCCTCGCGTCTGTAACCGCGTTTCTTGCGACCTGCAAGGCTCCCCTTTTCCCTAACCTATCTTTCAGCGGTCGCGTCGCTGCTACGGCGAAACTTCGCCGTTGATCGATCGTGATTTTAAATCGGGTCGGGACACGCGAAACGTCGTTTCTCTTTGTTGCAACGCGGCCCTGTTTTCTGAAAGGAATATCATACGCTCCAACGGAGCAATTATACTTTGAACGATTGATTAGGTTCGTTATTCCAGCTCGGGGACCGGAATTCCCGGTGATTAGAGCCTGCTCGAACCGCTGGCTCCCGTAATTTCCTTTGTCCCGTAAGAAAGTATTTGAATGGCGCAAAATTTGCTCCGGGGTAAAGCGGCCGCGCTCGCCATTTGTCATTTTTAAATACACAGGGGGCGTTTGTGGCTGAGAAGTGGCGCCCAGTTAGTGGGTTAAAAGAAATGAAAATTTATTGGAGTCGTAGGGCTCGGTAGGTGGAATTTTTGTGCTTTTGAGTTTACGTAGTACCTTATTAAGATTGATGAAAAGAATGCAAGTCGGGGATTAGTTAATGAGCATGTAAGATAATCGTTGGTAGATAAAAGGAAGAAGCGCCTGGGTGCATTTTCAAAGCGCAAAATCAATTTACTTTAAAAACTACATAAGAAGGTCAATATCCCCGATAAAACACACTTTGTATGAACTTGTCTTACGTACGAATGCATAATGGTTATTTCTAGCCGATTATGTTCTTTGATGTCTCCGGTAGTAGCTGTTCTTTAGCTGATGGCTAGCAAACGGTACCTAATATATTTTTCAAGCAAACTGCCCGTTTCAATGTGGATTTTCTCAGCATTCCCTTTAATCCATCCATTGTCCTGCTAGTTTCTAAACACTCACTGCGGCTCATTCTCCATTGCAAGCGACAGTTCCTAACAAAAGTGGAGTTTCTTTGCTCGTCTAGATATTTTTCGAATATCGTTCCACGTACGTGGAACACAATTATTCATCTTGTTTGTTCCGCCAATTTTTGCCAGGTATCGAACGGGTCTTTACAGCGATCTACAATGCAAAATTCCATTGTTTACAATCTCCTCGGTGGTTAAATTTTCAACGGTACATCTGTGCTGAAATATTCCTTGAATATTGAAAACCCAACATCGAGCGCGTTTTAAGTTAATCAAACCTGCTCCAAAGTATAGATTCTTCTCTTCATCATTTTCACAGAATTAATGGTCACTTTAATTTCAAAACGAAACACCAATTCACTATATTCTTCAACAACTAATGCACCAATGCCATTGCAATTTTCATTGATGTACTCTGAACATTCAACTCCATTCTCTCAACAAATTTCAATTACTTAATACAACCCAGAAGTCCGGCACATTATTGCACGAAAATTTTCCACCAAATCTGTGACTCGGAGCTGGCGCAATCTCCTCTAAAGTTTTACAGGCGCCAGGAGTGGCCCCATCATCGTCAAACTTAGCGTCTTACCCCGTTGACGTAATCAGGCGCGATAAATTCGTTGTATCATTTATCTATGCTAAGAGCAATCCGAATATAGAAGTGTTTACACTCGCCGCGCGATTATTAGCGTCGCGTTGCACCGTTTTATTACGCGGGGCCCGGGCTTTCCGTAAACACGGCCTCTGCTTTGGATTCACGGGGATCAACAAAACCAGCCGACTCGTAAACAATCGGGGATATCGAAATATTTTGCTTGCTCGCAGCCCCGCCACGCGACACAGGCCCAACCTCGGGTCTCCTTGACGATGAACATTGCTTAACTTTTACCGGAGCGCCGATGTTTTATGCATAAGCGCGAGGCGATAACCGGCCCGTTACAATGCCCGCCACTTGGTAACAACTCGCAGAAACTTTTCTGCCATCTAAGTAGTTCCGTCTGCATTAGTAAACAACGGAACGGATTACCGTTCTTAGACCAGGCGGCGTGTGCCAGCCGTGTCATCGGCACCATCGTGACGTTACCTACGTAAATATTAGAAAAAGGAAAGGGGTTAATGGAGTTCGCGGTACGTGAATCATAAAGCCGCGCAAGGGAAAGCTTAAAGTGAGCCGCGACGGGGCGGGCTGTTTCGCTGCCAGTCTGAAATCACGCCGGTAGACTGAGATCGTCCTTGCTTCGCTGCATTAGTGCATGTTTACGCGTTATCAGCTGAATTATTACCCGGCTGCGAGTGGCCCCTCGTGCTGCTTATCGCTGTATCGCGGCACAGTTGGCTCATGATATTTCGAAGTTAAGATTCTGTTATTCGGACGGCCTGCGGCTTCTGTTTCACGCCTTCAAATGAGTCGGGGGTTAGTTCATTTTGTAAATCACCAAGACCTTGGGTTTCTTGGAAGATGGAAGTGTCTTCTCCTCTTCGTTCTTCATTCTCGGAGGCTTCCTTCCCTCGCTTCGGCGGCTCATGGTTTCCCCCGGAGCGTAGGAAGCATTCTGTTTCTCCATTCAAGCATATTAGCAACGCGAGTGATTTATGTAATCGAGCCCAGATCGGCGATTTCTTATAGGAAAACATCCACCGCAAATCCTTGAAATTGCTTCGAGCAATTATTCGGGCTCGCTCGTGACCGAGCATTGCCAAGTGTAATGCCACGGAACTGCGTAATCGAGTTAATTCGTGAAAGTCTGCGCCGTGGAAATCAATTATATCGCAGAACGTATGGGGACGTTTAAAGCGAACGCGGCGAATTTAGCAGGTAGTTGCATTCGAAGATATTGTTTTCATTTTTTATAAAATATAACTCGACGGGTTTCTTATTATCGCTCGTTTTCTCGAATAACGGCTAGATATGCCCTGGTTTTCTTGGCGAGCAGCTCGTCGCGCTGGGAGATTCTAGGCCTCCTCCAGTGATTCATCCCCGAAAGACCAGCCGCGTGTGAATCCCCACCATTTAGTTCTTCTGCATCGACGGCTCCTTAAAATCCCTCGGACAAATTCAGACCCTACCTCGTTCTGCCCTTCGAGCAAAGTCGTCTCTCGTTGCAGTTCGTGCTGCACGAGGCTTTTGGGCACGGGCAGGGTTCTTTTGTTGCGAGCGCTATAGCCTGGGCCAGAAGGAATTGACCGCTGAAGGCCATCGAGGGGCCATCCACCGCTTCCACTCTCGTTTCTTCTTGTAAACCACCAGGCACAAGCTCTGTGCCTAGGGGCGATTCTCGTGTAACAACTCCAAAGATAACTGATATTTACAATTTTTTTTAAAAAACTATTATTAACCCTGGATTAAACTCTTTTGTGGCATAAAGAGGCATCTTTGAACTCGCAGAAAATATTTCTTCATGTCGATGCCTCTTATTATTTATATAATTATTGTGGAATCTCGTCAATCTTTTCGGTGACAAGAAATTCCTCCAGAAAGTTTGATCCAATATTAACAACAGTTTTTAAAAAAAAATATTCATAAATATTAGCTACTTTTGGGGGCTGTTACACGAGAGGTTCCCCGTAAGTACCCAGAGCTGCAAATTCCAAGGAAAAGAATCTGCTCTGACTACAGGAGCGAAATGATATTCGCAACACTAAAATCCCACTTCCGTTGATGGAAATACACTATTAGAATATACGAAAGGACAAAAGCACCAATAGCTCTGAAATCGCGAGCAGCCTCGAGGATCCCCGGTATCCATGGATTTGCTCGATTGCAGCGGGTGCAGACGACTTCCAGGCCGGCTGAATATCCGCCGTTGATTTATGAATGGTCGTCGATGCGTCGAACAAAGCCCTCGCGTGTATCCGCGAGCTCGTAAATTAACGGGCGGCGTCGAACGCGCTCGCATCGTTGCCCGCGCCGATATTTATCCCCGCGAAAGAAGTTCCCCCCTCGTTGTTAATAATCACTGCGTGCACGTGGCGCGAGCCTCCGTGTAATTACCGCTGTTAATTTACGGGCGACAATAACGCTGCCGCGCCGGTGTCAACGATTCAGCGGCATTGCTCGTTGATAAGTGAACGTTAACGCGGGGCGGGTTCGGCCGCGTTTAGAGCGAGCGGCGTTGTGAGCGCTGATGAGTCACTCTTAATATTAAAGCGTTGGCCGTACGGATCACGGCTGTCGTTCGCGTATGCGCTTGCAATCCGGCTGCATTAACGACGGACGTTCCGAGCGACTCGTTTCCGTTCCACCGTCGAAACTTTGTATCGATTTCGCGGACTGGCCGACACGACCCTATATATAAATTAAAGCTTCTCCTATCTGGATATCCGGGTGCCCGAAGCACTCGCAGCGCTCGGGCCCGGTTTCTAAATCGGGTTACGAGCGCTCGGGGTATACCTACCGGTCGAATATAGAGCCGTCGCTATCTGCTTGTTTGAGTAGCGGAACTATGGAAAGTTGTAGATCTGTCTGGCGAAGCGGAGGAGGGAAAGACCCGCACACTTATCGCAGCTCTTGCTACTTAGATATTTGAGTGGATCCAGATATCCCCGAGCTCAAGCAGCACTACCTCACGATTTCGGTCTTCCATTATCTATAATCCCACGCTCGAGCACCGTTGGGTACCTCGAGGAAAGTGTCCCCTAAGCCTCCCATCCGAAAAGATATCGCGAAGATTGAAAGTCCCCCTTGGACGGTTAGGTAACTCTGTTTTAAGAATCGCCACGGCGTATCGCGAGATCGCCGGCGCGCATTGATCGATTCAGTGTCTGGTGTTGCGGTCGCTTTACATTCGAGCGATTCCATGGGCCGCGATAAAGGAGCGTTAATACTGTCGTTCTGCTATCCGGTGCACTTTCGTCGCTCGACCGGCTCACTGGAGTGTGAAGCGTCCCTCTCCCGCCCACGGACCTTCCTATCTATACCGTCGAACGTGTCTCCTTCTGTCTTTGTGCCGAGCACGATCATTCAGCTCCGCGTATGCCGTAAACCCGTGGGCCGGATTAGCAGGATAATTCAGCTGTTTGAGCTTCGTTCCCGCTCGTTTTACCTTTGGACAGTGCATCAATAAGAACATAGCGGAGCTTAGGAGCCAACCGCGCCGCCGCAAGCTTCTTTGCATGATCCTGTGCATTGCGCCGGTCGCATCTAAAGAACAAACGATAACGACGTTCATTACCTTAATCCATAGACCGTGGCACAGCTTTGTCCGCGCTTCCATTAGGGTAATAGGGGGTAATGGCGGTCACTTGAGCTATAATTGTAATAAAACCAAGATACGAGGTGAAATATTTCTTGAAAATTACTTTTTTATAAACTTAAACTATCAACCTATTAGTAGGATACGAAAATAATTAGTATCACGTTGATTTATTCAGTAAAATTACGAAATACACAAAAGATGCGTTTGACCGCTATTGTCCACACCTTCGGGTAATAGCGGTCACGTTGCGAGCACTCGCGGCCTAGAGGCCGCTACATTTCTCGCACGTGTGACTATCGGCTAAGTCCCATCCACGAAATTCAGAACAGGTCTAGAGGCCACAAGAGATGCTTCGAAACCACATTTCATTGTCATGGCCAAACTGATAGCAAATAAGACACTTGTACACTGCTCTTTTCAAGAGTTTCGGAAGCCCAATTGGCTTCCCCAGTTGTTCTAGGGCGTGTTTTTGCCATCTACAGAATAAAATTGTTCTAATGAAGAAAGTTATGTTTATTCTACACTGGGGAATAATGGTAATCACGTCGCGGGCACTAACGATCAAGCGACCATCGTTGCCCGCACACGTTTTCATTAAGGGGGTATAGGACTATTGAAATCTCGAAAAATCGATTTTTTTACAATTATTAATTCTGAAAGTGCCATGCTTTGTGAACATTTACAACAATGTATCGCGAGGAAATTTGAATAATTGCGGAAATTATAGCGCTGAATGTAACTGAGTGCACTGTCGAGTAACGGCCTCGCAGAGCGGTATTGGCGTATGGGACTTAACTTTCAAGCCGTTTATCTCGAAACTACATTTTCAAACACGGTGTACATCATAACTCATGAACGAAAGAATAGTTTCATTTAAAATTTTAACTGGAGCTGTGGAATTCCTTTCTCTATCGTGTGGAATTTTCACATCAATATTGGATGTTTGTAAACTCATTTTATAACTGATTAAAGACGATTCTTTTCCGTAAAAATGTGGGGAAAAAACTTGATTCGTGTGTAACTTTTACAATTTTTGTTTAAATTCGCCAGGAAAGTTCCACACGATATGTATTAGTGTAGAAACTAATCATCCCAAAGCATTTTGCTTTTAGACGATTGGTTCACCTGGGACTATGTACACTAATTATAGCTGCGGGCTACGCGGGACCATCTTTAGCATCAAATAACTTGAATAATTTTCAACATTCTGACAATTTTTTTATTTTACACTACTTGTAGAAGCGTACAAAAAAAAAACTGTGACAAGTGCCAGTATGGTGATTATTTGGTATCTAAGCAATCCAACCGACAAGAAACCGTCGATTTCAGTCGTTCAATAGTCCTATACCCCTTTAATAAAATTCAAGATTACGCATATAAATGAAATATATTTATATATGTTGTGCACCCAAAATATAACATCAACGACATTTAAAACACAAAAAGGCTTATTATCCTTACTTGCTAAGCCACGATTAAGGCGCGGTCGTTCGACAATATAGTGAATGGTGTCGTGGAACGTAAAAATAAAGAAATTGCACATTTCGGAAATGCCGTTTTATAATAACAATACTGACCATCATTGCCCGCTGACCGCGATTGCCCCATTCTCCCCAACGCTAATTGCAGATGTTACGCTTCGAACGGAGCGCTGCTCTCGAGGCTCTGTTTCCTATTCTTGGCAGCTCCGATTGTTAGTTTCATCGAAGGCAATCGATTAACTCTCTGTGTTCGATGGTTCGTTTACGTGGAGCATTTTGGCCCGTCCTTTATTGCGGTCATTTAACTCTCAGCTGGTGGCCCAGAGCTCGCAGCTGTTCCATCCTGTACACATGTTAATCCTCTACCTGAGACCCTTACAACTCCGCCAGCTTTTCCTTCGAATCTCTAAACTACAGCCGATTCAACTTGTCCATTGATTTTCCGATTGCGCTACTTATAAGTGACTCGAGTATAGGCACGCGCATAATTATCAGGTGCTTACTACCTTTATTCTTCGTAACTAAGTCGACTCGACCTTCGTCCACGTAATAGCTGGTTAATCATTACTCATCGTATCTGTAATTCGCGGGCTCGATTTCCCGCGATTACGAAGATAATTCTCCATTGATCGATTGGTCGCGGCTAGACGGCCGAGCGTCCAGGGAGCAGAGAACTGGGAACGGGGAACGGGGAACAGTCATCGCGGTCGTGACGCGCTCGACATGGAATGCAAAGGAGCGATCGTCGCGAGCCACGTGGTCCCATTAGCGTCGTCGGGCGCGTGCTCGTCGCGTTATCACTTTATCACCTTCCCGGTCTCTTTCCACGGCCATAAATGCATTTACCCGAGACGATCGCGGCGAGACACGGTCGCCGTGTTTCTCGAAGCTCAGGCTGAAAGACGAGAAGTGGTAAATGGCTTTCGAAGCCGAGCTGAGAAGAGGCGGTCGCACCGCGACCCGAGAGGGAACTGGCTTTCTGCGGTGGTCGCGGGCCCTGCACCGCGGATTCTAGACGTCTTCCGCGATATATCCTGGTCTGGCCTCTATCGGCGAGAGCGCTTAGTCGGCTGTTCGCGCGGCACGGCTCGAGGACGCGCTTATTGATTCAAGAGCGATGCACGGCACGTGGAAGAGAAATCTCCGTCAACGATCAATCGACGGAGCTAGCGATAGCGATTTTACAGCGCGATATTCCAAGTGCCGAGGCTGGCGATGGTAGCGGCCGTCGATACGCTTCGAGTCACGTTCAATGCCGCCTGCGATCTGAAATCTTTTTAATATTTCATTCAAGCTCCGAGTGATTCGAGGCGGGGCAGTGGCCGCGGCGAACGTGGGCACACGTAAATCGCACAGAGATTTCGTTTTTCCAATTCGAGGCGTTTGTTTGTGCTTCGGAAAGCCTTTCGCTGCCGCTTCAAGCGTGGTGTGATTCCCTTCGACTGGCCCCCGCATCGATTTCCTCCTCGCCTATGATGCACACGCGAGTGCACGCGTTAGTTGCACGCCACGACGCGACGCATCGATGATTAGCAGGCTGTGAAGTTTTCAGTCGCGGCTCCAAGTCGCCGTCTCTGTTCCGCGCGACGCGGAAAACTCGATCAGCTGGCGCTGACGTCACTGTGGTGTAAAGCTGTGAAAACGGCGCGGTAGAGCCCGACTGTGTTTCTGAATCCTCTGTGGATGGTGTATCCTTGGAGCGTGGTTCCTCCGTGCCCGTTCTTATGTCTGTTATCGATTTTATCGCCCTCGGTGTTAATTAGCACAGTGGGTGGCAGAGAGTTCGCTGGAAGGAGTTGCTTACAAAGGGCTTGGTGGAACGGAGAATCTTTAAAGTTTCGAGTGTACTAAAAGTATCTTCCACGATACTCTCGCCCTCTCTCTCTCTCTTATCAGCCATTTCACCTAAGCCCCGCGATAACGCGTATTTTTCTTCCCCTCGCGTAATCAATAAGGCGGAGCCGGTTAAATTAGAGTTCACTGTGTAGAACTGTAGAATGTTAAAGGTTACGAGTAGGTTTCTAGCAGCAGCTATTTAGCCGTCCTTTATTTGGGCGGAACGTTGCTGGTCGTTCGGTGACAGGAAGTACGAAATTCCAAACCGTAGGCCACAGAGTGGCGGTACTGTAAAACCGACCATCCGGTCGTACCTGAGGGGGTCGATCGTGTCTGTTACTCCGTTCCCACGGTCACGTCCCGGAAAAATTGATCGAGCCAGCTCCGCGGACGTGCTCCAAATCCGTCCTCCTCTTCTCTACTCTTTCAAGTGCCCGTCACACGGAACTCTGTAAAAATTCGGAGCAAACAATCGGGAAGCCTGCAAGCGCGTTTCAAAGGATGTTCCTCGGTCGTCCATCGAATTTGCCGCGTTGGAGATTCCCTCGACCCTCCGCGAGCCAGTTTTAATTTCCTCGGCGCGGCTCTCCCCGATTACGCAACCACTTTCATCGACGATAAGGAGCTGGCCGAGTAGCCGCGTATCCTCCAGGAACGGAGAAACCTTCGCGAGCAAGCGGAGGCCAAAGGAAATTCTGCAGGAACCCCGCTTCCGTTCGGTAGACCGAGGCCCGGCGTTCCGCGTTTCGGTGCCGGAGGAGCTACGGTCCCCTCACCGAGCACGCTAGCGCCCCAAGTTCTCGGTCAGCTGATTCACACCAGCTGCCCAGCTGACTCTTAATTTGCCCCAACGGCCGGGGCCAACCAGCGTGCCCCGTCGCTGCAGGTTTTCCCGGCATCCCCGGCTGGTCGAGCCCGACCGGTCGTTGGTTCGCCGCTGGATGGGCAATATCGCCGGCGTATTTCGCAGCCGTGCACGGGGGGACACTGTCGCAGGCACGCTCGGGCGCGCTCGGGCACGCACACCGTCGCCCCACGGACGTTGGAGGGCAGGTAGCAACCTGTCTGTGCCTGACTCGCTGGCTCGAGTGACTCAGGGAGAAGCTGGTGACTGCAAAGTGAAATGAACTCGGCCCCGGATCCGGCTAGACTAGCCGCGGCTCCGTGTAACGTCCTTTTAACGCCGCCTCGTCGATGGCCGCCCAGCCTCGCCCGCTCCTTCCTTCTCTCGCTCGCCTGCTCGCTCATTTACACAGCCATTCACTCACACGCGCCCGCTCCTCTTTCTGCGGTGCACGGCGGACCTGTGCGCTCGCCAGCTCGAGAACGGAAACGGCGATATATATTTTTAGACGGCCACTTCTTCGGCCACTCGGACTTGACCCACGCGGCATTAACGGTGCCACGCGCGCTTGCTCGCGCGTCTACCTGTTCCACGGGCTCGTCGATCGTTAATTGCTTCACAATCCGATCGGATGAAAGTGCGAGATGCGGGATTGGTCGCGATTGTTGGAGCGGCCGGGTGAAGCTAGGGATTCGGTTCGACGTCGGTCCAGGGAATTGATAAAGTAGCCTGGGTATTTTGTTAGTGATGCAAGGAACTTCGGAGTATCCATTTAAATGAGGTATAATAGCGTAGAATATTCATATACACATGGGAATTTGTGGTGTACTGTATCAATGGCTTAGTGCACAAATATTGTGTGTCCAATTTTAGTGTTCTCGAGAAAAAGAGGTTTAAAGGTTTTAGTTCAGAGGTTTTAGGGACATGTGGGGCATTGCGAGCAAAAACGGACTAACCCACATTGAAAAAAAATTCATTTTTCCGATTTTATAGGATTAGTACAGCCTATTGAAATGCATTATTGCTAACTCAATTTTGCAAAAAATGTGGGTTAGTCCGTTTTTGCTCTCAATGCTCTATATAATGAAGAAAAATATTATTTTCGAGAAATTTATGAAGTAGATATAAATGTGATTTTTATACAGCATAAAGAAACGGTCAAGAACTATTTGCTGCATATAAAAACTGAAATTTCACAAAAAGTGGACATATAATATTTGTACAATAAGGAGTAATGACATTGTAGAGCCCGGAAAGGAAGCCCGAATTTGAGATTTTTTTTTATGCGAGTATAGTAAATTGAATGCAAAATCTGTTTGAAGGGCTTTATTGTACTTACCTTGAAGTATGATCACAATTTTTAAAAAATTTGTTTAATACAAAATGGCGGCGCCACAGCTTAACAAAAGAAGCTTCTTCTGAAAAACAGTATTTCGCGGCCGGAAAGATTTCCCCTTCAATTTTTGACCCAGAACAAAAAACCGAATTTTTTTTTGGTTCTATGTAAGATCATCTCGGGGAATACACGTGGAAATAAAAAAATACTGCTTTTTGTACGAATGGTGCGTGGTTGAACAAAACGTTTCAACAATTTCGAGGTTGTGACAGTTCCGTGTTTTCTTCAATCACGTACCATTCTTACAAACATCAGTATTTTCTAATTTCCTCGTGTATTTCCCGAGATAATCTTATATAGAACTTAAAAATCTTCGGTTTTTTGGTTTAGATAAAAAATGGAAGAATAAATCCTTTCGGCCGCGAAACACTGTTTTTCAGAAGCTTCTTTTGTTGAGCTGTGGCGTCGCCATTTTGTATTAAAAAAATTAAAAAAAAAAAAATTTGTGATCGTACTTCAAGGTATGTACGTACAATAAAGCCCTTCAAACTGGTTTTGTATTCCATTCACTATAAGTACTCACAAAAAAGTTCTCAAAATCAGGCTGTCTTTTCGGGATCTACAGTGTCATTACTCCTTAAGCCATCGATATGTTTTCCGAGCAACGCCGATAAGCGAAAAAATCACTGCACGTGTACTAAACGTAAACAGGAGTTATCGTTCACTAAATATTCATCCTGTGGTAACTCATTAATTGTTGACAAGCTCAATATTTCTCCACTAGCAACACTTATTTGCCGTGCGGCATTGCTCGTCTATTTGCGTTTACCTTGCCCCGTCTCGCAGTTGATTCACGCTCACGCACTTCCTCGGTTACCGCCGTAATTTCAGCTCATAATTGATGGCAAAGCTCCAAAGTACCGCGCGACGCGACAAACGAACTTCCCTTAATTAGCCGCCACCTGTAAAGCCCTGGAAACAATCAAACTATCGCGGCTGATGCTATCATCCGCGCGGTGGTTCGTTGCTTGTACCCCCGTCCCTGTAAACCGACACACGGGCGTCGAGCTTTATCATTTAATAAGCAAACCGCTATCGAAGAAACGCGAGCGTCCCTCAATTGCTTCATTAGCCTGACTCATCTAAATGGAAACGCGTACGTGTTTTTCGTTGCATTCGCGTCTCGCTCCGGACTCGCTCGCTGAGACAAGCGTTGCACGTCTGTTTTATCTCGCGCAGCCTCGTCGGTCGCTCGAGCTCTTCTTCAGTAGCGGACTGAAGGAAAAAGGCCCAGGTGGCAAACGTTCTGCGCGGCCCATTTCTCGGGGAAAATGAAGAAGCAGTTTACTACAAACTACCATAAATCATAATTCGTAATAAAATGATAATTTTTTTTTTTAAACTGGCCCTGGGGGCCCTTCTGGACAGGGACCTGCTCATCGGCCGCCTGTTAACTCGGCCCACTGCTCTTCTTCTTTTCCACGCCGCGAGGTACGCGGATTCTCGGCCAACGTGGAGCGAATGGGCTCCTCCGGTACGATTACAGCAACAAATGTCTGCAGCAGTTCGATGCACGCATTTCAATTTCAACGCTGAATCGCGACACGTTGGCGCATTCATCTCGTAAGGCTGCGCATTGTGACAGGGGGAAGGTTGGTGAAGTATGAGGAGCGAGGAGAATAGATGTCGTAGCAGAGAGAAATTAAAGTACAGAGCAGAGGACACGTTGCAGGAGATATGCTCGTGAAGTAATTGATCGGTATGCCGCGTCGCGCATTCGGAATTTTTCTCGTTCCTCTTCATTTGACGATGGTCCGTGACGGAGCATGGGACTTTCCTCCCAACTATATTACATTTGAAATTCGAAACAGAGAGCCATCTGATTAGCCGTGAAAGTTTCCTATAAGAAAATTCCTTCACCCAAGTCGACGAGCCGTGCTCTTTTCGCGCGAGCCATCGCACTAAGCTCGCCCTTTCCGAGCTTCCTTAATGCCTCATGGAAATTCCCATTAGCCGGCTCGAAAATGTACGGAGTCGATTGAAGGACGCCAGAGGGACGCGGAAAAGAGATGGATTAAGGGTAAGTTCACGGTTCATCACGGGACAGGGATTATACCCTCGGTGGTTAAATGTTTGCCGCGTGTTATTCGAGGGGAGGGTAGGTTGCTCGAGGGAGGAGCGTTCTTGAGCGAGGGGGCAAGGAGGAAAGGGGGCCGGGGATAGTAAAGGCAGACATTGCGCAGGCATCCGACAATTGGCGCGCGTTATTTTCGTTTTTCCTCGCAACTATCGGCCGTCCATTTTCTCCGAATCCTTGTTGCTGCGCGTATTATCGTGCACGTGCAAAACGAAAGGCGTCAGCAAACATGACGGTGGCGTCAGAGGCGATGCATCGAGCGTGGCCAGCCGATTCTCGGCCGCGGTTCCGCTTGTTAGCTCGCCCCGCGTTATCGAGTTATGCCCGCCGACAATGATTTACGCCTGGCCACGCGTATTGGCAGAGACGCGCGGTTTCGCCCGAGCAGGTAGCTACCGAAGGGAATGCGACGACCGTTCGGTCTACGCCAGTCGAACTTGGCCTACGATTTAGTCATCTGTCGCCTTCGTAATCGACGCGAACATTACGTACTCGAGATGCACGCGACACCTGGAGACGCTGGCGATTATAGGTGCTAAGGAGCCAGAAAATGGAGCACCCATTGGTGGCTGCATTAAAAGAAAGTCGTCCGAAGATTTCACCCGCTGTTCTATCGGCCGTTTCATCGCCGATGGTCAGCGGGCTAGACGGAATCGTTTCTAGCGGCGATCTTCCGGCTATTTCTAGCGGCGTGGGCAATCGCGCGCAGGAAGATATAAATTTTTTTTTAGGCCAAAGCGCCGCCGCTCTCCGAGCCCGTCTCGTCTGACAGGCATTCCGAGAAGCCTCGCTATTTGCCGCAGACCACTTGGCACGGCAACGTCTCCCCGCTTTATGACATAATCGGGGGAGAACGCGTACCTTAGGTAGATTTATCGCGTGGAGGTCGTTGCAGACGCACGCTTTACGGCACGGCCGCGATCGCATCGGCGATAATCTCGGGGAGCTGTTGGATCTTGATGAGAACGAGCGAGCGTTAGAGGCGGGGGCGATGAAATTTGGGAGATATCCTCCAGGTGCACTTAAACATGGGAACTTTTTCAATTAATGATTCGTGGGGGTTACATAGGGAATCGATCAGCTTCTAAATCGATCGATCCCGGAAATTAAGGATCGAGTTAGCCGCGGTGTGCACAGCGATTGTCCCCGTTATCTGTGCCCACCAGACGGCTCTGATATTCTACCTATTGTTTAAAGTTCTACCCAAGCATTACGGTAAAAGGTTTTGATCGCGGGGAGAAAAAAAACTGGGTCGTTGGTGCGTTGAGCTCTGATTAACGGGACTGTCGTGTTTCCAACGAAAAAGATGTGTATATACGATGTATATAAAAAGAAAGGACGAAAGGACGATCGTATTCGGTGTTCGTTACACCATTTTTCCCCGATATTTTGGCCCCCTTTGTCTTCTTCGATTCACACAATCCTCGCCTCTCTGTTTTTCGTTTATCGAGAGTCGATGCACGTCTTCCATCGCGTTTACGTGGGACAATTGTGCAACGATACTTCCAACGATCATTTTCTCCTTGTTCCCCGTTCAACTCGACTTAACTGCTTCAAAATCCAGCGACCAGGGGACGTTGCTTTTTCACTTATCCGCGGAATTAAAATATTCGCGCTGCGCTGTGAAGGATTTAACGATGACGTTTATTCCTCTGCTCGTAAACAGGCACGAAAGGGAAATACATTTTTTTACGGCCTTTGGCAAACAGCGGGCCGAACGAGGTCCCCCTTCTTCCTCTGTTTGCAGCGCCTCTCGTAAATCCATTCATTCTGCTCGCGTGGACACCGAGGGGAACCCTAGCGCACGGATAAAATCCTCGAAACTGAAGTTAAACGCCCTTCGGACACAATGCCCGCGTCCCACTTCCCTGTTATTTTTTAATATCGCGCTGGCCAACGCGAGCAGCTCGACCCGCGCGGCAGGCAAACGGGCGCTTTCGAACGAAAAGCAGCGGTATTTTTAACGCGAGAGTTGCCTGAGTCACGTCAGCCGAGGCTTCCACCGGATTTTTGCTGCACTCGCGCGACGCACCTGCCCGCGTATGCAGAAGCTAGCCGCGGTCCAAAAATACGTGCGGTAGGTATTTGAATATAATTTCGTGTCTTGCAGTCGCGAAACCGCGAACCGACTATTATTAGCCCCTCGATCGTACAGAGCCGTCTTTGTTCCCCCCTTTTTTTTTTTTGCCTGCTGCTCGTCGATACGTACCATCTATTATCGTTTCGTCGCGATAATCATAAGCTGTCGCTGCGGCGCGATTAAACAGGCAGGATGATGGGTCAGAAATTGCAACGCTCGCCAAGATAATCGTAGGAGTAACACATTAATTACTGGTTACGCGCGAGCGCATAAAGTCGATTCACAGTCGCGTACACCTTACGCTGCTCCCCGGAGGAAATTCAAATTTTCCGGGGAGAAAGGGTCTCGCGAGTGGGTTTTTCAGATCCGCTTTGCTGAAGTTTGTTCGGTGAGAGGGGTGGGGTCAAAGTAATTAGCTTCTGAAGCCTCGTTCACATTAGTCAAGTTGTATTTCAAGTAAAGTTGAAAGAATCTTTCTTCACTGGAAAGTTGAAAGAAACCTCGAGTGGATATTTCAAGTCAAGTAAATAACAGGTTCACACTGGGTAAAGTAGTTTCAAGTTACGCGAATTCAAGCGACTTGAGGTGAAGTAAATTGACTAATGAGAACGAGGCTTTAGCAACGCTGCAGGTATCACTGGCATCGAATTGTTGAAATCCCTGGTCTCGATACACTTGGACGTGGACAGACAATCGTATCAGGCGCGCTGGTACTCGCTGCAACGACGGTTCAGAGGGAAAGGCCGCGAACAAAGCGGCCGTTTTCGTTGGTTCGCTGGTAGCAGCTAGCTGCCCGCGTTGTCAACGGGCGAATCGCTTTTTGCGCGCGCGCGCACACGCCTCGGAGAGCACATAATAGCGGGGTCTCTTCGTCGATGGCCTCTTTAGCCAAAGTCGGCCTCGGCTTCTAAACGTGAACGCGCACGCATAGAATTCTGGCTTTCCAAGTGGCGAATCGCATGTACATAGTGTGCCATTCCGCATCGAGGATCCTCCTCCACCGATATTTATTAGTTTAACAAGCGTCGGCGGGAACACTTGAAGCATTCTCTATCCTATGCTACGACAGGCCTGGGCGAACAATGAAGCGTCGGGAACAAAAGGGCGATAGCGAGCCTACATTCGCGAGCAGCTGCTGGCAACGGAACTATCACGACACCCTGTACACACGGCACGCGAGTAGTTTACACTAACCAGCTGATGTTTAATGCGAGACGTGGGTATACAGAGCGGTGTACGCGACGTAAACTTTGCCTCTCGTTGATTCAGGCCCGTTCCTCGCAGCTCGCGACCTTCGAGGCCTGTCACGGAAGTGGAAGCCTTCCAGGAAGCCGTCGGCGAACCGTCGATCAAACGATCCTCTTGCCGACATTCAGTGTTTTCGGTTTTTACTATTCTTTGTTTCCGTAAGCGGATCGAAGACGGGATAGTTGCGTCAGCTAATGGCACTACGTTCATCGTCGTTTTCTTTCGGATCCAGGCTATACTCTACGTGGTGTCAATCCCGAGGTCGAGAACTTCATTAGAAAATACGTGGCGGCGGCGTTATAGCGAAAGGTCAAGCACACCATTGTATTTGCGATCCCTCGTCGCCGGGGCTCTAATTTCCCCAGCACTTCGACAGGTTGCCGTTGTCTGTATCCCCTCGCTGCTCACAGACACCGATGGTGGCACTCTATTTTGCTTCTAGCTCGCCCATCCTCTCGCCCCGACGATTTCCACGCCATCGCTGCCCTCGTAGCTCCTGGAAATTCCTCCGCTGCCTTCTCCGCGAAAATCATTTTAATTAGCCCGATCGTACTCGCGAAACGAGTATCTCCGCCGAGGGGGTGATAACTGAATATTTCAAGCCTGGTTTACATACCGTTTCGTTCGTTAGTAGGTGTACCTACTCTATATTGCAATCTTGTAAAGTGGAAAGATGGGAAACACACGGTGCGCCCGAGAGAAGGTGGGCGTTTTAATTAGCTGCTTTCAATGAAATTACAGCGGAGGCTAGGTTATCTATCAAATTAATACCTAATACTTTCTCCCTTGTTAATTCCTCGTCCCGAGGTTCAGCCGTTTTCACTGCTCTCACTTTCGCTTTATCGTTGAATCGTTAACGTCCACCGTCCAGGCGTTTTTTCCACACTCGAGTGGAACGGGTTCCAGCCGCATTTGCCTTCGTTAGGATCCACGAATTTGTTTTCCAGCCACGCTCTTATAATTCCTACTCCCCCGCGTTTCATTTCCCGCGCCCCCGAACAAGGCCACTGGAACGTTGCGCAAGTTTCGCCGAGCTTGAAAAGCAAATTCCACGGGAATTTATTAAGGGGCGCGCGCCCGGGCGGCGCTTCGCGATACAAAGTTTGCACAAAAGGTTCTCCTCCTTTCCCCGGCTTCTTTTTCTTTACTTTTTCAGATTTATTAATTACTGAACTGGTCCACTTCGACTAATGGAAATGGTCCACGCGAAATGCACGGCCGTTCCCGTGCCTGTGGAAACGTAACTTCCAGAGCCACTCGACGAGGCCGGCGGGCCTTCGCCACGAGAGCTGGTTCTTCCAGTGAAATTTTATCTCGCGTCGCTTTATGAGAAAAGAGGGGTCGGCCCCTGTGCACCGTGCACCCGAGATCAAAATGTCAACGGGAGGAAAATATTTCTCGTACGTACGAGCTACTCGCTTTGTCGGAAAAAAGGAAGAGAAAAGAAAAAAAAGAAACCAGGGAGAAAACGGAAGCGTTCGCGGGATCCGCATTCTCGATGATTTTCCTCGGGATTTTTCGTGGATAAAGGTGGTCGAGGTAGCCGCGATTTCCTGCCCTTTCAAAGTCGTGTTACCAAAGCGCCGAGAGATATTAAACCCCCTCGCAGGCTGTCCTCGATAAACGATACGAGAAAAAGAGCACAGGAAAGGTTAGCGTCGAGTTTCCAAATTTCTTCCTTCCATCCCAGCCGCTCGTCTCTCCTCCTCATCTCTCCGCTTCCACCCCGTGCCTTTTAATTGTGTTAATTACAGATTAATTACAGAATTTTAGGTGATTAACGGATGATAGCTATCGTTTCTCGCGGTAACGATCGCCGTTAATTCGAGACACTGTAGTTAGGCAACGCTGAAGCACGGCTATCCACGGGATAGGCTGAGTTGTTTCTTCAAGATTCGCGCGTAATTAAATCGACGGTCTCCTCCCCTAATTAGATCTCATCCTGCCATTCGAACACCCGCCGGCTTATCAATCTGCATTTAATTAGCGTCACTGCTCCTCCATTGCAAACATAATTAAACGGATCGGTAGAGAGGCAGCTTAAATTCGACCCGTGGATTATTAACCAGCGAGAGAGGGCTTGATTCTGGCGCGATCCGGCCGGCCAACGATACGAATAGACGCCATTATCGATTTCTAACGAAAATAGTGGCCCTGGACGCTGGCAGGATCGTTATTCGATGGTGAAACGCGAGAATTCTTCTTTTCCAGGAAAGAGAATCGTTGCTGACGACGAAAGTATCGATTATAATCGACGAGTTGAATTTTCCGCCTGATGTTACCGATAGTTTCACAATTGCCGCTAGCACGTCGGCTCCATAACGAGAGGCGACTAACGAAAGGAATTCTAACGGTTCGCCAGTGGCAGTTACAATATCGAGGATCAAAGAGCACATTGGTGCCCCTGGAATTTGATTCACGTGTACACAGCAGGCTGCCACGAAGCATGTTTCGTTCCCACGACAATCAAACGACGGTGGATATCGAGCGCGATCCCTGAACAAAGGTCTCCGGGCTCCCCCTTTGTCGGGAGTTATTTCCAATTTTTAAAAGTGCTGCAAAGCGAGCCTGGAATTGTGGATAATCGTGATTCTGGCTTCCCCGGCGAAATTTCAGGAGTTAGCGAAGTTGGCACCGCGAACTTGCGTAGAGTTAAAAAACCAATAGGAGGGATCGTTCGTACCGGCGAACCGCGGCGTTTATAGCAGAGATTTCTGGCGCAGGTGATGCGCGTGGATGTCGAAAATTTTCAGAGGAGCGGGCGTGAAAAATTACCAAACAATTGACGGAGGTGCTATTAACGCGTTGCAGAGCCGCGGATGTTTTCTCTCCCCCGTCGCCGTTTCACTTCCATAAATCAACGGGTTTTACGAAATCCGTGACGACCGAGCATCATCCATCGTTCTCTCGGTAATTATAAATAAACCGCGGGTTTCCCTTCCGCTCGATGGAAGTTGTTTCGATAGGTGGGAAAATTCTATTTCCGATCGGTGTAATTGGAGCCTGATCAATATTATCTACGCGTGCATAAATAATGCCGGCTGACGACCCGAGCCGTGTGAATTATCGAGCGCGCCGCTTTATTTCGCGGCCTCCTGGTGAATCGTTAATTTCGGAAGCGCGTCGGGCGCGGAATTGCTGGAATACTCGGAAACTTATCATCTCGGCGGAAAATTCGAGACGCGGCACCGCTGAAAAAGCAACGAGTTCCCGCTGGGCGCGGGGCGAGATTGCGAATTACGAAGTTCGAGCCGCTCAGATTACCCTTGATTGTAGATTACACGGGGAAAGAGTTGACGGGAGCGGATTGCTCGTTAAAAAAGGTTTACCTCGCGGCCTCGTAATTTTATTTGATAATTGAACGCGGCATTCGGATCCCTGGCGCCTGACATTTAAACGCTGCGCGACCGTTTAAAAGGAGAAACATTTTTCTAATGGGCTTCCAGTGGGGAAATGTCACAAGCACCGTGAACTACTACATAAAATATCCCTCGTCTTCGAGGCACTTCCAGTCATCCTTCGATTACTCGCTAAGATTAGATTCAACCCTCTCTTCTAAACGACCTACCCCTACGCTGACCCTTCTCCACGCCCCTCGTATCTTGATACGCGCTCGAATCTCGATTCCATCTCTGTGGGGCCCATCGATCATTCGGCAGTCGAGTGAATTTCCACAGACGTTACCAATAGCTATCTGCATGTGTGGCAGAGATGGGCAAAAAATTTATTTAAATACAAATATCAAATAACGAATAAAAGTTTAAAAAAAAACTTATTGTCGAACGAAAAAGTTAACATTATTCGTCAAATAATCTAAAGTTAAAGTAACTTTTATTCAACCCGTTATTTAAGACTGTTGTCACACTGGCTCAAATTGACCCGGAGTTCCAGTTTGTGATCAATTATCTTTGACGCATCATTAAGAATTATACTACTGGCGCCATGTAGTAGTATCTTCGTGTAATCTTCACAAGTAGAGATACCTACTTCCCGACTGTATGGAAGCGTCAGTGCCTGATAGAAAGCCGTCGGAATTTGAGGTAGGGTCAAATTGACCCATGAGCAACGGCGTCGTTTTTACTCCAAATCGGATACAGTCATTTTTTTGTCTGAGAGCAATCAGAAAAGCAAAAACAGAAGTATTTTCTTAAGAATTGTTTTTTCTTTTACTTATACGTAACTTATAAGGTAAATGCGGGTAATAAGGTCCACCTAAGGATCTATAATTTTTTTAAAAAAAACTTGTACATATTCTTGAAAACTTTTTTTTTATAGAAATCTGTGGACATTAAACTTTAAACTGTAACATTTGTAACAATATATGAACACAACAAATACGAAAATTAATAGGTTTTTAAAAACCTTGTAAACAGGCTTTGTTTCGTATAGTGCAGGTAATAAGGACCTACTTATTTAGTATGTGCAATTCGGGAAAACAAAGACATCTTCTTCCTCAGGTGTGAGCCCAACGCAATCCTCGTGTATCCAGTTGAAGCACATGGCACACTGTCGCATATCACTCTTGAATGCAGTCCTGCTTAATTTGCAAAACCAATTGTTTGCAGAATTGCCGTCCACGTTTTCTCTGGAGGTGGATAGCATGGGCTCATGTTCACACAATCTTGTCAATTTTTTCTTCTGGTTGAAGTGACACGTGCTTTGGAGCTCTTCTCAATATCGTTCCTCCTTTGAAAGGGGTCTCTGATTATTTCCTCACCCTTAAAGACCACTTAATATTTTGGTGGGCCTTATTATCTGCTTTGTCACTTCCTCGTTGCCGAGGTTATATGTTAAGCGTGCACTTTATAAAATCATAAATTTTCTGGAAATATGTTGCCAACATATGTACTTATACATACCTATAGTTGTACAGTAATTGGATAATAAGTGCTCACAATACAAAGCCAAGAAACCGACGTAATTCTTATAATTGTAGCAACGCCAGTTGCCGGCGAAACATTTCTTGAATTTACAGCCGACAAATGTTATATGAATCGCACGGAAACTCTTCGAATGACATTTCCTATGTAATAAAAGCAATAAATGACACTACCAGTATTGTAGATTGACCTACCAAGGATAATTGACAGGTGGGCCTTATTACCTGCACTTACCTTACGTTTACTTTTTCTTTTACGTTTTTTATTTATGCAATAACTGTGGCGGTCTGCAATAGACTTGTTTTTAATTTAACATACTTTATTATCGCTAAAATTAAATTTTGTATTCTTGGAATAATAATAAATGTTTTTTTCCTATTTAATTGCACGAATATTTCAACCCAAATGATGCCACCATTCAGTGTGCCAAATAAATACCTTTTTTGAAAGCTCCGATATAGGACTATTTTTTTTTTTTGTTATCAAAGCAGCATATCTCAAGAGTATAACTATAATTTTTTAGCTAAAAATATTAAAAATTAAAACCTTATGATTTTTTAAGCAAAATAACTTTTTGTCGAAACTCTTATTCCTTCAACAAAAAAAATTTAAGCATGATGATACTTTAAATATCAACTTTCAACCATGGGCATATATTCTACAATGTTCAAACTTCATCTCAGAATTTTTGCGTCTCAATTTAACAAATAGTTTTTAAATAACAACTGATTGAAACTTGGTTGGGTCAAAGTGACCGAGTGTGAAAACTACGTTCGAAAAAGGCGGTGTGACAATCGAGGGTTAAATAATTTTCTATCTAGTTAATGCCCAACTCTGATGTGTGGTTAGCTCAGCTTCCTTCGCTTCGGACGGAGAAATTAAAGGTAGACTCTGTGTACCAGTTACAGCTTTTCCCAAGTGCCTCGCTGCCCACCCACCATCCGCCATGCGAGAGTACATCCGTAATCCAAGACCCTTCAACGTTGGGTCTACGTTAGATTTCGCGAGGGTTCTGAAAGGCGGGGCCGTGAAAAGCCGAGGACGAAGGGAAAAGACTGGAGACTGGCTGGAGCCCCGGGGTGTTTGCCAGAAGTGGCTTTCTGGTGGACACCAAAGTCTTCCTTGTCCGCGACCACGTATTCTTTCGCCTCGCGACCAACTGGTCGGCCGGCTGCACGTGCTGGTACCCTGACCTACATTCACACCTACGTCTAAGCCTGTGTGTACGACGACGGTCGATCGTCTGACCGTCCCGGCGCCGATTGCCTGGCAACTAGGCGGGCTGATTTAATATTTTCGAAATTACCCCCCCCACTCTGCCCTAAATTCAGCATCGTCGCCCTCCGGAAAAAGTATTTCTGTCGGCGGCCAGCGGTTTTCCCTGCCTCTTCGCGTCGAACCTGTTGCTTCCGTTCTGCGTTAGAGTGCCACGCACCGAGTCTTAGATAAGTAAGTACATCCCGGGTAACGTCAGCAGAGGTCCTCTTCCTTCAGCAGGCTTTCATCGTGGATGAGAAGGTGGAGGGGTGGAAAGAATCGTGAAGCGTTTGCTTTGGTACCAGAAGAAGCTACGTTTTAATTTCTGGAGTAGAAGTTGCATGGACTTAGCGATTTTCTTTGGTCTTCCTATTTAATGTCCCTTGAACTCCGTTGCTCCACGAGGCTCGGTAATGCATTGCTACTTGGCGTAGCTGTTAATTCCCAGTTGCACGGTCAATCCTCTTTAATTAATGATTTCATTATCTATTTATGGGACGAGTATCTTTCACAGTTGAGTCTATATCCAGGTCGTTCGCTCGCGGTGTTGTTCATCGCCACCGTACGGTCTACTCCGGGATGCGCTGACTCTTTGATTCATGAAAGCAGAAGAAAGCAGTCGATACTGCCATAAAGATGTAGGGAATTGTCCTTTTGTATCGCGTCTCTGCTCGCAGGGAAATGCTCGGTAATTGCTGGTAGCTGCTCCGGCCAAATACGAAAGCATTTTCACGCCAATTTTCCTGGCGTTATTTTTATTGATTGCGCGGAGCTATCGCAGCCTTGAGTTAGATCAAAGCCCCGGCGCGGAGCAAAGAATAGTGCCCGCAAAGAAAAGGGGGAGAGCAGGTAAATCGATGATGTGCCTCCCCGTTCGTCGGCATTTATCTTCGTTCCCGTAACACGATAATAACGCCCGTTAAACCACATCCAGGCACGTATTTCGATTAATAAAGTTTGCGAGCATTGCAAAGCGAGGATCATTCACTCCGCTTCGCCCATTGCTCTACGGACTCCCCCATCGTATCCCTGCTTCATGTCACCGCGAAAGAAATCAGGCTATAGCGAAGCTTCGTATTCAGACGTTGGATTGAAAATTTCAGGAGCGCAATCGTGCCGACTGTAATTACAAACACCTTTGCGATCGCGTCCCCGATAATCACGACGTATAGTTGGCGATATACTACTTAACGTTCCTTTTAATCTCCCGGTTTGGATCGAAGCCCCCCGTCGCTCGGGCATTGTTATGCATTTTCTTCAAGGCGTATCGATTTTCCGCGGACGAAAACGCTCGCGTGGACAGAGGCTGCTCGTGAAAGTCGGATTCGTCAGCCCGGGCGACGTGGACGTGACGACATTGAAATTGACTTTTGAGCAACGCGAAAAGAGGCCACGGAGGGTCGATAAATCGAAGCTGGGGGAGGTCCCCGTCTATCGTTCGGCCGGGTTACAGGCTTTGTTGATAGGGCCGGTAATTAAAGTAACGTTATACGCATTAAGGCGGGCACCCTCTCGAAAATCAAATTTCTGCTCGGCTGCTCCCCACGGAGCATGTGCCCCGCTCCGTGGCATCGATTATCCTCCTGGCAACAAGCAGTGACTCAATCCCTTACTTTCTCCGTGCTCTTCGGTCGAAACGGACCGTGTCTCGCGAACCGCGCAATTGTTCGACTGGATTGTAATCCAGGACGGATTGTAATGGGTGCTTCATCCCGTACTAATTATTATTCTAGGTAATATCCTTTCCATATTATCTTCCACTTCCCTATCTACTCAAAAACTTTCGTCGAAATCAATAACACTTGGCACGGTCCGCTTGTAATTTCGCTTCTACCAATTCCTACTAGACTTCACGCCACCACCTGTGACTTCAAAATCACTCTCCCATTCGCTCGACACAAGTAAACGCCGTCGCGCATTTTGGCGAAGCGCGGCGAAGCGAAACGATTCGAAGGAATTAATAATAATTAATTAACTGTCGCTGCGCTTCGGTCGCCAATTGTTTACAAACTGTTCCCTTCGTATCGCCGCGTCTCGTCAAAATGCGCGGCGGCCTTAAAAGGTTGAAAGTCCAATGAAAACACGTGACCGTGAAAAGCTAAAACAATATCTCCACGCCGAATATTTGTATCCACTCGCGAACGAATGCCAAATTGTGGAAAACAGACGGAGCAACAGGATTGCCCCTCAGGCTATATATACCAAGCAGAGTTCTGCGTCGGTCGCACTCGAACTTATCCTGCTATTTATCCGACCAATAAATTCTTCTCCCAGCACGAAACGCGCAAACAAGAAGGAAAACAGAAAACAGATTTCGTTTAGTTCGGGTAGAAGATTCGATGGCGGGGATACAGGAAGCCCGACGTCGAAGGTAGTAGCTCTGACGACGTCGCTAGACGCTCTTCAGATGGTCTCGTAGCATCAGCAGCATCGATAGGAAACTGCAGTTCGCGCGTAATTAGCACTCAGCCTCCTCCGCGCGTGCATTAGCAGGAAGCTGCGTTTCACGGGGCGCAGTGCTCGCAGTCGAACACCCCTCGATCGCGCGATGTATCTCGAGGGGCGGCAAAGAAGCGTTCGAACCCCTTTCTGTGGCGTAGCTGCACAGGGAGTTTCGTTAATTATCGCTGGATGCGCATCGATGGCTGCCACTTGCCGGATTGGTTTAAGGAGTTTTCCTAGTTGCGCGTGAATTAGGCAGGAGCCGCGGTTCCCGGGAAAACTTTGCGGGAAAGTTTCGCGCGGTGGACCGGATCTCGTTAGAAATGAAACGCGGACGTGTCTCGTCCCCGCTGTGTCACCTAACTCCGCAAACGGGCTTACCGGTTCGGGCGCGGGTCACAGTGCGCTGGAAAAGGTGGTCGCTCTAATTTCCTGCAAAATTCAAGCACGTCCGATTTCTGGTGGAAATGCCAATTACCTAGGAGATGCATCCTGGCTGCATCCGCGTGTACGGTTTGCATCGGTATCAACAACTAATTGCTTTAGTCTAAATCAGTTACCAGTGCCGCTAATTGGATCGGCTTAATTAACCGAGCGCGCGTCAGCGGGCCCGCGCGAGCGTTCCACAATACGCGCATTGTATTTTGATCTTCGTAATGGGCTTCGTAAGCCGGCAATGCACGCGTAACTCCTCCGCGAAGCTCCTCAATTGCCGTGTACCTACGCATCGATATCTGGTTAATGGGCAAACTCCTGCGCTGCTTCGCGAATTAGGTGGCCGAGCGTCTTGCCCTCTCCGTCGCCGGTTAATTCGGCTGTTGCTGGATCAAATGACGCCATTACGGGACACCCTGCAACTGGACCCTTACAAGTATCGCTACACCGATTCGGTCCTTGCTCGTTCTCAAAGTATATACCCTCGCTGCTTCGTCGCCAACGCGTCCAGTAACGAGTTTCCAGCTTGCTAGCCCCGCTTCTACAACGACTCCCGCGTATTCCCTCGGCTATCAGCGATGCGCGGTGAGCTGGCCAGGAATCTCGACAATTATCAAATACGTGTACACGGACGCGATCGTAACGGCACTCTAGCAGGTGCTTCGTCATCAATGGGATTACTGTGCACGAAAAGTCTGCGCTCGATTCTGCAAATCTCGTTACCAGTCGGATGCAAAACAAGATTTAAAGGGAAGGATGGTAAACAAATTTGTAAGTCCGTTACAGCTGCAGCCGTGTACATGCGCGAGCTTTCGGGAGACGTTGATTCCATGTTGATTGAAACTAGTTTCCACTATGAGGGAGAGTAATTTCTGAATATGAAGTTGGTACGGTCGAATTGAAGCTTCGTTTGCGGATGGACGAGCTATCGAACGCGACGGATTGGCCTGCATTTTTCGCTCGACCTGGGTATCCAGCGATTTGTGTCGATTTTACGACAGGCCAGCAGCCATGGTCGACCAAGTTTTCACGCCGTGGGCGCATTGAACCGTAAGATCCTAAGGATTCAGTGCGAAGATGTTCTGGGGCTTCGCCAACACATGTTCTGGCATCTCGTTCAGCAGACCGGGGGCCGTTCAATGTCCTATCGTCGAGCAATTCCTGTTTCCTTCGCGAAGTCGCGACATTCGGTGCAGCAAATCGAGTATATACGATTGTGACCTAGTCTGGCGGGGAGCAGAGCTGGAAGGGGCAAGATTTCAGCTGCAGAGACCCTTTCGGTGGACTGCTTCCGTCTGAGAGGATAGAACCACGGTATTACGCTTAGAGGCTACGACCCTAATTCTATGGAGCAGTATATTACGCTACAAGACAAATCACTGCTACGACGCTGATGACAAAACGACTCTGAGCTTCTCGACGACTAAATCCCGACTCTGATATGGAGTATATACACTAATTCTCCACGGGTTTCTGAGGACCACACGTATTCTTTGCACGCCACTCGCCTTTAAACTCTCCACGTGCACTTTAAGAACTCGTTCAACTCCTCTCCAAATTTCCTACACTTTTCACCTTCTGTAATTCGCGCGCCAACCATTTGAATCTTGAGTCGGCATCCTAAGTCTCTGCACCAAAGTCTTCATCTATCTGAATCATATCCCTCGCGACAATGTTGACAAGAACCACGGTAGCCCCCCCAACAGAGGTAAGAAAGTCTGACGTTCTTGGGCTCGTAAAAACGTTCTTTTGATCCGTGACCCGGTGCCAGTTGGTCCGCGCAGGATGCTCGGGAAGCCTGGAGGTCGAGGTACCGTGTGAACGGGGCTTCATGTGGTGTAGGAAGAAACGCTAGAACGAAAGGGGCAGGGCAGGGGGGGGGAGGAACGGCGATGGAAAAAGAAAGATGAGCAGGGGGAGAAAGAGGCGAGGTGTGGTAGGGAGAAAGGAGAAGTGCAACTCGGCCTGCAGCGTGCACCGGAGACTCGTCTCGATCGTGACACCTGCGCCTTTTCTCTCCTTCTTGCAGCGGGTTGCTCGCTCCTCGTCCCGTCCATTCGTCGCCTTCCTTTCCAAGGCATCGTCAGTCAGCCGCACTTTATGCTGGCTCGCGGCATTGCACCGCAGACACAGCTGTCCCTGGTAACGGTCGAAGGGATCCTGGTCGAGGGATCCTCAAGGTCCTCCTACGGTTGCCACGCTTTCGAAATTCTTCGCCTTCGTTTCCCCTCTAACCGACGGCTAGGCAGCGACGGGCCCCGAGCCGCTTCCAATCGCTTCGAACACGCGACGAATGGCTCCAGTCGCTCGAATTTAAAAGACCCAAAAGAGGCTCGCCCGGGCCTTGGAAGTTTTCATTCGAGACGGAGCAACCGCTGCTTCTGGGAACGGTTTTTTTTCTTCTGCCACCGCCCGTCGAGCCTGTTCGATTCCGACGTGTAACGAGGTCGACGCGGGGCAGAGAAGCTCGAAGCTGTTTCCAGTTTCGAGCCGCTGCCGCTTTAAAATAAACCGTGAATCGCGGCGCTCCTGGTCGACGCAACGATGATGCAATGCCGGGGATTTTGCGATAACTTGGAGCGATCGTGTTTCGTCCGCCTGTCGCCATGATAAATTCGGTCGGCAGCGATTGATAGCCGTGGTCTCTGAAGAAGAAGAAGCTCTACGAATATCGTGCTTTCTGTTCGAGCTGCATCGCATCGACTGTCGAATTATTTCACGCGTTCTCTCTGGCTTGTCGATAAACCCAGTATAGGACGTTAAAGCAGCCAGCGCTCTGCGATCGGGCGCTCCAATCCTGGTAAATTCTAGGCCAGGTACGGCGCGACTGACACGAAAACAATTTAACACTGTTTACTAACGCCAATTCGAGATAGCCAGCCGATGTATTTGTAGAATTACTATTTCAACAATTTTTGAAATTACGTAAGATATCCGTAGAACAATCACGCCGCACGACCTCAGCGAGGAATTATGTAAACGGTCCTGGGTGAATACTCTAATCCCCCCGCGTCCAAAATCGGCCAAATATGTATCCTCATTTTGACTGGAAAACGAATCGCTCGTCTATCGAATTTCGCGAGCATTCACAGCGCACGCTGAAATAGGATTACCCAGGCTATTTGTTTTTTTGGGGGATTTGCAGTCACTGGGAACACGAGCGGCCGATACCGAAATCCAGTTATTGGTCGGGTTTTCATCGTCGCGATTTTTCTGCGTCATCGAACAGTGACAGTTCAATGGTCCTTAGATCTCCATCAGTAGCCCCTGTCGCCCAGCTGTGTATTCATCTCGTAATATGGTGAAGGGAGGGCGGAGGATCCAGCCTTGCGACGCGATATTCCGATTGACTCGCGTCCCGGAACTGTCTTTTCCTCGAAAGACACGAGCTGGTAGGGAGAGTGTGTTGGAAGCTTTCGATTGTTACTGGATCCGGTGGCAAGGTCTCGTTAATTCTTATTTCGTTGGGGGAAAAAATTGGCGGCTGAAGGTGAGAACGGAGTCGCGTTACTTTCGTAAGGAACGCGTGATATGTCACTCCTTTGGAAGAGAACGAGCGGCTTGTATTTTGTAACGAGCTACGCGCCGCTGCTTAGCGGCTAGTTTCTCAGCTCCGATTACTCCGGACGGAGCACCGCTATCGATGCCTGATAACGCGGCGTTCTCTGACGTCGATTCCCCGTGTCCGAGTCTAATCGGCCATTTGTAATCGCGTTGCATCATGCTCTTTGGAGCAACGTAACAAGATCCCGAGCGGGAATTCGGAGTAGTAAGAATCAGAGTTGGGCCGGGGCATTGTACGGGGTCTTTGAAGGGGTTACGGTAGCGATGGGGGGGGGGGGGTGATAACAGGGGGTAAGGTTTAAGGAAATGTATTTCGCTCGTGGGAAGCCTAGGGTGACGGTAGATGGATGCGAGAAGTTTCGGCTTCGCTATGCCGCCGATCGATGGACGAACTGTATTTTAAGGAACACGGTAGAGGAAATATTGATTGCATCACTCGAATATTTAGCGTGCATTCACTTCCGCATCATTTGGCACTAGTACTTAGCAGGAAAGTATTTCTGCGCGATTGTTGACTAAAGTAGGCATGCTTTATCAGTCATGGCAGATATGAAGATTGTTCCATAGCACGTGGGTTTGGAGGTGATGCAATCAATATTTCCAGCACATTATGCGTGTCTCTATCAAGATAATAGCAGAATGAACCGCAGGAAGTATAAAGCACGCACGAGTTTAAAAACTATGCCTTACAGGACTCGCCTAAAAAAGGCACTGGGCTCGCAGGGTAGACGAGACAAAAGGCGGTGGTCGAGGGGTTAACCAGCGAAGGGGTTAGATCGTTATACGGGCGCCCCTCGAATGGGAATTCGATTTCCGTGGGGCGGAGGGGTTCGCGAACGGGTCGAAATAAACGGCACGCGCGCGTCGTCCGGCGGAAAAGCTCAGAAAGGGGCCGAAAGGAGGATGGAGGGGGCAGCGGCGGCGACGGTGGTCAGAGGAATACGGACAACAGGCGACGTGTGACCAACGTCCGATGCGGAGTGGCACGCGTGCGTCGTTATTGCGGGAGCAGCCCGATGGAGAGTATGGAGAGTATGGGGAGGCGACTCGAAACAGAGGGGGCCATCGAGCCGCGGAGAGCGCGCGAAAGCCGGCTGAAAAGAGACGCGGAAACAAAGGGACGCGATGGATCGACGGTGCGGGATGGCGGGGGTTTGGGGGAAACAGGGGGGAGGGGGGAGGAGGACAGAGGGCTGGCGCGGGAGGGCAAGAAGATGAGATCAAAAGAAGGGCGGAGGAAAAAGGGGGTAAGGATCGAGAAATGTAGCAGGGCGAGTGGGAGGGATAGAGCGAGGGGGAGGCGGCCAGGGTGGAATAGGCTCCGGTAGCCCGCGATCGATGGGAGCGATGTTGCCTCAGCTTGCTCGTACGTTCCGCTTCGATTTTCTGGTGGTCGTTGGAAGGCTGGGCCGACTCGGTTGCTCGGTCGACCGGTCGGGGTACGCTGGTTGGCTGATGGTTTCTCTGCCAGCCTGCCACCACTAGGTTAGAGGGTTAAAAGTGTCTGCGCACCACTTCCCAACACGTGGACCCCGAGACACCACGCTTTTCCTTTCCTCCGCGCGGCGAACGCAGTGAACACGATCAACGCGGCCCACTTTTTATCCCCATCCCCCCCCCCCCCCCTCTGGCATCGCCGCCTCCTCCCTGTTCTACCTACTGCCTGCCTACCCACCCACCTAAAGCTCACTGCCGTCGACTGCCTACCACCTTCGGGGCCCCCTCGCCTCGGTATCGCTCGACACACGATCCTCCTCATCGTTCGTTCGGTTCGCCTGGCTCGTTCGCTCGCCACGTCGAGGTTATCGGCGGCTGGAAAGTCGACTGCAACACGTGCATCTCTGCCTCGGCCGCCTCGAGTCACGCTAGAGCATAATTTTCCCTTTCACCGCCTACTTGCCCGTTTCCAACCCCCGCCCACCCCGCGCCCCATGTTCGGTCGCCAGGCGACTAGACACAGTCGCGCCCGTTCCGGTTTCTCGATATCCTCCGTGACGTTCGGCTTCCCTCGATTATCCGTCGATCGGGCTAGCCGTTGCTATCGGCCCGCCGCCGTTATTATTACACTTTCGTGTCGCGCTTTAAAATAGCATTACCCCGCGGCGTGTTGTCGCGCCGCTGCAAGGGAGCTGCGTATCGATTTTCTGCAACACGGTCGCTGGGCAGAAATTCGAAATCAGGCACAGGCGCTCTGTCGCCCTGCAGGGTCTCGAGCGAGTCAAGGGACACGTAACTCGTCCAGGTACCGCCACGAGGTTGAATCGGGAGATTCATCGGACTAATTGGAGTACACAGAGATCCTCCCCTTTACCGTCGCTTGTTTCACAATCCGCGCAGACTCCAGTTCTTTGCGATCGTAATCCCGAACCCGCCAGTCGATTCGCAAGCCTTTCCACCGGGTTTGCTCCCTCGTCAACACGCGAAACCCTTCGTTTCCTAACGGGGACATCAGGCGCGCCGTTAAAATGGGAATCGTGCGCTGGCGACCGAGTATTGGGCTCTCGACTGACCCACTTTTACTCCGCGAGGCGCCCTTTTCTTTTATATAATCTCTCGATACCTGCCGGCGCAACGTCATTGTTATTGCATCGAGACCGTGTTTTTTTTTTCCCCCGCGCGAAACAGGTAAATAAGTGGAGCCTCGTTCGGAATACTTTACCGAGCCGGGCCTCGCCTTCGTCGTTGCTCTCGCATTTCCTCTAGGACGGCCAGGCCGGTGCAACGTCAGCTCGATTCTCTTCCAGCTTGTCGTCGCGGCGATTTTTGTCTGGGCAGAGTCTCGTTTGCACCGGTAGGACAGGTTATATCCGCCCGGGAGAGAGATAAAATCCTTGCCGGTAGCTTTCTGCGGGCAGGTTCGTTGGATCGCTCGTTTCCTTCGATGCGAATCGAGCAACGCATGCCCAGGATTCGTTACGCCTGCGATCCCGTTCCGACACTTTCGTCGGCCATTGCCCGGTAACGCGCGTCGTTTCGAAGTTACGTTATGATTACAGTGGGGGGCCAACAAGTGGTTAAGAGGGTGATATTTTAAATCGAATCCTCCAATATCGGCGACCCCCGGCTTTCGATTTTACCTACAGTGGACTTGAACTTTCTCCGCCGTTTGGCCCATTGATCGCGAACTTCTTTCTCCCCAACTCCCTCGTATGCTGTAGGGGAGAGTCGGGCAGTACCGACCAGCTTACAGTACCAACCAAAGCTAGTTCTCGCTTCTTCGACCAGATATTAGCACTTTATTTGAATTAATCAATTAAAATCACAATTCTTTGTAACCTATTTCGGGCTCATATTGTTTACTCCATTGCTCTCGATGTTCTCAGGCATTAAACGTAGGGTAAAGTCAGGTAATATGGAACATCTGATTTCAAAAGCTTGTCAAAAGCAGGGGAATTTTTTTTTTGTAATAAAATTGACATAAGGAGATGAAGGAACTAATGAATAATCATATTTACATAGTCAAATGTAAAGAAGTTCAATTGTTTTGCAATTATAATAAAAAAAAAACTGAAAAGAGTGAAAATCGGCCGTTCGAAAAATGGGTCCTAATATGTAACACCTAGGATATTTGTAAAGAAAACTCAAAAATCTTTACTTTTTTTTTTACTAAATATGAAGATTTACTAAGTAGAAGATACAAATAAATAAATGTACATCATTTTTGGAATTCATTCCTGCTTTCTGCGTCTCCTACACGTTGGGCACTTGAATAATACGTCGGAACCCCTACATTCTTTGTGTGCCCACTGAAAGCAGCGAATACATTGGGAATACATCTACTTTTCATTATCATTATTTTTATAATTTCCATCGCAAAATAAGCATTCCGCATCATCGTCATTACCCACTTGTTCCGACAAGAAATTAAGAATTATTCTAAGAAGAAAGTAACTTTATTGGTAAACTATTGTTGAATAATCAAGAACACACATATTTAGTGACAAATTTTATCAAAATAATATTTTGTAACATACCTTCGCTACAATATTTAACTGTTTGATACACTTTTCAGAAACTTTTACACCCCGCGAAAAATATAAACGTTTCTCTTTCAATGATGGATACCCGCCTGATGCTCAATTGTCAGTATTATCGTCTATTGTGTCTAGGGATTTAGTATACACGTTCGCCAGAAGAGTTCGTTATTTCTTTATCGAAATTTTACGAAGTTCCATATTACGAGCCGTTCCATATTACCTGCCTTTACCCTATACGTTGATATTCAGTATGTTAAAAGTTATTTTTTAAAGCTGATCTTTTGTTTCTCGTGTAAGTAAATGATTTTGTTCTATTATATGTACTATCTCTAGTCTATTAAGTCTAATAAAACGTCCTAGTTTTGCAATATTCTTTTGTACATAATATACCATGACCTAAAATGTTTCCCCGTGTTTGTCGTACAGTACCGACCATCCAACTGTCGTGCAGTATCGACCAACAGACTCTCTCAACCAGTTGAGACCAAATTTTTCTTATCTGTAAGTTCAATCTGTTAGCAACTCAGATTAATTTATAAGAAGTTCATTTAGCCTTCTTTCTACCAGAAAAATAAAGTAAATAAGGATAGGTATGATAACTTAACAAACAGGAAGCTAGGATTTAATGAAAAAGTTATCCGGTGTGTTATTTGCAAGCAGAGTTGGGTATTAACTAAATAAAAAATTATGTAAATAAGGATCAAATAAAAGTTACTTTAACTTTAGATTATTCGACGAATAAAGTTAATTTTTTTATTCGATGAGAATTTATTCGACGAACAAAGTTAATTTTTTTTATTCGTTCGAAATTTTATTTAAATAAAAATTTTGCCCATCTCTGTTTGCAAGGAATCATTTGACAAAGATTTGGTGCAGTGTACCGAATGTGACGTTTAAGCCCACGTCGAATGCACAGATTAGGAGAATATTAATTATTTTATTTTCGAGTTTGTACAAATAAAATATGAAAAAAATCTTGTATTGTATTAATTAAATGTGTTTTTATTAACATTCTTAATCATTTAGATCTAAAAATCTACTAATTTAATAGTTGGTCGGTACTGGACGACAATTTTTCGTTTCCTGGAAATTACAACTTTTTTACTTTTGCGAATTATCAATTCTTATTATTAAATTTCACAAAAATAATTTTCCTCCTCTTACTAAGTTCCATCTATAGGTACTATAAACACGTTTTTGAATTTCTGATTTGTATCGACTCTACCCCAAGATATAACAAAAAAAACTTAGAGCGGTCGGTACTGCACGACTCTCCCCTATCACGGTTGAGTTCGTCGCGAGTGGATGTTGCGTTTGTAGCTCGACGACCGTTCATCGTTGGCGGAGCAATTAACCCTGCTGGCTCAAGAAACGCTCGATTCAATTTGTCGAGGCTTCCCTTGCATGCCTCCCTTTCAAACGCGCCACTCTGTGACCAGTCGCCGAGCCACAATTTAATTGTATTTACGTGCACACGTCCATGCAGCTTCAAACACTTGTTTCTACACGTCTATCCGAACGATTAACCCGCTCCGTTACTTTAATTTCACGAAGGTTAGAAATGCCGTAGAGTTAAAAGTGTCTAAAGCACTTGCTTGAAAAAAGAAGCTTCGTATTCTAGCTCACTGAAATCTTCTATGCTAAATCAAACACGAAAAAGGGGATCACCGTGCATAACCACATCTCAGGATCCCGCGATCCGTATCTAGGAAAAATTTTTCTCTTCCTCGAACTGAAACTGGAACAATGGGTCTCTCGAACCGCCATTACGGTAGGATTCTCAAAGCTCTCTGAAAACCTACACCAACGTACAAAGCTTTACGGATTCCTCGGTATAATAATGTAAGATACACCGCCTGTCTCGGTTTCGCTCATCATCAACATACTCGGCGGACTCAGCAAACTCGGCATTCATTACCGAACGGAGCTCAGATCGGATTTCTTCCCTGCGAGCGAATTCACGAGCGATCGGGGGCAATCTTTGAGGTCACGAAGGATCTTTAGAATAATAGCCGATCGAGCAGCGAGGGCGTGGCGTTCGTATCGGAAACCATTGCGCGGCCACGAATCAGGCTGGACGCGAAACGCAACATTAATTACGCGAAAGCACTGACTATAATTGCGTGGCGGGAGTCAACGACCCTCGCGCGTGCAATAGGTCCGAGTGATCCGTGGATCTGGCTCAGGCTTGCTCAGCTGCGTCTTTCGCGCCGCGATTACCTCAGCACGGTCGAGCAATGCAGGAATGCGCGCTTCTTCCTTCGCGCGCCTCGGCGGATCAGGACTTTCGGCGAACCAGAGCCGCGGCTTTACGTAATCGCGACACACCGGACGTTGCGCCGCGCTGATCGTTCCCGGAACCGCGAAAAGGATACCCTCCTTTTTTTTTTTTCGCTGATGAACGACTTGCCGAGCTACAAGCGTTCCGTCAAGCGAACGCTGTGCTACTTCGGGCGGCCGTAACACCCAACCGTTCCTATTGCTCATCAATCCCTGATTCATCGATGGATAGCGGACGATAGCCGGTTTCGGAAGGTTCGTTGAAATTCGCTAGTTGATTAGGACGTACACGAAACGAGGACAGGCGGCGATAACAGATCGGTGGATCTTTTCCTGGACGTTTAAAGCGACACGTACCCGTGGCACGAGGATGGGGGGGGGGGGGGAGAGGAATCAGGAAGGGATAATACTTGCGCGAGATTCAACATATTGAAAGCACAGTTTTCCAATAGCTCCGCGAGCGGGAATGGAATATTGGTAATCGTCGCGAGGAAATTACACGGAATTACACAGACGATTTGTGGAGCGCGGCGGCGGTGGCGGTGATCGCGTGAGAGAACCGTACCGTACCGTACGATATCCCCGCTGATGGGGATCTATGCGGGCGGAAGAGTTACGATCGATACAATCTTCCGAGGGAAATATAACTTGCTCGCTCCGCTCCGCGAGCCGCATTTCGCGACCGGTCACGCGTCCTACGCCCCTCGAAATACCTTGGGGGCTAGGTCGCCCCGCTAGGCATGGGAATGAATCCCATCCCCCCTTCCCCAATATTGCAAATTATCCTTGCCCTGCGCGCTGCATATCGTTGACCTCGCGGTGGCCTTCCATTGTGCACGCGGAATTACGAAACGTGCGCTCGGAGCTCCGAGGCGTTCCAGATACTCGCGTGCACAAAAGAAGCCTCCAGACGGGACCGCGTGCATCCGTCTTCCAGCTGGAGCCCGAGCTCCAGCGCATTCGTCTTCGTTAGCGGCCGATTCATTTCGGCTCGGACGAACCCGCCGGTTAGAGCGGCTGCTAGGAGCATCGGAAAGAACGGCGGATACGTGATTCGGTATAGGGGGATAGAGAAGAGAAGACTGTGTCTCTCGAAGTTGACGAAATGGAGCAGCAGGGCCTGGGGCCGTTCGTGCCTTATCGCGCTCCACATCGCGGGCCGCTGGAAATTTCACAGTTCACGCGATTCCCCTCCGTCAATTTTTATTCTAATATCTTCCACCCCCCCCCCCACTTCCACTTCCACATTTCCCACTCGCTCCCAACTCTTTCCTCGTCGCTCGGTCCAGCAGTTTTCTCCATTATCCCCCGCGGAACGATTTCCTCGGTCGCGGCCGAGCGACTGTCCAAACAACGATATCGATTATGAGCAGATATCTTATTCAGAAGCTGCTGGCCGGCCGCCAGCATTTCTTTCCAACATCCTGCGACGCCGTTCACTTTCGTTCGTTTACCGTTGCACTCGAGAATGGCCCCGCGTATCCGCGGAAATGTTAATAACTGATTCATCGGGCGATCCCCGAGTGTCCACTTTCGGCGATCGTCCCGCAGTCGAAATGGGACCGGCGTCTACTTACCGATAGCCTTTCGATATCTACGATAAATTTCATCTACCGTGACGAACGAGAAGATTAGGGATTACAATTGCGACGTGGAGGTGGCCTGCCCGTTTCGTAAGACGTTAATGGGGATCGTAGACCGTAGGATACTTACCTTCACCGGTTCACGCGTTTACTCCCGATCGAATGCTCGGCTGAGCAAGGATTTCCACATGCCAGGCAGACGCAGATGAGCCAACCATCGACGGCCATCGGCTGGCAGGATGATTATTGCATCCTGCGAAGCTCGCCACCGGGGAAAAACAAAGACGGGAGGGAGAGAGAGAAAAAGCACCACCGATGGGAATAAATGAAAAAGTTGTTGCTGAAACCCGGCTGGGCGGGGTTTCAATATTCACCGAGCAAACAGTGAGCGTTGCCGCCGGTAAAAAATATCATCCTCGACAGGGGATACTTAATTAATTACCTCGGCCTCGGCGCTCGGCTTGTCCGTCGAAACCAATGCTCCGGTTATTGTTGCTTCCCGGGGAAACTGTTTATTATTATCAATGCGGCAATGAAAACATTCCACCTCGGCTCTAACGTCGACGTGCCCCCGTTGCCGCGGGGCGTCTTTATTATTATTATTATTATTATTATTATTATTATATAAACGGGACTAGAATCCCATAGTTACAAAAGAAATCAGTCAATGGGTTTACAGTTACTGGCACTTAGTACACAAAATTAACATTTAGTTTACAATAGCCTATATAAAGATGACCGGAACGTACTACTAGGGAGAATAAAGGGATCACAGTCGTTAAAGTGTTGATTAGCCACACTCATGGCACGATTAATAGGGTCCACAGAGTAGTGGCGATACTGCGGTAATCTCGGGGAGAATAGAGGCCTGGATCGCAAATGCCTCTGCGGAGCATTAAAGGAAACCAAGGATGTCAACACCGGACAGTCTATGTGACCAGTCTCGTTAAACTAATACGTCGCCGCGCGGTGTCGCGCAAGTATCAGGTTCTTCATCTGCATTTCGCTCCCCGTATCATAGAAATCAACAGGCTACGAAAACAGCGATCTCGTTTCCCCGAGCGTTTCGCCGTTCGATTTATTAGATTTTCCAGGCGAAACCCTTCGGTGCCGGACTAAACACTCGGCTTTGCGGCTTGGCCGGGCTTCGGTGTTGCTCGGTGGTCCATTTTGTCAGATGTTTCGTCGCAACTTACGTGCCCGGCATGCCGGGAATGTCGGCGAGCTACTGGGCACGTCAAACACTGTTCGATGAAACGCATTTGGAATGGCAGAAAAAATAAATCTCAATGGTGTCGGGAAGACGCGAACTTGGACACGTTACTGACGAAGTGGCTTTGTCGGAGAGGCGAAAGGGACTTCGCTGAATTTCCTTGATTACTCTGGAAGAAATCGAAGCTAGAGGTAGACCCTGTAAAAGACGAATAGCAGTGGATGCTTTAAGCAGGTTTAAGGTTAATCAATGGTTCTGGTTGGTGACATTTACCTGGCCGCGGTCGTAAGTCACCGATCGGGGCAGAGTTGCTAGGGTTTCCCGATGAGCGGCGGGATTATAACTTAAGTAACAGGTGCACGGACGGTGGAGCCATCAAGGACGACTAATCCGTGTTAACAAACAAGAGGGAGCAGTCGGGGGGGGGGGGAGGTGATGTGTCGAGGCGTCTATTCACGGTTAAATAAGCGTTTTCGCAAGGGGTCGAGGTCAGGCAATAATGCTCCGGGACCTATTATCTCCAGTAACGTTTTAGTAACGAGTACAACATTCCCACTGAGAATCAGGGAGACCTCGTCCCAGAGAGCGCGAGGCTCGGCGAAGGCAATTGTGGAACCGTTGCCGCGTATATCGGAATTGTCACTGGCTGCGGATTTGTTCGGGCTGTGCTTGACGTCTTTGACCTAGCACAGAGGCAGCCAGAGGCTGAGGATAGAAAGGTGTGTGTACACAGCGAGGCCTTTCTGACAAGACCGATAATTAGAGTCAGCCTAAAGTGTACGCGCCTGATAATTAGAGCTGGAGTAACCCATTACGCGGTGCCTCGAGTCTCGCCAAGCATACCGAGCAGCAATTGCTCGCGAGCTTCAACGGCGGCGCGGTAAACGGAACTGTGATCCGATAAGAACGCGATTTGGCTGTCGTTCGCGGAAGAAGTATTCTAATTACCTCGGAGCTTCAACTTTGTTTCCCTCGGAAGGAAAACTTAGAACGAAGGGATCACGTGCCCACCATTCAGTGGAAGCACCATTGGTATACCGGGAATTAAAATTCGCTGCAAACTGTCCTCGATACGGAATCGAAGTGACCAGGCAGGCTAAATTAAATTTGTTTACCATCGAGCGAACGTTCGCACGTTAATCTTGTTTCCCACGATTCATGGCTTGTTTTTTTCCCCCCCCCGAATAATCTGCTTTCCCGGCCGAGCAATAGTCAGTGGAGCTGGTTGCGTTGCAATCTGGAAATCCAATTAGTGGGGGTAGCGTCGCGGAAAGAAAGGATTCGTTGGAAAAATCGTGCCTGTTCGACGAGTATGATTCTCTGTATCGTTGGAACGGGGCTGATCGCTCGCGACGAGCTCGCGGCAAGTTGGGAACTGCGAGCGAATCAATTTGCATGGGATGCGTCGTCGAGGCTCGCGGCGGACTCCGCGCCTTTGACGGTGTCCTTGCTCGAGCTCGCTGATAACAGCCGATATAAAAAGGCCAGCGAAGCGGCGGATGAAATGCAGCGGGCGAGAGAAATTCCTTACGTGCTCGGCTCCTCGTTCAAGAGGCTGATCGATCAAGGCCTCCTCGTAAATAACTGAATACGCGTCTGGAGACGCCGCGCCGACACACGGGGATATCCCTCGGCGCCTTCGCAATAAAGGACCCGCTGCGGAAAAGGCTCCTCTGTGCGATTATTCGCTTCGAGAGGGAAACTCGATGCTTGTCGACATCGTTCGAACGGCAACGCGTCACACATCGCGAGCTACCGTGGTTTTGTAGTTCTTTAGGGGTCGTCCTTAAATTACGTAAGGCTTTTTTTTTGGGGGGAGCGAGGTGTCCCGAATTTCTTACGTTTTCTAACACGGCATGGAGGGAGGAGTCAGGTAGCGTCTTACGTAGAGGAATACCAGTTTGTTTAAGACGAATAAAAAATTACGACAGAGGATGGGAACAAATTAAACTACATAATATCACAGGGAAACTAATAAACTTTCATATTTCTTAGTGTCAGTAAAAATAAAAAACAAAAAGTAACTGAAATTTTGGTTTGAATGAAAAATGACAAGAAGTATCGATTTCGTTAAGGTGCAGGTAATTTGGAATACCGATATTCCAATTTACCTTCACTTTATAAACTTAAACAAAACATGTAGATAATAAAATTAGTTTATTTTATGACGTAATCAGGCTAAGAAATCACAATTAAGGAACAATTTTATGTAGATATCCATAAGACAATATTTACACAAATGCTAAAAAAGGTTATATAGGTGACAGACGAAACTGACGCGGTGGTAGCCATTACGCGTGAAACAAAAGCATCGGTAGGCTTTGGAATATTCCAAATTACCTTCACCTTCGGTATTCCGAATTAGCAACATGGCATTGAAACCTAAAATTTCATGTCACACTTTGTATTCTCGAAATTATCGCAAAACTGGCACGGAACCATAGAAGGAACATGCAAATGAGTCGATTAAGTGTTTAACACTAAAGTTTTGACATATTTTAACCATGATTGGATTTGCTTCCTCTGCAGATTAAGTCGAAAATGTAAAAATTGCGGTTCATCCACAAATGTCATTAGTGAACAGGTCATTAGCCCCTATAATCTACGGTGTTACAAATTAAATAGCGTTAGTAGTTTATTAGATACTTCGGTATTCCAAATTACCAACAGTATTCCAAATATGCTGCACTTCCTCTAATATTTTTTAACCCAATTTTCAATAAATACAAATTCTATCATTAATATTCCAGAGAAGTTGTTTTAGTTTAAATTTCCCGAAACCGAGTTAAATGAATTATAGAAACCTTTAAAAGAATTTTAATAACTGAAAAAAATCAATGTCAAAAATATTACGTAAGAAGAGGGTTGCAATATCAAATCTTACGAATTCTTATACTGGGGGAGGGAGGGAGCAAGATATCGCAAAAATTACCCTTACGTAATTTAAGCACGGCCCCTTAGACGACTGATGTTGCCGATTTCCATTAGCGATGCGCTCCGGATCGTCCCGAATGTTGTTCGAATCCCAAAAATTTCAACCCTCTAATGGCTGCTGCAGCCAGGAGCCGTGAAAGATACGGCGCCCGCGCGCTTGAAAGCTGAGAAAATCCAGCTCCCGTCGCTTTCTCCCGCTTTCGTCGCGAGCTTCCACCATCGGCGCCAATTACATAAAGCAGAAATTACGAAACGATCCCATCCCGTCCGGCGTTGTTTCTCCCGCGGTTTGCAGACCGGTGGCGCGTGACGCGTGAAACTCGCTTGAAATTCGACGATCAGCTGCCGCTTTACATACCTGCAATTAACGAGCACGTCGCGCGCTCGCTAATTGTGAATTAATTCTCAGATATTATCGACGCGGCTGTATTTTGCTGGCCGCCTATTTGTCGCCGCGAGTGTTTCAATTGCGCCGTTTAATCGGGCGAAAAGTTGTTGATCCCGTGAGAGATGCAGGTACACTCGATTGACCGTGATGCGAAATGTACGCTGGCTTAAGACAGCGTGAATCTTCCGAATGTATAATGGAACAGATAGGTCTAGCAATAAATATAGGACGCGCTGGGAAAGAAAAGGGTTCCCGAGATACTGTTGTGGATCGCGTGCCAAACTTCGAATCTAGTTCATCCCTGTTCCCTCCCCTCAGCCAATCATTTACATACAGTCTGTAAAGAAACTAATCGCTTCCTCGGTTTCCCTCTCCGCGGCCGGTGAAATTTTATCAGACGGGTATCGCAGCCCGTCGAGAATCGTTAATCGAATTCTCTCCCAGCTGGAATTTAATCGTCCGTTGGTAATCCCATCCGACTCTATTCATTTCGCGTGATGATCCCGAGATAACGTCTCGGTTCGATTAATCGTTTAATTAAGCATACGTGACCGTTCGCTCGCGTCCGGTTTCTTTCCCTTCGATTCTACGATCGAGCGTTTTCGCAACCGGGGGAGATCTCGAGCGCGCGTACTTGGCATCCCTGCCGGGGGATTTAATGCCCGACACGAACCAGAACGGAAGTACGAGCGGACGGATTCGCGTTATAAAACGTCTGCAGCGACGGGTAAATTTCCGATGGCATTAGTCGCCGATTGTGTCGGCCCGATCGACGCGGACGAGGCGAGTGGAAGGATCTCGAGCCTCGAGCAGAGTGCAGAGAGAAAGGAGGGTAGAATAGAGAGGGTAGAATAAAGAAACCAAGTAGGGAAAAGTTGGAGACTGTAGTAGGTGCGGAATGAAAGTAGAATAAGCCCGGTACATATCTTTCAACTGCATAAAATGATCGATGGAAATGAATCTGCTTTCGCTAATGCGTTTGCATTACGCTGTCACGTGCTGCACCGCCTGTTCTTTCGTGTACGTACACGCGCACGCATTACGCTCGTCTGATTCGGCACGTGAGTTCCGGCACTGATTCATCGCTGTCGCGCGCTCGTCAATTACGCTCGTGATTAATCAATTCGCGATCCGCGATTCCAATTGTTGTCCTTAATCGCGCGAGTTCACGCGAGCCTGACTCTGGCGCGCGACCGCCACCGATCCTCCTTAAGGGGGGAGCCCTATTTAGGACGCTAGGAATAAGGTGATTCTTGGGAATTTTTTTTGTAAGAAACTGTTAAGCGGATCTTTCCCAAACTTTCAGGGTATTTTAGTTCACATTCAAACAATAGAAATTAATTTTTACGTTACAAAACGTTCGGTGGAAATAAAGATATATGAATATATGTGGCCCCATTTCTTCCCTGGAATAAAAAATCCAAGGATTTTCTTATTTCTAGTATAATTACATTGCCGATGAACCTAACAGACAAAAAAAAATTACAAGTTTGCAAATTGGTGGGACCGCAAAGAAAAAGTTACGATTCTGCCCCAAGATATTTCGTACTATTTATGGAAAAAGTTCAGTTCAGTTTATTTATCAATGTCTTAGGTTCATCGACAATGTAATTATACTAGAAATAAGAAAATCCTTGGTTTTTTTATTTCAGGGAAGAAATGGGGTCACCATTACAATCGCCAATTTGCAACTCCGGCGCGCGAGTCCTACGAACGTGTTAATATATCTTCATTTCTACCGATCACTTTGTAACGTAAAAATTAATTTTTATTGCTTGAATGTGAACTAAAATACCCTGAAAGTTTGGAAAAGATCCGTTTAACAGTTTCTTAAAAAAAAAATTCCCAAGAATCACCTTATTCCTAGCGTCCTAAATAGGGCTCCCGCCTTAAATATAATCGAATCTCAGAGTAGATAGCTATCTATCCTAGTTCGAACACCGAAATTCGGTTGTACTAGACATAGCATTATCAGTCGACACTGGTAGCTTAGGCCTCCCCTAAATCTGTAAATCCAGGCAATTAAATCATCATGACAGTGAACACAGATTAACCCAAGGAACGAGGGGCCATTGTCCCTTTCTAGGAACAAAGAGGGAGAAAGAGGAAGGACCTTTCACCAAACCCCTAATCCATCGTCTTCTTCCAAAGTCCTTCCATCCACTTCCAAGGGAGGTTTTTGTCGTGCCGCGATTGCGTGCCCAGAAGGAACTCTGCCCCCGCGTTTCTCGCACAGTTATCTAATTAACACCGAAGTCTCAAGCTTGTCGCTGGAAAGTACCGGGAAGCACTTTCGTTTTCGAGAGCCACAGTCAGAGTCTTCGCAAACTCGCCAGAACTCGCCAGCCAAAGTTGGTCGCGATGCCTCGCGACACGGGTGACATTCTTGTCCAGAACTTGACGTCCGCGAGGTCGCCGATAGTACCTTTGTTCTCTACCAGGTATAGAGTCGCCAAAAGCGTTTTGGGACGCAGCTCTGCACCGCGGTGTTCTCTGGATGGCGTCCCCTCAAGCCTCGATTCGAATTCGATCGATTGCTGCGCGGGGAATTGAATTATTGATAAATTTAAAGTCTGCGACGGGGCTGCGCGGGCATTGCTCGGTAACCACAACCGCAACCACCGCATATGTTGGCCCACAAATCTGGCCAATCCAATTTACTTCCGGCAAGTGCAATCGAACAGAGGAAGTTAGCCCCTCGGCGCGGAATTATCGCGGGATTACGACGGTGTCGTCGAAATGGGAAGCTTAGGGGAGCGTAACGCAATTAACAGCGATACAGGATTTTTGTATTACGCGGAGGCAATCGCGCGCGTTAATATCGACAGCGGCGGTGCACTAATTGCGACGGTCAGGCAGTACGCGTTTATTGATATTTATGCTAACGAGAGAAGGGGGAGGGGTGGGAGTGGATCGGCACAGATGGAGGGCACACCCAGACCGATATCCGCGATTGCGTAAAACAGTCGGGACGGGTATAAATAAGCCGCGCGGGGTAGAGATTAAACACCGGTAGCGCTGCGCGGGACGTGCGAAAAAGAAAAAGTATCGATAAGTTCGTTGGTGCGCGAGATACGTGTAATTGGCGCAATAATAGAATGAGTGTTGACCCATTGACTTCTGTTTCTGTTCCAGGGAAGAACCTCTACAATAACGAGCATGTAGCAGTTAAAATGGTGAGTGTGCCGCGATTAACGAGCGACATTTTTCCAGTCGCGTACTTATTGGATACGCTGGAAAAATAAAGAGAAAGGTCACGAGGCCGTTGTTTGATTGGCGTTAACGGCCAATTATGAATTCAATTCTGAAGCGATCTCTGTCTCTGTCCCCGCAGGAACCAATGAGGACGAAGGCGCCGCAGCTACACTTAGAATATAGGTTTTACAAATTATTAGGTACACACGGTGAGTGTCGGCTTCGCGATCGTAGCCAGATTGATGTTGCGCGGGCGGTTCCATGCACTGACTCCAGTATTTCGTTAATGCACTCAGAGGGTGTACCGGAGATATACTATTTCGGCCCGTGCGGGAAGTACAACGCCCTGGTGATGGAGCTTCTCGGCCCGAGCCTGGAGGACCTGTTCGACCTCTGCGGCAGGAGGTTTACCCTGCAGACCGTTCTCAGAATCGCCACACAACTCGTAAGTGCAGTTAGCCTACTAATTTTAACATGGACGCGGCGCGTGTCGCCTGGGAATCATTTCGATTGCACGCTCGGATCGGTATATATATACATAGTTCGAGCGCGCAGAGATCTAGGAAGTGGCGGAACGTTCGATCAAACTTGCTGCTCGATGTACGAGTGCTGTCAACTGATTAATTTTATCTCGAGCATGATGTTTGAGTACTTGCCAGCCTTGTTACGTATGTGCAACCTCTGTCAGAGTTGGGTATTATTCGAATAATGGTTTAAATTCGAAGAAATTTTTACTCGAACGATCTCGAATAAGAATTGCGACTAAAACGATGTTATTCTAGAATAACTAATAACCTTTTATTCCAATGAAAATTTATCAAATCATGCCGAACTCTGGCCTCTGTGTTCCTTCGAATTAACGTTAAGTAGCGGGAATAGACGAAGGTTGAAGGACCTTCGAAGGATGGAGGACGCGATGATCCAGGGATCTGCTGTTGGAATACTTGTGTAATAGTTGAACGTCACTACTTTGCCCAGCTCCATAGGATAGAGTACGTTCACAGTCGGCACCTGATCTATCGTGACATCAAGCCGGAGAACTTCCTGATAGGACGGTACACAGCCAAACGGGAGAAGATCATTCACATCATCGACTTCGGGCTGGCCAAGGAGTACATAGACCTGGAGACGAACAAGCACATACCGTATCGGGAACACAAAAGCCTGACGGGCACGGCGCGTTACATGAGCATCAACACGCACCTTGGAAAAGGTAACTTTTACTTCGCCGCGTTTGATGCCGCCCCCGCCCCAGAAACCGTCCGCAAAAACTCTTGAAACTTTACCGCGCCCGCGATCTACGCGACGGAGAAAGTTGTAAGCGAGCCACGCGTCCTGATACACCATTCTAAATCCGTGGTGCCGGTCGCCCGTCGATGTTCTATCGGGCTAGGATTTCTGCACGGTAATTCGATCGCCGGCGAATTATTGCGACAGCGGGAGAAATTAGAACGGGAGATAGGTGTGATAGGCGATGCTCGAAGGGAAGCTTAACAATTCGAGAATTAAAAGTTGCCCCGGGGCTAGCTGTTGTATCTGTCGTGGGATCGTCAGTGAATTAAGGGGTAACGGCACGATTATGGGCAAAAAATGGTAGGATAACTCTGGAGGCGATTTTAAATAAATTTATGAACTTTCTTAGAAATGTAACGTAAGGTTTTTATGACATGTAGGATGAAAGCACTAGTAGTCGACCACTTAAAGCTAAACTCGAATGAAAAGTTCTAAAAAAATAAAATAAACAATCAATGTTATAAAATATATAAAATGTATTGAAGTAATTCAAATGTATTTAATGTATCACTAAAAATTTTTTGTTAGTATAAAAGTTCGGGGAAAATAAATAATTAACGTTAAAAATAAAGTGTCCGAATGCTTTAATAATCGACCGCTTAACTATAAAAGTCTACCGGTTCGATAGCTAGTAATCGACCACCTTTTTTTAATATGAAATTCAAAATAGGTTATGTGCGCATTACGAACTAAAATTTATTTTAAAATATAATGTGCAACAACGGTAAATAGTTAATAATGACAGGAATAACGCGTAATTAAAATAAGTTCTTTTAAAAACTTTATCAAAATTTTAATAAGAAATAGAAATTTTTTTTTAAATGTAAATTAAATTTTTCGTTTTTAAGATAGGAAGCAATAACAAATTTTAAGTTTTTAAAGTATTTGTATTCTATAAATAAATGATATTATATGAACTAAAATATAAACTAATATTAAGATAAATTATAGTTAACACGGGGTCGACTTTTAGCGTTCATTGTGAACGCAGTTAGCTTCAGAAGTCGACCGCTGTGGTCGAATATTGAAAATTGAAAGGGAATGATGGTCCATTTACCGACCTCCCATAAATAAATAAATTATCCCATTTTTAAAAATTTTTTAAGCGCATATAAAATTGTTGAGCTTTTTCAGTGAAATAGCATCATTTTCCAGTAAAAAATGTATAGAACTGAATTACATTTGTCGTTTCTATTCAAAGCGCATTTATGCTTCTCGTGTTGGAAAACAGCAACGACACATGTAGAATCAAAATTAGTTTACAAATCACTTTAAAGTTAAAATTCAAAATATAATATAAAATTGTCATTTAATAAATGCTTTATTTCAGTACTTATTTCTTTAAGCTAAACAATAAAAGTGGTCGACTACTAGAGGGTGGCCGACTACTAGTGCTTTCACCCTATAGAGGACAAAAAATATATTTTTTTCAGATTTTTTCAACAAAAAGTGGTGGTACAATAGTCGCACGTATTTTCCATTTGAGTAATCTCGCGGTGGAATTTTTCACGTCCACGCGGCTGGACCTAGGACAAACCGACAAAAAGTTTTGTTATCTACACACTAAATAATCGATAAGTACCCAAGATTTCGAAAAAATATCGATTTTTTTAAAGGAATAGCGAGGATAGGAAAACAATTCAAATATTGGACGAGAAAAAATTCCTCCGCGAAGTGACTCGAATGGAAAATACGTTTCGGCTGTGCGACTATTTTGCCTTCATTTTTGTTAAAAAAATTCTAGAAAAAAAAATGTTTTCGTTCTTCTTTATACGCGTGATAAGAACCTTATGTTCCATTTCTAATGAAGTTCATAAATTTTGTAAAATCGCCTCGAAAGTTATCCCACCAATTTTGGCTTAGCATCGTGGCGGTTAACCTTTAAAGGGTGCAAAGGTAGAAGTTAGACCGGCGCGGCGGCTAAGCGTGCGTGGAGACAGCGAGCAAACGTGGACGTATTCTTTCTGCCAATCAGAGCAGAGCAGAAGAGACGACCTGGAAGCGCTGGGGCACATGTTCATGTACTTCCTGCGCGGCAGCCTGCCCTGGCAGGGTCTGAAGGCGGACACGCTGAAGGAACGGTACCAGAAGATCGGCGAGACGAAACGGAACACGCCGATCGAGGTGCTCTGCGAGGGCCATCCCGAGGAGATGGCTACGTACCTGCGGTACGTCCGTCGGCTGGACTTCTTCGAGACGCCGGACTACGAGTACCTGAGGAACCTGTTCTACGAGCTGTACGAGAAACGGGGCTTCGCCGACGACGAGGAGTTCGACTGGATCGGCAAGACGTTGGTGCGTGATCCCCTGTTCGGGTGACCCGCCGTGCAAGCGGTCCACTTTCTCTTTTATCTATTCGCAATGCATGCCAAGAAAGGAAGGACAGAATGATAGGGGGAAATTTCATTGATGGCCGATTGTGCCCAGGGACGAGAAGCACACGTCGCAAGAGTCGATATCGAGCCGATCTAACTCGGAGTTTCATCTTGATGCGTTATCAAAGCATTTCCGTTCTCGCGTCAGAAACTGTACGAGCTGCCGCAGCTATCATTCGATCACGAGCAAATTAAAAGAATCTTTTATCACTATCAGTACTGAGATTGTGTTTAAGTCGCCCAGCGACTCGGCAAGCCGTTTACATAGCGTCTAATCGTTAGCAAACTCCGAGGTATCGTCTCTTCTCGGGGTAAGTAAGTCGCCCTGAGTCGAGTCCGTCTGCGCCGTCCCGCCCGTCACTACGGTGAAATCGTGTTTCACTGATTTTTCACGTTTGCATGCTGCCCCCAAATCTATATCTAGCCAACAAACTTCGAGCAGCTTAGAGCGCTAAGGACGGCGCCTCCGTCGCACATCGGGAAAACGAGATCGGATAAGGTGGGTGGCGTTACACATGGAGGATGATCGCGCTTTATCTTTACCTGTACACGAGATAGCTTGGATCGAAGCTGTTACAAGAATCAGACTTTCGGCTCCAATAGCAAAGGGACGATGCCTGCGCCCCGATACGCGTGTTTGCGCGTGCTCTGTGTGCCCATAGTTTGCCAAAGGCCGAAGCGTAAACCCACGCTCCAAAGTGAGCCGCTCGTAAAAAGCTCGCCGAAACGATACTGGAAGCTTATCGACTTTTATTCCGCCGTGCGTGAAACTCTTACTTCTCTTTTCAAGCACGATATCTTCCCTAAGCCGAGATTCTCATCTACGCCCGCCTGAATATTGCACGAAACTTCTTCACCGCTCACCGCTTCTCGCGCTTCCCTCTTCCCGCTTCCTCTTACGTTAAACTGTTTAATTTACGCTCTCCGTAACACCGTTCCGCGGTACTTACGGTAGCCTTGCCACCTTGCCAGCGTACGCCGATCGATAACAGCTTTTCCCTTTTCCGCCCGAGAATAGCGTTATTTTTCTTTCCGCGAGACCGTCGGCGTCGGGGCCTTAGACGCTACCAATCACATCTCGCGTAGACTCTCTTCCACCCGCCAAACTTCTCACGCACTCATTCTCTATTACTTAACTCGATGCTTTCTTTTTGCAGACGATATTGATCGTAATCTGCAATGTTGTGTAATTTCATTTATTTAACGAGAACATAGAATTCTATCATCTACGGTTCGAAGAGCAGTGTTCGAAATAATATTGTCACTCACTGCCGAGTATTGTTTCATTCTTGATTCCAAGTATGTTATACGAAAACTTTGTCCACTTGTAAAAGCGCAGAGAGCCCACGGGACCATCGTTTCAATATGACGTTTGTGTTTCGTTTTCAGTCCACGCTCGTTGGATCCGTGCAGACCAGGCAGGAGATGTTCGGAACGTCGAATCGCGAACGATATCCGTACAAGGTATGCCCCGCCTATAATCACACTAATCTCTATTTTACGACACAGCATGGATATGGATGTGCGAAGTGATATGCTTAACTACATTCTTTTTTTTTTCACCGTATAACCGCATGAATAATACGCGTCCACGGTAACGGGATAGATTTCTCAGCGACTTCGAGTACAGTACTTAGTAGCTTCGGTTTCGAACGGGAAGATTTGCCTGAAATGTACGATGCGGATGCGTGCACCTTCTGCAAATTATTAAACGAACGATTCTGTTTCTTTGCGAAACACGGGAATCGTCGGTGTACATATAGGAATGCGATGATTTTGAGGAGGATGTTGTCCTCATGTTGGATGAGGTTCACATCGAAATGCAGGGCAACTATGTAAGCCATGAAAATTTTGTAATTGCTCCGCCCTAGCTTCTTCGTGCAGGCGTTTTATCTTATCGAGGCTAACCGGCACGGTGCCTGGAAGTTTGTGTAGTTATGTGGAATGCGCGGGATCGTCGGTCACCGCGTAGATAAAACGATCCTCTGAAATGCAACGAATACCTGCGGACTTTCGTGAAAAAGACTTCGTCTAAGGCTAGAATCTCAACGGGGGCACAATAACGTGCAGCGAAACTTTCGGGCGAACAAGCTCCATAAACTTTACGTTTCGAGTTGGAACGCTTGTACGAAGAAGCGAGCTAAGACACGCTGTATTTAAAATCCCCGTTGCCTATCCTCTAGTATCTTTCATCGCATCGGTATTATATATCTTAACGTAGCTAGTCTCATAGTACCTAAGCAGTAGAGATTTCATTCAGAACAAAATCATCAGTACATATCTGCATATATATATATATATATATATACACATATATATATATATATATATGTGTATCTTATCCACCAAAGAACTAGACTGTGTAAACTTAGGGACTAACAATGGAAGTTGGGCAACCCGGAAATTCAAAAAATTATGCAACTTTGTGTGTAAGTAGAGTAGCTCTTCGTAACACAAACCTATTTTCGTTGGTTCCATAGTGCGGTTTTAGAAAGTGAAGTAATTCCTTGAAAAAAGGCAGAATTTTCTTTTACGTGGAATATCCCGATAACGGTGAGAGATATAGAAAAGAAGTTTAAACAAACATCGCATCTTTTTATATCTACAAAACTGCGTGAAAATAATAATTAGCGAATTAAGCATTGGTGGTGGGAGTAATTTGAAAAGTATGCATTTGTCGATAATTATTTTTACGCAGTTTTGTAGGTACAAAAAACTATGCAATTTTTGTTTAAACTTCTTTTCGACATCTCTCACCGTTTTCGAACTATTCCACGGAAAAGAAAATTCTGCCCTTTTTTCAAGAGGTTTCTTCTTCGCCCTCTAAAACCACATTGTGGCTCCAAAAAAAAAATAGGTTTGTCTTACCTATGAGCTACTCTACTTGCACACAAAGTTGCATAATTTTCTGAATTCCCGACTTGCCTAACGTGCATTGTAAAACAAACTTACTTCACTCACGATGGAAAACAGTCCCATCTCGAAATCATGCACCGGGCAAAACTTGCAAGGTTCAATGTATTCGCTCGAGTGCTGTTTTCTAACTTGTTGTCTTCTCTGATTTTACTGACTAACGCGTTTGAATCTCGACACTCTCGTGCTTGTTCCTTCAGGATGTGACAGGTCCAGGGGTGGGAAGCGGGGGCGGTAAGGGGGTGGGGACCACGTGGCCGGACACCGTGAAGCAATCAGGAGCTGGCGGTACATTGACGCCTGCTGATAGGCACGGTTCAGTACAGGTGAGTGGCCCCTTGCGATCCTTTGTGCCGTCCATTGTCCCGTGACATTTGTCCGCCTGTCTGTCGACCTTTCCATTTTCCTAATGTTACACGTCCTTGTCGTATCGGCTCGCGGATCCCATTCGTTTGAAACGGAAATTCGAGACGCGGCGAGCACCGCGCCGCCCGGCCATCACCGCCTAACTCCTTCCACCCGAATGCCGTGGCCACGGAAATGTTTTAGAGAGCTCTCCGAGCGTAGATCGTGCGTGGAATTTGCCAAACGTTACGTCCGAGTAGAGAGAAACAGAGCGTCCTTATCCGTTCTCACCATCTGTCTGCTCCACCCTTGAACCCCCCGTTTCTTCTGCGTCTAGACAAAGGCGCCAGTGGATTATGGCCAGGTCGGTGTCTACGCGAATTGGTTTGTTGCAGCATGCTGTCTTTGTTCAGTTGATCGGTTTCTTTTTCCAACACACTAATCCGCTTGTTTGTCGCCCGAGGACACTAGAGAGCCGCGAGCTGTGTTATGTTTTTTCAAGAGCGACTTCGTTAACCAAGTTGATCAGTTGCATCACGCGCTAGAGTTTCACTTGATTTGTATTAGCAACGTCCCATGAATACGAAGCGCCGCTTGCTCCACGTAAATTGCGCTCTTCATCCCACCGAGATAGAGGCCAGCGCACGTGTACATACGTATTACATGCATCTGCCGTGTATCTCGTGCCGTTAGAACCCGTAGGACACATGATATCGTAAACTCGCGGTGTACAAAGTCCCGCCGATCGTTACATCTTCCAGTAATCAAACGTGTAGCTTCCACCCATTTTCACGTAATCGTACGTCCCTCCGCTCTGCGTCGCCCGCAATGTCTCTCACGATGATTGGTTGTACATGTAGGTGGTGTCTTCGACGAACGGGGAATTAGCCAACGACGACCCGACTGCTGGACACTCCAACACGCCGATTACAGCGCCTCAAGAAGTGGACATGGTCGACGAAACCAAGTTAGTATTGCAATCGATCTGCTCTTCTTGCATTACGATCAGTAGATTACAGGTTCTTGTACACACGTTGTCCCCGTACGTCCTCGCTTCGATGGGCGAGGGGTAACACCTCCGATACGTAGTCTTTCAACACTGCATGAACGCGTGCCCCTTCTTTGGATGATTCGTTTAGCATCTCTGCTAGGAATCGTTCCGCGGCAGCGTACACTAATTTGGTAGAAAGTTAGCAGTAATCGGTAGCAGGGTCACGTTCTTAACAATACTATCTCACACTGTTTACTTGTGCCCCGCATGATACACGTTAAAAATCTCCTGTCTATCCTATTTCAGAAGCAAATCTTTGCCGAGAAAAAAGTGTTGGGGATGTGGAAAGACCCTACACCGAAGTTCCAACCTTCCTGCGTCTACCGTTCACCGCAACCCGATCCCCGAACTAGGCTCGATCTCTCAGTACAAGTGGCCGTTACAGAATTTCCTTTTGCGCAACATAACGGCGAAATACAATGTTCCGCTGCCTTACATATAGCAGGGACGAAATCAATCTGATTCGGAGCGCGGGAGGGGGTGGTTATTCTGAACGCGCCGTTTAGGCACCGCCGCACGCGTCGCGCTTGTAGAGGCGGGGAGCGCGAGACAAAAGAGACAAGTCGGCGTAGGAGTAAAAATAGGGAGTCTAGTTTGGCGCGATTCAGTGTCGGGGACGCGGCCTTGAGCGGCCAGTTGATTTTGTTCCAACTGTACCAGGCCATAGGATCATCCTCCCGCCTTTCCCCTCGTGTCCCATTCGACGCCGCGAGCCCTGCGCCTGGAGCACCACTCGGCTCCGAGGGACAGGCGGCGAGATGCGCTCGAATTTTCTCCTCCCCCCCCCCGCGCCGCTTTTGGAATGCCCCCACCCCGGTCCTCTGTTGTCGTGCCTCTTGCATGTTGGTGTCATAGCGTAAGACGATCGAAAGAAGACGACTCTAAGTCCTATTAGTCTTTGCTTTATTTGCAGATGCTGTTGCTTCTTCAAGCGAAAGAAGAAGAAAAGTGGCAGACAAAAGTGACTGTTGGAAGAAGACAAAAGTGGGGGGGCAGTAGAGTGCGCGTGTAACAGTGCAGACGGAGGTGGGGAGGAAGGTGTCATCGTCGCCGTCGCGTTCTCCAAGCGCGAGAGGATCGGCGACGGGGAGGACGGGGAAGCTGCGGCCGATCCGGAAACAGAGAAGCCAGTCAGGTTGCCGGCTGCCGGAAGTCGGTCCGGCTCTCAGGATTCGGTGCTGCACACCACCGTCACGATGACACGCTTATTACTGCTGCTATTATTATCATATCAATGATTATTATCACGATTAACTTTGCCCTTCTTCATTTCTATTTTCTCTCCCTACGATTATTATTATAATTATTACTGCTACCACTATCTCACAATTACTGTATTATTATTTTATTATTATTTTATTATTCTCATTATCGTCCACTGATTATCATCGTCATCTCGTCTACGATCATCGTTTACGGAGCCCAACATCGTTGTCGATGTCGATGTTAACCATACCACACGCGTACATACACACATACACGTACAGTTGCTGTAAGCTCGTCATCGCGTTGACCGAGGGTAGACGGCCGAAGACGACGGAGACCCCATCGTCGGCTTGGGATCGTTCCGCTCCTCCTCGGCGAGCCGGTGGTCCCCGCCCAAGCGTGTGCTAGAAGAGTAAAAGGAATTGACGTGCCCGATGGTGAAAGAGAACGCGTTTTGTGCCTACGACACTCGTCTTTCGCGGACCGCCGTTGGCCCCTGTTCGAATGGACACGCGCCGATCGCTATATACCCCGCGGTAAATATTGTGTTACGATACGTGTATTAAAATCGTAAAAAAAAAAGAAAAAAAGAAAAAACGAATCGATGCTGAGATCTCATTTCGCGCGAAAGTCCCCGGATAGATGTTAACGAGCGTAGCGTGTACTCTCCTGCTTGTATCGACGCCCGGCGACGGCGCACGTGGCGTAGCCTCGATCGAATCCGGACGGGCATGAAACGGAAAGGACATCGACGGCCATCGTTCGCGTCGGGCTCGCTTCGATCGGTACGCGGCGCATCGAGCGAGCACCACAGAGTCAAAGAAGCGTCGGAAAGTTCGTGATCAAGTAAGTCGGTGTTCTTTTCGTTGCCTTTGACGAGCGTGAGACGATAGATCGTCTCGTGACTTTTGTGGGATCTGGTCTTCCCCGTCGGGGAACCTGCTGTCTCGTTTTCTGTTCCGTTTTTTGGGAATCGTACAGAGTTTTGTAGAACGGCGGACGCAAGCTTAACTGGTGAATCGGACTCGTGAGAGGAAGCGAAGGAAAGTCTAGTTTAACATTTTCTATTGCTCCCTTTTACGAGTTCTATTGAGCAATTAAATTTGTAGCTACAGCTGTGTAACGCCCTGTAGAAGCAATTATCTGACGAGCCCTTTCATCGGGTATATTATCCTCTTAATTTCATGTCGTTGGGGTACACGAAGCGAACGTGTGCAACAGTATTAACGCTATCAATAAGTAGCCGCGAAGGTCGCGCTACATCGTGCTCATCGTAACTTTAGTTGAATAATATTATTTCTCGCAACGACTACTTTCTACGCCTACACTGCCTGCCGTTGCTCTACACGTGCGTACGAAGCTGCGCGGTACTTTGTGTCCAACGTGTGACGTATCAGTTAATCGTGTATCTTCTAACGACCTTGAAAGCGGGTGCTCGAATTTTGCGACCTGTAACCGGGTAAGAGGTACAAAGCCCACCTCGCGACTGTGGCGTCCGATCGAACCTCGGTTTCATGCCCTCCGCGGGAATCGTCGCGTTAAAGAGCGCGACACCGCCGCAGAATTAATTCAAACTACACACTTCACGTAACATATCGAAAGAAACAAAAAAAAAAAAAATAAAGAAAAATTACACCAGCACGTGAGAACCTTGTGTCCGTAGATACTAACTGTCTGCCGTGAAAATTTCGTAGGACGTAGGTGAGCAAATTATGTATGCGTACGTGTCGATGCAGTTGATCCGTGCTCCACCAAACGCGAGGATTCGAGGGAGAGGGTCGTTCGTCAACGAGCGGGACCGCTGATTTCCAAGAAGTTTCCTTTGTTTTTTTTTTTTATTCCTGGATCAAGCGCGTTAACGAAGCTAACTGCTGTATATACGTATAGGGGCGTAACGGAGGCAAGGAGAGAACCAAAGTACGCTCGCGATCGATCGTGCATCAACCGTAGGTCCGATTTCGAAACATTGAGAACATTTATCGCCCCGGCAATGTGTTTGTAACGCTAAGAACGAAACAGGCGGCACGGAATTTCCTCCAAACCTAAATATGTACCATTGGATTCGAGCCAGGAGAAAAAAATTGGATAGAAAAAGATGTAAACACGGACGTGGTGCAGCACACAGTGCCGTGAACTTGTACTTTGTGGTGACCATAGTCGAGGACTCATTGAATACGTTATTTCCACGAAGTTACGAGAAGCGGAGCGTTACAAAGTGATACATAGAGATCTCTGTGGACTGGAGGCGTGAAGAGGAGATACTTAACGCGAATCTGCGCGCTGTCGATGTTCAGGAGGGAGGAAGGAAAGGATCTTGTCCGTTCTGCCGATTGAACGAGCAAGTAAGTGTTCGAATCGTTGGCCAGCGGGACGTTTTGTTACAAATTTCTCGACACTGCCCCCCCCCCCCCCCCCCAAGACGAAGAAAGTTACTCTTTTAGATGAATCGTTTTATTCGGTGATTTTCCATGATTTTCACACGAAGCGGTAGGAGACTTTTGTCGCTACTCGCGAGGCCCTGTGTCGTAACGTTCATTTGCAGACTGATTAACGATAAAACGATTTGTGCGCACCTCGATCTTAAGTTTCTTCGTATTTCGAAACTAGATATGGAGTGTACATACGCGATTAATAGATGTTAAGATAAAAAGAAGTTATCGCAAACTGTGCCGTGTTCTCGCAAGCCGTCATTCCTTCTTCACCGCTCCTACCGGGAAGGAAGATACAATAGCCAGAGAGGAAGAGGGAGAGAGAGAGAGAGAGAGAGAGAGAGAGAGAGAGAGAGAGAGGGGGAGAGAGAGATAGATTTTCTAAGAAAAAGAAAAATGTCCATATCTCTAAATATTACCGAGTAACATTGTATTACGCGTAGGTGTAACAAGAAAGTTACTGTTCGAAAGTAAACACATGTATCGCCGTAAGTGTATCAGTAGTTGCAGGAGTAAGTATACTATCGTCGTTAATCGATAAAAAGAGCAATAACGATAACGAGCCAAGAGCGTTGCGTCTGGTTAGATAATCGTTGAGCGATAAAAATAAAGGGAAGATGAAGAAATCGAAGGAGATTAGGGAAAGCACTAGTCGATGGTGTCACAGTTCTTATCATTCTAGAATAACACCACGTCCGCTCGCCGAGAGAAAGAGGGAGACATCTCGGCAGGGTCTACGAATTTGTAACAAAACGGACGATCAACGGAGTAGAATCAGTCTGTTTAATCGGCCAGTGAGCATAGATGTTTTTCTTCTCTCAGGAGTAGTCGGGAGTACACTAGGGACGGTGTACGATTGACAGACCAACTCCTCGTGTCTGCGCGGTGGAAACGGCGAGCGTTGAGCTTTATCGTGCTCGAAGGTCCAAACTTTTCGCTACACTTGACGCAAATTCAGCCGCCCGATGAAGGCCATTTGCCTGGCTGGCTAACGTCATAAAGCTCTTTAGACATAAGAGGATGTCTTTGACCTTGTAAGGGCGTCTTTCACTGCGAATCCACTTTTGCCGGTTCGTACCACCGACCAAACCTATTTGCCTTTCATTTTCACCCTCGCGTCCACATTCTACCCCGAGACTCTATGACCTGGCATCTCTGTTCCTTGCGTATTGCGCTTTCTTCCGATCGAATGGAGTTACGTACTACCAGAGGCTCGGGGTTGTAACGCGCGCCTCTTTTGAAGAATACACCGACGCTTCGACAGTGTTCCATCCAGCTTCCAACAGCGTATTTTCAGATCCCAAGAAAGTCAGCCGCACTGCTATCGAGTTGTCGAAGTGTTCTTCCAAAAGGGCACGTGCCCTGGAGCCTCCAGCAGTATCCACCCCTAAAAGAGCGATGGGTCGAGAGATAGAGAAGCAGAGTAGCTAAAGGGGTTTTTACCCTTCGATGGCCCCGGTCTAGGTACCACCAATTGAGTTTGCGTGAAAGTATAGCCTGGCCCGACGATTGCGCGCCACTCCCGAGCCATACCAATGTAACGTGTTAGAGCGTGCCGCGAGTGCCTGTACACGTTGTATGAAATATTTAATGGCCAAGCGCATCCGTCGACGAAACGATCACTACGATGTACTTAGAGAGCGTGACGGGGCTTCTCGATACGAGCAGCAAACCGAGCGTCGATGCGTTGCTCGCCTCTGCGGGGGGTCGCGTTTCTTCACCGTTGCGACACGCGAATAAAATTATACCGGCCGTCGGGTGTCTTGTGGTAAATACGCTTAAATGGAGATAAGAGCTAAAAGAGAAAAAGAAGACAGAAAAAGGACAAAAATACCATTAAACTCTGTGGATTTCCTCTCTCGTTATTATACGTGTGTATATATCTGCATCTTCCCACTGGATACGCACCGAGAGTATTGTTCCTTTTGTAAGCTTGCCGGCGCAAGCCGATCGTCGAACAATCGGACGCGCGTGCTCGCGATTTATATTTACTGCGGCGAGGGGAGGAAGAAGGGAAAGGAGGAGAGAATAGAGGCGTGAAAGTGTGGAGGAGAGAATGGTCCGCGGTAGAGAAAATAGAGAAAGCTCGGCGGGAGGGGGGAGGGGAGGGGGGGAGGGGTGGGGATGAACGGAATGATAAGGGACAGGGAGGATGGAAAGCGGAAAGACCGTTGTCCTCCAGCTGCGGGTAGCGCGTTGTACACTCACGCGGAAAGAGAACGAATCTTTGCGTTATTCAGATGGCTTAAGCTAATGCCTGTTAAGTTCTCTTACTTTCGTCGGCGGTATCTCGTCTGTAAGCATGATCTCTTGGCGGATAACACGTACACGCCAACACGCGACGCGCGTAAACACACGTTATTCCGTGACTAGGGTATGTATGTATGTTAGCCGTTGGTTTCCTAATTTAAGGAACAGTATCTCCATGGAGAAAGAAAGAGCGAGTGAATGTGTTGATGAGAGAAAGGGCGAGGCGAGCGAGTGAGCCTTATGAAAAGACGAGAGCCCTCCGTATTTATATCGCTACCCCGGCGCAGATCGTTGCCGCGATTACTGCTGCGACTATGTTGCGATTTAGCTTGTAGTTTTTTAGTCGACTTTTCAAAGCGTCACCGACTTTTAAGACACAACACGACTGACTGTTGGTTAAGTATGGTTGTGAGTGAACAAAGGAAAAGGAAAGGGAAGAGCGGTACACAGGAGAAGAGAACACTCCCCTTGTCCGATGTAAGATGTCTCTCTTTCTTTTCGGATCTTCGATTTTAGTTTCTTTTCTTTTCTCTTATTCACTCTTTTACTCCGCGCAGGAAGGCTGTTACACGCTCGTCCCAACGACGAGACAGTGACTCGTTTCGGAGGAAACGATTATTTGTATATTGGTGCGAATAGATCGGACCAAGTTCGACGTATGCGATGTGTCTTTCATTTCCTTGCTCTAGATAAGTTGTGAAAAAAGGAGGGCAGGATTCGATCGCAAAGAGATGCATAGAGGATGCGCGAAAATCGACCCGACGTATCTTTCTCTCCTGCATGTATCGATGGTGATACTTGTACTCTCGATCATGTTTCTTTTATTTTATCTTGGCCCACCGTCTGTGCGCATCCCGTGCATGGAACTGTGATCTCTCCTACTTAGTTGCATCATTGTGTATTTCTCGGTCGCTTTTATTGCGAAGCAAGGGAACTATCGTTTAATTTTGATTCCTTTTCCGTTTTTCTTTTTTAATGTGTCGCGTTTAAATGTCAGCGACACTTAATAAAAACCGCATCGAAGCCTGTAACCGCTGTGTCGTGCTTTTACGTAAATAGTGAATCTTTCGCGCGATACGCTACTCTCTCGAATCGTGATTTAGATAATACATATGTGATTAACGTGCGTTACGTATATTATTACTATTATCATTACTATTGTTTCTCTAGCATGTATTCGTTGCTAAAGGATTACGTATGTAGCTTGTGTTCTATGATTGTATTCGCCGCGTCCATGGAATTGGCAGCTGACGTTCATTACCGAATAGCGTGTGCCCCATGTATATGAGTGTGTCCGATGACGTCGGAGACGTTTTCGAGGTGTTTATCGATATAGCGGCGAGACGTTGCGCTACGCGAACGAGGGCAACAAACATCGGATGTATCGGCTTTATTTTGTAAATAGAGATTGTCGGAATGGACAGAGCAGTACGCACACGGTGACACGAGATGTTAAACGGGGGGTACAAAACACGAGATGTCGGATATGTCAGGGAGAGATGTATCAGCTTCAAATTATATACACATATACATATTACATAAAAGTTATATCAATAATGGTGATTAATAAGCTGTACCATTAATACAGTGACCGTTACTGTCGCGCGACCGACTAATTTTATTACCACCGCGTAATCTTAACGACGCCAGTGAGAGAGAAACGGAGCAGCGGAGAAGTGGGATGTGTTCTTTACGGCGGAATCGGACTTGGACGGAGGAAACGGGGGACGAGAAAGGAAGGTCTTGATACAGATTCTACGGCGGTAATTTATAGAGGCGATTCAAGGGTATAGGTTTAAAATGCTTCGAAGCGAATTTTGTCCATTTCGTACATGTCTACAAACACAAAAAGGTGGCACCGGCTACGCGCCCGACGTTTCTTTGCGAGGATGTTCTATACTATATTAACGAAACGAAAACTGTTCACTTTTAACGTGCTTCTTTTTTTCCCTGTTATTGTACTAGCGGGATTCGTTTTCTTTCCACTTGTGGAGCCCGTCATCTGAAATAACCGATTGAAGGACGAAGAAATTAATGTACATAGAAATTAAATTGTTTGAGTACTATTCCGTTGGAATTCTCTGTTTTGCGACGATAAGCGATGGGGGTACGATGGCGGGGAGCGGTTTGCATGCCGACGATGTGTGAAAACGCGAGACTGAGAGACACACCGGACCACACAAAAAAAAATAAAAAAGAAGAAATTTAATGCGTTCAATTCGCGTGATATATAAACGACAACGTAAATACGACTTATTGAGACAGAGAAACATGTTTTCGTTAGTTTTGTCAAACAAATGTGCACCTCTCTCCCCCTATACATATATACTACATTTTTATCATACGTGTAAGCTGTGATTGAAATCCTATCTTTTAATTCGTAATCACCGGCTTACAAACTGTTATTTAACGACGATATGAAAAATGAAAAGAAAAACCGTCTGATAAAGCTGCTTTAATAGAACTGAAAAAGACATTGAGAATCCGCGGAAATTCTTTTCCATGTAAATATATGTTGTGCCTGCGCACTTGGGAAAACCAGAGAAGAGTCCGTTACTGAATTCCTTATACGTTTACATTTTGATTTACGCAATTCGGGCCGTATTAATCGAGCTCACTTTGCCCTTCTATTTATCTACATGTGTTGTAGAAAAGTTCGTTTGAAAAAGATTTCGATTGCGGTAAATAGAATAAACGTACAAAAAGTCTGATTTTCAAGCCTTTTATTCTGTTTAGAGCCACTTCTTTATATACAGTTTCTCCATAAAAAGAAATTCTATACGAATGCGATCTACAGTTACTTTTCTTTTTCCTTCGGTCTTTGTTGACAGAGGAACGAAAGGTGAATTCTATTGTAGAGACAGCATATTTAGAAAGAAGGAATGAAATGAACGGAAGTCCAAGACTTTCATTATGTAAAACTATTGATTTAATATAAAATTATTAAAAAAATACTGTTGTTAGATTACATTGAAAAACTTCTCGTTGCCACATTTTATTTCGATTCTCGACAGACATTACTGCATTCGCCATATAATAAATACAAGAATACAAAACACGTTGTACTGTACTGGGATTTTAATATCTCAATATTATTTATCCATGTTCGCTTCCTTTTTCATTCTCAGCCTCCGCGTTGCTCCGAGACATTTTCAAAATCGTTTCTATGTTAACTAATTCTCTATGATTCTCTAGCATTTCTATAAAACCTGGTTCAATTTGTAGCATGTAGGTGGCAGCGGCAATAAAATTGATAACAAGCTTTTTCATCACATTTATGTTCTGTAAAGTTTTCTTTATCTTTTTTTTGTCTCTAAAAGAGAAACGATTCAACAAATAAATAAAGGAAAAATGTCAGTAGCAAATTGTTACACGAGCACACTCACCTCGCTATATCGGGATGTGTTTCTTCCAACTTTTTGCTGCGCATCTCTTCTTGCTCCTTTAAGAAGTTTTTGTACTCGGACAGTGAATTCTGACACTGAATCATTAAGTTCAGCTGCTTTTCCGTCGCCTTGTCAATGGCCTTTTGTAACGATAAAATATCGTCGTTCAGAGAAAATAATTTAGTCATACAGGCATAAATCTTTCTGGAACAGAACGTCTGAGTTATTCGATATTAGATGCTTCAACGATGTTCAGTTTCTCCGTTTCAATGAGATTCCTGCTTACATCTGCATCTCTTGATTGCCTTCTTTGCCCGATAGAATAGCTTGAATACCGTAAGAATGGAGACATAATTTTATACCTTGATTGTTTATTAGAGAATTTGCTGTTGCCCTGTGCAAACTTGTTACCGTAGTCCCTGCGTCTCCCCCTGGTTCGTCTCTTGTCATTTCTGAAAACAATAGCGTCGAAATTATTCTCATACAATCGAATAACCCTTTCGGGTGCAACGGCATTGTGACGTACGGTATTCATGCTGCGCTTTAAATATTAGCAACTTGGCATTCATGTTTTTCAGTGCCTCCCTTGTGTTCCTGATTCTTTCCTCGATAGGTTTAAAATCGTCCAGGGAGACTGCTCCAATAGGAAAATTGGAAATGCTTTCACCCAAGCTTGTGGCAGCATTTTTCAGTCTTTCAAATTCAGACATTGTGGATAAATATGTACTAAACTAGCGTTAACTACAGTCAGAGATCGGCGGTCTCCAGCTATCGCTGAACACCTACAGGAGCGGTGGTAATGTGTGCGTGAGACGCCAGGATGGAGACGAACCGAACCACGGCCAACCAGCGTCACCGGGACATATGTTGTCGACGCTGGTTGGCCGCGGCGTTACTCGCTTGGCGCTGGCGTCGGTTCGTTTCCAATCGTGGCGTCTCACGCACACATTATCACCGCTCCTGTAGGTGTTCCTCCTCCTCAACACCGGCTGGAGCACTCTACAGAGAAAACTATGAGCAAGGGCATCTTCTACTAACCTAGTAACTAGTAAAGGATGTCGAATGCTTAAGCATTTGCTTAAGAATAAGTAGCGACTATGAATACCGGCCATAATAAGATTCTGGACACGAGAAGGCCACTTTTTGATTGGTCCGCCATTTTTTATCGAAATCCTGCGAGAGAGAAAGAGATATACACCATTTCACTCCTAACCACTCTTAACAACTCGTACGTTTATGACGGTATTTTACTATCTATTAATCTGAAAATGTGCATTTGGGTTTTTGATTGGCCCGTCATTTTTCATCTATTCCCGCTGATTTTTAAATCTGTCAATTATACCAAGATAATGAAGATATAAAGTAAAAACCCAAATCTTCTGTTTTATTTGATATATGTTATTTTATTAAACTTTAAAATACATTTTAAAATAAATTTTAAAATACCGCCATAAACGTAAGAGTTGTTAAGAGTGGTTAAGAGTGAAATGGTGTATATCTCTTTCTCTCTCGTGGGATTTCGATCAAACATGGCGGACAGTGGCTCGTGTCCAGACTCTTATTATAGTGTCTCTAAGAAATACCATTTCTAAGCGCCATAGTGTCTGATCCCCGAAATGGATTTTTGGAGAGAAATCCGCGTGAGTCGTTGACAAGCCGAGCTAAAGCATAGTGTAGCAAAAGCCTGCCTTCAAACAAGTCACACGTATATAAGCACACACACACTTTTCAGCATTTGAACACATTTCAGAGTAGTTGCCGAGTTGGACGCTGTTCATGAGCAGATGCCACTACATTCAGTCCTGAAATTATGGGTCGGTAACACAGTTTGGGTGGCGACACGAACATCCATAAGGTGATAGGTCTATCCTATAGCTCGTCTGTGATAAAAGCACAGACCTCGTCTATGATAAAAGTACTTGCGTAAAAGAATATGTGAGTTGTCTTTGCTGTGAATATTCTACTAATATCTTAGCAATTTCATGTGACTTCACCTATGGCGTGTTTAAATATAAGTTAGGGCTTATTTATTGAGAGTATACATATTGTAAAAACGGACCCTGTAATCATACTCTGTATTCGATAAATCGATGATGCGTTGGGTACAAGAAGGATTATAAATCATATGAGACTTAAATGTTTATCGTGTCTTTATACGTGTAATATTTATGTATATATCAGAATTTAATCACAATGAAATTAATTTCTCTATGTAAGAAAGGCTAACAGTAGATTTCCTGGTTATATACAGTGAGTTCGTATGCGCAGGATCCATCAGTCGATTAGCAGTTGAGCACGCCCTCGATAGAGTGCGCCCGTAAAGTAATTTGAAACTCCCGCATTCCCGGAGTTACTTTTGAACGTGTTAGATCGTGTTCGCGTTGCTAGTGCAGCGTTCGAGCTTGCTGTCGTAAAACAAACGTGTTTGCTAAATTACACTCATTAATTGAACGAGTACGTTTGGTCTTCGTTAGTAAACTCGAATATCAATGGTTAGCCGGTGTGTGTTGAGAAACGAGAGGGGAATAGCTTCAGAAACTGTCTTGTTAGCAGTTGATCCATCGGAAGGCATGCACATCTATCCGACTACTTCAAAAAGTAATTTGAATATTTAGGTATTCACGAAATATGACATATCTATGACTCGAGAATCATATACGCAGCGGCGTTTGTACAAACTCCATTGCCCTGAAATATAGTTCAAATTTCTCGAGATCAATCAGTCCATTTGTAGGTTATAATATCAAATAGACTGTCAAGGCGGATCAGGAATATGTACTGCTTCGTTTTTCCGGCAGAGGGCCCCGAACAGAGGAATGTCGAGCAATTCCTCGTTCGATTAATTATATACTTAGGATAATTAATGTAGAAGAGAATTTTAACGAATTAAAAGACGAAAATGTGGAAAGTGCGTAATTACCCACACTATAGGATCCGCGGGCACAGCGTGACATCTGTTTCCCTTACGTAAGTTGTGCAAATGCTCAGCCAGCGAAAGGTTCCCGGGAAAATTACGTTCCCTCGCATTTATGTCACCTCCCATTTTCACATTTTCCAACGTCACGTGTATCAACGCGGAACGTCGGTCCGAGGCGTTCCACTTCCGCGGCGAAGTGAAACGTGTTAACCGAATTATAGATATTCACCCGTGTATTCCATCAATATGATACCAGCATATAAGATAATATAATTGACCATTGCCCCGTTAATTGCTCCCCGCGAATCGGCCCGTGTACTTCGACGGAAGTGGACTAATTTTTCGCGAATTCCCAGATGCTGTTTCGAATCGTGCGCTCCGGTACGATCGTTTTGAAGATACGATCGCTTTCGCGAAAACCGATCGACGTGTATGACTCGGCGCTATAATAACCCGTTCGATGGAAGTGGAAGTTCGCCTTAACTTCCGCCCGGCAGGAAACTGAATCCTTTGAATTGATTCAAAAGCTTGATTAGCACGTTGATTGCTGCAGGACGACACGTGCGTGTGTCTGTACGTGTGCAGCTCGCGACCACACAAGACGCTTGGCCCTTTCGCTATTGAAGACACGTGTGCTCGTATCTGGCCGACAAATTGCTGTCGTTGCGAATCGACGGTGCCGCGGCATCGATCTGTTTTCAATTGGAAACACTGGGCCAATTCGTTTACCCGTTTCAATAGCATCCAGCCATCTATATTTGTCGGGCCCATTAGTAATTCAGCTTGAATTTAGAATCTGAACCGCGAGACTACAGGGTGAAGCGAGTGGAAGGGTTCTCAGTTATACGATGAAAGTAGAGCGCAGTTGTTGGGGCTCGATGGGGGATGGGGGTAAACTTTGCGATTGGTAGATCATTTCTTTCGTCTTCAATATCGATGGTCTGGAGATATCGAGGCAAATGATCCTGGATAAAGCAACGTGCCGATCGTAGGCGAACGTTTCCCCTATAGATAGAGTTGCCATACGTCCCGTATATACGGGACTGTCCCTTATTTCACTGTTCCCGTGAAATATTTTACAGAGGAAAACAAACCATTACCTACCCACTTTTTTCATGTTTTATTTATTTATCACTTAAACGTTCCGTATCAATGCTTGACAATTATGGCAACCCTAAAAATAAACCACTACCTACCCATTTTTTCATGTTTTATTTATTTATCACTTAAACGTCCCGTATCAATGCTTGGCAATTATGGCAACCCTACCTATAGAAGGAAATCCTATTTTTTCGGCTAAAAACTTAGTAAAATTTGGGATTTTTTTTTCAAGAAACTAACGATTCGATTCGTCTGAAATTTGGATCATGTTTTTATGCATCTTTGAAGTGCAGTTTTTTAATATTATTTTTTAATAATAAATATAGCTTATTTAGGAAAACTTTAAGCGTGCGGCACTAGCGGAACTCCCCCTAATTTCAACATTTCATTTTGTTCCGTGTAAAATACCATTAATCAATTCGTCCAGGCGATAGTGAATTATTGTGCATCTGTCTGTTGTCTTTTCAACGCAGGATGGGTACCTTGTTTCATTATACCATCCATTAGTCGCAACAGAGTTTGATTGAAAACGTCGAGGACCCATTAATTCCATCGCCGGACCCATAAAACTTTTATAAAATTCCGTAGCCGTCTATTTCAATTAAAAATATTAACGTTTGCGAGGGCGTTGCAATTACGCGAGTCGCAGTGGGAGCCGGGGTGGGCGCGATCTTTGCTCGTGAAAGCTCGGCGTAACGGTCGTATTTTTCGTCGCTGCTTTTAAATTGCATTATCCATGTTTCTGACTAAACTGATGATTATCTCTTTTTTCCCCCACCGTGTAATTCGTATCCCGTGTTTATCTTTTGAATTACTCGGCCCGCGCAGTCACCGTGATTATTATTACGCGAAAGAAACCGTATTTCAGTCGGGATCGAGCGAAAATTATAAGATAGAAATTCCACGGGGTGCCTGCTCCGAATCCGCCCTTAATGTTCCCGACCCGGCGTAATTGAAGTGTTTATTCACGACTTGTACGGCGCGGGGCGAAACGGGGAAATAAAGAAACACGGAAACCCCGCTGCCGGACTTTAAAGTTCTCCTTTTTAACAAAGAGAAAACAGCAGCGTACCTTAATCTCATTTGCTCGGGAAGTTTTAACAATTTTTCGATCACCGCTCCTCAAGTTCATCGAAGGGGTTGAAATCGTTAGTTACAGAGACAAAGATAATTGATGGAAGTATCGACAGGGTGGAGGGCGAATAGCAAATCGACTGATGTTGAGTAAACTGTAAAAAGTACGGAGCAGTGCGAATGCTTTTCGCTTTAATGTAAATTCCCAGAGTGTATTCATTCTGTAAGCATTACTGCCACGTTTTAATTTGAATTTAATTATCTTATAAGAGCGGGACGCAAAGTTTACATATTAACATATTTCTCTTAAGGAGTTCTAATAACATTGGAATACATGTTCTGGCGTTTTCGCGATACATTTTCATTATATAATATTTAATAATGTTATCTGATAATGTACGATTAAGATAATTGTCAATCGATGTGAAGGATACCTGTATTTTGATGTGCGATATATGTGAAGAAGACACGAAACAAGGATAATAAAAACATTCAATCATTTACACCTTTGTTTGTTTTACAGACTACTGCTATTAAGAATCAAAATATTCATCAGCGCATTGTTCACTCACCCATTAGAATGCGACGAGGAAGATCCAGAACCTCCAACCCCCAGGACCTCTTCAACTTCCAATCCTCCGTACGTTTCTCCATTTTTTTTATCATTCATTTACTTCCATTTTCCTACTTCCCCCGCGTTAATACCATTTTCCCTTGCCATGCAAATGCGCCGTAATTATAGTCACGGAAAAGGAAACGTCCAAGTAGGTCACGTATTACGCGGCAAATAGGTGACGATCGTAGGGAAATACTTTCCCACGGTGTTTCTCCGTTCCTCGCGGTTTTAACTTGGATGTTTCGTTAGGACGACGCGGACGATACATCACCGAGGCGGATCGATTAATCACCAGCGTTCCCTGACGTTAATTTACCGCAAAACGTTGGCCCGCGATCGCCGGGCCAGAGGTGCGGGCGGTTGAACGGGCTCCTTGCGATCGCCTCGCAACAAATAATCGCAGAAACAAGGTGATCGTGGCGCTGGGGGTTGGCCACAAATGATCCCCCTGTTATGCGTGTTCTTGTTGCGCCCGGAGTTCCCCAACAATTTGCATGACCGCCCGCGACAATGGATCTCTCAGGGCAAAAACCAAGTCGACGCTATCAGTTTCGGGTAAAAACCGTGCCCCAATATTTGCCCCTATAATGGCGCGTATTGTTACCTCCCTCCTCGATCCCTTTCGATACCATTCACCAAACACTTGCAGCGTTTCTTTCGCGAGGTAGAAGATCCAAGTTTCGAGGCCATCTAAATTCCGCGGGAGCTGAATTGAGGAAGCCCATCTAATCTCGAAAGTAGTTTCCGGTTGCCGTAAATGGGCGAATGAAAATTTGATCTAGGTACGCGTTAGTCTGCCGGTTTCAGCCATTTCACGTGCATATCCCATCCCACTTTGCAAGCCCCCTTTCTGCTGGAAGAATGAACATCCTCATCGATTACTGTTCTGCTGTTTGATTTTTCGCTTATTCCCCGCGGCGAAACTCGATTACGATGGCCTGATAACGGTGGAGTTTGCGGGCAAACGTCAAAAGTCGAGCGCGCCCGGTAAGTTAATCACGGAGCCGGGAAGCCGCAAACGTCAAAGGATTTACGGAAGCGGAACGCCGGAAAGAGGAGTTAATCTGTCGCGTATGCCACGGCTATTTAATCGTTCCGGCCGTGTCAAGTTGCGCCAGCTATCATGCACGTGCATGGCAGGCTTGCTTTCTATTAAAGATCGTCCACGGTTATTCGAGGCACCGCGCTCTCGCCCATAAAGGGGTGGAATCTTTAGGGACTCGGTATCATCAGCGATGCTCCAGATATCCGCGATATAAACGAGTCTCCGACAACGCTACGTCCTCCGCGGTTCATGTCAAGTCGTTCTTTGAATAGTGAATCAATTGCATCCCACTTTCTATAATGGCACACAGATTGTTGCCAGTTTTCTTTGAATCAATTTCTCGTTCCCGTTGCTTCTTACGGTTCGACCTTTAGCAGGCGCGGTTCCACGAAACCGTTTAAATTATTCGCAGACTTCTCTTACCGCGAATACGTTAGCCACATTCGCATCGCTTTTCTGCACATCCGACTGTTTTCCACGACAGAATAAGATTCGCAGAAATTTTTAGAAATTCTCGCGAGATGTTCTACGACGAAAACACCAAGGGTTAAAGTTACGCTTCCGCTGCGAGATGGGTTCGCTCTTCTTGGGGTGAGCGGCTCTTCAGCCCCGTTGCCATTTAATTTGCGCGTGTGGCGGCGGCAACAGTTCCCACCGCTCTTTGACAGTGCAGCGGGGGTCACTTGTTGTCGATTATCGAGAGCTCAACTTCGCCTCTGACATTTGAAAAGCGGTTCTGAAATGCTGGAAAATAATTGCCGCCGTGAAATCGAATTTCCATCTCGATTTAACGCGTATTCCATATCGCTCTCGACGAGCGTACGCTCCCTCTCCTCGGACGATTATCAATACACGGTTATAATATTTCCCGATTATACCGTGCCCGAATTAATAAGAATTGTTTATACAATTGCGAACGGGAACGGAATGTATTTTAATTAAAGGGGAAATTGTCGTTCGATTCAATTTCCCGTCTATTAAGTTTGCACAGAATCGCGAGGCTTCTTCTTCGCTCTACACTCCGCTCCATAACACACGCTGCTCCCCAACCCGATCGCGACTCTGCATGATAAGCTCCATAAAAAAAAAAATGAACACTCCATCCCATTCCGTTCTATTTCCCTTCACTCTAACAGACTTAACGTCACGATTTCATTGGAACTGTAGGTGGACCAGGGAAAGGGTGGAAAGGGTGTCTCCGGAAGGACGGCTAATCGTCACCGTAACCCGCCTCGCTATTTAATTTGCGTCCGCGGCGGCGGCGTAAGGTTACACCGGGGTTCTCTCGCTCTTTGAGGTCGGGCTGCTTGATGGTCGCTGCTCGGAGGGGTGGAGGGTGGAGGGTGGTGGACGACGACGGGCGGCGGCGGTGATCCCCGACGGTGTACGCCGGTGGAAACTGCACGGGAACATGGACCGTGGCGAGGAGGTCGGTACGGCGAGGTACACGCTGGACAAGGACGCGGAGAGGGAGGAGTTGTACCTGGATGACGGGAGAGCGCCCGGGGGTGGTGGGGCGACGGAGGAGGCGGTGGTTCCCTGGTGCGCGGCCTGAGCTTGCGGTCGGGGCATCTCGTAACCCCTTGGATGTACCCGTACTTAAGCCTGGGCCCGTGTACATGCACGGGTCGGACGGCGAGAGGGTGGCGGTGGCCGGCTGACGGAAGCGCAGGACGTCTGAGTGCGTGGATAGAGGGGTGCCGAGGCTGCTCGAGGACGACCGGGTGCGCACGAGCCGCGAATCTCCGCGGGAACCTGTCGCGCGCCACCGAGCAGTCTCTCACTGGCGCCCGACGCGGCGAGTGCCCGAGAGACTGGATCACGTAAAGTTCCACGGCGTAGTTGGATCGGGGCGCACACCAAGGGCACACGTACCCCTCGACCCATCGAGAGCAGCGGCATCGAAAGGCAGCCACCCCTGCGAGGGGGTCGGAGCGGACTACGGTGGACGTGCCATCCTCGAGGTTCTACCCCCATTTCCCGGAGGCTCGATGGACGCTGGAGAACGCTGGGCGATCGGTCGGTGCATCGGGATGCAGCGATGCCTCCGCGTCGATCCTCCGCGCCACGTGGGACGAAGCCTCCAGCCCCTGTGGATCGCCGTGGTCTTCGTATCGTCGCTGCTCAGCGGTGAGTCCAACACCCCATCGTGCTTTCTATGCACGCCTTTGCTCTGCCGCCCGGCTGTGAACGAGGAATACGCGAGGCTCGGGGACACGGGACTACTGTGCTCCGACGAAAAGAAGTCGGTTGAGAAACTCTAGGGTCCGAATCCGGCTCCGAATAGTATATCCCTATTGGCTGGCGCGACAACGTCGACGAATACAAAGTAAGCAAACGGGACGTGAGTGGCGGGAGCCAATGCGAGCGAAGAACCCCTCTTGCACCTGTGACATTTCGACCGACTTCTTTTCATCGGGGCACAGTACGTATCCTTGTCGTGGCATGGTATTACTGGTTGTTGACACGCGACACGTTCTTGTCTGAGGGGGGCAAATCTTGCTGCGAAAGCAGGCAGCGCGCCCAGCAAGAACGATCAGTTTTAACGGGGTTTGTAAGACAGGTTCATTTCGATTCGCTGACTTCAGGTCCCACAGCCCCCTTTGAATTTCGACAATTGCATCGGTAGCTCTTCAGGGATCCTTCGATCCTTTTTCACTGGGGGATTTCATAGATTCTACGCGATCGTCGCACGACGAATCTGATACGTAGCAAGACATAGAATCTTTAACTTACCAAAGGATAAGATGTATCAGATGAACGAACCGTCTTATGTTAGTCCACCATCGTTTTAATTGTACGCGAGCGTATTCCTCCATCCATGGGATTTGGAAGCTACTTATCTCGCGAGGACGTTCCCACTCGACACGAAACGGATCACGAGCACCGTAACCTCGATCCTCTCGTCCGTACACCGATTCCTGCTGCTCTCAAATACGGGGCAGAGAGCGGCGGAAAGTTTTTGCGAGACTCGGTAGCAGGCAAACGAACTCACGTTGGCTCCCGAGCGGGCGAGCCGGCCGCAAAAAGCTAACGAACTCGTCCAGGGAGTCCGTGACTCGGGTACAAGTAGATTTCGGAGTAACTTTGTAGGAACGATAAAAGGGGGTCGAACGCAGGTTGGCGGTAGCGATGCTATTTTTGCGGCTCGTTAAACCGTCTCGTTTCAAGAGGGAACACTATTACCGCGGACAATGGACGGTATCCTCTGCTTTACATTACTCCGAAATAATCAGAGATACGGGGAGGAATATTGGATGGAGTGAGCATCCTTCGCTTCGTTCAGAAATCTTTGGGAACATGGTCGCCGCTATTCATTCGGCATTTCCATAACAGCGGCTAATTGAATCCTTTAATTAGCCTGTCGACGCAACGTGTTCGTAACCGAAATTGTTCCACCGAAACTGGCCGCTGTTCAGCGTCGGGCTATTGAAAAAATAGTCGCACAAACAATACGCAACCGCGCCGGCTCGCTTCGAATGGTCGAAAGATATCGCCAGTAAAGCCACCCCGCTGTACATTCTCGGTGCACGTTTGCTCGCCACGAAGCGCGCGATACCGCTGACGTAGTTTACCCCGCGCTCCTTTAAAATTTAAACTACCTTCGCGAGAGAATCGTTGCTGGATTTATGGCGCGGCGTGCAACTTACTGCCGGCTGTATCGGGAGCATTCTGGACGGGGGTCGGGGGGTGAGGCTCGGGTCGCATCGACGGAGAAAGGACACGAGGTGTTTCGTATAGGGGTGGTTTAATAGCCATTGGCCAATGAAAATCCTGCTGGTCCGCTCGGAGCCACTACAGTCACCGCTGATCGGCTTTACTTCTTTCGCTTTCCGTTTCCCTTAAGCATGTTCGCGCCGTTCCAGGCGACTGTAAACCGACTGGCACAATCCACCAGGCTCGACAAATTCCCGGGCACTTGAGAAACCCTGAATCAAGCTTCGTTTACTATAAAAATGAAACAGTAATAAGGCTAATGGGTGCCTCCTTATGGGAGCAATAAGAAACGCGTCTGTCCTTTTCGGCAAATTGATTTCACATAGCTGTGCGTCCTCCTTCTCTGTCACTGGATCCACGATTCACCGATATCGTAGGCATTACTTGTTCCCCATAATATTCTCCCGACGTGCATGCCTGTTATCGAGCAGAATGCACCGTGAATAGCGATAGGGACGTCATCGATCTCCTACGAATGAAATCCATTTCCCTCCTGCCAGGGCGATACGATCGCGGCGGGGCGTTCGATCAGAGATGTCGCGTCTCTCCTTGATTAACGTCGAATTTGCCTCTCGAAATAAGAGACGTTTGCTGAAGGGAGCGCCTCTGCCTCCCGTTAGGCGCCGTGAACCGCGTTGCAGGGGCGATAACGTTCGTTAGCCACGTAATCGTTCGATAAAATACTAAGGGAATCGCGGGCGGTGGAGATACCTGGTGCGAATCTCGTTCGGTTTCTATCCTCAACTTCGCTGCCCGCGAATCACGGGACACGTACGCGGCTGCATAGCCCGGAATTATTCCGCGGCTGAAGGGGGTGGCCAACCCCTGAGTGTAAAGTTCACTCGCGGACCGTAACTTTTGAATAGCAAGTAAGAACGGGGTCAGGAATGCGCCGGGCGACGAAGGGCGCTGTAAATACGAGGGGTGAAACGCTTGGACGGGGGTTGGATCAAGCTTGGGGAGGACTTAATGCGATCGCCGAACGCTGATACATCGCGGTGTCTTCTTTCCACCGATTCGAACCGCCCTGCTTCGTGTTTCCACGCGGGGGGGCGGGTCTCTCTGTAATTTATCTTGTTATTTACATTAACGAATCGGGGCCGGCGAAACGTTCGCAAATGCAGAAACAGGTGCCGCGTACCAGTCGGATTTCCTTGCAGGGGGTGGGTTTTGATCGCGGGTTTGTTTATACTCCGATCGGAGTCGTTAAGGGACGGGCTAATTCGTGTTTGGGCCGATTTCGATGCAGTCACTGCTTTAACATGTCGTGCTCAGCGATTCTAGGAATTGGGACGGGTCGCGTTACCTCTTTTTTTAACAAATGCGCGTTTGCTTTTAAGGGGGAACACCACTGTGACGGCCGGAAAAGTTAGCCATTTTTAAGAATTTTTTTCAGAAATAATTTACAGTTTTCATCGAAAATTTTTATTACCTACCTTTAGTACGCTGTCTTAAGAGAATATACAAAAAACAAAATAAAATAGATTATATATTATATAACCTTCTAGACCGAAATCAAATTTAATTTTTTTTATAAACTATATGAGTGTAGTTTCCGTTGTGCGTACCGATTTCTTAAAAAAATTATTTTTGTAAAAATGGTGCGCTTTAGAAGAAAAGTTTCGAAAATCCGCGAATAAGATGGACAGTTTTTCGAGCATATTTCAAAAAGTTTGTTTTCAATCATAAAATCCGTACGCACAACGGAAACTACACTCATATAGCTTATAAAAAGAAATGAAATTTGATTTCGGACCAGCTATTTCATAGTTACACACTCGACCATCTCGCTTTCTAGAAGATTAATTAATATATTCAAATTTATGGATGTTTTTCTATTTATTTTTTTGTACAACCTCTTAAGACAGCGTACTAAAGGTAGATAATAAAAAATTTCTATGAAAACTGTAAATTAGTCCTGAAGAAAATTCTTAAAAATAGCCTACTTTTCCGGCCGTCACAGAGGTGTTCCCCCTTAAGCAGCAAACGTTCGCTCGCTTCTTCCTTATCCTGCTTTAACCAATGTCCGCTCGTGCCTCTAACGAATGTTTCGCGTCTGATAAATATGCAACAGCTTAAAAAACAGCCGCAGCGCGTTCTAGTTCCCGGAATGGCGCCATATAAGTTAGGTATTCGATGAAAATATTATCGCGTCAGTCACACGGCGCTCCCCTCCCCTGTGACTCGTATTCCTCGAGCAAGCTTTCTCAAATCGCGACTGGGGACCGCGCTCAAAGTTAACGCGTTGAAAATCGCTACGTTAAGTCTCGCTTTGAAGCCTGCTCCCGCGGAATGGAACAGAAAGCCCGTGTTAATAACATCCCCTAACAACTTGATCACCCACCATTGCATGTTTCATGCGTGGTTGCGAAATTCCTGGTGAACGGTAATTTCTTAATGGAAAACCGAACGGCACCGTATTTTCCCCGAACATTGTCGGCTCCGTGACCCTGACACCGTGTGAGCGATTTCCCGTCAAAGACGATTAGAGGGGAAAGTTAGTCAGCCTGGTAAAGCATTACCGAAGTGCCTCGACTGTAGCCTGCCGAATGTCGCTAATGGAGAAGGCGGTGTTGCATTAGCTGCGGAGGAATAATAGCGGGAGAAGCCTGGTTACGCGTGCACCTGTCGATTCTGAGGCCGATTTCCCATAGAATGATCTTGTGCCTTCCCCTGCGAAGCACGGTCACAGCCTCTCGAAAAGTTTCCTTAGCGTGTCAACGGACGCGAGGGTTGCAGCAGGCGCAAAAAGAGAGTGGACACTTAGCATTTATATTCTTCTATCAGGAGCTGTTCTGAAATGGAGCAACCGCTCTTCCCCCGACTCCTTTGAGAAGCTCCTTATCGGTCTCGTGCTCTGAAAGGATCTCGAGCCACCTTTTCCGATTTCAATTCAAGTGCGTTCGAACACCGAACGCCGCTTTCATCGTTATTGGATTAACGGATTAAAGCCAGGATGTACAGGGGGAATTATAAAGTCATCTGGCTCCTTTAAACGCCCCAATCGATGTAGGGGAGAGTCATACAGTACCGGCCGTTTTCAGTTTTTGTACTGTAACTTGGGCTACTGTTGGTAAAAATCAAGTTTCAAAGAAGTAATTTGTACTGCAAATAGTGCTTAATAAGAGGAGTCGAATCGTTTTTCACAAATTTTATCGTAAAGATTAATAATTCGCAGGAATAAAAAAGTTGTAATTCGCAGGCAACGCAAAATTGTCATCCAGTACCGGCCACTCTAAGTTTTTTGTACTATAACTTGGGCTGTTGTTGGTAAAAATCGAATTTCAAAAAAGTAATTTGCAGTACAAATTGTGCTTAATAAAAGAGGATAAATTGTTTTTATTGAATTTTATCATAAAGATTAATAATTCGCTGAATTAAAAAAGTTGTAATTCGCGACGAACAAAAATAACTTTTGTCGTCCGAAACACTAACGTAAACGATAAATGCTTAGAACTCTGGTAATACTGAAAGAAAAAGAATGTCGCCGGAATATGTTGCTACGAACTCTAGTATTTATTTATTTCTCCATCGATAGTACAGTTAACTGACATTAAAAGCGAGATCTAGCTTTGGCCGGCACTGTATGCTGCCCGGTACTGTATGACTCTCCCCTATGTCGAGTAAATAAATCCCTGCTCATTTGAGGAGCAGACGAGAAAAGGGACGAATAATTCGTCGATCATCAAATTCATATGTAATGTTTGCCCTGTCTTTAATTTCCCTGCCCAACGTGCCCAAATTCATTAAATTTCAGAAATATACAAACTCGCTGGCCACTCGGACCACCCACCCACGTATGGGCATATGTTTGACGCACGATATTCCCATTATATTTCCGCAAATAACGCAGCCAATGGAGGAGCAACGTGTAACGAGCAAACAAAAAGTCGTTGCCTGCGATTCGTCCGGTGCATTTACACCCGGCGGTGTTTAGCGCAGGAAACGATGTTTTTTCTATGTTTACACGCATCGAAATGATTCGATGGAGGTAGATAAATATTTGGACCGACCGTGCACGGCTAGGGAAACGATGATCGTTATATGAACCGTCGGGCAAACACCGGGGGCACAATTATAGCCGATGCGTTTTCGTTGCTGTTTATACAGCCGGTCGACGGGTGTATCGGCGCGATTTTTGTTTTTCTATCCGTCGTTCCGACGGAAGAGCAATTAGTTTAATTATAATTGAAACGGGCAGCGAGAGGTGCACGCGCGCGTGTCAAATTGCCCGTTCAGGACATGGCGCGTGGCCGTCGCGCGTTTAACGCGGCAGTACGCCCCTTGTTTTCCGATTTGCCGCGATCAAGCGATCGTGCGGCCGTTTTATCAACGGGGCAAGGTTAACCGATGAAATTTACGCGACCGCTGGGCCGGGCGTTGCGACACTCGGTCTATTAAAACGACAACCCTCGGCCCAGCCGTGGGAAAAAGTCAGATGCTCATCTGGACGTTTCATCGAATTCATAATGTCAATTTTCGTTGGCCGCAGCCGCGGGAATATTTCAATTACTTAGTCGTCTAATTGAATGCAGCGTTTCATGCGGCCTTGGTCAAATTTCTCCAAGGATTTATTTTGTTCCTGATTTTCATCCTGATTTTCATCCGGAGTAGAGAAGTTTGATGCCATTTTCTTTCTTTCTTGTGACTTAAAGCTGTCGTATAAAAATCTATTAATGCGAAGTCAACATAATCTTCCATTTAACGGATCGTGCAAGATGGGACTGGCAGATGTAATAAAAAGGCGATCAATCACGGCTAAAGTTACCCCGAGCGGGGAGTAGATAAGCTCTACTTATGTCAGGCATGCAGGCCACGCAGTAGATAAGGTCGCCCGGAGTCAGACGCCCGTCAGACTAATAACGGCCCCGACTACTTTGCCCTGGGTGGTAAGCGTCGAGCATTATGCGTATTAACGGTGAAGCGAACGTTAAGAAGGGGACGTTGAACTTTGTCTTTCGTGGAATGTTGAATGGCTAATACGCAATCAAGCCTTCCGTTTCGCATATCCGTTTCCTTTGGAATGTTTCCGAGGGAAACGCGCGGGATATAGGAAACGTAGAGAGAAATGAGGGTATACTGGGAGCAAAGACTTTCGCTAAATCTTCTTTTCCAAATCTGTATAGATAGTATCTATCACGGAAACTTTAGATTTCATCTTATTTCCACGAAATCGCAAAGTTCGAAGGCTGCGTACAGAATTTGATTGCGCTGCGTTCCTGCCGCAATGAAAGCCACGGAGTCGGCGTACAAATTGGAAAAAAATTGAATGGGGGACGGAGGTTAACGTATTTCTGGTAACCGAGGGGGATCGATTGTACACCGGGTTTGACGACGTCACGTATCGGAAAGTCCATCGCTCCTAAATTTTTGTACGGCCGTCCGGTGTGCCCGGGCCCGCCGTTCTCCGCCCGAGTGCCGTCTGAAATTTGAATATTCATTATCGGTACGGTATCCGGCGGTTACGGGCAGGTAGAATGGGAAAAACGCGAAAGGCAAAAGTGGCGAATGGAAACGCGGGATACCTGGCCGGAGGATAGAAGGCGAGCGTGCCCGGAAAATGATAAAACCGAAGCGAGAGCACGAAGAAACAGATGGATACATTAATCAATATAGGATGGCGGCGGAGCAAAAAAGGAAGGTAATGCGAAATGATGAAAATTCAATATCGCTGGACGCAGGAAGAACGGGCTGGATGTTAAAAAGAGCATGATAGAAAAAGTTGACATCGGGACGGTAGAAAATAAAGTGGCGATGGTATGATTCGAATCAGCGGGGAGCTGGAATACAGAGTTTCAGCATTTTATTGTCCCAATTTTCGGGGGCAGACGGAAAATAGAGATTGCAGCGGGATAGAAAGTTGGCCCCGCTGGCTGCGGAGTCTGGACAGTTTGGAATATATTTACAAGTGTTACTTTACGCGCGGCGGACTCCGCGCTCGCGGACCAACGGTCGCACGCGATGCATCCCACGCGAGAGCGACCCTCTGACGGGCGGACGCCGAGTTGCTTTTCGGTTGTTGGCTTCGCGAAAGTCGTTAAACAGCATCAGCCTGCGCCATTTATGGACTTCTGTTTTCCGCCAGGCTGAAACGGCCCGCGCTGGATACGCTCGTTGCCCTGTGTGCGCACCATTCCGGGCCGGCGAAACCGCACGGTAATCGTGTTTATGAGACACGATAAATCAAGGAATTGAATGCGACCGTGTTGCGCGGCCAGGGCACAGAGACCGGCCTGCCAGCGCTGGCGAAATCTGCCGGCCGGAAACACGGGGATTTCGCGCGTTTCAAAGCGGCGATCTTTTCGGATCCCATTTAACAAGGCACGCTTTTCCCGGCTGGTTTCCCTCGCGCAGTGTCACCCGCGAATGGGAAACAGAGGGCAGGCTAATTAACAATGCCTCGAATCTCTCAGGATATACGTACATTGCCAAATAATCTTCCACTCGAAGCAGTAGCGAGGGTGTCATCATTTGGACGCTTAGAGAATCGCCTTCACGTCCCTCGTTGCTTTACACTTGCTTCACTGAGATAGCCAATTCCACTAGTGATTTCTCGATTCCCGAACCGCGTGGCTCGCTAAAAGCCGGGTAGCAGTGTCGCTCGTGGCCTCTCCTCTCCTCTCCGGTTTGCTGGCGGCGCGCGTTGGATATCCGTTGTCTGAATGCACAGGCGTGCCGTTGCAACGGAACCGTGTAATAACCACGTACACGAGCCACGATATACCATTCAGGGAGATAGAGAGGGCGGGGGAGGAGTGGGGTGGGGTGGGGTTGGGGGGGGGCGAGAGTTAGAACGATCAAGAGGGAGGATTCAGCGTGCATGTACAGGGTGTACATAGCGTGCCGGGGTGGTTGGGGGGGAGGAGGGCAAAGAATGGGATAAACACGGATAGACGAGGACAAAGAGATGAAGCAAGATACACAGAGCAGGAACAGGAAGGTACGGAGGGGCAGGGGCGGTGCAGGGGGCGAGGAAAATTTACAGGAGAACCGGCTACAAGTGAGGGAGGGGGGGGGGGGGAGGGGAGGGGGTGGAGGAAGAGTTTGCCGGATTGTATGCGTTGAGTGCACCGATGCAGCCTCCTCCAGCTCTGCCATACACCCCCGCGGGGAGGTGGGTCGGTTTATCCTTATCGGTGGTAGCCGTGGCACATAAATCAAAGTGTTTACTCAGCGACTAGGTTCGCAGTAGAGGAATGGAAACGGCGCAAGCTCACGGCTAATAATGAGTACCACCGCCGACCGCTCCTCTCTGACCCGTTCAGGAGCCATCCATTCAAGCAAAGCAACCACCCCCGACCCCCGACCCCCCCCCCCCCCCGTGAACCCGCACCGGCCTTCCATTCACCGAAGTCGATGCAGAACGGACGGCTGACCGCATCCTTCTCCACGGTCAGATACGTCGCTCTTCTTTGATACCGCGCCCCAGGACCGAATTAGTCCGAGGGTTCGCACTTTCAAAAGCCTTCGATGCTTGTTGCTGGGCGTGTACACCGCTATTTAGCGTGGCCCGATTGAACCGGCGCGGTTAATCCCCCCCCCCCCCCCCCCCCTATCGCGGTGTCTATTCTTCGGTCTATCGGGCACCCTGCCTCGGTTTCACTGGGGTGCAATTAAATGACTCGCCCCATCTTTTCGTTCGTGATAGTGATTAAGTTATTTACTATATCCGGGCGAGGCTCGGAGAGGTTCAAAGGACGCGTTCGCTAGCGCTGGCAAGTTCGGGCGCCTTCTTTGAGACGGCCACCCCCTTTATCTCGCCAGGAGCGGAACACTCCGGGCGACGTAAAATCTATAATGAGCGGGGAGGCTCGCGGAATTCGACGCGTAAGTCGAATGCCTCTTAACGAGCGGTTGATGTATATCGTTTCCTCGGGACTGCGGTTAAATTGATACACCGCAAAGAACCGAACCCTCGGGTCTCCCTCCATTCGCCGCGACACGATCCCACGGGTTTTACGTACAAAGTTTCAGCCACGCAGCGGATGCGGGAGGATGCGACGCGTTGTTTGTCGGATAGGCACAGTGTCCCGGCATTGACGAGCGTCGAACGAGTTTCTTGGCGGGAGGAACCCTCGTAACTTTCGCTCCCGGGCCGAGGGACAGACGCTCCTCTTCCCTTCCTGTTGCTGGAACGAAAGATTACCAGCGATGGCGTTTAATTATCGTCGCTGCTTAATACCGCGCGCGGCCAGCGCAGACTGAATCGACCTGGCGAGCGTCCATTGAACCACTCGGTAATCCTTGGGGCCACAATGGATCTACGACATGGAATGCACTAAACCATCGCCTACACGGGCACGATCCATCGCCCTCCCCCCCCCCCCCTCCCTCCCTCTCGTTCTCGGATGGATGGCCAGAACACGCCTTTCGAGATGCCGTTTCCACGTATCTGTGATTCCAAGCATTCCTGGCCGGACGCTCGAGCTGGTCGGAAGGTAAAAACATCGGGGATTACTTGTCCTCCTGCGAGTCGATGCTTGCGAACTTCTCTCACGGTATTCGCTGGAAAAACACGGTGTACCAGGACAAAGATACTTGAGACTGTTGCATCTGGCGCGTTAGGTAAACTCGAGGATCCCGCGGCGGGTGTTGTTTCATTTTCTGCAGTGTTACTGCCAGTTAGGAGCGCGGAAATGTTTGATTAAGACAGGGAATTGGATGTTAGGATGGTTGAATGAAGAGTATGGCTAGCCAATTTGCAATACCGCTTTAGTAAACGTTGAAACGCTTCCGGGCATTTGTTATCGGCTCGTAGAAGCTTCTGTGAACTTTTTGTTTTTATTTCATATATCTCGACCAATTAGCGGACCCCATAAAAAGCTTACGCGACCCGATGAATGCGACTGGGAAATTGGTTACAGTAATGATCGAAGAGAAGTCGGCGTTATTTGTCTCTCTGACCGGTTGTTCGGGCAGCTCGTACATAGAATAGTAATTGTATCCCCCGAAATGGATTGAATCGTGCCCGTCGATATAATACCGGCATCGTACGCGCGTATAATAGTTATACGTTAATTAGCAAATTAACAAGAGCATTATACGAGCGGGGCGCGGTGTAAATGATGAGGGCAAAGTCCTCTCTACGTGGATATTGACGCTGGTTGCACTTCATCCTGGTTAATGAGTTCTCCGAACAAACTTCACGACGGCGTCAAATTTTCTGACACGCCAAAATAATTCACCGGCGAAGGAGAAAAAGTTTCCCGGCTGCTTCGCCTTTAACCCACCGCTATGGGTACTCCGTGAAGAATTAGTATCATTGGATCGTGCAATGGAAATTAAGATTGTGTAAGGGAAACATCTACACTGTCTGCTTCCGTTGCGTAAAATTTATTAATTTCCTGCGCATAACAGCAGAGCCTCGTATGCAGCAGCTCGAAATTGAAGGGCCACTCTTGGGACCCTTCTCTTGTTAGATCCCCAAGGACCCATCGTCGCGATCCGAACCAGCAATTAACCCTTTAAGTGGGGAGAGCTGATGCATCAGTCGCTTACTTAAGTAACATGAGTATGAAACACGATCTTCAGCTGTTCAGCCCAGTACTCTTTACATTTAAAAGCGAGGCAGCATTAGAAATGGAAAGATTCTATTCAACCAGCTTCCCTACCTAGCAAACAACTCGCCGGACTCCTCGACTCGCTCGAGGGGTTAATAGACCCCACGAGAATCGATGCAATCAATCATTCGTCGATACTCGATATTTCCCGCGATCTTTCTTACGCTCGAATCGAAGCGACCATGGGGGGACGACAAAGTCTCGTTAGGGGAGAATAGCGCGTATGATAACTCGCGGCGAATAATGAGAGGGAGCCAGCAATCCGAGCCGTGCTCATTTACCTCTTGATCAGAGAGCCACCCCTCTGCGCTCTCCTTCGCGTTCCTTCCGCTTCATCCCCCTTCTCGTTGATCCATTCACCGGCACGTAGCACGGTCCAGCCATTACGGAAGTACGTTGTAAAATGCGCCCCAGCTATCTTTTCCCCGGCGAAGCTACGGCTCCGCGCTCGCCACCGCCACCCCCGCGGGAGGGTAGCTGGTCGGAGAACGTCTTTTCAAATGCCGTTTCCAAGTAGCACGTCGGTTCCTTAAATTCGCGGTTAATGGCCCCGCGACGCGACACCCTGTGAAAGCTTAAGAGGGAAAGGTGGCGCGGATACGGTCCCCGGCCGAGAGTATAATCCTGCTTAAAGATTTTAAGACTCGGCCCCGCGCCACTTGCTACATTATTATGCGGATGGGGGCGCGAGGGGACGCTGGCCAGGGAGTGGGGGTGAATTTCATCGACGTCTGTCTTTTAGAAATTTGCATGCATTTCAGACCGTTCCATCTAGCGAGGCTGGTTCTTAAAGCGTTGAGAAGTGGCCGCGGATAGAGGGGGGATATTCAGAAGGGTGTAACGTCGCGAAGATTCTTGAGCGGCCGGAAATCGAGGTTTAGTTTGGAATGGGGAAAGTTCGTGGCCCCTGTCGGGCAGGCTTAAAGACTTGGTTAGCTCGAAGGGACGTCGTTCGTGGAAAGGTCAGCTGGAAGGGAGGTGCGCAAATATTTTCCAATATTCCCCTCCCCCTCCAGTTCCTTTGTGTTCGAATGTTGACGGCAGCAACGTTGCGAGCTATTTCCGAAGCGCTCGCTGTCCCACTTTTTTCGCTTGACCTCGGTTTTCGAAGTCCAGCGGGGTGTATTTTTAAACGGCAGTTTAATAAGGAGAATAGCGAGCTTCGCTCTCACCCCGGGCCCCCTATTCTTGGGCAAGTTACCCACTCGACTGCAATGGAACTGCATACGTGGCCCAGCTAGGAACTCTCTCTGGACCATCCATCGGGTTTTCTTAGTTCAAACGTGCCTCGGCAAATATCAGCGGCTCGAACAGGGCCGCGGCTGCAGGATTTCCACCGTTAATTCCATAATGGTCGGACAGCGGGCGCCGAGTTATAATAAGCCCGTTTGTAATAACGCGAACCCTTTTCTGAAATGGTGCCCCGACTGGAATTAATTTATCGAATTCTCGCTGCTTAAAAAGCTTCGACGGATCGGCCTCGCCTGGGGATGTAAAGAAAGACGAGGTTGAACGCTTCTTGTCATCCCCGCGCGAGCGAGCTCTCGCCAAGTTTATTGCGATACCCTCCCTTCACGTCCCTGCTAAACTAGAATTTCGATGGCACGAAGCGGAAAGTGCCCGGTGCAAATGGCTTCCCCGTCGAGTGTGACTTTTAATTCAAGGGGACGAAGAAGCGTGACCCTTTGGAAAACGATACGGAACAGTCGGTTTGTTCAAGTTTGGTTAACCGACTGCCCCCAGTCTCGTCCCATTAACGATTCCATCGAGCAAGCAGCCGCAATGTCGATCAATCGCGATTTAACCTGAACGATGAGCCGATGCCTGGGCGGTATGGACGCGTTTCAGCTCCCCGAAATCGAGCCTTGTTTCAACGTAATTTATGGCGTCGAAACAAAGATACCCCTCCCCTAGACACGGGCCCACGGCCCGGATTTTAATCGAGTCTCGGACGTCGAGACTCGCGCGATCAGCTTTCGATCCACGCTCCCCCAATGGCCGTGTTCAGGCAGCGGCTGGAAATGGCAACGCGGGCGGGCAACTTGTAATGCTCGTGGACGTTGCGGCCGCGGCTTGTTCGCTCACGGGTAAATTCAGCGAATTATTATACCGTCAATTTTCATTACCGTCTAATTTACACGGTGATACGTTATTCCGATGGAGTATAATGGAGCATAAATTTCAGTCGACCGATCAATAACAGAAGTCCTGCTCGATAATGGTACACCCCGCTTGGCCATTTTGCGCAAGGTGCTGCACGTGAAATAGTGAATTAGCTCCACACCTTCATCCCCTCACAATCACTCCACCAACCTGAAATTTGTTTCCTTTTTTGGGGAGAATTCGAAGGCCACTTCACGAACGCTGGATGGTCACACCCTTACTCCTCCACGCACACCGTCACTTTCACAGCTGCAGTTTTGAATCTCCGCAGAGATTCTATTCAATTCTGTTCTCCTCCCTTCACACGTCAATTCAAACCATCACATTACCGCCAGCAAAGCGAGCAAGAATTACCGTTCCAAGTCCCTCGGCCCGCTCGCAGGGCGGTTAAAATTAACCAGAAGGCATTCCCTCTCCCGGGGAAGCGTGGAGGGTGAAACGGTGCTGGAAGGGACGCGGCGCAGGCATGTCGATATTAAATAACACGCGTGCGGGGGGTGAGGCAGTGTGGGCATGCCGTGCCGCTCCATTCGCACGTCTGTTAATCGGAAAAATATAGGAAGGGCGGGCGCGCACAGCCGCCTGTTGATTTTCTCGCGATATATCTGTCGATACTCGCGGCCGTTTGGGGGTGGTTGGGTTTACGCGTGCGGCCCGAAATCGACCGATCGAACGACACACAGTATCTAATCGGGAAGCAATTATGAGGTTGGCTGGCGTCGCGTACCCGTTGACGGTTCGCGCAGCCCTCAAATACTCGACGCGTTGTCGTTGGCGTCACGCTGTTATTGTTGTATCAAGAGGGAGGACGGCTGGCGGGGGCGGGCGATGGTTAAATTATATTCGCGGTGCGTTAGAAGCGTTTATGCACGGTGGACGCGCGTGACACGTGTTGACGAACCACGAAGAACTCGGCTATCCCTCGAGCTGGCTCTGTTTTCATTGAATTATCGATTTCGGTAAGCGGTTAACGGGCAGCTGACGGGCCAGAAAAACACAGCGAGTGACCCAGCCGCGGCCGCCGAGTACGATTTTCCATTTCACGTACTTTACTCTGATTAAATTACCGGGTAACCGCGCCGCGCGCCGAGCCGTCTAGAATGGGGAAACTTTGGCAACTAAGGGAATCGAACGGTTGGATCAGCTGGACTCGAAGTTTTCTCCAGCGATGCCTGTGACCCTAACTTTGACGACCTCCATCGGTTTCACATTATAGGTGTTAAACAGCGATTCTTGAAATTGAAAGCGAGCGTAGATGAGGGACTGCATTTGGTAGCATGCAGTCTTTCTTAGCACAGTTTCCGAGAAGATTCTTAGTATCCTTCGTGGCGGTGAGAAATGCAAAGTTTCCGATACGAGGGCGCCGTTTTGCATTGCCGGGCTCGGCAATTTTTAACCCGACGGAGGATTTATGGCGCGGTATAAATATCCGGGTGCATGCGTCGCGTCACTAGCGGTAATGTGACAAGAATGATGAGCGGCACGCGGTGCCGTGAGTACGGCTGTTTAGAGAGTTGGATAGGAGAGAGAGAGAGAGAGAGAGAGAGAGAGAGGGTTTCCCGCGAGAGGAAAGACGCGGCCGCGCTCCGAACCGCAACAATGCTATTCATGCCACTTCTGGGAATAGTTTCGTTGCTGGCCTGCCAGGTATTGTTCCAGCTTCTTTCTTTTCGCGCCCCCTCCGACCGTGTCTCGTAACTTTGGCCTGACGAGAACTCCGTGGCTGGCCTGGCAACGTTAACTCGACTATGTAGATATTCCGCTCACGCACGTCCTGACAAACGCCTGACATAATTTCAAAGTAAAAAGCTCTGTCTTTCGTGCCGTGAACTTCCGCGGGATTACATTACTTGGCGCGTTGCTGGTACCGAAATGCAGATTCCGCGGCGAATATAAATGCGAGCAGGCGGGCGGGGGGGGGGGGCTGACGCAGAAGAGTGTTGCGATTCCTGGTCCCGCCAATTTTCGGCCATATTGGCATCGTCGTGGGAATTTAAGTGCTCTCTAAGATCCACCTTAATGGGGTAGAAAATTCAATTTGCCAAGGAAAGAATGGAGAGAAGCGGTGGGCGCGGAACGGCGCTCGGTTAAGTTCCACGGACCAATATTATTCCACATATTTCCGGTGTGGAACAGAAGCGGAACCGTGTGCCGTGTGATCCTGCGGGGAAAATGTATTTCCATTACCGTGGGAGGGAAAGGAGCTTGCCTCTCGGTGGACGGGCCATCGACCTGAAATCTTTGAGCAATTCTATCAGCATCGATCTCTTCTGGACGTAACTTTCGCGGGGCCCGTTAGGGAATTGGAAAATATATACTGGCGGAAAGGAGCATAGAGGACTCACGTCCCCTCAGGAACTTGGTCGTACGAACGGCACGTTGGATACACGAGAAACAAGTTGTAAATACAATTTAAAGCATCCCTACACAGCTGAAGTGCAAGTAGCACGCGGAGACAGAGAGGTCATGGATCTAGTCGAGACGTTTCGAACGCGATTAACCACCGACCCACTAGGAAAACCTTCTATCGAATTCTATCGAGCGCACGGAGAATTACCGGGGACTAGTGTAGAATTCCAGAGTAGATCAGGTTTCCGGTGTTCGAGTCATATTAATGTGTAAGTCTTTACTGACAAGGGAACATCCCGAACCCGAAAATTCAATAAATCCTGAAACTTTGTGGATATGTAGGGGATTTCCTACTGATTACAATGCAATTTTTTTTGCTGCCCAAAATCACTCTAAGGGGGTGAAATTAACCCCTGAAGATTCGGATATTTTTCGATTTTCTGTTATAACTCGCGAACTGTAAGAGATAGAAAAAAAGTTTCGAGACAAAAGTTACTTCTTTCAATTAGATCTACCAAATCGTAAAGGTTTTATCAATTGTTTAAACAATTAGAAAAAAGTTATAAACAAAAATATAAATAATATTTGATAAAATTCGGGTTTTCACGCGAAATCTGAACTGGGTGTTTAAATAATTATGAAACAGAAAATCGAAAAATAGCCGAATCTTCAGGGGTTAATTTCACCCCCTTAGAGTGATTTTGGGCAGCAAAAAAAATTGCGTTGTAATCAGAAGGAAATCCCCCCCATATCCACAAAGTTTCAGAATTTTTTTAATTTTGGGGTGCGGGATGTTTCCTTGTGAGCGAATTGAATGATACGTGGCACGCTGTGCATACGTTCGAGTGAAGAAATGAAAGTGGAAAGTCGGACGCAATATTCTTGAGAAAAAGGAAAATTGTTTTTCCAGCTATTTCATTCTATTTCATAAATCCAAACGGAACGAAGGTACAGTCCGCTTCGTTTCACATTTCTCCCCATGTGTCACCCGATTAACATCGATTTGGAAACGCGACTTTTTCCCGTCCAGCTCCGTTCGTCGGCTAGGAAAATACACAGTACAATGGATATAACGTTTCATGCTATAGAGGCCCATTCATCTTGGCCCATTCCAGGCGGCGTTGCTGCTTTTTCGTTGTTCCATTAACTCTTATTTTTCCTTGGACCCGCCCACAAGCTATCCCGTGCCAGCGAAGCCGGCACGAAGAAAACCAAGAACTTTAACCCCCGGGCACCGTATCAAGGCATTTCCTTCCCTTTTCTCTACTCTCCCCCAGACTTTTACTTCCCCGCCAGCTTCTTCCGTGGCAGCCATCAAAAGACAGTTCTTTCACCTGCAACCAGGCATTGTGCGCCGGATGCTGCCGCGGCTTATCTCTCCCCTCCTCGTCAACGGATTGGAGATTTAACAGGTCGTAAATACGCCCGGCGTAATTAATTCTCATCAACGAATCGCCAGTTCCTTTCCTACCACTGTCAGACCCACCATACAATTCGATTCTCATATAAGAGTCGTTGCTCGAAGGATCCCTCGATTACAGCGTCGCACAGTGGGACAAGAATGCCTTATTTATTTGGACATCGGCCGAAATTTGAAGTGTCGAAATTCTGTTCTATAGCTTCATTAAATCTTTATTAAGTGTTCGTAGCATTAAAAAACACAAAGAAATAAACTTTATATTCACAGTAGGTTTGATCCAATTGTATATGAATCTGACCTGTATGAAAATTTCAGTCTTTTTGTCTTTCAGTTGCACCACTTTAAACAATTATTACCTAAATCCTATTACTTCATAAGTTCTCAATATTTTACATATTACTGAGTATCTTATTATTAACGATTTTGTACAAAAAACATTATGAATTAACTTGGATTTCATCACTAAACAACTGTATAAAATAAAAATGCGTTGCACTCAATACTATAATAATTCAATTACTGATTTAAAGTTTTGCTCAAAGTCGTCCAAGGTGTAAAATACCTGAATTTAATCCTTTAATGGTAAGGTTTTAAAAAGTATAAAAATTACCTGCTACTAGCTGCGATTAATAAAATAAATCTAATGTAAACATTTCAGTTTATACCTAATAATTTTGGTTCAAGGTAAGATCTCGAATCCGAAAATTCAAAAAATTCTGAAACTTTGTAAATATATAGGGGATTCCCTCTTGATTATAACGCAATTTTTGTTTGCTGCCCAGATTCACTCGAAGGGAGTGAAATTAACCACCGAAAATTCGGCTATTTTCCGATTTTGTGTTATAACTCGCGAACTGTAAGAGGTAAAAAAAAGTTTCAAGGCAAAAGTTACTTCTTTTAATTAATCATTTGGTAAAAAAAATTATTATTTTACAGTTCACTCGTTATAACACAAAATCGAAAAATAACCGGATTTTCAAGGGTGAATTACACGCCCTTAGAGTAAATTTGGGTAACAAACAAAAATGGCGTTGTAATCTGGTGGAAATTCCCTACATATTCACAAGGTTTCAGAATTTTTTGAATTTCCGGGTTCGGGATCTTCCCTCGTTATTTGTAGAAAGCCTAGAAGCAATTTTTTTCTTCTAAATCTCAGTTATTCTACTTAACATAAATTGAAAGTGTGCACATTTTTATAATGGAAGTCCAAACCGTTTGGAAGTAATTGTCATGTCTAGTTATTGTCCTTACGTCGTTCCACTGTGCGTCGTGCTCAACTTCAATCTAATCAACTGCTTCTATACACTTCGTTGCTAAATTTTCCATGGCCGTTGTTACGAGATTTCTCGCTGAATACAGCGCCGCGGAGTCAGCAGGAAATTATTCATCACGCGGCTGGGAAAATAGAAGCGTCGGGCGCGCAGAATGCCCGGAGTCAATTTTTCAGTCCATTATTGGCCCGAATTCATCGCGAACTTATTAACGCGTCCGGCACGCCGCCCCGATACGCATACCCTTTGATGAACAATTAATTATTGCGCAAATGCTACGGGTCGATGCCGACAGGTTACTGGAATTTAATAAATACGTCCATTTCGACTACCTCGTTACACCCCCGCGCTAGTTACGCGACCCTCTCTCTTCCCCTCGGCCGTTCGAACGAGTGATTTTCATTGAACACGTCTCATCGAGACGATAAAATTATGTTTCTCGGCGAACTTTAAAATGTCCTCGATATAATTACCAAATCAGCGACGACGCAGCGGTTGCCTGACCTAAAACGGGCTGCACCACTTGCGCGACCAGTGGAAACGGTCCGTGGCTGGCGCGTACGTAAGCTCGCTCGTTCACTCTCCCGTGCTTTTTTTAAACGGTGTGGTTCTAACGGCGATGATTGACCGTTAAATCATCAGATTTCGGCAGATACCGTCGAAGCTCCTGACAATTGGAAATTCGTCCTGGTTCGAAAATACGAATCGTTTAATTAATCCCCCCCCCCCCCCCCCCCCCCTGGGCTCCCGCCGTCGAACGAGAGCCGTGCAACCGTGATGAGGCGATGACGTTGAATGACGGACGTGGACTTTTTTTTCGGGCGCACCTCCAAGCAGCATTTGAATGAATTTTATAGCTTCTTCTCCCGTGAAAGCGGGGAGTTATTCGATCGGTATGATTCATCGCTTTGACGTTTTCGATTAGTTTCAGGAGATATTTCAATTCCGAGATACGTAGTTACCGGTTGGAGATATTTAGCTAGTTATTCGCACAACGCCTTTAGAATATCTGCCTTTTGTGGTATCCATACAGTGGCTGGTGACTGAGAAATGTTGAATCGCAGTTGAATGGTATTAACGGCAAATATTTTCCCTTGAAACGCAAAAGCGCGTTGCACAAAAGCTAACTTCGGAATTGTTCCACCGCGGTTTTGCAGATATTTTTACGGTTCTGTCGGTTTTATTGTAGTCGGCGGAACCGAAACGTAAACGGCTATTGTTACTCCGAAACGACGATAAAGCTAATGGAAGAGTCCAATAAACGTCGCAAGTCTCATATAACTGGAAATGATTGAACTCCCTACGCAGCAGATATCGTATTTCTCTCGTGAAGAATAGAGCAGCGATAGAGCTTCAAAATTGGAGTCCTTTTGTGAAATACGGATTCGACGTCTTGCATATTAATCGTTCTGCAAAATCTTTTTCAATCGTCGTGTCCAAAGACTTGCACCACGAGTCTCACGTCTCACCAATGACTGAATTAAAAGAGTGATAATAATACGCATGAGTACGTAAGCACTAATTATCTTTCAAACAGTATAGAATTAAATTAAAAGGCAAGGAGTGAATCAGATAACCGCGACGCTCTTTAATTTCTACCGGTGTTGGTGGCAAGAAGCAGGAGCCCATTGAACGCGCCATTTAAAAATCCCGTTCCTCGGTTTATAAGCGACAGGGGCTTCGATAAGACGCCGATCGATCCGTCGTTAACCAATTATTCGCCTCCGAATTCGTTAGCGCGGTAATCATGGCTCGCGGGGACGAAAAAAAAAAATCAATTTGCAGATTCGCACGGGCCAACGATCAAAGATCCCGCCGTAATTACGTCCAGCACTATCGGGAACCAATACTCTCCGTTCCAATGTCATTTCCTCCCTTCACGGTGGCTCATGGCGCAGCGTTTCCAACGGGCATTCCGCGAATGTCCCCGTAGGTACCTCTTTGTGCATGCCGTTGACAGCGTTTAGTTAAAGTGACGGAGACTCCGCGGCGACGTCTCCCGGAGCTAAGCAAGAGCATCGGCGAGCGAGTAAAACGCAAAGAAAGTCTGCTCGAGAGACACAGGAGGTGCTTACAAATAGGAGGGCGGCGCGAAAAGCAGACGGCTGGGAGAGAAGCACGAAATAAGAAGCAACGGAGGCGAGGGATCAGAGAATTAACTGCTGGACACAGACGTTGTTGGTCGGTCGACGGAGGTGCGCGTTGAGTCCGCAGAGAAAATTCCGTCCAGAAGGCGTGCCACTGCCATATACCATTGGGCAACTCTAAAAACGGACGGAGTGGATGTAGAATTTTTCATGACGCGGTAGTTGTGGAGCATCTAAGAAATCGGCGAGGATGGTTGGTTGATTGGCAGTGGCTCGGTCAAGTGGTCGGGACGCACACTCGTCTCGAGGAGATCTCTCGAGTCTGGACGGAAGTCAATTTGCGGGCCCCCTGGCACGGACAATCAGAGGGGAAGCGTAGGCAGCAATTACAGGATCCGGTCCGTTTCATTGTCGATTCCTTGGCCGGCGATCTTTATGCAATCACGGTCTATCGGGGCCGCACGGCTTCTGGAATATCGGCGGGTCCCTCGTTTATTCTTCCGCGGACGATAGAGGCCTGGGCGGCTGTCAGTGGCAGCGTTTAGTTGAAGGGGGACGGTGCATCTGCCGGGAGGGAGGCGACTTTGAAACGAAGCGAGATGAAGCAGATAGAAGAAAGGTAAAAGAGGGAAAGAAAGGTTGCGGGGCGGCGGGGGGAGGCTGAAAGAAAAAGACCGGGGGTGGGGGGGGGGGGGGTAGAAAGGAAAAGGAACGCGAGCTTAGAGGGGCTTGCAAACGCTCCACGGGTCACCGCCGTCACACAACAATACAACCCCATCGCCCTTAGCCGCGACCAACCCTCCCCCCGTTCATCCCTCCGTCAGCGTTCTTCCTGCTATCCGCGCCTTCGCCATTGCTCGTTTCCACCGAGCTTCCACCCCGTCCCACCATCTTTTCTGTGGCTTGCGCGGCCTACAACTCACCGGGCAACCCTATCCAAGGTGAAACTCACCCCTTTTCCTTCGCCCCCATCTCGCCCCTTCACGGGTTTCTCCGGCGCTCCTTAGCACCAAGTCTCACTGGTCACCCCCCCCCTCTGCCCCGGTTTTTTCTCGTTTTATTTCTCGTTTTGCCTTGGCGTCTCTTCTACCCCCTTCTCTCTCTCTCTCTCTCTCTCTCTCTCTCTCTCTCTCTCTCTCTCTCTCTCTCTCTCTCTCTCTCTCTCTCTCTCTCTCTCTCTCTATCCCTCTCTCTCTTTTTCCCTTCTTTCAACTCTCCGTGGTCGCGGTCGTCGTCGGCGTTGTTCCCGCCGCCCCTCGGACGCGGCACCATGGAAATAAATGAGAAGCACACGTCAAAGCGAAAAAGGAAACCCCTTTTCTGTGCACGCGGGTCGACGGCGGCGTTGGTGCGTTCTCCTTCTTACCGGTGCGACTCGGTGAAACCGCGGATATATACGGTCGGTGTGACGCGTCGCCGGGGCTGCGGATGGAGGAGGACGACGCACTTTCCTCGGCAATAGGCGGGCACACGCTCGTGCAAGCTCTTTCTACCGTTGAAACCGATAATACAGCCGCGGCAGACTGAAGGGGTTCGCGGGGCGCTAGCATGGCCGAGGTTAAATTCACGGCCCCACCAGTAGTAACGTGCCGGAACCCGTGGAAATTCCCCGAGAATCAGGCGTTCTTTGTGGATTCGTCTAGGGCTCTTGGACGAATCATTACTGCTCGGGCCGTTCGCTCGCCGTCTTGGAATTTCGCCCGTTGTACGCCTCGCCTACGATTCTGCCTTCCCCCCCCCCCTCTCTCTCTCTCTCGCTTTCTTCCTTTTCGCTGGCGGCCCGCTAATGATTGCCGAGATTCGCTCTCGAGGCTGCGACCGTACGTCGAGGAGCTGGCGCGGCCTAAACGCGCCACTTCGTACGCAGAAGAAATTTCTGGGAACACCCGCGGAAAATGTACGGAGGTCTGAGGACCGACGTCGTTGTCCCTCGTCTTCCGGCGAGACTTCCTGCCTCCGTTTTTCTGGCTTACCGCGCCGAGCAATATTTGCTGAAAGCTTCTCTCGTCGAACGCGAAACGCTCTAACGTAAGTACATACCTCGTTGTGTAAATACACAGGGCGGAGGACCTTACACTTTCGATAAAAGAACTTTCGCTCCTTTTCGAGAAGGGACTCGTTTGGGGCCAATGGCCACACGTTCGTTCGATCCTCCGTCCGAGTTTCTCAGTCGGAAGTAACGCATCGGCTGAAGCAACAGATTTGCCTTTCAATATCTTGTTACAGGAGTCCCGCGAAGCAGAGTGGAAGAATGTCGAAGTTGGGGAGGAAAAATGGTTACATTTACCGGTTGGTTACGTCAGAAATGTTCCTCTGGCGAAGCGTATGAAAGTTTCGCGAAATTCCCTCGGTTCGAAACGGCGAGCGGCGACGGCGTGGTGGGGGGTGGGGGTGGGGGTGGGTGGGGGGGGGGGTCGGTGGATGGGGCGGTAGTTAGTCGCGAAATTATTCGCTCCCTTGGCACGCGTACGTGCCGCGCTAGACGCACGTGTTCTTTCAGTAGTTGGAGCCGATAATATGACCAGACGTGGCGCTGATTCAGCTTCAAATTCGCGCACGGCTTGCTGCAACGTTGGAGTTACAATTCCCTCCAACAGCCAAGAAACGACTTTAATGCGCAGCCCTGACTGCTGACTGCGAGAACGCGAGAAATACGCACGGTAAATTTTAACCGGTGCTCAATTCACTGTGACGTCGCGTGCCCCGACTTTAGAGACATTCGTTCCACTTACTCCCTTCGTCTAGAAATTCTTACGAATTACTCTGCCGGGGCATTAGTTTATCCGCGATGCTTCCAGTGAGATTTCCGCGGAGCTCGGAGTCTGAAAGCATCGAATTCCAGAAGATCGAGTTATTGTAATACACTCTGGGCAAATATAGGATTGCGTGGAATCGGAAATGGAAAGCTCGAGATTCAAAGGTTATCGATCCCTGTCGATTCCCTCCAGACGCCTCTCTACTAATCACGTCCGTCCCTTTCTCTTACCTCGGAACCTTGGGACGCTGCCGGGGTTCTTAAAGTAACTGCAGCTGCGGCGAAGAATGCATAGCGTATTCGCGGGGGGGGGGGGGGGGATAAATAAATTCCAGTCATGAACGGCGTAATTCGTGTCGGCGCTCGCAAGTCTAAATCACTGTGAAAAGCCTGGCAGACGGCGAGAGGATGCCGAGCGTCAGAGGAAGCTGGGACGGGTACGTGCGCTCTTCGAGGCAGTGAAACGGCGCTCGATTCGACACGCTCAAACGATACCGAACAATACTTCGCAACTAATGCAGAACGTTTGCCAAATGAAAGCTCAGCACGGATCGTGAGAGACTCAGCAGCCACAAGATCCGGAATCTCGCTAATCCCACACTTGCACGTGTCTGCCTTTCTTTGCGTCACTCCTCGAGGCTTCCTTCACGACACGTTCGCGTACTTTCATCGAAACGATGTAAATTAGAACTATAAATACAGAACGGATAGGGGATTACAGTGGCGATATACACTTCTATCGCTTTAATAAATTTAACACAACACTTGCGTCTTTATAAAACTGATACCGTACGCGACCTAGTTTCCCCGCATCCATCCCATTCATCCCCCTCTGCTCAATTAACGACGAGCCTTTTAATTACGCGCTCTCTACAAACGACGCTTCATAAAAACCTCCGTAGTAGAGGCTCGAGCGTTTCCGCAAACAGAACGCGGGGTTTACCGATCGATCCTGGCAACGCAAAGTATCAAAGGAAAGGGATCGAAGACGCGCGGTCCCTGGCTAATCACGTTCCCCCGCCGCGCGCGCTCTTCATCCCCCCGTGTTGCCTGGCAAAAAGGCAGCGACGCTCCTTTGTGCAGGCCGCGAGCTGCAGATAAACGAGTTCCTGCCATAAACCTGCTAATACGGAGCGCTGTGCAGGGACGGGAGTAAATCGTCTCGAAGAGACAGCGCGGCGCGCTGGGAGAGGGTCGGTTGCGATGAACAAGGGGCTGGGGGTGGGTTGCACAGTTTGGGGAGGGAAAAAAACGATGCTGCACGAGGAGCAGCCGTAACAGAGACGAAGGGTGGGGAGAGAGGAGCGTTGTCGAACAATAAGGAGCCCGAAGGTAGCGTGCGGGGTGTTTGCCAAGTAAAACTCAGCAGAGCACGGCGAAAAATAGGAAGGCTGAAGGCCGCCGCACCCCCGTATCCACCGCGTCAGCCCCTTAATCTCTGGCGGCGTGATAACGTCGACGCAGCATTTTGCATGCTAGACTGCCGGGCTGCTACATCCATTCCTGTCCTCTCTCTCCTCTCGCTCCTCTCTGGCTCCCTGTTCGATGCTCCCCTGCGCCAACCTCATCGGCGGTGTGTCCCTCTCCGCTCTCGCCCCCTTAGGCGGCATCCATCCACCGATTCCGTCCCCCCATTTGCCACTGCTCGTCCTTGTCGTCCCCCCTGGCCGCCTCGCCGTCGTGGCTCCACAGACAACGTGTGGCAGTACCACGTAATCTACCTGCTCCAACTACACACCATCTTACCCATCTTACCCTCCACCCTATATCCAGTAGCTGGCTTTCGTCGTACTCCCCCGCGGGCGATGCAACTCTCATCAATTACCGAACTACGCCGTCAGGAATACGTCCTTATCCCACCCTCCCCCCCCCCCCCCCCCCCGAAATAGGTCTACCTCTGGACCGTCGGAGTTTCGACATCTCCTGAACGCGTAATCGGCTATCCAGCCACTTGTTCCCCGGGCCGGGGAGGGTAGCCCGATTCGGTGGGGCGCGGGAGCATGGTCATGAATTCCGTGTGGCTGAAGTGGACTTCACGGCTTTGATTGGCTTGGGATAATGGCCGGCTGCTTAACGCGTTAACGTGGAACGCGTTTAATGGGTCAACGGGACAATGGGCACGGGGGAATCGTTGGGGTGCGAGCAAGGGATTAGACCAGTCGATTGGCCCGCTGGATATTTTCATTCCGGGGACTCCCTTGAGCCTGTGCGACATGGATAGAGATATACTTACCATTTCTCGAATCATCTTCCTTTTCCGTTCGTTCGCGTTCCTATCGATCCTCTCTGCGACCGGGCGATGGGACCCACGAAAAAGGAAGCAACGTGTCTGAATAAACACAGAACGGTGTTTGGCGAGAGAACGAGCGTGCGAGCGACCAGGGAAAAATAAATTCCTCCCGCGCGTAGACGGGGGAAATAGGTGACAATTAGGGGAGAGTCGTGCAGTACCGACCAGCTTACAGTACCGACCAATGATAGTTCTCGCTTCTTTGACCACATATTAGCACTTTATTTGAATTAATCAATGAAAACCACAATTTTTTATAACCTATTTCGGGGTCATATTGTTTACTCCATTGCTCTCGATGTTCTGAGGCATTAAACGTAGGGTAAATCCGGGAGACGCGGTCGGGCCGGAGAGTTGGTCGAGTCGATATATTTCAGACTCTATACGTAAAACACGCGTTAAAGTGCAGACCAATTACTTCTCTAGAAGCCAAACAGTTGAATGAATAGCGCCATTTCGCTTCCTTCTATGTTTTTCTGGATTTATAAGCTATAAAATGTAAATTGAGGTTACATTTCACCTCTTTTGTCAAACAGCTGTGTACAGAATCGTATTTAAAATATATTTCTAAGTTTATTTTCGTTTAATGTTTGGGATAATAAGATAGTAGAGATATCGAGGGACAATGCAGCCAAAGTATTTGGCCATATTAACTCTTCCTCTCAAAACTAACGAGAAGACCATCTCTCGCTGCAGGAAGGAGAGATGGTCAAGTTATGATTTTTTTATTACTTTTATTTATTTGTTATTTTTTACCATTATTTTATAATTATTATTGTATATTTATTTTATTTCTTCACTTTTGTATTCATTTTCCTTGCTAATCGCCGGTAGGTAGTTCACTTTTTCCTTGATGCGTTCTTTACTTGTTTAGCGTAAACAAATTAAATATCAATGAAACTGTAGTTGTATTCACTCATAAATAATTTTGCTCTCAGCCTTGTTATTTTTCCATGAATTATTATGTGTGTGGTCTCTACCATCGACGAAAACCATTTCTCCCGGCACCTCGGGAGAGGTGGTCAGATGTCATGACTTCAGTTTTCAACCCGATTTACAGTAAATATTGTCTTAAAGCAAGTATCGACCAGTTTCTCTGAATCGGCATAAAATTCTGAACATATTAGGTTTGTTCTGATAAAATAAGTAATATCTCTATTAGTTTTAATAGCCATTTTATATTAGGTCGAACACGTCACCCGGATTTACCCTACACATTGATATTCAGTGGGTTAAAAGTTATTTTTTAAAGATGATCTTTTGTTTCTCGTGCGAGTAAATAATTTTGTTCTATTATGTATACTACCTCTAGTCTATTAAAGTTTAATAAAACGGCCTAGTTTTGCAATATTCTTTTGTACATAATATACCATGATCTACCGTGTTTTTATTAACATTGTTAATCATTCAGACCTGAAAATCTACTAATTTAATAGTTGGTCGGTACTGGACGACAATTTTTCGTTTCCTAGAAATTACAACTTTTTTACTTTTGCGAATTATCAATTCTTATTGTTAAATTTCACAAAAATAATTTCCCTCCTCTTACTAAGTTCCATCTATAATACAAACAGGTTTTTGAATTTTTGATTTTTATCGACTCTACCTCAAGATATAACAAAAAAACTTAGAGCGGTCGGTAGGGGAGTCCGGGTATGGTTGTCTCATTTTCTTATTTTGATTTTTTTACTGGTCATAGCTGCAGGGAAGTTCATTCAAACTCAGATTAATACAAACAACGTACGTCCGACTTTATAAAAAAAATTGGTCCTGTGGAATTTGTCAACCAGATTAGGAGCTAAATCACATTATTTGCAGGAACTATTTTGTGACAACATACCCCGAGGTCGGGTTGATTGTCACAGTATCTGGGGTTGATTGTCACACATTTGGAAAGCTAAGTTTATGAATAATAAGTCGATTCAATTAAAAAAGTAATATCATTTTTTATTATAATTATAAATGCTATACTTTTGAACAAAAAATTAAACTTATAAACATTATTAAAAAACAGTTTCTATTATAGAAACTTATTCCGAACAATCATTAAAATCAATTTGAAAATAATTTTAACAAAAACTTATCAATCACTAGGAATCGTTAATAACTCAGCAATCTTAATCAGAATCTGTTGAATCACAGTTATGACAAATAAACATTTGTAATCCTGGCGTCTTCTCCTTATAAGTTCGCGGCATTATTATTGAGAACTGTTGGCAAACAAACAAGAAAATAATATCACATGATAGGTACAGCAAGCTACAGCGGGATTAGTTGTCACATGCGGCAAATACCTAACCCCAAATGTTCTGTGACAACTTGCCCCAAACCGTTAAACAATTTCACCTCTCTATTCATGTATTAAAAAGTTTAAAAAATGCAAAAAAAATCATTACAATAAGTTAGAAAAAAACTCTAAACTACGAGAATAATGCAACAATGTTATAATCAATACTAAGGAACAACCTATACTTACTTGATAGAAAATGCAGCATAATTTACTTCGAGCGCACGAAAACAAACAATGATACATCGTGTCTCCATGTGACTCCACAACGACTTGTGTGATGGGGGCGGCGATATGTTTACGCATTGCCATGGATTATTAGTACATTCCTATTGTTTATAGTTTCTTTGTTATACCGGTTGTGACAACCTACCCATGTGACAACCATACCCGGTCTCCCCTACTGGTGACAATTTTCTGGCGCGGCTGACCGACCGAACGGGGTTGGCAATGGGGCTGGGAGGGTCAGTTAATGGTGTTAGCGTCACGCAGCTTTTAATTGGCGCGCGGCCGTAACGATAAGAATAGGAGATTAAGATGGCCGAGTACGCGGCGGCGGGAACGGTTAATTTATAGCCCCGCGTTTATACGTCTTTTCCAGCGTTTCCTCGTGCCCCCTGACTCCTATAATCCTCCCGACCGCTCTCGCGCGTATTTCATTGCGATCCTTTCCGCCGCGGCCTCCTACGAGCACATAAAAAGAACTCTCTCGCGCCGCGCCGCGAAGGATGTCAGGGAACGACGGGAAAGCCCTTCGCGAGAATAATGACGCTTTTCGCGGAGAGATTACACATAAATCACTTTGGAAACTTATTACTTGAAAGCTTCCACCGTCGGCTCGCTCTCCTCCCCCGAACTCGCGGGCGTCTCGCTATTTATCGATAACTTTCGTTCTGAGATTAAGGTGGCCCGAGTTCGGTCTCGCAACTCTCTTACTTCTCGAAAAATATTATCTCGGAATTTCCCCGGGAACGGCAGCTCTGCTTGTCCGTTTGCTCTGGCTTCGAGGCAGAGGAATTTCTTCAAAAATACTCGCACGGATAAACGGACGGTACTTGGATGACGGTTGTAAGCGATGTTTCCTCAAGCTTCCTCGCTGAAAGGATCAGCGTTCTCGATAATACACATGCCACTCTGACTTTTCCTATCCCACGGCGAGACACGCTTCCTTTGAACGTCCAAATTGTCCGTTCCCATTTTCGTCTCCCTTGAGCAGCGCGGGCGGGGCGCAGCTAGTAGTCGGCGGCGGTGGCTGGGCAGCGATGGCACACTTATCGTCGGAATGAAATTGGAAAATGGACAATTGCAGGCGGTAATGCGGCGGCGGGAAGCGTGTTAACAGGGCTGCGGATGTCGCTGGGTGCGAGGGTCCACAGTCACGCATTAGGAAGTTGCTCTCTCTCTCTCTCTCTCTCTCTCTCTCTCTCTCTCTCTCTCTCTCTCTCTCTCTCTCTCTCTCTCTCTCACTCTCTGTTCCCGTGGCCCCTCTAGGCTCGTACGTTTCAATTTGTCGCCGGCCTCTGATGTAACCGCGCGGTCTCATTAGTCGAGGGGTGAAGGAACGACAACCCTTCTCCGTTCCGTGCCACCGCCATCTCTGGCCCGCCTCTGTCTCTCTTTACAATCAACCTTACTGCCGCTCCACTACCCTCGACCTAACCACCCGCTTCGTCGCCACTCTTACCACCGCCATCACCACCAGGCGAAAGCGGACCAGTATCGCGCCCGACCCTCCCAACAGCCTTCCACGGGTATCCGTCTAGCTCTCGGCGTAGTGTAAGCTACGAACAAACAATTACAACTTCCACCCAATGGCGATTGCCGCGCCGTGGATGGAGCCTCCATCTACCTGTCGGCGGCCACTTACCGCGACTCCCACGGAGAAACTTTGACTAGGGAATGGAAAAAGAGAGAGCGAGAGAGAGAGAGAGAGGGGGGGGGGAGAAATGAGCGAGAGGGTGGCGGAGGTTCCTGGGGAATCGAAATTACGCTCGTTCCACGAACGATGCTCGGACCTTTTTCTTTCCACGCGCCGGCTCCCTTGGTTTCTCTCCGCGTTTTTCATTTTTCCCCATCGAGTTCCAGCGGATGTAGACGTGGAAGTCTGACCGGAGGAAGGTGGGTGGGCGCGAGCGGGAATGAAGTCGTGTCGGGGGAAATAGGAAATCCCGGGCGGAGTTTGATCGCGATCAGAATCGTGGTATCCCGTTGCCATTGTGCCGGGCCGTTGCGCCAAGTCTCGTCGATGCTGGGGGGGGGGGGGGGGACATTTTTCTCGGATTCGACTGGCGGATGTTTGCATCGGAGATTGCGAGGTGGCGAGATTGCGGGAAGGTTGGTGTAAAGTCTAAGTGGAGCCTAATCGATGTGGAAGGAAATCTGCTCCCCCGAATTCACTTGCTGGGGGAATCTGGTTATACTCGCGCCGCGGCGACTGTGCGTCGTAATTACGTCTGCTGTAATCGTTGCTCGCGTCGGTGAATCGCGAATGGATGTTTACGGGAATGGGCGAGCGTAGAATGGAAGTTAATCGAATGGAGGACGTTGATGGATATCGGGGAATAGCCTGCTTTCCGAACCTTCTGTTGCCTTTCGTCTCCGTGGTGATCCCATGAAATTTATCATCCCGCTGATCCGATCCTATCATCGTGAAATCAGCATTCAGGCTTCCGCGACTGCCGGCTCCGAAGACTAGCGGGTGCCGTCGCCGAGGAATTGATCGAGCCTCGCCTCCCTTAAAAAATAACCCCGAGCCTCTCGCCCGGCCAGATTCAATCTTGTCGAGATGAAACTCTGGGGGAAACTTTTTGGCCAGTTATTTTCACGCGCAACTTAAGTATCCGCTGCGCGGATGGATGCCTCTGCAACTCGACAATAACTTTGCTTCCCGTTACTGTCGCCTAAAAGGTTGTTCCCGATACTCTCCTACAGAGCAAAGAGAACTAACTCCTCTTTCTAGACAGCTTCTTCGCATCGATTCTGAAACGCTTCTGTGCGATCATCCTCGACCATAGCCCTCAAAGAAATCTACCCAACTGTCTCGTGCGAAATAAAACTTAAAAAGTATTCTCAACGCTATCTGATTTCGTTTGTTCGTGCTTAAGAGAGACTCACCGTCCCCGCTGAAAGGACTCGGTGACACGATTCTCTGTTTGCGGAGCCTTCTCCGCTGAAACTCCACCTCTGGTAACTTAGTCCTGACTGCTAGGGGCGATACATGATAACGAGGTAACGAGTAATTATGCATTTTGCACCAGGGCTCAGAACACCTCGATGCCTTGGCGCAACAATTTCCGTTCTATCGCAGGGAGCAAAGTAATTCGCCAACGGGATTGCTCGATTCAAAATTCGCAAGCAACACCTTTGCTTATCGAACCGAATTTACCTTCCAATTAAGTTGCTACGTTGCACAAGCTGCCGATAGATTTATTCTTAACCTCACAGAAGAAACACGGTCTTTTGGTATTGGTATGTGGGTGTCTATTATCGGTACACTATCGAACCACAATGGTGAATCAGGTCGAACGGTGAAGGTCGCATAAAGAGGACCCTTGAAGTACGGAAACGATTGGTGCAGCGATTTCCTCCGTTCCGTGCAACTTGGCGAAAACTGATTTCCGGCTCGATATGGGGTAGACGTTACTCGGATTAAATCGTCAGCGTGACCAACCCTTGATGCAGGCTAAAGCATCCCGTAGTTGAACTTCTTCAACCCAGCACAATCAACCGGCTGTATTTTCGAAACGATCGGTCGGTTCGTTCTCGATGGACCAAACGATCGGCGAAACTGGGTCAAACAGTGGCATTTTTCGGAAACTGGTTACCAGATTTCCACCATCGAGCAGAACGAAGAGCTTACAGGTAGCGAGTGGTGGATGGTCAAAAGGGACGAGCAGTACCGGATTAATTAATGGAAACTCGCGCGGTATGTTTTAATGACTATATCTTTGCGAATTTCTCAACGCGCTTGCACAGATTTAATATCAATTCGATACAATTTTAACGATTTTCTCGCCTGGAGCTTTCCCCTTCTACAGCGTGTGCGCAGTCAATATGCGTTGGGTAAAACAGCTGCCCCGTTTCGAATAATCCCCCGTCGACGATTGGAGCGTGTAGGCGGCGGGGGTATATTAAAATTTTTCAATAATCTCCAAACCGTGGCGTTTGTTAACCGACGTATTCGCAACTTTATTAGCTGTCGGCTGGAACGCCCGCTCGCGCTCCCATCTTTCATGCAAATATTCGCACGGGCCCCGCGCGCTCCGTAATCGATTTCGTTCCGGTGTAATGAGATTTTAATTAAACGCCGGAAAGAAACTAGCGTCCCCGGCCCTCTGGGCGCGTGCATCCGCGACGGGAGCAGAATTTTTCACAGGGCAGCGGAATTCGGAGCCACGGGGCCGTATGATTCGCCAGGAAGGCGCAAATTCCTTGTCCCTTTGGCCTCCGTTACCTTATTCGAAATTACTTGTCGATGGAATATCGCGAGTCGTCGCGATGCCTCGACGCTGGCTTCGTTCGAGGGGAATGGCACGGAGGGTGGCGAGCGGATGGCGAAAATGAAAACGCGGCGCTGCGCAAAGGGGCTAATCAGAGATGACGGTTCCGTCATCGTATTGGGTCTTCGCAATAGCAGCAATTAAGTGCGTAATTATACGAAACCGCAGCCGCCTACGGGCCGCGGCGCCGCAAATTCATTCGACCTGGACCGCAAAGCAAATCACTGTCGTCCATTGCGACCAGCCGTGTCGCCGGCTTGTCAACCGTCATTGAAAACTGCAGCCGATCGCGTTCATCGTGTTCGATACTCGCCGCGCTTTGTTTGGGAATCGTAGATTGGGATAGAACAGCATTAGAGCTCGGACTGTGATGATTGATAGGTGGGATACCTCCAGGAAGCACATAATAGTTGTAACGAACAAACGAGCAGCGAGTACCAGTGCCGGAACACGATGAAACACGAAGCAAAGATGATGAGAACGGTGTTTGATTTCCCTCGCTCGCGCGAAATTAACGGGCACTCGAATTAGAAAGTGTTCGCTCGCGGCGAAACGGTTTTACGTAATACTGTTTCCGCCGCGCTTCTCAGGTTGCCGGCTCGGGGCTCGGTAAATACCGAAAATACTGGGCAAATGGAAATTCCGCGTTCGAGCACCATCGAGGGGCCGTTTGAAAGGCGCGGCCGCGTTGTGTAGCCGTGTAAACACACGGGATTCGTTTAATTTTTCAAAGCAGTTTATCTGCTCCGTGCTTGACACAGAAATCCGTTTACCGTGCGCGCGATCGCCCGCACACCTGTCGGTGCACACGGGCACACACTTGGGCCGCGCAGCCGTGCCACGGTCTGTCTAGATGAAAACTGCGAGGAGCACGAGTGTGTCCGTACACACTGTGGAAAATTACGATCCCCCGCTTCGCCGTCTTCCCCTACGATTCGAGCAAATATAAATTCACCGACTGGTCCTTTTCCAACCCCGCCCGACCACTGCAAACAGCCACCGCCATGAAGTAAACGCCACCCTGAGAGAAATCTAGCGCGCGAGTCGCCGTCAACGCGCGATATTGAATACTTCAATGTTTACGAGGCAGTATAGAGGCGATGCCCACTTGTCGTTTCGAGCCACCCAGCCTCGATATTTTTTTCCGAAAAATCTCGTCGAAGAGGGTGTCGCGTATTGGAGCTACGAGAAAGGGGTCGAGGCTCTTGCGCGCGGAAACGCTACGACAGGCTGCGGTATCGTGTCGCCGGGGCAAAAAAAAAAAAAAGATAAAACAACGAGGCGTTTCGTGGTTGTTTCAATCGGTCGGGAGTGCATCGAAATAAATTGCGCGGCCCGTGTCCACGACCAAATCGACCGCCGCGTGACTCGGTCCTTTTGCGGGCACGGAATTCCATGCGACCCCTGTCTCATTGATCCCTCCACTCACCCCCGGGAATCAACGGACAAAAATTCGATGTTACACCTGCGCAGGGGTGGCTCCGTTGCAAGTTTAGCATTTATGTAGGACTATTCTGTCTCAGGCATCTGTTTAATTTTAACGAACGTCGAGCACCTGGGGCAAAGCTTCCATTTGTTGGCGGCAGAGGCACGGATAAGACCCGAAATTAACTCAAAGTATTCCTGACAGACGGTTTCATTACGATTCGTTAGCCGGTCGGAAGTAAATTTCTAATTTTCGAGGAGTATTCCCTATTCGCAATTACGGGACGGCGGCGCGGACGGTGAGGGGTCGGGCGGCGGAATGTACACGGGGAAACAGAGTTTCAGTAGACCGCTCGACGGTAAATAGACATTTCTGTTTGCGAGAGGAGCGTGTCTGCTCGTGATAGACAAGAATGCCGTCGTTATGGCGACGCTACAGTGTAGCCAGCCCCGGTGGCAGATGCGTAAACGAGATAGAAGCTTACAAAAGGCGCGCTGCGGATGCGATGCCAGCTCGCGGTCGCTTCTTCTTTCTCCCTTCATCTCGGCGACCCCTGTTTCGCCTCGCGAACTTTAAAGAGTAATTGAACGTCAACGGGCCTCGACGCATTTAAAAATACGCCCCTCCTCGCTGTGTACCTTCTTCCTGCTGGCCATTCATGCTACCCGGATCGTGAATATACTTAAATAATCAACACGTCGGCTCGTAACGCACATATTAGGGGAAGTATGGGCAAAGCCGGGACGTTAAGGATAAAAGCTCATAACTTTCACATTATTAATGTAAAACAGAAATTTAAATTAGGATTCATTAGAATAAACTCTTTATTAAATAATAGTATATATCCCCTTTTTTTAATACAATTACGATTTAAATTTTAAAATATGGTCCGTTTTTACGGTTTTACCCCATGGTCTGGGTAAAACCGGGTACCATACTAAAAACTGGTTCTAGCACCTATAACAACGGAATTCGTCCAATTCTTAAATCCCACAATCAGTGCAATCTTCGTGAGCCCACTTACAAGCTGTACATTGCACCCAACCTTCATTCACTTTGGATGAACCATAGGATTCTTGGACTTAAATGCAAATGTCTTCACCGTTTTCATCACCACTGTTATCATTATCCTTCCGTATTTTGTTTAATTTTGTGGTTTTCTTTCTCTTGTAGTCTTTTATTAAGATTGAGTTTAATGTTGATAACTTCCTCTTTTTCGTTTCTTTGTTGTACACATTTTGTTCAAAACCGGGTACCTGGTTTTACCCCGTACGGTTTTGCCCCAGCATACAATTTCGTAAATATTATGAATTATCAACAATACCAGGGCGAAGTACAAACAAATTGTCTTAGTTATTTACACATTAATGTGCACAAATTAACATAATTCACACAAAAAAGTACTTACCTGAACACTGTCAAAAGTGTTGAAGTTTCTTAACTATCGAAAATTAGATCAGAAACTTAAAAAACACACAAGACGATATAACCTTACTATGCACGATTGTAAGATCGTCTTTTGTTGATGAAACAATGCACATCGTGACAATATGTCGCTGCAACTACGCGGGAAAATTTAAGGCCGTTTTAAAAATACTAGCACGTCCCGGTTTTACCCAGGTACCCGGTTTTGTCCTAATTTCCCCTACATATTATATTTTTCAGTGGTGCCCAGTGTAGGCATTACCTCTCCTTTGTATATTTTCTTAAATTCTTTGATGGTACACAAAGCTTCGTGAAACAGAATTGATCGATCTGGGAGATGGAGGAATCTGTAAAAATTCTTTGGAACAGTGCTTTCTTCGAAATTCGTAGAATTGCTTTCTCCCGTACGCGTTTTCTTCTCTCATTCAATTATTTAATACATTTATCGGCGCCGTAGCGTGGCTGGATCGTTAGGAGCGCTCTCGCGATTGAAAATATCCTTCGTGGAATCGCGGTCAAATTACAAGACGCGCTAGCCCGGGGGGTGGATGGATCGTTAAGTACTGGTTGCTCGCGATTGAAAGTTTTCCTGTTCCAGCAGGTAAAGCCGAGTCGAATTACTAAATACGATACGGCAACGGTATCGATAACCCGGGCTCCCGACACGGCGTGTCCCGTAAACGCGGAGCTGAATAATTCATGAAAAACACGAGAGAGGATACTTAGTCGATCGCGGCTCGCATCGTCGGTCAGCTGATTAGCAGCGATTTGAAATGAAACGCAAGTGCCTGTCGTTGGACTTGCTCTTTCGCGAGGAACGAATATTCCCGCCGCGATAGCCTTCGCCAGCCGCTTTCGCCCTGGGTGAATGATTCCCCCGCGAAAAAACCGGCTGGCAACGGTCGCAAGCTCTCGAACAGTAACGCGGGAAAACGGCTGGGACGTGTCTGTTGTTCAAACTTGAGTCGGATCAAAGGTCAGATAAAGGATGGTAGTTCGGTGAATTCGCTGCAGCGGCGTGTGGTTTCGTGCGCAAACGAAAATATACGTGCACAGGGGGGGCCAAGGGGGGCGCGGAGGGGCACTGGCAAAGGGGGTGAGGGGGGGGGGGGTGGGCGAAACACAGGGCTGGAGGCCGGATAAAGACAGACACAGGGGCCAGCGAGGAGGAAACCGGCGGCGTGGTTGAGGGTCGATTTTACACGGGCAACGTACAATCTCTATGCATGAGGCTCACTGGCTCGCTACAGCTTCCTAAGTACACAGAATACGTATTTGCATTTCGGTCTTTGTACCGGTGTGTCCCTGTTAGTGTTCCACCCTGGCCTCCGTCTCTGTTCCCTGTTTCTACATTTCAATCCTGCCCTCTTCGTCCCTCTGCTTCGCATCTCTCCCTCTCTCTCTCTCTCTCTCTCTCTCTCCTTTCCCTTCTCACCGTTGCACAGTCCACGTCTCGTCCTCCTCTGCGCTCCTTGCTCTGGATCTCGTGGTCCACGTTGCTCCTTGGTGTTTCTATATTCCACTGTGTGCAGCCTCCCTCATCGGAGTTTCAACGTTGACCCGACTCTATACGGGCGGACCAGAGGATCTACTCGCATCCTGTTAACCGCACTGCGGTCCTTCTCTAAGTCCACCAACTATCCTGTGAGTCAGTATTTATAAACTTCGGATTAAATCATCGTTAAAGGTATCTGGAGGTTCTCGCCGTTGCGAAATCTCTGTGTATCTTCCTCTACCGGAGTTCCACGGCAGTATCGTTATAACAGTTGGCGATGGCGGCGGGCTGGCTGCTCGCAGAGGCTGAAAATCGCTGTCGGTTTTTGAGGAGGACGAGTTCAAGGGACCCCTGGTACTTAACGCGAGCATTTCGGACGCCCTCGCGTTCTTCAGACCGCACTGCGGTTCTACACTGAGCCTCTGGCGATCTAGTGGCTCGAGGCGACGTTTGGTCACGTCTGGGATTAGCATCGATGTTGAACGCGCCTGGTTTGAACTGTCGTTGACTCTGGCGTTGATTTTAGCGTACGAACCCGTGGCAGCTATCGAATTCCGAGATTCCTTGGGCGTCTTATTTAGCACGCCTCGTTCGGTCCACCTGGGTCTACTATATTCCGACAACTCCGGTTCTCGCTTTCCACGAAACAGGGTCGGAAACTTTCCTCCTCGTTCCGTTCCTCGGTGTTTGCCGACGAGAAAAACATTGAATTCCAAGAAATTAAGCTCTTTGAACTGCAGGGCGTCTTCGGTGATCGAAGGAAAGTTCCCGGGACCCGGAGGAAACTTCCATTCAAGGATCTTTCGCCGTGCGAGAAGTCTGCCAGTAGTCAGAGTCAGGCATTTGTAAGACGGCAGTGATGCACTTTGCCAACCTCCACTCTCCAGCACCGCCCCGTCATCCAGGGTGTTTCGCCTTCGTTCCGATCGCGATAATGCCGATTTCAAAGGCTCGACGATCCCATAGACGGTTTATAATAGATTTTCTATCCCATTAGCGTCCGCTGGCTCCTTGGCTCGTCCTTCTTCCTCCCACGCGGCGAGACTCGCCGCGGCGCGCGCGGTATTTCACGGGACTGGCCTGTAAATCATCGTTAAAGCACTCGGGCTCAGGACTTACGACGTTCCTAGCAGTTTTCCGCGGGGGAGTCTGCTAAATTAATCACCGAACTGGCGCCGAAATACTCGCGAGGATTCCAACGGGAAACTCGACAGGGGCGCGGGCGCCCGCGAAACTTTTAGATTGAACAGCTTTTATCTATTCCTCCTTTCAGGACCTACAAAATGGTCCCAGGTAATTCCGTGGAAAATTTTCACTCTTTACGCGAGACAGACACGCCTCCCCTTTACACCCCTTTGCAACCCTTCCCGCACCTCTCAGCCCCGTCGTTATCTTCGTCATAGGATCTACATAGGCCATCAGGCACACTCTTATTCGATGCAGCGAAACTTTGGATTAAATCATCCTTAAAGCACCGGCAGGAGCTTACGATCCCGCGCTGTCTCGAGTAGTTTCCGAAGCAGTTAACCAACTTGGCTTGTCATAAACCAACGTCGATTTCTCGCCCAAGGGGCGGGGAGGAGAGGGGAGGGGAGGGGAGGGGCAAGTATCGAAACTGGCCGCGTACAGAGGGGCGGGCGAACTTTTCTGCTCGACGTTCGATTCGCTCAATTATAACGGCTCAGCCGCCGAGTCTCGGCCCACGGTTAGGGCAGCGGAGTCTGATATTAGCCCGCGGAAAAGGCTCGAGTGGCGGAATTTTCCCAACGACTCGAAACCGGCAGCAACGCGGTTCAACGGTGGAATTCTTCTCGGGAGGACGGTTATTCTTGAATTAATAAGAGAAACGGCTGGAATTTAAAAGGGACCTCCTTCTCCCTATTTCTCTCTGACAAAGGGACGCGAGGGTGCTCGGCTTTGAAAGAAACATTTTTCGCCCCGTTGATCGGCCTCCACCGAATTTTACGAGATAATTTGCCCGTTCCAAACGCGGGACCGCTCACTTCATGGCCGCGGCTCGCTTCCCAGAGTGTACTTTATGATTTTTTGAGCGGCCATGGTGGGACGGCGCCCCGTGTTCAGTGCTGAGTAAAACGACATGGGCGCGCCTCTTTTACGATTTCGTCGTGGCTATTCCGTTCTCTGAGCTTTCAGTGCTCGCCCAGCGCCTGCGAGCTTCTCTTATTCTTCGAATTGCCGTATAGACACCGGAGGGGAGAATCCGTACGCCACTAGTCGGGGACACCGTGACATTTTTCAGAGCCAATTTTAATTGCATCTCCTCGTGGCACGTGTGATCAAAAGGGCCACGAGCCACGGAACAAGCGGCAGAGAGGACGGGTAGAAATATGAGAATTCGCCGGAACCCGAATGTTCATATTGAAAAACGTTTTTTTATTCAACAAGCGACCACGTGTCACGTTATACGCCCCAACGAAATATCCCCGGGCTACTTGAAGCGCTATCCAAGCTCCAGGCTGCCCCTGCCTCCCTGAAAAATTATTTCCCGCTTCGGGTTTGGTGCTTTTCATACGGTCGCGACCACGCGCTGCCTGACCCCCCCGCGCAGCCAATTTTCTGCCCGCCACGGACACTTGTATCGGAGTTAAACGACGCTTCGAACTGGCAGGCAGAGGGAAAAACGCTCGCGGCCGCTCGCGAATATTAAAACGATGAGGCGTGGCGAGCGCTGACGTAAAAAAGCCCCTGGTGCAGGGAGCCGGGGGTTGATTCCCTGACGAGAACCTTTCGGTTCTCTGCCGCTGTCAAGAGCGGAAAACGGCCGCGAACTTTCTGCAGACCGGGCCAGCTTAAATCCACTCGTTACGAGCCGTACGTTGAAACGCACTTGCCACCACCGACGCGGGCAACCCGCTCAAACTAATTCGTCTACCCGGCCGCGAACGCTCCCCCCACTTATCTCCGTCATCCCCCGGTTCGGTTGTCCCTTCTCCCCCCGGCAGCGTTTCGCCAGGCCGCTTTTCCGCGAGCCCGCGAACGGTATTACGCTCTCGCCATGGTTTTCTTTCGCCCCTGATTCGCCCGCGGATGAACGTCCAACCCGTTTTCACCGGAGTTTTCAGCGTCGTTTATGCGGGCCTGCCCCGAGCCCTTTGTGCCGGGCACCGCGGAACGATGAATATTGACAATGAACTTTGGGCCAAGTGCCGAAACGTTGGAGGTTATTGATTGTTGGCAAGCTTTCAGAGTCGCTGAATCAGTGGCAGACGTGTACGGTAACTGCTGTGTATTATGTAGGTGAATCGTGCGTTTTTTTTTTGCTTCAGACTTGGGGTCATCGCGTTGTCCGTTCTTACATTGGAGATGCTTTGTAGATCTCCATCGACTCGGATGTTGTAAATTCATCGGCGGGAACTGTGACTGTTTCTTTTTTCGCAACCTCGCCGCTGTTCCTCAGCTTTCTTATTTCCATCTACTTCGCTCTAGTTCTCGAGCTACACTCCCTTTGAAAGCGCAACGTGCTGCCGTGGAACACAGGGGGAGCAGCGGAGTTTCTCGGGGATACGGTAACGCTATCGGCGATATCGTAAGTTTTGTCTCGAATTGATTTTAAAACACCGTTCAGCGTTCTCCCGAGAGAAACGCGAAAGAACTCGGCAGTCGTGGTGCAGCCTGTTTGCCGTTTAAAGATGACACGTGCACGCGAGCACGTGAGCTGTATCAGATGCTCGTTTTCCTGTAGAATTTTCAAGGCGTTATTGTAATTTTTTCGCTACGTTTCCCTATTAGACTTGATAGTCTCTGTGGCCCCCTTGTTCATCGAGTTTCCGCTCAGCGAATTTCCGAGCTGTTGTGGGCACGGGCTGCAAAACAAACGGATCAAACTGCGTTGCAACGAAACAGCAACCGTGAAACACGCCACTTAAATGCGCGACGCGCTGGAAAGCGAAAAATAGCAGCTGGGGAACACGAGCCCCTTCAAGCGGATGCGTTACACCGCGATTTCGCGTGGCACGCTGTAATACAATAGAAAATAATGCGATTACGGTTATTCCCGTGCCACATAATTTCGCGCGTTCACGCGTCATTGATCGCCGACGCGTTTTCGTAAATGAAATCCACCCCAGGCCCGATAAAACTCGGGGATGTTGTAAACTGTGCACGTGAGCGCTCGCTAATTCGCTTCCCACCTGGAGGAGGAACTGATTGGCACGTTCTAATTAACTTGCTCCTTGTCGGAGGCAAATCTGGACTTTAATAAGCAGCCGTGGGTGTAAGGAAACCCCAAACTTATAGGGTAATTGTGGGAGAGATGCCGCACCATCTGTATTTCCGGGATGTCGGTAATAAAACACACCACTGCCTATTTCATTTGTTCGAGGCTGTTGATTTGGGTCAGTTTGCCAAGCAAGAGTTTTCTGTATTATTGTTAAAGATTTTGCTGTTTTTCGAGGTAAGCCTAGCGCACTTTGCCTGAATAGTTATACGTCGCGTTTATTTTTACTATCATAGTAGCTAAAATTTCATAGTTTTTCTTGATACAACTTTTGTAATACGATAAAGGGACATTGTAGAATATTTCCTTGGCAGAATAGGTTACTTTCGACATAGCATGTGGAAATACGAAAGTGCGGCGCCTCTCCCGGGCATTTCGGATAGACGCCGCACTTTTACTTGTGATAGATGCCGCACTTTGATGCCGTACTGTTTCGGAAACTAAGTCGATTTAAATGATGTTTTTAATGTTTAAAATACCAAAAAAGTTTTTTAAAATAGCTAACGTGGTATCTCAAGGCAAATTATTTAGATACGAACAATTGTGTTGAGTGTTGGGAGAATTATTATAGGGTAGACCGGGGGCGATAGTAACAGGAGGACGATTGTAACACGTTAAATATCTCAGAACATATGATAGATATTAACACAAATTTTCGATATATGATGAAGAATGACATTTGGAATACACACATCCATGTCCTAACAGTGTAGATACACAATACACATGTATAGTGGAGAAAATAACTTTTCGATACCCTGAAGTAACTTTTTCTTACTGATTAAAAATTATAATATAAATACTCCCTTTGCAAGTACGGGTTTTTTCTTTTTTTAAATATTTAATCTGGTCATTTTTAAATTAATACTGATCGTTAGTTATCACTTTTAGGTGTCTCGTTAATCAAAATTTATAATTTAAGTTCAAAAGCCTGGCTGGGGTCGGTTGTACCGCGACAGAACCGAATAGTGACAAAGAAGATGAATAATATTGTCTTGTTTACACGGAATAATATAGCACAGCACCAACAAACAAATGAAAAATAGGTGGAATGTACTGAATGTAAGGATTGATCACATGAAGAATGCACCAGCCAAAACGTTTTCCATTTCTGTCACAATTGCGATACCGCATAATTGGTTATAAATTTTACTTTTTTCCATATACTATTATAATTAAACCTAAAAAAAATTTTAATTTTGTAAAGTTGAATTTGTGCTACTATCAACTCCATGCAGTGTTACAACCGACCTGGAGTCGGGGACGGTTGTAACAATTTGTCCGCTTCTCAATTTTTAGTAATAACCTTGATATTACTTGACAAACAGCGAAGCTGTTGTGGCTCAATAAGTGTCAGATAAGTAAGTAACATTTTCGTATAAAAACTTTTGTTGTAACTTTAATAGTTTTTGCATAATCGTATTCCAAAATCAAAGTGTTACTACCGCCCCCGGTCTACCCTACCATGAAATCCAAGGCTGACTGGATTATTTGAACAAAATGTAAAAAGTGGCTGCATGAAACATGCACCCTGTATAACATTATGTGTAACGAATGTGGGAGGAAGAAAAACAGAATGTTAAATTTCGAAAAGCAGAAATAATATCTGTACCTACTGTACCCATTAAATTTTCCAATATTATAATTGTATAAAATTAAAATGTTTCATTTCACTTTGTTTTTACTATTTTTTTTATATAAAAAGTTAAAATTAACAAGTTTTAAATCGAAAATTAAATTATTTTTCGAAATGCGGCACCACTCCCGCACGTGCAGCGTCTCTCCTACCAAAGGATGTTTTTAGTTTCAATTTTTTAAGTGTGACAAATATTAAAATTTTGATTTTCTTTAATGCTAGTAGAATCACAAGATGTTGAACTAATAATATGTATCCTTGGAAAGCATTTTCATTGCAAAATTTAGACACGGTGACAATTTTGCGTAACGTGCGGCAACTCTCCCACAATTACCCTAATCAAAATCACCCCTTCTTCCCCTCAGCCTCTGACTAATACTAAAAATTGTGGTCAGCATGCTAGATCCTTGCCCTTTATCCTTCGACGTCAATATTCTCTAAATGCGACGAGTGTATCGTAGCAGAAAGTGGACGAGAGAGATTCACACTGTCGCCATCACGGATACGCTTTAACAACAAACACATTCAGCCCTGATTCTCCTTCAATCACGAGCGGCCGCGGTATCATCATTTCTAATCGAGCTAATATCGTAAACAGATTTGGCCGCGATCACGTGAAAGCGGCACGATAAGCCGCTCAGCTAGAAATCATGCTGATCGCGGAGACAAGATAATGAACGGCTAATACGCGCAGCCACTCCGCGATACGAAATAATTAGCGTCGGATCGCCGTGCTCGTGCTCAACTAAATCGATGTGAATTGCTGACGCGGCCTGTATACTCTGCCGTACGAATTTGCACCTTAACGGCGGCCGCAGTATCGATCATCGTTTGTCGGACGAAAGCTCGCTAATTAACGGCCGCGCGCTGCGAAATCAGAAGTGGTAGCGATCAGAAGGGGTTCCTTTCCAGCAAAGGTAATGAGGGAACCTTTACGGAAACGAGAGAACTTTAGGGAGCCGCGGGAACAGCAGTCGTTTTCCGATTATTTTGCACGCCCTTTTGACAAACAAGTCTAGATCCATCGTGCGGGGGAGAATTTCACAGCATATGGTAATCACGAAGTGGATTCGATTCCATTTATTATGCAGTCTGAATTTTTCACGAACGCGCAAACAGTGCGCTGCTGAACGGGTCGATCATCAATTTATCGCGCAACAGCGTTAACTATAATAGAACCGATAACTCCGCCTTTCAAGTGCGCCCCTTTCCCCCGCTGCTCCCATGAATGATTCCTCCCCGCTACTCGAAAGCCCCATGTATTGACTCCATGGAAACCCGTCCGACGATTCGCATAACCACCTTTGAAATTTCGATAAAAATCATCCACGCGCTGTTAAATTGAGCCCGCGCTATCCTGGCCGCGGTAAACCCAAAATTCTTGAACAATCTCTTCAAGTGATTTCCCGTAATCTCCGCTACAGTAGAGGTAGAAATAATAAAAAATAAAACCCATAATCCATCCCCCGGGTGGACGACCTTTAAATCCACATTTAAATATTTCTGCGGGACGAACCTGCCGTGTGATTCGAGCGTTGCATTGGCGAGTCACCGTCAAACTAAATGAATGTTCAGCGAGCTAGAGAATGCTGGACAGATTCCTTTTTTCCAAGTTCCATAGAACTGCCCCCCGTGGTACTTATCGCGCTGATCCGATGTACACGGTATCCCCCGTGCCACGGGAGGAGGGGAAACAATGAATACTTTCCATCTTCCTCGGATCCCTTGTCCCGCATTGTTTCGCCGGAGGATAAATAACGCGTTGCAGTGGCATCGTCCGCGGTTTTAATTCAATCCCGAAACAAAGGCCAGGGAAGAAGCTCGTCTTCGTCATCGAATGGGGTCGCCAGAACGTTGATCTCCGAGGCCAGGCTCTCGGTTTCGCCCCTCAACAAGTTGCCACCCAATGAGCGTCGCGTGCGAATTGAAACATCCCCGAGAACGGACTCGTGCACGGCGCGAGGATCGCAAGTTCACGACCCCCCCCCCCCCCATCCCCCGGTGGTCAGAATCGATAGCTGGCTAACCGACGTGAACTTTCGGCCTGTTAATAATTCACCGTCGAAAGGCAGATTAGATCCAACGATTGTTAAGGGGGATTAAATCCCTGCGTCGAGCGTGCAAACGAGCGTGGAGCGGTTGAACCTCTGCCGGCGAACAAGTCATTGTAGTTTGGATATACTTGCGCCGGTGATTACAACGAGGCATCCCTGTTGCGTGATTAAATATTCGCGCAGCTTGTGCATTGAAATTGGGTAAAGGGCGTCCCCTCCGTGTGGTGTATCGCTGTTTATCTATGGGGATAATGTAGGCCGATACGAGGTAGTCCCTTGTAGGACCAATCAGAACAGGGAGGGTCTACAAGTCCGTCTTTTCACTCTGACAGCGTTTGTTGCTCAGATAGCGGTCACCTCGGTTCACGAGGATTATTCAAAATATAATCCTGTTCCCTGCACGGGTTTCCATATTTCGTTCAGTCATTGTCTGATTTATATTCCCAGCAGGAAATATTCCAATATAAATTCTTGCCATAGCAGCTTTATATCTCTTCATTCTATTACTGTAGCACTGGCATTCCTGCGATTCTCCTAGATCGCCGGAAGCTTCCCCTCGCACGGCTACTTTATCCGTTCTTACCCTCTAATTTCCGCGGGGATGCGATATTCTGGGTGAATCTTGCTGCCCGGGGGAGCACATTTTCATCGATCCCATGGAAATGATGCGCGCATTAGGGGTTCTTACCGCGAAGGGCATCGGTCCCGATGCCCCAGGGCAAAACAATGCGACCACAGTCACGTCGGCGCGCAATACGCGTTACCGTGTTTCGTCGTCGGACTAGCGACGCGATGTCACGAGACCCCTTGCCCCCCCGGGCTTCACGGGGGAGGAGGGGGATGGATTCCCAAGCCTGTACGTTCCTGTAATTTCATTAGCAATTGAAATTCCTTGGCCGGGCTACGAGCAGCGAGTTGCGTGCGACCGATTTGTGGCGCGGTTATACGCTGCCGTGATTCGGTCTCGCCGTTTTACGGATTTGAATACTTACCGTCCGAGCGCGGGGGCTTGCCGGCTCATCGCGATGGTAATACGACCATCGAAACGGCGTATAAGTCGGGCATACTTTGTGTAACGGAATCCGGCGGCCAGCTGGAACACGGTAACCTCGTAAACGCTGCTTTCCTGAATATTAATGGACCACGGAACTTGATATGCGGTTCATCGTTGCATTGGGCTGATATCTTTGCCGTAGCAACTACTCCCAGGTGCCTTGAATCAGTGGTATCGCCAGCTTTCAATCGAGGAAACTGAATTGCGGTATTATCGACGATGGAGGCATCGAGTCCGCGTGTTTCTGTCTATTAACGAGGAACTTAATACAGCGGATCGATCAGCGAAAAATCGGGTCGACATCAAGCCGGAGTTCAATCTCCATGGCACAGATTTTATTATTCAGCCGGTCGAGTAATTGCAATGAAATTAATTCGTATAGCATCGGGGCGGGCCGAACGACGTACAGGCCATTAAACACGCGGCCGGGTAACGCGAAAGAGCGGAAGCGACGCGACGCCCCGGCGTTGCACTGAAACGGTGCAGCGTCGTTGCACAGGACGAGTCGGTCGTTCGTCCTGGCCATGGAAGCCGCTGCTAATGGAGTACAACGAATTACTACTAATTAACGGGGGGATGCCGCGTGGCGCGTGACTCCGAGCGTCACGTCACAAATCCCTGGATTTCCCTTCGAGCCCCGACGGCCAAGAAGTCCCGCCAGCATAATTAGAGTAATGTAGTCGTTGCAGGAGTGACGGGATCGTCCATTGGCCGCTCGTACCGCGTGCTCGCGCACTTATCGCGCGGTCTGCACGCGAGCCCCGTCTACTATCTTCGTCCATCGAATCGATTTACGATTATGTTGTTTGCCTGGGACTCCGGGGCGGTTGAATGACTGGGGATTTTCATTAGGAATGACGGGAAGGGGTGATAGAATCTTTGCTGATCGACGGATGAATGGGATATTGTTCTGACTTGGAAAGGTTTTCGGTGTAGAAAGTTCCTGGAGCAGAATATTTTCTAGATCAACATCTATATTCTCGATGCCGTTTTGGCTATCTCTGGGCAGGCTGTGAAACTTTAAAAGCACTCTGCTGTTTTTCGGTGGTGCGCTCTTTAAGGCCATGTTTTAAACCTAGAATTCGGCTACCGTTACAAAGAGTAACGCTCGCGTAAACGTAAAGTCTGCGGGGAAGAGCGAACGATAGTGGGGTTAAAGTTTTGCTGCGTCAGTGTATTCTTAGCTTCTCCAGTCTACGACATTCTTATGCAACAGGAGTCTCGACACTTACCTATCCTATCGTCCTCAGCTTCTTTGGACTCTTACCACCCCTTACACATAGAGTCACCTTGAAAAGGCATCTCACAATCCCCGAACGTGGTCCAAATAATCTCAGCGTGAGCCACGAAGAAACTCCTCATCTTCGAGGCGGAAAAAGTTTACGCTAAGAATCCCAGTGCACCAGAACCGAGCCTCAATGGCAGCTCCCTGGCTGGTGTACCGTGACAGCCGGAGCGCAATTCGTAGGCACAGGCCCTCCCCCGTTCCTGAAATTATTCGTAATCTTCGAAGAGACGGGCACAGAGTGGGCGGGTGGCGAGGTAAGGGTGGCTGGTCCATGAGACACGGTGCAGGGGCTGGAGAGGAGAAAGTTTCCGCGATGACGATCGCCTCGCGGAACGGAGAGAGAGAGAGAGAGAGAGAGAGAGAGAGAGAGAGAGAGAGGCCGTGCTCCCGAGCTTCCCCCCCGTGTTTCCTCTGGCAGCACCACCGGCTACAACCCTCGCGGCCTGCACGCCCGAACAATGGAAACAATACATTGAAATGAGAAAGTTGGTTTGCATTGTCGGACAACTGCGGCGACGCGCAGGGGACGGTGGCGTGCGTCTGTCTATCTGTCTGTCTCCCTTCAACCAACCCCCGTCTCTCTCCCGCGAGCCCGTTTCTCCCTTCCCGTCCCTCTGCCTTTTACCCTTTGTCTCTGTCGGCCTCCTACGTTCCTACGTACGTGGGCTCGATTCTCCTGCTGCTCCCTCTTTTTCTCTCGCCCGGTGGCGCCCACCCCCGCTGCCGCCGCCGTTTTCCCAGTGCACGCCTCCTTCTCGTTTTTTTCCTCCGCGAAAAGAGACGTGCCCGCCTCGTTTCCCATCGCCCGGCTGAAAGAAAGGATTGTAAACCGCCGGATGAGCTGCGGATTCCGGAATGGGGACTGCTCCATTCGACGCAGGGGGGGAGGGTTTTCTCGTGGCGCGCGAGCCCCGACCAGGCAGGAATGCGCGCATCAGCAATTAGTCGGCGAGATATCTCCCTCTTCCCGGAGCATTTTAATAAGTTAATCGGGTCGGCTGGCTCCCCCGGCCCCCCGTCGTTGCCCGTATGCCAGTCGTTGTGCCGTTCAGCCGGACCGGGGTAGGCCGATCCACGGCGAATAGGGATTTTTTAAGATGTTTCCCTATCGGTGGAATTCGAGTGGAAATACTTTTTAGACAATACCCCTCAGGGAAACAATAACCACGGCACAATAACCCTCGCGTATCTTCCCCTTCCTCAATCCTCCCCTGTCCTGCTGAATGAACACTTCGCGTGCGCGGTCTTTTAAGTGTTCTATTCACGTTCCTGACCGTTGCCGTATCGACGACACGAGGGCCATTTCGGGTATTATGCTCGATCAGGCGGGATGTTTTCCCTCGTCGACGCGATAACCACGAAATTATGGCCGCTTCCTCTCGTGTATTCCGCCCGGTCCGAGAGATAAAAGAATCGTGCCACAGCAAATCACGGGGCGAATTATAAATTTCGGGGACAGGGTGGTTTAATCTGTCGGGCCCGTGCACGCGAATGTTATGCTTTTAACTCATTGCGCGGCGAAGAAACTTCGCGGTGCCATTTTCATGGCGGATTTCTTCGGCTCGAGTCCATTTGGTTCATGGTGAACCGCCTGAGTGCTTGTGCAAATGCCAGTCTGGCATCAAAGCCAGAATTCACCGTCGTCAATGGTTCGCGAAATTATTACACGGCGCGGTGGACGCGCACGGCAAAGCGCTGCGCGATTACAGAAATTTACTCGCGGCGATAGCAATTTGGCCAGGAAAATGGGGGGAGAAGAAAACACAAATCACAGGCCCGATGCCCGACGATCATTCATATTTCACCAGCGGCCGTCCCCGTCGCGTTTTATTTTTTAGGCCGGCCGGATTAAAGTTTAATTTTAATTCGTCGCTCGTAGTTTCGGCGGCGTCCCGCGTCCCTCCTCGTCTCGTCTGCGCGCCGCGTCCGGGAGAAGCGAGGCGCACGGTGGAAAAAAAAAAGGGGAAAGGAAAACGCATCGAGGAAAGTGGCACCGAAACTTTGATCACGAGCCATTAATAACGCGGCCGGTAACGTGAATCGCAGCCAGACCTAAAAGGTCGGAAGCGGAGTGGTCATTCGAGCACGGTTAAAAGAAGAATCGCGTGGAGGAGGCCGACTCGGTGCTCCGACGGCGGGAGGGTGAGAGGATGGTGTGGGGATCGGGGAGGGTTGAGGCTCCAAGGGATGTTGACGCAAAGCATTACGCAGATGGTCGATGGACGACGGTTGTGTCTCGTCTCTCGAACAGCCAACAGAGAAGCAGAAGTGTACAGCTTCAGAGGCTCTCTCCCGATGACGTCGAGGGTTGACTAAGGTTAGGCCACTCGACGTGGATCGCGTGTACAACTCGGGGGGGACGGGGGTGGTTGGGCACGGGGCTAGGGGGTGGGATGGTGAACGCGCAAACATTCACATGCGTGCCTGAGAGTGTAGCACGGACACGCGCGTCTCCACAACCCCCGGTCCCTTTTCCACTGTTGCAGCCGCATCGCCGAGTACGCCCCGAACAGGGAGAGAGAGAGAGAGTTCTCGAGCGCCGTGGCAGGGTGGCGGTTTGCTGGGGGTACAGAGGAACCGGGCGCAGGGGAGACGTTCCTCGTTCATTCTGTCGTCCTCCTCCAGCTCGGCGTCTATTGTTTAGTTATTCTGATGAGCCAGTGCATTTCAAATACACTCGAGGACGGGCCATTATATCGGGGAACACACCGCTTCCCTTCGCGGACCGGCCTCGTGCACGCGTCCCACCCCTGCTCGCGTCTTCTCTTCCGAGCGAGCGACAGGTCCTCGAATCTGGACATTTTGATACGCGGTTAATTGGACGGAACCACCGGAGATAAATCAAAGGCGCGGGTGGCATGCATGCAGAGGGTTGCAGAGGTATATGGGCTTTGTCGAGTGTCGCTGATTCTTGAGCATAAACGACTGCGAGGGGTCGAGGGTAGGTATTGCGGGTGAAAGGGATGTAGTGAGATTGTGGTGGTGGTGCAGCGAGCTTACGGCACGTTTTTTTTTTTGGAAGAAGCTGGGAAGGTTTTTTGTACACACCAAGTTCACATAGAGACTTTATTCGTTACATTTCTTGGTAGACACAATTCAAAGAAGGTTAAAGACTATGTTGAACCTGTCCCAGGGCTCTTGACTCCCAACAATGAATCGCGCCACTGATTTCGCTCTCCTTTTATTCTAAATCTTCGCCATGCTCTCTCCACCTTGCGAAAGTATAAAATTCGACGAGGCTGGGAAACCGATGAGAAGCGGACAGGGATCTCGCTCTGCGCGCTGGCTCGATAGTTTTGTTCGCTCCGCGGTAATAACGCTGTCGATGGGAGCAGGCACGAAGGTTGGCGGCGTTTTTTTCTCCCTTTCCCTGCCAGCTCTTTGTTTTTATTCCGCTAGGAGTGGAAACGGTGAATAGTAGGTATAGAGGAAGCGCGTTTTATCCGATCAAAAGCGTGTTTTCTCCTGTTAGCCTGCGATTATCCGCTGTTATTCGAAATTACAAATACCTCTCCGCGAGGGCTCTACGATTTTTTTCTTTTAATCCTCTGCCTGGGAAAATGCAGTTACCAGGATACTTGATTTCCTCCATGTTAATTCGGGTTATCAGCTCCAAGAGGCGTGTCTGGGAAGCTGGAAATATGGAAATTTCTCGTAAACATGAATTTCAATCGATCCTTCTAACCGAATCGCATCCTCTGCTTACTTTGCCAATTTACCCATCCCCTTTTTAGTCGTGCCTTTCCACACACTTATCAAGATTATTCAGTGGCTGGTTTAAGACACTAACAGCAACTTGTGAATACGTAAAGCTTCAAACATTGTTTTCCATTTCTATACCGCGGGGCTGCCACTTGCGATTCGAGACGTTCTAGCCGCGGTGCGTTTAATTGAACATCGAATCAAGGGGAATGGAGGGAGAGGGTGGAGGAGCATGACGGGGTGGCTGGCCGACGTGCATCTGACGTTATAGGAAATTAAGTTACCTTTGTAATGCGAAATGAACTCCTCGGGGCGGGGAAATATAAAATTACGTTTATGGCGCGGGCTTTGCTCTTTCCTTCGGGAGGAAAAATTGTTGCGGGTGCCGAGGGGTGCGTGGGGGCGCAAGGTATTACCCACCGCGCGGAACGAGAGATACCATGGTAAAAGGGGAGTCGGAGGCTAGCTGCTAGAGGAATCTCGGAAGAGAATATGGCGGACGGTGAAGTCCTCCTCCGAATAATACGGCCCTCGCCGGAAGATGCTACAATTTCCTTTTCGCTGGTCGGAGCCGTGGGGTAGCGAGGGTGGAACGATCACTTTCGAGATCGTAGTGCAGGTCACGGTTCTAAGAGCGTCTTGGAAACAATCCCAGCGGAAAGGAGGGAATTCTTGGTGCCCTCTGCCCGACCGTCGTGGAAATTCTTCGTTATTTGCCAAGTCTGCGCGCGTCTCCCGCGGACGAGGATCGTCGTGTCTGGGACACGAGCTTCCGCCACCGAGAGGGAAGTTAATTAACGCTGACTTCATCGTTGGCGGAAATGTTAGGTGAACAGAAGCTGCCACCGGGAAGAAGGATTCGTCTTCTTATGCTTTGCTTTGGATCGCGGTTACGCTGGACAACGTCTTCCTCGGCAATTCCGGTTCTCACGGACCTTCCGTCTCCTCGTAAATTCCATTCGATCGTTTAACGCGCGTCCGTGCTGCCCAGCGTATCGACGCGAATCCCCCGGCTAGCAATTTCTGCCGATGGCTGCGGCTTATTCGGGGAAGTTTCGGGGGCCACGCGCGCGTCCATCAGACGTTATTAACTGAAACGTTACGGGAGACGAGTAGCAGCGGATGGGCGGCTATATTCGTTGCACGTTCCTACGTGTATCCTCTGTGCACTTCGTTGGGCCGGCTTCCAGATGGGCAATGTCGGCTGGAATGCGGGATACATCCGCGCGTAGGCACCGGCATTCCTACTTAAATCAACATAACTCGGGTGATGAATGGTTAACGGGGCTGGTGGGGGACGCAATGCGCTCCATTTATGGAAGCTATTACGGCCGAATTTCAGCGTTAAATGTGTGATTTATGGCCGGCCGTATTATCTTCGTTCATGTCCCGTCCACGATACAGTCCACCCTCGCCCTTCCCACCCAGTGGCGATCCCGGCGACCGTGTCAACCCCTGCGCAACCCACCCCCGCGGTCCTATTCCGGAAAATTACTTTGAACTCGGCAAGCCAGGCGAAAAAATTCATCAACCGGTGTCCGCGCGCTGCGACCATGATTAATGTCCTTCTAACTGCCGATTGAAACAGTAAGGAAAATTTATTTTCTGCCCCTCCACTCTCACCCGCGGTCGGAAGCCCAGGAATGAAGAGTAAACACGGGCTGCTTGCTGCTGGCGTTCAATTCGACGCCCATTGAAGTCTGTTTATGATATCTGTTTCCGTATCGCCCCCTTAACCCTTTAGCGCCCAGTGTGGCGTATACGTCACAGCATTTTCAGACGTATAAAAAAATCGATAGTCGATAATTTTGGGTCCCAAAACGATTACCGCTGTAAATAATGTTTACAGTAACCATGGAAACGTTTCTGGCGAATTCATGTTAGACATTTTTCGATAACCTGAAACGTTGCTCTTGTTTTCTTTAAACAGTTGAAAGAAAAATGATTTTTTTTTACATACATGTAAATTAATTGTTATACTAAAAGAATAATGCTTGTAAAGTTTGATTTATGAAAAAAAATCGCTTTTTTAATCTGTACACGCCCAGTTTGGCGTATACGTCACATCGAGAAAATCATATTTCGACTGGCTTTTTTTGGGAAAACAACGATAAATTGCATGTATTGGGACCATTTTTCAGTTAACTAATCGCAAGAAATCATTTTTTTTCCGCCGAGAAAAGTGTCTGGACTTTAAAGGGTTAAGGGTACTAGGCAGTCGAAAAATCGATTTTTTATTGCATTTTCCTAAAGTACTATCTTTTTTAAATAAAATGCCAACCTCTGATATGGTCCGTAAATAATCGGGGTTTTCATAAAAAAATCCGGTGACTTCTTAATTTTTTTTATGAAAATCTCGAATTTTTAAGGATCATATCAGAGGCCGAAATGGCACATGTTTTACACATCCTGTAACTTTTTTCAAGTCGATCTGAACCTCCATTCGTTCGCAATCAGGAAAAAATGAAGAGAAACAAATATTCGAGAAAAACGCGTTTAAAGTTTCTGGGCAGAGGCAACGCTATAGGTTGCCGCTTGACGTTTTTAGCTGCCAAATGTATAATTTTGCGTATTTTACTATAAACCAAGCGACATTTTATTCAGAAAAGATAGTACTTTCGGAAAATGTAATACAAATCGATTTTTCGACTGCCTAGTTCCCTTAAAGGATCTCCCTACCTTGACGGCCCGAAAAGAATGGGATACTTGGGATTTTTGTTTAAAAAAATTCCTCAAATTATATTAATTAAAAACTTCAGGCCTATACTTGTACATATTTGAATAATATTTTTAAAAAATTTAATTAAAAAAACACCACCTAAAACTGTACCTAAACGCGTTTTTCTCCAAGCCATGTTTTTCGAATTGGATAGCATGATACCTCAAAAACCAATTACCCGATTTACTTCAAACTTGGCATGTATCTTACATTGTTTAAAAGCACACATCTGGATTTCCTTTAATTTTTTTACAAATACATTAAAAAGAAAGTGTTTTTTTTTTCACGCAAAACGACTGCCTAGTCCCCTTAATGACTCCTTGCAGACTCGAGCGTTGCCCTTGGACGATAGAACCCAGTGTTATTTCCACCGTCGACTGGGACACGGAAACAGAAAGCCTGTGTTGGATTCTCTATTCTCCTTTGTTAATAGTGCCCTTCTTTTCACCCAAAGCTCGCTTTGTGCATTTGGACAGGTAATCTCTGTTTTACCAGTGGGACCATCCTGGGACCCATTCTGATCATAGTTGTGCCGTTTCGTTGCAGGTTGCAGTGCCTCGTACGAGATGCAGGGGCCGAACTTCGTGTCCGAGCCACCGTCGCGGGTGGAGTTTACGAATGTGAACGGTGGCCGTGTGGACTGCATAGTCAGAGGAAATCCGGCGCCCAGCGTCGACTGGCTAGCAGCGGACGGCGGCAGCATAACGAGTATCCCCGGAATCAGACACGTCCTTGGCAACGGGACCATCCACTTCCCCGGATTCGAGGCCGAGGTGTTCCGGCAGGACGTCCACTGGGCCATTTATAAGTGTTCCGCCGTCAACAGCGTCGGCGCCATCGTTAGTAGAGACGTCACTGTCAGAGCAGGTACGCCAACTTCTTGCTCGTTATCTGCATTATGCTGTCTCCCCGCTGTGTCACCGCCTTTCCCAACCGTTCCCTGCTAGCCCCCGCGACTCACGGACCCACGCCCCTTATCCCGCGAGCCGAGCCACCTATCCGTTCGATTCCAGGCATATTCCTGTAAGAACACGCTGTCGCGTGTCGCGATATTTTGATGAATCGTACAGCCCCGTCGATACGGATATATTTATCATTTCCTTCGTTCGTCATCTCTGCTCCAGTTTTGTTGGAATGCGTTCGAGCACGGTCTCCGTTCCAGGGACAAGTTTGAAACGGTGGAGGAAACTCGTTTCGCGTTGAGGGGATAGTTCTCGGTTCTCGGAGGTTCGTTTTACATTAAACATCGGTGCCGTGGCCGCGAGTTCCTCCTCGGACGGAATAATTCATTCCCCACGATCGGAGGATAGTACGTCTTCGGCGATATGAAATATTTATTCCCAACGGGTCTGTGATTTGCTTCGTGCCATCTACGGCCCCCGTGGCGCACCTGGTCGCCCTCCGTTTCTGGGGCTGACGCGTCTCCGGGCGAGGACGAACGAGTGGAATGTAATTCATAGTTTGTCGATAGTTTGTCGGTCGAATTCGTCGACGGCCGAGCGGGGAGAGTTTGCCTTCGCCCCGCGAGGCCGCGAGACTCTTTCCTCGTGGCGCGCGATTGTAACCCCGAGATCGATCGGCGGAATTATTTAAATTCCCCTCGTGGAACGGCGACGACAATGGAGGAGAGGCGGCCTTATCGGGGCTCGGTTCTCCAACGACGTCGTACTTTCCACCGCGGATAAGCTCGTCTTGGGAGGGGAAAGAACATTCACGGGCGCGTTGTTTCTTCCCGCTGTTTTATCGGACGCTGCTCAAAAACCCGGCTCCCCGACAGGATCCGGCGTGCGGGGGCGAGCGAGGGGTGGGTGGGAAGATACCGAAGGCAGCAACGATGGATGGAGCAAAAGCTTGGGTGTCTCCGCGAGCCGCCTTAAAAATAGAGCTTCCTCCGGGCCAACGAACCGGAAGATATCTTATCGACCTAATATGCCCGTAAATCATCGTCGCGTGAACGCAGCCCATACCTTTTCAGATTCATGCCAGCTACCTCTGCCGCGTCAGCTTCTGCTCTTCTCCTCCTGCATCCACCGTTCGTGTCTTCGCGTTCGCGGTGCCCCTTTTTGCAACGTGTCCCTTCGAACCGATTCGCCGCCGACTTCGCTGATTCCGTTCTTTCCCGTGGGCGAGAGAACCGTCTCCTTCCAGTAGACACGTGTGTATCCCTTACGAGCGAAATGGATACGATTACGGGCTGGTGCTCCCGTAGGCTTACGTATGCAGTGGAATAGCCGGGGCTGGCTGCTGACTAGGCTGGATATGCGAATCGAATAACAACAATGGAGGGTTCCGTTTCCGCTTTCCCGGCTACCGTCGCCTAACTGGTGCCAGCTATCTCGACTGGTGATCGAAGACACGTACGCCTGGATCATTCGTCGGACGTGTCGCGCCTCCACGGTGACGAGATTTTACGGGAGCACCGGGGCGAACGAGCTGTAGAGCGAGCTCGTTGGACCGTCACTTCCGTATCCTGCCGTGAGATACGCGTACCCGAAGCGAATCGCGCAGGAAATAAGGGTAACTGGGCTGATAAAGGGGTGCGCGTCGGAAGGGAGGCCCGTGTTTAACGATTACCCTACGCCGAGGGCTTGAAGTGTATACGCCGAGGTGCATGGCAAGGGTGAGAATATTTGACCTGGCCGTTTAATTCGAATGGTTTCGACTCTTTACGGTCACTCGATTCGGTTCATTAGATTCCATACACAGAGGGTGGAAAATTCAGAGGAATGTCGAGGTTGCGTCATTTAAATATCCCATTAAGTTGATGAAATCCGAAGGCGTGGATATTGCCGTTTTACCCAGCTCGAGGATAAACAATACCCCTAGCTTTTCAAAGATTAAACGCGCACACAAGAATCCGGTTCCTTTGGGTTGAAGTTTAATCCATCCCGGCGTTCCTCGTCCCTTTCTTCTTTAACGGACTATTTAAAGTACGTCCACTCCGTGGCCAAAGAAGTTAATTAAGGTGCTTGGCGGAGGAAATTACACGCTGGCAAGAAGCACCCGCCTTTCGATAATAAAGTAAAAATTACTTGTGCCTCTTTTAAGTCACTCCATAGCCAGGACATTGTTAATCCTTCTGGCAAGCTCGCGTCGTTATTCCGCCGGGACAATGATAGTTTCTTTGGGGCACGACCAATGGGGTTTAAACGAAATTCAACGGGTCTGGGGAAGGGGCAACGGGGATGGAGAGGTAAGAAACAGGACCGGGAAGACGGCGAAGGCGAATGAATATCGGCGACGGTAAAAAGTAGACTCCGAACGAGTGGACCGTCTGGTTGACGAGACACCACCATTTAATGCAAGCTTCCCGCGGTGCTCGCCGCGAGAATACGCCTCGGAGAAACGGGTCGGAAGTTTAACGACGTTTGTGGAAAAACAACGGCCGCGCCGCATTGTGTCGCGCTCCCAGTCGATCTCCCCCGGACGTTTCTTTTCTTCCAGTTTCACCCGGACACAATGTATAAACAGACTTATTCTTCCTTGTAAATTTCGTTGTTCCGATTTAATTTCGCAACGCCACCGCCGTGTTTGTAACGAGAAATCTTAACGACCGCCGTCGGCGTTCGGTTAACCAGCTCCGGGCCGAGTGAATGTTTGCTCCCGTCGCTAAATATTTCATTTTGACGATTGTGTCCCTTACCACGAGCCTCGATCGATGGTACCGGTTACATTTGTGCCACGAGATGTCGAAGAAGTATCGACACCGGCGTGGTGGATCAAACGGGACTCGTTTAGAACTCAATCTCCATATCTAAGTACATCGCGTTTTTTCGAGACCATAGAAACTGAAAAGTACCCGAGAAAAGTCTCACGCGACTCGGCTTCTCCTTTATCTACTTCTCCTAAAGTCACCGAAATCGTTGTCGCCTTTTGCGAATCAGCAGGAAGACTGGGTTTTCTAAAAATTGCTCACATCGCTGGAAGATACCGAGGTTTTCCACGGCGTACAGTGGGAAAAAATCGGTGCTTCAGCGGCCAAACATCTATAAGTTATGAACAGATGAAGATAATGTAATTATTATTTTTTCATTAATGAAGTTGATGTGTCCTTCATTAGTTAGATAATATTACGTTACTAATATTAACCCTTGGTTGTCACACTGGGTCAAAATAACCCAAAATTTGACTTTAAGGTATAATATCTTTGAGGCATCATTGAAAATGTTACTACTGGTGCCATGTAGTAGTATTTTCATGTATCATCTACAGGCAGAGACGCTACCCCAGTAATTTTTTTAGGTATAAAAATATTCTGGAACATTTTCTTTCAAATTTTTTTTAAACATGATGATACTTTAAATAATAATTTTCAACGATGGACATATATTCTACATCGTTCAAACTTTATCTCAAAACTACTTAATTTAACAGATAGTTTTTAAACAGCAGCTGATTGAAATATAGCTTGGATCGAATCGACCCAGTGTGACAACAATATTCGAAATAATGGGTGCACAACCGAGAGTTACGTAATAGTTAATTACATTAATTAATACGATAATGTTACTTGAATTATTATTATTTAAAATTCGAAAACATCCTTAATCTCTTCCGGCTACTTTTCTTGAATATACTTCCCTTTTCGTCGAAGCTTTAAGGATGATATTAAAGGATCTAATGAAAGTAACATAATACAGAAGAGATTTTGATTAATTCTCTGTCTTGATATTTTGCAATTGTTGCTAAGTCTTAACCTTCGATATTCTTTGTGAAATCACACCTTATCAATCATTAAAGCTGTATATTTTTCTTTAAACTTCTAAATTATGTGTAAACGTTTAGAGATGGATATCATTCTTTGCATACTGGTTAGGGACATATGGTAGAATAATGCTACATTAACAGTCGAACTGTGAAACGTCGTGATTCTTTTGTTTCAAACAATGTAAGTAACTCGAAGACATTGTAGGCGATTGCTTGCAGTTAAAAATAAATGTTCCTGTCTATACTTGGTCCATTCTATCCTAAAACACTCAAAGTTTAATTATTTAAAAAAAAAGAAAACAACAATTTTTAAATATCAAGACAAAGAGTTAATCAAGATCTCTTCTGTATTATGTTACTTTCATCGGATCCTTTAATATCATCTTTAAAGCTGCAACAAAAGGGGGAGAATATTCAAAAAGAGTGGCCAGAAGAGATAGATTTGAATTTTAAATAGTAATAATGCAAGTAACGTTATCGTATTAGTTAATGTAATTAAGTATTACTTAATATAAGTAAAGTAATGCTATCTATCTAACGAAGGACACGTCAATTTCATTAAAGAAAAAAGAATTATTACTTTATCTTCATCCGTTCAAAAGTTATCGATTTTTGGTCGCTGAGGCACCGATTTTTTTCTACTGTGCGGCAGAGAGTTCAGAGTGGTGGTACATAAATTTCATTGATGATGGACACGCAGAGAAAGACGCGGCTCATTTGAATTACGCAATTACGCGAAGCTTCTATTGATTGAACAACAACCCCGCCGCAATTGGCAATTGAAATGATTATTTCTCGAGGCACCAACCGCCCCCGCCTGAGATCGAATCGCTTGAATATACATGCCCGAGGCCTGTGGATCACGAATTCGTGATGGGGAGGAGCGAGAAAGATGTTTGCGTTTTACTGACTCGCGAATACTTCCCTCTCGGTTGGACGGGAAGCGTCCGTGGAATTTCCGTTCCGCTGGCACACGCGCCAGCGTATAAGGCGCTCAGCCCCCCATATTCGACATGCTCGAAACAAGACGCTTAAAGTAATCGTATTATCATAACCGTGCTTCGTGTTTTCGTACGTCGGATGCTTGCCGCGAGAAATTTCATTTCTCGCCGGGGAGATCGTCCAAATACGTCTCCCGCCTCGCGGGCGGCGCAACCAAGTCGCGAAGGGAACAATTATTTTTAATTGAAAGCGACTCTGTTGCTGGCTCAACTTTCTTTCGGGTTCCATTCTCACGGCCGACGTAACCCGCGAGTCAAACGCGTCCACGTCCCTGTGCCTCGCTGTTCGAGCGTTCTTCAAACTTTTATTCGAAACGCGAATTTGCCGAAAGTTTCACGGAAATAATTATTCATGGCGCGCGTATTACGGGAGAGAGATGAGTCTCGTGGGAGGTTCAACTGGATGAGGAAACTCCGTTCGTGGCAGCCTCTGCCCCTTCAATAATACTACGCTTTTGATTTTGACTGTAGGCGAATGCCCGCAACGAAAGCCCGCGTCCTCGAGGCTTGTCTGTCTGATTCGAATTCTTCGCAATCGAGTCGCAGCTCGACCGAGTCCCCCGACGACGCGACGGGGAATGGCCTGGCGACCTACGTCAAGCGTAACGGAAACATAATTACCAGCGTGACGCGTTGCATCCGCAAAGGGCCCCCGAACCCGCCCCCGCGGAAAATTCGAGTCGCCGAAAATGGACGCGAATTTCCAGCACGCGAGCTCTCCTTCCGGCAGGTGGCCACGGGATGGGGATGGGTTAGGAGGCTTGGGGGATGTACAGGGATGGACGGGGTGGACGAGTCTCCGTGGCCTCTGTTTCTGTCTCTCCTTCTCGTCCCGTAGGTTTCATGGTTTGTAAATATTACCTGCCACGATACGTCTGCCGAGTTTATGCTTGGCTTGGTTGCCGCGTAACCGAGAGCCGTGTGATACGGGGTGGTAGAGGAAGGCTGGCAAAGGGGTGGAAGCAGAGAGAAAGAGGGAGGAAGCCGAGGCGAACTCACCGAGTTTTTACCCCATTCTGGAGTCTGAGTGCCTCGCTCCGCTGACTCTCGAAACGGGTTGCAGAGCCGGGGCCCCACACACCACCACGTTTTCCTTTACCCTCCCCCTTGCCGCCCTTCCTTCCCTCTCCGTCTCCGTCTCCGTCCCCACCGGAGAGAAAGACAGCACGGTTTCGCGTTCTGCATCCTTGCTTCACCCTCTTTCAGGGCTGCTCCCTCGCCAACCTTTCAGCCGAGACCATCAACTTACGCGGAATGCTAGTTCATGGCCGGATTGGGACTGCCTCGAGATTTTCGATAAGATACCGAGACCCTTTTAAGGCTCTGTCACACCCCTCTACGTCTTCCAGCTGCTTTCTATCGGTTCGGGGATATTTCTTGCGTCGATTAACGCGTCGGGGTCATGCGGGTGTCGGAGGCGGTAAAGAACGACGGTATCATTGAACGAAATTGAGGTCCACAATCCGAGGGAGTTGCTTTTCACCTTGGAGCGGCATTTATTGCACTGGCACGGGGAGAGTAGAGTTCAGGTGATGGTAAATCGAAAAGGGGTTTAATGCTTTCGCTTTGGGAATGAATTCGTCCACCACTCTATCATTATCCAACGCCAACAATTTACTTCTCCAACCTAGAACCATCCGCCAGCAAGCAGGACTACGCGAACTCCCGAAACTCTCTTTCATTCTTTGCTCCGGAGAATTAGAAACCGCACTCGGGAGCGTGCCATCTTTTTTAAAAGGAAACTGCACGTCACCCAGGAGCCCGGACGTCCCTCGAAATCCCCTTTCGTCGAGGCACCTGTGCGTGTGCACAGCAGCCGCGCTTGTGTTAGGTAATTATCGCAGCCAGAGGCTCGCGGAGCTCTCTCTCGCGTTGTAAACACACCGCGGATACATTACGCCACCTATTTTGTTTCTCTTTCCCCTCAATTTTCATTATGATCCTTTCATACCGCAGACATTCCGCGCAGAAGCCCACAGACAGTGCCGCGGTGCCTCGCCCTCGCCACTATCGAGATTTTTTTAATTAAGGGTTCAGCGCCGCTTCATTCGGCGTCTCGTCCGGCTTTTATACCGTAAAGGTTGATTCCGCAGCGACGGTATCAACATCTTTTAGCGATGGCCGGGACAAAAGCCACGGCGGATTTAATCCCGAGGTATCGCAGCGCGCCCTTCGTTTTCCCTTACACCCTCGCACCGCCACTTAACAACCTTTTTTTCGCCTTTGCTCGTACCCTCAGCGACCTTCTAGCGGCGAGACAATTAAGTCGCGCAGACGGCTTCCAGGAACGGATTCGGAGAGCTGGAATCCGGCGCGCGCGCAATTACAGACGATTTTTTCCGAAACGTGGAGATTTATCGAAGGAACAGAGAGCAGAACGGTCTTCTGTCTCTCTGTTTGGATACTCTCGGTGCAAACGCGATCAAGGGAGGATATTACCGCGTTTGATCGAGTGGAACTGCAAATACACATTGGCAGAGTGTTTAACATTCCGTTACGATAATTGCATCGATCGAACTTCATACCATCTACCTGAAAAACGTTGTCGCAGCTGGAAATTTCGATGTTTACCAGAAAATACGCGCGCTCGAGGTCGAGACTCTTAGGCGCGGGGTGTTTGTACGTGTCCCAGTATTCCTCCGGTTGGAGAACGGTCCGTATCGATTCGACGAAATAATTTAGTCCTCGTCGCTAAAACTGCGCTGCTAAGCGGGCCAGCTATGAATCAACAAAATCGTCGACGCTGTTTTCGAGAGCACGGTTCCATCTGGCGAGCTATACCTTCGCACAGCACACGGTTATTTTTCCTAGAAGCAGAATTTCGGTAACGTCGTGAAACTCGGCGCAGCTCACGAATAGTATATAATTGATATCTCGTCGAATTTACGCGATACATCGCAGCGCAACCGCGCGCCTCTGAAGCTCGTTAACGAAGCTACGTTTAACGTTATTGCGTTTACCCAAGTTGGGATATTAACGCTGCCTGATCGTGCCGGCTTCGAATAATGTTGGAACAAAACGGCCGGCGATTAATTATCGCGAAACACCGATAAATCCTTCTCTAAATTGAAGCCCATTGAAATTTCTGAATTACACGTCGGATGGGCAATGTCCCCCACTCTCGGCGGTTCGTCATAATTTTCGTTTCCGGCGACTGTGACGCCGGCGAGGCCGGACCCGAAAACGAATTTCCTCCTTCGGTTATTAGCATACCAACTTTCCGTAGTTTCGGGCGCACTCGACCCTGCCTCGCGGCGAAAAACTCGAGCTTTTTTCTGGACCGTGGGTTCCGACCCTGGGAACGAGACTCTGCTCGGGGCTAGAGGTGGGGGTTAGTGTGGGGTGGTGGCGGAGGTGGTTGGTGCTTTAGCCCACGGTATTCGAGCGGCCTGTTGTTTGTGTGTTTCAGTGGTGAACCAACGCTACGATCCGGAAGTGCAATATCCCGGTGGTTTCCTCGGCAACAACGTACTTATGCGATGCAACGTTCCCAGTTTCGTTCGCGACCACGTCACCATTACGTCTTGGCTTCAGGAGCCGTCGTTCAACATCTACCCGTCCACGATGGGAGGTGAGTAGCGTTGCCCCCGCGGATGTCGCTTAATGACGTTGTCCTCGTTCGTAAACAAGAACGAGCAATGTGTAACGCGATCCCTTTTGGCCTGGGAAGCAACGGATATATCTGTCGCGCGATATTTTAATCGCGCCACTTTTTAAACCACCGGACCTTGGTCGAATTCATTTATCCCGGCCGGGAGGGGCTCTCGCGGAGCTAGCGCGTATTCTTCTGGCCGAGAGGAGAAATTTTCGTCGAGAATTTTATCCGCCGCTGAATAACCGCAGACGGTTTCGAGGATCGCGGTGATCGCGACTCGTGCGAATAATTGAGTGGATCCGAACCAGGTCGAGATACGTCTTGCGCAGATTATGGTGTCTCTCGATTTTCCGCGCGACCCTGTTTCGCGGGAGTAGAGCTCCGCTATTCACGGGACCGCGAGGATCACTTAAGAACGCGAGTAATCGAAAATATTCTTGCTGATTTTTAAGGCAGCGTGGAGGGTACCTATAGCACGGAGATGAATTAAAAGAAACGCATTGTTATGGGTTAACGTTGAGCCCGCTGCAGTCTCGTCTGTTGAATGCGTTGCACGGGGAAGTTTTCACCACTAGCAACGTGAAACCCGTTAACGAGGCAAACTTCATTAATTATAGGGGAGTTCGATCAAGGTATGCATCGTCAAACAGGTTCCAACGTGCTCACTAATAATCCAGACAGATTTGTTAATACAGTCGTCGATTGGAGTTAGTCGATCGATAGCTGGACAAACTTTCGCCATTGCGAACTTGATGGTTCGAAGTTGAATGTACTCGAGCCACGTGAAAGAACTGGTGGCGCGAAAGCAGCTTGCTGTGTTTGAATATTGATTGGATTATTCCGCAATCAATACGTATCGATCTTGATTCATTTCGAAGTGATAATCCAGGGTAAAGAGAGTTCCCTTCACCCTGACGCGATTGAAATTCCTCGATTTTCAGATGGCAAGTATCACATGTTATCGAGCGGCGAGCTGATGATACAGAATATCACGAGGGAGGATGCGGAACAGACTTATCGGTGCAGGACGCATCATCGTCTGACGCAGGAAACGGTCGTCAGCAGCAACGTTGGGAGGCTTCAATTGACTGGTGAGTGCGTTAAAATTCACTTCACGCTGCCGCCAGGATAAGATAACACGTTTCCAGCTCGATTCGCGATGCTCCGGTTTAATTGAAAATTCATACCGTAACTGAAGCGCACTTATCCCGCGATGCGAGTTAATTAATTATACACTGCCAACCAGTAGAGGGATGTTCGGCAGCTTCTCTCGTTTGCCATTCGCAGTGCTTCCAACCAAAACAAATTACGCAGAATAATCCCTCGCAGCGAATTAGGTCTGCCAGCTTGTCATTAGCAGGGCAAACGCCTATGCTTGCAAAAACTCAACGGCTATGATAGAACGGGAAATGGCATTAGCTCGGCTATCTTAACGCGTTTCCTGTCGACAAAGGCCGTCCAGGAATTAACCGGAATACTACCTTCCCTCGAAGCTTCTCTTTTAACCCGGCTAATAAGCTTTTAATATAGGGCGGGCAAGATTTTCCCTGCGAAGTCACGACAATGCTAATAGGAATGCCGAGGAAATAAAAGCTTCTTTGTGGGCCCCGTCGCGCTAGGAGCCAACGAATAATTCCATCGCAGCGGGAGAAGTTCCGCTGCCTCTTCTCTTGACGGCGCGGCGCGTCTCGAGAGGCGGGCTAGAGCGGCTTCGACGGGGGGGGGGGGGCGGGATGTTATTACACCCCGATACGATATTTACAAATTTCCCCTGAAGACCGTTGAATATTTATGAGCACAGACTACTTTTCCCGATAAGAGCGTCAGATGGTGCGAATCGGGTTGATTTCGTCCTCTCGCCCTCGAGGCTTCTATCGAGGCGTTTCTCGCGAATCCGGGTCGCCTCGGAGTGCGTGATTCCATAATTGGACAACTGTTAGACGCTCGTGGCGTTTGCCCAGTTTTTCCTCGCCCGTGCTGCGGCTCGAGGGTCGAAGAATCGAACGGTTCCGCCGACGGCCGCTATTTTCATCCTCCCTCTGCTGCGCTCTTTCTGCTCTCCGCCGTCCGTGTTTTTCCACCCCGCCTGTACCGGGCGAAGACGCTGGTACCAGCGGTTATTAAATTTTTTCAATAACAAACGGGCAGAGGGAGAAAAAACGCCGCGGGATATTCGCTCCACGGGATATTCCCTCCCGGGGAAGGAAGCAGAATTCTGTTTGCCTCGACCGTGCCTCCCCCCTGGATACGTTCGATTTCAATTAAATGTTTGCTCTCGGCGAACGGACCGTTAATTATTATACCGTTCCCAGCGGACGAGGAAACAGCAAGGGGACAAACAGCACGGGGAACAAGTTTCGAAAATCACCCCCCGCATTCTTATCTCCCCTGCGATCGTAGCCCTCGGAAAAGTTGCTGAAAAACTTTCCTGTCGTCGATGCCCTGCGTGGAAATTCTGCTACTGCGCCCGTCGAGATTTCTCGCTTGTCGTTTAACGGTAGGTAGATCCGCGGCTTGCTTTCGTCACGTGATGCATCGATAATGGCCCGTGCCTTCGTTCACCGGCATATACCGAGTCGTTTAGGGCTCGCTTCCCCGGCGTTTCGCGCAAAAGTGCACGCGTCATGTCGAACGTGGGCAAACATCGCGGTGGATATTACCGTGAACGTGGAAATCCACGATAAACTCACTTCTCCTGCCTCCGCGCCCCCCTGTGCGCGCGCACTGCCACACGTGCGATTCGATATTACGCGTTGCTTACCGCTACTAACCGTCGATCGATCGATCAGCCAATGATTGCGCGTGTGGTTCACGTGGGTGAATGGGAAAAAGTACTTCCGCCTGGTGGGTTAAGTCCAGACTGGTTCATTAACGAACGCGATGCAATTAGAGGGCCTGCTACGTGCGGCCAGGCCACTTATCGTCGATAGCGGCGTTGTTTTTTCGGGCAATTGTGCACGTCGAATAATCAGGGGCTGGCCTTTCAACGGGAATCGCGGTCCCAGAGGGTCGTTCCCGTTAAATGCCCTACATCCGCAAGTACAGCTAATCGACGATGGTCTAGCAAGAAGCGTTAGACATTTTCTTCATTATTAGTTTTGTATCCTTATTTATACGAATAACCAACAGAAATCTCCAAAATAGGAACGCATAGGATAAGCTAATTAGACGTAAAGTCCAGGGGGTGCGGGAACTTCTGGCAGGGATTTTCGCGTCGCCCTCCAGGGTCGCACGGTTGCGAGATTTAAACCGCAGCATGAGTTAATGAGCCGTCGGATGATCGGCGCCCGATCAAAGCAAAAATTCTCTTAAGCTCGGTAATTGCCAGACTCCGGGCGACGAGGCCCGCGATCGAGAGGCCCGTCTGAAAAGCTTTTCCACCCCCGTGGTCGTTTTAGTCGGGTTGCATCTACTCGTTACCGGCGCGGTGCCTTCGCCTCGTAACGTCTGCTTTGGGGTTAGGCGGGCGGCGATGCCTGAGCAGATGGGAGGGGGTCCGGGGGCATGCACACGGCAAGACGAAGAAGACGTCGACGAAGAAGCGGAAAGGGGAGAAATCTCCACTCGAGCCCGGCTAACTAATGATGCTTCTCTTCACATGCCACACCTACCCTCCAGATTCCCGTTGAAGCCTCAGACGTGCCTATACGAGATGCGTGCAAAAAAGAACCCGAAGACATTCTGCACGTTCTTCCCTACCACTTTTCTCTACCCCATGCAACCTCGCCACCCACGCACACCCTCTCCCCTCCCCCCCCCCCCCCCACCCTACACTCTCGCGCTAATCCTCGATGCAGGAAGTGTCATAATTCATCGTTGGCTACCTATCCGCCTCTTACCCATATTCCTCCACTTTATCGCCTTATTTTTCTCTCTGCTGGCTCCTCGATCCTGCCCCTCACGGTCGCCTGTCATCCAGTCGATAAGTCCGCGCAAGCCTGCTCCGGGAATAATTAATACACCGTCGGCTTAATCGTAAACCGCCGGATGCGCCGCCTCTTTGCGTAATCACGGCGAAGGTAAACGAAAGTGCGCTGAAAATTGGATAGGCGATATATGCGCGCGCTTCATCTTCGTGCGGCGGGCGTTGAATTTTTAATCGCGACTACGTTACACGCCGGGAACGGTTATTTAAGTTTCATCAGCGTTAGTGCGGCGCACTGATGATTATTACGTGCCCAGGGTTATGAGGGACATAGGAGGGATCACTGCCACGGTAGATATGCAGATTTATTAATAAATGTAGGTACATTCGCGAGCGGAAATTAGAAATAGGATTAATGGGATTCCCAGGCAGATTGCACTCGAACCTAATCCGAGTATAAGCTGCACCTAATCGAGGCACAACTTAACTCATTCGTCCCTGAATTCCTGCCTGACGCGTTTCTAACCCAGGTCTGCGATACTGACTCCCGAACCAAGCGGTTGCCGCCGTAATCTCCGTGGAACACCGTCTAATCTTGACCTGATCCACGCTTAACCAGCACCTAATCCAACCCTGATCCACACCTTGGCTCAGGCCAGACCTAACTAACAACTAAACGGGCCATCTTGAAATTACCCGGGGGCTATAAACACTTAGGACTTAGGACTTCAGGCAGCTCGTTTAAAATCTTCCGTAAGCCCGGGTTACGGACTACCCGGTAAATTGCGCGGCTGCGGGAATATTTAACGATACAACGCGATCGCCGGGAATTTAAACGCGCCTAGGGTGTACAGTGGCAGCACTGCTTGTTTGCAGTCTGTGCGTCAGCTCGAACAGGGATCCCGTTTTAATGGAATATAGATTCGCGGACGGCTGTTTACCGCGGCCAGGGAAACATTTCACGAGTTACGCAAAACTAGGGTGATATTTACCTGGTGGAAATGGAAGATAGTCGGGCATCGTCGCACCCCTCCGCCTCTATGAAAATCCGTGCCGCAGGAATTGTTTCAAATTCCTACGTGTCTAGGCGGTCGAACAGCCGGTTTACGGTAGTCCCGCACAGTTGTTATCTAAATACAGATTACCTCTAACGGGATTGCAAATTATTATTAGCCCGTGCGAAGCACACGAGCGCACACACGATGCTTCGCGTGCAAGCACGGCGTAATTGTTAGCTTTAGCCTGCGCCGCGTCGAAGATTTGTTTACAATAACCGGGCTCCTAGTTAAACTTCCACCCTCCTCCGAGCAATTCCGCTCCACGCGGCTGCAATATATTGCGCGCACAAGTTTCCCAGAAATTTCGCGCCAAATGAAACCGGAGGTAAGATTTTATAATTGCTGTTCCCGATCCCGAGCGCGTTCAGACCCTCGGGTTATGCTGCAGTTCTCGGTGCTTATGAAATTGTCCACGCGAAATGCGTTCACGCGGGGGCTGTAATTTTTGGAAGAGGTTCGACAGGTAACTGGTGTATCCAGTCGAGGATTTTCGCGTTTCAACTGGATGGCGGGGTCCATTAATATTGAGACTTCATTACTTAGTTCCTCCAACTATTCGCCTTTTACCCTTCCGGCAACTTCCTACACCGCACTATCTGCTTCTTGTGTCGTTGAATTTTCTTCGCCTGACGTTTCCATAAGCGCGTGCGAGACCCGCATATATTCGTCTGGCAAGGTATTCCAGTTAACCCGCGAAGTTAGGCCATGAGGGAGAATCTGAAACCGTCACACATCGCTCCCCTCGTTCCCGCGGCCTCGCAGAAACTCCGGGGTGCTCGCGAAATTCTGCTTACAATTCTTCGGGTCACTCGTTCCGCGGTCGTAATAAAGGGCGGGGGCCACCTTCCAGCGGTATATAAATTTATGCTAAGCGCACTTACATACTTATTAACTTAATAACGAAGTTTGGTGGGGGCGAGGGCGGGGATGGTGCTCGATCGTTTGCATATTCCGAGACTCCTCCACCTGCACGGCTCCATCCCCAGCCTCCCCGTTCAGAATACACCGAATTAACTGCGAGCCCCGATGTACAGCAGTTTTCACGAGTAACGAGCAAACTTTTTGGAATTATCCCAGCCGCGGTGTCCCAGTGCGCGTGAAATTTTTCAATCCCACGAAAAGTTTAGGATTCATTTCACGAGCCTGGCCAAAACAGGGTCGATTATGCGTTCGAGGGGGGCGGTTCTTCCGACAGTCACGTATTGCTGGCTCGGGAAATGATTCAACTGGGACGGTAGTTGCAATGTGTACTCCAGATTACACCTTTAAAGCTAATGCTATTGCCAACGATGCGGTATAACTCTACTACAGAAAGGAGGAAAGCTTGACAGTGGTTTCTGATAATACTATGATCCATCGTGTTCCCTGTACCCCAACGTGGGAATATCACCGAATATCCAAGAGCCCCAGTCGCGAGCAGAGCACGTTGAAATTTGGTGCACTTGCACATCGTCTGGAAGCACTTCTGCGGTTTGAATGCGCCCGGCATGAGAAGCTCGCGCATCCCGGCGCCCGACTCGCGAATCTGCACGCGACAGGCGGCTCGTCGCTTCGCCTTCTTTCCATGCGCTCCCGCGAGCAAGCGTTTCACGTTCATCGGCGATTAAAAGCCACCCTTCCCGCGGCAACGAGTGTATCTTTTCCGACGTACCTACTCTATAATACAACGCGGGGGAGCATCAAAACCCCCTGTACGCCGAGCGGCGCGCCACGTGCGTTTCTGCGTGTCACCGAGTGGCGAGCATTCATGCACCTCGGGAAAAACCCTTGACCCAGCGCCAATCATTCGACGCAACGCGAAATTCGCCGCGATTTTAATGGCGTGGGCGATAACTGGGCTAATGACGGGAGTCGTGAACCGAAAAACGCTCTGTTTTAATTACAACCACCCCTCATTTCCAATGCAAATACGCGATCCCTTTTGTTGTAATATTCATTACCGCGTTATTACTACATCCCGCGCGCGTAAAGGTTCATTGCGGACACCGCTAATTACGCGAATATCTGTTAATGAAATCTTAATGAATCGAATGGGTTAGTCGAGGTCTCATTGACGGTGAACGAGTAAATTCCATGGATCGTTGCGACACTCGTGGTGATCATTTATGGGGTGGCCTCTTCTTAGTTCTCGGGGGATGGTCTCGTGCTGGGTGTCTCAGGCGCTTCTCTTAGTGATTATTAGATTATTAACAGTTCGATTTTGTAGCTTGCTAAGATAAAGCCGGGTAGCACTCAGCAGGAGTTAAGCAACAGCCGAAAATCGGGCCCTTCTTCAAACGCATATTCTAAAGTAATAAATGAATATAGAGATAATTTTTGTTTTAATTTTTAAGCGTCATTTCGTTGACTTTAAAGCGCAAGAAGAAAATTTAATATATATTTATAGGAAAAAAGTTATAAATATAAATGTGAGAGCAAGTTCGCGATGCACCGTTTGATGGTGAACACGATTTCGGACAGGTGAATTACCTAAAATATAAAGTAGAGGTATTTTTATAATCTGTAAGACAGTCTCCATCTTGTGCAGGAAGCAAAATTTGGATAAACAAATTAATACAATTTTTATGTTGATGTTTCTGATTTTATTCTTTTTTTGTAGGAAAAATATTTTTTATTTTATTTTTTAAGAATTTATATTGAAAATGTGCTCCCAATACATGGAGGGGAATAGTTTCCTGAAGCTCGCTATAAATTTTCATTCAAATCGGTCGAGCGGTTTTTTAAATTTTATTTCACCGTTTTGGAAAACGTAGTTTCAGGGTAATCGCGTGTAAAGTTGGACATCGTTATACGATCTCGAGTGCAGGCTCCTACATTTTTTACTGTAATTACTTCAATTTTTGGAATTTTGGGGCCCTGTTGCGTTTAAAATACGTAGAAAAGATGTAGCTAGCGGAATATGCAAACATCCTAAAAATCAATTTTTGAAAATTTTGAGGGTAACCTACCCCCTCAAAGGGGGAGCCTGGTATAACTAGCTGAAAATCGAGGCATTTTTCGGGAATTTTTTTTAAAGAAAGTATTTAATCGATCTTTCTGAAACATTCAGGATATTATATTATCAGATTAAGGCAGATAAAAAAAAAAATTATTAAAAAAGAGAAGCAAATAACAGAGTTATACGGGCTTATGCCCAGTCCGTTGGCGACGCAATTGTTCCACTGCGGGCAACGTAGCGTCTACTGTATTCATCTAAAACTAAAAATCGAACAATTTTTGTTTAGTTTATGAGTGCCCGCACAAATCGTATAAATTCATAACTTAAAAGATGCAAAATTGAACAAATGGCGGCCTCTTGAAAAAAGTTCACTTTTTTCAATGAAATTTTGCCTTAAATGTGTAAAAGAAGTTATTTATTTAAACAATATCTTTATGCCAATAACTAAGGTCTGTGAAGAAAGTGTTCACAAATATCCGTGCACAAGGCCAAGTCGATTGGTTGAATATTTTTGGAGTTACATTGCCCGTAGATTGTAAAAGTGTCGTTTCGAGAAAAACGCATTTCAAGTTTTCTCGTTTTAATTTTTCGAATTTCGTTTTGCGGCTTTGGGAACACATTACCGTGATGTTCAACTATTGATTTATGCAAAAAAAAAAATCGGTTTCTTCGCCCCGCTTCACCACGCTCCCCCCTTAAGGGTACCTTCCGGTCTAGAGCCCAAAAAAATAGGTGATATTTAGGAATTAATTAAAGGAAACCTACTATATATAATTTAATGGGACTTTTTGCATTGTATTAAGGATGTCTTAAATTATAGAAATATATGTTTTGTTTTATAATTAATCATTGCAGACGGCCCTGGGGAATCGTTAAAGTCAAGGCGTCAAAAAATTGATCCAAATCGGTGGGACCTGTATCTCCAAAAGTTATTATCCGATTCAACTGAAACCTTTTTTATTTTGAAGATTATTCTTTAGGCTAGGGGAGGGGGGACTAGAAAAAATTACAAAAACGACATTTTTTTTAGAAAATCGCGACACTTCAAGTTTGAAATCACTTTTCAATTTTTTGTAATTTTTTCTAGTTCCCCCCTAGCCAGAAGTATATTCTTCAACATAAAAAAGTTTCAGTCGAGTCGGATAATAACTTTTGAAGATACAGGTCCCACCGTTTTGAGAACACTGTTTCGAGAAAAACGCGTTTAAAGTTTTACGTGAGCGCCGAGTGTCCAGTTGTTGCCCATGCATTTGCCGCTACTCAAATGCCTATAACTTCGGGAATTTTACGAATTTCAACAAATCCTTTTAAACACGTATTCCTAAAAGGTTGAACATTCGAAAAATGAAATAAACAAAAAAATCGACTTTCAGACCGGAAGGTCCCCTTAAGGGCGTGCCCTGCCAGACCGTGAGATTTGAAATTCCCGCGGAGAACCAAGGCGATAGCACACAGCTATCTATCCCTTTATGGTACGCCACGTCGTGAGACGAGGCCGCTATCTGCGGCCATAATTCCCCATTAAACGTCGGGGCTGATGCGTACACCGGCGGGATCCTCTTCCCTGCTCTCTCCACCCCATCGCTTCACTCTTCCTCTACTCCCGGCCTTCTTCCCCGTTACGGAGAACCTTTGTTCCTGCTCCTTTTTCAGCCGGCGGCTATTTATGACGCGCCGTGGAAAACATTTCCCGTATATCATGGAACAAACTTACATGAACTCGTCCTGAGGGAGGAGAGGGGTGCGTTGGGGCTGTGAACTACCCCCAACCTCTGCCTCTGCACGTACATCCCTGCACACACGCGCCTGCGTGTATCCGCTCCGCGAAGAAGGAACGCCGAAGGATCTCGGAGGATGTATTTCCTTCCTTCCACGTCCTCCTGCTCCCCTCCTTTGTTAAATCTCCGGCGATATTGTCACTATCAATTTTCCAAACAATGTAATCCAATACCGTTCCCCGTGTTTCCATTATTCCCCGCGTATCGCTCGTACCCCCTCGATAACCTTGGAGCGTAGGGATCGATGGGGAGTGTAGCACGCTTCGGCATGGATTTCATTTCGCGATTCGCAACGGCCGTTTCTTAATCCTGTCCTTGTACTTTTATTAAAACCTGAGAAGCCCGCTCGTCCCGCATCTGCCCCGTCGTCTGGAGGAATATATTTGGCGTACGTCGCGGGGAAAAACTTACGCGAACTCATCTCGGGGAGCGCAGGTTCTCTCGCCGGGCGAGATATTAGAGAGCGAGGCCTCGCCCCCTCCGCTGTCCAAAAAATTTCGCGGAAGTTTCTTCTCCCGCGAGGAAGTTGGCTTGTGGGGTGCGAGGGAAGGTTTCTTTATTATTTCACGCATCGAGGAATCGTCTCCTGGCGCTTTGTCGGCGACGTTCCGATGGCGTATTGTCGCTGGAGGATTTATGCGATCCTTTCGCTTTTTCTGCCTGCAGAGATACGGAGCTCCATGCCGCCGATGATAAACGAGAAGGTGGTGTACATGTCGGCGCGGCTGAAAGACACCATTGTGATACCCTGCGTTGCATACGGCAATCCCACCCCCACGAACAGGTAAGAGTACCTAGGCTACGTATGAATTTGTATCCCCGCGTCGCCACTCAACGTCCCCGTGAGATTTCACTGCTAGATGATTGCCGTTTATCGCGAGTTACTCGCCTTTCCCAATAAGGCTGTGATATAGTGTAGATCGAGGTTCACTTTCCCCGGGAAAGTCCCTTTTGGACTGCTTTAAAACACTGCTCTCCCATTCAATAGAGCGACAAACGGGGGAAAGAGTTCTCCATAAAACGCGGCACGTTTTGTAATTGCCGACTTTTGCGAAATAGTCCTCGAGCACGGCTCGCTTACTTGCCAAACAGTTTTCCGATACAACGCTGGGGCCACGATGCATTGGCGAAGTTTAATTGGCTCGGTCGATGGAATGGGACCCGTCTGCTGGCTTTCTTGCTGCGCGAAAAATATTTTCATCGCTACCTCCTGAAACTTTTCCCTCCGCTAGCCCGCCGCTCTAATATTATTACGGTTTTCAGTACCCAGTAGCGACGATTTAAATAGCTTTACGCCACGAGGTCTGCTTATTTATAAGCATCGTGTATCATTAATCAGTAACGACCTCTTTTTCCTCGACAAATATGATTCAGCCATTACATTTCGCCATGAGTAATCCAGCGCTACACTAGAAAGCAACAGTTGCGAATTAAAAGGATTTTTTTAAATTAATGAAGCACCACGTTGTTTCCTGGAATTATCGTATTTCCACTTTCAACCCCAAGCTTTCCTTGAATTATTGACGATAATCCTAGAAGAACAACGCGCGGTGCAGGGATTATAAGAGGAGGCACATTGAAATGTAAAAATTTCAATCTCCCGCGACTTTCCACGCCACGGGTTCGATCGGCAGCTTCTCCATTCTGAATCGTGGAGCACTCTCGAGGAACAACGTTGCCTCTAGACGGACCGCGTTTTCCGGTTGCTCGCTCCTTTCGCGATTTAGCGGGACGTAAGTCAGTTCCGCTGTTTCGGAGTACACGGTTCTCGACGGAGCCCCGTATTTTGGAACGTGATTTCGTTTGGACAGGCGACGGCGTCGGGGTGGTCATGAATGATAACAATGACGAAGAAAACGAGATCCTCGCGCCGAGTAGTCCTGGGAGCCAGATAAAACGAGCTCTCCCGCGAGCAGCCGCTTCTCTATTTTTCTTATATTAATGCTAATTTCAAACATTGGTCTGGCCGGGATATCTCGCGCGGCGAGGTATTTTCGCGGCAAGCACAGGCGAAACACGCGAAGCTCGTCGATGCATACCGGTTGCATTATACGGGAAAAGAGATAGAAGTATCACGGGGAAAGGGGGGGAAAGGGTGACTGGCGTCTTTGACGAGTGGAATTCTCCTGCATGAATCAGACCACCTATAAGCCACGCTGCGCGGAAGATATTTTTATAGAGCTCCCTCGAATGGAATAGAGTCGACTGAGAGATCGAACAGTCCAGCGCGAACGAGTTCGAGGAATCGAGGCGTAGACTACAGGGAACGGAGAGGCTCGCGTACATACGAATGCTGGTGGTGAATAAAGGTGAAAATTCTGGTCGTAATGAACTTTGACGTGGCTCGTTTTGTTTCCCGCGTGCTTCGCCAGCCACTAACGAAAGCAAAGAGGACGGGACAAAGCAGACGGTCTGTAAAGTCGGCGGGGCAAAGCGATTGCGTATTACAATTTTAATGCATTTATTATCCGATTGCGCGCGTCCGCTCAAAGGGAATAACGGGCGAATCTTCTCTTTAGTGGTCGCTATTAATCTGTTAACTGGGTCATCCCCGCGATCAGATACGCTTCCGGCGCATGTAAAAATAAACGCTTAAAAAGATCGCGGTGCGTACTTGCTTTTATTACTACTTACTCGCCGCGCGCGAGTAGTAATCATTAAACTTTCGGGACGGGATAATTCGTTTTCCCCCGGTTAACAGATTAAACGTCAAACGAAGCTCGTCCATCTTTTTCCGCTTCCACCCAGCGGCGATTCCAAAGCTGGAGCAGAAACGTGCCCTCTGGCGGGGCTTGTTATACGCGCGCAACGAGATTATGTCGGATTAACGTTCAGTCCGATATCACTTTTCTGCGTGTTTTTATAGGAGCCAGTAGAAACAGAATTATCGATACGATTATTCTCCCTACTGTTGCTCTCACTTTCGACGTGGCGCGATCGTTGACCACTGACAAGCACGCATCGAGCTTCGATTGGAATCCGCCGTTAAAATCGCTCGACGTTAACGACCATAGTCTGCCTTATTCGAGGCTGATATCGGCTCCTCGCCTAGGTATCACAATTTTAACGACGCTCAGCTGCGGATAATTGGATATCGTCGCTCGCCGGTTTATTAACAATTCCCTGTCGCCGATGTTTGACAGCAGTAATTAATATAGTCGGTTCGAGCAACGCCTGGTCTGATTGATCGATAGATGTGTGAACGCGAAGGAAGATGTGTTTGGGTCGTGTCCACCGGATGGCTGACTCGAACTTGTTCATACCACTTGATCAGGCGGCTGAGATCTTGTTCGAGAAGCGCTGGGCACTTGTAGCGGGTGAATGGCTGTCAATTTTCCCTCGGTCATCTGTTTCACGAGCCACCAACATTATAGGGATATCTGTCCACCATAAGTCCGGCTGGAAGTATGTCACAGGTTCACGATGCGTAAATCGTGATCGAGATTAAAAAACCGAGATTCCCAAAGGAACACGTGGACTGGAAATGCAGGGGTAGGGTAAACTCGGGTAAGTCCGTGATAGTTTTAGAATTTGTCTATATAGCATATTCTGAAAGTGAGTCTAGGATATAATGATAGGTCAAACATCAGAGAAACAAATAATAGGTTAACAGAAATTTACTAGGTATATTTAAATGAAAATATACAAAATTCAGTTGTCATGGCATACTCTGGTTACTCCGTGATAGTTCTATAGTAACTCCGTTATAGTTCTCGCTAGCCCGTGATATGGCCATCAGCTACTTTTTTTATATTATTTTATATTATTTTTAATTATTTTACATTATTTTATATTCTTTTATATTATATCATATTATTTTATATTATTGTTATTTTGTGTATAATCAATCGTTTCATGATGTCTGAGACGTAAGGAAACATAGTATCTGGTATTTGCCATCAGAATTTCTCTAACAACACAATCAGAAACGCAGGCTTGGGCGTACGAAAAATAAGAATTTCGTCACTTTTTATAAGCAAAAATAACACTGCTGCCTTATTGTATGATAATTTCAAGAGTAAGACTTGTTAAAGTGTCATTTTGCCATCACTTACCTGCAGTTTGAACTTTCCATTCATCTTCTAAAGCACATATAATAGGGGAGAGGTGCTATAAAAGGGACACATTTGTTTAGCGTCTATTTCTGACAATGTCATTATAGGTATTTAAAAAACAAGTACATAAATAGAAAGCGTGGTTATTTCCCTTCAATAAAAGTATATTACAAATTCATAAATTATAATAGAAAATAGCAAAATCTTCGATGTTCAAATAAATGGGAAATGTCCCTTTTACGACTAGGTGGTTTTAAATGGGACATTATAAGTCATGAAAGGGTTACGTTAATAAAAATAAACTTATTAAGTATTACATTTATAATTGTAAATCCTAATGATACAAAACATCTTCATAGAGTGTGACATTAATCATAGCTTTAGCAGCTGTTTTAGTTATAAAGTAATATTTTTTATAAAATTTGTCTTACAAACTAAGTTCAAAATAGGAATACCCACGAGTGGTAAATATAAGTACATATACAAAAAATCTATAAAACACTTAAATAATAAAATAGTTTTGACTTAAATTCTACTTGAGCAAAAATGAGATCAATTGTACTAAAATAGGTAGGTACGTTTTCATATTGCAGATTAAAGATTTTATTACTAATTTTTGACGATAAAGTTTGTCGCTTTGAATATTCACTTTATGAATTCTTAAATTTGAAACAATACGCCATCAACTAATAATTGATAATTTAACACAATGCCACCAATGTGTCAAATGATACACTAATAACTTTACAGGAAAGTAAAATATAGTGTCCAGCACATGTGTATGAGAAGGACAGCCATGAAACGGTTGTCCCATTTAAGAATTGTTATGCTGTCCCTTTTAAGACTATAAGTGAGTTTAGTATAAAACAACCTCAAAACAAACAAAACAATCAATTAATCTTACCTGTTAAGTATTTTCGTTTAAGTTGAATACAGGCTGTTTTAATGATATAACACTTTAACACTTTGTATATATCTTGATCTCAGAAAACGACACAGAAAATCAACGATAATTTTACTTTTACTGTCGAAAAACATCAACAGCGGATTATTATTCTGTTGCAAGTGAGACCGCAATGATATTTATGTCAAATGACTGGGCACTAGTGTTGCCATAAACAGGAAAATAACTTGCATGTGTAATGCGTTTAGAATTTTGGCAATTCTATTTGTCCCATTTAAGACCTGTCCCTTTTATAGCACCTCTCCCTTACATAATCAAGCGATCGACCACAAACAGCACGAAAAATTTCACGAATAATGCGCTGCTGGAACAAAATGCTCTCTCACTCTATCACACTAACTTCAATCGACTAATTATTTTACCACAACATAAACTAGAAAGTCAACGCTGTCTGTTAGTTTCGGTTCCATCTAAATTGAGTCAGACAATTTCTGGTTACAGATAAATGAAAAATTATCACGGAGTAACCTGTACCACGAATTTACCCGAGTTTACCCTACTAGCTTCCCCAGCAGGCGTTCAAGAATAGCGTCGTTGCAAGCGTCGCTATCACGAGCTTCGGCAAATCGGATGTCCCAGCAGATCGATTATGTAAAAATCACGTGAGCTAGGCTAATAGGCGCGCGTTACGCGTTTGTGCATCGACGATACGGCTGGTAGAAACGAGAAGGCGGCTGGAGCGGTATATAGAAGCGAGGAGTGTATGGGTAGCGCAAACAAACCGACCGCTGATTACAGAGACTGCTTCTGACAGCCCATCAAATATTCCGCATTTACGTGTACGTCGACGTCACTGAGTATTCCGTGGCTGTGTTCATCGTCTCCCTCTCGCAGGCCCTACCTCTCTCCTTCGCTCTCTCCGCCGTCTCTCTCGTGCGGGGTCTCCTCTCCGGCTCCTCTGCCTCTTCCGTGGCTTCGCTGAGTTGACGGAGGCGAGCAAAGAGAGCGAACCGCTCGCGTTGAAGGCAGAGGAAGACGAGACCAGAGGATAACCGGGCGGACGAGGGAGAGGGGCAGGTAGACAGAAAGGGATAGGGATGAGAGGACAGAGTAGAGCGTGGGGGAGGAGAGAGTCTGAGGGTTTGCCAGCGTGGCAGAGCTTCCATCTCTAGGCTCCCTCACACTCGCCCTGTTCCCTATCCCATCTCCTTCCCTCGCCAATTTCCCTCCGTAAATTCGATTATCTATAGGTATACTCCTCGTCGTCGGCCGCGTCCCTTCGCCCTCCAACGTCCCCTGCGCGTCCTGTGACTCTTCGGCATCGTCGGCGTGGTACTCCTGCACCTCCTGCTTCGTCCTGGCGCACCGGAGCCGCCTGAACCGGCGGGCAGGGCCTCCGACGCTGCTCCCCGAGACTCCACACGACGGAGGTCAATCACCGCGAGAAGGACTGAGAGCCCGGGATCTCTGGCGCGGAGGACGAAGATGATTTTTGGACCGTGTCGGGGGATCAGCGTCCCTGGGGAGGTCGCCTTAGCTCCGAGATTGCCGGCCGGAAAATATTCGACGCTCGAGAGCCCGTGGAGAGAGACCGCGCGGCCTAGATTGCCACGACCACTGCGAGTTTCGAGTTCTAGAACGCGCTTCCGGGACGCCGGGGCTTGGATCCCCGAGTTTTGCACGGTCACGTTTGCCCCCGATGGAGGAGGCGACAGGAGGCAACGATCGCGGGCGACGATTCACTCTGCTCCTGCAAAGAAGGGAAAAGGAAGTCGCTAGGGTTAATATTTTCCGCGATCACAATGGAAGATGGAGTGGCGTGGGCGTGGTGGATCAAATGGAGAGGTCGCAGGAGCAGGATTGCAAATTCAGACGAAACTTCTCCCGATGAGTCCGCAGCCGCTGTAAAAAGGTATATCGAAGGGTACACTTTAGACAATACAGGGGAAAATAAATCCAGCGGTGAAGCAGGCGGACCACCAATGCCTCTAAAAATCGTTTACAGTTGAACGTCATAAAAAAAAAAAAAAAAAACGAGGATGAATCGCGCGGGGGGAGTTAGAATCGATAGCGAAACCTGGATGAAAATTTTGTTTCACCCCTCTCGGTAAATATTGATGCTACTCGGGCGTTTCGATGCAACGCAAATGTTTTCCTTTCTTTCGCGCGGCCTTGCGCGCGGCCAATCGTCCGGGCGAATACTCTCCGGGGCAGCGACGAGTTCGCTGAAAACGTTTTCGAGGGTGGGTATATCGTTTCCAAAGGGGCGCCGAAAACGATCCTGTTAATTCACGAGCGTGGTCCGGCAACCGCGAGACCGAATTGGCTCAGTTTCTGCGCCGGTGGTTCGGCCTCGGCGAGGTCAAAGGTCGCGCGTGCCCGCGAGAGATCGATTCGATTATCCGCTGGCTCTGCCGAGACGGTTTAAATCCGTCCGCCGAGCCGTACCCTCTGTCACGGAACGCTCGCGGATTTTCGCGTCATCTCGCCCGTCATCGATCCGAGAACCGTATCGAACGGCGGCAACGCGCGAACAATCTCCGACGTCCGCGAGCTCGCCTCGGTCTGCGCTCCTTATTTAAAGATCCAGCGGCGGTATTAACGATTTTCGACCCCGCGCTCGCCGCGCCGTTTGCGCGGCACGGGCGCGGTTTATCCGGCTGCTTGTTGAAGCGGCAGTGTTTTGAAAGCGTGCCAGTACATTCGAGTGCATGCAGCGCGGCGTGTGCACGCGGAGCGGAACAAAAAGAGCATTGCCGGGGAAAACCGAGGGGGGGAACGTATGGGTAGCGTAGCACAATTCACGGCCGGCTCTGTGTATTCAGTCTTCCCAATGAAACAGTTGTTATTTTGTGGTTGGCGAGTGCACTAGAGAGATACACGCCGTCGGAATGGAAAGGCACGGTCTCGGATAGCTGGTTCAAGCAATATCGCTCTCTGTCCGACGCCAGTGGTGCGCCCGTATTTTTGCCCCGCCGACAGTGGTGAATCTTGAGCGCCGATCGGACGTAATATAGCGTCACAGTATCGCGGGCCGCGCAGTGATGCAGCGCTACGATTCATCGGACACAGCCAGCCGCAGTGGAGCAACAGCGCGCACCAGTTGACAGTAGTACATACGTTCCCCGCGCTATGTCAGACGTAAGAGCTTCTGACGTATCCATTATCTCTGCTTCTTTTGAGTCTGTTGATTTCCATTCAGATAGGATTCATCTATGAGATCGTTGTGGGTATTGAGAGGAGAAGCATAAGGGACCCATAAATATGACTCATGTACGAAAGAAGCTAATTCCCTTTAATTCATGAAAAAAATTGAAAAAGTTCATTCCCTTTAATTCACGAAAAAAATTTCCTTAAAACCGAAACTGAAAATCTGAGCACTGAATTGATTTGTAACCAATAAAGGAATGTCAAGTATAAAAAGTGACAGAGGAATCAGTGTTCGAGCGGAGAACGAGAATACAATTGAAATTAGCAAAGTTGATTTCACAGTCTTTGCATGTGAACTTTTTAAATTTTTTTCGTGAATTAAAGGAATGAACTTTTTTAATTTTTTCGTGAATTAAAGGGAATAAGCTTCTTTCATACATGAGTCATGTTTATGGGGGGGGGGGGGGGTTCATACATTTTTCCATATTTATAATAAAATTCGATTTTGTACATACATATTTCTTAAAACTCTAAAATAAAATTATACATGAAAATGTGCTTCTTGCATTTGTTCGTGCAGCAGGGTTATTTTCTCTTTCTCTTCTGCTTTGATTATCTGCAAATATATAAAAACCACATTTTAGTTACAACTTAACGTAGAACTTCTAGAAAATGAGTGGCTTTGTGCTAAGTGTAGAGACTACATAATGTGTCCAAAGGAGATGACAGTGTATGGCAGAAGGTCTTCTTGAAGGAAATTTAAATGCTAATTGTAATTTAGCAAAAATGAACGAAGAGATCCAATATACTTTTAACACACAATCGCTATAATAAAATTAATAACATTAATCAAATTAATTTAGTATGTTTATTGGTGTATTAAAATAAATATATTGTTAATGGGAAACTATTAAAATTAATGACTAGCGGGGGAACTACTGTGGATTTTAAAGTATTACGAATGTCTTTCACAAAAGATTGAAAAGTATCAAGGGAGATGTGTTTTCAGCGTACTTTCTTCACTAATGTGACTTGCTCTACATTACAAGCAATCCGCCATAATTTTCTTAATTCTTAATGCTATGTCTTTTGACAAATGTTGTCGATTTACCTTATTTGACAAATTTCCAGAAACTTGCGCGTAAGAAGATGCTTCTCTGTCGAACCTTCTCCGGACAAGTTCCAAGTCTGTGTGTCTCCTTCGTTTCTATCAGCTTTACATAAAAAGCCTATTAAAAAATTTGGGTTCTATAAGCTCTACATAAAAAGTCTATTAAAAAATTTTTGCGACTTACGCGACTTTGCGACTTACTGAATTGAGACAATAATTCAGTGTCCTATATGGTGGAAAAACTCGTGACATTTCAAAAATTTTGATAATTGACACTTGGCAGGTTATGATTGATTGACAGCTAGGTGACATTTACTAGCGACCCGAACGCAACGGCTTTTTGCCTTTTTCGTCAACTGCGCAACCGCATTTTCAGCAAAACCACTCCTGATTGGATAAATTCTGCTTTCGAATGGCGAAATCTACCGACGTCAAGTGTAGAAGTAAAACGTGACGTCACGAAAAGTCTGACTGAAAAAAGTATCATTTTGATAAATATTACTTGAGAATAATTATTTTATCTTTTAGAAAAACAGCTTGATACATTAAGTAAAACGACAAATGGGTTAAAAAAATAATAATTATTCGCTTGATCATGTTAAAACACCGGAACTATGTCTAAGATAAGATAATAAGGCCAAAATAGCTGCGGGGTCGTATCCATTTCGCTAGCATTCGTGTATAGAGACGTGGTCGCTCAGTGTGCCTACGGTTAGAGGGGGAAGGGGAATTAGCGTCCAGACCCGACCGCGTCTGTTGATAGAATATGATCGCAATTGTTTGCCTAGAGTCAAACAATATTATTTCTCATCTACCTTCTGGCGGGAATATCAACGAATTCATCGCGCATAGGAAGATTTTTCTGCCACGTTCACGCAAGCTTCTTCAACGCGACATAAACTAGCGTCCAAGGAGACATTTTCAGATATTTACGTTAGCCCGCTGGTCGACCATCGACGGGATCTAAAATAGAATTTCCGATTGTCCCGTTGCACCGTGACGCCGCGTCTTTACGGTCCACGGGGAAGCTCGCTGCTCATCGTTCTGAGTGTCCTTTTTTTTATTTCCCGCGATTTCGATGCGGGGACCCAGTGGAAACGAGGTGGAAACAGAAAAATCCATGGATTACGTCGACCCTTCTTCATCCTCTCTTTTCCCTGCTTTCTGTCCGTAGGTGGTATTACAACAGAAACCAGAGGGAGGAGCCGATCGAGGACACGTCGGGGCATTACGTGGTGCGAGACGGTTCGTTGATCGTACAAGGCGCCCAGGAGAACGACGCAGGCTCGTACATGTGCACCGCCAATAATTCCGAGGGCAGCGAATCCATGGAAGTGAGGTTAACGGTGTCTGCGCCATTGAGCGTGCACGTTCAGCCGTCGATTCAGACCGTCGATCTTGGGAAATCCGCTCATTTGGTAATTAACGATTTTCATGCTTGCCGGCAATTGATAGGCTTCGGCCACAATGGTCCAACATAAACTTCAACGGGATTAACCGTAACGGGAAACCTCGATTTCGACTATGAACGCTCCACTGTAGATTTCTTTCCTTTATAGTAGTCAACAACTTCCGGTCATTCGATGATTAACAATTTTCCTGCATTTTTGATCACTCAAATTCCCATTGCAATGCTACAGAATGTACTCTCGCACGGTCCGCCCGCTGCTACCAGGAAGCACACGAAACAATTTACGTAACACTGCTCCTCGGAACAATACAGCGCAAGCGGTGGAGGCGAGTAAACACGGAACAAGTAAATCGCGAGTGGCAGAATGAAAATCCATCCCCGCTGAATTCTTTGTTCATTTCCCCAGCCATGTGGCGTGGCCGACTTGCTTGGTAATTCGATTTTTACGAGACCAGCGGAAGCAGAGGCGGGAAAGAAAGGTTTCAGGGCTGAGCGAGCGTTGCCCCCGCTGCTGTTTAGGGGGCAAGGCTGGAATCTTGCTTTCCGAAGGAGCGACGGAGGATATTTCGAGGGCATTGCACATTCCGTCGGGCGGTGGGGGCCGGGCGCGAGCATACGGGAGAAGCTGGCCGGTTCTCTCATCAGTCCCTTTTCTCTAAAACTGCTTTTCAGACGTGCAGCGCAAGTGGATTTCCGCAGGCGGCGCTCTACTGGCTGAAGGACGGGCAGCCATTGAGAACGGGCGCTCGCATAAGGGCGGTTTCCAGGGAGCGTATTTCCGTGATGTCCGTTGCACGGGAGGATCGCGGCATGTACCAGTGCTTTGTGAGGAACGAGTATGAAATGGCTCAAGGAATTGCGGAATTGCGGCTGGGCGGTGAGTCTTTCTTTGTTTGCTTACCATTTACGGTCGGGCGGAAGGTATCGGGCGGAGGAAATGAAAAGTGGAAAAATAGTGCACGAAGGGGGACACCGTTTCCCATCTAACCCCGTGAAACGGTGTATCGTTTTTATTAAAGCGTCGTTGAACGTCGTTAGAGGATATTCAAGGCTGCCCGTTTAATTCAGTTCCCCCAGTTACATAATATTCTTTTTCTCCCCCTGGCAGGAGCTCCGCTCGCCGTTCCAGCTCGTGTAATATCCATTATAACGTTTAAACGATTTTAACGCGCCGGCTGCCGCGTCAGCCCCGTACAGTGGCTCTTGGGTTTATTCGTGTAAATTCGTTGCAACGACTAACGGCTGACGGTGAGAGCCACTGTCTTACTCTCTGCCTTTTACTTGTAATAAAAATCGTTGCAAATTTGCGAGCTCGTTTGATCTGCTTTCTAAACAGATACGTATGTACGTATCTTCCCTTGGCAAAAAGCTAAAGGCCATTCCTACGTATTAAAATGGAACGTCGAGGACACTCAAGATCGCCGGGTCTAACGATACCGCGGTTCCCAGCCGCAGGTTTCAATTACGTCTAGACCCGTCGTCTTCCCGGTTAAACTTGCCCGCTCGTTAAATTCTCGCGACGAATTTGCCTCGTCCCGGATCGAGATTGGATCAGCGATGAGAAAAGGGATTGGAAAACTCCGTGGCCTCGGTGAACGGTTTCCTACTTCCACCTCCCCCTCGTTCAGCTCTCGGTCCTCCCGTCTTCCCGTGGTTCTCGCTCGGCTCTCGAGGCTCCTTGGCCGATGATGGAAACGCGACCGTGCCGCTGTTTGGAAGACAGACCCGTGGATGGAAGCGGGGCCGCCGGGGGCGGGCTTGTTTGTCGAGCGAATGGTTCCACGGTGATAGGTTGCCGGTGGTTAATGCAGTGGAACTCTTCCCCATACGATCCATTCCGGGTTTGCGTGCCACTCCATCGTAACGCGTTTTCCATCACGGCAAGCCCGCGCCCGCTTCTCCTCCGGGGTATGTACGTGCCATTTTTGCGCGAAAATGGCCACATCGGTTTTCCCTTGATCGTGCCACGCCGAGAAAATCACTGTTTGCTGCCCGTTAATCTGATCCTCCGTTCCGCGCCCTCTTCTATGCTTTTAATTTTCAAACCTCGGATGTTGATCGTCTACCCTTTGACGCGACTCAATTTTACAATTAGATTTTTCTGGTCTGGAGCCACAGAGATTTTTAAATAGTAGTATTGGTATTAAATACAGGCTCCATTTTGTTTCGCTTCACTCATCGTTGATATGTGATGGGGACAGTTACCTGATACTTTTCTAAAAGAGACTGAACGAGAGACTGAAAGTCGTGTCGCGCGTTAAGTCTACCGTGATCCATGCACCCATTTCCATTCTCCATACATGTCCCACTGTTTCACGGTAGGCCATTAGTTGAACGCGTAACATCCACCAGTCTCCGTGCATCTTTCTGTGTTTTGTTCACTTTTCCAGCTGGATCTCCACGGATGCTGTATCTGTTGCTAGTCGCGCGTCATATTTCCCGTAACCAGCTCCGGCGCTTTTTCCATTAACCCAGACATCGCGGCACCCCCGATCGATGGTTTCGAGTTATGGTACCAAATATTCCAATTAAAACACTTTTACCGTGCCAGATTGCCGCTCGCGTCCTCCTCGATTACAGGATAAAGTGTCCGCGAAGCGATTCTGCGCCCTGGACGCCGCCTCTCGGCGAGCCTTCGACCGCGCTTCGAAAGTGTAGCGCCGACGTAGCGGAACGCGTACACGCCGGGGCTCCCTCGTAACGTATTTCCCATCACGAAGTCGTTTCGCCCCGGGCCAGGCGCTATTTTTGCGCGAAAATGGCCTCGTTCGCTCTTCATCCTCATCTACCTCTCCTCCTATGTGCGGAACCGACGTTGCGTTACCAACGTGCCATCGGGGAACCACGTCAAAAATGCCCGAATTCCACCGGCAATGTAATAAATTCGATTCCGCGTGGCACGCTTCTGAGCGGAGTGGATGATACGCGCACAGTTGGCTCGAGGAGTGCGCCCCCATCGGCGTAAGATTACCAAAGGAGGACAAGGCGATTTCCATAGCTTCTCATCCTTCTTACGAAACAACCAGGAAATTCGACCAAGCCGCAATTACGAGGGGAATTAATTACTCGGTTCTCTCCCCGTCGTGTTCTCTCGACAAGCTCCCATGGCTTGGAGGATCGCGTAGGGAGAGGGCTAATGCTCTCCCGAAGCGATTCGTACGTTCCCGAAACTTCCTGCGTACTTTCCCGGCCATTAACCCAGGCCGTTCGGCAACTTTGATGGCCGTTGAAACTTTGAATTTTCTTTCGGGATCGTTTAGCAGCGGCCCCCGCCGGCCGGCTCCCTGTATCCCCCAGTGTTGGATAGGATAGCAACGGTCCCTGGAACGCTGTACACGCTTCGTTCCCTTTTTTCTTTTCTCCTCTGCCCCGTCTACTCCACCCCTGGCGCGGATAACAGAGGCGAAACTATTACCTTTCTCGCCCCCCCTACCCAACTCCGGCTGGCCAGGGGGTAATTGAAGACCCGAAGGAAAGAAGGTTCTTCCCTCGGCTGGCCTCGACCGCGATAGAAACAAGAACGGGGGCAAACAACGGTAATGGATTCAACCTTTGAACGCTTCACCCGCAATTGCATCGGGCCGCAATAACTTGCCACGGGGTTGGAAGTTAGCCGCGGTAAGCGATTTTTCATTAGGTTTAAACGGCACGATGATTGCGCGCTATTTCTCCCCCGTGTTTGGCTTGAGGCTGAAGAGATCGCGAGGGCCGGGAACGAGGTTACTTTCCCATCCGAAGCAGTTCTTTTTCCTATAGATTCTCACGCCCTTTTGTTGTCAGTCGAACGGAGCCGTCTATTAACCCTGCCACCAACGTCACTGCACCGTGCGTGATAATTACTTGAACATCTGTTCGTACAAAAGACCACTTCGTTCTCTTTTTCTCTTCGTCCCGTCAATCTTCCGTCGCATACGCGGAAACGAAGTGCGCCCAAGGACGTTGGAAATGGAAAATTCGCGTCCCATCAATTGCCATTTTCGTCAAGCACTACGGAGTAACACAGTGTAGAGCTCCTCTGCACCGCCAGTCAATTAGCGGGTCACGTCGCTCGATTCTCGAGTCGGTGAAGTTTCGCCGTCCCCATTACCCTGTCATTAGGATTCTTCTCAGCTGCATGATTTCTAAGCTGCGGGGCATACAGTGTACATTAGGTGGGGATTGCCCGCAGCACGATGGGATAGTTAGTACCGCCAGCCTGGATTTGCATACGCTAACGAGATTCCTGTGGTTTTGCCGATGCTTTGCATGCCGGCCGGGCACGATCACGCTCCAGACTGTGGCTCCAGCCGCGTCTATTTATTATGCGTCATAGATCCGTCAGGGAAGAAGTCCGCGTCACCGCGCCGAGAGGCTGGGGGACAGAGAGGAACAGAAAGGAGAGAGAGAGAGAGAGCGGAGTGGAAGTCGCAGCGCGTGTTATACACAGTAGTCACCGGAGCCAGTTGCAGTACGCGCTTTCGCGAATTCAACGTGCCGCGATGAACTCTGCCCGAATACACTCCGCTCTATTTACCCCCGACTTCAGAAAATTCATCCGCGAGCTTTGTTCCCCTTGGCGTTTGTTTAACTTCGCGGGATATTGGCGTTGTTCGAGACTGATTCTCGTCCGTTTAACGACGAGCCGCGATCAAAGCTCGAGCAACGCACGGTTTCGCGTCTCGTCCATCTCTCTCCCTCTATTTTTTCTCCCCCCCTCTATTGGCCAGGCTTTATTAACGTCATACGTATCGCTCGGACACGGATACGTCAAAAAATTGATACATATCCCGTTTTGGCGAGCGCAACTGGGTCGCCAGGATTCGGTTTCGAACGGCGCGCAATTAAACGGACGATATATGAAACCCGGTTAATGGCCGGCGAATGTGTCTCGCTCGCCCGTCGATTACGAGGCCCTCGTGAATTACGGCGTGAAGAAAAAACGCGCGCAGGGCAGGAAGGGAAGCTGCGCTTTGCAAAATAAAGAGGGACGAAGAAACAAGGGAAAAGTGAAACAGAAAATGGGGGAAATAAGGGAAAAGAAAAATTTGTGTCCCAGCGACACGCGAAATTAAGTTTCCCGTCGAGACGCCCGCGGCCCGTCTACGTTTCCGTGGGTTTTTAATTTAAATTGCGGCGAGCGGAGCGGTGGGACGAGCGCTTACGAGCGCTGATTATATTTGACGACAGACTCGGCTATTATTTACACGCTTTCCCTCGTTTCCTTTCGTGGCCGCGATAAACAAGTCCGCCCTTCTATGTCGACGTTCTCGTTAACGTAAATTCCATTCACCCGGGTAACGCTTTGGCCGTGGAAATTATCGAAGGCGATCGACGCGATTGAATTCCGGTGCATGGGGGGTGGAGTTCTTACAGTTGCATTGGCTTTCATTGGAGGCGACTGCCAGAGGTATCATCGGCGATGCTTCTTCATCCCCTGAAAAAAAAGGGAGGATAGAAGGAGGAGCTACGAAGCTTCTCCTGCTATCTCTTTAATCTGCGTAATTGTAGAATAAATACCGAAACGGAGGAGGAAGAGACTGACAACAGGGTTGGGCCCTGTTTTTTTAAAATATTTCCAGTAAACAGATTGGAGAGCGCGTGCCTCTTTCAAAGATTATTCCGCGCGCTCGAGTATCCCCGGTACGTAAAGTTCTTCTCGGCTGCGACAGCGAAATAACGAGCCAGCCTAATTGGACAGACGTAATTGTTAATTTACTAATAACTTCCGCGGCCCGTCTTTTAATTACGCGCACAGTGCTTCGGCGGGATTTAAGATTTTCATTACGGAACTTGTCTCGCAGCAGCCGCCTCCTCTCTGGCCGGTGAACTTTACGAATTCTTTTTCGTATCGCCGGCCGATCGAACGAAACTCTACTCGCGACGGAGGCGTGCGCGGGCATGGAAGCGTGCAAGAGTCACGGTATGCATGCGAAAAGTTGCGGAGCGTTGTTTCGTAGGCGGCGTGCCCGCGCTTATGAAGTTCATGAATTCATTACCGGCAGGGCTCGTTACGGGAAGCGGCCCGTTCATTTAGAGCCCTTCTGGAACTGGGACGCATGCCCTGGAACGCGCCGTGCGGATATTTTCAATGTTTCTTCGTTAGGCCGCTGCTCATTTAATCCCCCGTGTCCATTAATCCCCGGGCAAATTATTTAAAACAAAGTCCTCGAGGTTATCAACGCTCACTTAACGAGGACGAACACCGATTGGCTCGCGGTAGCTAAGCTGTCTTCGAAATAGAACTTATAGGTGTCTTTGATGGGACTTTACGTATCATTCAATGTTGAATATAGATACATAAAAGCAAATTGAGCGATGGAACAACGACGGAGCATTTACTTAAATGCTCGTTAATTATGCAAGGGGAATCGTGAGTCGCTTAAAGTAGAACAAGACGATGATCGGTCAGACCGTGTGGGAGAAACATAGAGTGGGGAGTACAGAGTGGGGACAGCGGAATGGAAAGGGGGGTCGCCTCGTCAGTGTTTGGGTGCGTTCAGGTACATGTTACTCGACCGTGACCCGTCTGTTAACAGAGATCGCGCCGCAGCTGGTCTACAGATTCATCGAGCAGACGATGCAGACCGGCCCCTCGGTCTCCCTAAAGTGCAGCGCCGCGGGTAATCCCACGCCGCAAATTTCCTGGCTGCTCGATGGATTTCCGCTTCCGCAGAACGACAGGCTGCTGATTGGCCAGTACGTGACCGTGTACGGGGACGTAATATCGCACGTTAACATCTCGTCGGTCAAGTCCGAGGACGGGGGCGAGTACGAGTGCATCGCCGGCAGCCGTGCAGGAGAGACCAGACACTCGGCCAGGCTCAATATTTACGGTGAGTACCGCGGGGGTGGAGAAAGATAGGGACTGTTAAGGCGAAGAATTGCTGGCCAGTGTCGATTGAAATTGACTGGAAACCCGGGGGAGTATTACGTTCCCTTGCGCAGGATCGATCGCCGGGAATATCGGCTTGGTGGGAAATCTTTTGCCATTAGCGAGTCTGGCTTCTGGTAATTAAAAAACGCCGCGAAGGGTTTGTTCCTTCGGAGAATTGGGGCGACAGTGATCCTTTCGCGGATGCTACGAAGGGCTACGAAGGGCTCGGAGTTAATTTATCGAGGGGAATGATGTAGGGAGAGATTATTTGGTTTAGCTTAGGTTAATGCGCCTGAGCATCGCGTTGCACATATTTTAACTCAGTGTAGCAACACAGGGTTTAGTGTAAAGTGAGCTTTTGCGAAGTGAGCCAGTGGCAGAGATAAAAGCAACGGGATCGTGAATAATCTTCGCCTTTGTGAGCGATAGCGATCCCCGGTCCTGTAGTCTGCGCGAAACACGAAAAAGCACTAGCCACGTTCCCACGCACGCTGGAAATTACTGGAAATATATGTTTTATTGCTTGTCAATCGCAGGCTTGCCATACGTCAGACCCATGTCGACAGTTTCGGCGGTGGCTGGGAAACAGTTCCACATCAAATGCCCGGTTGCCGGCTACCCGATTGAATCGATAATTTGGGAGAAAGGTGAGTAAACGTGTTTTATTTCCATTTTACGCCGTTCCTGCTTGTCTGTGGCTCATTGTCAGTTACATACGTCCAGTAATTAAAGCCGTGCCCGCGTCTGTGGCAGTTCAATTACCGTACAAGCACCAGGCTACATTATATAGCATCGAAGATACGAGAAAGTTTCCATATAGCCTGTACTTGATTTGTGAGAGGAAATATTCATTCTTCTTCGTGAAAAACCTAAATACCTACGTCCTTTGTACTTTCCTCTTCACAACGAAATACTTTCCCGAAGCTTCAAGAGTGCCAGAGATAATTGCACGTACAAAAACAATTTATACTGCGTACACGGGGAAGCTGATTTTCCCCTATAATTTCAATCACCCACGATGACGAGGTGCACCCATGTATATTGGTTCGCGATGTTGTTGCCAGACGGAGTGAAGCTACCCACCAACATGAGGCAGAGGGTGGCGAACGGCAGTCTGTTCATCGATACCGTGCAACGAGCTGCCGACGAGGGCACGTACACCTGCACCGCCAAGAACAAGCATAATTTCACTTCTCACCGGTCGGTGGAGGTACGCGTCCTAGGTGAGTGAGCAAACAGCAAATATTTCGCGATACTGGTCTTTTACAGGAATTACAGGTCGGGCCAAGTCGATTCGTCGAGTCGTCTGGACTCTGTCGCTCACGTATGATTGGATTAGTGGAGAATTTATTGTACGGTCTGTGTCTGGCAAGTTTTGGAATCGATAGCAGATCGCGATAGTCAGAAAGTGACAAGTTAGAGCAATATTCCATATCCCATGATAGTGATTTCGTGTTTAAAGTTGTCATTGGTCTATGATCTTTGTATAATAAAATGGTAGGGAGAGAAACGAATTAGTAGGGGAGAGTTATACAGTACTAACCAGCTTACAGTACCGACCAAAGCTAGTTCTCGCTTCTTTGACCAGATATTAGCACTTTATTTGAATTAATCAATGAAAATCACTCTCGATGTTCTGAGACATTAAACATATACGTTGATATTCAGTGGGTTAAAAGTTATTTTTTAAAGCTGATCTTTTGTTTCTCGTGTAAGTAAATGATTTTGTCTATTATGTATACTATCTCTAGTCTATTAAGTTTAATAAAACGTCCTAGTTTTGCAATATTCTTTTGTACATAATATACCATGACCTAAAGTACAGTACCGACTAACAGACTCTGTCAACCAGTAGAGACCAAATTTTTCTTATCAGTAGGTTCAATCTATTAGCAACTCAGATTAATTTATAAGATGTTGATTTAGCCTTCTTTCTACCTTTTCCCGCAGAAAAATAAAGTAAATAGGGATAGGTATGATAACGTAACAAACAGGAAGCTAGGATTTAATGAAGAAGTTATCCAGTACGTTATTTGCAAGCAGATATGGGCATTAACTAAATAAAAAATTATGTAAATAATGATCAAATAAGAAGTTACTTTAACTTTAGATTATTCGAAGAGTAAAGTTAATTTTTTTATTCGATGAGAATTTATTCGACGAACAAAGTTAATTTTTTTATTCGTTATTCGAAATTTTATTTAAATACGAATTTTGTCCATCTCTGTTTGCAAGGAATCATTTGACAAAGATTGGGTGCAGTGTGCCGACTGTGACGGCCGGGCACACTTCGAATGCACAGATCAGGAGAATATTAATTATTTTATTTGCGAGTTTGTACAAATAAAATTTGAAAAAATCTTGTATTGTACTAATTAAATGTGTTTTTATTAACATTATTAATCATTTAGAACTAAAAATCTACTAATTTAATAGTTGGTCGGTACTGGACGACAATTTTTTGTGTCCTAGAAATTACAACTTTTTTACTTTTGCGAATTATCAATTCTTATTATTAAAGTTCACAAAAATAATTTCCCTCCTTTTACTAAGTTTCATCTATACTACAAACACGTTTTTGAATTTCTGATTATTATCGACTCTATCCCAAGATATAACAAAAAAACTTAGAGCGGTTCACTCCACAAACTTGCCAGACACAGATCTCTAACGGACACTTTTCCATCCCGATAGAATCCTCTCGAAACAGCGCCGAGAATGATGATTGGCGCCGGCGAATGATCATTCACGGCGTTGGCGAACGCGAGGTTATATAATTCCTTCGTTGAGTACGTTGTCCCACCATCCCCTCCCTCGAGATTTTCCATTCCCCAGGCAATCGCATATTAATTACAGGTTCGTGTATGCGCAATGTCGTGGCGTGTTTGAAGCGTGCCGCCAAATTTACCTTGATACGAAATGTTTCTGTATTAGGTTTACGGGGCGCATTCCGTGCTCTCTATTGTTTATCGCTGGGTGGGATTAGTCGTAGCGAGGCAGCATTGCTTCGTGTTTCTCGATTTATCGTTCGGTGTGCAAATTTTGGAGACAGCCGTGCCGCGAACGACGAGCCATATTTTACACATCGTCACTCTAGCGTTCCCTTCAGCAAGCATCCGCTGGAAATAACTTAGATAATTCGTCAATGCGTTTCTTCGTCTCCCACACACATTTTTTCACCTTATTTTTTTATTCCAAAATAAATTCGATATCAGGCGAGCAATCCACGAGCGATCCCCGTAGTTTAATCGACGCTGCCTCGCGAGGAAATCCAGGGAACCCTGTCTATGACTTTAAACCAGGAAAAGTGCGGCGGAACTTGTAAAAAATTCGAGAACTTGCAGTAAGTTGCCTCAGAGGATCCTCTACCGCGCGTTCCAGTGGAATAGGTATGCCATTCTCGCGACGCCCCACGAACGCAGTGGAAAGTCCTACGACTATCCATTTCGAATGCCGCGAGAAGTCCCTTAGAACAGATCTTCCGTGTCTAATTCGATCGTTTCCCGTAGCACGAGCCTCGTCGAGTCCGTTCCACGAGTGGAACAAGGGGATGAAACGTTAACCCGACAAAGGGGAATCGAATCGCACCAGACAATGGGTCGATGATCGAAAGGAATCGGAAATCTCTGCGGCAGCGAGGCTAATTAATCCACCGGCGGGAGACAATTATTCACCCTCGTCGGTTTCTATTTACCCCGTCCGCGACGTGACCGCGTTACGAGCCGTTAATTACCGCGCACGGGGTAGAGCCGCCTTATTCCTACACCACTGGATCCGCTGCGAGGGCAAAGGAGGAGACAATCAAAGGGAACACACGATACACTTACTCGCGTATATCCGGGATGCTTCTCTGCGATGCGACATCATCCGTTCCGAAGTCACACTCGCGGTGATCAGCAAATTTCTTCGATCAGAAAATGCAAGGGGGGAATCCGATGGCTATATGGAGGGGGATTTCACTCTATTGGGAATTGTTTTCCAGGGCGGTGGTTTCGAATCTGTGCAATTTGATTTGTTAACTGTACATAATCGTGTGGATAGAAGGGAAGCAGAGATCGAAGCAAGATTTATCGTCGCGCGTAAACGAATGACACCTGTGTCTCCTATGGGGCCCTGTCAATCCTACTCGTATGACAGGCGTGTGATTTTCAGACTTTAAATATTCGATTATACAAAACACAGATTTTCATGGTGAATACGCTAAATACTTGTTCTCTGGGGGAGTCTTTTCAAACCCGATTTGGCAAGCGACGTATCGAGTGAGTGCACAGTGGACCGCACGCGAACTTGACAAGTATCCAAAGTAATTTCTCTGGAAACGGAAGCCTCGACTTATGTCTGGGTACAGAGCCATCTATTCCCCCGTTGCGCCAGCAGCCACGGGGCACCCTGTATAAATTTCTTTTGTCGAGCAACCCTTATCGCGTACAGATAGATGACGGGTGCAACGTGTGTACGGCAGTACACACATGTGCGGCACGGTGTGTACGTGTGGCGTGTATGTGTCTACCTATCTCTCTACTCTGCCTCTCTACTCTCTCTTTCTCTTCTATCTATGTGCGTCACCGGATATCCGTGCGTTTGACAACACTCGCGAACGAACCCACGCACCAGAGCACAGCACTTCACTGCATCGCTCAAGCATCTGTCCTTGCACGCGCTCGCCTAACTGCTCTGTATATTATATTCCGTGTACGTGTACTTTTGTACATAAAAATTCATGGGCCGGCGATACCACGCACTATCTGGGTAGGTACGGGGCCGCTGTACGTGTGCACAGGGTGCACTGGGTGCACGGGGCGACCAGGAAAGAGCAGTATGCAACGGTTTAATCGGCCCGCCGCGTCAACGTAGAACGTTCTAGCCGCCGTTATATCGGCTCAAAAGAGGCTCCTTCCGCCGCTACCCTCGGGACAGGAATAACGGGTAACGCGTAAAATATCGGCGAGCAGCTTAATATCGACTCCCGTGCAGGTGCCGTTCATATTTATTGAGTCGTTCAATGAATCCTCTCGGCGGATGAAATTTGATTCCCTCCGGCGCCGTGTGCCATTACACTTTGCTTCCGCTAATTGAAAGTGTCTTGCTTTGAAAGTTGAAAATCGTTCGCTCAAGTCACTCGAGGCTAAACGGACTTCTGACGTATCGCTTCCTGTAGTACGCTGCTACTTTTGTCCCGCGCGATGGAGATCGATCGGCCTTTCGAACACCGCGGTAGCGTTTCAGAAAAGTTCTCCGCGCGCTACGCCCTCTAACGCTTTGACTGTCAAGGTACTTTGCGTGAAAACGATACCAGGTCTTTTTCACCACTTTCACGCTGCAGAACCTAAAGAGGGATTCTTGTATATACCACCCGCCTAGTTGTGCTAGTTAGGATGCCGCGTTATATTTAGAATGAACCGCGCCAACCGCACAGAAATTTAATACCGCCGAAGCCTTACAAAGGTACGCCCCGTGCATCCAAGAACGCGTGCACGCACTTGTACATAAACACGCTGTTGTCGAAGCATCGATATTCTATTACGTGACTCAGTCGCCGTTTCTTTCTTGCGCGCGGGCCGCCGGCCTCGGTTCTTCGTATCGGCGTTACAGCTACCCGGAATCATCGCGATTTTATCGGCAATTTTCGTAATTGAAGGGTGGAAAGCAACCGCCGGTATTTGTACGGCCGCGGGCCGAATTATGCAGGGCTCGAAAGCAATCAATCGGAGTGCTGTTCGATTGATTGTTTTCCCTTTCGCGGGAAAACGCCCGTAGCCGTGCAAGTCTCGCGTGCGTCCGCCGTTTTATCGACGCGGCGGACTTTGGAGTACGCTCGCGGATCGGCTTGTCCGTGCTGGGGAATTAATTGCGAAAGCTTGTCGGCCCGGAGCCGATCGCGCTGGAGGGGCGTCCTTAACCGAAAAATCGGGGATCGGCCGGGAGTTCATTAACGCGAGCGGCTCGGAGGGGCCATTTTTCAGGAATTTTCCGCGCACCCACTGCGTTCCCCACACGGAGCAAAGTGGAAAGCTATCCACTCCATTCGCGGTTAAATATCAATCGTTCGCTCCCCAAAAAACGCTTTATCGCTGAGTGGTTGAATGGAAATAAGCGCATTACGCGGCGACTATCGAGATGAGAAATTGGCGCGAGGCAAGCAGAAAGGCGTACAAAGCGCGGAGAGTACAATTTCAAAGATTGCCGATAAAGCAACTTCGTCGGTAGGAAACGAACACGGTGCAAGCAGCGATGTCCGCGGCCCGCGCGCTCTTTCTCTCAAGCTGTCCGTTTATATATAGACAACCGCAATAAAACGATATCCTTTACCTACACGCCTCGCATTAGGACACTCCGTACGACCGCTAAGCGTTTTAATAATACCACCCCCTCGCGCCTACGCTTGGCGGCAAGAAAATATTCTCCGAAGCTTTCTCAAAGCGTCTATGTTACAGATTTAATTTAGTCACCCGCTGGGCGGCGTATGGAAATTTAATTAACGTTGCTGTAATTACAAGCAGCACAATATGTGCAGCCTTTGACCTGGCCAGGCTCTCATTAAGCAAGCCCCGGTTCTCGTTTGATGCATCGGGGCTACCTAAAGTTTCCTAAATGCTCTCAATATACCCTCTTTCGCGAATCCTGATAGCGCGTGTCGCGTGGAGTGTCCTACGAACTCGCCTCTCTCTTGACCACCGCTTGTCGGATGCACGGATCTCTGCCGTGTCTCGTGGTGCTTCGAAAGTCCGCTGGTACTTGAAACTTTGGCCGGCTTAAACGTTAATGCCGGGAAGTTTCCCCCATGGAAATCTGACCGGCGATGAAATACTTACCGCGGCGTAATCAACGTCTCGCGAAATGCTTATCGATCGTGGGCATCCGGCAGGGTTCGGTCGGACGATTACGACCGTCCGTTCGACGTGCGCGCTCTACCTGTTCTATCCACCCACCCTGGTTATATTCTCCACTGACCACCAGAGACTCCGTCCACCCAGTTGCCCCGTTTCTTGAAAACGAAAAGACGCGTTTCTCTAGCGTTCTGAACCGCTTTGACTGGAATGCCACCTTTTGTCTTTGTATTGTTCTTTCAGTGCCACCTAAAATCACGCCTTTCAGTTTTGCTCGCGATTTAAACGTAGGGGACCGTACTAGCGTACAGTGCGTGGTCGTGACTGGCGATCTGCCACTGACGTTCACGTGGCTGAAAGATAACGTGCCGATAGAGACGATCAGGACGTCGCAGGATGCTCCGTCGTCGAGCCATGGCCGCGTCCAGGGCCAGGCGGGTCCTGGGGACGCGATTAAGGGGCCCAAGCGGGGCCCCAAGGCCGACGGCCAGGCCGAACTGGGCCGTTCCCCGAGAAAGGCCATTACCGTCCGGCAATATGACGCTTTTACCAGCGCCCTGAGCATTAGCACGATCGCACCCGCGCACAATGGCACGTACACCTGTCGCGTGGCCAATGGCGCTGCCACCGTCGCTCATTCTGCACTCCTTCACGTCAACGGTAAACGCACACCGTTGGTGTACTTCTTCGTTCACGCTGCACGGCGACAGAGCTGTCCTAACCCCGTCTTCTTCGCGACCCTTTTTCCCCTTCACGCGGCTCTTACCCTTCGATCTTCTCCTCTTCCATGCATCGATCTCGGCGTATCTGCATGCCTCGATACGTCGCCGAAACGTGACGTTTATTGCACGCAACCTGACGTTCACCTCGTCACTCTATTGACACGACGCGTTCCGCAGTGTCTCGTCGTATTGACTGTCTGCGCCGTCTTACAGTGCTTGGAATGGTTCTTCTCGGATGGCGCGAATAGCAGACGCACAGCCGTGCCTTCGAACTCAGTAGAACAATTTGAGGAATGAAGTACCCGCGTGTAGAGTTTGAAGTCAATACGTCGTAGGTGCTGGCTGGCGCGCGGAACGTCTCGAATATCCGCGCCGCCGGTTCACCCCTCGCGGCTCGTGATTCACGGGAACGTAATAAAGACCGACTGGCGATTTTCCAGCTCGAAGGGAGTGTATGCTCGCCGTGGAAAGTAGCTGATTGATCGGCTGGTAAGGAAACACACAGCGGTGCGACGGCGGCCAGCGATCGATCAATCAGCCAGCCACGGCCGGTTGCATCGTCGCGTGATCAATTTCCCGTTCTCCGCCGCGGAGAAGGGACAGTTTTGTTTCTACGCGGCCGACTCAAAGGGCATTCGCCTGCCTGGAGAATGCATGCGACGGGCGCGGGGCCGTCTCCGTTCTGCGATCATTCCACCGTGACATCTCTGTCGTCGTTCGCGAGTCGAGTTTCTTAAGCACAAGAGTACACTGAATGATCGTCGAGGATGATCTCGGACCGGACAGATCGCCACGAGCAAGTCCGAAGTCATTCGACGCGACCTGTTTCTGCTACATGCTAGTCCAATGTGCACGCCCACCAGCACGTTCGACCGGGGACACCCGAGTCCTCGAGGAATTTACGTTTAATTTGTGAACAGGTTTCGTTTTGCGCGGCCTTTCTTTGCCACGGCTGGAATATTCGCGATGGCAAGGACGATGCCTATCGCGGCGGAACGTGCCACGGGGCTCTTGGTCGCGGATTATTAGATTTCAATTTAGATTGTCGTCGGCTAGAATCGCGGAAACGATCCCTTGGCCCGAGAGAACGGTGTCCCGGGTCTCGACGTGCTGCGAATTTTCAATTTCTTACTTCCGATTTTGATATCCTCCATTCTCTCTCTCTCTCTCTCTCTCACTTCTCTCTCGCTTTCACTCACACTCACTCTCTCTCTCTCTCTCTCTGTCTTTGTACACTCTCTGTGATCCTGCACGCTGTTCTATATGCACGCCTAATTGCACGCTTCGATCAGATTTACCTATACGGGTACTCTTGATACGTATATGTATCTATATCTCTCTATATATATGTATATGTAAGATATCATCTTGCCAGTGTTTCACGTACCTACTATCGTTTGTACGAACGTCTTTCTTTTAGTGTGTATCGAACTAAGTCGGCCAAGTATGTTCGTAGATCGTATTTATCTGTGACATCGAAGCGCTTGTTGGAAATTTCGCTCGCCGAAACAAAAAATTCCACTCTCTCTCTCTCTCTCTCTCTCTCTCTCTCTCTGCCTCTCTCTCTCTTTCTCTCTGTCTGTCCCGTTTTGTTGAAGTATACAGAACTGCGCGGTTGAAATTCTCTCTTCGTGGATGTTTCGAGCAGACCGTCGCAAAATTAAACCGAGATCCAGCGTGCCGGATTAGGATTTTTCGTTTAATTTTGCAGCGGGTACGCCGCGGGATGTCGCCAGGCTCGATGTCACAGCGTGAGATCGCTTCCACCGTGAACGTTTAACGTTTCGTACTACTGGTTTTTAATCACTTGGCGCAACCACCGTGTATTATGCATCGTTCAGCATTAACGTATCATTCGAGAAGTTACACGTAATGTATATTTTTTATCATTCATTGGATATATCACCCACCGTTTGCTCATATATTCATCTCTTATGGTAACCTTTTGCAACGTCGTACGGAATCGCTGTTTAAGCAGACACGCTCGCACGATCCAGTAGGAGTCGTGCCCCCATCTATTTTGCCCCGTCACGAATGAACCGTACCACCTTTTGTTGCTCTATCGATATTATCTATTTGTGTTGTATCGTACGATCACGTTATTTCACCGACTCTGGAACCGAGTTATTATTCTTATCTCACTATCACCTTTTGTAGAGCAGTTTCTTTTTCACCAGGACAATGCTATGTTTCGCTCGAGATCTGTGTAATATTCATCGTTCTCATTATCATTATCATCGTGACTGAAAGTAATCTCGTTGGGACTGTAGTGAATCCGTACACGGGACGAAACCGATGCGAGCGACCTCGACGCGGCTAGTTTATCGCGCTCAGCGAGACAATTACATTTGAATCCTGCCGGCGGCCGCAGTTCTATCTCCTTGCAACGCAACTAAAGTCAAGATCCCTCGCGTCCCTTCGTCCCAGCTAGTTTTCTCGCTCGTTACGGTTTCTAATCCGCACGTCGTCTCATAGAGCCCCGGGTAAGTAACTCAACGTCAAGCAATTTTAAATACAGAAGCAATAACCAATGTTCCACTTGAAGTCTCACCCCCTCGGAAGCTCGGTTTTACCGAGAAAACGCGTCGAGACCATTCGAGAGCGAACAGCGGGGCACAGGTTGCGAGGTTTCGTTCGTATAGAAACCGAGCAGCGTCTCTGAACGCCCGTATCATCGCGCGGAGCTCGGCTTACCAGCAACTTCCCTGGCCAGCAGCCTCGTAAAGACACATTGGCCGACATTAGCAGTTACTACGGGTCATAAATGTTCATTTTCCGGGCGGCGAGTCGCGTGTATACGCCCGCGACCGAATATTTATGGCCTGGCGGCCATTTTTCACGGGCTCTGGCTTTCGCGAGGGAGAGTTGCACTTGTCCTGTGCCCGTGTCGGGAGGTCACGAAGGCAGAAGCACGGGGACGAAGGTCAAACGGCGCCATGCTATCGAGTTTCCTTCGTCCACAGACCCGAGGGACAGTCTAGCTGCACTTTGCCCGCGCCAAGTAGCTTAGACCCGCGCTTGGTCGGCCAGTGGAACGGCGCGGCGTACGTAAACGCGTTCGCGTCCTCATTCTAACGAGGGGCATACGGGCGCGATCGAACGGCGGTGCTTAAACGGTGAAAGAGATCTCGCATTTCACGCCCCGTGACCTCCCGTTCTCGTTTCACCGATGAGACTTCGAGGAGCGCAGGGGATTCGCTGCCGCTCGCCAGAGAAAAACGCGAAACTCACGTTTCATTGTTACGGCAATGCCAGCTGTATTACGGAAAACGGTGCTTCTTTTTGCAGATCGTTTTGGAGCGTTGTTGCCGCCCAGGGGAACATTAATTACGCCCCCTTCGTTCTCGGAAACGGATTAAACCCGGAGCAGTTTGTATCCCCGCGTCGTATTTTAATGTTAATTTTCAGACGTTCGTTGAAGAAGATTTATTAACTCACCGCCAGCTCGGACGCGGGTCTGTTGATTCCGTTCCGCTGACCCTGGCCCGGGGCACCGCGGAGTCCCTCGATTTCGATGTAATTATCCCGGCGGGCTGTTCCGTTCCGGCGTGTCTCGATTGACGGCGACCACCGAATTCCCCGGTTCGGTTACGTCGCGGGGCAGTCCGGTTCGCTCCTGTCTGCATGTTTTCTAAACTGAATGGCCCCAATCTTCTTGCGCGATCGCTGATCAAAGCACCCACTTCGAAACTAACGAAGGTGACGCGCAGAGAAGTCTCATCGTCGAACGACGCTGTACGTTCCCATTGGAACGCGACTCGCCCCGTCACCCTCACCATCCTTCTGACCCCCTCAGTCTACCTATAACCACCCCTGACAAAAAGAAAAAAACTAGGAAACGAAATCGAGAGTGTCATCTATGGCAGAGATACGCGTATAGGAGTGCGGTTAGTGGCGGCATGCAGGTACATACCAACTATTATCACACGTCACGTTTATAGTTCCACCGCGGATCTCGCCGTTTTATTTCGAGAACGGTGTGACGGAGGGGATGAGGACACAGCTAATGTGTACCACGAGCCAGGGTGACCAGCCGTTCAACATCACGTGGTTGATGGACGAGAAACCGATTCAGGTCAGACCCGGTGACGGTGCATCGTCGTCGTCGTCGTCGGCCACGTCCACCTCGTCGGTCGTCTTCCACACGGGCAACAACATACAGATAAGCGACTATCCGCCGTTTTCCAGCATCCTGACGATAAATAACGTCAGCGCTGGCCACAGCGGGAACTACACGTGCCAGATCAGCAACGTCGCTGGCCTGGCCGAATACTCGACCAGCCTCTCCGTTGCTGGTTGGTGTCACAAACCAGCAAGAACAAAAATCGACATGGTAGCTGTAAGAGCCTGTGTACATAAGACCGTGCGCGACGATACGTACTCGTCCGCTGTCTGCGTGTGTGTGCGTGCGCGCGTGTACAGAGTCGGTATGCGCGGCGTGGCCGCTTGAAATAACGTCTTCGAATTACTTTCCCCAGAAATGAATTCTACGGCCTCGTTTTGCTAAAGCACCCGATGCGACCTTCTCATCTTTTCATTTCTATCACCTCGTCCCCTGTATTGACTGTTTTAAGAGAGTCCATAAAAAGCCATTCCTCGAGAAAGTAATTATTCGAGACAGTACTTTGAGCGATCACGACGCGCGAGCCCTCATGTATATATAATGCATATATACACGGGTGTGTATATAATACATAATACGGCATACAGAAAATCGTGTAGTCGTGGGGAAGGATTGGAGTACGGTGTAGTCTCGATAGAAATCGATTCCGCGACGTGCTTCCGGTGACCCAGCCTCTTTCCAGTACCTGCTTCCCTTCCTTACCTAAGCACGGGCCCAACTTCTTGGATCTTTCGTGATCCTTCAGCGGTGACGTTCCTCGAGTGGATTAAGTTCGACGGAGCGGTGTACTTAGAATCTGTCCCGGTATCCTATAGAAAATCTCTCTGTGACGCTCGCGGGAGACTATCGTCCAGAAGAGCATTTCAAGGAAACTTTTTCGTCGATAGAGAAAACTTTTTCAAGTTCGACTGTGCTCGCTGACGCGAAACTTGGGCGCCTGGCGACTCATCCGCCTCCCTGACGAATTAATTCTGGAGGAATGGTAGCGGAGTAGGTCGCTGAACCTACGGTGCATTCTCGTTTCCATTAATCAGCGTCTTTCTAACGACACGTCGGGCGAGACCGCGATACCCCGAACACTTCCAAGTTCAAACAATCCCCCGCGTTATTGCTGCTCAAATACCCGAGTGCTTCGAAAAGCAGGTCCCAAGCAGATGCCTGTACAAACCAACTTCCGTTGCAGATGTTTAACGATATTCTTGCGCTACTCGGATCGCAATTACAGTTTTCCAACTACTGTTCTTCCCGCGCATGCATGCCGCTTGCCCTCGCTCCTCCGAGTTAAGCGTGGAACGATGAACAGGTTTTTCCAACGAGCACATTCCCGGGCTCGAATGCTCTCATTTCCTCCGAACGGCGACGTCCCCCTCTGTTCCTGGCTCGAACGGCTCTATGAGCATGCCCCTCCACCGGCGGGGGTGGAAGTTTCCCCGACGGTCGGGATCGGGGCTCCCGCGAGGGCATAATACTGCGAGCGCAGGGAAATTAGTTTCGAGTTTCGAGGTGGCGCGGTAATGCGACTTTTCAAGAAGTTCCCGAGCCGTCCGACGATTCCGAAAGTCGCCGGCGACATCCTCGGACCGCCATCGAATCTAAATCACTTGCAATCTCGGCGTGAATGGGGGACGGGCATGCCGAGTCGTTCGAAAGTCTCGACAACAGGAAGCTCGTTGAAAGCGGAGTTCCAGCGGGTCGTTTCAGCCATCCTGGCAATTAAATTATGGACTATTTACGCGTAATGCTCCTGGAGGAGCGGCGTAGCAATAAATAATGATAGCGAGTGGATGGCGTGCGTCGCGGAGAATAGAAGCGGAGACTGTGCCGCGTTGATCTTCGTTACCCGAAGACGACTTCTTACGATAACGATAGAACCCATTACGCTTGATTTCCTCCCCCCCCCCGCGGATGAATCCAGGGGAGCAGCCAGAGGAGGAAAGGAGAAAAAGCCCGTGGGGAGGCGGACCGCGGGGCGCTCTCGGTGCTCCAAGCACCGCGGGCAAATGTCGGGTGTATTAGGATCGTGACACGTCCTCGGGTTTCGCGGTATAATGTTCTACCCGCCATTCATATTCACTAGGATCTGGCTTACCGCGGGTCAGCGGCCCGTAAAAACTGCCCCGTAAATTCGTGTTATACGCGTTTAGAGCTTGCGAATCGACGCGGCCCCGTGAAACGTAGAGCGCGTACGTCGTGATTTCGATATCGTTCTTTTTTCTTTTTTCTTTTTTTTTTCTCTCGATCGACGACTGTCGACCGTTCTCCGTCCACTGAAATAACGCCCGGGGAACGTTTTGTCCCGCTAACGAACTATTTTCACAGTCCCTGCCGTCCAATCTGCCCTCGAAAATACGATCCATGAACGGAACAATGCCGCGTAGGCGGCTCATTATCCGCGAAATAATTTTCCCGAACGGTCGAAACTGCGAATTCTCAACCCCGCCGGAGTATTTTCTGGAAATCAGCGTATTCCATGGTTCTGTCAAATAAAGCGGCACGGAATGGAGACTCGATATTACTCGGCTCCGAAGATCAAACAGCGGAACTAGCAAAATTTCAGTCACATCTAGTATCTTCGTGGAGAGTGAACCCATTCGACTTCGGAAATACGCGGATAGCCTCTCGAAACAGGGGCCAATCGATCGGAAAATGGGGTGCACGATTTCCGCCGATCAGCAGAACGTCCGAAACGATAACGGCAACAATGGCCCTGGCGGTGAGAACGATAACGGGCAAGAAGCTTGCAGAGCATCGCGCGGACGATAAGAAACACCTGACTTCCCATTTGTTTGCCATTATTATAGCGGGGCAGCCGGCTCTGCCTCGTCGTTGCAGTATATCCGGGGTGTCCTGGAATCGGGCAACGTCCCCAGCCACCCGGAACACCGGGGGAAGGGGCAGCTGAAACGGAAACGGAAACGGCAGCGGTGCTCGGATAAACGCGCACGCGACCAACCACGCATTACCCGTTATCGGATACGTGTGCCCTAATGTCTATAAAACGACGCGCACCGCTCGTCATTCGAAAGCCATTTCAAGATGGAAGCGTCGCCAGGAAAGGGGAGTGGAAATATTTCGCCTCCCTGGAGGACCGTGGAGATAAAGTAGTCTATTGAAGGAGGTTCACTTAATCTATTTGCTGATCGTTGCTGAAAGGCTTAGGAAAAGTCCCGCCTGACAGAATAGAATCTTCATTCTTCGAACCATCGTTACCACAGTTCACAATAGTCTATTAGATTAAGAGGTAATGCCACTGTGGAGCCCGGAAAAGCCTTATGATTTTGAGAATATTTTTTACGCCTAGAAATATATTATGGTTTATGACATTTTTGGGGGTTTTGTTACAGTTCATCCGATTTGCCGGAATCCGACCCACCAGTTGGCCATCCGAAAAATAATGGACATTTTAAATGGAGACATTGCACGGCGTACAAATGCTATTTTGTAAATATTATATGCTTTTCTTATAGTTCATAATATAGTGAACTAAAACACAAAACCTTATATTAATCGATTGTTCACTTTTCTTATTATCGTCGTTTAAAAACCGTCTGCTTTCGTGGCCGGTTACTGTGTCCTAACCCCTTAAGGGGGAATTTTTTTTCAGGAATAATTTACAGTTTTCATAGAAAATTTTTATTACCTATCTTCAGTACGCTGTCTTAAGAGACTATATAAAAATAAATAAATAGAAAAACATCTATAAATTTTAATATATTAATTAATCTTCTAGACCACACGCGAGCTGGTCGAAAGTGTAACTATGGAACAGCATGTCTGAAATCAAATTTAATTTTTTTTTATAAACTATATGAGTGTAGTTTCCGTTGTACGTACCGATTTCTTAAACAAATTATTTTTGGAAAAATGGTGCGCTTTAGAAGAAAAGTTTCGAAAATCCGCGAATAAGATGGACAGTTTTCCGAACGTATTTCAAAAAATTTGTTTTCAATCAAAGAATCCGTGCGTACAACGGAAACTACACTCATATAGTTTATAAAAAAAAATTAAATTTGATTTCGGACATGCTGTTCCATAGTTACACATTCGACCAGCTCGCGTGGGTGGGTCTAGAAGATTAATTAATGTATTAAAATTTATGGATGTTTTTCTATTTATTTTTTTGGTATAGTCTCTTAAGACAGTGTACTAAAGATATGTAATAAAAATTTGCTATGAAAAATTAAAAATTATTCCTGAAAAAAAATTGTAAAAATGGCTTATTTTCCCCGCCGCCACAGTGGTGTTCCCCCTTAAATAGTATCGGTCTCCTAACGCGTTTCCTTCAAGCTAGGGAACTTTATCTATCTCAAATGGAACACAGACTCCACCAAAAGGTCTGCGCGCGTTCCACGAGCTCGGTTAATCTCGACCGAGCGTTTAGACGCTTCTTGAAAGTTGGACGTTTAAAAACAGTTGCTCGAACCCATCGTGCTCCTCCAAACTTCCGCCACCTCCATTGCGCCCGTAAATAATTAAGCGTCAAGTTTCCCCGTATAGCTTAGCAAGTCGAGCGATTCCGCTTCAAAGTTCCAGGCCTCGACAATACGCAGCCCGAATACGAATCGGCTTCTCCCTGGAGCCCTTCGCGCGAAAACACTGCAGCCAAACCGTGAAACGGCTCTGGAGGCTCCCAGTCTCCTTTCCCCGCCCTTGGGCCCTTGCCGCGTTCATCAGCGGGCCGCGGTCGCGTTACGCAACAGGTTTACGATCGTTGGCGACGCGCCTTTTATCGGGAATTTTGTGTTTGCCCGTGGTGCGGGGCGCGTCGAAGCCCCTTTTGTCGTCGACGTCTTTCATCGGGAAGAATAGACGGCAAACAGCGGGGAACAGCAATATCGCCACGCTGCGAAAATGTTGTTCCCCGGCACTGGAGATCCGTCCTCCCCGTTGCAATTTCGCGGAGGAACGCGCGAAAAAGCAGCGGGAGCTTGAAACAATCATTCCAGCAGCATTGCTCCAGCCACCCAAGTGATCCTAACTATTCCAGTCATCCGGGGTCTGCGGAAGACTCGATGCCAGGGTAGCCGAATTCAGGTTACCGGGTCTGCGGTGGACCGTTCCTCTCAAATGCCGAGAGATCCGCGCTGCTATTCCACCGGATCGCGTAGGAGCTGGATAGTCGAACGGGGAAGCGCACCTTTCCAAGCAATCCAGCCTTCGACGGGCGTTGAATTTTTCAGAATGTCGCGGGCGAGACGAACTCGTTGAAACTGGTTCGTTACACGGCACCGCTACTCCAATCCTCTTCAGGGCGGCAGCGCTCTCGCGTCGAGGCAATTAACGGCTATGGGAAAGGGACAAGACACGACCCGATAGGCCGTAGCACACAACCGAAAGTCCATGGGTACTCTATCACGTGCGACTCACAACGAGGCGGACAAGTTTCGTTTCTAGGGAGGCAAAGGCCGCACAGCGCGTGATCCACTTTCGTTGATTTTTCCGAATGCATGCTAAGAACTGAATTCGAGGACACGTTTCTTTCGTTCGTGGTAATTAGACCGAAAGCGAGCACTGCCTTTCTCTGCCGGTCGGCGAATTAAGATTATCGCCGTGTCGGGCACGTCGACGAGCGTCGGTAAGGCATAAACGATGGGAAGAATAGGGAGGACGCTAGTGTTCCTTCATTGTTGTTTACCTTTAATTTACGTTTCTCTGTTCATTGTTACTTACTGTACATCATCACGATCATCAACATTCTGCCAATTGAGAAAGTTCGACGTAGATCCCGAGAGTCGAGCGACAGCTGACTTCTTTTCTCTTTCTTTTTCTTTTTAGTTTTCGATTAGAGACTAAGTAGATGATCTGTTCTTGTATTCCTTTCGAATCTTGCGTTAATTTTCGTTGGTTTAGGTTTTTTGTTCGTTGTCGCGCGTTCATATTAGTTAGAGTATCATCCACTCTTCTTTGATTGTTTCTCTGTAGCGGTTTCGTGTACCGAGAGATACTAATTGTGCTCGTGCAATGCAACAAATATGTCTGTGACAGATGTAAAGCATGCGTTCGCGTAGTTAACGTTTCTGGTTCGTGCGTATCTCGTACAGTTTACTTTTAATTTGTAATACAATTTATTTTATCTTCTTCCTTTGGTTCCATTTTCAGTCTATTATACATGCGAGCAACTTGGAATGACGATGGAAGAATGTTGAAAGTAATATTTACATTTTGCTGTGTGCCTCGAGTTTCTGCGTGTTTTCTCTTCGTAATGATTCTACCAGTAACGTTTTTTCAGATAGGTTTGCGTTGTTCGTACGTTGTTATTCGAATTACTACCTTTCAGATCATTACTATATTTAACTATTTCACATCTTTTTTACTTGGAATGATGCCTGCCGTGTTTCCTATATTCTTTGAATAACGATCTCTTGCATGCGACACGTTACTCCCAACCACCGTATACTTTATCCGATACAATTTTTCTGATCAATACTGCCCCCCCTTATTTGACAAGCACGATCGATCAGTTCCCTTTATTTCTCATCATCGGCGTTATATTTTCCATTACGTCTGCCACTTTAACGCTCCTTTTAACGGACACAGGTTTGGTTACTCCGTTTACGACTACGTTACCGCCCGCAAGTGAGCACGTCATTCTTCCCCGTCCGGAAAGCACGATCCTTCCTTTCTCTTTTGTAACAGGTCCTCCACACTGTCGCCATTCTTTCGTTCATTTGATTTGCTGCTCGAAGTTCTCCTGGTAATTAGTTCCATTTTTCATCGAGACTAACGGACAAGTAAGCGTTTCCATCCCTTCGATACGACATCGTCAATTCAAGTAAAGTCCATGCCCACACAGAGACAGACACCGTGTATCGGTTTTTGTTGACACACGCACAGACACACACAGACACGTTGTTGTTTACACACTTAGCGATGCGTAAGTATGCAGTACATCGAACCCGTTGGAGATGCATGCCGTTTCACAACACGAATACGTAATCTATATACAACAGCAACACGCGACAGTAAAAACAGTAGTGGATCGAGAGAGCCCAGCTCCGGTCCGGATCCTCGTCGTTCGATATCCCGCCTCTGACGGCCGCCGTTCAGGGGAACAATGGCTAATTAGTCCGGCAAGAAATGATCTTTCGCGTCAGTCGGCGACCAACGATGAAGGGGACGCATTGATTGATCTTCGTGGCGCGTGTTCGTCATCAACGTCAAACATTTCGTACTTCACCTCTGGGGGAGAACAATCCTATATCTCTCTTAAAGGCGGCTCTGTCATTCGGGATATTTAGGACAGCGCACTCTGACACGCTTCTTTGCGTTGCTCCCGGAACTGTGACGTTACCAACCAGACGGGCCGGAATTCGTGGTGCACCCGGAAACGGGGTCGAACCTCGTGGGAATATCAATAGAAAATGTGTTGTGAAATTTTTTCGTAGGAGGCCCTCTTTCCGAGGAAATCGTTTCGAAAGTTCCGTTGGAACTGGGCGGGACTTGGTGCAAGTGTCTGGCTATTACTCGGATATTTCTACTTGCAGGCTCGCCTTTGTAAGCTTTGACTGTGCTATGGTTCAGGTAATACAATAGAATTCTTCGGATTAGGCACATAATAGTCGATTATTCCAAGCTGAGCTCTCAGCCCTTACAAACACTAGCCTCTAAGTAGTAATACCCAGTAATAGTCAGACATCCCACCTGAATCTTGCAAATCGATTTCCTCCGGAACAAAACCTCGTACAAGAAAACTGTATCCTACATTTCCGATTCATGTTTACCCAAACTATCAACCCCCGTCGCCACATATCACCTCCCACCCCGTACAGCGCCAAATAACCACCCCATACAATCTTCCCAACAAATCCCATTCCCTTCCTCATTCTTTCCTATTGACACGCCTAATGGAGAGTCAAATCTGTCCCAGAAGGATCCACCCGTCGACAGACCTGCCTTTCAGCTCAATTTAACCCCCGGAAACGAAGGTTCGAATTCTCCCCGTGTCTCGCGCAAAAACGCCCAGATGTTTCGTGCAGCGGAACGAGGTATTGTCGGCGTGGAACGAAAAGCGTCCTAGGTAGATCTCGATCACGGTCGAAGCAGTGCGGCGAAACAGGCGGACAAAGGGCGCGCGAGTGCCGTAATTGACGGCGGGATTCGTGTCCCTGGGCACAGAGGAACGGATCGTCGCGACGACGAGGATCTGGCCAGAATCGGGCACCGGATGAAACGCTCGTCCGAGGCGCGAGCCGGCGAGCTGGAAGATCTTAAGCCAATTGGATCGTATTTTTAGTGCCCCCGCGGTGGACGGTGGAACCTATCGACCAGAACGCCGTTGTAGGTCACGGCGTCTCCATCGCCTGTCAGGCTGAAGGATTCCCCATTCCGACCGTGACTTGGAAGCAATCGATCGGTAAGTCACGATTCCTCGTAGCCAGCCTCCCTCTGCGACAGAACTTCCTCTGGCCTCTACCTGAAAAACGCCTCCCATTTCGCTGTCTGGGTCGCGAAACGCGACAGCCATCCGCTGCTCGGCTTCGTGTGGAGAATCGTAATTAGTCTTTGTACGGCTCCTTCTGTTCCTTTGGTGTTTAGGTGCCCTTTCCAAGCTCCCACGGTTCTCCCATGAATTTGTATTCGCTGCAGTGTTTAGATATTTATCTCGTATCAAATATCTGCATTTTCTAAAGACGCTCGCTTATTATTTTTGACTTACGGTTTCCTCTTCCGCGGCAAAGCCGCCTACCTCGAGCAATCCTCTCTGTATAAAAGCATTCACGACGTTCTGTCAGATGACAGGCGAAAGATCTGTCGTCCTTTGAAGCGGGTTTCTATTCCCCAGATCGCAGATTGATGCCGTTTAATAAGCAGGCTTCAAAGCGTAAACATTGAAGCATTGATTCCTCGTCCTTTTTTGAGGACGGCCCGAGTTAATATCAGTTATTCATTATTGGTTTGCGCAAACAATTTCGAGAGGTAGTTTCTTCCCAGGCGACCTTTATTCAGAAACGTGAAGGCCTCTGCACCTTATTCATTCAGAAATTATGTTTGTCCCTTTTAAGAAGAATCAGTAGTTTTCGCAGTCACAACTGAACTTCAAAATTCAAAGTCTCGGAGCGCATGCTTCGGCTACTTTCTCGACACTGGAGCCCGAGACTCTTAATGGCCGAAGCGTGTTTCGAGGAACACTTTATCAGGATTCATCAATTCTTCCCAGCGCCGTCGCCACGGATACAAACGGCGCAGAATCGCGAAGACTTACAAGAGAATGCAATGGTATCGAGAAAGAAATTTAAAATTCTATTCGCTGGATTCGATTCGGTGCTGGGGGGTTGGATCGATCGAATATGTATAAGCGTTAATACTCGACGGGGGATTATCCTCGTAGCACCGCAATTCGAAACATCTGTTTGCCGATTGGAAGTTATTACGAGATATCAGTGACTCCGGGAAAGGACCATGAAATCGTTCACCGCGGATCTTTGTTTCATCCGTCCCCTTCTGCCCGAGGAGTCCAATAACTTTGGATCAGTTCTGTGTCGATCCCGGCGCTCGTAGTTTTCATTAAGTTACACCTACTGGGCGTATTTAACACAGGAATGAAGCAAGGGAGGTATCCGTCAGGAATTTCGCTGATCGGACATTTTCAGCAGTCTGATTCAGCCTGCAATAAGCCCCTCTCTGAATAAAGCGCCTGGTATAATTAGTTTCATCGGTCCGTTGATCGTGAACATTATATTGAGTCGCTCGTGAACGGAATTCTTCCCTCTTTTTCTCCGATCGTGGCTCGTTTACTTGGAACGAGGACAATTATTCCGATGTATTGGTCGATGGTATGTTCCCGGAATTTCGTTATTTGAAAAAGAGACCTCCGCGTGTACCGATGTAGAATAAATAACGAAGAAATTGAGAATTATTGGACCAAGGAGCGTTTGATTGAATGGTGTAGCACCATATTCGCAGTAGAGCCTTTTACATCCCAAGCTTGGTGCTCCAAAACGGCTATCCCTGACGGTACCTATGCCCTGGCTTGCTTTAATAACCGAACCGTAGACGTATGAGCGAAATTGTAACGGGTGGCTTTCGACGAGTAATGGTCGCCCCTTGGAACAATCAGGTGAGACACCAGGCGACTACAGGGAACTGGGCTACAGCGGCACGGAGGGCGCAGGGGTTGCCGGGAACGGGTCCTTGGTGATTCCACGGGTGTCCCGGGATCATGCTGGGTTCTATCTGTGCCAGGCGAGCAACGGTATCGGGCCTGGCCTCAGCAAGCTCATTCGACTAACGGTTCACGGTAAAATATTCACTCAACACGGGGGTTACTGCCGGCTACAACCATGCCGGCCTGCAAGCTCGCGAACTTGGGATTCTGACCACGATTGGCTCGTCAGGAATTCTTCGTTTCCTGACCGAATTTCTGTTCGCCAGCTGGGGCTGTTAGGTCGATGGAAACGCCTGTAGCAAGTGTAGCCTACGATTTCTTACTGCTGGTTCCTTTAAATTTCTAATCTATTAATCGATTTTCAAAGACATCAATAGCTGTATTTGGGAAATTCCAACCCTCGGGACGGGATTAGCGGCCCCGGGGTTCCCGAGCTATCTCATGGATACTTTTCGTGATTTGTGAAGGACCTAGCATGGTTTAAATGATAATGAGAATACACAGGGACTTGCCCCTTAGTCTCTCAGTTGTTATGATAGAGTAGTTGAGCTGGAATTAAGATAGTTCTTCGCGTATACTGCCGGGCGTTTCCCCGACCAGAAACAAAGCGACGGAAATTAATGCCCGAATGGTGTAACAGCGGGCCCCCAGGTATCGGTGAAAACGCGGCAGGAGTCTGTGCGACGAGGAGAGAGCGTGACGCTGCGCTGCGAGGCCGAAGGAGACGCTCCTCTTGATCTGAGCTGGCGTGCGCGTGACAGCAGAGTCGATCCCAACTACGATGTTAGGTTTGTATCGAAATTAATCAAGCCCCTTCCCTTCGGGTCTCCCAAGCTTATGCCGGCGGTACGGACGATCGATGGGACTGACACCTCGATCTCCTATCGAGCACCGAAGGTACATGTTAATTACGGCGGGAGTCGCTCGAGGCAGACTAGTCGGGTTAACACATCGCGCTCTCGAGGATCAGAAGTAGTTTCGATAATCGAGAGGGTACGCTTGCAATAGAATTGTCAAGCCATCCACTTCGGGAGAAGTTTACAGTGATAGTCTAACAACCTGTTAACTGTGCCAGACGAGCGAAGTCTTGAAAGTAAATCTATTACCAAAAACGTGTGACTCGAATGGTCTGTCCCCAGCAACTCGCCACCTCCCACCCACCCATCGATCACCCACCACAAAGTATTATACATACATAGGGTGAAAGCACTAGTAGTCGACCACTTAAAGCTAAACTCGAATAAAAAGTTCTAAAAAAATAAACAGTCAATGTTATAAAATATATAAAGTGTATTGAAGTAATTCAAATGTATTTAATGTATCATTCAACATTTTTTGTTAGTATAAAAGTTCGGGGAAAATAAATAATTAACGTTAAAAATAAAGTGTCCGAATGCTTTAATAATCGACCGCTTAACTATAAAAGTCTACCGGTTCGATAGCTAGTAATCGACTACCTTTTTTTAATATGAAATTCAAAATAGGTTATGTGCGCATTACAAACTAAAATTTATTTTTAAATATAATGTGCAACAACGGTAAATAATTAATAATGACAGGAATAATGCGTAATTAAAATAAGTTCTTTTAAAAACTTTATCAAATTTTAATAAGAAATAGAAATTTTTTTTTAAATGTAAATTAAATTTTTCGTTTTTAAGATAGGAAGCAATAACAAATTTTAAGTTTTTAAAGTATTTGTATTCTATGAATAAATTATATTATATAAACTGAAATATAAACTAATATTAAGATAAATTATAGTTAACGCAGTTAGCTTCAGAAGTCGACCGCTGCGGTCGACTATTGAAAATTGAAAGGGAATGATGGTCCGGTTACCGACCTCCCATAAATAAATAAATTATCACATTTTTTAAAATTTTTAAGCGCATATAAAATTGTTGATGCTTTTTCAGTGAAATAGCATCATTTTCCAGTAAAAAATGTATAGAACTGAATTACATTTGTCGTTTCTATTCAAAGCGCACTTATGCTCCTCGTGCTGGAAAACAGCAATGGCACATGTAGAGTCAAAATTAGTTGACATATCACTTTAAAAGAATTAATTTTTTTTACCTATGAAAAGCGCTTTTTGTCGTATTTTAAAGTTAAAAATTCCCAATATAATATATAATTGTCATTTAATAAATGCTTTATTTCAGTACTTATTTCTTTAAGCTAAACAATAAAAGTGGTCGACTACTAGTGCTTTCACCCTACATGCCTGAACGTCACAGTATCCCCCAAACATTCTCCTGGCAAGCATCAACCTGCGCGGCCCTTCATTACGGAATTACACCGTTCATCCCCGGCTGCGTTGCTAACTTTCGCTCACGCAAAATTACTGGAGTATCGCGCGGGCGGCGTTCATCAATAATTCCTCGCGTAGCTTCGTCAAATATCTATCAAATCCCGCGGATCCGCCGCGTTGTTCGCGCGCCCTGCATCGAAAAAACAGCAGAGAATGCAGGACCTCCATCCATCACGTGTCCCACGCCGCCGTTCCCTGTCCGCCGTGGCGCGGTATCGATCACGGCTACGGCCCTTCTTCGATGCATTAGGTACACGATAGACAACACGAAGTCATCTGGACGCGTCATCTCCGAGCTGCGTATCATCCAGGCGAATCACATCGACCGCGGGGACTACGTTTGCGTCGCGACCAACGCCTACGGCCACGCCAGGGCGACGATCCACTTGCTGGTCCAGGAGCCGCCGAACTTCCCGCGGAACGTGCACGTGGCCGAGCAGGGCAGCAGGTCGCTGCTGTTGGCCTGGTCGTCGCCGTCCAGCGAGCAGGACCCGGCCCACGCCAGCTCGCCCATCACCAGCTACATAGTGCAGTACAAGGAGGCGCAGGGTACGTTCCCCAGACTCGCCTTTCCGCCAAGTATACACGACCGCCGCGATATATCAGGTTAACGGGCGCGATTATCGACCGAGGAGCACGGCCCTCCATCAGCCGTCACCCGGGACCCGTCACAGCCTCCAAAGCTTCTGGGACCTCTTGTTTTTTTTGGCCGCGGTTCGATCGCGACATTGCTCGGCGGCGTCGATTTTTCAACGCGACCCGTGGTTCCACGACACGACCCAGCGGTCCGGTTCGGTAAACGCGATGGAAATGAGCTGCAACCGTTGCCAGGCTGCCGGGAAGCTTCCTGCGAGGCTGGCCCCATGCCTCGAGACAGAGAGGCGTGTCTCGGGAGCGTGTACCGCGCTGTGACTTCGATTGATCGTGGTCAGATACGCGTACCCTGCACGACCAGCTTCCATGGTGTTGCCACGGTTCGTAGACCCGTCTGTGAGCCTCGTTTTGGGATTGGGGAACGGGGTTCGGAATTTCGACGCGTTAAAATGGACTGCGTAGAGAACGTTAGATTCATTTTCACTAGACACGCATTATTCATAGTGCATTCGTTGGCGTTCCTTAGTTTACGTTCGCACCATCACGCCTGGATTGTGGAGCAAAAAGAGCGAATTGTCTAAGGGGTATTTTGGAAGAAGGGCGAATAGTGTTGACGTGCCGGGTGTGTTCCAAGTCGAATGCACATTTTGAATTTTCGGATCATAATATGTGAGGTATCTAGTATCGCAATAATCCGGTATCCCTGTAAATTAAGGGGGAACACCACTGTGACGGCCGGAAAAATAAGCCATTTTTAAGAATTTTTTTCAGGAATAATTTATAGTTTTCATAGCAAATTTTTATTACCTATCTTTAGTACACTGTCTTAAGAGACTATAAAAAAAAAAATAATAAAAAAACATCCATAAATTTTAATATATTAATTAATCTTCTAGACTCATCCACGAGAGCTGGTCGAATGTGTAATTATAGAACAGCATGTCCGAAATCAAATTTAATTCTTTTTTTATAAACTATATGAGTGTAGCTTCCGTTGTACGTACGGATTCTTTGATTGAAAACAAATTTTTTGAAATACGCTCCGAAAACTGTCCATTTTATTCGCGGATTTTCGAAACTTTTCTTCTAAAGCGCACCATTTTTCCAAAAATAATTTGTTTAAGAAATCGGTACGTACAACGGAAACTACACTCATATAGTTTATAAAAAAAAAAAATGAAATTTGATTTCAGACATGCTGTTCCATAGTTACACTTTCGACCGTGTGGTCTAGAAGATTAATTAATATATTAAAATTTATAGATGTTTTTCTATTTATTTATTTTTATATAGTCTCTTAAGAGAGCGTAATAAAGATAGGTAATAAAAATTTTCTATGAAAACTGTAAATTATTTCTGAAAAAAAATTCTTAAAAGTGGCTTATTTTTCCGGCCGTCACAGTGGTGATCCTTAAGCTATCGATGCTTTTTATTTGCCTCGGTATTTAAATGCCCCATTTATTCAAAACTCCAACACCTTAGCATCTGTCTGTCTTGACACACAGCACTCGAGCCCTCAACTACCCCGATACTTTCAATATTGGATATCGAGTTCCACCAACCCAGTACCTTAGTACCCAACCCAAGTCCGATGCCCCAAAATTCTCCACCTGAGGATATTTCTCGGCCATAATGGCTCGGTCGTGCAAGCCAGAGATCCATAGCCACTAAACACGTCCTAGTGAAGTCTCAAGATACACGGCAGCATTAATCCCAGGAGCATTCGCAAACGCGAGCCAGCAATTACACGGGTAGTCTCCCTCTGCCAAGGCGTTAGTTCATTTTGATGCTGCGGTGCGCGACAGTAGGTAGCAGAAACTTCCAGACAGCAACGGCGGGGTTCGTGTTCTTTTGAGGTCCATCCGCTTGCTCCCCGCTCGTTTCGCGCAGCTTCTGTCGTCTACGTGACCCGTCAGGGCACGAAAGCTGATACGCTGAAGGAAATAGATATGCCAGCTTTCCCGGATTACAGTCAGCTAGCCTAACCTCGGCAACGCTACACCGGAAGCAGAAATCTTCCTCGTATTGCCCAGCGTTTCTCAAACCCGTGTCGGGCGTACCTCCGGGCATCTCCGCGGCATCTGGGAGCCAGAAGAGAGTTCTGGAACGCGTTGAGAATCGCAACGAGGTCGAGATTAATCGGAAGATGAAAAAAAAACGAATTATGAGGGATCGCTGGGGAGTATACTTCTCGGAGTCGCTATAGATAACCTGGGATAGGTGATTTATCGCTTTGACATCCGCGCAAGGAGGAAGACTCTCCGGGAGCTGCTTTGGAATTCAAATTGCGACCTGTTCCATCGCGAGGACGTTATCCATCTCGGCGCCGAGGAGTCCCCTGGTGTACCTTTTGACTCGTTCCTAATCATTTCTGAGGGAAGCGTTCCTGATATCATCCCACCAAGGAATCGCGGTTTCTAAAAAATGATATACACCTTCCTTCTTCTCGCGCATTCTTCCGTGACACCGTCGTCCCGAGACTTCATAAGATACAGGAGAGAAACGTCCACGACATTCTTCTCCCCCTCCTAAGCTTACGAGTGCTTCTTAATCGGTACCAGGACATGGTGCAGCAGTATTCCCAGGTGTCCAAGATATTTGAGAAGCGCTGGGCTCGGCGTGACCGAGCAGGCCTGCCTGCGAATCGATCCCTGCCTCTCGCGGCGAAAAAGTTCTTATAGATTTTTGGATATTTAGGGCAATATCGCCGAGTAGAAAATCCAGCCATTCTGTACAGTTTGGAGGGAGAGGCCTAGATTCGGCCTGCTCCGGCCCTTCCATATTTCACTATTTCACCGAAGTAGAATCACCGATTTCCGTTGTACGTTACGCTTTCTGCGAGGATTTCTCAGAGCGATGAAAAAGAATATTCACCCTTCTTACTTTAATCCCATTTGCCGGTGAAAAGGATTGCTCCGCGGAGTATCGCGGCAGTTCTTTGTTTAGGCAAACCCCCTCCCATATTTTAATTACTCCCCGTTCCGAGTATAATTACCGTTCCATCGCGACCAGCCCGTCGGAAGGAGTTTGATTCGTAACATCTCCGACGGCTGAGGGGGGCCGCGTTAAGACTCCGTTATTGGACTGTCAGGCTCGATCTCCAGTTTAATCAATACTCCACTGCGGAGGCAATCGAGGGGAATGAAATTATAGCGCAATATGGCAAACAATATATAATCAATCCAGCCGACAATCGCGCAACGGGGGAGCAGTCATTGTTTTTCCACAACTCGGATTCGTCGCTGATTGCTGGGCGTCCTATCGTCCATTCTTTGGGCACGAAGCATTCGCGTATCGACCATCCGCGGTCGATAGAAAAATAATAAATAATCCCTCGGCGACGGAGTAGATTCGTGGCCCTCTGCTTTTACATTTTAATGGAAAAATTAATTTTCCTTCCCCCCTCCTCTGGTGCTCGGAGCGCCAGTGGTGTCTCCTCCTTCGACGGTCTTCGTATCTGCATACCGAGCCGGCGAAAGTTTTTCAATTTTCGCGAAAGCTGCCTGGGCGAATCAAAAACGTGTTGTTGGAGGCTGGCGCGGCGGATAGACCCGGGGAGGGAACCGTTCTCATTATGTTCGACGATATTTAATTACCGCCCCGTCGAATGACCCGTTTCTTCGCCACGTCCCAGCCTCCGACCGCCATCGGAGGAGGGTGGTTATATCGAGCGGCTGGAGGGTTGGGTCACTTTTCATGAAAGCGTCGAACGAACGGGCAAGGAAGTCGAAGTTTGCCACGAAGTCGACGACGCGCTTCTTCGCCTGTTCTCCCCTCTATTTTCCCCAGCTGGAAAGTTCGCTTTGAAAGGGACGCTCGCGCGTTCCCGCGCCCTCCGACCCGGGTTCCGGTCCCTCGTTAACTTCGGATGTCCTCATTTACGCCTAATCGACTCGCATCTCCCAGCCGGCGGTAAATTATCGAACTTAACACATGCAGGCCCAACAGGGCGTGGTGGTGCTAACGTGCGTGAAACACGTTTTCAGGGCAAGCACCGAGTCGAAAATTATTCTTGTCACCTCTGTCGGGATTCTGTTGCCAGCGTGCACGCTCGATGAAGGATCTTTTCCGGAGAGACAGTTTCGATGTCCTTAACGTTATTCTTGAATTTTTCATCTTGAACGTCTCATCTGAAATAGACCCACGTGGAACGTGCGCGAGGTTTCCCCTTTGAACGGAATTCACCGTGAGATTAAGCCGCGACGACAGTTGCGGCGAACGGGATCGCTCGACGCGGGTTCTACATTGGTATGAACGGGCATTAGGGGGGAGGTAACAGAAACCTCCGTGGCCAGCGAGTTTTCACTCAATCAGAGCTGAGCATACTTGATTAAACTCGGGGCGCTTTCGTAGCGTAGCTTCGAGCTTCGATGCCCCCAAGTCGGAGCTACCCTCCCCCAACGAACTTTGCCCTTTCTTCGAGCGATCGTGCTCCCGTTAGCGCGGGGATTTCGAGCAATCCTGTTTTTCGTCGACTACGGTCGTTGGCTGGTGCGCTCGATTTTTCGACCAGCTCGAGTCGGATTGCTGCTACACTGACAGGCTACGATAACGACCAACAACTACTCCTTTCACCCATGTTTATCACTTCTAAACCCACTAAACGTTTCGTTCGAAACAAGGAATCGTTTGAGGGTGAAATTGCGCGGGTCTATTGAATCAATCGGCAGGCAGAAGCTAACGTTTCCAGTTACAGATTAGATATCCTTTATTCACCAACTTCGGAATTACAATTCAATTACATAGACGTAAAATTTATACGATCCCTCGCGATCCACAACCTCGCCGAGGTAGCAGCAACCGTTTCCGTGCAGATGCGAAAAGTCGAGCCACCCGTTGTGACACGCGAGAACCGCGTCTCGCAAATCCGTCGACTACCCTACCGACCAGCGATGCGCACAACCGTCCTCTAAGCGTTGTCGTTGCCTTTTGCTGGAAAGACGTGTGGCATGAGCACAACACGCAGAAGATGGTGGCGGGGGACAACACGGTCGCCCTGATATCACCCCTAAAACCGGCGACTTCCTACCACTTTCGGGTGCTTGCGGAAAATCACCTTGGAACATCAGCGCCAAGCGACATCCTTCATGTCAGTATCAAACATATCAGCATGCCTGAAAGAAAACGACAAGTCTTGTCATTTGTATCACGTTGTATTCATCGTTTAACTAACCACCGCCGATCCCGGCACCCCGTCTCTCACTCACGTTTTCTTTCCCCCCCCCCCCCCCCTCTTGGCCCTCCCCTTCGTCCACGACCACTGCGACTAACAGGCCCAAACGGACGGCGAAATCCCTGGCGGACCGCCGAGGCACGTTATCGCCGAGCCCTTAGGACCGCAGCAAGTGAAGGTCACCTGGCAACCGCCGGATCGATCCCTCTGGAACGGGGAACTTCTCGGATACACCATCAGCTACGCCAATCTCGGGTATCGTTATCCGCTTACGGCTGTTTAGAATAGTTTCTAGCACACTTCGGGATGATCGTAGAATTCACCGTTGAAGCTCCTCCCGTTGAGGGGGCTTGGATCTTCGCCGATTAACGCGGCGATACTTGACAATGCGCCAGCCGGCCGACGATCGGTTCGCGTTTCCGCTCGCGCGAAAACCCACGAATAATCGACGCGCTTTGTTCGCGAATTCCCGGAACCGATATTCCGCGGATGGTCACTCATTTTTCTTTTCCGTCGCGGTGTGTACAGTTTCACGTACTATGGAATCGACGGGGGAAGTTTCATGTTCGACGCAAGGGACCCGTCGCGACGATTTTAAATTAGTTTCTTCGTTAACTTTCGACGTGTCTGCCATGGCGAGGCAATGGGATTCTGCGGAATCTTGGATTCCTGCGATTCCGAGCTCTGTTTTGATCCAGCTTCTCGATTATAATTGGCGAAGAGTCACGGATACGCGGGGAGGTTCGTGGTTGTAGAGTCGACCGGGACGCGAAGTTTTGAGGGCGTTCTCGTCGACGGGAACGGAGAATTTCATACCGATGATGGAGTGGAGGGGGGGGGGGGGGGGCACGGGTGTCTGGGAAAGTTCGGGGAATCGGAGGATCGTTTTTCGCTCCAGTTTCACCGGGATGGCTTTAAGTATCACCGAGTCCCGCGCGTTCTTTCTCGCGCTTTATCTTTCCGCCTCGAGGAACATCGACCGTGGCTTTATTTCAGAGGGAATGATCAGTCGGGGAACATCACCAGAGTGGGGATCACGGGGAACGGGGACGGTTCGTACGATTACAGGCTAACCGGCCTCCGGAAGTACACCCAGTACAGCGTGGTAGTGAAGGCGTTCAATAATAAAGGCGACGGCCCAGGATCTGACCCCGTCACTGTCCAGACCCTCGAAGATGGTGAGCATAATTTCCCTACCATTTTGCACGCTGTCCTCTCTCATATAAACTTCGTTCCACCGAACAGAGTGTTCTGAGTATAAATATGTGCAAGTTGGAGTACCTCGAGGTATACTTCATAAGACAAGGATCGTTAACTCGCTACGGTCTTCCTCTAAATAACCTGTTGTTCCAACTCGCCACGGCGTGTATTATCACGATGAGGTTAAAGCGCGTAGCTTTCCATTTAAAACAATTAACTCTTCCGCGCACTTCCATGTACATCCACGTAATTACTTTCATCATACAGGATGTCTCCCTTGGTGCCAGAATCCTTTTGCTAGACTTTTAGTCCGCGTTCCCTCAAGTAACAGGAATATGTTGCTTCAGCTTGCATATATAGAAAAATATATATAAAAATATGTTGTGTTAAACGATTTTATTTAAATGCAAAAAAAACTAAATTATAATGCATTAGAAACTAAAAAATAATTCTTTTCTTGTATTACAATTTCGATGGTGCTTTTTCACTTTAAATAATTCACTTGAAATAAAATCGTGGGGCACCACGTGCAACCAGAAGTTGAAGTATCGGTTGGCAAGTGGAACATCATCAACTACAGTTTATCAATTTTATGTCACATTACAATCTGTGTCCTGTAATTAAAACACTCTGTTTCATTAATGCGAATGCAAACTTTCTCACAACAAATTCATTTCGACGTTTGCTTCTGTATTAAAGCGATTCATATCTTGTTATGAAATATCATATAAAGTGAAAAAGCACCATCGAAATTGTAGCACAGGAAAATAATTATTTTTTAGTTTTAGTGCATTTTAATTTAGTTCTTTGTGCGTTTTTAATAAAACCGTTAAACATAAATTTTGTTTTATATATTTTTTATTTTTTATTTTTTAGTGTTCATTTACATTTCACAGCTCAGACTTCTTTACAAATATCTTTTATTGCTGTGTACAGTTTAACAGTTTGCTTAACCGCTATAGTGCTAAAGTCACTAATAAAGAATTCTTTTCTTGTACTACAATTTCGATGGTGATATATTAAGATCGCCTGCAAAGTTTTAGTTTTACTATTCATACATAAATGACGGATCACTTCTCGATAAATTGTGTATTTTCGGTAATCGCGATGTGACTAGCGTCTCGAACGCAGCGCCTTTTCGTCATTTTCATAAAGAACGGGAGTGGCTGATTTCAAGTCGTTCGGATTTGTGGTTATGGATTATATTTATTGATGCCTGGGTAATTTTTTCACCCCCCCGGGGTTATTGTTTTTTTAAATATTGTATTGTCATCCAAACTACGCCTGCCTGCAAAGTTTCAAGACAATTGGATAGTTTGTTAAATTTGAGTTGTCAGATTTGAACCATACATACAAACATATAAACAAATGAACAGAGGATCGAAGCTGAATAAAATCGTTTAAAAAGTAACGAGGGCGTCGAAATGCAATGGTACTTTTAAATATTTCTGAATATCTATTGTCCCGATTCTATCGATCTCTTTCATGTCTCCTTTGATCCCTCGCAAACAGTGATCTTTCCTAAAAAATATTTCTGCCAAGAGACTTTTCGCGGCGCCATGTTACCCAGATCACGAAAGAGAGTGCATTTGCACGGCGCGCCTCTCGACGACGCCGGAAATGCCTCCCGACCGCGTTCCATTCTCCATCCTGTTCCGTTCGCCACGTAGAATCGGAGACAGCCAGCCGCGATCCATCGAACGAGCTTCCTCGGAAGAGGCCTCTCTCCCGCGCTGGAGAAAGTGGATCCCTTTGTGGATCGTGGCGTTTGTCCACGTCGCGATGCGCGCTTGTAATACTTGACCAAGTAAGCGATCGTCGGGGGAGAAAGCGTCTCGATTCGACGCTAGATCTCTCTGTCTGGGCTGTCGACAGCTTCTCGACGGCTACTCCAAAAGAATTTCGTTGCTCCATTTTCAAAGGATCTTAACTTTCTGTGCAACAACTCTACGAGCCGGAGGAACCGTTGTCTAGGGTAAATCCGGGAGACGCGGTCGGGCCGGAGAGTCGCTATATTTCAGAGTCTATATGTAAAAATGCATTAAAGTGCAGACCAATTACTTCTCTAGAAGCCAAATAGTTGAATGAATAGCGGCATTTCGCTTCTTTTTGCGTTTCTCTGGATTTATAGGCTCTAAAATGTAAATTGAGGTTACATTTAACCTCTTTTGTCAAACAACGGTGTACAGAATCGTATTTAAAGTATACTTCTCAGTTTATTTTCGTTTAATGTTTGGGATAATAAGATAGTAGAGATATTGAGTGAGCTACATACAAAGCTAACGAGAAGACCATCTCTAGCTGCGGAAAGGTGAGATGGTCGAGTTATGATTTTTTCATTATTTTTGTTTATTTTTTTATTTTTTATTATTACTTTTGTTTATTTAGTTTATTTATTCGCTTTTGTATTCATTTGCCTTGCTAATCGCCAGTAGGTGGTCCACTTTTTCTTTGATGTATTCTTTACTTGTTTAGCGTAAACAAATTAAATATCAATGAATCTGTAGTTGTAATCACTCATAAATAATTTTGCTTTATTCTTTGTTAATTTTCCATGAATGATTATGTGAGTAGTCTCTGCCAACGACGAAAACCATTTCTCCCGGCACCTCGGGAGAGGTGGTCAGATGTCATGACTTCAATTTTCAATCCGATTTACTGTAAATATTGTCTTAATATTGTCTTAAAGTTTCTCTGAATCAGCATAAAATTCTGAACATATAGGTTTGTTCTGATAAAATAAGTAATATCTATATTAGTTTTAATAGCCATTTTTTATTAGATCGACCGCGTCTCCCGGATTTACTCTATATAAAATAACTGAGCAAAAGCAATTTAGTGCGCTGGTACAGTCATTTTAATCCATTTCCTGTTAAATTCCTCTGCTCCTCTACTCATGTAGGTACACTATCAAGGAACTGTTGGATTACTATTATCATTAAAAGGCAAAAGTGATTCAACATTCAGGGAAAACTGAATATAGTAAAAGATAGTATTGCGTTTGTAGAGTGTCTTTTCTTACAAGACCCGGCAACGTGAAAAACAGTCTGTTGTCAAAGAAGAGCTCACTTCTGTCCGATATAACATATTAGAAAGACGTTCTTTCCTAGCCGGTAAATAAAGATAAAATATAGAATATAAATCATTCTTATTATTTCATAACCCATTTCCATTAGGAACATCTATTCAATCCTTTTATTTAGATAGTCGTGAGACAAAACAGTGTATCTACAATTCTGATATCACAGTCGATGACTCAATCTAATTCCTTACGACCACCCCTTAAACCCATCTCCCTGCAGTAACTCGGCTCCCGGCATCCCCCCCATCTCACCCCCGAATTTCCAGCCAGGTCCTCCAGCTAATCGACGCCCTCGTTCGCAGCTAACTCTCCCCTTTGCGAGGGTTGGCGGTCGCCTCGCGCTCGGAACTGGAAACCGCGGTTCTCGAGCGCGAAAGGAGGCGCGGTTCCCTCGGATTTACGATACGATTTGACGCAGTTCCAAGCGCCCCGCCGCAGAACGTGGCCTGCGCGGCGCTGACCGGCCAGAACATCCAGGTGACCTGGAAACCGCCGCCTTCCGACAAAGTTCACGGGGTCGTGCAGGGCTACAAGTTGCTGTACGAGGCGGCCAGCGCCGTCCTGGAGCAGCAGGCGGGCAGGGAGACGAAGATCAGCCATGCGTTGAGCACGGTGCTGCACGGGCTCAGCCCGTACACCAATTACACGGTGCAGGTGCTGGCGTACACCAGGGCGGGCGAGGGTGTCACCAGCAGCCCGGTATCCTGCACCACGGAAGAAACTGGTAAATTGGCTACGACTAGTGCCTGCGACGAACGCGCTCGCTGGCAAACGGAGGCAAATTTACCATCGGGCGGGATAGTCCCGGCTATACGGAGGGGGCAGAGTTGGCCAGCTTGGCCTGTGCTTTACGGGCGTACCGTGCTGTTGATGTTTCGATAGGTCAATAGCTTCTCGCGATTGCCCAGCAGTTTGCAGTTTCTGGGATACGTGCAAAGAATAGGGCTTGCAAAGTGGTCGTAGACTTCTCGCGCAGTAGTATGTATTGGGATTTTAATGGGGAGAGGGAATATTGCAAGGGGGATGGGGTATGGTTTGGAGATCGTTCACATCACTTAGAACGACGTGCATACTAATCGAGTCAGTGGAATCAGTAGTAACGCAAGTAATAAGTCAGCCGCGCCACTGGCTGACAAATTACGCCCCCAATCACTGTTACATACAGAAGCTGCGCTTTTGCGAGAGAAATAAGTTTGTTTAGTAGGTAACTGAACATTCCAACGAGCACGCGATGAGACTGACAAGTGATCCTGGGGAGATTACCGAAACTTAACGCAGTCGTCAGCAGTGGAAATTGCTTTCTCAAAGGGGGCAAGGGTGAATATTTACGTTTCCACCGTGGGGAACGAGTCTCCGCCCGAACATACTCGCGCGGCTGCTTTAAATTCCGCCGGTTGGAGGAAGCTACTTGCTGCCAAATTCCCGAGAATCGGCCGTCGTTGGTTAACGAGTGAAACAGGAGTAAAAGAGAGTCAATGACAGAAACTTTAACGCGGGCGGCTTTGAAGTAACGTTCCGCGCTCGCTCCGAGGGAACTACTGTGCAGCTGGTTTTCCATTAAACGCAGCTGCAGCCGTTGCAGCGCGACAACGTCAGTCGGTGGCTGGCCGAAATTCCGTCCGAAATGGGTCGCGAATAATTGTATCGTTATCGCGAGAATCATAATATGGCGGGGGGCTTGCCCGTAGTTTCGTACTCGCGGCTATAATCGAAATTCCGTGTATCACAAAGAAACCCCCGCAGCCAGCGATACAGAGGAGTTTGTCAACTGTAGAATCCCCGCCTGCCGCCACTCCGCGCGATTCCATGGATTGCTGGTCGGCTTTTATACGCAAATTCGGCTGCTGGCGGTTCATTTGTGCCTTGTGCCACTGACAATCGTGGTGCACACGGTAACTCCATATTGCGTGCCAGTGGAAAATAAATATTATCAATTGAGTGTTTCGTTATAAATAACCTTATGCTCGCACATAGATCGTTTGCAGAATTATCACGAATTAAGGGGGGAGCCTGGTGTAGCGGGGCGAAGAAACCGATTTTTTTTTTTACATAAATTAATAGTTGAACATCACGATAATATGCTCCCAAAGCCGCAAAACGAAATTCGAAAATTAAAGCGGATGTAGCCGGTTTGGATACGGAGCATTAGGTTTTTTTCTCGAAACCACAGTTTTACAATTTGCGGGCAATGTAACTCCAAAAATATTCAACCAATCGACTTGACCTTGTGCACGGATATTTGTGAACATTTTCTTCACAGAGCTTAGTTATTGGTATAATGATATTGTTTTAATGAATAACTTTTTTTTACACATTTAAGGCAAAATTTCGTTGGAAAAAGTGAACTTTTTTATCAAGAGGCCGCCATTTGTCCAATTTTGCATTTTTGAAGTTATGAATTTATACGATTTGTGCGTACATCGTAAACTGAACAAAAATTGTTCGATTTTTAGTTTCACATGAATACAATAGACGCTACGTTGCCCGCAGTGGAACAATTGCGTCGCCAACAAACTGGGCATTATCCCGTATAACTCTGTTATTTGCCGCTCTTTTTTAATTTTTTTTTATCTACCTTAATCTGACAATACAATATCCTGAAAGTTTCAAAAAGGTAGATTAAATACTTTCTTTAAAAAAAATTCCCGAAAAATGCTTCGATTTTCAGCTAGTTACACCAGGCTCCGCCCTTAAAAACAACCAACAATGGCGCACCCAGAGAAGGAGCCAAGGGGCTCTGGCATCCCGAAAGAAAGGGCTTTGTAAAAAGAAAAGAAGGCTAAACTTTATTCTTTAAATAAAATTTGATAATCACCTAATGAATTTTATTGAATATACATTAAATATATTTTTATCCGTTCAACTCGGCTCCCCCCAAGATATTAAATCCTGAGTGCGCCACTGCACCCCAATATATCTCTCCTAGGTTTACTAACACAACGAAAGCTATCATCGATTTCTAAGCAGATCCGCACTCTCTGCCTCTCTGGCCACCTCTGTCGATTTCCCAAATTCCGCGAACAATGGAGGAACTTCCGGCAAGATGCTCCCAACGGAGGCTCGAAACGAGTCCCTCCTTCGATCGATTATATCGGGCAGAGCAGCGTTCCCGTCCCGTCTGGCCTGTTCTTTCCCCACTAGGATCCGGGGTTAGGTCCCCCCCCCCCCCCACATCACGTTGCTCTTGTGCTCGCAGTTCCGGACGCGCCGGAGCGTGTGAAGGCCGTAACCAGCAACGAGGACGCGGTGGTGATATCCTGGCTGCCGCCGCGACGGCCGAACGGCATCCTCACCAAGTATACGGTGTATATACGTGTGTTGGACCAGGGCCAGGAGGTGAAGATCACTAAGAGCTCGCTGCCCGCGCAGAACCTGCACCACGAGGCGACGGGCTTGAAGCTGCGCGAGTCCTACGAAGCCTGGGTTACGGCCTCGACCAAAGTGGGGCAAGGACCTAGCACCCCGGTCATCAAACTGCAGCTCAGCAATACCGGTAAGCCACTCCGAACTTTCGTCCGGAGGAAACGGCTCCTGGACGGAGCGCCAAGCTTTTCGCCCTGCTACCCCTCGAGGGGATCGACTCGAGATCGACCGGTTGGCGGTCGGACCCACGCGCGAAGATCAAGCCAATAAACGGGTGCAAGCTTTATGATAAATTCGTGATGGTCCCTGGAGAAATTCCTTCGCGATTCTATCCACCGATACTGTCCCGTTTTTATTTATTTTCCAAGAGAGCCCGTGGATTTTCGTGGCTCGGCACGCGAGGCTGGTTAATCGATGCCTCCTCTACGATTCTTGGCGACTCGGGGAAGCTCGCCAGGGGGGTCCCGCGCCAATCGGGCCGAAGTTTCTTATTGCCCGTCTCTGAAATTATTCATTTCCATCGACCGCAGTGCAGACTTCCGTTCTCGTCGTCAAGTATCGCCAATTGTCGGGTCCGGGGTCGGTGGACATTCCCCCCTCGCTGTCTTCGAGTAGCCGGAAAAATTTCCGGGTTTAACTTAACCGTCGAGCTGCTGCAGCGTGAACTTTCGAAACTCAACTCAAACACGGATCCTAGCTAGCGGAAGTTTAACGAAGAGCAAGGGTAACCGGGACTTTTAATTAGTTCCAGCAGCCATAATATCGTTCGGGGTGCCGCTGGTGGTGCCGTGGAGGGTGGACGTCAATATGGCCTGTCTGGCCGTCGGTAATCCACGGCCGACGGTGGAGTGGCGTCGCGGGGACGTCAAATTGCAGCAGAAGTAAGTGACGAGCCGCGTATTCCCTTCAATATGCCCCCTAATCGCGAACTTTGCTACGATAGTTCAGACATCGGACCCGACAACGCCCTCACCCTCAGGAACGTGCAGAGAACTCACGAGGGCAACTATTCCTGCCACGTGAAGAATCCCCTCGGCTCGGACGAGATAGCCTACACCCTGCAAGTTCAAGGTACATAGGAAGAGTAAGGAATCTAACACTTGTCATTAAGAAACAAATCCCCGCAGTTCCTGCACTTGGTCCCTATTCGAACAGATTCAGTTTACGAACCTTTCCTTGTCTCCGAACGCAATCCCCACGAGAGAGGATCACAGGTATCACTGCATAGTAGAATCAATACGGTAAATCGATAAACGGTGTTTATACAGACACTGATCCCTATCAGAGACCGAGCTGGAACAGCTGGTTTCATGCAGCTACTAGCGAACGGCACAGGACTGCCCACTGTTGACTCCTCTATGAAAACCATACCAGAGATGTTCTACAACCGATTCACAAACTCGTCACGTGTTCGAAACGTCTCGATTCCCCGGAATTGTCTTTACATTCGGGATCTGTTTCATCCCTGCGGCCGAGATTCCCAACGCGCAACATTTTTCGGCCCAACCCCCGGTCGGAGGATCCCCGTTCCGTGGCTCGCATTTCGACCTCGCGGGGCGTTTATCGGTCGTAACATTACTCGCGGCAGGCAGATAATGCCGGGGCGATAACCGCGGAGCGACGTCGCGCGAAACGAATCGGGTCAACGGCCCATATTTTCGAAAGCGTCGCTTCGACGTTCCGTATCGCGCGAGAACTTTCCTCCAGCCCCTCCCGGCCCCGCGCGTCAGTATTATCGCGACAATGGCGACGGAATGGGTCAGCGACGGAAAAAGCTCGTCACCCGCGAGGATGGTTCGTTAAAAGTTACGCTAAACTATTTCCCCCGTCGGTCCCGGGTGTCGCCTTACCACCCCGCGTTATTCTGCCCGCGAATAATTCGAGCGGCGCACGTAAAGAGCGGCGCCGGTGAATACGTTACGCCGGAGATACTTCGTTATCTGCAACGTCACGGGGGAAGGACGAACGACCGCGAACGTTTCTGCTGCATCGATGCAATTTCACGGTGGTCCGAATGCACCGCGGCGGTACGTGACTGCCAGCCGTGGGTAGTCGAGAGAAAAATACGAGAAATATGTTTAGCGAGAGTCTGTCTCGCTTTAGCTGCGGGGGATCTCGCATTTGCTTCCTGGGTGTAATCTGAGGAGTTGGGAAAGCAAGGGTTTGTTATCTTCGCGAGGACGTGGGGAACACTGTGCAGGATCCTGGCGTGATTAACTATTGGCAGTTGGTACGGATTAGCGTTTCCAAGCACAAGTCATACGCGGCTCTATGTGTCAGGGATTCATCCATCTTCGCGATAGCCGGGAGAGGCATCATCGTTCGCGAGATCCCATGTTTATGCCTCCTCTATCCATTGTTCCCCGCGATTCACATCCAGCCAGACGTTTTCAAACGCTGGAACCGTCCGCCGTAATCGACAAACTTTGCGCAGTGCCGCCAACACCGCCGACTTTGCTGGCGACAGGCACCACGATCGACGCGGTGCAGCTGCAATGGAAGCAGGGCGACAATGGGGGCGCCCCTATAAAGGGATTCCTGTTGGCTTATCGTCGCGAGTTCTCCGAGTGGGAGGAGGTGATGCTGGATCGGAAGGCGAACACACACCTCCTGGAAGGCTTGCAGTGCGGGACCAGGTACCAGTTCACCCTGGCGGCGTTCAACAGGATCGGCAGCGGGAGCGCGAGTAAAATCGAGTCGGCGAAAACGAACGGCACGAAGCCTCTGCCACCCTCCAAGCATCAGCTCGTCAAGGTGAACCAAACGTTGGTAAATTTGGAGCTGGCTTCTTGGCTGGACGGTGGATGTCCCCTCATGTACTTTGTCGTCGAGTACAGAAGACTTCCCGGCGATTGGCTGCTGGGTAAGTACAGTATTATATTTTATTTTATTTTATATGACGGGGAAAGTCGAAGTGATATACTTTAAACCCTTAATACCTACTTCACTCCTCGGACATCTGTCTTCTAGGGGTTAAAATAGAGAGGGATCATAGACTTTCGTGAAATAAAGTGGAACAAGTGATCCAGCTATGTACCAGAGCTCCAGTAGAATTTCCCAAACCGAATACTACCTCCAGGATGAAAGGTTTCGAGGTCCCCTCCCATTCATGGTTGATAATTTTGTTTCAGTATCGAACAACGTACCGCCGCAGTCGAGATTCCCCATCGTAAACCTGGAGAGCGGCACCAAATACGAGCTCCGCGTGACGGCGTACAACAACGCAGGCTCCACGCAGGCCGAGTACTTGTTCACCACGTCGTCCCCGACTGGCAGTAATCGAATCCACGACGAGCATCCGCCAGAAACCGAGGAAACCTCCCTATTTTTCGACGCGCACGTGCTGGCACCGAGCGTGATCTCGCTTCTGGCCGTGTTCCTGGCGGTGGCTGGCGTCTGCTTTTGCCTGAAAACACGTAAGTCCCGACCTACTTCCGAGAAACAGAACTGCCAGGCTTCAGCCAGCCGAGTTCCTTATTCCACGCGCGATTTTTGCAACCCTAATGTTCGTTCGTCGACGTTACATCGTCCGTTGAACGTGTATCGAATAGTATCGATACCACAGCGGTTCGAATCCCAAAATTCTGTATGGTCTGTCCGTTGTTGGAGATGCTACTCGAGCCCTACTCCCTCTTTTTACCTAAGCTGGTAGAACTGGAACAATTAAGTCGTTCAACACCTAAGTCCCTCCTAATCCAGCAACGCGTGGCCCGCGAGCAACGGTGTACATCCAAAGTAAACTCGAAACTACTTAGTCGATCGGGTGCGGCGATGCCACAGCGATCGAAGTTCGCAAGTCAGAAGGATCGATCGTTGGAGGTGCAGTCAACGAACATTCACGGGCCATCGATCGCTGGGTGGGTGGCTCGACGAGACCGAGTCCCCCGACCGAGCCCCACGAACCGATGTGTCGCCATTTCGAGCGTGGCAGATAGGATTTCTCCAGCGGTACTGGCAATTTGCATTAAGCCAAGAGGGCGTGCTGGCGCCGTACTCGTGCTACTCGTCGTTATTGAGTAGCTAAACGTCGCAGGATTGTACTCCAATTACAACACCGCAGCATGCCGGCACCTTTGAGGGGTGGCGAGCCACTAGACATCCACCCTTAATTGGCGACAATTGATTCCTGATTTTTTAGTGCTCCCCCTACTTGCCGCTCGCCCTTTTTCTTCTTCCTCTTCGTTCTCGTCGCGGGGTGCGTGCATCTTTACTCGATTCAGCTCTTAACGTAAATGTCAACAGCGGGAGGCAGTCTCGCCTTGGCGAGGCGATTTGATTAATTAGGAATTGCTTTTGTCGCTACGATGGTAGCTTGAATTAAGGGTGGAAAGTGTAATTCGTTGTCGTAGTAGTGATGACATCATAGATTCGTGCCTTTTCGAAGCAAACTGTTGGCGTTAAGCTTCTCCCGGCATGACCCATAACTTTAGTCGACAGGCGGCGGTCTTTGTTCGCGGAAATTCTCGTAACGGATTGTCAAAGGCGACCCACGCGTTGAAATTCTCCCCAATACCGCAATCTGGGGCCACGCCGAGTCTTGAGCGTGTAGAAAGCGGTCCGAACATCGCGGAGGGCTTTCTAAGGGCTGTCCCGGCCGCCTGCTACGAGAGACGTTAATGCGTATAGTAGGATTGAAGAGAGTGCTCCATCAGACCGTTCCCGGTGCAATAATCGGAAATTCGGGGCGTGTCTGCACCTTTTCCTAAAAGGGAGGAGCAGCACCTAGCTCCGAGCACTTGCGATGCTTTCCTTAAAAGAAAATGTTCCCTCCGTCGACCTCGTTCGTCTCCTTTCGAGCCCCAAACGTACCTTCGGTGTTTGGAGATCAGTTTGTCGATGATTGCAGACGCAGAGCGGTCTGGCAGAGCGAACGATCCGAATTCGCAAACGCAGGCAGCTCTGGAGAATAAGCACAACATGGAGCAGAGGGAACAGTACTACGCGACCGTGAGGAAGCCTGGCCAGCAATCACCCTGTCGCGAGGTGAGCGCGCTGGAAAGAATCCCTGAATATTCCGAAGACATTTATCCGTACGCCACCTTCAATCTGCCCGAGCAGGAAAACCTCTCGGCGAATCCGATGCGACAGGCGTTTTACTATGAACGCAGCGAAACGATGCTGCAAGGCAATCAGGTACGCACTTGCAGATGCAAACGACTGCTGTCAGACAGCTGCACAATAGGCGGGTAGCACAGCTTTCCCGCGTAGATAACATTCCTTTGTCGTTCCGTCATGGTCAAGCTAGGGAATTCAAGATAGATCTAGCCATAGTACTCTGTTCTTTTGCAAGCGCCTTCGCCCTTTCTACGGTCCCAGAACCCGTGGAAAGGCGAGAGGATGTAGGAGCTACCGTTATCGCGCGCGAATGTTCTGAGCGTGGAAACGTTACAGTGCGACATGGACCAATACACGAAGGTGCGCGGCAGGGCGCGACGCAAGTCCAAGTCCTTCAAGTCCGAGTCCGAGGAGTACGACACTCTGGGCTCAGACAGCGACACGGAGGTCGGTACCAGCAGTCGAACCGAGTCCTCGAACCACCTGGACGACTCTGGGCCAGCGTCGATAATGACGAGGTCGCCGGGCCCGAACTCGATCGGGCAGAGGGAGCAACGACTAGCCCTGGTCCCGAGGCCGGTTCATCATAGTAAGTTAGTATTCGATTTTCTGTGTCGACGCCGGCAACCGCCTTAACAGCATCCAGCCGCCACTAACCACTCACCTTTCTCGCATCAACGTCTCGCGTGCACCTTCCAGATGTGCTGTACCACACGCACGAATCAAGTACATCAACCGAGCCGTCACCAATTTCTGAGAGGAAGACCTTTCCGAGGCTCGAGAAGCAAAGGTGAGGCGACTCCGTCCTCTCGCGTCGACTTCCTTCCTAATTCCTCGCGCCTTAGCTTCTTCAACCGCCTCTGTCCTGCCTTGACTCTTTCCGGTCGAGTTACAGGAATACTTCATGCTTCTCATATCTATCTCTATGTTTCCTTCACCCCTCGGACGCTACGAACCACCAATTCCTCTTGAGACCCGCTCCCCTGGCTCCACTTTAGTAGAAGAAGAACGCGGCCAAGGCACAGGCGGGTAAACGCGAGGTTGGCTTTGGGAAACTTGCAGGAATCAAGGAGCAGCGGCCGACATGGGGCTCGACGGCCGCGTGCCAGGCATCCTGCGGCCCGTGATAAAGCTCTCGGAGTCCGGGATGCATTCGTACTCGAGGGGAGGATCGCCCAGCCAGCCGACGAGGCCGGGCTCCTGCGACAGGCTGGTAAAGGAGCCGAGCCCGAGGAAGTCCGTGGAGTCGCTCTGCCTGCTGGAGGAGCCCGGCTCGTCCAGGATGACAAGGAGGGAGGAGGACTGGGGCAGCGAGCTGTCTACGTTGGAACTGAAGCCGCCGACTGGTTTCACGGACGCGCACGAGACCAGCGAGGCCGAGTGCGACATCGACATGAAGCTGAAGCTCCACAGGAAGAGGACGGGTTTTCCTTCTAACTCCCTCTCGAAATCGCCTAAAGACTTCACTATCACTGTCTAAGTGTTAATCAAAGTATTCGAAGCGCTAAAAAACGAAAGGTATATTAAGGGAAAAACAAAAGATATGTACACTTACACAGGACATACACACACACAAACATACGCGCGTACACAAGTAAAGAAAGAAATATAAAAGCTGCCAAGCATGATGAGTGTTACTTCAAAAAAAAAAAAAAAGAAAATAAGAAAAAGAGAAAACTTCCTCGCCGTTGAGATTGTCGGGATCCCCCAACGCTTCTCTGTGGATGGATGACTGTCTTTCCGTGTAACTACCGTCGACGATCCATTTACAATAAAGAGGTATTTTTGTAAGAAAATAATAAGAAAATCGCAGACTGCGCTCGTTCACGTTCGTCTATCCTGCTCCTTGTACTCATTTATTTCACGTTTCGTTTGTTTCTTTTGTTTCTGTTCAAGGCATAAGAACTCCTCGAAGGCTGCCCGTTAGAAATCCCTGCTCCGAAGGAACGGAGGTAAAATAAAAAATTCATCGTGTAAGAATACCAGTTCTCCATAAACGTGTAGGGTAACGCATACAGATTTGACCCCTATACATCGATTGACCCTCTTCCCCAAAAAGTAGGAAATATAATATAATGCTTTTTTATATAATAAAATATATCTATATTTCGGTGGCCCACATATTTTGTTCCGAATACAATTATATTTTATTATATAAAAAAAACATTATATTTTCTACTTCTTGGGGAAGAGGGTCAATCATTTTATAGGCGTCAACATCTGTATGCGTTACCCTGGAACACTGTAGCTTGGAAGCGATTTTTCAGAGTTCCTCCCCTTTAAATACCCTCCGATCGATTGATTTTCCATTCCCGCGAAGATGACCATTCGTTAAAACGCCAATTCGTATCTATATACAAATAGTCAGGGCTATAAACGAGACGTCAATCAGCTTAATTGCCAGCGCTTATCAGCCACGCGTCAGTCGGACATCCGCGGGACAGAAATACGATTCCAGGTCGAATCTGGAGACGGAAACATCGCGAGTTCACGTCGAGGGTCGATGAACGGACTATTAGAACCAACTACATAGTAAATAATCTATCGCGCAGTCGATATGTAGCAGGTGAATGCACGCGGTTCCAACTTCCATTCAACATACTAATGAAATAAATAAAACAAGAAACAGAGGGAGTATTTTAGGTGATTAGAATCAATCACGGAAGGCTAGTTACAGTGATGTCCCTCCGGAAAATAATATGGAATGGAAAAGAAGCCTCGAGGCACGCCTCGACCAAATAATAAATCCAGGTATCATGTTTGGGATCGCGCCAGGCCTTCCCCCACTAGATACACCACGCGCGCGGTGTTTTGCTCCTCGCTATTATCAGTCGCTGCGTAGTCAGCAGTGAATACACAGCAAAAGACGCCGCGAATCGCGCAGGATAGCGAGTATCGGCAAATGGTGAGGGCAATCGAACGGAGACGAGAATCTCGGTGGAGCAGCCTCATGGATAAGGTCCCCAGGTGGCTGTAACTCACCGTTGGTAAGTCATAACTACATTTTTCTATCGATTTCCTTACCTTGACACTGCTGACTGAAAATCGATTACGAGAACGTGTAGAAATAGCTAACGATCGGTTTCATTCACCTCTGGCGCATTAATTCAGTTACATCGAAAGAGAAAGATTCTTCATGGTTCTGCTTATATAGATTCATTCGGAACTATCAGAGCTTTAGTGTTGTTTGGTGCCCATCCCCGAGTCACTTACCTTTGCTTCCCGCACGCAGTAGTATAGGTCAATGATTAGCGATTGAAAAGGGAGTTGGATGTTTCCTGATGATAGAAGCAATGAAAACTCACATTTTTTTTTTCGATAGTAAGAAGTGTATATTACTACAATATACTTGTGGGATATCGATTGCAACAATGATCGCATCGGAAATTGGGGGGTGGGTGGTGAGGGGTTTGAGGATGTTGTTCGCTACTCATCTACACGGCGGATACGTATACAACAAAGAAAAGACACACACATATCAGCTGTGACAATAGTTTGTTCGCGTATCAATACGTGTCGTATAGTCGTATTGCCAGGATAGATTACAAAGATTCGTTTAAAAATGAAACAATCGGAAACTGTCGGTGGTTGATCGCATCAACGAACGCGAGGCGTGCGCCTCGAGCGCCGCCCCGTTCCCGCGTCTATAAAATCATGATGACGACAGCGTGTATGACAGTCGAGCGATGTTTCATCGATCGTTTAAACAGAACGATACAGAAAAGGAACAAACAATCAGAACGTGGAATGTCACTTAACATTTCTATCACCTTCCCCTTCGCCTCCTTCGTTTCTCCTCCTTTTGATTTTACGTTTGCTTCATTTTCTCAGTGTTAAAAGTTCCCGCGCATAAACGATTGGCAGACAGTCGTTGGCAATGTTCCGTTCGCGACAGCAATGGAAGAAAGGAAACACCGTGAAAATAGTTCACGAGCGAGGGCACGATTCGCCAAGAAATCTGAACGATTATCAGTTCGACACTTAACATTGAGTATTACGCAGGTAACTGGTTAACATTTATCTCAGTGTGTGTATACATCCATGCTAGCTTAGTATTTAATTGGTCAAGATACTGTGTGATTTACGGTGAGAGGGCAATACGCGCGCAATTTCCATTTTGTGCTTTCATTTTTTGTTGCATCACTGGATCCAAAGCGACAACAGCCGGGCGAGTCTCGAGTCTCGTTCCCCTCGGGGGACGCGCCACTCGAGACGGCCGCAATTCTTCTCCGTCTCCTTTCCCTTGCGAATTTTCTCTTTGTACTATCTCGAATTGATACGTCGGACACCAATCGCAACGGAACTGCGACGCGGCGATGCGCCGTCGCGACGTTCCTTCTCTCGAATGCTCTCGAAGCGGGACACTTGCTAGCGAACGCGGTGCGAAGCGCGCCATCCTCGGGACTTACGATCTCGCGATTACAAAAGTTCGCCGCCTTGCTCGACAGTTAAGTGACGCCTCGACACGCTATAGCGCCAGGACGAAAGTCTCGCGGTTGATTAAAAAATCTAGGGTCGCATATGGGCGACGTTCGCGAGCAGTGGCGAAATAGGTACAGTGGTTCGAGTGTTCAGTCGATTCGCTTAAAATTAGTTGTGCACGCAGGGGTAGCGTGATCTCGAGATAAACGATCGCGCGTGTAAGCAGTCGAGAGAGGAAAGTGGCGTGCGTAGATCTTCGAGAATGATGATCGAGCTTTCCTTTCGCATTCTCTTCCAGTGTGTTCTCTTCGCGCGTGACATCCGGCAGTGTCCATTGCGACGGAAAGTTAGCGTGCAAGTCCGTAATAATTCAGAGACGCCGCAGGATCCGTCGAATTAGGCCAATTGAAGGTGCGAAAACGCATCGGAATAAGATGGTTTCGCCGTTCACGGGGGTTCGGGGGGATTAGCATCTCGATAATATTCTCCGCGAGGGTCTGTCGTCTTCTAAAGCGCTACGCGGTCGGCTGGTTTCGATTTAGCTCGACGGCAGAGTCGAAATTTTTTAGCGTTTATTTTTAGCGTACACGTAAAACATGGATACGTATATAAACAGTTCTCTCTTATCGTAGGCCTGTGCGAATACTTGCGTTTTTTTTTTCCCTTAAATGTCGCGCTCGATTGCACTCGACACGCCAGACACGGAAAACCATGTGAACGGAACTAATTCATCGTAGGATTTAATAATTGTAAAAAACATCGTTTCGTCACGTTAGTCTCTTTCTATTTTTTTTTTTTTAGGTGGCTTGTCCTCCTAACTCGTTCGTTTGTTCTCTTGCAGTCTTAACGATGGCGCGGCGTTGTGCAACGTTCCCCGAGGAAATTTTACTCTATCGCCGCTAACGCTATAACCGATTCCCCGATGATATTTCGTCCCACTAATCGTCTAATGACTGTTTTGGTCGGCTGTACGATCAGGCGTTCGATGTTTTTCCTTCCTCCTTTCCGTCGTTTCGTATCGAATCTCGAGGCTCCTTGAATGGTCTCCAATCTGAATGATCGTCAGACCAGCGATTCGTATAGGCCTTCGATACGCGTGCTGCTTCACATTCGTTCACATTATCGAATTTATCCGTCGCACTGTCGATAGCTGCGTTTACACACCAGTCATCGCATAACCATAGAGAACTGATAGCAAACTCTGTCTCGCGATCTTCGCCGTCAAACTGTTGGATAAAGAATGAGCAACGAAAGAGTGTTGAAATGTACTCGACAAATGCAATGTTAAATCGCGCGGCACATCGGACCGATGAGATTGCGCAGCGATTCCCAGACACTTCTGTAAAGTTACCTACAGTTTTCTCCATTTTTCTATGGTGTTCCCGTTTGCTGTTCGAGCTAACTCTCCAAAAGTGACCAGCAATCGCGAATATCGACGCGAGAGCCATTCCGAGCATTATCACCACACACATACCCGTTCGAACGCAATGGAACCGCCGTAAACGCAGCCACGAGTACGACCCGTTTCATGCTCGTGGAAAACCACGAACGCGTCGAGTACAGAGAAACAGCGAGATGAACGACCGAGGACCGTGCCTCCGTTTTAACGTGGAAAATTTAAAGAAAAAGAGGAACGAAACGGGAGAAAACGTGTGCGTCGTCGATTACGATTATCTTATGCTGACTAGACTCTAAATTATCATTCTATACACACCTATCGTTTTTATCCTTTCGAGTTAATTATGTATAATATTTATATTATGTATAAACAATACGTTTAGGGCCGGCCTCGCGCGACGAGAGCCAGCCTCCGGTACGCGAGCGGTGCGCGCATCCACGCGTCGCACGCCTATATTTTAACTCTTCCCTCTACTCCCATTCTCATATATTCGTGTAGGTACATTCAGAGTTTACGGTGTATCCTTATGGTAAAATACAGTACAGATCGCGTTCATGCGCGACGAGGTAACGCGGCACGCAACAGATAAAAGTCTTTCGTCTTTTTCTATCCGTTCCTCCTCGCCCTCGTCTTCTCTCCCCGTCATCTAACGTTTCATTAAAGTTTCGCTCGAAAAAGCGTCGCGAAAGGAGGGACTACTGGAATGGTGGTGTCCACCAAACTATCACACAAACGCCCACAAGCTTAACCGAGTATGTGCGCGTACAGAATGCATGCCTGATCACGATATCTCGCGTGGCTTTTGTCGAAACGCGGATTACAGTTCTCGCAGTGTATAGTTACTCCCCGACTCGTTCATATCATAAATATCTGAATATAATATATTTATATTTGCATTTATATTCATATTTATATATTTATATATTTATATTCATATTTATATTCATATTTATATATATATATATAATTTTCCATTTCTTTATATATATATACGATGCGCATTTCGTCGCCTGATCCTATTCGTTCGTTTCTTTTCTTACCTTTCGCTTTTCCCTTAAGCAATAACAAGTCTGTTCACGGTGTACTAGAATTATCCTAGAGCCTAGATGCTCGTAGTAGTCGATTCATCGTGGCTTTTGTGACGGTGTAGCTGCGCGCGAAGGGTGTGTGTATTCTGTATGGGTCTGGGTGTATGTGTGTGTATTGTGACACGTCTTTGCACGTCCTCTAGCGCGAGTCATCGAGTCGCGACTAATTATCCCTAATTACAGCGGAACTGATACAGTACACGCACGATAATTGTATATTATGGTACACAGAAACACGTTCGACACGAAAACATCTCATTGCAGGGAGGGACTCGCTGGCTTTAATCGGTTCAGCGGAATTATCTACTTTCGAGACGTCCTCCCCTCTCTCGTGGCTACGAGAAGAGAAGCGTCGTCTCGTTTCTGTCCAGTTCGAGCTTTCCAGCATCCCGCGAGACTTCGCTTAGTGGGCGCGATCAGATCGATCGGTCCACCGCTCTTGGGGGACGCTTCGCTCGACCCTGGACGTCGGCTCGGTTTCTCTGATTCGCCTGGAACTCGTCGGAAACGGTCCCAGACGGTTTCGTTCGCTTGGTTATCGAATCGGACATCAACCCGTACATCGAAACAATGGATCGAACTGGTGACTATGTCGATGGAAAACGCGAACGTAGGTTTCGGGGCAACATCTATCCGAGGTGGGGTGAAATCGGTATGCAGGATGATCCTGTTTCGTTGATGAGCTCGGTGGAATATAAAGGAAGAGAAGGTCAAAGATCGATTAATCAAATTTCATCCGTGGCGTACGATCTGTAACTATCCAGACACTCCGTGGCTTCTAGTAGCTTCATTTCGATCGTCTCACCCCTTTCCACCCTATTCCTCCCTCTATCGCCGGTTGTCAATGTTTCTTAGCTTCGTCGACGTGTCTAAAAGTTAGCAAGAAATACGATCTTCCCCCCAAGTAACGCGTTCCCCATCAAACCGCGACCAACGAATTTCTCCAGGGTGTTTGCCTTCTATCTTTTCGACACGCGAACCATACTTATGTACGTCTTAGGTCTTAAGCTCTAAGCCCGTCTTCCCTCGGGTATTTCGCAGGGCTCTAGCAAAATATCGATCGACCCGGGTTTCACGGCGAGGCTGCGTTGAATAGGCACGCGGTACCCCTCTCGATGACAGGACACGCAGCGTCTCGACGCTTACACCCCGGCAGCGATCAAACCGCGGGAAGATGCGCGATTACTTCAAGAGATTTACACCGATATGAAGTTACAAACTGACACGAAGTTAAAATCACCTTATCGACACAGATACTGTTAACGTACATGCACACACATATATATATTTTTTTTTTTTTTTTGGATAGGTTTTTCTCTCGACGTCGACGATTGTAAGTGGCAGTAAAGTCGATTGAATCACGATGAATCACGATTATTCTGTAGAAAACACGGGTGGGGGGGGGGGGGGTACGGTGGCTGGGACAAAAGTGTCGCGGTGCAGGTTCATAGGCAGTTTTCGTTTACGTTATCACGCAATTTATGACTTAGCGTACGTATATACTTATATATGTATGTATATAAGAATCCTAGATTGAGAACAGTCTTCGTGGGTCTCGATAGAAAACGATCACGCGGGCAAAGGAACTCGTGGCTAGAAAAATCGACGCGACACCGAGCGCGCCCCTTCAAACTTGCCTCCCGTTCGATTTATCACAATGATGAAACGTCCCGTTGGGGTCAGTATCGATTCCGGACAGCGTTGCCCTTGAGCACTTGGATCGATGGCGAGAAATTATCGAACGCTTAAGATTGTCGTCGCCGTTTGCTCTCCTCGGGTCTCGATGCAGTCGATCGACGGGCCGAAATTCGCGTCATCGGTGAGAAACGTCGGAGAAGCCGCGTCGCGCGCGACCAGGTCGTCGATGGGTCCCTTAATTAGACCTTACAATGTATTAAAACGATTACGATATTATTAATTATTTAGAGTTGTGGACAAGGGCAGTGTGGGCGATCAGGTCTCACTCACTCTCGCTCACGCGCTCTCCCTTTCTCGCGGATGTTTCCGTAAAGGACAGGCGCGCGCGTTACGTTTAGTATTTCCCACAGAGTTAATTTATATCCATTCGGTTACAATTCGTTACGGTTAGTTGCGACTTTGAAGCATTACGTCTACGCGACTTCGAAACACGTCCATCCCTGATTTCGTACTCCGTCCCTCGAAGCCGCGTTGAGACCGATTCGACCGTCTTTTCTTTTTTTATCCTCAATTCCTTGTGACATCGCATAGTAACAACGGCGGGAGGGAAAGATCAGTGACAAAAGGGGTGCACGGGTATCGTGGCGAAGCCCACTTCGAGCTGGATCTGCCCTGTCCCTTCGACGAGTTCCGATTCAAGCTACTGTCCATGCCCACGGGCGACGGGCCAGCGCCCTACGGTTGCGAATTCGATAGATCGATCCTCGGCTTTCGGTGAGAACCAAAGAGAGGGACTTACAACGAACCGAGAGCGAACACAAGCGATTCTTTGGTAAAGGAGTGGTCGAATGATCCGACTTACGTGAACGTAGTATACGTACATTTATATATGCATGCATGGCCGTGCGCGGGTGTGTGATACGTTCGTGTACGTGTGTGTGGCGCGTGTATATACAGAAACGTGGAGTGTACACTTACGCGATGAAAGAATGTAAAACGGGGGCACCCAAGGGCGACGCGCCTCAGCAAGTGGTTTTTTTTTGGCACCCGGCGGCGTCGCGAGTGGGGCTCCCCTCCGTTTCCCTAAAATATGCACTCGTACCCTCGTCGCGCGTCCCACCGCGAGCGTACGCGTGCACGTATACACAGCTAACGCGGCTGGCTAATATTTACACTTAAAACGTGCTCAGGGAGGGGAATCCTTTACGTCTCTCTCCCGGGCTGATCTTAGAGCCGAGTCGCCGTCCTTCCGTTTGTGCGAAGACGTGTCCAATCTGGATCTCCATGCCTGCTGCGACCTGGACATGGGGTACAGAGAAAAAAACGCACGTTTGTAAACACTCTCTTGCATCCGCCCGCGTGCCACCACTCGACGGGTTGCGTTTAAATACAAATCTCCCGGGAGCTAGTGTCCCGCAGGTGGAGGCCCTCGAAACCCTTGTCGCGTGTATCCGTGTACTTAGGGTGGAGTGTTTGTTTCTCGTGTGTGTGCAGGGCGAGTCTCGTGTACACTGATAGGGTGGTCAGCAAAGATTGGGTGTATACAGAGTGGAAGAAACACAGTGAGCTTTTTCAGGCAGGTTCAAGTTTGTGTGTCGAGTGTCACCGTCTCTTCACTGTCGACACTCTACCGTGCCACTATCCTGGTCTCCCGCTTTATTACTTTCGCGATATCGCTAAATTTCTTCCACGTAGTACATTGGGAACAGTCCTGGGCATGCAGTGAAACTTTGAGAACGTATGTATAAGGGAGCTTGTTCTTCTCGGGCGCGTATGAAGGTTTGTGGGTAATACTTGGTCGATCCAGGTTCTGTGAACGATGGGAGACTCGAATGCAACGGAGATACTCACAGAATCAGGATTACACTTCGGGCAGTGTGGAGCTCGATCGGTTACAGCGGCTCGGACCGGCTCGAGGAGACACTGCAACCGAAGATCGGCAGGCATCATTGAGGCAACATCTTGCAGCTGGTCTCCATACCTTCGGGTGGCACGCGCATGCTGCCGTTCGTCACGTATCCGTTCGCGTCAACGATCACGGAGACGCTGGCCGGGTGATTGTGGTAGCTGACGTTCCGATGGGTCATCACGATGCTTTTCTCTTGCTCGTTGCCTGCGTGGGTGGACAGGCAGCTGTCGCTGCTTCTGCTGCTGCACGGCTCCATCGAGTGGTCAACTCGAATCGGGATCGAATAGTCGGACATCGAGTTCACCTCCACGGTCGCGTACTCGCGGACCATGGGCTTCGGGGAGTAGTCGATCTGCATGTGCTGCATCGACGAGGTGGGCACCTCGGCCGTGTCCGACATGGTGGACACGTGGCCGTTGGCCATCGAGTACAGATCCGGCTCGTCTTGGCCTTTCGACGACAGCATAGCTTCCACCGATTGGTACAGCAGCACGTAATCCTCCTGTGAACGGGCCGAGATACCGTTTAAATGTACGCGCTTGGATATTAGTAGTAACAAGATTTATGAATGTTATACATCCACAGAAATGGTATCTCGAGTCGTACCTTCGATCGAAACACTCCAGGTCGCTTCATGTACAACAGTTTGGCGAACATGTAGATATCGGCAACCTTCTCGAAATCCATTTGCTTGTTCAAAGTCGTGAGGAGGATGAAAACTGCAGCCTCCACACCGCCGTACCTGAAACCAGCAATCATTTACGTTGCCTCTAATCGCGAAACATTAAACGAATACCTGTATGCCCATTAAAATCGAGCGCTTAGATTACCTGTCCATCACCACGATGGGGCCATTTTGATAGTCCCGGTGCAAGTCGTGAATGAGAGTGACGAGGGGTCGCGGGTTGGTGTTGTGCGGCCAGAAGCCAGGCTGGGCTCGCGGTCCTTGGACGATTTTGGCACTCAGTTCGTAATCGTCCTGCAGGGATCGGACGGCTACCTCGCGAAGCACCATTCCGCTCGCTGTCTCTTTGATTCCGCAGGATCGCACGCGGAAGGTCTCCGACTCCAGGTCCTTTCCCTCGGTTGGCCAGAATTCAGGGTATTCCTGAGAGAAGACACACCGATCGATACTTAGAATCCCATCTTCCTGATCCTCTCAGCTAGAGTCTTATAACTCTGAACTCAGAAGACACTGCAGCTGGCACTCTTCACTTACTTCGTCGCATTCGGTTAGCATGACCACAGTCTGGGCATTGTAATCCCACATCATCTGCCAGAACTCCATGATCGTATTCTCCATCGGGTGCTGGGTGGTGATGAACTCGCGGTTGCGGTGGAAGCCTGAAACCAGAAGCAGTGCGTCTCTCTTCTGCGCTTTCTAATCCCATTGCCTTTCCAAAGTGACAGGAAACCATCACCTACCAGCGATCCACGTGGCATTGATATAGTCGGTTCCATCAATGCCAGCCTTCGGCGTTAAATGGACGCGGGCAGTCTCGATCGAGATGACATCTTGGTTGCGATTTTTGTGGAGGTTGCATGGCTTGATCGCCGACACCAGGTTGAACTCTTTCGGTTTCCAGGAAGTCACCAGCTGTGAAGCGGCAATTTTATAAATTAAATCCAATCGTCCACGCATCCAGCAGGTAATCTACTTCTAAACACAGACTCCGCGTTATATAGTACCTTGTACTGTGCCTCAATATTATTCCAGGCATCGGTGTTAGTATTGTTAGGGTTCAGCATGCCTTGAACATATTCCAGCAGGTTGTTCGCGTCGATATTGGTCTCGCCGCTCTCGATAGCCTCTTGCAAAGCGTGGTGGATAAACACGTACTGCTCCTCGGTCTGGACCAATAAATTCCGTTGGGTGCGGATGTGTTTCAGGAAGCCGAACACGTTTACTTCGTTCTTGCATTTGGCCTGTTTCAGCATGGCGTCGATGACGATGTAGGTGCCGGTGCGTCCGACTCCAGCGCTGAAAGATGAAACGCGATCTCACTGAATCTGTCTTGACCTACTGTGCTACACCTGTGGCATCTGGTGCCTTTATTAACCTGCAATGGACGACGATTGGTCCCGCGTCTGGCGGATTGGCATTGGAAGATTTCCGGATGAAGCTAAGGACTGGCAAAGGGTGCTCAGGGACTCCGTGATCGGGCCATCCAGTGTAGTGGTACTGCCAAACGATTCGCTCTCCCATGTCGACGCCATTCTTCCTCTTCTTTACCTGCTTGTATCCAGAGGAGATCTTCCCTTAGTATCACTTGCAAACGTTCTCAAATCGACGTTGAAAATCCTCACTGTCTCAATGTCTAAGTGGTCACTAGAACTACACCAACCTTTAGATGACGAACTTGAAGGGTTCGGATGGTGTACGTCGCCATGACATCCTCCCTGAGCAGAGTCACCTGAATGCAGCCGTAGGTCTCGGATCCCTTCTTAGGCCAGTACATATCACATTTCTTCTGCAAATGAGAAGACCGTCGGTTGAAAATGATCGCCTGCTCCTGATTAGCAGCTATCAGAGGCGCCGTGGATACTTACGCGTCCACGTTCAACGAGATTGGTGATCATCACGACGATCGACACTCTCTGCTCCCACACCATGCGCCAGAATCCATCGAAAGTCGGAGGCAGTGGACCCTGCGTTCCAATATAGGCGCGCGTACGCTGCCAGCCATCGATGTAGTTCGCGTTTACGTAGTCGTGACCCTTTTTAGGCGGACCCCCGCCACACGATAGCAACTGCACCCTTGTATGGTCGTCTGTAAACGAAGGTAAACGTTCAGTTTTGTTCAGTTCAAGATTCATCTTCTCTTTAAAAAATAATTACTCTGTCCCTTCTGTATTGCACGTAAATGCTTAAGTCAGGGATCCCATAAGTCACTACTCTACTCCCGTGTTAGGGGATTCAGTTAAATCGTCAGAATCCATAGATCCGCGTTAGAGATATCCACCAACCAGGTGACCACGTGTCTCTCTTTCTCCTGCTTCTCATTTCTTCGCTGACAAGCATTAACGAGCAGTGCCTCGGAGCATCTGTGACCTCGTTGTCCGGCGCTGCCGGTCACTCACATTAAATGCTCGCGGGAGCCGCTCGTTAATCCCGCAACATTGCGAATGGTCGAGACCCGAGTGCCCGCAGCATCGTGAATTTCAAGTCAGCCAGAGATTCGTCTTATCGGAACGGCTCGCGATACCTTATCGATTTAAGATCGCGAGGGATTTTCGTTTCTAGCCTTTCTGCGCGAGCTCGCTGATAAATTGCATCGCGAACGTAGCGTGCGCGCAGTAATGTCTTTAGATGACACTTTGGCATTTTAATTATAACTGATTCGTATACCTGAGTGTTTAGGAATTTGTATAGAGTGTCTTTGTATCTAGTTACCCGAGTACCCGAATGTCTAAGCACATGGATATCTATGTATCCCAGGGCCTGAGCTTCCAGGTACCTAGCGCATTTAAAATCCAAACAGCTTAAGTTTCTTACTAGGCACACTATTCGGTTGATGATGGAATCGCGCAGATTTTTTTATATAGATCGAAAGTATATGTCACCATGGTCACAAAAATGTAAATTAATGATGCTCCCAAAAGCTAGTCTGACATTGAAAAATCAACAAAGGTGGAACAGGGGAAAGAAGAAAAATGAAGGAAAGAGAACGACAACACCGTCTGTTGAAATTTATTTATCTCTATTACATGAAAATACATTATATTAAATGAATGATAATAGATTAATGATAGATAACAATTAGAAAAAAATTAATGATAATAAATATAATTAATGATAATACTATTGAAATCACAACAGTGGGTAATTAACCATTACATTTATGATAATCTTGTCGGCAAAAAGGTTTAAAAAACTGATTGAAGCAGTAATAATTTTCACGATGACTGCAACCAGCGAACACTGTTTCTTTCATACTTTGACCAACGAGACAGTCGAAACATGTCACTGCGAAGACTGATCGACAGATCACACATATACTGTGCGACACAATTTTTTTGCCGAATATATGATTATGTATAGATTAATTGAAAAGTAAATGTCCAGAAAGGGCATATACAATTTTCTTAAAAATCATGTAAAAGGTAAATAAGACAAAGAATTATTCGTTAGAAGAAGATGGCGTATTGTTTCAAATGTAAGAATTAGTAAACAAGTGACTATTCAAAGCGACAAACTTTCTCGTCAAAAAATGTGTCGCAATAAATTAGCCCTCGTTATAAGTTTTCTAAATTTGTATGTAAATTCCGTATATTCAAATTGTTTTCTTTGTCTTATTTACTTCTTACATGATTTTTAAGAAAATTGTATATGCCTTTTGTGGGCATTTATTTTTCAATTAATAATCATATATTCGGCAAAAATTGTCGCGCAGTAAATGTGTGATCTGTCGATCAGTCATCGCAGTGACATGTTTCGACCGTCTCGTTGATCAAGGTATGAAAGAAACAGTGTTCGCTGGTTGCAGTCATTGTGAAAATTATTATTGCTTCAATCAGTTATTTAAACCTTGTTGCCGACAAGATTATCATAAATGTAATGTTGTGATTTCAATAGTATTATCATTAATTTTTTTCTAATTGTTATCTATCATTAATCTATTATCATTAATTTAATATAATGTATTTTCATATAATAGAGATAATTAAATTTCATCAGAGTTTGTTGTCATTTTCTTTCCCTCATTTTTCTTCTTTCCCCTGTTCCACCTTTGTTGATTTTTCAAGGTCAGACTAGCTTCTGGGAGCATCTTTAATTCAAATTTTTGTGACCTTGGTGACATATACTTTCGATCTATATAAAAAAAATTGCGCGGTTTCATCAACAACCGAATAATGTTCCTAAGTAGTTAGTGCCAAAGTACAATGTCCCCTAAGTACCCATATCTCGGTCGAGTGCCTCAGAGGTCCCACGCTCTACTGCCCAGATATCTTACAATTAGTGAAATAACTCAGAAGGCAATAGTGATCTTATTCTCAACCCCCGCACCTTGGTCTGTACACACTCTATATTCCGATCCATCGATCCATCCGTCAATTGACGGAGCCGCGAGTACATCTGAACCTATTTACGTCTAACGAGGCGTCCAGACACGGGACAGGGGTCACTCAGAGCCGGTGAGATTTATGAATGAAACGAAAGCCGTTCCATTCGGGATAGAAAGCGAACGCGAGCACAATTTCAGCTCTGTTGGAGGGCCGTTTCCACGGGAGGTCGGCCGACGTTGCGACGATTGCAGACTTCCGATACGCGGCGATTACAATTGTCCCATTGTGCCCGGGTTTGCGTCTCCGTCGGCGACGAAGGTGAACCGTCCGTCGCCTCGAGTGGTCGATGACGAAACAACCGAAGCCCAATGCAACGGAATAAACTGTAGCACGATCCCTTTTATCCGGACGGTACCAATCCCGAGTGCGCGGAAGATAACGCCAGGCATCCGCGAGAGTCGGCAGGGTAAAATTAAACTTATGTATCGCGAGGATGAAAGGGTAACCCGCGGCGTCTAAAATAGAATCCCCTTCTGCCCGCGTGGCGCAAAGAGAAACAGAGGCTGCGTGAAATCACGCGGACCCGTCGAGGCACGCATCTTTCCGCGAAGCTGCTTCAACAGTCGGAGCGGAGCAGTGGAACGGCGTTGTTTAGTCAGCCGGCTGGCGGCGGCTACTCACATGCCAGTATGTTGAGGTATCGGTTCTTCGCCTTGTTCTCCACGTACTGAGAGTTCTCCGCGGTGAATTTGCCAGTCTCCGACTGAATGAACTCGTACTCCTTGCTGAATCCGATGTCGCCGTCCGCGTGCAGACTCGTGACGTGCTGCACGAACTTCTGGATCGCGACGGCCGTACGTTCCCCGTCCTGCTCGGTGTTCTCCCATTCCTGGAGCGAGGGCACGTTGCGAGGCGGGTAGTCCAGGAAGTAGTACGCGGTGTGGAAGCACTTTCTGAAAATTGGCCTCAGGCAAGGCCTGATCAGTGTCACCATAAGCATGCATCCAGGAACGTAAACGTAAGAACGAGACAACGCAATCAACAGGGGAGGCGGAAGGGAGAGGAGGAGGGGGGGGGGGAGGAGGAGGAGGAGGCTTATCACCGAGTAGAAACTATACACGCTCGTCACCGAATGTGCTTATCACCGCCTCGCCGTCTCGGTGCTTACGGCGAGGCGAACGCAACGCAATAAACAAATTCCAGGGTGCCCGTGTCTAGCGTGTGTACAGTCCGCGAACGAGCCAATCCTGTGTCAACGAAATCTGAGCGTGCTCTTGAAAATTCCGATTCTCTAATCAATGACAAACCGTCGCCCTCGACTCACAGTTCGAGGTACTTCTTCATCGCGTTGCCGAGCTTCTACCACCATCCATTATATGCACGGAGCATTTCCGAAAGGTCGCTGCGAAGAATCGAGCGGAACGTTTCGTGCGCCGCCAGCGAAGACACCGAGTCACCGTCCGTGACACAGAAATCTTTCTTCGCGATTCGTTGCGTCGCGTGTCGGACGGTACCGCGGTCGAATCGACGTCCTCCAGGATCTACGTTCCGTTGATAGATTGGGGGAGACAGGGCGGATAGGCGCGGCACTCGCGGGTACTTGGAGCGACGACGAAGCAGATCTCGTTCACGAAGCGCCGCTCGTCAACTGGGAAGCCTTACTTCTCCGTCGCCGCTGGCCGTTATCGCGGCCGATAAGGGGTCAGCTAGCGATAGAGGAGGAGGAAGATCGCGGGCAGCGGCGAGGGGCAGGGGGGAGGCACGGAGGGAAAGAGGATCCAAGAAGCACCCAGAACGAACGTTTACCGTTCGCGGTATTGTTTTCTCGACCCATTAGCGGCGAGCCGGCCCGTCTGATTACCACGAAACAAGGCGGACGAGATAGCCGCCGGTTGACGGGCAGGCTGCCTAGAGGATTTATCGCGAATGATCCACCGGTCGAGTGCCTTTCAATGCCGCGTTCGTGACTGTAACGTGGATCGTTTGTAATTGACGCAATGACGACCGAATGTCTGTTATCGTGCGGTGGCAGAGGAAGCTTTGATCCTCGAAGCTGAATGAGCAGACGAGCGGAGGCTCTTTATTAGATACCTCTGCTTTGAGATCCAGCGAAATTAGGAACCATCCAGTGCTGGATTAACCAATTAGCAAAATAAGCACGCGCTTGGTGCATCAGAAGAAAAGGGGAATTTTGGAATCTAACTTTTGATAGAAACACTTTTCACAATCATTGCGTTCAGGTAATCACCCTGGGAGGCCTCAAAATCTTATAAGTGCTTAGTCTTAATCCAGCCTTGGAACCATCGAATCACGTTTCGGTGCCGATCATCGATTTACTTCTCGAATTACTATGTGTACAGTCTCGTTATCAGGATCGCGCGAAATCGTGAAGAGGGGCAGGCTTATGAAAGAAAGAGGATCCACGGAGGAAGCAAGCGAAGGTGAAAAAAAAACAGACAGGTGGTTGATCCTCACTTCCACAAGGCGAAGGACGTAATCATCAGCATGACAGCCAGACAGGCGCAGATCATCCCTGCGATCACTCCGCTGCTGAACTCTCTGGCGCTGTGCGGCGGCAACAGCGGGATCTTGTCGCAATCGCGCGTGACCCGCACCTTGCGCGGGACCGATCCTTCTCCGTGTATGATCAGCCGATTATCGATAGCGCTTCGCGTGCCTCCGCGCACCACGATCTCGTACACGGTGTTCATCGTCAAGTTGGGTATGATCGTCTGCAAACCAACGATATTTCCTGCCGTGAGTCATTTAGAAATTTCAAAGAAGCATCAGCCGATTCCACGCGGCTATAGATTCCCACCGGCGGCTGGAGCGCTTAGTCATCGATAATTTGCATTCAGTTTTTATCACCCGTGCGCGAATGCAAATCTCCGCGTTGCCGAGACGTTCGCTGGAATATAGAATCGTGTCATCCGCCGATACGTTGCAGGTATCGTAGGCAGCGGCTGTCTAGCTATTAAATTCGAGAGAAAGAAACCGCCCACGATCGGCGAAGCTCGATCTGCCGAGAAAACGAAAGGTTGCAGACTCGAGTTCCGGTCTAGTAATCCTGACAGTCGATTCCTCTCCGCGAGCACTCGGCCGTTCCCAAGGGAAACACCGAGAAAGTGGAAACGCCTGTCGCAGGAACGCCTCGACGACGGCAGTGATCAACGCTTAGCCACCGTAACGGAAGCGTCGGAGGAGAACGACGGAACACGGGGGAGGGAAGCGGAACGTACGGCGCTCTCGAGGTGATTCTTCTCGGCGATCACTTCGATCTCCTCGTAACGCGTCCCGTTCTCGATCCTGTAGTTGATGAAGTAGTAGTCGATCGAGCCCCAGAAGATATTCGGTCTGGCCCATTGGATGTAGACGGAGTCGTGGGTCTGGCAAGTGACGTTCAAGATCAACGGCGCACTCGGTCCCGAGATGTCCGTGCGACGGATGATGTGGTCCGACGGCTCGCCCTCGTTCTTCCACGTGTACGCCTTCACCCATATCTTGTACTCGATATACGGCTCTGGAACAAAAAGGTCGTTTGATCCTTGCAGAGTGCATTCCTCGTGCCGTATCTACTTTCTCCCCCCCCCCCCCCCCCCTTTCGCACGGCGGAGTTAGACGACGTCAACCAGTGGCGATCCCTTGGACCTTTGGGCTTAGCTCACAGTTTCTAGATAGGCACTCGTTTAAGTTTCAACCGTGATAAGCACAGCCCAACTCCTTGCATATCAACGACTCGTTGTAAACACGGTCGGTTGCAAATCGATACTCAGATTTCAAACGAAATTCCAAACAAAACGGCAGACTTTCCCCCGCTTCGTTAACCCCAAGAGCAATTTTCGAATTCAAATGTCACGCCTTTATGACTTCCAAAGGGGATTTGTCGCGAAACGAATAAAAATAGGGGAGAGTCGTGCAGTACCAATGAAATCTAGTTCTTGCTTCTTTGACCAGATATTAGCAGTTTGTTTGAATTAATCAATGAAAATCACAATTCTTTATAATCTATTTCGGGGTTATATTGTTTACTTCATTGCTCTCGATATCTACCTTTCCCTTTGCTCTCGATTTCTACCTTTTCCCGCAGAAAAATAATGTAAATAAGGATAGGTATGATAACCTAACAAACAGGAAGCTAGGATTTAATGAAGAAGTTATCCAGTGCGTTATTTGCGAGCAGAGTTGGGCATTAACTAAATAAAAAATTATGTAAATAAGGATCAAATAAAAGTTACTTTAACTTTAGATTATTCGAAGAGTAAAGTTAATTTTTTTATTCGATGAGAATTTATTCGGCGAACAAAGTTAATTTTTTTTATTCGTTATTCGAAATTTTATTTAAATAAGAATTTTGTCCATCTCTGTTTGCAAGGAATCATTTGACAAAGATTGGGTGCAGTGTGCCGACTGTGACGGCCGGGCACACATCGAATGCACAGATCAGGAGAATATTAATTATTTTATTTGTGAGTTTGTACAAATAAAATTTGAAAAAAATCTTGCATTGTACTAATTAAATGTATTATATTAACGTTTATATTAACATTGTTAATCAATTAGACATAAAAATCACTAATTTAACAGTTGGTCGGTACTGGACGACAATTTTTCGTATCCTAGAAATTACAACTTTTTTACTAAATTTTTTATTAAACTTTTTTATTAAATTTCACAAAAATAATTTCCCTCCTCTTACTAAGTTCCATCTATACTACAAACATGTTTTTGAATTTCTGATTTTTATCGACTCTACCCCAAGATATATCAAAAAAACTTAGAGCGGTCGGTACTGCACGACTCTCCCCTACCGCTTTTTTCTACAAACGTGGAAACTCGCGTTTCTTGAACTACAAATTTTATCATATCAAAATTTGCATTTCTAGAAAAATGCTATTTCTAGGAAGACTATTTCTAGACTGTATGAGTATTACTAATGTACAATTATGCCTTAAAAGTTAAAAGATTCGAAAATACGAAAATGGAAACTCCAAACTGACGGGGTGCAGTGAACCCCACGTGACCAATTTGCGATTATAAGAAGGTGTGACTACAGGAGAAACCGAAAGCTCGATTCTAGCGCGTTATCTGTCAGTGGATTCATCCGCAGTTATCGAGTTCGAGTGCGACGTCTTTAGTTCGTTTACCCGAACGGCGATTCTTGAAATGGATATTACGATTCGCTCAATCTTAGCCTAACCGGCGGTCAGTCGCGAATGAAGGAGAAAACGGAGCGAGAGGGTACTCGTCCCGCGTGAAATTGCTCCACTTTTCTCGAAGCTACTCACTCAGTTCCTTCAATACGAATTCGATGACCGGCCCATCATAGTCGTCGGTTCTGTACATCTGCACGTCGGTGCAATTCGAGTACATGTAATAGATACGGTAACCGGCAATGATCCCATTGGCGCAGTCAGGCTCGGCCCACGACAGTTCGACAGTGGCGGAGGTGATGCCGTGGGACGTGAGGTTCAAAGGTTTCGTTGGCACTGAAAAAAGAAAATCGCAATTGAGCGGTTTTGACAAACGACTCGAGGATCGAGCACCAACATCCTATACGGGGAGAGATTGTAAGGCGCAACTATTGGCCAGCGCTATCGGTTAGCGCTGATTTTCACATTTTCGAGAGCCTTCGTTACCGAAGAGGCTGGCACCACGCGAGGTGTGTCGCCAGACGGCAATTTTCCGTGTTTAGCGCTGACGGAACGGCTCGATATCCGTCTCTCCGTAAACTATTTTTCGGTCGATGCACTTGGCGGCCGCGCCCCCCTTTTCCTTCTTTTTCGTCGGCCGCTCATCATCATCCGCCTTCCAAGGCGGCTTTCCAATTTCCCGCGCACAAAGACGGGAGCGAGGCCGCGACGGCCGATGTTTGAATAATTAATTTCGCCTCGAGTGTCTTCTCAGACCCCTCGCGACGACGGGCTACTCCTGTAGACACCGCTACTCGCTTTTTCGTCCCTTTCGCCCCTCCCGCCGAACGCCGAGGACTGCGCGCGCCCTTCGGCAAGCCGAAACAGCTTCCTTTGGGAAAAGGGCGAGTGTCGCTGGGAATAATTGAAAAGAAATCGATCCGATCAAGCCTCTCGCCGCGCCGATCATCGTGTCCCTTGCCGACCATGCGTCCACAGAGGGGAGATACGAAGCGACACGCGCGAAACGTTCCATCATCCCCCTGTGGGGCTTCGCGATTGAATTTCCTGCAGTTTTGGCAACGGGGCGTCGTAGCGGGTGCTTGCGGTGCTCGCGCGCGGCTTTCCGTTATCGTCGAACCCGAAACTATTGCGATAAAGCTGTGAGTAAGCCTATTTGTCGGAACGCTGGACCGAGCGCCGACGAACCGTGTTTCCGATTTCAAACGGTACGCTGCCAGGCAAATCGACACCCGGTCGCGCGCCAAACGGACTTCGATAGTGCAGGCCAGACCCTAGGCGCTCCTGTGTAACGCAATACTCCTACGCCATGAACGGGAATGAAACATTAGGCTCCAGGTGCGCCAGCATTCGAGCTCGTGCATCTGTTTGCCGCGCGTTTGAGCACTGGTAAGATCCGAACGGTCGAGTGGACACGCGAGGGTGATAGGCTACGAGGGGTGGACAGGCAGACAGTTCGTTTTGTTTGAACCTGCAGCGCCCTTTGCTGGTACCCTTGCGACAACGCGTCACTTCGATATCGCATGACGTCCGCGCAAACGAAGTCTGAGCGCGAGGATCGGGGGTGAAATCGTGATTCAATTGTGAAACTTAATTTGTGCCGATGGCAGAAGAGGCTGAAAAGGGTCGAGGTAACAATTAGATGTTCTGGAAGCTTGCTAGCGCATCATGCAGCTGAATTGATCGAACCCCAGCAGGCGACACGGTGGAGTTTCCAACTGTACGCGTTAAAATCTTCGCTGATAATGCTTTGCGACGCGAAATGATTAGGTGATTTCGACGATTCTACCTTTATCTACTATACTTTGAAAGCAAATAGCGCAACGTTCACTTGGTGCAAGTAAGTAGCCATATTCCTACCCCTATGACGCACAGAGCTTAAGGGGTCATTCTGGTAATCACGCCGCAAAATTCGACAACATTCAGGTTTTTTTTCTCAGTGAATGCAATGAATAACAATGTCAAACTTTTTTTTTCATTTATTAGGTTACTTATAACGTTTACGGAACAATTTTTTAAATATACTTTTAATTGTGTTTTTCAATGTTATCTGGAGTTGAAAGTCGCGCCTTTGGAAATACGGTGGGACTGATTTCAGCTCACAGACTCATCTGAAACAAGAAAACCAAACTGATTCTTAATCATTATGCGTACCGGTATCGCAGGTGCCAGAATTAGCCACGTAGGACAAAATTTAACAAAATTGCGCGCATTTAAACTTCAAGTCTTGAAACTTTCCATTTTTATTTGAAGTTTGAATGCGCACAATTTTGTTAAAATTTAACTTACGTGGCTAATTCTGGCACCTGCAATAGCGGTACTCATAATGATTAAGAATCAGTTTGGTTTTTTGTTTCAGATGAGTCTGTGAGCTGAAATCACTCCCGCCGTCTTGTCAAATTCGCGATTTTTAACTCCAGATAACATTGAAAAAACACAATTATAAGGAGGTTAATAAATGAAAAAAGAAGTTTGAAATTGTTATTCATTGTATTCGCTGAAAAAAAACCCCTGAATTTTGCCGAATTTTGCGGCGTGATTACCAGAATGACCCCTTAAAGTCGTAGAGCCTGTAGTTAGATCAAGGCAACGAGGCTGAGCCACTTTAAGTTCCCGTGAATTCGTCTATGGGATGAACGGGAAGCGAGTGAGAGGTGCGAAAAGTGAGACACATACTCCTTAGCATCCTAAGCGCGCTCGCGTGTCCGGCTGAATTCGCCAGCTCCTATTTCGCTGACCACGAGTGTACCGCGAGTGGAGGAGAAATAAGGGAGTGGGTCAAGCCATTCAGGTGTTAAAGTAAACATGTTTCGAGCGCCGGCACAACGACCTTGCGAAAAAAGACGACGCGTGAAAACAGGGAGTGTCTCGGCTGTCATTCAGTTTCTCGTCATTCCCATTGAAAGATGCACGGAATCGAAAGGGACAGTCATATTGCAGGATCGGGCGTTTCTCTTTCAATCCACGCTGCCATTTAACTACCGAATTTACAGCTTCTGTATGGCAGAGAGCAAAAGATACAACCGTAATTCCGAGCTTGATGTATTACACGTGAAAGGCGTGTAGTTTCTCGCGTATATATCTGCGGAACGTTTGAACTTCTTAACTTGAACACTTCTGTGCATTATCGCTGGCCTAGGTGTTCAATCTTAATTAAAGTTTACCGCTGGCAACAATGCCCGGTTGAAGGATTTCAGTCTGAAGTTTGAAAAAAGGTCGATAACAGGCGCCAGGTGATCGACAAAGTGTCGAGATACGGGGACGATGTACATACCTCGATAATGTGCACTTTAATTGCACGCGACAATCGGTCACGCGCATTTTCGAAGCCGTTCAACTTTTGCTCCAAGTATCTACGTGGCTCGATTCAAATGGAACGCCCCGTACGCGCGAGGTACATAGATTGCCTCTCTCCGCTGCGAAAAATCGCAGCTGAAGAGGAGGAACGGTCTCGTTCCGCTTGATATTCACGTCGTGGCGCGATGAAAGCGAAGAGGCGAGTCGCGACAATCGGGCGCAACCTTTTAGAATTCGCGGCCGGATGATGGCAGTATGCGCATACACACGCGCCGGGCACGTACGTGCACGCACCGGCTGAAAAATGAATACGATTACCGCGGTGAATAGAGGCAAGGTCGAGCGTGTGCAACTCCGCTCTCGACGTGGCGGCAAAGTGCTGGCCAAGAGACTGGGGAAAAGGTAAGGGAAAGGAGAGAACGATTACGTCGAGGACTCGCGCCTTTTCTCGCCTTCGACTTTTCCGGGCTGAGGGAAAACGCGAATGCCCTCCCCCTCCTCCCGGTTTATTCCCCCTTCTTCGTGCAGCGATAACTACGTTCGTATAATCCCCGATACATTTCACTGCTCGATCCCCTCGCTAGCACTCTGAGCGCGCGTGATAACGAGAACTGGGGAACATATATCTCACCGTGAACACCAGAGTTTGCGTCTGGCTCTGCGGCGGATAAAAGAGGCGTGCACCGAGGACACGAGAAACCGGCGAAAGTGGCTTTATTAGGATCGGCGCGGAATGAGTAACGGCGCGCGAGTGAAAGGAACCCGTTGATAAGAAAACGACCGCCGGCTACCTGCTCCGCGTGGCTCTCGTTTCCTGGACGGCAAGTTTATGAACTTGAAATGCACTCGCTGCATTTTACAGTCGACGGACCGTCGCTCGGCTGTGTTATTTAACCCGGCCACGCGCGATTGCGACTTTCATCGCGGACCGATAATTCTCTCCTACGTATCTATCCGAGGTGTCGTTAGGCGCGAGAGTGATTAGGCGAACGAGGAAACGAAGGCCGTAGGAAATTCTACGCCAGGTACACATGCAACTTAGCGCTGACAGTTCTGCGGCGGAGTATACTGTCGAATCGATCAATTTCATTGTAACGATGATCGAGCCACGCCACTGCCAGCGATACCGCCAGTGTTCGATTACAAAGGCGCACTCCCCACTCGTTGATCTCGACATCGCGGGCCCGTGTTTCGCCACTGATTCGAGATGCTCGTCCTCAGCGCGGGGACATTAGCAAACGGACAAAAAGGCGGCTAGACATATTCGAGCATGCGAATTAGAGTCGCGACCTTGACGCACTACTCCCTCATACCGTAAAAATAGAACGTCTGGATGCCACCGTGAAGGAATATAACGTGCTTTGACTTCCAAGGGAGAGGGGGTACAGAGAGAGAGAGAGAAAGAGAGAGAAAAAAGAAGAGAAACGAGTCTAAGCTCGACACGGCCGTATTTCCATAATTCTATACCTGGCGAACAGAACGCGTCGTAAGGTCATCCAGTGCGTGGCTGTTGCAACGGTGCAGGGTGGGAAGGAAGCGTTTCGCAGGCGGCGTGCCGCGCGTGTCACGAGGCTGGTCCGGGACCATTGCGAAACTGGACCCAAAACGGAACGAAGAAAAGCGCCGCGACCACGCCTGGCCGGGTGACATTTCTTCGGCCAGGAACGGGATTCGCTTCCTGTACATGGCGGAGGATCAAGTAACGCCCGAGAAAGAGACGTTTCCTCTCGGTAACTAGTTCCGTGGCCACGCTTTGGAACTGGACCAGAGTGGAAGACACGTAACACGGTGTCTCCACGGCTTTATGATAACCCGTACACCCGTAACTCCACCTTTTCCTCCCTCGAAAGGTTGCGAGAAATGGAACTATTGCGCTCCGAAGATGGCGGGGAGTTTGATCATTTGCAAAGGGACATTCTCGAGAATCTATTGCTTAACGCTTAAATTATTGGGGAACTGTTTCCTCGGGGTTAGCCGAAAGCCTTTCTTGCTCGGCCCACTGGATTAAGCTACCTTCCTCGTCTAACGGGCCGCTCACAGGTACAGAACCCACCTCGAGTTACAAACTCATGAAGCCCCGCGAACCTACAGAAACGCAGGTAAAGGGAAGTAACGACCGTTCAGGGTTGTTACCACCTCCGATGCACAAGGGTCTTAAGCGAAATTCCCATTTCTGAGGGACGGGCGACGTACAAACGAGCCGCGGGATTCGGCGCGCGGTACTTACCTTTGTACGCTCACGTTCGGGGGAGAATCCCGTAACGATCGGGGAGCCGCTAATGAATTGGATTTACCTCGACACACGTCGCTGTCGTTCTCCGTGGAGGAGATTTGCACCGTGTATGTGGTCTGTTCGTACGTCTGCTCGTCGGTCTCCGTGATCGGGTCCGCGGAGGCGAACAGGATCCTCAGGATGATAGCCACCGCGGCCGCCAGTTGAGCAGCACTGGCTATCCTGGCCCACGACATTTTCGTTTTCGCAGCTGCAGCTGTGCGTTGCTGCGCGGCGCGGCTGTCTGGGCTCTCCACCGACTCCACCGGGCTATTTCACGAATTCGTCCATCCTCGTTACCCTCGCAGCCGTTCTCATCGCGCTCGCTACTTTCACCCCCTTGCACTCGCAGCGAACGCGCGACACGAGGATCCGCGTACGTCCGTAACCGGCACGCGTTCCTCCGCGCGTTACATCGCGGCCCCGCGCACCACGGTGTACAACAGTCTTCGCCGTCTCATCGCGCACTCGCTAAAAGTCCCTTAACCGCGGTGTGCCCCGAGTCGTCCGGCAGGTGCGCGATCCCAGTCGGAAGGGAGCCTTTCTCACCGACGAACGATCATCGTTTCGCCACAGCGGCCGCGGCACCGCCGATCCAGCGGGTAATCGATTTATCAGGGCCTATCGCCGTGCGTCCCTTGGTCGCCTGAGGGGGAATAGAGAATTGAGCAACGTATCGGGCGGCGAGGATCGAAGCCTAACGAACGGGGCGATTGCATTCGCGCTGCATCCTAGCCGCCCGGTGCACACTGCACACGCGCGTATACCTCGGAACACGTCCGCGCGACGCGGCCGGAATATTAAACGTGGCTCGAGATCGAAGCCCAATTTGGTCTCCTCCCGACGCACACTGGGGTATTTGGCCCCAAAACCCGGACATAAATCGATTTAAAAATTTTCGCGTAAACCGTAAAATTTTTGGTGCCCGAGGCAGTTGAATATCTGAGGAACAATGTCTGAATATTGTTTTTTTTTTATTTGTGCACTCATGAAGCAACAGGCTTCGTCGATAGTTAAGAGATTTTAGAGCTCGCGATTCTTTCTTAACCGGCCTCTGCAACATCGTTGGCTTATTAGAGATTTTTACATGTTGTAAAGAAATTTTGTGAATTTTCGCATTATGGAAGCTTTTTCGGTAGGTATATACTACAATTTCTAAAAGGGTTTACTTTTTCATCATATATATTTGCATGGTTATTAAGATTTGAAGATAATCGAGAATTCAGTCAATTTTCTCTACGATTATAGGATTTCATTAACGATTTTGTTATACTGCTGAACCCTGCCCACTGTTTTTGTTGGTGTCATTACATTTGATAAAGGTTTGTGATGACAGTGCAAAAAAGATTGGTTCCGGATTCGTCCGGATTTAAGTTTTATAGCTAATTTAGGTAAAAATGGCAATCAAGAGCTGCTGCGTTTCACGCACGCCTGTACGGTCGCGCTCGCCAGGCCTTCATGAGGTGTTAAGGAACTCTTCAATGGAACTGTTTGAATTATGGACATATATGTATTAACTGAATAAAATGAAAGAAAAACTAAAATATAATATATAAGTACGTAAAAAATACTTTGAATATTTCGCCGTGTAGTCTCTGATGGCACTGTTTCAACTGAATGCAGACATAAAGTAGAGGACTTACAATTAGTGAAAGATTTATCTGCAGCATAACATAAACATTTTATGAAATTCTGTCTGCATTCAGATGAAACAGTGCCATCAAAGACTACGCGGCAAAATATTCAAAGCTCTTTTTACGTACTTATGTTATATTTTAGTTTTTCCTACATTTTATTCAGTTAAAGTTTTGTTTCGTATAGCCTATATTTAGTGTGCGTTATATATATTTATCCTACGTTTATTAAGTTCATTAGTTAAGTTCATATTTAAGTACTGTTTTTATTTTACTTTTATATTAAATTTCATTTCACTTGTACTCGGTAAGTACGCTTAAACATTTGTCACACGAACTAGATATTTTCCGCTATTGTTATTCAGATGTTACTTATTTAACGAGAAGATATATACGTATAGGTATTAAAATGTCAGCAAATTGTTCAGTGCAAGCTGCGAGTCCATCTGGAATTAAACTGATGACGCGAGAAAACATAAAATTTATACAAAAAAAAGCTGTCAAGATGCAATTCCTAAATGAAACAATAGTTTTACTTCATCCCCCTGAGCTCACAATTTGTGTAAACGAAGAATTTCTGTAAAAACATTTAAAAATGCAGTTTTTCTTTAAATGGCTGTATCTTTGTTAAAAAAACATCTTTTTTAATGAGCTTCGGCTTATCGTAAAGGCAAAGAATCATACTTTCCGATAGTATACATAAAAATTACAAAAAATATTGTTTGCACTCTGTAGCACTTGACGAACATCAAGAAACGTTTACAGTTTGGCACATTCCCCTTTAAGGTTTTACCCCCCGGATACCGATTTCGATAAAATTGATTTAATGAGTCAAAAAGTAGAAAGTTTAAACATTAAAATGGTTTTCGTTTCATCAACTTTGGATGAATTTTAACAAAGTTATGGGAGTTTGAAGATTTTAAAATAACCATGTCCGGGTTTTGGGGCCAAATACCCCACTGTGCGACGGATCTTTGGCGATAGCCTCGCCCCCGTCCCCGCGGGCTAATGTTGGTTTATTCTTTGTTTCCGAAAACGCGGAACGGAAGCGACCGGGTGGAGGAGCGGACTCCAGGCCCGACGGAGGGCAGTTGTCGCCCGCGTTGCGCTAATTGCGTCTCGTCGAGCGCCTCAATTAGTCGGAATTATGCCTCCGATTGTTTCTCGTCGGGCATGCACACACTGGGCCAGCAACAGCGCCGGTAGCAACAACGGTGACGGCTGGCGGCGGCGACCAGCGCGCCGGGTTCGCCGTTTGCCGGGCCAGCAATAATTACACGGCCCCTCTGGAACGTTTTAAAGCGGCTTCCCCTTATATTTTTAGTACGCCAGGACCGAGGGGACGCGCGGGAGTACGCCGCCACGACGGGTCGGGGATCGGGAGACGCTCCTTTCGCGCTTCCATGGGAAGAGCTGTCGAAAATTTCGCTGACCCACGCTACAGGAATTTCAGGGCAGATGGTGTTTAATTCGTTTGCTAGGTACTGTCAGCCGGTCAATCGATTTCCTCTCGACGTTTCATTGTGTTAGGAGCCTCTTTCAACCTTTTATCGGTGGCAGCGAGGGGCAGAGGACTCGAGTGAAATTTTGAACCGCGGGTGAGGTACATGTCCCTGTTTCTACTCATTTCGTATTTTTCTTATTATTATATGCGTCACGTTCGGACCAGAGTTGTAACAAAATAATTCTAAATTATTTGAACATTTATGCGAATGTTGCACGAGTTTGGAGATAAACAATGTGCAGCATAAGCAACGAAAAACTTTTAAAACCGTTTCACGATTTTTCGATCGTATTCTAGCTGTTTATGTTGATGAACAGCGACAATATTGGTATTGAATAATTGGGCAGAAAATAGTTTTTGCAATGAAAGTTCTTATTTAATAACAGAAACAGATACCCCGTATTGTGCTCTAGATTTAGATTCTTTTACTATTTTTAATTTTTTTAAGTAGAAAACAGGTGAGTTGGTTTAGGGTCAAGTGAATCACTGTCATGTCCGCATTTCTACTCACCACACTTTTAGTAACCTCTATTTCTATTCGAAGGCATTTTATTTTTCGTTTATCGTTAATTTACGCTTCACTACTGTGTTATAAAACTTCCCCATAAAAAATGTACCTTATTTTAACCTGAAAAGGCAACAATTATGTGAGCAGAAATTTGTGCAAATGGTGAGTATAAATACGTACATTGTTATTTTTCGTGAGAAGAAATACGGACATTTACAGCATTGTATTTAATTACAAATTACTAATAGTTAAACATCTTGAAATATCTTTCTTAAATAGTTTTTGAAGTGGTTGATTTATTATTAAAGAATTGATCAATTACCCTGCAAACTTTGATCACAAACAATTTTTTCACACCTCCTTCATGACGAGTAACCTCTTAAATGAGTAAAAATTGGGACATTCACCTTAAGTAGGAAGATTTGAGGAACCGTTTGCTTGGCTCGGAACCAATCGTAAGCCATTCTCGCGTAACGATCGAGAGTTAACGCGCGAACGTTGAACGCCGACGTCTCGCGGGATAGGACAGGTTGGATACCTGAATTTTCACCGACCGGGAAAAACGACGCCGAACGGAACAAAGGCGGATTGTTCACCTCGGATTCGGCGTACAGTTGGAGCAAACGGACGGAGGACTCGCGATTATGACTCAACGATTGCGATATTAATTGCAAGTTAACCGAGAACCGGCCGCAACGGCGCTGCACGCGTGCACGAGCCCGCCGCGAGCCTTGACATTTATACGTCACGGAGAAACTCTTGGGCTAGTTGTGTGCATCCTAGTTGCACGGCGAGACGTGCACCGCCGCCTTTCGACAGGCAGACTGCGAGGACGAACGCGGAAAAACGCTTCCGTCGATACCGAGATGAAAATTCGAGTTCCGCAATGAAGGATGACTCAGCGCGCGATGCTTCGGCGAGTGCATCTATACAGGGTGTACCGCGATGTATGGGCACTGTTTCGAGGAGCAAGGTCCGCGTAGACTAATGTTCCGTTTCACTCACAATCAGATACTGAAGGCACAGTGAATCACCGAGTGTCATTAGCAAATGGGCGTGGAAGGGAAATAAATTTAGATAAGTTAGTTGACCATTGGACCGAGTCTCTACGGTACACCCTGTACGCGTACAAATTAAAAGCACGTTGCTCGTAAATGTTGCGTTTCTCGCCCGACGACTGGCTATCTATCGACGATTTCCTGGCGACTTCCGTTTCACGACAAGGACGTTGGACAGGGCGAGCCAGGGACAGAGGGAGAAGAAGAGAGAGAGAGAGAGAGAGAGAGAGAAAGAGAGACGACGGCTGCTTCCGATTCCAATATCCCTCGCGACGAGAAATATCCAATTCCGCGACGAGTAGTCAGCAAACGCTTGGGCTGAACTCGATTCGACTCGTACTATGCACCGGTGAATTTGCATAGGTCGCTCGCATCGGTTGACACCGTGTCGCGTGGGATCCACGGACAGAAGACTAATCGATTCCTTCTGGGAGACGTCGCTCGTTCCGCCGACAGATTCGACGGCGAAGGGGTGTTGCCCTTTGTCGTCGGTCCTTCTCTCTCGCTGCACTCTGGGTGCACGGTGTCTCGCCTCGCGTCGAATTTCTTTGCGAGAAAGAGCCGAGGACACAGTTTATAACCCCTGAATAGACGCCGAGATTGAAACCCTTAGCGTACACCGTGTGCGCGAACCCTCCGGTCCTATTCGTTACCCGTATTCGTCTAAAAGCGTCCACCGCGCGTGTATCCCACGAAAGCGAATGCACGGTGAACGTCCTCCGTAACCCGGCGTGTCGATGCACTTCACGAAAGCAACCCCGCAACGGCTACCAGCGAAAAAGGCCAAGTTCGAGGAGCGACGAGAATAGAGAGAAGCGTGCGATGAAAGTTCCGGGCCACGATTCGATCCCCCCTCCCCCCCCCCCGGGGACACGTTCGCGGGGACCGATTAAATGCACCGTTTTCGGCGTGATTTTGGCACCGTGCGGCGAACCCTTCGCGCCATATCGACCCTTGAACCTCGAGCCAGGATTCCGCCCACGTCCGACTCCGTGTACCGGGATCCGCGTATGCCGGCGCGATTATTACCCACGCGATTCCCTCTGTGTGCTCCGCGGGCGAGAAAAGCGATCCGGCCGATACGCGAAGTGCCGGGAATCACTGGCAAACTTTCTCACACTAGGCGTCACTGGTGCTGGGAGAGGAGAGGCGTCGTTCGCGCGACGGATCAAACGCCATTTCGAACCGGACACCGCGGAGGGCACCGTGACAGGCGGCCCCCTTGGAATAACGAATCGGACCGGCTGAGGCAACTCGATCGCCAGCGGAGACACGGAGCAATGGAGCAACGGAGGAGCGTTGCGATCCCGCGAAAGTGACACAACGCACTGCCCGCCGCGAGGGACACGGACACACTGGCACGCACACGATCCGCTCCCACGACCGCCACGCACACCGACGAACAACGTTCCCGAGCGTACGGCAAACCGTGACTCCGGCGCGGCGGCTGCCTCTGCACGCTCGCTACTCCGGCTTGCTTCCACTAGGGAACAGAGAACCGGCAGACAGACGGACGGACGGACACGGCGAGAGAGAGAGAGAGAGAGAGAGAGGGAGAGAAACTCACGCTGTGCACACGCTCGAGCACCGGCTGCTTCTCTCCGCGTACGTGGGCGCATGGGTTTGTGTGCGTGAGTTGTAACCTGTGTGCATGAGAATGATGGAGCGAGAGAGAGAGAGAGACGTAGAGTGCATTCGAGTACGGGTGCGCGCGCGCGCGCAACGAGTGCATACATACGCGCATAGACGCTCCTGACAAGCCGGCGGCGTATACACGTGCGCTAGGAAATGTGCGTGAGAGAAAGAAAGGAGGAAGGAGGGAGGGAGACTGGCGGGAGAGGGGAAAAGCACGTTGCACACAAAGGCGTGCGTACGTGTGTTCATGTTTGCCGTTTGTGTGTGCGAGCGCTCGTAACGCGTTTCCCTCGGCGGTTCCCCCGCTTATCGCGTCTTCTTCACGCCGGGCCGAGATGCGAAAGACTTTTGTCGTGTCGCGTTCACCACGTACCGCGACACTCTCTTCTCTCGAGGAGGCACCGCCACGGCGGAGTGAAAAATCGCGGAAAATCGATCGGGGGAAGGAAGAGGCGCGCCAGTGGCGACGACCGAAATGGCGTGGCTGTCCCCTCCGCACTCGTCTGTCTCGGTTCCTCGCCGACGCGACGACCTGGTCGGCCCTATCTTCGTCCCCCTTTCTTCCCACTATCTCTATATCCTTCTACCACCGTCTCTCTGTTTATCTACCCACCGTATCCGCCTGTCCCTCCCTCGCTCTTTATTTTTCCCCCCTTTTCTTTCTTTCTCCCGCCCGGCAGATTCACCCTGCCTCTCTCACGCAGCTGTCTACGCGATCCTCGTCGCTCCCTCCGGTTCCCCGTTCGCTGTCTGCGTTCGCCACGGTCCCTGCCCTGTGCCAACGTATGGATTTTCAACCGGCTACCTGGGAAGGGAAATTCGGCGTGGCCAATTCGCCAGAGGAGAATCGACGGCGACACGGCTCGCCCGTGACTCACGGAACGGGGACGGACTGGCGGCTGAAAAACTCGCCCACGGCCATGAAAATCCCGGCCGTGGCGTGCCCCTGCAGCGAAACCTACGATGACACACAACGACGGGCGACCGCTCATGGACGACGGAGTAGTGGCAGCTGGATACCTGCGACCGAGACTTTCAGGGACGTAGGACTCGATCTCCGTACCACGTGGCCCTAACTGTCATCGCCCAGAAACGTGATTCGTGTGTAGAGTATCTCATTGCGATATTGCACAGCGGCTGATAAGAATCTACCGTGGAACGATGTCATTAGAGCGTCATCGGCGCTGCGATCGACCACCTCGATTTCTGCGCAGATGTCGCTCCTGTCTGCACAGAGTACACTGCTGTACGCTCGGCCCACCTCTCTCAAATGGGCCGACAGCGAGATGCCTCAGCGATTTTTACATCCACTGATTCTGGAGCGATCGAATTTCAGAGGCTTACCAGAGAACGATATGTCCCTTGCCCAGGCTTTGTTCAATGTTCTAACGCCGATCCCGCGAACAATGGGGGGACCAGCGATGAACAAAGCGAAGCTGCGAGTCAGCGGGATCGCGATACGGGGTCCGATAATTTTACGTGTATCAGCGGATGCGATAGCGGTCGGGATTGATGACTCGTCGTCGCAACTGTTGGTCGTAATGGATTAGGAATACTACGGGGGGCGAATCTCAGGCGGGAGCTTGAAAATCATTGAGGTCAAATGTAGCTTAGTGTAGGTCTACTGCCTGGGTAGAGGGGCGAAGTTGAAGTCGAATCAGGGACACGGAGATTCGCGAACCGTCGGGAAAGGCGAAAAGAGGCGAGATCGTGACCGAAATAACGACGGTTTGCGTAAAGTCTGGGAAGTGTAGCGCTCGTTTTATTGTCCTCCGCGAATGGAGCACCGCCGCTGACGTACGGCGAATTTAAATGATATCGTTCGCTGCGCCGGTTCTGGAAAGATCGTATGGTGGTCTCATGGACGCTACTCTATCTGCTCGCGTAATCGTCGAATTTGCCCCACACGGGCGATTAAGAGTAACACGCTGATTCAAGTGGCATAATTAAATTATTCAGACCTTCGCGTGATGATTCAAGAGCGTCGTAAAGTGATTCACGATGGGCCAGCTTTTCCTCGTTCCGTGTAACGTAACTTTTTACGCGGCGAAGATAAAAACAGTCGTGATCTCGATACGAGCTCTGCAAGAGAGTTGATAAACCCTTATCACTCGACTATAAAGCAAGAACTGGATGACATCTAGCGAGAGACCAGTCAAATTTAACAACCACCTCGTTTTCGCGCTGCTTACTATTTTATATATCTTGCTGATTGTTCCTTAACTAGCCTCATTTTTCCCTGCAACTGTACAATTGGCGAACTTTAAGGTTCCTTGGGTAACTTTTATTAGATAATCGTCTTTGGCTTTTTTTCTTACTCTTTTAACGACCGTGGGTAAGTGTACAACCGTGTAGGAAATTTCTATTCCTAACTCGGTTAAAACAGGCACCCTGCAAATATTCGTTATCGACCGCGGATACAGTGAAAACGTACAAGATTTCCTGCTTTATCGATAGTTTGAGGGCCGTCGCGCCAAATTATGAACGTACGATGAGAGAGTGGACACACTCGGCGCGTAATCAAGCTTTAAATCGTTCTTCGTGGAAGATTTAGGGGCTAACAACTCACCTCCTTCGTCAGTCATTACTGAGACAGTTGTTGCGGGTCCGTGGCCAGCCGGATTGAACACTTGCAGAGACACCAGGTACTGGGTGTACGCCACCAGATTGTGGATACTGTGATTCTGCAACGTAAGGGAATAGGCGATATTACAAAGGGGAAACGGAGGCGGAACACCGAATACGACACAGAAAAGTAAGATTGAAACGCATTCTTACGTAACTTACGTCAACGGCCGAGTCACGTATATATATGGTTTTTACTTCCATGTGTGTTTTGTCCCTCGGTCTATATCCGATTCGATATCCCAGAAATTCACCATGTATAGTGTCCCTGCTCGGTGCCTTCCATGCCAGAAATATCGACGTGGCCGATGTGTTGTAAGCGCTGGTAATTATGGGCTTCCCCTCTGGAACTGGCAACAAAAAATGTGCGATGTAAACACGTCGGCACGCTCTGAGAGCTTTTCAGATTCTATCCGTGTATTAAATTTGTGGCAATTCGTGGCAGCTCATGTCGCATACCGAAATATCGCGATGAAACTTTACGGGGCTGTAGAGAACGATAAAACGAATATTTTTTTCTTAATACCATTTCCCCATACGACGTCATTTGACAAAGTTACAGGCCTTTGAATCCGCGAGCCTCGCCGGTGATGTTTGGCGAATTGCCTACTGCCAGGCGCTCGCCGGTAACAACTTTCAGTGGCCTGTAACTTTGTTAAATGACATCGTACGGGAAAATGTTTGAGGGGAGAAAAGTTTATTTTATCACCCCCTATGTCATATTAAATTTGTGGTAACGTAAATGATATGTCGCATCGAAATTGTGTAAGGGTTTGATAATTGCTTAATTATTTTCTTTCAAGCGATCTTTCATCGATTCAATCTTCTCTTCCGCGTCAATGATCATCCTAGCAATGTGCCTTCGGGATGAATAAAAAGCATCGAGTACTTTTCCCACCTTTCACGCCCTGCTGCGTCGTTTTTGTCGTCAGTTGTCGACAGGCAAGGTATTAATTCGACGAAATGCCTTGTCGCTAGGGATTAAAGATCGACGCCAAGGGACAATCGAAATCCTGAAAGGGCAGGCGGATCTGCTCGAAGGGTAAGCGATTATCGATTCTCGAAGCTCTCGAAGCTAGGGGCAGATAGCTCGCTACGAATAAATACCAACGCGGGAAACAGTCGAAACGAGCGGATTAACAGGAGTACTATTGAAGTTTCATTTCCACCCCCTGGGGGTGAAAAACATATTTGTGAGGACTGTTTGACGATCCGCTCGCAGTAAATATCGTCTTGATCGCATTTGTTTTTCACCGGTCCGAAGTGGAGATCGGCGAATAAAATTCACGGATCAGACGAGCATGCTTAATCGCGTTCCCATTGTTCCCATCACAGATCCAGGCTACACGCGTTTCAGTAGACCCCTCAGCGCAATATTTTCGACAATTGATAGCTCTCGAACCGTTTCAAGCGCGAACGTCTGGTAATTCAATTCTGTTTTTTTTTCCCATCGCGCAAATGAATCGGTATCCGAGGTACTCATTTCGTATTTTTCTTATTATTATATGCGTTACGTTTCGACCAGAGTTGTAACAAAATAATTCTAAATTATTGATCGGATTTGTTTTTCACCGGTCCTAAGTGGAGATCGACGAATAAAATTCACGGATCAGACGAGCATGCTTAATCGCGTTCCCATTGTTCCCATCACCAATCCAGACTATGCGCGTTCCAGTAGACCCCTCAGCGCAATATTTTCGACAACTGATAGCTCTCGAACCGTTTCAAGCGTGCATGTATGATAATTCAATTCTGTTTCTTCCCCATCGCGCAAATGAATCGGTATCCGAGCTATGGGCGACGCTGTGAATTCACCGCTAACTGATAACAATCGCCGCGAAGAAGCGCGATCGTGCTTGTAAAGTATGCTGGAATCATTTATAAGAACAATTACCCATTCGAAACCATACATCACGTGGCGTTCACCTGTAACTAACACTCTAAGTATCCGAGTGAGTTCAATCTTTAATTCCCCTTGCGATTCTTTGTCTCCCGACAATCATTTTTCATCTCCCCCTTTTAATATTTGTACCTGCAATTTATTTACACCCTGCAGAGGTTACTCAGACCCTCAACTTCGTCCCCTAGGGGTCTGTCTCACGCTCCCTTATCGCGGCCAACGAAGACGAAGGGCTCGACTTCTGTCGCAAATAATTAGCGTCCGCGAAACTCCGCGTTATCGCGCGCCGATATTCCCGCAGAAACTTGGCCAACTCCCGGCAGAGTAATGGGAGCGGGGGATCGTCTTGGAAATAATTTCAAGACGTTTATTGCGCGTCACGCGCGACGGTAGAGTCGACGAGAATTTTCGGCTGCTCGTTAATGACCCCTCGAAGCGTTTTCATCGAGGCGCGACCATGACAGTCGTGAAAATTCGCCAGCAAGCGTGGGCAGTGTCGCGAGATGAAAGTCGACGGGTAATTAATGTACGGGGCAGTAATGGCGCGCGAGAACGATTAGGCACCAAGTTGACGGAGAGAAGAGGACGAATTGCTGAGTGCAGCTGAGGAGTTCGCAGAATATCTTTTGTAGGATCGATTGGATAGATCGAAGGTCTTATTATAGCCTGCTTTGAGAGTTTATAGCAAGATAAAGCAAAAGGTGCGGTGGCCAGCGATTTTAAGTTTTTAGATTGGGCGGCTATAGTATGAAAGCACGCCCCCGCGAGGGCATTAATTGTGGGGCAAATTATACAAAGGGAAGCGGACGGAGTCGTAATGAAAGACACGGTGTTTACGATTATTTTCCGCCACTTAATTTGCTCGGCGAGCAAACCTTCTAAAGCGCGGCCGGTTTCTCTTTTATTTACACGCCAGCTGTGTACAAAGCACAAGTAATTTTTCCGGCTATTCCGGCGCTGTCCGGTTTCATTTCGATGTCCCTCTGTCGCGCAATTATTCATAAGCCTCTGGACAATGTTCCGTTTCAGAGTCTCGCGACGGATATTAATTACGGCCGCCGCTATACTTCCGTTCATCGCGTCCCTTCCAAGAGGCTCGGTATGTAACGCATCAACCGCACTCGAATTGTATCGTGGCATTGTTTTTGCTTGCTCGCTTAGGCCGTTTGCAACAAGCGGGCTCAGTGGTTTAATAGAAACAAGGGGCAGAACTCAACTGGTCCTGTAGAAAATCGTAAATTGTAATCGAGAAAAGAAAACATAAAAGCCAAGAGGTAGTGTGACTGCTGCTGTAAGGTCTGACACAAAGGTTGAAGGTTAAATGGAAATTGGCTTCGTTTATCACTCGCTCCTCGACCGGTTTTCATCGCTCTCCTACAGTCATTACTTCCCCGCGGCGACAGCCAATTAACGAAACAACTGGAATTATTAACACACGGCTGGAGACATTGTGGCGGGTCAGGCATTACGAGGATACGCGGGCTGCGATAAGTCTTTCACGCGCTTCCGGCCGGCTACTCCGCACGGCAATTTAGCGCCGTAATAAATGCGAGCCGGTGCTTTTTTACCGACCCTAAATCTGCGTTAAGTTATTATGATCCTGGCGGGGCGCGTTTATGATGGCCACCGGTTCTGGTTTTACAGTCGCGGGGTTAAATTACGCCAGCACCGATTCCTTTCGGTAATCACTGCGTAAGTACGCGTTTCAGCACGATGGAATTCGATCGAGAGGTCTGATTGTACGGGGCTGCCACTTTCATAGAGGAAAACCCAATTTAATGTACACGGTTCGGTGAGAAGGAAAAAAAACTAATTTAATACACTCTGAACTGTAAAAACCATTGCGTGCTTTCCAGGAATGCTATAAACTAAATAGACGCAGTGTATCCTCCCGATAAAAACGCCGCCACTTTAGGAATTACTCTTTCCGCGACCGCCTCCCGATGTGAAAGGAAGGAGTGGAAGTTGGAGAAGAAGAAGAAGAACGAGGGGTAAGAATTTCTGCTATCACTTATCAGTTCTGAAGGAAATAAACGCTGGCCACAGCTATAGTGCTATAACACCGAACACGACACATCACACATCACGCACTCCTCCCCACACAACGCACACCATAGTTTATAAGGATGCACAGGTTTTAACAACAAGAAAGCAAGAAGAAAGCAACAAAGTTGCAAACCGAAATTAGACTTCTCACGAAAACCTAACACAATCGTAAACCGAAATTAGGCTTCTCACGAAAACCAAAGAAAGTTGCAAACCGAAATTAGGCTTCTCACGAAAATCTAACAAAGTTGCAAACAAAAATTAGGCTTCTCGCGAAAACCTAACACAGTTGCAAATGACTAATTTTTCTCAACAATGTTGCAACCGAAATTCAGGCGTTCGAGAAACGAAATCTCAGTTTGCAACTTCGTTGCAGCTGCAAGAAATGCAAAAACGCGCACGGCAACTTCTCTCGCAGGTGCAGCACGAAAATCTGCTTCTCTTGCAGGTGCAAGAAGCGTGTAATAGATTTCAGAACAAGAGGTTTTCGTATTTCTGCACCTGCAACAATGTTGCAAACCGAAATTGTGCTTCTCGGAGGTGTGCAACAAAGTTGCAATCCGGGAGTTTGATTTACGAACACCGAAATTTCGTTTGCAACATTGTTGAAAAAAATTTGTCATTTGCAACTTTAAAACTTTCAAACTTATTTGCAACCTTGTGAGCCGTGATGTGTGGAGTACAAAGTGAGAAGTGTGTTGTATGAACAAACTGAGTAGTATGATGTGTGTGGGTGTGAAAAATGACTAAAATGTGTGGATAATGTAGGAGTTGTGCCAGGTCTGTGAAGCTATGTTGCCCCCGGATGTATACAACCCACTATACGACCGACGAACATGACACCTCTAGGTGCCATGCCCCGGGGGCAGCTTAGTTCACTTGTGCTACCGTAAGATGGTGGTACTCCCCTGCGTCGGTAAATGCGATTACATCATTGGAGGATCGATAAATTATCAGCTCTAATTCTTCGCATCGTTGCGAAAAGAGTTATCGTGTATTGGAATTGTGGGAATCGTGCGAAAGTGTGAGAAATGTGTGCGAAATGTAGGGAACCTTGAAAGTGTGTTAAATGAGAAAAATGTGTAGGTAATGTAGGACCTTAGGATCTATAGAAACATGGGACATGTGGAAATAAGTGATAAAATTTGGATACTCGATGTATGTTAACAATAAAATATACTTGTATGTAATTTATGTGCTCTCTATTTGTCACTTGTAATCTGTTTGCTAATAGAATAAACTCAAAAAACGATATCGAAATCGACTGTCGCAGTTTACTTAATTCCACTCGCTTTCCAACTTTCCTATCGCCCACCACCGTCAGTTCTGCTCACTATAGTATACGCCGACACGGCTGCCCCGATGGCTAATTGGTGGCTCTGTTACGCCATATATTTATGGGGGGACAGGCGAACGACCTCCGGAAACAGGAACTAGAGCCGTGGTACGTATTGGTCTGGGCCAAAGTGGTAGGAGATGTTTCGTTGGTGCCCTATTGATCTGGTGGGTACAGAGAAAAGAGACGCGGGGAACAGGCAGGAAGACAGAAGAGGCAGCGTTTCATTTAAGCCATCGTGAGTTCCTATACAGCAAGCTCGCACTTAACGTGGGTCGTCGACCACTTTCCATGAGTAGTTGTAGAGACATCGGAGAATCAGCGACACGAGTCAAAATATAGCGGCGATAAATCTTTCCAATGCTGATGAATTACCGACGATTGATCCGTGCTTCCATTTCTGAGCTTCGCTACTAAGTTACTTAATAAACTATTGACCTAAGTAGTTGAGTTCATCTCCTTCCCGCACGAATGTTTCCAACGCTACAGGGATAATAGCGTCGAATTAGTCCATTTATTATCATCTTAAGGGGGTAGTGGACTATTTCAGCTTCAGAAAGTCGATTACTTTTTTTTATACTGATTTTAAAAGTCTTATCCTTTATGAAAATTTTAAACAAAATTTCGTGAAGAAATTCGAATAATTGTCGAAGTTATAGCAGCGAACGTAATCGAGTGCATCGTCGAGTAACGGCCTCGTAGAGCGGTATTGGCATAGGGCACTTAACTTTGAAGCCGGTTTTCTCGAAAGACCATTTTCAGAAACAGTGCACATCATAACTCTTGAACCAATGAATATTTTCGCCAAAAATTTTAACTGGAGCTGTAGAATTCCATTCTCTATCGTGCAGAAATTCCGCGTCAACATTGGATGTTTGTAAAACATTTTATAATTGATTAAAGACGATTTTTTTCCCGTAAAAATGTGGAAAATTGATTGGTGTGTAACTTCCACAATTTTTGTTCAAATTCGTCGGCAAGTTTCCACACTGTAGATATTTGTGTATAGAATAATCACCTCAAAGCATTTTGCTTTCAGATGATTGGTTCACCTGAATCCATGTACACCACCTGCAGCGACGCACCGTACAGGACTATTTTCAAGGATTAATACCTTCGACAATTCTGTACATTCCGACGATTTTATTTTTGTAAATACTCGCAAACGTGTCCACAATAGATTGTCAAAAGCACGACTATAACGATTTTTTGGTATCAACGTAATTTAGCGCCAAAGAAACTAACGATTTTACATATCCAATAGTCCACTACCCCCTTAAGAGGCTTAGAGTCCAAGTCAGAGTTCCAAGGGTGAACCAAAGCTGCAGATTCGGGATGCATTATTATTTACAACAGCTACTGTAAACAGGAGTCTCGATAGGCGTACCGAAGTTCTTTGATTCAGGGTTGTTTGTTGTTCGACGACGAAAGCTACGGGAGCCTCTGAGCCGATTAAAAGTACCCCCGTGACGCTGTTGTGCGCTAAGTTAAACGGAGAGTGGGAAAAAAGGTTTCGCAGCATCTCATTAACGACTGCAAAGGGTTGGAACGTTTACCGGCTGCAAAATTAATTATTCTCTAAAGGTGTATCTATTTGCGCGGAGAGATTGAAGACCCCCCCCCCCCCCCCACCCGCTGGCGAAGATCAAAGAGTCTACGGGCAATCTCGCAGAAATGTTATTGGAAAGAAAAAGGGAACGTATAAGAAATATGTTTGTCTGGGGGCCATTGAACAAAAAAGGAGCGAAATAACGAACCTCAACAAGAATCATATTCACTTCGTTATTCCGCGTGTCCTGTTTCGTGTTTCTATTAAATCGCTCACTCTCCATATCACCGTCTCTACCTCTGTATTTACCTTTTAGCGCTTGTCGACGGACAGACGGTTCGTATTGACAATATTAAACACACACCCACACACGTCCGTCTATTAATTGCCTGTTTATTACCCTGATAGGTGCCATTATCTCTTTATTAGGCCAGAATTATCGTCGTCGGCACCCGGTTTTGGTCCCCTATTCCCTCTTGTTCACCGGGATTCTCCTAATCGTTGCTTAGCAAATAAAATATTCATCCTCCTCGACGAGGGGTTGTTTTTCGTTAACCCGACGCATTATCTCGTCAACCACCATCCGAGCCCTCTATCGATCTGAATCTTTCGCTTAGGCAGGAGAGGACCGTCGATGGTTTGAGTAATTAAAATCCAAAGAATACTCGCGAAATTTCTGCGCGACCTCGTGCAAATAATCTCACAGAGTTGCCGTGCTCAAGAATAATACCCATTAATACCCTTTTATCGAGACAAACACACAACCTGTAATAAAATTCCTCTCGCGTGAAACGTTGCGCGGTATTCCATTTGTTCACTTATTTATCACTCAATCGGCAGTGCGCCATGAATGCCGTTGCGTCGCGCGGTTCGACCTCACCCCCCCCCCTCCCGCCCCGCGACAGCAAGCGCAATGCCACGGATTTTTGTTGCAGAGGCTCGTTTTTGAAAAATTCATTCGACCGTGTCGCTTGGAACGCGCCCTGTCACCGTTGACGTATTACTAGTCGCCTGCTGTCGGGCGAAGGTTTGTCATCCCGGTTCAAGTGCTGGTTTAATGCGTCCGAGAAAGACTTCATCGATCTCTGGATGGGGATGTCATACCCGTCGCGACGATTCAAGCCCACGATTATGCTACTGGTGTAGACCGTGGGCGTTTCGGTATGAAATATAAAAGGAAAGAACCCATTGATCGTAGCTATAAGATCAGGGACCGCTCAATTGTATGTGCACCAACAGTTTGAATACTTACCTATGATCAGGGTTGAATCGGGGGTAGATTAATCCAGGGCCGCATTTATTCTTTTGCCTCTGGTTTTTATATTATGAATTTTATATTTAAAAAGAAGTATTTTATTTTGCAAAGGCTGTCTTTATATCGCTGTTTATGAAGAGTAAGGTTTTAAAATGTGGCCTATAGGGAGTAAGGTCCCAGCTTGCTCCTAATGGTAAACGCGGCCCTGGATTAATCGTAATAAAATATATCAAGAAGTACAATAAATTATAGAAAGACCAAAAGAATTTTTCAATAGTCTTGACCTGATTCATCACTACCTGGCTTTCCTTCCCTCTAGGTTCTACTCACTCTAGATTCTAAATACATTGTTCCCGATGTTCCGGAAGAGTGTGAGGGTTCCCGGGCACACGCGCGTTCCATCGAAGCCCCCATATTCCCGGCGATATTTTTTAACAACCGAATTGCCAACGCGTCGATGTTTCGCTGGGCGGCGCGGCGTTATTGTTGATGGTTGCCCGCAAAAAACGGCGTTTAAACGTCGCTTCCGATCGCGGCAATCGGAAAATACGATCGCGAGAAGGGCGGCTGTAGGATGAAAAAAAAAGCGAGTCGCGCGGTAGCAATATCAGCGGAACGAATATAATCGCGTTCGGTTTAACAACTCGTAACGTTTCCCGCCCGCTTTTTTTCCTCCGCTGGAACGGTGGCCGGCGCGGATCGCGGCGGCTGACGTTCGATGGTATTTAAATTAGTTATTGACACGGGCTCGCGAGGGGCCAATCGCCTACCGCCTCTCATGCGGGCCAGTCTTGATAACTAGATAATTACTCCCATCTCACGTACTACCATAATGAACCTGCCAACGTCCGAGTTTATGTATTTAATAGCGTTAATTCCACACGGTTCCCTTCGACAACGATCCCCTGCGATCAGCTTGTACCGATTCTACGGGGCCCCCTATTCACCACCCGCCCTCCTCCCAAAACACGGGACGAGATTTCGAGTCGTGGCCATTCGCGCCCGCATTTGGCCGCGTGTCAAACGAGCCCTGATTTTTCCCCTACAAATTGAACGCTTGTTTTGCGACCGGCGCTCAATTAATTTCGCCCGTTTAGCTGACTTTCGGTGTACTGGATTTAACGCGGGTTATGGAGTAATTTACAGTAATTCATGGGGGTGTTCATAGAGGAGTGACGCAGAAACGAATAAAGTTGTCGTGTTTCTTTTCTTCTTTTATGTTCCTTTGTGAAGGTATGAAGAAGTGGTTGCACGGAGGAGAATAGGGGTTGGAAGTAAGGAGCTTGCTTTTGTGTATTATTTAGAAATACTTATACAGATATTGTTTGACGATGAATAGTGTAACGTTTGGGAGGGTACCGTGAAGCCAGCGATGCGCAGAGACGATTACGCGTTTCAGCCCGCGATAGTCGTTCGTTGCGGGCTTAATAAATGCAATCGTCGGTTCGCTAATTACAGAGCTTGGGCCGCGAGTTTATTATCAATGCTAGCTTATTATCATTCTAATATGGAAATGGGGGATGCGCGCGTCGCGTATAAATACCGGACAATGCGTAGGAAATGCGGAGCAAGTCGCTTGCGCTGTTGAAAAGCCCGGCTTTGTTATCTATTCCATATTTTTACAGTTCAGCGATATACATTGCGCGCCGCGGGAATCTGGGATCTTGTTTTTCAACGGTTCGTATTTTTGGCAAAATAATAAAGGATAAATCGATGTGGCTGCGAGATGAGAGAAAAACAGTGTCGGGAATGCAAATTTCGGCGATTTCGCGTAGCCGTGTATCTCGATGCTATTTCAATGATTCGATTTTCTTGATTCCATCGGGATTATTAGTGCCCCGGTGCAAGAATTAATCGAGTAATACGATATCAATCAACGATCCGCTAGCAACGATGTAACAGGATATTTGCAGAGGGCGGGGGCCTTGTTTAAATACATCGGTTTTCACGCATTAAATTTTCCACCCGCCACGATCGTGGTTTCGTGAATTTCCATGTTTAGGCGATTGTTAACGGAGAAATGCGATATCAATGATTAACGTAATATTGACGTAGTTAAACGAGATTTCCCGCCAGCCGCGAAAGCAAGGATTCGGCGATTTTTCCCGCGCCCAGTTCTCGGCGATGCGTTAAATTCATTTCCCCGCATTAATTATCGGGGATTATTATGAATACGTGTTTCGTTTTCCAGGGGATAAAAGCAAACGGTAGACAATGGATCGCGGAAACATAATATTTACAAGAAATTTATTTCGCTCGCGCAGAATAAATATCGATGAAATGCCGATTACACGTATAAATCCGCTCCAGCGATTTTAATCCCCCCCAAAAAAAACAAAACGCCCCGACTCGCGTCGTAGCCACTGTTATTCAGAACCTCGCAGGTTTTGATTTCTCCGGCAATTGTTTACGATAGGATTCTACCTACCACTCGCAATTACAATTTTTCAGACAGCGATCGAGCAAACTATACCCTCCCCATCCTCAATTACAAAAGCGCTGCAGGGCGCCGGTGGAGCTGGGGGTTGACTGTTCCCTCGGAGGGTTGACACAGTCGATACGTCGTCACTACCCTCGCAAGATCCTGGCTACAGGCTTAATTGTTCCTCTTTCTCTGCTCCACAATTACGCTTGAATCCGCAGCGCGGTCTCGGCTGGTTCAGGGACTGCAACCCTACCGGCACGCACGCTCAACTGGAGCAAGTCTGACTTTTCATTGACCAGTTACCCCTGGCTAACGAATCCCTCGTGCAGTAAACCGAACTGGCCTCCTTACCACCCCGTGATTAAACATTCACTTGCCAGAATTCGCAGCAGGTAATCCTATCCGGATGGCTATCCACGTAGCGACGTGTTAATTGTTTGCGCGATACGCGTGGGAATCCAGGTCGCGCGAGTCCCTCGCAGGTACCCACCGGCGTCTTTGTCGTCGCCGTGGACGTCGCGGGCGCAAAGTTTGCCGAGAGCCTAAGGTATACACGGGGCGTCGGCCAATCCCGGCGACGTTGACAGAATTTATAGAGGCCGGCCTGCTCAACCTATTTTCAGGCTGGCCGAGCGAGAAAGACAAACCAGAGGGTGAAAGCCAAGCCGGACCGCTCGAGTTAAGCGTGGCCTGTACATTGCTCCTTCCTGCGCTGCAATTAGCGCCTCTTTAGTTGCCTGCACCCTCTCGCGAGGCACCCCGGCCGCGGAAAACCGGCCGTGCCAGCCATTCTTCTCGACCTGACCCCTACCCGCTCCCGCGCAACCTTCCACCGCCGAGTGCTTCCGGCTCTCCTCGCCGATTTCAAAGCGTTTGTTTCTGCGGACCCGAGGATATCGCCCCGAAGGGACTCGTTGGACACCTCTGACCCGATTCCGCGTCGATTATCATCCCCCACGGTGGCTTCATTCACTGGCGCTCGATGCGCACGCGGGGGTTGTTCCTTGGCGAGTTATGGGACCCAGGCGCGGGCAATTTTCACGGGGATCTATCGGGTTAATCGAAGTACGGGGAGCTTGTAGTGTGGGTGGTGATGAGAGAGAATTTTTAGCGTGGTGTTCGGCTGACTTTAAGTAGTACGAGTCGAGGATAAGCGCGCGGGATTCGGGAACGAGGGTCGAGACGTGGGTAGCGTTTTCGCTGGATTCTCGATTAGATGTTCAAAGAGCATTTGAAAGGATAGCAGTTTCAGGAAAATCCTTCGGAAAGGTCGTGGAGACGGTTAAGGGAAGTTGGAGTGGAAGCGTTCGGGGGTGGGGGGGGGGGGGGTTGGGAGGCGCGTTGCGGTAGTTGAGCTGCCTCGTAACCGATTCGTGATCCGGTACGCGGGGCGCTCGATGGAAGCAATAACGGCGTAATCACAATTGGAGAAACATACTTTCTCGGAGCGTGACGATGTAGTAGGACTCGGGGCTTGGTCTGCTGCGTCCCATCGCGTTCACGGCCGATACACGGAAGCTGTAGACGGTGAACGGCCGCAGGTTCTCGATGGTGTAGTTGGTATCGTTGTTCGGAGTCACGATTTCCTTTGTCGCGTTCCATGGCCCGTTTTCCTGGATCCTGAAAAGCCAATAGGGTAGCCGTTAGTACGGATCCGGAGAACGTTGATTCGCTAAAGAACCTTTCAGCTTGAAAGTTATTTACGCTGGCAGCTCGGCGCCGTGAAAAAATAGCTGCTGTACGGAGAGGTTTCATTAACGCCCGTGGTATTCTCGAGTGGAGGCATTTCTATCGACAAGTCTCGTATCGAGACACATGCACCCTGGCCGCGTCGTCGAGGAAATAATGCAACACGTCTGCTCGGGACTCGTGTGTCCCGCGGTTGACTGGTGTAGGAAACAATGGCTCGTCAATAAGCGATCGACGACTGTGTTTAGACATTAATGCCAGCGACAGATCATTGACGACTCCGGTGCGCTGTGCTGGGACTCGACACGCGCGATTAATTAAACTCCTGACTGCCATCGACCTGGTAAACAACAGAGTTTTACCGTCAACGCTGTCTAAGCTACGGCGACGTTTTCGACCCGCGACGTGGAATAATGAGTGGTAGAAGACATCGGTCTACTTAGGAGGGAGGAGGGTTTTACCGTCTTGCAAATTATATGGGACCCCGTTTCGCCCTAATTAATACAGGGTTATTAATCGCCGGGCGATCTGTTACGGAAAGTTCTTGCGCAGCTGCGGTTCGGATAATCGCTACAGTTTGCGCTCGGTTGATTTACCCTGCGCTATGCGAGGGTGCTTACGCGTGTGCACGTGTACTTTGGTGTTTGTATAGATCCTTCGGATAGGGGCAGTACGCGGGAAGTGCTACTTTGCGAATTTGTCGAAACCACATTGAGGGTACACGAATAGCATGATTTGTAACTTTATTGTAACTCACCCTGTGATGGTATCTAACAAGGGAACACCTCGAACCCGGACTCACCGATTGGAACGCAACTTTGTGGGTTTTTAGAGTGACTCAAAACAAGAACAACGGTGTGTTTCATTTGGGCCCTATCGCCTTTTAAGGGGGTATACTAGTGTTCCTTCTCGAGAATTCTTTCTCGAAAATTTCGCGAGAAATTTTATAATCTCGTTTCTCATTTCTCGAGAAATTATAGTGTTTCTGGAGAATCTTCAGTGTAGGAAAATTATTAAAAATCCCATTTGTTTTCAGAAATGAATTTTCGGTTACTTCAAATTGTGTGTTAATCGTGAACATATAAACACATCTACAATCAGTAATAAATGTTAGCAATATATACGAAGAATTGCGCGATTGTTTATAAACTTTTTAAACTTTTTTCTTCGTATCGCCGATGCTCTATATACAATTAAACCAACATCCACTCAAAATGAAAGAAATTTTTCTACAGCCGCAGATTTTGTTACAAAAAAAAGAAGTAGATTGGCTGACGCGAAATTAGACGCATTGTGCTTTTGAAAAAACTATATTAAAACAAAAAAGTAATGTTTCGCCTTGCTCACATTTTATATTAAATAAATAAATTTATCAATTATATTTAATATCTGTTTTTTTTTCATTTACACACGTTTTGTCTTAGGTGGACACGAATAAAAATTTAGATAAATATTATCAACATTATTCCAAAAATATAAATTTTGCAATATTTTATTAATTTCTTGAGAATTCTCGAGAATTCTCGAGAAATATAATTTCATTTCTCATATCTCCAGATGCGAAAAATATCGAGAAATCAGGAACACTAGTATAAACTAACCTCAAAGTCAAATTGGCGCTTCCACTTTTTCGCGTAAAACTCTGAAAGTACAACTGACAGAAAAAAATGCTTCAAACAAAAGTTTAATGGTGCAATAAGCGCTACAAACTTGCGTTAAACACTTTTCTTTTTGAAAAGTGTTTAAAAAGAAATACCCGAACGAAAAAAACTTTTCTCAAAATTTTTTTAACGCAAGTTTGCAGCGCTTATTGTACCATTAAACTTTTGTTTGAAACATTTTTTTCTGTCAGTTGTACTTTCAGAGTTTTACGCGAAAAAGAGGAAGCGCCAATTTGACTTTGAGGTTAGTTTTCACCCCCTTAAAGGGAGATAGGGCCCAAATGAATCACACCTTTGTTCTTGTTTTGAGTCACTCTATAAACCCACAAAGTTGCTTTCCAATCAGTGAGTCCGGGTTCGCGGTGTTCCCTTGTAAGTAGATAAATGGGCGTTCCAGAAAGATTAACAAGTGATTAGATGTTTATGTGGCCTTGACTTGGGGCAGCTGAGTTGAACGGATAAAAGTATTTTTAAGAAGAATTTATTTAATGCAATTTCACTTATTTCAATTTCAATAGAATTCATTAGGTGATTATAAAAATTTATTTAAAGAATAAAATCTAGTTTTCTTTTTATAAAGCTCTTTCTTTGGGGGGTGCCTCCCCCCTTGGATGCACCACTGCTTGCTTGGCACATATACATAGGTCGGGAATGAATCTCTCTCCGTTTCTCTTCACTTACAGCAACGTATGGTCGCGCGTGAATTCTTAACAATCTGCAAACGCTAAGTTCCGCCACCGAAACAAAATTCTCCTTTGCCCCGTAAAATTTCATTGCTAGCCTCGTATTTCACCGCCTCTGTTTCTTCCATCCCTCCCAAACTGGCAGCCAGTTCGACCGGAACGTTGGAAATTACAGAATTTTCAAACACGCGCCACCGTTTCGTTTATTTCCTGCAAATGTTGCAGCGCACATCGGGCTCGTAGTTCCGGGAAATTTTAAAAGCGAGGCCCCCGCTCGGGAATTCATACCCACCCTCGCTCGAGCTACGATGTCGAACGGGGAATTTCAAGGCGTTGAAAAACATTTCATTGTTCACCCGCTGTCCTTCGCCGCGTTTCGCATTCGCGGCGCGAGGCCCGCCGCGGCGGGAAATTGCGCTCCACTTGCAGAATTTAACAGGCTCGTTTCTACGGAACGTGCAACGCGATATATCGCTGCAACTTAGACCGTAATAATGGTAATTGGAACCTACGCTCAATTCGGAAACACGAGCCTTCGATCCCGTATAAATGAAAACACGCGCAGCGCCGTTCCACGCGGACGGATATTATGTTCCCGGGCCCGGTCCATCGGGGGAGGATTACACGTGGAACTCGTATCGATTAAAAGTCGTGCGAGGCAAACACGAAGGGGGGGGGGGTGGAGGGGGTGGCGAAAGAATTAAAAAACGATAAAACGCGGCGCATAGATCACGCCCAGTTTGGCGAATCGTTCTGAACGTTTGCACAGCTTCTAAATCGTGCATATTTGCGCGGGCGAATCTATCATTGTTGCCAAGAAAAATACCCGACGATTTTTCCGGTCGCGCCTCCGGGACAAATTGTTTAAACGGCTCGCGGCGGCCAAATGTTTTCACAGCAGATTTAATAACAATGCGCTCAACTATCTGTTACGCAGCAAACTTGTTTCCACGAAACAATGGGTACCCACCGAGGGGATGGGATTATACGAGTCGAGTATTTTTTTAATTCCCACCCACCCCTCGCGGCACTCGACCCACCGGAAGAGTCGGATCGACGCAACGCGCCGGGGCGGGCGAAAAAAATCGGGCATCGAAAATGATTCTCGACGCCGTGCGTTCGCGATATTTGGCCTCCCTCCTCCTCCTCCTCCCCCTCCCCCCCCCCCTCCCACCCTCCTCCCGTGGGAGCCGAGGGAAATATAAAGCCGATAACTCGTTTCCAATTAACGTCACTCGGCCGCCGTTTGCGCGGCAGCTTCGATTTGCTTATCGTTCGTACAAGCAGATCATTTCAAGTTCGGTCACGCCCGGGTACACGGTCATTCGCTGGCTTTTCCCTCGCGTAACGAAATCGATATCGCCGCTGCTCCCGGTCGTTCTGAATTCAACGGGGCCATTTTTCCCTTCGACTCCGTTCACGCGACACCGTCGTTATTACGTCCCTGTTACAGGGCTCAACTCTATCGATCCCGGGGATCTATCGTCGTCCCCTTTCGCCGCGAACGAAGAATCGAACCGGGGGAAACGGGGCTGTTCCATCTTGGAGAACGTTGGAAATCGCTTCATTACGCTCGTATTTATGAAGCAGTGGACGCGGACCCGAACCTCCAGAGGGTGCCGAGTTTCGAGCAGTCGGATTTGAAAGTTGTGGCGTTGTTTTTAGCAGGACAGTATGTAGCTCGTTGTATTAAAAAATAAATGTGCATCGAGGCGCACCGTTGCACCCTCTGATTTGATTATACCCAGAAACCATAAAAGTGTTAGCCTGGGAACGGCTGGTGGTTGCTCGTTTCGCATTCAGCATACGGTAGTCAATCACGCAGGTGTTTGGAACTCCGTCGTCCGAGGAAAAGTTTGCAATGGGAGCGCCGGGTCCAAGGAGCCGGGCGGCGTATCAGAAATTTTGATTCGCAATGTTTCCCAAACTCCGCCGAGATAAATCGTCGTCTCTAACTTTTCGATCAACCGGCGTCGCCCGTAAGGAAACCGTCGCCGAAGGAAACAGAGGGGCATTCGTCTTCGAGAAGGAGACAGCCCCGTTTCCGTTCGACCGTGGCCAGACGAATTAAGCTCCAAGTACGTACTATATACTCTGTCGAGTCGATATCAACGTCACCGATATCGCTGCCACTCGTTAAATTCCGATTGTCACAAAATACTCGCACCTCCTCCGAAAACCATCCGCGCACAGTTTCCGCCGACAGATTTTTCCCGTTCGCGTTCAGTGGTTTAATCTGGATCGGAGAATCAGTTGGGCGATATCATATCATGAAACAGAGAACCGTTTCGTTTTAATTACCCGTAGAGATCCGCGTTTCCCGTCGCCATACCGGGGAACCGATACTACTGCGTTATTTCCCCACGCCAGGTGATTTAAGGGGATAGTGGACTATTTCTGCTTCAGAAAATCGATTACTTTTTTTTACTGATTTTGAAAGTCTTATCCTTTATGAAAATTTCAAACGAAATTTCACGAAGAAATTCAAATATTTGTCGAAGTTATCGCAGAGCGGTATTGGCATAGGGCACCTAACTTTGAAGCCGGTTTTCACGAAACACGATTTTCAAAAAGAGTCTACATCATAACTCTTGAACCAATGAATATTTTCACTTAAAATTTTAACTGGAGCTGTAGAATTCCGATCTCTATCGTGTAGAAATTCCGCATCAATATTGGATGTTTGTAAAACATTTTATAATTGATTAAAGACGCTTTTTCCCCGTAAAAATGTGTGGAAAAAATTAATTCGTGTGTAACTTCTACAATTTTTGTACAAATTCATCGGCAAGTTTCCAGACTGTAGATATTTGTGTATAGAATAATCACCTCAAAGCATTTTGCTTTCAGATGATTGGTTCCCCTGAATCTATGTACACCACTTGTAGGACTATCTTCAATGATTAATAACCTCGACAATTTTATACTTTCCGACGATTTTTTTGTTGTGTAAATATTCGCAAATGTGACCGCAATAGATTGTCAAAAGCACGACTATAACGATTGTTTGGTATTAAAATAATTTAGCGTCAAAGAATCTAACGATTTTACGTATCCAATTGTCCACTACCCCCTTAATACGCTTCTACCCCCTCGATATCAGCCTTCGTGGCTGTCTCATCCCGCGTAACCAGCCGTGCTATCGAGCACCCTCTCTTCAGGGGTCTTACCAGCGGCTCGTTGCGTGTGCAGCACTTCCGTGCAACGTGGTTCGTTCCCCGGAACGGCGAAAATAACACAGCGACCGGGCTTTGACCGTGATTATCATAACGACACCCCCTGCAACCTGTTTGATTCCATCGTACAGGGGTGTTTTTCCCCCTTTGCTTGGCGAGATCGTATCGGCTGGTTGGGCGCGATCGACTGCGGGGAAACCTTTCAGTAGAGGAGGTCGATGTTGAGCGCGACCAGTGTTTGCCGTTCGATAGAACTTCGCGATGGTTTCGAGTCGTTATAATATTGGATAAAGTGGATCGTTCTCGTCATCCCCGTGGGACGAGCCCCCAACTCTCACCCCAACACAAAGGGAACGAAGGGACAGGTAATAATGAAAAGAAAGATTCACATTTTCTCTCTCCCGCAATTCAAACCCTCGTCCATCTCCACAGGTTATATCGAAATCATCGATCGATCCCAGCCTACTCGGCCTGCCTACCCTTGCGTGGAGGGCCAGCGTAATACCCGCCGTTATTAAATCATTCCACGGGCGAAACGATCCATAAAAATAAAACTCGATACATCCAGATACAACGGGGGCACGTTTACGAGCACTGCATCATCATTGACAACCGTCTTGTAAAAATAAACTGTCCCACGCGAGCCGTGGCGCGTAATTCATCGGGCGACGCGTTGACGTCTGTCCTCTCGTCAATTCCGCGGGCGCACAGTGTCGCGGCACGTGTTCAAAAAGCAAAAATTTGAGATTTTAAATTCTGTATTTCATTTCATGGAATTGATAGTAAACCATCCTCCGATATAAGGACATCATAACTTAGTAGCATAAATAACGGATTTAAGGTTAGTAGTTACATTCAAAGTCGAATAACCAAACGCAAACTGCCACAGGAAACTACACATAGGAAATATTTATTCATTGTATTTTTGTTGTATTTATAAGTTCTTTTCTTTCTTTTTTTTTGAAAATGAGCAAAATATATCCTTTTCTCGTTTGATTAATTACAAATTCTTGCATTTAAAGATATGGGTACATACCAGTGGCTCAAATTATTACATTTCTTGTCGCATCTTCTAAATTCTGGAGAGAATTAAAAAAAACGAAACATCGGTTTTTTCATTTTTTGACTATAATTAGTTCTTTTTATGCCCTTTAATTTGGTATAAATTTTATCTTCACCCGAGTGCCCCCACATAAGAAAAATACACATAATAAAACGAAAAAACTAGGCAAATCTGTGCAAATATTTATTTTTAAAAGACACTGAGCTTTGAATTCCTTCACATTCAACTAATAGTGATGAAGATGTATAATAAGAATGAATAATTTAAAATTTATTATCAATACGAATTATTTAAAAAATTAATTTTATCTTTTATTATTGTTTCATATGTTAGTGATTAATTTGTGTTTAAATGTATTTAAAAAAATATATTTTTTATTTGTTTTACTTTTATTATGGTCAAAAATATATTTTAATGAATTATTTTATGTAAAAAACTAATTTTTTGGGTATAAACATGATTAACACATCAATTACGTGTAAATAACTGTATCTTAATCGAAATTTGATTTTTTTCTTATAGACTCGTTACACTGTGGGGCGACTGAAATTTTCGCTCCGGCGTTTCGAGTTTAACTACTTCGAGCTAGCAACTTTATCGTAGTATCCTGCTTCAAACTGAGTTCGCGGGACACTTGATTTCCAAGTTGCTCGCGGGCATCTTGCTTCGTGCAGCATTAGGTCTTACGCTTCTGAATAAAATAACCCCTCCCGACGTTAATTTCTTTATCGAACCGTGGACAGTGAGCGAGAAGATGGTCGGGAGCAGACGAACCGGTAAGTGTCGAGGGATGTTTAAAATTCCAGGCTACCGACGTGGGAGCGGACCAACCGCCGTGGTGAACGTATTCCACTTGCCGAACTTTGGTTAACGAGCAAATCACGTTACACGTGATATCGCGTTCTGAGAACACTATCTACGGCGTTAGCCGTGCTACATTAGCCCGCGTCCCGCAATTAATTAAGTTACAAGCGGTTTAATGGGGATCTAGTTATCTCTTTGATTGGCCCGCTGCTCCTGGCTGCGCCGAATTCCTCTCCCCCGCACTTATTTCCGGCTTCTACCACTCGATCCACCTTCCCGCCTCGCTCCGCCGCGGTATCCAGCGACTCCGTGAAACAAAGAGACCGCACCGGGAAACTGGGTCGGCCGTGAGATAGAGAGCACCCTAAATGATCTCAATTATATTCTTAGTTAACCGGGGGAACGAGCTTCCGAGCGGGCCGCCGGCTGTACTTCCGGCTGTACTTCGGGGGGCGTTTCTCACGGCGGTCCTTGCGGAAGGAGGATCCTTTGTTATCGAGAGCAACGCTTCTCCATCGATCCACAGTCGTTTAATCTCCGACTCCGTCGATCTGGATACCGTCAGACCAGTTCTTAACGATTCACGTATACATATCAGTTCCGTGATGTTGCAGTGTGGCTAGTAAAAAGTATCCTTTCCCTGTGTTGGAGCAGTTCACACTTATCCGTGTTAGTTACTGCCACCGTAACAAAGAGACGTTAACGCTGACAGCACTCAACCGTCCGGAACTGACACGTGTGCGCGAAGCATTGTTCTTTTACAACTTTGATCAAAAATACATTCACCGCGTCGTGGTTGTCGGTTTCTTAACGGTTTAATAAACCGTCCAGGGCGCAGTGAAACGCCGAGAAGGGCCGTTCGCTGCCTAGCCCACGGTTTTCCCGCGCGATTTTACGGCCACAGCCGAGCAACAGCCACGTCGAATAATTATTTCCAGAGAAGGGGGAGAGAGAGGAAGGGGGCCTCGGCTCGGGCGGGCAAGACCATTTAAAAACGGGTGACATCTCATTAATTACAGCGTACGTAACGCGTTGTATTAAAATTGCCAGGCGTCAGGCGAACAACAGAAAGTGGAGGGAAATATCAGGGCGGAAAGTTGCGCGCGGCTTTTTCCCTTCTCCATAGAGGCCGGTGGCCCCACGGTTGCCCTCTTTCGGCTCACGGTTTTTCACTCGCGGCTGCCACTCTGGTCCCTCTCCTCTAATTAAATACGTTTCACCTTAATACCCCGGTAACAAGGGGCGTTTTTCCAGCGTTGTACCAACAACGACAACGGCCGTCGACGCCACCGCGCGTCCCTCCTTGTTGACGCAAGAATTATCCGCGTCCGGGGGGGGGGGGGACGGGGCGAGGGTGGCGCCGCTGGAATCCTCGGGCACAGCTCTCGATCCGGGGTCGGTCGCGATGCCCGTCAGGGATTTGTGGATCTTGTCGGAGCCGGCAGCGTGCACGAGAGATAGCTTGTATCCGCCGCTAGAGCACGGACACGCTGTTTATGCTGGGCTCGGAATGGTAAATTGGACCGTATTATCTGTTCGGGCCGCGTATCGCGGGCAGCTCCTCCGCTCCGAACGAATCGCCGGAACGTCAATGATAATCCTGCGGCTCGTTCTAATTTTGAGTGATGAACACCGGCCGCGTTCATACCTGTCTAGCTGCCGGCGAATCTGCTGGTCGAGCTTGCGATCTGCAGCCCCATAGAAACGCTCCCCCAGCCGTTGTTGTCGGAACGTGTTCGAACGTGTGTCTCGTCCAGCTCGAGGATGAAAGACCGACCACCGGTGGGATTCGGGAAGACGTTACGCCGGCGGCTTTATCGCGAAAGATTTGTTCGACGAATCCAGCCGCGCGGAAATACCGAAGGGTCGCGAATTTATGTACCATTTTTTCCGTCCCCGCGCGTGGCCATCAGCATAAATTTCTACGGGTGGATCCGGCGCGCGGCAACGAATCATACGCCCGCCGACAACCCCCCGTCGCTTGGATCGAATTAAAAATAATGTTGCTCGTCGCTACGATGGCCGACAGCGGGTCGTGTAAATCAACGTGCCGGGGGGACGTCCTCGATAAACCGTGCTCGTCGATCCGCCCGTCGGTGAAATCGGCCCGGGCGTGGTACCAGAGATGATAGATAGAAGGAGCGGAAAATGAACGTGAACTTGAAATTTCGCGCTGAACACCTCCTGTGCTCCAAGTAGACTCTGGTTCCGAGCTCCTCTCCCGTTTCCCAACGAAGTTTCCTAGAAGGCTGCGAGGCGGAGTGGTGGTGGCGGTCGCGGAGTAAATTCTGCAGTGACGCGTGCAACTATTTTTCGCGGCACGAGCTTCGTTTGCTCGTCGAGGAAGAGGGCCGCTGTACAGCGGGAAATAACGTTGCGCGTTTCCTAGTAATTCGGCCCCGCGATCCCTCTTTTCCCCTTCGTTTAGCGCTGCCCAGGACGGGGCGGGAATTTGTCGATTTTGTAGATGCGACGCGAGTCTGGCGCGCTTATTCACTCGGCTTAAAAAGGAGAATCATCGATGCCAGCTCCCCGTACATCGTCAGTGTTTTTTTCCCCCCATTTTGTAACCCCCTTCCATGAGCCCCGTCCACCGCATTGTTGGCGATTGATTCTTTTCACGGGCCACCGCGGACGCGATAATTGTCCGTGTCCATGGACGCGTCGAGTTGTTGAACCGAACGTGTTTCGCTTCTGGCTGCCGGCCCGCTCGAAACCATTCACGCCCGCGAAACGAACCTCTCCTCTGCGATACACAAGCCCGAGGGGTTGGAGACGGAGGGAGGGGGGAGGGGGGGGGGGGAGGGACGGACGAAAAATCGGTAGGAAAATCCAATCGAGACAGGGGAATATATCGAGCACGCCTGTGGTGTTTCCCGTTAAGCAAACTGCGCTGTGTTCCCGGCCGACGTGGAATTCGTTAACGAGGATCGTTGCGGATAACCGATGCCTCCGTTTCGACCGTCACTTCTACGGCCAAGGCTGCCCTCCAGCGTTCCCTCAAGTTGTTCCGCTGGTTGTTGCATCCCCGTCGAAATAATTCCGCCGCGCATCCTTCTCGGTTCACGGTTCCTACGGCAGTTTTTCTAACACTCACGCCACGCTCGTACATGTGGCAATACCGCGGTCAAAGTTCCACAGGAATGCCGCGACCCGGTCGTGCCGGCTGGCAGGAGCGGAGCGGCTGTATAGGCATCGTGAAACGTAAATAGGGGAGACCGGGGCTGGTGGGCCAGTTTTTAAGTTTTTGAATTTTAATAAATTATGAGGGCGAAATATCATTAAACCGGTTAGTATATTTGATAGGGCACACATTTGGCTATCTGATTGAATTATTAATGTTGACTCAATGTGACAATAATTAAGGTATTTTAATGTTTTTCTAACAGCTTGTTTAACATGCTGGTCAACCAGCTCCATGATCGGGGTTGGTTGACTTACAATATGGGGTAGGTTGACTATATGTAGGTACAATCAGTTAAGAAAATGTTATTAGTAACTTATCTCAATGGTAATAAAATAACACAATGTCACAAGAGTTGTTTCATTATAAAATAGTAATTTCTTTCTTTCATATTTTAATAATAAGCTGAAAATGTTTTCAACTTAAACATTAATTATAATATATTTATAACATAGTGTAAAGTTTTGGGTTGTTATCCCCATGTCACCCTAACGAAAGGGGGTAGAGATCTGAAATTTCTCTCGGCGAAGAGCATTATTTGGTACACATAGGGGAGAGTCGTGCAGTACCCACCGTTCTAAGTTTTTTTGTTATATCTTGGGGTAGAGTCGATAAAAATCAGAAATTCAAAAACGTATTTGTAGTATAGATGGAACTTAGTAAGAGGAGGGAAATTATTTTTGTGAAATTTAATAATAAGAATTGATAATTCGCAAAAGTAAAAAAGTTGTAATTTCTAGGAAACGAAAAATTGTCGTCCAGTACCGAGCAACTATTAAATTAGTAGCTTTTTAGGTCTAAATGATTAACAATGTTAATAAAAAGACATTTAATAAGTACAATACAAATTTTTTTGAAATTTTATTTGTACAAATATTCTTCTGATCTGTGCATTCGACGTGTGCTTAAACGTCACATTCGGTACACTGCACCCAATCTTTGTCAAATGCAAACCAAGATGGGCAAAATTTTTATTTAAATAAAATTTCGAATAACGAATAAAAAAAATTAACTTTGTTCGTCGAATAAATTCTCATCGAATAAAAAAATCAAGTTTATTCGTCGAATAATCTAAAGTTAAAGTAGCTTTTATTTTATCCTTATTTACATAATTTTTTATTTAGTTAATGCCCAACTCTGCTTGCAAATAACACACTGGATAACTTCTTCATTAAATCCGAGCTTCCTGTTTGTTAGGTTATCATACCTATCCTTATTTACTTTATTTTTCTGCGGGAAAAGGTAGAAAGAAGGCTAAATGAACATCTTATAAATTAATCTGAATTGCTAACAGATTGAACTTACAGATAAGAAAAATTTGGTGTCTACTGGTTGACAGAGTCTGTTGGTCGGTACTGCACGAGAGTTGGATGGTCGGTACTGTACGACAAACACGGGGAAACATTTTAGATCATGGTATATTATGTACAAAAGAATATTGCAAAACTAGGACGTTTTATTAAACTTAATAGACTAGAGATAGTATACATAATAGAACAAAATCATTTACTTACACGTGAAACAAAAGATGAGCTTTAATAAATAACTTTTAACCAACTGAATATCAACGTATACGTTTAATGCCTCAGGACATCGAGAGCAATGGAGTAAACAATATGAGCCCGAAATAGGTTATAAAGAATTGTGATTTTCATTGATTAATTAAAATAAAGTGCTAATATCTGGTCAAAGAAGCGAGAACTAGCTTTGGTCGGTACTATAAGCTGGTCGGTACGGCACGACTCTCCCCTAAATACTAAAATTATCCGGCTGGACCCTTTAAACAAAAAATAAAAATCGCTTTATGAATAACAAAATAACAATTTAAACATTATTAGCCAACCAGCCCCGACCGAACATTTTGACTTCAATAATCTACATAATCTTGAATTATTTATGTATAAACAGAAATACTATGTCAATAGATCGTCTAATAAACAAACTTTAAAAAAGTCCCATAACATTTATTCTATTGTAACTATATAGAGCGTGAAAAAATAAAATCTTTAAGAAAAAATATTTACTTACATAGTCAATTTTTCGACAAACGCTGATAACTCTTAAAAAATGTTCGATCGCGGGGTCGGGCATAAATGCATGGCATAGTAGAAACGACTTCTTTCTACAGTGAATGTTTCCGCAGTAGAGCATATGTCGGTGCAATGTTATTAACAATTAGTCAACCTACCCCTTGAGACAACCATCCCCGGTCTCCCCTACGGTCGCCTAGAGAACACGGGATCACCGCAGTCAATAATAGACGGCTTGCTCCCTAAAACGGTATCGAATTCTATCAGCGAAACTTTGACGAGATCCAGCCCGCGACGGGGGTAGGGCGTCGAATTACTCAGCTCTGCATAACTCGAATAACCAGCGCGCCCGCTGCATTATTACCACACGCGGAGCTCAGCTCCCGAGAATTATCGCGATTCAAGAGGGACCGGCTTTTACAATATTTACAGTTGAACAATGAATTACATTCCGCGATTAAAATGAACAGAGGACGCTCCCGCGTTCCCGTGGCGCAACGGTCCCGCCCCGAAGCTCGGGAATACCCGCAGAAATTTGTTCCCATGCACCGTTAATAAATACCAGCGAGCTCGGTAAAGATAATGGAAAGCTATGAATTCCCGCGGAACAAATTCGTCCGTCGTCCGGTGGAAGTTGGTACCAGCGCCCGTGCCCCTCTTTTTCCCGTCCACCCGGAGCCACCCTAAAACGGCCGACACGAACGATCCAATTCGAATCCGCCGTGTAAAATCTCTGGAGGGACGCCGGGCAGCGATTACGCACGCCTCGTTACGCCGCTGGTGTGCGCGTCGCGACGCTACGCGTCCCTCGTTGTTCTTGGCCCCACACGGAAACCAGCGCGGCGCCATATCGGATCTGGGACTGGGCTGTGTAACTACTCGAAACACGGGGATCTGGGTTAGGTCGCCGCTATCAGGAGCGCCGTTTCGCATCTGCTCTAATAACGTACCGGCCAAGTGCTCCGCCCGTGTGCAGCTGTCCCCTACTGTGTACACAGCTACGTCTTCCGTTAGCGCGCATTTACGCGGTCGCGCGCTCGTCCGCGCCATGATTTACGCCCTCCCCGTGGCAATACGTCAGGGAATGGCAGCGACGATGCAACGGGCGAACACATTTTTCCTGTCATATCGACGGCTGACACGGAAGAACGACAGACGATGCACAGCGGAGCGTGTAACGCACGGTTGGCCAGGCGATTTCGTTCTTCGGGGCGTTTCATTTGCTGGTTTAATGCGATTGCTGGCGCGATCGGTTAGTGGGTGACGAGGAGAAATAACTGGTACATGGATGCCACGTGTGGGAGAGTGAGGTTCTATATTTTGAAAATCGTCGACTGCCTGTAACTTCTAAATGATTGGAAGTATCACGGGCGTGTCGAAAACACGTCTTTCCTTTTTGCAGAGCTGGCAGCGGTTAACAAAGCGTTACCAGGGCGATATAATGGAATGAAAATAGAATGGAAATGGAACGTAACCTGTGTCGCGTCCAGCGCAGGCTGGAAATATCCGTCCTGTTAAATGCAGAAGCGTTACGTTCGAAGTGGAAATAATTATTTAATATTCAACGTGTCCGCGGCGGAACGCGCGTAAGCGTCTGTTGCCAGCACGTCGCACCGCTTGAATTTTTAATTTCTCGCGCAACATTTCGCCCTGCCTGTTCATCGTACGTTGACGCGCCGGCTCAAAGGTATCGGGAACAAACGCATAATTACATTTGCCTTGTGAGGTGTTTTCATTATTTCAGCTTTCGTTGTTTAACTGTCCGGCCGATCGATCACAGAGCCCCGCGTTCTATCGGACCTCTGGACAGAGGGAAATTGTAAGCAAAATTCTGAATATCACGGGAATTTCCTGGAATAACATGCTTGTCGATTGAAAAAGCCGTTCACGGGCCTTCGTGCATTCCATACTCTTGGAATCCTGCACACTTTCGTTCCATAAATTTCAGCCACGGTTCCTCGGAGCCAGCAAACAACGTCTCAAAGAAATACTACGTTATTACAAGCGACGGCCTCTTCCAATTCTTTCGCTCGGAGGGCGTGGAAGAGGTGTCAGGTGTGTCCCGTCGGACAATTTGGTCACGAGCCTATTATTCGGCTCTTATTCAATCCCATTCCCCGTGCCTGAATAAATCGGCGTCGTTCCCCCGCGAATCGCCGACCCTATATCTTTCTTTCTTCCCATTTCACGGCCCTGCCCTTTCTCGCCCCCATTTCCCATGCCACCTAGCGCGCGCCCCAACTGCAGAATGCAGCCGATTCAATTCCAAGTGGCTTCCGAGAGTGGAAGTAGCTCCCCGAGATATATTAAGGACCTTCGAGCAAGTTGATCGAACCTCTTCCTCCGGCTGTCGAAAATGATCCGTGAGAAAGTCAAAGCCCGGGGCCGTGCAACTCGCCGGCGACGAGGATCAAAGGGGAGAAATTGGCTCGCGACTTTCCTCGCTGCCGCAGACGCGAGGATCCGCGTGCTGAGATGTCGAATTAAAGAGGAAACCACCCGTTTCCCTTTTATTAAACGGAGAGAATCAACGCCACGACTTCCAACGCGAAAGGGAATTCCGACGAGCCAGGGGTGTAAAAGTAAAGGCATCCACGACTCCCCCTTTCCCTTTTGTGGTTTAGAAAAAAAAAGGGATGCCGCGCGCGGCTCGTTCACGTTTAAGAGCAGAGGATGATTCCCAATTTGCCAGTAGCAGGTATGATATTCCGGCGAATCGGGATCGAGATCAGAGAAGATCGTCGCGAAAGGGGGGGATAGTCTTTCGTTCTTTCGTTCGTTCGTCGACGAGGCTGACTGTAATTCGTAGAGAGAAGAATCGACAGGGAGACGCGGTTTGGGGCTCGCGGCTGGAAAACGAATAAAAGTTTCCCGATCCCGAAAACTTTTTACGACTTCATTTTTGCCGCGTCGATAAACGGGCCTCGGCTCTTAATAACACCCAGGCAATTCCGTGATATTGTTACAGCCGCCAGGAAAGGGCCACCGTCGCGAGAGAGAGGTTGGCGAATGAAAAATTCCTCCTCCAAGAAGGGTGAAGGTTCTATTGCCGCAGCGCGATGGTCAAGGAAGGGTTGCGTCTTCGATTTGGCAATGATGAAATGCAATTCCGCGACAGTCGAAATTGATCCACGAGATCAATGATCCTCGCGTCCTCCCGCCTTTCTTTTTGTCTTCTTTCAATTACGAATTCACTCGGTTCTCTTTGCCACCTGCAACGCGCGAAACCCACGCAACTCCGTTATCCGAAACGCTGTCAAACTTGAACGAAGAATAATAGAATTACAATGGGTGATCGGGGCTTTGGGGCACGGCCGCGAGCCCGTTACGCCTCGATTTCACGTTTCACAGTGGCGCGAAAGTTAATTGGCGTAATTGCTGTCACACGGGCGACGATTTTGACGCTTTACGGGTCGCGCGGCTGAAAAATATTATTGGCGTTTCGACAGGCCGGCCGAGCGGTCGGCTCGCGGAAAATAAACACCGCCGCCGGCCGCAATACCTCGTTATTTAATTGTTTCGCGTCGGTTTGTTAGCCGCCGACGGGTTATCGGGCGTTCCGTTACCCCATGACGGCATGTCTTCCGTCAAAAACACAGCCCAACATTTTTTGCGCATTTCACATAGCTCTCGAATTGTGACTGCGTTAAGTCCACTCGACAGCTAAAACAACGAGCACCTCTTAACGGCATCCGTGATAAAAGGACTCGATTGCCGTGAGATTGAAATACCCCATGTGTGTCTTTAAAAGCGACTGGAACAATTCCGCTGTAGTCAAGTAAGACATTCAAGGCCTCTAAGTGAGAAAACTTTGTCCACGGATTAATCCTCGAGCACCCTCGCCGCTCCGGGGGAGGGAAAGCCAGCGGCAAGGAAATCGATCGTCGTGAGATCGGTTTGATATCGGCGTCGAGGCACTTGGCAGACCCTCGGCGGTATTATTTAACAACGAGGGGAACGGGGGTGGAGGGCGTCGGCGGTACAATTACTCCCTGATGACTGGGAGCTGAGAGTGCAGGGCCGCTCCGGAAGCCGTTCCTCGGGATTTTCGCGCCTCCGAAGGCGGAAGCTGCGAGGGAAATGAAGCGAGAAGTTACGGGCGGCAAGGTACGTTATTCCTACAAACGCGGAGACGCTTCTTCGCGACTCCGGTGATAATCGAACGGTCATTTAGCGTGGATAGACACCACAGCTCTGGGGGAATCGACAGCTGACGGTTCCCTCGATTGGACAACGGACGAGCTTGGAAACGGGGCTGCAGCTTTTTGGACGACCTACTTGCAGGAGAGTCCTCTACTGCATTAGTGACAACGACATCAAAGGATAATCGCCTTGAAAGCGGGGCGTTTCTGTATAAGCGACGAATTCGGTCACGTCCTCGGTTGTAATCTGTAATCTGGGACGCAGTACGGCGAGGCCGCGGGTAAACGAGGAAGCGGAATTAAAAAGAAAGGAGGAATGAAATGATATAGGAAGCACGGCGAGAAGGAAATGACGAGGATCTGATAGGCATTGGAAACGTTTTAGCGTGTACAGCGCCCCGTTGACGGAAATAGGGGGCGAACGAAATCGAACGTACGCCGGGCATTTATGTAAATGGCTTCTCCACGGCTTGTTAGACACAGAATACTCTTCAAGGCGTGGGAATCTCCATATGAATATTGCGCGTTAATGCGCGTCACGCCGGCCGTCCCTTTCATATGTTAATGCTTTTGCAGCGGGCCGCGGTGACGCGTGCAAATTAACGCCGAAACGGAAAAATCGCCGATTTAAATGGGGCCGGGGCGCGCGCTCGCTCTTGATACTTCCGTGGCGGGCCTCGGCAATTACCATTTCGTCCGTAGGGAGTCGCGGTGTCGAGTGACGCCGGAGCGTGATTGATTTATGATAATGCACCATCGCCGGTCGCCGCGACTCCTCGTGCACGAGAGGGCTGGCAAGGGTGGTCACGAACAGCGTGCTTGGAATAACGTAAAATAAAGACATTTACTGGCCCGTATATCTGGAATTTAGGGAAACGTGAAAGCTTTTTGTTTACAGACTGTTTCACTTCCAGGGAAAGTTATACGATGTTGTTAATCTTTCTCTCGGTAAAGATATGTGGGTCAGATTGGGGAAATATTACTCTATTTAAATTGTGAAGGCGTAATGAAAAAGTCGTAGCTACGGGGCAAAGGAAAAGTTTCCTCTTAGACACTGTACAGTGTAGACGGCCAAGTAGTAGCGCTCGATATGTGGTCAGACATATAGGATTGGTTCGCGCAGTGGAGCACTTCCGAGTGTAATATCGCTTTAAATCGAAGGAAAGGTGTACTATCAATTAACAGACTGCGTTAGAATCGACATATCTTCTCATCCAGAAAGGAAAGTCACTTGATCCCGAAACGTCCCCAATTCGGAGCAGAGAGGAGTGCAGTCTTTTTGGTTTGAAAAAATGTCGCCGGTGCTCGCGTCGTAGGCAGCTGAGCTCCCGATTAGGGCAGGCAAGACTTCCAAGCTCGCAATTGCCGGTGGACTAATCGCGTTTGACGCGGTTCACGAGAATGGAAAAATTTCTGTGCGGCGCGCGAGCAGATGCAATTGTTCGCGCTGAAAGGAATCCGACTGCACAGACGGCCCCGTCCGCTAAAGAACCCACTACACGTTGTTGCACGATGATGCGGAATTTGAAAATGAGGTCGTGCCACAAAAGGTAGCTCGAGAAGCGAGTGGGGAGAGTCGGGGAGGAAGGTGGAAAGGGCTCGACGGCTGGAAAAGGAACGGGAGAAACAGCGAGACATCTCTTTAAAGAGGAACTTCTAACGCGTGCCACCGTGACGGTGCATTAAACAGCCGTGAATCCAAGCCCGTGGAATCATCAAGGTTGCAGGACTCCAGCCGGTCGGGCTCCTCGCGGAGGGCCTCCCATTTACGGAGATCGGGCCCGATCAATTTCAAACTCATTTCATTAAGGAGATCATCAGCCGGGGAATCGCGCTCAGCTCCCCTCGGAAGAGGTCGTCCAACTTTTCGGTCGCTAACCGTGGAAAAAGCTCGCGTAGAAGAGGTTAATTAAACTAATGCAAAAGTATACAAGGGGAGGAGCGGTAGGGAAACATTTGGAGTTCGTATCCAGCTTGATCTCGACTTATAGGCGGACTCCCAATTGAATTTCCTTTCAAGAAACACATCGTCGGAGGTAGCGCAACTGTTCTCCGCGTTCCTCTCCCTTTCCCTTCTCGGCCGACGAACTTTCCCGATTGGCTCCTTTCGAGATGGAAACGAGGGAGCGGATATCATCCGGGACCATTTGTTATCAATGCGAATACTTTGCCGTGTATTAATTTGACGGTGGTGACGCGTGTCAGCTGACCCGTTTTCCAGCGGTGTATAATTTTCGGGAGAAGCTTTTGCGAGTGGTTACGTACTTGCGAATGAATTCCCTATAATCCGACGCTGTTAAAACAGGGCGTATTTTCGTACAGACAGCTGTTTTACATTTAGAAGCGACTTGATTCACAGGCCCTACCCAGATCGAGCAAATTGCCGCTTTCCACTGACAAAATCCCTGGACGAATATTTTGCCGAGGAATACTCGCGCGATTATCGTGGAATAATAGCATAATTCTTCCCCGTTTCGTGTATATTACGATTATCAATCTGCTGCAGCCAGACACCCGCGCGACAATGCGCATGATCGACGAGCTTGCTCGGGAACCGTGTTGCTCCCGATAGAAGAATAAAATACACCGGTAAGTATCAATCGATCCGAGCAAGCTGTTTGCATTCGACGCTGGGAACCCTCGGAATAATTGCATTAACGGATATTAAGTGGTGCATGAGGACCGTGGCATATTGGAAAAATCACGTCAGCGAAACGCAATATTTGTTTGATGCCCGGTTGTGGCGAGGCGATCGATTAAACATCGAACATTTCTCTCCCTCTCTGCGACACGCGAGCGCGACTCGTATCGGGTTCCCCTTGTCTAGGAATTTTCTCCGCGCTTCACGGGAAGCCAGCCCCTCGGATTGGCGTTATCGCTGGCAAGAAAGTCGCCGGACATTAGCGTTAATTCAACCGGATGATGTATTCGCATTAATTGGCCCCGGCTAATTTCACCGTAATTAAGGAAACTCGCTGTGTCTCGCGGTGCCAGCAACTACGTAGAAGTAGACCTGGCGACCGTCCAAGTAGAAGAAACGTTGAAAGAGTTCCGGCGGCAGTAAGTTGAAAATTACGAGGCGCGGTCGTATAAGCTAATGCGTATTAACTCGCAAAAACAATGGTGGAAACTGAGACGAATGGCGGGGCGGAATAGAGATGCGGTGTAATTGAATTATTAACTGGGCTTGCGAGCGGTTACCTGTCGAAAGAATTAACCTGATTCCGATATCGAGGACAGTTAGGATACATATTTAGAGAACATTCATCGGGATGGAATGTTTTTTTTTTATAGTGGCCGGAATGAATGTTTGATGCCGCCCGAGTTTCTCGGTCGTCTCTGGTTAATTATGAATTAAGGCAATTGGATCTAGCGATCCTCGCGCTGGTTTAGTTGCCTGAGTAGGCACGATCTTCTTCTACTCGCGTAATCTATGTGCCACTCTATAGTATGTACATTAGGGTGGCCCTTATTTACTCCTGGTAAAATTTTTTTTCAAGATTTTCTTCGGGGCACTCTTCAGAATAGTTCCAAATAATAATGAAAAAAATATGTGTAAAGTTTGAGCTCGATCGGATAACGAGAAAGGGTGCCCCTGGGCCCTTAAACATTTAAATCATTATTTAACAGCTCACGAAGTCGATTTTATATAATATCCTTCAAGTTAGTGATTAAATAAAAAAATATGTTAAACAAAAGTTGTAGATACGGACAAGGCGCATCTTTTATGTTGTATTACTTTTTCTCGTGTGACAAACGGTTTTCGAAAAATGTCCGAAAAACTAAACAAAAACTTTTTTCCCCTCAATTTTGAAAGTTTAAATGCTTCTAGAATACTCTTTATTTATGAAGGCGAACAAAATAATGGAATTTTTATTTCCGAGGATTACTTTTTAAACATTTAAGGGTCGGGCATATACCGAAATATACGAAAAAGGTAAAAAAAAGTTTTTTTATTTTCAGTGTTTGATATGTCATGAATGTTTCCTGAAAATTTTGGACCGAAATTCGCAAAAATATCGAAAACAGTCGTCAGAAGTGAGGTATGCAAATGCATTTTTCTCGATATCATGATTTTCTAACATGTTACCCACGATTATTCAAAAACTATTCTACCGATTTACTTAAAATTTTGCATGGCTGTAGAATACACTAATACTGACGTTTTTGACAGCGCGGATTTTTTATTTGATTGATAGTTTCTTTTTTGTGGCCTAAAAAGTGCAAGATTTCATGTCCGATTTTTTTGAAAATTTTGAAAATTGAAATATATCTCGAACATTTCTTATTTATGAAGACTAAAAGAAATCTGTATTATTTATTTTCAACCCTAAAGGTTAATGCTGTTGCGTCTCTGTCACCAATGAGTATACTTCTGACGACTATATCTTCGATATTTTTGCCAATTTCGGTCCCAAATTATCAGGAAACACTCATGACATATCAAACACTGAAAATAAGCAAACAATTTTTTTTTATCTTTTTCGCATATTTCGCATATTTATAATCCCCCCTTGAATGTTTAAAAAATAGTCCTCAGAAATAAAAATTCCATTTTTTTGTTCGCCTTCATAAATAAAAAGTGTTCTAGAAGCATTTAAACTTTCAAAAATTGGGGGAAAAAAAGTTGGCTTTTTTTAATCTTTCGGACTTTCTTCGAAAACTGCTTGTTGCACGAGAAAAAGTAATATAACATAAGAGATGCTCCTTGTTCGTATCTACATCTTTTGTTTCACATATTTTTCCATTTAATCAATAACTTGGAGGATATTATATAAAATCGACTTCGCGAGCTGTTAAATAATGATTTAAATATTTAAGGGCCCAGGGGCACCCTTTCCCGTTATCTTTTCCGTTATTACACAATTTTTTTAAAAATTATTTGGAACTATTCTGGAGGGTGCCCCGAAGAAAATTCAAAAGTCGAAAATAAGAGCCACCCTAATGTACATACATACATATTTCGCTTACCAGCCAGTTTGTTCTACTTGTCTGAACAGACGCGGGTCCCCGAGACTGACTATGTACACTCTATTCTACTTCGCGATCGCGCCATGCACCGAGCTATTCCACTCGTTTAACTGGCTGCTGAACCAAAGCGCTCGTTGGAGAGGTACCGTTCTACTTGTCTGACTAGGCGCCGACCTGTTCTACTAAAACGTCATGGGCTGCTGCGCGTTAAACTAGACAGCATCCCGGTATGCTTTGTCTGCCAAGATACTGATCTACTCTACTCGTCTAAACACGCACCGCCGTATGTCACTTGTCTGACTAGTCGCAATCCTACTCCACTTGCTTGCCTATGCATTCTAGACACTCCGACGGAAGTGAGTCTCTTTACTTCATTATACCTAAGAATTTCTATCATCACCAACATTAAATCACAAGCATTATGAAACTCTTTATAAACACCAGCTTCTCCATCAGATCTCACATGAATATTCCTCGAAACTGTCGTTATCTTCGACACGGAGCAAATTAAAGAAAGCCATCGTTTCAAGGCTCTTCCACTGCTGCTCTAGTTCCGAGTGTCAAGTGTGCTCGACAGAACGTTAAACGCGGCCCGTTGTGTTCGAAAAGCGTGCAGCGGCGTGAAGAAGTTGCGCTCAACTTCCATAACGCGAAAATTCAACGGGGGGGGGGGGGGGGAAGGAACGGTCCTCGAGCGGGTTACGGCTGATCCAATCGTGGGTCCTACACACCCTCGTCCGTCTATGTACCTCGGCCATTTTCTAATAAATAGCTGTTCGCCAAACAATACGCCGCGACGTGTCGGGCCATCGACGGACGAATGAGCCGTGACGGAAAGAATGGTCTCCCGACGACGAGTGTCGCCACGTACTCCACCAGAAACTTTCGAAACCCTTCGCCCGACACTCATAAAGAATACTCGTGATAAAGCCTTTCCCTCGATTCGAACAAACGTAAAACCCCCAGTCGCGGTTTCGCTAGGTTTCCCGTGGACCTCTGGCATTTCTTCAGCTTAGCAGTCACACTTCTCAGCTGATTACTAAATGTTCCTTCATCCAAGTAGTTCAAGGTTCGTAAGAGAAGTCTTCTCGAAATAGAGATTATAGAATCCAGGCTGGAGCTTTTATTGGCAAAATGCCGTTCGATTTAAACGTTCAGTTAATCCCGTGACTTTGATGCTGTTATAAGAAAGTTCCCAGGTAACCCAATTACGTAGCTCGTTGCATGTAATCCCCAGGACGGTTTTATTCTTAAGGAGGGACCAGCGGCTGTCAAGGCGAGCAAACAATTGCGGAGGTGTCTTGCCCGAGGTTTATAGGGAGATCGGCGTTAATTATTCCAATGTGTACTAATTGCTGATTCGGTGGATTATCTGGTTATCTACTTGTGCGACTGGCCCCTCTCTTTCCCCGTGCCTCTGTCCCTGCTTTTCCTTCCCCCCTCTCTCTCTTACATTTGACGCTTAATGGTTTACGCAGCTCGACGTAGTAGCGCAAGCTTTCACGGAGATTTTCCGTCGAACTACCAGCCTCGATATTTTATTCCCCTCTAGCAAGCGTTCAACTTGTGCCAAGAATATTCAAAATTTATTACTACCGCTTCGCCTGCTTATTATCACTATGTCTTAAAGATGGAGCAAGCTGTCTGCTACGCGAATCTTAAACGACTTCTTTCTCCATATTGCTCGTTAAGGAATACCTAATTATTTACCGCAACGATGTTTATCGCGTAAATATCTCGGAAGCACATACAGGAAAGAGCCGAGCAGATTACAAGCCGCGTAAATGGCACTCGAAATTACCCAATCGCCGGCGCGATTATGGGCGTTAATAATAATTAATAAGAATGCGGTCGGGATTAGCAAGACGAAAGGGTGGGATTCTTCTATTACGCTGGATCCTATTATCGTTCAGGGGGAGGGGGCTGATTAAAAAATTAACCCGCTTCGATAATGCCTCCCACGGATCGTCCAATCATGGTTTTCTTCAGTGAACCAGCTCGAAACCCCGTTATAATGAGAGAACGATATTTACGTCGAATTAATTGCTAATTAATTTCCAGCCGGGATACACGCGTTCGCGCACCCCTTGCGAACGTGCCGGGCGAACAATTTCCAGGGAGCTTCGTTTTAATTAACTTACGTCGGTTCCCTTGAGCGCGCCGCTCGCGATCACGGCGTGTAAAACGGAGACGAAACAAAAGGGTAAAGAATGAAGGGGGGGGGGGGGGGGGTGGAAAAAAAACGAAATTTGTCCGCCACACGTAGGGGAAAATAAAATTTAAATCGACGGTGGTCCCAGGCCAGGCCATTATACCCTGGGACGGTGGTTTAAAAGGTTTTAAGTATCCAAAGGCTTATAATACCCGGTCGAGGCCGCCTCGACCAGGAAGATTCGCTACGGACTAATCTTCTTGAATTTATGGACCTGCCCGATAATGTTCCCGCCTTCCTTTTACCTTAATTCTAACCCACAGCCGCTCATTCCGTTCTGCCGCGAATTCCAACGGCATTTTTCCATTTCCCACTCGTCCCGACCCTCCAGCCTCGCCGCCCCTTTTTCATTTCCGTTTCGCATTAAGTCCCCCGCCGACGAACAATAGAATTTAACCTGACCGCCATTATCGATCTTGAATAATAACTCGAGTACAGTTGCATCGTGGTCCTGTGCAAAGCGCCGACTTCTTGGCCTTCCATTTTCCCAATTTTCCCCTGTCCTTCCACCCCCAGGCATATCCCCTTCTTCCGCGTTCTTTATTATTTACTTCCGCGTCTAAACCTTGTCGTTATTTCAGCCCTGCATCCCCGTATATCTCGACAATCCCACCATCTTAACGTTCTTCTATCTCGGCATGTATCTCGTCTCCCAGATCCTGTCCATTCTTTCCAGCCACGGCCCCTGTTCCCTGCCACTGGCCATCGCCATATCGCCGTCCCTTCCCTCTTCAATCTTTCCGTTTCTTCTTCCTCCGTGTCCCATTTCACGGAGATCTTTCACCGTGATTCTCGCGAAGGAGTGGCAGCGGCCGGGACCCGGTGACTCCCGGCGCTCACTGTTCCGCGAACGCGCTGAGTAATCTGTATTATGGATTCCCCGGAATGCTCTGCATCGTGCCCGGCGCTATATGCGCTCGCGGCGAGAGCACAGGGAACAGGGCGGCGCGCAGGAATCGAACCGCGACGATTGGATTCGCTCGGCAATTTCAGCCCCCGCGAAACGAAATCCGCGAGCCGCGAGAATTTTTCTCTGAACCGATCGAAAATCACGCATACATTGTGCGATCCGCGGCCCCCGGCCGCCTGGGTACCTTCTCGCCAATTCGCAGCAATTTCCCCGCGCGATTTGCCATTCGATTTCCGGCCGCCTTTTTTCCCTGCCCCTCTCGCGTCGGAGGACGATCGTTTTCGGAGGATCTTCCGCTCTAATCCGCCACCGCGATCGATAAATCCCGGACAGCGGCCATTTATATTTATGGGGGATACGGATGGCGAGTCGTAACATTATTCAGCCCGGGGAAGGCTGGAGCGAGCGCGCGCGACGGACAACGCGGCTCGTTAAAAATTGAATCTATTTGCGCGGCGGAGCTTGAAATTCAAATTCGAGCGAGGAATACCCGCGCTGCTCGGAACTCCCAGCCTATAATCGATACATATATATATATATATAAATACATATATATTCGATGGTCGCCAGCCAAGCGGCAATCGGCGTGTTCGCCCGTCAGGAGATCGGAAAAAGGGTTCCAGAGAGAGAAAAAAGGAAACATTGCATCGAGTTGCATTTAGCGCGATTAAAAATTTCAATCGGCATTCAGCTGGGCCCCTCTTCTCCCGTCTGTTGAATATTTGCTCGATAGATAGAAGGGGAAAGGGATACATTTAATCCAGCTCTCGAAACGCACCGCGTGCGTTCACCGAGGCAGATCGAATGAATGCGATGATTTTGATTAAAACTAAGTATCTCTGGTTGGATCAAAGTAAGGAAGGAAGCTTCTTGCTCGTCGGGCTTCTAATCAAACTTCACTCCTATGTTCCCCAAAATTTATCTCAGCTTCTCTCTCCTTCAAAGAAATAACACGAACGATGCCTGACGTACCTACTTCTCTTGGAACTGGCGAGAGAAAGAGTCTTGATGTTCCAAGGTTTTCACGGTGATGAGGAGGAGCTGGAGGATTTTCGGCGCCGAATAATGCCGCCCCCGAGGGTGAGATGTTTTTCAAGTGCAGAGGTATTACTGTCCGCTTGACATATTCGCCCGAGCACCATTTCATTATTTTTAATTCTAGCGCTGATTACGCTAGGAATACTTAAACAGTGCACGGTATTTTTTAATTACGGCTGATGCACCGCAGCAGCCGAGCCAGCCGGCGTTTCATCGATCGCCTCCCAGCAGCCGCATCCTGGAATATTGCAGAGCCTTGAAGAAACCGCGAAAATTCTCACCGCGACCGCTCCTCGAACCGACTTCGGCCAGGGGCGGAGATTAATTTTCCCCTGAATCTGTCCAAAGTAGTCAGTCGTATCCCGGCGTTTTGATCGGTTCCTTGACAGAGCCCTCGAGGGCCTCACCTTTACTTCTGAAGGGCAGCGGGATATTGACGACTGTTCCAAAGTAAAATTTCGGAAGGTTATAAATAACCAAGCAAAGCTGGGTTTAGTATCAAGACCATACACAAACTTCGGGGTTCGAGCAAACATGATAGATTTATAGGGAGTGCTTAGCGGGCTGTACCCTTTAATCCCTCCTCCACAGTTATCGCTGGCTCTCTATACCATAGCGTTCATATCAGAACAATACTTTCTAGTATATCAATACCTCCAAACAAGAATCAAATAAAGAAGCACTGAATTCCCCGAAAGGCACAAAGCCAGCCGCAACGAACTGCAGCAGATTCGTATCAAACGAACAATCTAATACCAAACTATGGAACTACAATCACCGCCCTACGTTCCCTAAGCGAGCGCGGCAAATATCGTAACTTCTCGAGGCGAGGGTCGCCAAGATCTTCCCCGAAGCCGATCCCGAAGCGACTGGAGAGCCAGCGAGATTAATTTCGCCAGGATCTGTCCAGCACAGCCAGATATGCCGGTTGCATCCTGATCGCCGTCTCAATGGGGAGACCCCGCGCGGTTTATCTTCGCCTCGGAAGGACACCGCGACGTTGACAATTAATCGCGGGCCTCGAACAATGGAAAGTAACCCGACGGTTTAATCTGCGCCGCGAATGAATTAATCGGGGAGGGAGAGAGGGGACAGGCGGCTGCTGGATCCGCTTCCGGTTGCTAGGCGACAACTCGGAGACCGGTCTCGTGAACGCCGTAGCACCCTGGCTCGGCCTGGCCGACGTCTAAGGGGTTTCTCCTCTAATTCTAAGCCGGCTAATCTGAACGGTACTTCTGACTTGTCCCTGGTGATTAAACGTTCCTCCACGTGTTTCCCAGCGGCGCGTTTTTGCCGTGGCCCCCGGTCGGCCTCGATCGATCACCCCCATTCCTGACGCGAGAAAAACCTTGAAGAATGAATATCCCGGTGACGGGGTACCGCCGTTCACGGTATCTGACAGTGGTCCCTCAAAAACCTCGCAGCCTGACCTTTCAGCCTGACTGTCCTCTGTGAATCTGTGGTTACTTTTTTCGGAGACAATCACGGGGTGGAATATAGCGTTTAAGGAGCTGGGCTCGCGATAGGGGTACTATTTCATTCCCGTTTCTCAGATTGTAATTCTCTGGTGTCTCACCCCGAGGGGGGTCAGGTTGCATAGAAGTACTCGTATCCTTTCGTGAGATCTTTGGAAACCTCCCTTGATAGTTTCTAATTGTAGCTTCCCGGAGGTTGGCGCCACAATTAGCGCGACGATACTGCGAATAACCATCGAGATTACTGCCAGCAATAATCCTCTACCTCTTTCCGACTATCGTGTTATTCCCGTTCGCGACCACCGACCGCTGCGAGCGTGTGATCTTTTCACGGGCTGCGACGCGAGCGTCGATCGACGTGGCAGATCAAAGGGGGGCGAATCGCGGGTCGACGGAGCCTCGTTAAAAACGCATAACTCCGCGGGAGAGGAAGCCAAGGGGGCGTGAATTTCGTAGGCGGCCGGGGAAGGGAGATAGGCGAGGCTGCGAGGAAACGGCGGACGAAAAAAGCGAGCCGGAAGCCGCGGACCGTGGAGAAGTAGAGGTAGACGTAGACTGGGGAGCAGAAGGGGGAGAGGAAGGGAGAATTTGGTCGGCCGCAATTCCACGGGTTACTTCCAGCACATATTTTCAAGTTAATGACAATTATTATCCGGGCTGGACACGGGCCGCTGTCTGGCCGCCGCAGTCCTCCCAGATAATTGCATTATTTATATGGTTATGGGGCGCGGGGGCGAGGCCAGCTCGACCGAGGTCCCTCGTTTCAGAAAACGCCAGCTTTCTCGTCGAAATCACGCGAAACGTTCGCGATCGTACACCGGTCGTTCGGAGGCTTCTGAAAAGAACAGTTTTCGAGGGATGACGGTCGAAATTTTAGTCATGGGTTACTAATTTATTATACTTCCCTGGCCAGCCGAGAGATGAAATAGCATTACCCGATTCTGGGGCGGTTGTTTGCTTAATTCCCGAGGGTATCGCGCGAAACCACCGTTGTTTAACCGTTTCCCCGCCGCGATGGAAGGTAATCCTCGGCGTGTGAAATCTCGTTGGTCAACGTTTTATCGAGTGGAAGGGAAGCTCGCTGCGCCTCGACTGCTCGAGTTGAATGGAACTGACTTTCTGATTCTGAGCCGTAACTTTCTCGTGTTCGACGTATGTACTTCTACAAACTACGCGAGACTTAATTTAGCGCGAACTAATGTGTAAAGACTGTAGGGTAGACCGGGGGCGATAGTAACAGGAGAACAGGAGGACGATTGTAACACGTTAAATATCTCAGAACATATGATAGATATTAACACAAATTTTGGATATATGATGAAGAATGACATTTGGAATACACACATCCATGTCCTAACAGTATAGATACACAATACACATGTATAGGGTAAAGGGCCCAATTACTGCCACCTACCCAATTACTGTCACCCTAAGCTGTTTTATGTAAAATAACGAATAAATCTTATAAAATGATGCATAAAAAAAATTTAGCATACAATTTAAATTGTTATTTATACGATACAAAAGACTTGATTTTTTCTTCGTTAATTTGAATAAAACGATAAAAAATTGTAAGCGAATATTAGGAGAATGGAAACGATGACTTCCTTACTAGCGAAAGAGAAAACAAGGCGTTAAAGAAAATGCTGTAGTAATTGTAATATTTAAGCTATAAACATAACAAAATATGTTTTAAATAATATAAGCATCGTAGAAAGTAATAAAGATCCGAATTCAACGATTCATTGAGTCTTTCTACATATTAATTGGGTGACAGTGATTGGTACAAGCGTTTCAAGCATTTTGGTATTACTGTCATAGCAGTAGTTGCTCATGTACATGACACACGATGTAACCTTAAAATGACATAAACAGTATTAGGTTAGCTGGCAGTAATTGGGGTGTCAGTAATTCAGTCAAATTCATTTGAAGGGTGTCAGTAATAGATCCCGAAATATATTTTTGAAAATGATGATTTTATACATAAAAATCGAAGTTTTAAGATCTACAAAATTTTTTTCATAAAGTAAACAATAATAAATAACAAGAACAAGATATACTTTTAGTCTATAAGTACATAGCTATAAGATATTGTCAGCGTCAACGCTTAATGTGTCAGTAATTGGGTCCTTTACCCTAGTGGAGAAAATAACTTTTCGATACCCTGAAGTAACTTTTTCTTACTGATAGCATAATGCGAGGAGGTAGTTGTTAGAGCGATTTTTTTATTAATAATTATTTTGTGTTAAGTAAGTTATTCGTGAAATTTAGTGCGGAATATGACGAAGGGGCTGTGTTTGTTTAACAAATACTGTGTAAATGCGTAAATTATGTACAGGTAATGTGTAATTGGTTTGGTTGTTACCTGGTGTAATAATTTTCATACAATTTTAAATATGTAAACAATCGGTTTTATTTATTAAATCATCCCTGTAGGCATATTAAAAATTTATCATTTACACATTACCTGTACATAATTTACGCATTTACACAGTATTTGTTAAACAAACACAGCCCCTTCGTCATATTCCGCACTAAATTTCACGAATAACTTACTTAACACAAAATAATTATTAATAAAAAAATCGCTCTAACTACCTCCTCGCATTATGCTCTCCTGCATACCGCTACAGAGAGCGAAAAAGTATCATCTATCTCTATCCTTCTCGCACACGCTCCCCCTCTCTCTCGCTCTCTACTCCCAGAACTATTTGAGCTTCAAATAATTGTTTTCAAATACAAATGAATGGAAAGACGACAAAATTATTTGAAGGTTAAAATGAATTCCGTCAAACGAGAAAAATATTTGTGGCCGTCGGATAATTTTGCGTCAAACGAGAAAATTATTTGTAGCCATCGGATATATTCACGTCGAACAAAAGAAATTATTTGTGACGTTTCAAATGAAAGTAACTCTCACTTATTTTTATTTGAAATAAAAATAACTCTGGGTTATTTTTATTTGATGAGTCTCGAATAAAATTTCTGTCTTTTATTCGAAATCAATTTTTTATTAGAAATAATTTTTTGCCCATCTCTGGTGTCAGATATGTAAGTAACATTTTCGTATAAAAACTTTTGTTGTAACTTTAATAGTTTTCGCACAATCGTATTCCAAAATCAAAGTGTTACTATCGGTCTACCCTACGCTCTTCTTAGAAGTCAATCAACCGCCTACTAAAGCAACCCACCGCTTCTGGATACCATGGAAACTTCATCGTCGTGAAATCGTCAACAAGTACGGGGGGCAGTCCCCAGCGGGGATCCTAATTTCGAAAAGAGCAGAATTCCACCCGGTTTACGAGAGCATTCGCGCCGGCGAATATCTCGCCGAGCGTGTATCTACCAGCGATTACGGCAAACAATTATGTGGCCCGATCGCGTGGCCCCTTTTCATTAAACACTTCGCAGACAATGTGCGAGGCATCGACTCCGTCCACCCGGTGTAATGTAACCTAATTAAGCCAACAATAGATAACCGAACCGGGGCCGTGCGGGGGCGGAGAGCGCGCGCGCACGATTCCAATGGATATATCCCGAAGGAGAAGATAAGACCTTTGAAATATCGACAGCGCGGCTGAAGGGTGTATAGAGGTCGAGACAGAGAGATAATCCCCCGGAGAGGTTCCTGCCACGAAGCTTAACCAGTCAGGGATAATCACCGTAAGGCACCTCTATATCCACGTAAAACGGTATCGACGTCGACGATCGTCTCGAATTTCAACGAGGCCGCAATAAAGATTCGTCAGACGCTTACCCGGGAGTCCTCGACGAGAGAGTTCACCGGCTTTTCCCTTTTCCCCCCTCCGTTTCCGTTTCTTATTCAGCCCCGGCGAGAGATTAGAATCCGCGGATCGAGCTGCGGTGGAGGGGAGGGGGGAAATTTCTCTTGTGAACTCGCGGTCTCGAAAATTCAAGTCACCGGTGTGACGATCGAAGTGGGACAATTTTCTTGCTCGAGGAAAGGACAGCGCGGTCTATAGATGTGCATTCTGTATAAAAATAGCCCGATGAATGCACCTGAATGTCAAGAACGAAGGAAATTTAGCGTTGCATAAATAAAATCATTACCTGCCCGGTTTGCGGGAGCTGGCTAAAAGCATCGCACAGATTCGTCCCGTTACACGAACGGTGAATTCATCCCGCGGTTATTCCAGACCACAGCTGGCACGGGAGAATCATATTTATTAGAATGAACACGGTGACGGTGGCCGAGAGTCGCTCTTCCCCGCGTCGATCTGCCGACTTTATTACCGACAACCGGGGCACCGCTAAACACGTGCCGAAAATCGATAAGCACGGTGATAAGCGGGCCGCGGGCTCGTTTGCATATCTGCATTACGGCACGGTAACGCGTCCGCTCGCGGCCCGAGCCTTTATGGATAGATTAATCCTCGGCTTAACGACACTTTCCCAGATTTCAGCTTTTAAATCCACGGCCCCCCCCGGTTTCCTTCTCGCCCTCCTCGTCCACCCTCCCTGCCTCCTCGCCCCCCCCCCACCCTCCAGCCACTGTCGAGGGAGCTTTACGCTTTAAAATGTCGCCTGCGCTGAAAGTTATGGGAAACGTGGAGCGCTGCGTCGGATCATCCTTCTAACACGCGAAATTTTGACACGACGGCAAGCGGCAAGCTGCGAGGGCGGGGGGGGGGGGGGGTGGGGGCGAGGGGGGCGGAGTGGACAGGGGCGTTCGCACTGTAATTTACAGATTTGTAGCGATGGGGCGTATTTGAAATCCTGCTTTCCGCCAGCATTATCGTCGACGGTAATTACGGCTTTTCGATGAATCTGTAATTCGCAGCGGCGGCTCTCAATCCGAGATCCAGTTATTAGTGGGCCTTTGGAACGCCGTATAACTAATTACCGGGGATCGAATTAAATCTTTATTTCGCGCGGGCACAGGCAGGCCGGTCGAGTCCCGCATCGAAGAGTATCGATAAGCAGCTTGATTATAGGGATCGCGTTACCCTGCTTTGTTTCAGATCTCATCCGCGTCCGCGGTGTCTATATCTCTACGCAATATCCGTTTCAGCGTCGCACGAAATGAATCCTGCGCTTTCAGCGTCCACGATAAAAACGCTCCCTGCCCAGCATTCACCGTTCCCTTCGACAAGTGTCACACGCTCGCAAAGATTCACAGAGGCTATCCAGGCCGTCAAGATCCCGTCCGACATCAATGACAGCGACGCGCCGTTTGATCCTTTTCCTTGGCCGGAATGCGACGCTGTCTTTGCCAATAAAAATCGCCAAACAATCGCTGCCGAGCGGGACGACGCGTCGTATTTCATGCAACGTTCGATTCCGTCGGTCAGAGGAATTTATTAAATCGCCGAATTTATATCCTGCCGACGAATTTTTCAAGCAGCTCGTAAGATTACATTTTCACCGCCGTGGAAAATTGATTTGGGCGAAGGGCAGAGATGGGGTGGCCGCTTTAAACAGAGTGGCCTGTGCTAGGCGCGTCGATAAAGAAGGCATTTAAACGCGTCGAATAAATCGTGCCCGGGCCGATAAATCTTCGGGACGTCAGCCTGGTCGATCACACCCCCTCCCCCTCATCTACCGCGTTCAAGCCCTCCTGTTTCACCGCCAAGACCGGCCGCTACCTTTTCCCACATCCCGCGAATATATTCTGTTCCTCGGCCTCCTTCCCTTTCTTTTTTCTCTTATTCCCGTCGACCGTGAAATTGCTTGTCCTACACCGCTCTCCAGCGCGCCCCTCCCGCCGCCTTTCGCCAGCCCCCTTTTCTTCGCGTTGCCGCCGGTCTTTTAAATCATCCCCGGAGCCGAGACGCGCGCAAGAGAGCCGGGGACAGGGCGCGTAATTAAAAGTTCTCGTTTACTCAACAGCTCGCGGAGACTCGCTAGAGAGGCAGGTTGGCGTCCGTGGGGGAGGGCCGGAATATAAATTTCGTATTAATAAATTTATGAGAGGTCGCGATGATTTGTGCGACTCTCGAACTTCCGGCGGCACAATGGGGACGGCTTCTTATTTAAATTTCTCGGCTGGCTCGGCGTCGCGGCCGCGAGCACCGTTCCCGGGCGTCGGGGATTCAATTACGGTGTTTTAAATTGTGGACTTACGGGTGGAAGTTATCGAGATATGCGCGGTTGTTTGCCTCGCGAGAAACGTCGCAAACGCGGGACGGGTCGTCGGCTCTTGGAGACCCGTACGACTTGCTTCCTTCGAATGCCGTTCAGACACTTCAATTACACTTCAGCCACAGTTGGCAATTAGTGAAGCCTGTCGAATGCTTGTTGACCGTTTCCAGCGGGAAGACGAGGGCCGACGAAGGCTCGTCGCGCACCCTCACACCCTGAAACTGGCCAGCTGAAGGCAGAAAGATTCATGGTGCCGTCCCGTATGCAATTCCAGAACTTGTTAGCGCGAAGATGGCCAGGCGGAATGGCTCTGTCTTTCCGTTGGCAGTGGGCCTCCAGAGGATCCAGCCAATCAGGATCTTTATAATTAAGTTTTCCGTCTAATCTTCGCGATGGCCGATTAACCGGGCATCGCACGAAACACCCGCAACGCGCCGCGCCCATAAACATGGCAATAGTACAATTTCTGGAATTAAGCCCGGCTGACCGAGGCGCCGCGCAGGAGGCGAGGCCACGCTGATGGAACCAGCAAATCTCCCGGGGATTTCCGACAAGGATCAGGGACCGTACGCCTGTTTCCCTGTTCTTCCATCCAACGTTTCCTTTTCTTTGCATTCGGCCTTTATCCGCGTGCCCGCCGCTCCCCCGTTCCGATACGTCTTCGTTTTTCGAGAGGGAATCCGTCCTCTGGGAAGCGCTGTGGGGGTATTTTCGATAATCGCGCCCGTCCCTTCCGTCCTTCGAGATCGGTGTCGTCCCACGGAATTACTTCTGCCTCACCTGTTTCCGCAACTTCGAATCATCCTTCCTTTATACCCGGAATTACGCAGCTAGAGCCGGCTGACGAAGTTTGCGGTAATAGCAACCGGCGATCATCCATCCTCCTCGGACGTCGTTCAGCGCAGCATCGACGGTATCGTGGAAGCTGACGCCGGCACCTTTTCATCGCCGGTTTCGAAGGAACTCACTGTCCCCGATACGAAAATAATACCGTAGAACGCGATATTACAGCGCTCCGATATCAATAACACGGCTTCGAAATGTTTTCGACGAGCGGGAAGGGCCACTCGACGCGATTCGTTCCGACAGGAGGCCCTTTGCCTGCGAAAATCCCCGATGTTACACTCACGAGCGACATCCGGGCCCCCCCCCCCCCCTTTTTTTTTGCAAACCCCCCTGAAGCATTGTTCGATAAATAATAGATGGCCCCGATGAAACGGGTCAATTGTTTTTCATGCAAACTCTTGAATCGCGTTCACCGCCGACGGAATGAAATTAACGGGATGCTTTCGAGGCGAGCAATCCGCTGCCTGGCCACTTAATAAGAGGCAACGGGATTGAAATCGGTCCTTCGCGCCGTGATTGAATTATGTGTCGCGCGAAATATAGAGCCCAGGCTCCTTTGTCCCCTCGACGGCAACGAACCAACGGAAAATTAATTCATTATTCAAACGGGGATCGCGGAGAACGTGGCTGGCTCGACGGCCTGGAATTATACCCATTAAGTCTGGGGAATTTTTCATGCGGCCCTTAACCCGAGCGCCAGCAGCGAAACTGGCTCAAACGCCGGCCGAAAGGAACGCGGAGGGCGAGAAGGAGGATCCGCGATGCTTCAAGTGTGACCAACGGCGCCGGGCTACTGTACGCTACGTCAAAGAAGTGTTTACGTTCTTGGAGCTAAAGGGGTTGAGTTAAAGGATTACGTCAGGCTCCGTTCGCGTTAGGCTTAATTGGCCTCGCGGATCGTCACACCTGCTTCGCTTGGGACAAGCGACGGACCTCGTAAATTCAAAAGACTAACTAATGGTGGACACTGCCGTACTGCTTTTTGCCCGCTTCTCCCGGCGCATCCACTTTTCCTGTCTACCTATGTAATTCCTTCAACTCCGCTACAAAACCCCGAAACTACACGCGTAATCTGGATGAACGAACATGTCGGATTCTGTAGAGTGAAACGGCGTAAGAAATCTCGCCTGTGTTTCACTTGCAGGTGTAAACGGCGTAAGTAGAAGGGAGTCTTACTAGGGGCACTGCGATTGCTAACGATTGTCGAACAACAAGATGACAGAGCCAGTGTATCCACTCCTCTCCCGGCGGAGCAAGATGTTTATCGTTCTCAGGTACGTCTTTTTGCGGGAACGAGGAGGATGCAGCCTGATAACACGACCCATTCCCCGAGACAATTCGATCGAGCTTAAATGCTGTGTGCAGCGAGTGAAAACAAACCCGGGGAATCCTTCGATTGCGAGCACAAAGGACGCTGCGCACATGTAGCCCGTAATCGAATACCACGGGGACAGAGCTCGACCCAGAACCAACTTAAGTCTAATCGATGTTTCAGCTTCTTCACTTCAATCGGAGACAGAACTGCTCCGTGACTTCATTACCTCTGCGAACGCAAAGCTCGCAACTTCGCGGCAAGCCACGCACGAGCATGCAGATGAACGTACAGTCGCATCGGAAAGTAAGTTGAAACTCTTTCAAATCGCATAACTTTTTTAAAATTGGTCCAAACGACTTGAGTTTTTTTTAGATGCTAGCGAAATGAGTTTTCTAGGTGACGTGTTTCGTCGTTTTGAAAAAAATACACTTGGTCGGAATAGCAAAAAAAAAATAGTAAAGGTCGTTTTTTAAACTTTTTTTTGTGAGCCGGTAATGAAAATTCAAAAAATTCCGTTTGTAGATTGAAGTAAGTTGTATACATGCTGAAATTTTCATCTAAATCGGTTAACGTTGCTCTGAGCTATAAATGCTTAAAGATCGTAGAATAAGGGCGAAAATCGCGAAATTTCCGAAATCAGCGATTTTCGACCTTATTCTGCAATCTTTAAGTGTGTATAGTTCAGAGTAACGTTAACCGATTTAGATGAAATTTTCAGCATGTATACAACTTACTTCAATCTACAAACGCATTTTTTGAATTTTCATCTCAGGCTCACAAAAAAAAGTTTAAAAAATGATCTTTACTATTTTTTTTTTGCTATTCCGACCAAGTACATTTTTTTTCAAAACGACGAAACACGTCACCCAGAAAGATAATTCCGCTAGCATCTAAAAAAACTCAAGTCGTTTGGACCAATTTTAAAAAATTTATGCGATTTTAAAGAGTCATTTACTTTCCGATGCGACTGTAGCTGAATTATGAAGAAAGCCTGAATAAAACGATTTCGTCCCACCTTTAAGGGGGGATTCTCGCGTAACAGCCCTCGAAATATATAATTTTTTTTAGAAAAGCTATTTTTAATATTGCATTAAACTCTTTTGGGATATAAGACGGCATCTTCAAACTTAAAGAATTTTTTTTTAATGTCGATCCTTCTTATTAATTATTAATTATTGTGGAATCATGTTAACCTCTTCGATCATGTTGGCGTCAGGTGTAGCACGTGTTACAGTCATCTGATTGCAAAAAATTCCGAAAAAATAATTAAAACCGACTTCAAAAAAATAAAAATGCACTAAATAGTAAAAAATAATTTTTTCCCTTATTTAATCTACGACTCTCATATTTTTTTAAGTACGGCACCAGATTTACACAGTGGAAGTGATGAGGGACCGACTTAAAAAATATGAGAGTCGTAGATTAAATAAGGGAAAAAATTATTTTTTACTTTTTAGTGCATTTGTATTTTTTTTAAATCAGTTTTAATTTTTTTAAAACATTTTTGAATTTTTCTCTTTTTAGTTTTATATACCTATATGGCACGATATGCTGAGGAGCATCTAAATTTAAGAAACTTTTATTTGCAATCAGGTGTTACATAGAGGTGATAGGTGCTAGGTACACATCTCGTCAACAGGAGTTACATCGTCGAAGAGGTGGACAAGAATCCACAATTATTAATAAAAAAAATAAGAAGGATAGACATAAAAAAAATATTTTCTGCAAGTTGAAAGATGCCTCCCTATATCCCAAAAGTGTTTAATTTAATATGACCAACAGTTTCTTCAAAATAAATTCTTAAATATCCGTTACTTTTGGGGCTGCTAGACGAGAATCCTCTCTCAACTCTTCGTGGTCGCAACTTCTTATACTCCATAAATCGGTCACATGGGGTTCACTGCACCCCAACGTCATTTTTCAGTTACCATTTTCGTACTTTTGAATCTTTTAACTTTTGAATGATAATTGTACATTCACAATACTCATACAATCATGATGTAATAGTTTTTTTACCAGAAATGTAAATTTTGACGAAATTTGTATTTGCAAAAATAGTTGCAGTTAAAAGCGATTTCTTTTGTTGTTAAAATTCACCAACATTTTTCAATTTTATTATTCAGATCTAAAAATTCACTGAAACATTGACAAAAATATACTCAGTGTGGCCGTGAACGGTTAAAGCAGGGACCACTCTTCTCGTTCTCCATGAAATTACAGCAATTAAAAGTCACACTCCGGTATTCTATTCTATTCTATTCCTGACGGACCAGCCAGCGCAATAAATACCGATACTAATTCCGGGTAAGTGGGTCAACCTAATTGAATTCGAGCTGAGCTCAAATTACAGGAACTGCGAGGGAAGATCTGTACGCTGGATTAAAAATTGCCTCTGGGCGACCGAGATCCGATGCTCTTCATCGGTTAGAATATTTCCAAGAGCACCGATCCGCTCGCTTCGGAGAAGAAGAGGTACGCCCGTAATCATCCGCGGGGACATTGAATTTTTAATTCGACCCCGAGGAAGTTGCCAGGAACGAGTCGTTTATCGTTCTCGCGGCGGAAAGTTTCGACGTTGCTGGCCGCTCGGTCGGCGGATCGTCTGGTAGACGGCATTGTGAGGAGTTCCTCGTCAAAACGCCGCTTGATTTCCACGAAGATTAATAATCCACGAGCGGAATGACTGCGGAAGCCCTTCGTGGAAGCGGGCGGGCGGCCCGGGGTGGCTGGAAAAGGAAGTTTGTCCGAACTTTATTATAAAACTAATATTTTCCAAGTTCTATGAGGTATTACGATAGTTTTCTGAAAGGGCCTGCCAGCCGAGCGGCAAGGCGGAATGGTTCGCGGGGCGAAACTTCAATATTCGGCGACCATAACGACACCGGCTGATATATTATTTCCTATAACCTTCTTCGTTCCTTACGGCTTTGTCTGGCCTCTCGGCACGGGAGTGAGAAGATGGGAAAAGAAACTTGATTAAGAATTTCGGTTCCGTCCCCCGCCCCTCCGCCGCGCGACTCTTTTCTTCCCCGGGACTGTCGTTCACTTTCTCGGCGGAACGAATCGTCGTCGTACGTGCGAGGCCGGGGATCCCTTGATTCCCGGCTTAATAATTAAATCGCCGTCGGCTCGGGGAACGTCGCCCGGCCTCGTGACATCGGGAATTTCGCGGAATCGATTCCGGGCTGAATCGAACGATATTATTAATAGCATCGATCACAGAGGAGAAGGTAAAAAGGGGAAAAAATGGCGGGGCCATTGGTGGCGTTTCCGCGGAACGGGAAGCGACGAAACTGCACGGAAAGAGGATTTAACCGTGGGGCGGAGGGGGGCGGGGTGGGGAATCTTATTAGAAGTCTGATTTACGAGCCGGTGTAATTTAAAACTATTTATGAAGCGTTACCGCGATACCGACGGGCATTACATCGACAGCGGGGCTCGTAAAATAGCCAGAAATGAAAATTGAAGATCTACTTTCCGCTCTAGCCGAGGAGCTTCCATTGTCTCGCCGCCTCAAAGACTCAAACTAATTTTCTTTCCCCTCGTCCCACCCGTCGTGCTCCTGCAGTTCGTTGTCTCCTTCCACTCGTCCTCCCCCGTCCTTTCGCTCGTCGCTCCCATTCGCTGGTGTTTCATTTGGCGCCACGGTGCGCAATAAAAGAACGCGGTTGTGAAGCACGCTCTGGCCTCTAGACGGAAGGAGCCTCAATAATGCGGGGGTGGCTGAACGTCACACGAGGGGCAGCCGTAATGGAGCGAAGATTATCTCGTTGGTGGGAAGAAGCTTGATCGATCGTGCTCGATGGTGTACACGTTGATCGTAATTTCTTCGCGACGCGAGCTCCCGCGCTGGTAATCAGAGCGCCGCGTGCAGGGCGGAGCGCAGACGCGTGCAGCAAATTGAATTAAACCGATGTTATTTACAATGCGCCCCCAGAGTCGTCTCGATTTACGCGCGACGCGATAAAAGTTATGGTAACGACCGAAATTCCCTTCTAACAGTTGGCACGACAAAAGCTATCGACAAAACCGAATGAGTTAGTGGAGAGGGACGGACTACGCGGGAGAGGGTTTGCGGGAGAGAGACTTTTCCACGCCTTTTCCTACCAGCTTGCCGCAGTGCTCCGCCGCTGGGTCCAACTTCCTTCTGCACATTTTCCTGCATCCCTGCAACCTCTGCGAGTGGTCATTCGATATACGTGCCACTCGGAAATGTCGATAGCGAATTTCGCCCGTGGAAATTCGGAGGAACGAGGTGAACCAGGGATAAGTGCAAGCTCGCCTGGCTGGCTGGCTGGCGCGCGCGAGCACACGCGAGGCTCGCTTTCGTACCGAGGCCGAAGGAAACCGCGGCGAGGGAATGGGAGGGAGCGCAGAAACGAAGGAAGGACGGCGGAAGATAACAGGCACCGGCGAAGCGAGGGAGAACAAAGGGTGCTTATCGACACCGCAGTTCTTATCCCTAGTAACTCCTTTTATTTTACCCGTTTCCGTTCCACGGTCTTCGGTGGCTAAAGCCTCCGACTCGTACCTTGTATCTGAGAGATAATCAGAGCGAGGCGCACTCGAATGCGGACGGCTATTTTGGGGGCCGCGCCCCGCGTCCCGATTTTTCATCTAAAAGTTATCCGACGAATACCGGGGAATTTTGCGCTCGAGGAGCCGTGGACCGCGCGTCGGTCGTTTTAATCCTCCCCGATCGCGCTAGATTGATTCTCGTTAGGGGCGGGGGGGGGGGGGGAGAGGCGGGTTCCGATCCTCAGCCCCCGGGAGTCGAATTTTCATCACAAAGAGCGACTGTAATTGGAAACCGGGCTTACATCGAGCGGAAAGGGTAAAATCAATATTTAAAGGACTTACCGAGTTTCGATGACGTAGTGCGAGATCGGGTTGTTATGAGAATTTGCGCTCGGCGCCCAGGACAGATTCACAGATTTCGATGTGAAGCTTGTTACCAGAGGACGATCAGGCGGATCGGGCACATCTGAAAGCAAATTATCCAAGTTTCAGGGCGGTGTTCAAAAGGGCCCCTGCTCGTTTGTTTTTAATGAGAACCCGGAACGGTTCGCATGGGACGTTTCCAAAGCATCACCGTTCGATTAAGCGTTCCAAAATCGTATAACCGCATGTAATCAACGGTGTTTGGAAACCAGAACGTAGTGTACTTTCTGAAAAGGAATAGTTCGAACGATCTATAAAACATATTGGGATTACGTTCAGGTAATTGGGTTTCTCCATTTCGATATTTTTCTACTGTTATTGAGGTTATTGTAGTTCCACTGCAGCTTTTCAAAATTGCAAATGGAAGTTAATTAAGGCTTGTTCAAATAGAGTCGGTGGCAGTCAAACTCGAAATTGGACACGCTTTTCAATAAACGTAACGATATTGCGCGAGTTACACGGAGAGCCTCCGGATGTACTAGGCCAGGAAATTGATTGGTCCTTTGAAACAGGTAGGTCGATAGTTCGCCTGGCATAGTAGTTGCTAGGTACTTACTTATACGTATATATATCGACAGCTGCCTACATTTCATGCCAAAATTCACTGTTTACCTGCACCATTTCTATTAATCTCTCAATCGAATACGGCAGCAAGTTCAAACAACATTTTAAAGTGTCAGTTCGCTTTAATGAAATTCTAAGGGCTGTTACGAATAGTGTTCAAACAGAATTCGCGAGGGGCAGCATCGATCTTCCCTCTTTAACCCCCCCCCCCCCCCACCCCCACCAATTAATGCATTTCACAGTACAGCTCAAAGAGGACGAGCTTCGAAGCAGTGGCAGACAGTAACACCGATCACGCCCTCCAGCTTGGCTGCGTCGGATAAGAGTCGACCGTTTAATATGCACCGCCATACGACCAGAGAGATATAACATTGCGCGCACGTTGCATAAGATCATAAATGAGAACAGGGACCTCCAACCCTCCACGATGGAGTCTTCATCCTTCTCTGACCCCCGTTGCCTCCAGTTGTTTCTCTTGTACACCACCCTATCGGCGTCATAACATTTTCCACAAAGCTCCCGCGATCCGACCAGAAGCTGGTCGCAGTTAGCACCCAGCAATTAATCGTCCATCGCAGACGCAGCCTGTCGCCGAATGCTTCACTGTTTCCTATTCGCGTATACAATATTCCTTTCCACCTTTAACTCCGCGCACCGATTAAAATGCTTCCGGCTTCTCTCCACCACGTGTGCATCGATGACCAACTCATTTCTCCGGACCACACGTGCCTAGGGAATTATTTAGCGCAACACGATGGACGCAGGCGCTCGGTGTCCCTCGCGCCAGTAGTATAGGTCAGCCATAGCGCGGACACGTTTCACTTCTGCATGCAAATATGTTAAGACCCGCTTTTCGGTCTACCTCGTCACTCGACCGACTGTGAGATTTTGTTAAGTGATCGAGGGAGGTGCGAAGTGAATCGCTGGTAGTGGATATCCACCCTAATTCGAGCCCCTGGTGTTTATCGGCACCCTAGAGACACCAGAATATCGTGAATCGGAGGAGGAAAGTTGGGCACGCGGCTCGTAGTCGCTCTTCTTCTCGCTGGCCCGCGGGAAATCAATAAAAATGCCATTAAATTATCCGGCCGACACCGGGGCTAGACTTTCTTTCTTGATCACCGCCCGCACCCCTCGCCCCTATCTACTCGGAGACGATACCCCAGCCACTTGACGCTTTCTTGCAATAATCGGGGGCGGTGCACGGCGGAGCGTAGGCGGCCAGCCAGATAAACACCGAGGTTTATTTACGAAGCAGTTAACGTCCCCAAGTTTTTGCCCGTTCATTGATTTCGGCGGCGGCGTATATACGCCGGCCTCTGGAACAATTAGATCGAATCGGCCGAGAGGGGAGGGATGTCTTTCGCCGAAAAAGCGGTCGGGCTTACGCCTCGTTCCCGCCGTTAATTTCGCAGGCTGGTTAAACGCAGCCTTACATCGCCGTGCCGCCCGGAATTTCCATCTCTCATTAATAATTCATGCCCAGTCCGCTTTAAAGGGTCAACAGCTGGCGTTTCTTCGGCCCGCGCTGCCAAGACGGACGGGAAACGGCGAGAAGAAAGTCGAAATAAAGCGTGTCGCCGTCGTTTAACGAATCTCCCTTGACGGCAGAGTAATCGTCTGTCGCCGTTGGGAGACGAACGACGGGGATCGAAAAAAAGAAACGATGCGGGCTCGTTTGCGCAATCTTATCGGGCAGGGGCGTGATCGAATCCTCCGAGACTTATTGCTTAGTCTTGCGACCCTGGCCAATCGTGTTTAAATGGTTCTTCCAGCTGAACGCGAGTGTAACGTTTCTATGGAAAATTTTTTAAGGGCCCAGATGAATTTCCAGCATCTACGTTGCGGAATCTGGGTCGCTTGCATTGTCAACTGATCCTTTACTGGATGAAGTAGCCTGCACGATGGCCCGTTAAATTGACGAGACAATGCACGTATTTGGCGAAGCAATACGATTCATAAATATCAAGCGAGGGGCGGGATTGAATTAAGCTTTGTAAAATGAAAGAAACGCGGCGAACCCAAGGCGGAATTAATTCAGATTGAAGCTCGTGTAATTGCAAATGCGCATTGTTTGCGGAGCTTGTGAACGGAGCTCTCGTCGTCGTCGAGATCTTTGTCCGCTCAATTTTGCAACAATTTTTCTCAATTAGAGAGGGAACCACGGTTACCGGTAACACGGGGCGAGACGTGTCTTCTGCACGGGTAACGAGCATCCGCGGATGCTTGATACCGGAAGTTGTATAGGTTACGCTGCATGCCGACGTAAACTGCACACGAAGGGACGAAGCTCGCGCGCCGTCCTTTACTGTACGCGGAATATAAATTCCAGCGGGGCCGTTTACCGAAATTTATGAGCGTCATTTTAAGAACTGTTTTGCCTTGCTCAACCATATGGCTCCCACGTAAATATCTCGCACTACGCTTTGTCGTTAAAGCTCAGCGTTTAACCATTAACCGTACACTAGCTGCTTCTTCGCCCTTCTCCTCCAGCTACCCCGGAACATCCCGATATATCCCCGCCTGTCATCTTTCGCGCAGTTATTCACACGGCTTTCCCCGCCAGTTACGCGATACCCCGATGACAATTAGGTAATTAAGCGAGCTAATTAGGATAGTTTGACATCCATCGGCGGTGTGCTTCTCGTTTACCAAGGAATCTCTGATTACAATGTAAACACGTCGATACGAATACGCTCGTACAGGAGTATCTTATTCGATATTGGATCTTACTTAGGAGCATCGATCCTACCCCCGTTGCAGGTATGTATTCCTGCCTCTGTGCCGCGTCCCTTAGCGTTAGTTTTCCTTTCCCCCCCAACACACGCGTCGGACGTCTCCTCAAGCAAATACTTGATCGGATAAAGTAACGTGCATCTCGAGCGTTCAATCGAGCCTTATTGAAAACGTTACCGTACCATCTGAGTCCTCCCCGGTTACATTCTCCGCTTCCGCATCACATATTCCCGGGAAATTGTTTGCACGTGCCATCCCCGCGCCCCGCACCGTTTACCTTAATGTTTACATTTATCTGAGCGCGATAACGCCTAGCGTTAGCAGGCGTATTTCTGTCAACTTACACGCAATGACTTCGCTGAAAGTCCTACTACAAGGTCTTTTTGTGCGATCAATTGCGAAATTATGCAGAATTCGCCAGCGACGACCAGCTCGTGAAATTCATCTTCGCCGTAACGTTGACTTAAATAAGACCGTGGGATCGCGAGGGTGAGAACGAAATCACCACAGAAACTACCTTGGCACGGCGATGCAGTGTTCCGAATCGATTCAGAGCTCTCGAAGAAAAATTGAAGGAGAAGTATCATTTCCTATTGGAAGACTCGCGGAGGATAAAGTTTAAGGGATGAACTGCCTCTCAAGGTTCCATCCATTCGACGCTGAGGTCGGATATATTGGAAACACAAACACTCGCTTCGGGTAAGAGGCTTGCTAAACATTATTCGTAACTAAATGATTATTAGATCCCTGACTAAAATCACATGGTTATTCGCTACACGCCCTACATAAAAAGCTGAATCTTAAAATCGGGAAGATAAACGAAAACGACAGGCGTGCTGGCTGAACCGACACAAGTACACGTATCGAATAAACGCGACAAACTGGATGTACAAACGATAACGTTCTTCCATCCGGCAATATTTCCAATTGATAAATACAGCAATGCTTGCCGTCGCGTTCCCGTCGTTCCTCGGCGAACGTGGCCGGACGTGCCACGGTATTTTCCTTCTGTCGGGATATAAGCTGACAGTTTCCCCTTTGCGCGGCCCTACGGCTATCGTTCGAATGGGAGGGTAGGGAACGGGATTACGCTGGTCGACGTGCAAAGTGAAAAATCGCAAAGTGTCCCGAGGAGATTGGCCCGTGGTCCATTCTTGGCCGTTGTTTCCGCCGGAATATCGATTCGATTCTTCCAGGATTTGCGTGGATCCACGTCCTGGGAGGAGCCGGTACCCAGGTGTCGAGCGAGCGCCGGTAATAGAAGGCAGTTTCCGCCAAGTGCGTTCAGAAACACTTCGAAGGCGAAAGGGTTCCAACCCTTCGCCCCTCTCCTCGCATTTCTCATTCATTCCGCCGTCGTTTTTTTTCCCCCTCCATCCTGTCCTGTCTTACATTTTCATCTCCGCGGCGACCTGCATCCTTAAACGTAACCGTCCGAACGCTCCCGATCGCGATTCCAGGCGAGGCGTTGGCCCATTTGTCATGGAAACGCGGTTAGCAGCGTCACGATCATAATTTCAATACTGTGCTAAAGCTGCCCTGCGCTGTACTTCTCCAACCGGAATTTCCCGTATTATTTTCCTCCCGATAATTCGCTCGGCGCGCATCGATTCCGCCTCGTTAACCGTTACAACAACGAAAATATTTTGATATTTGCCCATCGTTGGAGCATAATACGCGAACACCGGGCAACATTTCGACTAGCATATTTGCATGCGTGAGCTTGACGCGCGGAGGCGGCCGCAAAATCGCAACGCCCTGTCCAGAGGTTTACGCGATCAACGCGCACGATTTTACCGCTCGATGAATTAAGAGCACACAGTCTGATCGGCCGAAAAGTCCCGCGATACCTTAATTACGTTCATTGAAAACAAACAATCGGCGGATAATTGCGTGGCAAATACGAGCCATCAGCGGATTTCACTGGGAAACACTCCGGTTATGAAATCCTTTCGTTATAAACATCGCCATGCGCTAAAGCCCGATGATCTTCGATAATTTTCTCCCTCTGAAGAGGATCTACGGGAACGATTTAATATTAACATTACACAAGGATCCCTGGGTAGAACGCCGTTCAGTTCCGACGTTTCTCGCGCGAATAGCAAGTGACCGCGATATTACTGAAATTTCCCTCAAATTCTCCTCGCCCGAGGGCCGTTGTATTTTACACTAGAAATCCCTGGAAAAGGCGAGCGGAAGAGGGTCGTCGGTCTCCCGGGATGAGGAGAGGAAACCGGCAGAGAGCCCTCTGTTCGAATTTTTGCGGCGAGCGGATCGCGCAACGCGGAAATACGAGCTCTCTCTCTTTCTCTCTCTCTCTCTCTCCCTCTTTCTATTCGTGGCTTTTCCTAACTGGCCACCCACGGAAGCTTCCGAGCTCCACGGACGCGCGAGTCGTGCAACCGGATAAAACATAAAACGGAAAAGGCTGGCTTTCGGTTGTCCAGCTCCACTGGCTCTGGCTAGGGACACGGAATACGTCCCATCAAAAACACCGTCGCGAAATTAGCGCGTCGCGTACCTTTATGCCGACGACCCTTTTCTAGCGCAACCGGTCGCGGAATTTCTATGCCTGCGTGGCCTTGTTCTTCGGGGCGGTTTCTGCCAAGTCCCGATACAGGGGACGCGCAAAAGTCAAAGGGCCGATTCTGTATGGAATAATGAATGGAATGAGCTCGCTCTACCCGGCAATCTACTTGCGGAAAAATTGGGGTCCTCAGTATTCGCGGGATTTGCGCCGCACTTGAGTGATTCGTGAAACATGCATCCCTCATCTTAGCGCATGAATTTTTAGATTCTCTGTTTTCAGAGGGAAAGTGGAAGCTGTTGCTGAGTAAACGCTGAGAGGACGTTTGCCTTATGAAAAGCATACGGGATCAGAAGCTCGTCCCTTTGAGAAATCAAAGCTTCGATCGAGTAAAGCTTGTTCTACACGGCAGACTTATGTTTTCACTGAGAATATCTGTTCGTTCGATCGCGGCACGGTTTTCGAAGAACGAAATAGAAGACTACGGAGAAGGTCCGCGAAGCAGAAGCGTAGTCGTGCGCGCCAATATCCCACGACTTTTCAAAATCGACTTCCCCGAGAACGAGATCCCGTAGGAAAAGATTTCATTCCGCACTTTCCATTTATTTTTTCACACGGAATTGCCATCTCCCTGATTCCATTATGGGACAGGCTGTATTTCGTTTCCAGCGGCGACGGCGGGGCGAGGGGTAGTGGGCGGGAATTGCGAAAGAAGGTTCGAAGGTCTCGTGAAGAATGCAATATCTGCGTAGCGGTGGGCAAATATCCGCTCTACGTGAAGAAAGATATAAAGAGATATAATATTGATGCAGTGATAGCACGAGGTGACACAGGACGAGTAAGATCGGTCGATCGGCGAGTGTAAAAGCCCCAAGACTGTTCGAGGATCTCCACGAGAAGACTGTACACAGAAGCGCGAGCTCATACGTGACGCATAGAACAGGAAAATAGTTTGCACATAAGAAAATTCGAATGCAAAATAAAAACATGGGATAAGATAAATGTAATCGTTACATAGGGTGAAAGCACTAGTAGTCGGCCACCATCTAGCAGTCGACCACTTTTATTGTTTAGCTTAAAGAAATAAGTACTGAAATAAAGCATTTATTAAATGACAATTTTATATTAAATTTTGAATTTCTAACTTTAAAATACGGCAAAAAGCGCTCTTCATAGCTAAAAAAATAAATGCTTTTACAGTGAAATGTAAACTAATTTTGATTCTACATGTGCCATTGCTGTTTTCCAACACGAGAAGTATAAATGCGCTTTGAATTAAAACGACAAATGTAATTCAGTTCTATACATTTTTTACTGGAAAATGATGCTATTTCACTGAAAAAGCATCAAGAATTTTATATGCGCTTGAAAAATTTTTAAAAATGGGATAATTTATTCATTTATTGGAGGTCGGTAACTGAACCATCATTCCCTTTCAATTTTCAATAGTCGACCACAGCGGTCGACTTCTGAAGCTAACTGCATTCACAATGAACGCTAAAAGTCGACCACGTGTTAACTATAATTTATCTTATTAACATTTTGATAAAGTTTTTAAAAGAAATTATTTTAATTACGCATTATTCCTGTCATTATTAATTATTTACCGTTGTTGCACATTATGTTTAAAAATAAATTTTAGTTTGTAATGCGCACAGAACCTATTTTGAATTTCATATTAAAAGAAGGTGGTCGACTACTAGCTATCGGATCGGTCGACTTTTAGAGTTAAGCGGTCGATTATTAAAGCATTCGGACACTTTATTTCTAACATTAATTATTTATTTTCCCCGAACTTTTATACTAACAAAATTTTTAGTGATACCTTAAATACATTTGAATTACTTCAATACATTTTATATATTTTATAACATTGATTGTTTATTTTTTGTTAGAACTTTTCATTCGAGTTTAGCTCTAAGTGGTCGACTACTAGTGCTTTCACCCTATTACACAATTCACTTCAAGCCAGTCAACTATCATACACCCTACTTTCCCCTGTCTCCAATATATTCTAATAAAGTCCTAAATATATATCCCTACCGCGCTATACATATAGACGTTCAGAGGAAATAACACCGCCAAGAGAATGGAATCTAGGCTCACCGTTCTGAAGCAAAGGAAGACCCACTTCGCCGTTCGCCCTTTGCCGGGGGTAGGTTGAAATTCACCCCCGTGCAGGAAATCCCTTAAAGGTGCTCCCACTGTTCCTGCTCCTCCATTCCGCGCTGTATTGACACTCGCGTGCGTGCGTAATATTTGTTCACCTGCCCGTGAGTCTGTTTGTAACGTCGCGGGCTGTTTGCAATGTCGCGTCCCCGCTCGCATGTTTGCGCGTATATGATTTTGTCGGTCTATTTACGATGTTGCCCCGGCTCGATCGTGCGCGTGTTTGACGTTGCCTATCCGTGTTGATGTTCCATTTACACGTATACGCGCGGGACTGGCATGGGTCTTAGCTGTCGAGCCGAGAAATCGTACCCCCACTCTGCGAGAGCCGTGGGCTGGGTGGTTCCCTACCTGCAGACGGCGATACGTATGGGGTGGGTAGAGGTTGTACGGCAGGCACGGCGGAATATTCGACTCCATCTGAATCCGAAATTTTTGGATCGGCGCCCTTTGCTACCCTGAGGGGATCTGGCGTGAAACCGGACGGAATTAATCGAATATAAAACAGCGTATTAGAAGAGGGCGAAACTCGGACCCCCGGCGAGGATCGATCCTGAATATTTCATTGTTCGAGATGACGGATGAATTTTGGAACGTTCACCTGGCTGACGGCGATTAATTTTTAACGCTGCTCTGTCGACTTGCTCTGATCCTACCACAGGGGGTGGCTCGCGTGATGGGACTCTTCTCGACACGACGGACTTCACAGGCAAGCCAGTCAGTGTACCCATACATTACAGTGTAGGTATACATACAGATTTTGTCTCACTCAGACGAATATTTCGAGCATGTACGCCGATGACATGCAGATTATTTCCACCTTTGCGCCGAACAATATTAACGAAGTCGTTGCTAATTTGGAATCTGATCTTGCCTTAATATCTGATTTGGCGGTTCAACATGGACTCGCAAGGAAACATCCCAAACTAGTGTTCCTGATTTCTCGATATTTTTCGCATCTCGAGAAATGAGAAATCAGATTATATTTCACGAGAATTCTCGAGAATTCTCAAGAAATTAAAAAAATATTGCAAAACTTATATTTTTGGAATAATGTTGATAATATTTATCTAAATTTTTATTCGTTTCCAACTTAGACAAAACTTGTGGAAATGAAAAAAAAAACAGATGTTAAATATAATTGATAAATTTATTTATTTAATACAAAATGTGAGCAAGGCGAAACATTACTTTTTTGTTTTAAAATAGTTTTTTCAAAAGCACAATGCGTCTAATGTCGCGTCAGCCAATCTACTTATTTTTTTTGTGACAAAATCTGCGGCTGTAGAAAAGTTTCTTTCATTTTGAGTGGATGTTGGTATAATTGTATATAGAGCATCGGCGAGATGAAGAGAAAAGTTTAAAAAGTTTATAAACAATCGCGCAATTTGAAGTAACCGAAAATTCATTTGTGAAAACAAATGGGATTTATAATAATTTTCCTACATTGAAGATTCTCGAGAAATGAGAAATAAGAAATTACAAAATTTCTCGAGAAATTCTCGAGAAAGAATTCTCGAGAAGGAACTATCCCGAACCTGGAATTTCAAAAAATTCTTAAACTTTGTGAATATGTAGGCAATTTTCTCCAGATTGTAACGCAATTTTTATTTGCTGCCCAAATTCACTCTAAGGGGGCGTAATAGATCACTAAAAATCCGGTTATTTTCCGATTTTATGTTATAACTCGCGAACTGTAAAATCATTTTTTTTTACCAAATGATAGATCTAATTAAAAGAAGTAACTTTTATCTTGAAACTTTTTTTCTGTCTCTTACAGTTCGCGAATTATAACACAAAATCGGAAAATTGACGAATTTTCAGGTGTTAATTTCACCCCTTTCGAGTGAATTTGGGCAGCAAACAAAAATTGCGTTATAATCAGAAGGAAATCCCGTACGCATTCACAAAGTTCCAGAATTTTTAGAGTTTTCGGGTTCGGGATCATCCCTTGTCAGACTTAATCCTTCCAAATCTTCTCTCCTTGTTCTTGGCTCTTCTTTCCTTCTTCGTACCCTTCCTCACATTACTGTCACACTTGACTCCGTCCAGCTACATCCCGTCACCTCTATCCGGAATTTGGTAATCACACTAGATTCTATTCTTACCTTCGAAAATCATGTGTCTACTGTATGTCGCCAAGCCTTTAATCGTCTGCGTCTATTATATCCTTCTCGTCATATTCTTTTCTCCACTCAGAAACTTCTCCTATCACAATCCTTGGTTATATCGTTGTTTGACTACTGTGATGTTTTATATAGTTCTTTTCTCACCTCTCGTCTCACATCCTTGATTCAGCGTGTTCCAAACTCCTGTCTGAGTTTCTCCTGTCCGTAAGTTCGACCACATCTCTCTGGTTTTCGTAAAATCTTCCTGGTTGCGTATATCACAAAGATGGAAACTCCACTTATGCTGTTTCGTGTTTAAGGTACTCCCCTCTGGTTGTCCGTCATATCTTTACAACATCTTACCCACAAACCTTTCTTATCATTCCTCTAGTTCTCTTTCAACCCGATCCCAATCTCTTCTCTCTATTCCTGCACATTGTACCTCCAAATTTGAATCTTCTTTCTCATATACCGCGGCACATTATTATAACTTCTTCTTTCTGTTCTGTCCTCTTTTCTTTTTTTAATCGTTCTGTATTATTTTAAGCTTAGGTTAACTTATCGTCTTAGGTTAAGTTGTAAAACAGTCCCTGACTGAACTTCGCCTTTGCTTTTGTCGTTGTTTACTTTATCTTCGTTGTTTTCTGCTTGTGTTGTGCAATAAAGACGTTTAATAATAATAATAACTCCATTCCTGCTACTGTCCGACAGCTAGACTCTTTTTCGTCCTTTAAAGATGCAGCCCGGCATCACATCCTCCAGCACTTTTAGTGTTAGTCCACTTTGTCATGTCTTCCCTTACCACTATAGCCCATGTTGTGCCGTTACCTGCGCATTCGTCGCCATTGAGTATTGTTCATTGCTTTCTAATTCATATTTCATTGTCGAATTAGTTTTAAGTATGTTTAGTATCAGTATACGTAGTATTAAGTAATGTTTAGTTTATGTTATGGTTAGGCTTATTAACAGTTTATACTGCGGCCTCGCCTTTACTCGCCTTTACTTTCTCCTTATGTACCACATTTTTTTTTTGATTTTGTCTAACGAGCAATAAAGACGAAATAATAATTATCTCGTTCGCAATTTTTAATTCCACCGCGTTTAATTAATTCCACCGCGGGAAAAGAAGAAGGAAATAGGGGAGAGAATTAAGGGTCGTTCGTTTTCGCCAATTGTTTGTTTGCGCCCGCGCCACGAGACACATCCCCCCTGTAAATAGTTTAGACAGAATTACCGATAGGATTTACGCTCCCCCGTGGAGAATACATGCTGCAGGGTTTACCGTGGCCGTGGGTGGAGTAAGACGACAGGAACAGTCAACGACGGTCCGGAGGGTGGCCGAGAAAAAGAGGAATCGCGGGGGTACCGCGCGGGCAAATATTTTACTTGCGTCTCGGATGCTTTAAGTACGCCCGGCTGAAGTACAAAGACAAATGTCGGGGCGAATAAGCCATTTGTTTAGAGCGACGTAATACTTGCGGCCAGAGGGTGGGGCGAAAAAGTTTCGACGAAATAATGGCGCGCCCCGACGACGCGGCCAACGACGGGGAATAACGCTGGTAAATAAGTAGCGAGCGTTTACCCCCGAAATCGAGGCTGTGCCGTTGCTTCGCCGAAAGTCTGGGGAACCGCGCAAGATTGTTGCGAATATCAGAGTGCCCTTTCGCTTTGAGGGAAATTTCGGCTTGATAAACGGTATTACAAGCTTTCGATTATATTGGAAACTGGGCCAATGTTGTGAAGCCACAGCGACAGAAAGGGTAACTAGTACCACCATTAAAAAGCCGAGCTCCACTCACGACAGCGAGGCAACGCGATTTCTCACCGCACGCGATTAAAGATTCGTTCGAGCGTCCCCCGTAACGCTCTTTCCATCCCCGCTGATTCCAAACGAGAAAGAAAGCCCGTGGCCCGCTATTTATTCTCGGGTCTGCTCGGCAAACAGCGCCGTCCGTATCCGCTCCGTCGTCCCCGTAAATGAAGCTTACGCTGAACCTCGATTCCTCCGCGGCGACGCTCACAAAAACCGCGCACGAACGACGAAATTTTCCTGGACCCGACGGGCTTCACTGCAGCCAGCACTCTCGTCGTTCCTCCTCTAATGTGATTCCGCGGCGGTCGAGGTTTTTACACGCGTTACAGAGCGAAACGCCGCGACGAGCATCGCGATACATGCCATTAACCTTTTTCCATCCGACTGTCCGCGGAGGGAAGATATCGGGATACAGTTTCTTGGTAGATCTTTCCAGGAATCATGCTTTCAAACGAACCTGAAGGAACCCGAAGGGACAGTCAGGGGTAGGGTTCGCGATTCGACTGGAAGCCAAGCAATTTTATGCAACGGGGCGCAGTTTGAACTTGTTCCGTTGCAAGAAGCATTCTCCCATTCTGTGGCGTCTTGTAAAACACAGAATTCGGGTAACAGCTGCAGTGCCCTCGTCGGATAGGATGCGCGAGATAGCAGAGACATCCCTGGAAAAACATTCGGATACCTACGCCGGGCGCAACAAACATTTGTCGAGATTGTTAGAAAAACATACTCGGTTACTGTCTGTCGGTGTGGTCGGGTGGGATCCGTGCTCGCTAACTGAAACGCGATACAGGCGGAACGGAACGCGAGCTGACAAAGGACCGGCCGAATAAAAACGCCCCGAGGATGAGGTTTAATTAGCGTTTCACCAAGAATGAACAGGGGGTGGGAGAGAATCGCGCGTGGAAACAACTCGGGGATTTTAATTGTGACACGGTAATTGTCGGCATTACCGCGAAACGTTTGCTATCGCCGCGACTCTTTGATTTGGAGTCTGTTTTCCAGCCCCCTCTCCATGTTTCACTCGCTCCCTCGCTCCCCCCCCCCCCCCCCCCCCCCACCCTGTCTGTCTATGTCACAGTCACGCGTGGTGGTTTTTTCGTGGATCGCCGGTTGACGGCCCGTCGAAGCGTTTGGCGCTCGATTTTCCGCGGTTTTAAATACTGCGTGCTAACAAACCCGAAATCGATGTTACGCCCGCGCAATGCCCGACCGCCGTCCGCAGCGTACCGAGCGATAGTTATCCTGCGCGTCGTTCAATTTGTTTACCCTGTAGCCCCACCTCCTCGCGTGCGCGAGCGTGTCGCCGAAAAAACGCCGCGGGTGCCCGCGGCGATCGGACCGCAACAGTGAATTTCGAAGGAGCAGGATCGATGCCCCAACGTTGCGTCGCGGTTTCGTATTTATTTTTCACGGCAGGTTTCGTATTTATTTTTCACGGGCAAACTATCGTCGGGCGATTTTATTCGTTTCCACTCATATTCCCCCCCCCCCCTCCCCCCGCCCGCCGCTGGTGACAAGTGCTGCTGAAAGCTGCGAGGATCGCCCCCCTGCCGAGCGTTTCTCTGTAATCTTTATCGAGGTAATTAGCATTCAACTCGTACCGATATTCATAAATTCAGAGGTCCGTGAATTATTACGCGGGCTTCCGTTATTTTCGCGCGAACTGCTGCTTAAAATATGTTACCGCCCCGCGGCTTTTTATACCCAGTCACGAGATTTATTATTAAACAGAGATAATAATTTTCGTATAAATCGCGCGTCTGCTGTCGCCGAGACCTGGTTGGATTCGAGCTCGGCGGCGCGCATTTTCCTCGCGGATTTATGCTCTCCGCGGCGAGAGATCCTCTCCTTCCCATATTATTTCAGATTCATTTATCGGGACGCGGAAACTGGACACCCATCCGCGTATTTGTCTTTTGTGCGGTCGATCTGAACGCGATCCCCGATTTTGGTAAACGTGAAACGGCGACGACCGGTTCGGAATCAATGCCAGAGGAATCGTCCGTTAAGCAAACGAGCGATAACGAAGCGTGGGGCGCAGAAATTTGCCTGGAGATACGGGCCGGGCGAGATTTCCGGCTGGAAATACGAGCGGATACGAATTAGCATCTACAAGCGGGGACAGAGAGTTCCCAAAATTCGGTTGGGCGGAACTGGCTGACGTTTCATTCCGACATAAATGTCCGCGTCCATATCTGAGATAGTCCTGCGCCGTGTTTCCCGTCGCCGTGGTCGTGGTCGTGGTCGACGTAGCCGTCGTCGTCGTTGTCGTCGCTGGGCGCACCCCCGGCAGCGGGGAAACAATTACTCCGAGACAAAAGATAACGCGTAGCCCGGCCGTGGAAATTTGCCAAAAGTGTCAAGTCTGCTCGCGCAGCCACGATGCTCCTTCGAGGCCCATCGGGGTGCCATTCCCTCCCTCCGTTTACCGTCTAATACACTCGCGGAGAACGGGGAGGCGTCGCCTCTTGTCGCGGCAAACTTTTCGCCCCGCAAAACTACTTCTCGCGCCCGTTATCGGCTGCGTTTATTTGACGGGGAATTGAGCATGAGGTGGATCGTGCCGGAGTCAATTTCATGTAGCTAACTTTTAGCCCCGTATCGTGCTTGCCGTTTGGAACATATGCTTGCAAGTGGATTGCTATTCGACTTGTTGTTATTGCGCCCAATGCTCTTTCCAGAACTTAGAATCTGCAGGTTAGGGGACGAGAGGTTTTATTATCTCGATTATGAATTCGTTCGTATTGGAGGGGTTAAAAATCAGGGGTTGAAATCCACACCATCCATCCGGTATAACGGTCCCAATAATATACCAACAATAATCGCGACATCTTTCTCTGTTCGCGCAGGGGCTCGATGTGTCGCCAACACGCAGCAGCGATAACAGCGCAATCAATTTTGATTTGTGCCCTGCGTCGCAACGTAATATCATGCGCGCCAAGTGATCTGACGCGTGATTTCGCCTGAAATTTCGAAACGAATGTCGCGGTGGGCGATGGAGGCTTCAATTTCCAGCCACTGGCAGCGCGGTGTAATGAAATAATAAAATGCCCCGCGAATGGGGGAAAGAAAAGAGAGAGGGGGAAAAAAATAACTAACGAACAATAGTCATTCATGATAATGTAACGCATTACCATTTAACTCGCCGCGAGCGCGACAGTTATACAATTTCCATTACCCGCGAAAAGTTGGAGTCATTAACGATCCATAAACCTTTTACGGCGCTCTGGCGAGCTAATAATTCCCGCGTCGGTCGAGGGCACTTTTAAAGCCCGTGTTCACGCGCCTCGACTGGCCAACGGGTGCGGATAGCGACCATTTCCAAACATCAGATTCATGGGGAAGAAATCTGTCGACGACATAAATAGCGCGATCAAATTGGTAAGGGGGGAAACAGCTTTATCGAGAAAACTAAGGTTTAGAATGATTGGCACCCTAAGCGGAAATCCCAATTGGAATGTCTATATTTTTTGGTGAATGATCTTTTTTGGTTTATGATCTTAATTTTCAGTTATTATCAATGATTTCTCATTAAAATAAAACATCTTAAGTACATATCAAGTCTTTTATTTTAAAAATATTCAATGGAAAACAAAAATAGGCATAAAAGTACAATCATTGGCACTCTAAAATTTGAGGTTATATAGAAAAGCATATATAGTTAAAAATGAAGTTTAAAGTGTTTAAACAGACTATTTCATTCACTATTAAATTCTTACAACACTTACAAGGAGAGGTTCCCAGGTGTCCGCCTCCGATTGCTTTGAATTTTGGATATGTTTTAGAGGACCGAGAAATAAGAAATACGTGTCTTTTTATAGCGGCCCGTTTTCATATTTAGAGGGTGAAACCACCCCCCAGAATTCATACGGGGTACAAAAATTGTTTTGAGTAAAACTTGATATAAATTTAATTCGCGTCATAACTTGCTGTATGGACGATGTTCTTGTCGTCCATCACATTTATTACGGAGTAACTATGAGGGGTGGTTTCACCCCTTGAACATGCAAACGGGCCAAAATGAAAAAACACGTATATCTTATATTTCAGTGCTCTAAAACATATCCAAAAATCAAAGTAATCGGAGGCGGACACCTGGGAACCTCTCCTTGTTAGTAAATCTGTATTTCAATGTATTACTTAATTATAAAGCGACAAAATATACTTACCTACCCCTTATAAAAATTTTAAGAGAACGCCTAAAACTTAGTCCATTGTCCCACTTTGTGGCGTTGCCAGATGTAAAATGTGAAGTTCAACTACTGGGCTTTGCAATGTTGTGAAAGAAAAATAAGAAATTGTAAAATAGTACTTCCTAAGCTTGTACTTCTTAATATTTGACTTTTTAATCAGGAGTGCCAATGATTGGTGCAGTGCCAGCATTAATGCAGTTTACCCTACTTTGCTACCAACTTTAGTCCACCAGTATAGAAACGCGGATCAATGAATTTAATTTTCTTATATAATTTTCTTCTTAAATACTTTCTTGTTTTACCTTGACGACAGAAGCTTATGCTTAGGCAAAGAGTTCGCATTTTGTTCCAGCGCAGAGTGGACATTTCCTTTTTTTAATCAGTATACCAAATCTTTAACATTATCTTACGGGGGTATTTCAATTTTATAACCCTTTCTAATTCGACAGTTCTGTAATCTCAGTTGCCACCAACAAAATACACTATAAATCGCAAAATCACGAAAAATGGTCATTCCCAGCTTTTCCCCTTACCCTTCATTTGAACCCACCATTCGACATTCCTACATCTCGGGTCGAATCTCTGCACACAGCCCATTCCCTACGTCCCCGCGAGCACAAGTACCGTCGCGAAGTATTAATAAAATCACTGGACCACAAAGGAACAGCTAAACGAGCCATTAGCACCAAATGCAATCGTTTCTGGCAGGTTCGACGGAGCTGCGTTCCAGTCGGATCAGCGTTACGGATCATGTCGCTTTGACAGAAGATACTGCGGTGTGCAACGGACTGGCTGTGTTCGCACGAGAGCACTTTGCGTTCTTCCGAGCGGACGTGGACGAGGAACGCGAGGCGCCTTCGATTCCCCGCAGTGGAAGCAGCCCGTTTGAGTGTAACCGAAAGGAACTCGTCCCTGTATGGGACGGGAAGCCCCGTAAGAGGTTCCTGAGCAGCAGCAGCAGAGACGAGAGTGGGGGAGGGGGGGGGGGTGTGAGGGTGGTGCGTGGAATTTATACGAAACATAATATATATCGAGACGTTTCGCGGTGGCTCGGCCACGCAGACAGAAGTGGCTTATTTCTGGTGTCGGGGCTCGGCCTCGGCTAAAGAATGTCCCACGTTTGATTTATACCCGAGCACGGAAGTTGCGGATACACAAACATCTCTTCTGCCGCGCGCGCAATTGTTCCAGCCGCGTTCTACGTGGATACTTTCGGCGCGAACGCGCGAATCCCTCTTGACGGGGCCCACCTTCGTCGCGATTTATGGGGGAATTTCATTCTTCCGTATATTTCCTGCCCGTCAGAGGCGCTCCCTTCTTCGGGGGATGCAGAAGGGAACGTGCACGGTTTCCGTTCTGGTCGAATCGGACTCTAAGAAAGATGCCTGCTTGTCTCCACGCTCCTTCGCGATAACCACGGTCATAGCCATCAAATCTTGATGGAAAGCACTGTCTGCCCCGCTCACCCGAACATGAATGATTCGAAAATGCAGCTGGTTCGGCGTCAAGCGCGCCACTCAGACGAGGAAGCTTCTCCTTAAGGAGGTTTTCGCCTCCCGGGGCCATAAATTATTGCCGAAAATCAACGTGTCAACGGGCGTGATACATCGCGCCGTAACGATCGATTCTCGCGCTACGGCACAAAGGCCCCCGCGTCACCGGTCCTCGAGAGAGAGAGAGGGGCGGCGGGAGGGGGGGGGGGGGGAGGGAAACTCAATATCCATGCCGCCAGAAAAATGTCGCTCTGCTATGTCACAAAAGAAACCCGATGCCGGGAAACCATTATTCTCGGACAATTCTTGCTACGTCCGACTCGCTTCCTCTCAAAATTGGATGTCCCTTCGTGGCCTGTCCGCGTCCTAGCACGGTATCGGCCGACCGTCCTCGACCCAGCCCTCGTTTTATTATCGAATTTTCGTGGCCGCAATCAGGCAGTTTTCCTGTGCACGTCGCCCGCAAGGAAATAGCCACGCTGCCGCAGGAAGGTCGCCCTTCTTTCTGGAAGGAACGGCGCCAAGGTCGAAATGGCTGGTGGCCATTGAGCCCGCGGTCCCTTTCAGATTGATTTAAAGCACTGAGGAACTATAAGTTGGATTAAACAGACACGAGAAGAAGAATTTTAAGGCTCCTTCGCTGGAGCTCCTTGATGCCAACGTTCGTGTGCTTCTATTTTTAAATCTAGTAACCAGACACCGATTATCTTGTTAATTTACTCGACGAACGAATAACTGGAGAATCGTAACTTGGTTCTATAGGAACGTATTTCGGGCCGCGGGTAATCAGGCCCTCCCGATAAACCGTTTCGTCGCGCAAACACAACTACTTTGCCAATTACAAGAGCCGGCCGGCCAGTCAATTCCCTCCACGCGAAACGCCGTCACGCGTGTCCGTGTTGCAGGCACGGCCAACTAATGAACGCGCCAAGTCCGTGCATATACTGCCAAGGAAGTAACGAACCCTGTCGTATCCCGCAATTATTCGGCAAATGGCGGAGATGGACGCTTAGAGCGAATCGAAATTGCCCGCGAAATGCTCTCCGGAGAGGATTTGGCGGGCGGAATGGGCCCGTGGATTCCGGGAAGACAGCCCATCACGGACCATCCGATTACTGTTTCCTGACTAGATCAAAGGAGGGAATTAATAAATATTCAACGAGTCCATCGATCTTCTTGGTCGCCAGGGAGAGACGTTTCAGGAGTCTTGAAAGGACTGTGAATGTTCTTCTACTTCTTCTCGAGCGCACTCAACAGCGTCGAAGCCAAAAAACAATCTTTGAGGGGCTGACGAAATGGCAAAAGCGTGGAGCAGATCGACGTGGCACGTTCCGAGAGCGTATCCGCTGCAATCAACGATTTCTGATTAAACGCGTAACTGCAGACCCGTTTCTGGCAACCCAACGTCCACCAAGCACGGTCTTTTCAGTCGTTGGATTTAATTAGCCGCACGGAATGACCCATCGGGCAGCCGTGGCGCGCTGGTAATCGCCTCCAAGGGTTTCCTATACTCCCCTCGGGGATTCTGTGTAGCACGCGGATGGTGTTTCTGAGGGAACCGAGAATTTTGGAGAAATATTAGTCCTGATCCGTAATCAAAACTCGAGCAGCTCCAAAGTCCCAATGTTTACCAAAGGGAGTGTAAACGAGTGGTGAGAGCAAACGAACGGGTCTGCCGCTGGCGAAATTCGAATACCGAGGAACATCTGAAAAATCGGAATTCCCGGGAAATATTTGGGTTTTTATCGGTGTGGACGTCGGCACGTGTGTCATTCAAGGCGAGACTCCAAGCTGGCTGCCGGGAAACGGGCGTCGATTTTCCGTCTGCGGATCGTGACTATCAATTTTCAGTCGGAACGACTTTAATAGAGTCGCTGCAGAGACGAGGGGGACGCGTGGAACGAGAAGGGTAGGACGATAGACGGCGGTGCTCGCGAAGGTTCTCGAGTCATCGAGTAAAAATTTGTCGGGTCGGAGGTACGTGACTATTAAGCCGGCTGGGATATTGCGGCGGGGCTGTCAGCGGTGACGGGATAACGTCACCGGGAGCAAATGAGCCCTTCTTTCGGATCGATGATAGTCCTCGGGGCGGGATTACAGCCCGTAGAGAAAGGCGAACGACGCCGGAGGACCTAAAGCCTCGCGAGCGCAGCGGCTCGTTCTTACGGGCGGGAATTTTCAGGCGTCAGGCTTCCTCGGGAAATTTATGGCGGGGTCACAGCTTGGATCGCCATGAACAGTGCTCACCCTCCTTTATCCGAGCTTGTTATCGTTCTGAACCTTTTGCCCTTGTAGGAATTACATACGTGTCCTCCGCGTATGTATACATAGAGGAAGGTACCGTTCGCTTCTCCTCCCTCTCTCGGTACATACGCGCGGCCACATGCACACACCTACCCACACCTGCGCGCTGCGGCCACATAAGACCCCTTCGGGCCGCGGAAAATTTAATTTTGATAATAAGTGCCTCGTATCTTCGCGGCGAAATGCCCGCGCGCGTTTCCCCTGTCTGGCCGAGAATCGACGAAGGAAATCGGGAATCGGCCAGGGAAGTAATAATGGCGGACGCGAGAAAAGTCCGGGCGGACCGCTGAGTTACGCGAAACATTGCCGCGGAACTTGGGGAAGGGCTTGTTCCTTGAGACACGATTTTATCGGGGGCACTTAAATCCTTGGCTTTATAGTGTGCACAGGAAAGGAACCGAATTTCGCTGCACGACGGGCTCACCTCCAAATAACTTCCGGCGCGCATCTACGAGAAAAGCGTACTTGTGCCATGGAATACGGGGGAAAGTCGGTTCAATATTTGTTCAGACCTGGGCTTTCATAAATCGTAACAGTTACGCGTGATGAGCAATCTGACTTGGACGGAACTTCTTGGCAGGGGAACGTTAGCCCACGGCTTCCCTCCAAAGTTCAGCGCGAAGGGGATCACTGTATTTCGAATACGTTTTTACGAAAATATTTTTTATAATTCATCAAAATCTTGCGAGGATCGTTGGTTCACCGTTTTATATCAAAGTGTAGGGGAGAGGTGGGATGAAAGGGACACGTATTGAAAGGGACATTGCAATTATCTGAAAGATAAAGGATCTTCCCACGACGAAAGTATTTTCATTTTGTAGCAACCCTAATGCATGCCCAAACACGCCTAACTGCAGGTCGCTGCCATTTCAAAGATGGCGGTGATACGCGGTTGAATTTTTTCGTGCTTCAAAGACTGATTTCTTTATTATTACATCTGGACTGATATTTATTCAGGAACAGTAAGATATATGTTAGATAATCTTTTGTTCAATATTGCAACTGTAGAGATTAGGTTTTCAATTGTGTTGCCATATTTATGAATGGAACACAAGACAAATTTATGAAAGGGACACCCCTTTCCAAAATGTTCCCTTCAAAATCTTGTTATGATAAACCGAACATTGTTAAAAAAATATATATTTAGCACAGATCAAGATGTTTTTGATTAATTTTCGTGCCAATTAAGATTATTTAATTAACACAGTTTGGATTAATCTAAGGAATATGTATTTGTTATTAATGAAAGTATTATCTATTGTTTTCTAATGTGAGTATTATTCTTTGTTACTTAAGTATGTAAGCTTAATGTTAAGTTTGTTACAAATATTTTTGAAATGCCGTGGTATTTATGTAATTTGAGAAAAACGTCGACTTGTAGACTTGTCGACATCAATAATAGTTAAAGGAAAAATATTAATATTACCTTGTTTTATTACACTGTCCCATTCATAAACACCCATGTCCCTTTCAATACAGCCAATTTATGAAAGGGACAAAGCACACTTTTTTAGAAAGCGCAAAATAAGACATATAAATATAGAGGGAAGCTTAATATGACTATGTACTGTTATAGTCAGCTAACTGGCCTTTCTAATGGTACCAATTAGAACTCGAATGGTTATTTAGTTTTTTTACTATGCAGTCCGAAACAAAAATGTCCCTTTCATCCCATCTCCCCCTACCAAAAAAAGTCAGTGCGCACGAACAACTCTGCACCCAATGCACCGCTTTCAATTATCCAGTAGAAAACGGGGAAAATAGTCAGACGTAGGCTTTAACGTTATATTTTCCATGCTCCGGCGGCGTCACAGTCTTCCGCGACTCGTGCATCTCTTATTTCACCCCGTGTGACACGTGGCCGACGATACGAGCGTCGTCTAAACGCGTCACACGCTTCCCATATCCGCCTGGCGATCAAATAAGAGTCATGCACGCGTTTTATCGCCTCGCGATTTCATCTCAGCGTGCGCGTCGCGCGTTTCTTGTCGTATCAAAGGCGAGACTTTCGCGGCGGTACCAAATTGAGTTTTGACGCCGAAATCCGCGGTAAGACGGCGTAAAAGCTACAGTCGGCCGCGAAGAAAAGCCTGGAGACTGAATAGGGAGCGTGGGACGCGATGGCGTAGCTGATTTATCGGACTGTAATTTATTTGGTGCGGCGTCGATGGCCACGGAGCTTGCCGCGTTTTCGGAGGAGCCGAGGGTGCGCCAACGGGATCATCCAATTTCACGGTGGATAAAATTCCTTGCGTGTCCACCGGCTGAACGCGTTTCGTAATTATGACAGGCGCAGAGCTTCGTTTCTGATAAGGTTTGGGCAAATTCCCGTCGATGAAATCACACCGTCTTAATGTAACTGTGTTTCATAAAAGCCCTAAGTATGAATTAATAGTGACACAGCGAAAGGATGGCAATGCCCGTTTTAAAAAAGTTTCCTCTGTGAGACGAGGCACAGGAGTTGGAAAAGTCCCAGTGTTTTCGAAGAACGCTAGCGACTTCAATGACCTCGCAGCGGTAGGTGACTTCAAGCAATGGATCGATTGACTTGAAAGTGGGTAACTGGGAAACCTAGATCGAGGTTCAACGAAAAACTGTGATGCCTCGTGGTCCAGAAAGCTTATCGCGTGACACCGAGCGAACTGTTTATTCCTCCATAATTTCCGCACGAACGGAACCGAATTACTTCTCGGCGATCAAGCAGCCCGTGGATATTTCATACGCGGTTCATTATCTTTTTCTCATTAACACCCCGGTTTGGGGAGGAGAAGGGATTGCTACTGCCGGGGTGGAGAAAGGGGAGAACGTCTGGAAATAGCTCGAGGTCTAATGATCCGGTCGCCTCGCCAACGTTTGTAGGAAATTGCGTAGAAATTGAAGGATGTGTGGCAAGATGAAGGCGGGGGCAACACCGATATCTGGAGAAGAAGAAGGCGGAGGGAGGAAATTAGAAAGATACAGAAGTGTCCAATCTGGGAATCGAAGTAGCGTCAGTATCCACACCGATTGCACAATAATTAAACATTAATTCGACCTTTTCCCTCTTCTTTATTTATTATATCCCACGCGTTTCCCTTGCGCCGGTTTTTCCATCCGCAATTTAGTCTCCCTATGGGATATTTTCGTTTCCCCGCAACGTTTTCTTCGCTTCAAAGTGGTCGATCTAATTCCGCCACGATTTAAACGACTGTTTCCGAGATTTAAATGGAAAAGCCAGCTCTTTCTCGCCCAGCTTTACCCATCCACGAATTTTTCCCCCGACGTGCGTACGCGTGCAGCGCGTTGGACGGCGATAATTCCGGGCGAATATGCAACGCGTTTCGCGCGTCCACCTCGCTGTGAACGATCCTTGGTCGACAAAAATGGGGTGAGTGATAGGGGAAAGAGGGGGAGGGGGGGTAGAGAATCGAGGGGATCCCGGGTTTTCTGACGCGACTCGCAGCGTGCAAATAGCGTCCGCGTTAATGCCGTAATTGGTTCGATCGTTCATTAATGCCTGTGCGCGCGAAACTGGCTCGTTGTTTCGACGGAGCGACACGATGGACACACAGCCGCTGCCCCTTTCCACCCCCTGGTCGACGAAGATCGAACGATTTTCAACGTTTTTATTGGAACCGGCGTACAGTAATTTAGTACGAAACACCGACGGGTATCATTTTCGCATTAGCTTTGTCACACGATCGACCGTCGAACAGTTTAATTTTATTTCTCGATGGTCAATCGAGCGAAACGCCGGAAATGCATCGCGATACCACGATACCAGTGGTGTGGGTGAGGCATTAGGGGGAGAGAGACGAGAAGGGTGAGCTCGCCGACGGATCCAGCTGGATTTTCGGGACGAGCGCAATTTTAATCCCGACGAGCCGCGTAATGTCTGACTGGGCGGTGCAAAAATCAGTGGAAAAATGATCCCCGATTAATTGGCCTGGATACCGTTTAACCGAGGCCGGCTCAACGAGTAAGCATCACTGAATTTTCTGATCATGTTCCGCGATTCTATCAAATGGAAGTGTCAACATGTTGCACGATGATCAATCGACCGGGGCTATCGCGTTTGATCGCGGCCAAAGACTAGGGAACTGAAATTCATGAATGTATACTTTCCGCGGAGTCAAATGGACCACTAAACATCCGCCGTTTGAATGCTTGAAGGGTATGCTGAAGTTGAACGCGCGGAGCCAGTAGTATAAGTCAATATAAAGTGCGGTGTAGTATAGCAAGGCGGTTACTAAATTAAATTTGGATCTCCCACTTCCTCAAAACTCAAATTTGATTTAGAAACCGTCTTGCTATACTACTACTAAATCAAATTTGATTTCCCCCTCCCTGAAAACTCAAATTTGATTTAGAAACTGTCCTGCTATACTACTACTAAATCAAATTTGGTTTACACCCTCCCCTCAAAACCCAAATTTGATTTAGAAACCATCTTGCTGTAATACTACTAAATCAAATTTGAATTTCGCCCTCCTTCAAAACCCAAATTCGATTTAGAAACCGACTTGCTATACTCTGGTGGTTGGAAGACCGAGAAGACGCTGTAATGCAGTTCAGAGTTGAATCGAGGAGTTCTGAGTCGGTTACACTCGTCCAGCAAAGACGATTCACATTAGTTATCCGTTCAGACCACTTTAAGGGGACCTTCCGGTCTAGAGCCCAAAAAATAGGTGATATTTAGGAATTAATTAATGGAAAACTACAATATATAATTTAATGGGACTTTTTGCATTGTATTAAAGATGTCTTAAATTATAGAAATATATTTTTTGTTTTATAATTAATCATTGCAGACGGCCCTGGGGAATCGTTAAAGTCAAGGCGTCAAAAAATTGATTCAAATCGGTGGGACCTGTATCTCCAAAAGTTATTATCCGATTCGACTGAAACCTTTTATTTTGAAGATTATTCTTCTGGCTAGGGGGGGAACTAGAAAAAATTACAAAAATGACATTTTTTTTTAGAAAATAACGACACTTCAAGTTTGAAATCACTTTTTCCTGTATTATTCGTCCTTTCAACGCCTTTGAAAATTATACATTTTCAATTTTTTGTAATTTTTCTAGCACCCCGCCCCCTAGCCAGAAGTATATTCTTCAAAATAAAAAAAGTTTCAGTCGAATCGGATAATAACTTTTGGAGATACAGGTCCCACCGTTTTGAGAACACTGTTTCGAGAAAAACGCGTTTAAAGTTTTACGTGAGTGCCGAGTGGCCGGGTGTTTCCCATGCATTTGCCGCTACTCAAATGTCTATAACTTCGAGAATTTTACGAATTTCAACAAATCCTTTTAAACACGTATTCCTAAAAGATTGAACATTCGAAAAATGAATTAAACCAAAAATCGACTTTTAGACCGGAAGGTCCCTTTAAATTCCAGTATACCTACAGGAGTTCTGTTCCCAATCTTACTTCTAAATATATTACTTGCCAAACTGAGAGTCTCCATTTGTACGAAGCCTACCTTCCACACCATTGCATTTACAAGATTCAAATTATCCCACATGGTCAGTGGCACAAAGGCTCGCAGTGCGGCCGGGATCCGCCTAATGGAGACTATCGCTCGAGGACGTAGCACGCCGTCTATCCACGCGGAGTAATAGCACGATGTATAATTCCCAAGTACATCATCGGACCAGCCGTTCGCCGTCTTTTTAAACCGTCCGGCGGAAGAAGGGGGTTTCCTTTGTTCCCCGCCGTCGTTGATCTTTCACGCGTACCACGCTCGTTACAACCAGCGGCTAGGTGGTCCATTAATGCTCCGGGCAGATACCAGCTCGCTTTAATTGTCCGTTATAACTCAGCCGAACGTAACTTTTCCCGCAGGAGCGTCGCTGGGCGTAGTTCGGGGCGGTGGAGGGGAGGGGGGGGGTTTAGGAAACAGTCCGAGAGTGTACGTGCCGCGTGTGTCTGTGCGGAGGAGAGAAAAATAGGTGGGGGAGGAAGGAGAGAGGGGGCGAGTGGATGGTAATGGGAAAGCAGAAGAATCGACGAGGTGGAAGAAAGAAGGAGTCGTCGTTGGGAGATAAAAGGAAATGTGTGACAGAGGGAGGAAGATAGAAATATGGTGAACAGAGGGTGGCTGGCAAGGAAGAAAGAAGGGCTGCTGGGCGAGAGGGAGATGAAGGGGCGGCAGTTTAAGTTGGCGGTGGGGTTAGTGAAAAGGCGGGCATTAAAGCGTCAGGCCACGTCTTGTATGCATCCCCTGGGCCGCGGATGAGGTATCGTCAAAAAAGGAGGGCGGCACCTGTAAATCAGTGTAATCGGTGACCTGCCCTGGGAGTACATTAGAATAATTTATGGCTGGCACCTCAACCCCCACCCCTCCCGTCCCGCCAAGACGTAAAAAGACATCGTGTTATCCGCCTTACTGTTTCTCCCTCTTCCTTCGGGCTCCCCCTTCCCCCCCCCCCACCCCCACCCCCCTCCGAACGATAAGAGCGTCGAGGTGGCGAGTATCGTCGAGGTCTCGCGAACGATTAGAGGCGAAGCTTTACGAGCGTTTACCGTCCGCGTGACTTATGTGTCCAGAGGTGGCTGGAGAAATTCTCCGGACACCCTGCGAGGGATATATTTTCGTGGATGCAAATGAAATGATGCTCGGTGGCCGCGAGCGTCGTTTCCCGGAGATATCGCTCGAAGGAACGGCTCCCCAGTGAAATTACAAACGTCATAAAAATCTTCGGGGCTGTCACTTCGCTGCAACGGCTATTTGTTAGCCGGTATCGCTCGCCGGGCTGTTCTTACGGGCGCCCCGGGGCTGGTGCACCGCGACAGTCGAGGGGAATTCGGAAGAACGGCCGGAAGTGTTGTACGAAAAACAGGACAGCGTCCTTTGCTAGCGACACGATAATAACACGTTCCACGGAGACGTCTCAAGTCCGCCCCGCGACGCCGCCGTCCACGTACCATTTATATACCCCACCGTGGGCGGTGTCGGGCGACGTAAAGCGTCGATTCGGGGCGTCCAGGATCTCTCCCGGGCTACACCATATTCCGGGGTCCACGGGGCTCGCCTCTTTCGAGTCTCGTGGCTAAGTTGCCAAGAAGACGCGGGGGAATGCTCCTGACGTTCGAGTTTCGTTGCACCCTCGCCCCCTCCCCCTCCCCGCCCCGGTGGTGCACGGTCGCCCCCAAGTCGATCGCAACAGATCAAGACCGGACAACTGAAACTTGGCTGGAACTTGGCCCACGTCCTGTGCACTCCTTGGAAGCGGAAACGGAGGCGGGTACGCCTCCACCTGCTTCCATCGCGTCAGAGCACGTTTATAACATTGTGCTTCTTCCCCGAGAATCGATTATTCACCGTGGTGCGCCGCATGAATTCTAATCGCCAAGAAGCGCGTGCAGATTTCGAGCGTCTCACGTGTGTCCCGTAAAAATCCTACTAAATCAATGAAGAAACTTAAATTGATGAACTTGATGAAGTGTCTTTATCGCCGCCCCTATCACTCTGCTACAATAACCCCGAAATATCTGACCCGAAGCTTCCCTCAGCCACGAACCCTCGGTCCATCGAGTCCACGAGGGGACGGGACGATCGATGCGGGGAGTGCTGGAATTTCGCAGGAGAGCTTTCTGGGTGGCCGGGAGTCGCCGGAAAGTTCTCGGGCAGGTGCAAGTTCTGTGTCGAGCGGTCGGCAACCGTGGCACTTCTACGTCGCTCGAACGGTGACGGCCAGCATTAGCGTGATAATCTGATTGTTTCTGACGCGAGGGTGTAATACGATAGTGACCGTGGCCAGCAAACTCAATACCCCTGTTACCGAATGCCGGTTGCAGAAGTTTTAGCGCCGGCGAAATTAAGTTTGAACGGATGCCGGCTTACGGGCGGCCTCCCCGATGAACCGCGACCACCTCGGCGGGAACGGAAATTTTAAACTCGCATTAAACCCTCGGCCCTCATAGGATAATTATATTCCCCCATTAACCTACCGCGGTAATCAAGTTTAACAACGATTCACGGAATACTCGGGGAGATCGGGTCTAATCCACTTAGACCTGTGGAATTCGCGACGTATGCCCCTAACGCCAGGTGTTCAACGAACCCTCGAGTCCTGGCAATCTCAGCCACGGACACGTCCAATCGATCGTGAAGCAGATCGTGATTCGCGATCGAAAGTACGGCGCCGTTCGACTGAAGCGAATTCTGCTGTAACTTTGACGGTTAGAGGACTGCAAGTAGAGACTCCTGTGATTAGTCAGACCACTCAGAAGTAACCGCGAATGTTCTTTGCCGTGAAGTCTTCCTGGTAATATGCAGCGAACGAGGAGCGCACGTGAGTCGCACCAAACAACCCTTCAAATTCCCCCGTTCGTTGTCCCTGTTTTAAATAAAGTTCGTTTGCCCGGCAAGTACGGTTAACTTTTATCTCGCTACTCTCTCGCAATATTCGTTTGGAGTGTAAGCTACGGGCAGAAAGTTCAGTGGTATCTGTCCGGAGCATTACGCATTGTTGCAGCGGGGAAGCTCTACGGTGTATCCGGTAAAAGTTTCATTACGCTTAAACGAACCTTCCCGGTGGTTTGTCCGCTTTTCACCGTTCCAATCAGCCGCCTCGATAACGGCTTTATTGTTAAGAGCACAATTAGTAGTCACGGCGATTTCCTTGAAAATAGAAGGAAAAAGAGCGAAGAAACAAGCGCGAGTGGTAGGGGGCAGGGAGGACAATGTGAGCTCGGTTTATCTACCGGGCGCGCAATTTCCAATCACAATTGTCGCAAGAAAAAGGGCCGGCCAGCAATGAAATCCTGCAGGTACCCATCTGGTGCAATTTAAATTGCTGTACAGGATTCTCCCTGGTGGCCGTTCGATTTCTCTCCCTTCACCGTTGTCCTCGTCCCTTTTTCCTTCTCCGCCAGGATCGCGCGTCGCCGTTCTCGCAATTCGAATGAGTGACCACTTTAGATTCTCATTACTCTCATTAGTCGTCAGGTAATCTCGAACAACAGTAGCCCCCGATGGCTCACACCCCCGGTCCGTGCAACTGTGCGTGCTTTATCATCAATGGAAGATCCTCCGCTCGTCTAACTGGGAATCTAGTTGCCAATCATCCAGACTCTCCACTTCTTCTTCCTCCTAAAGGCGTCTGGGATCCAATCGCGAAGCAGCATCCACGTACCAGCGTGCCCAGTGCTCTTTTACAGTCAGCTCTTTAATCTGAATAACACCAAATTCGCTGAATCCGTTCATCCATCCCAACAGGCCTGGCTATTTCGAAGGGCTCGCCAGAGCCGATGGGTTTCTCCGATTCACCGAACTCCACCGGTGAAACCGATAAAGCGGCAAAAACGCTGGAGTGCCACGGGGAAACCGAAAATCGTGAACCTGATACCTGGATACAGAGCAGAAGTTTGGGAAAATATCGACGGCCGCGACACCCTCCTCCAGTCGCGACCTCGAAAGCGGTTTTTCGCTGGACATTGTTCGACTGAAGCACAGCCCGTTGCGGTCCGCTGTCTATCAGGTAATCGGATTCGGGCTATCTTTGTTGACGCGATCGGGATTTACCCGAGGTTTGACGGGACTTTGGGAGCCTTCCGGGTGCCCGCGCTGCTTTTTGATCCACGCACCTACAAGCTGCCTGGAAATACTCGAAAACGCTCGGAAGCACGAGCAAACGCGAGCAAACACGCGCCACCCCGTCTGGCGAGACACGTCAGTTACTACGTGTCAATAAACAGGGGCAGGGAATTCGGATTCGCTCGGATAGACAGAGCTTTCGACCGAGCTTTTCGCATTGCTACATCTCCACCAGCACCAAAGACTTATCAACGATTATTTTTGGCGTTACTACTGAATTTTTCCTAGCTATTAATCTGCCCGCAAATTTTCTACTTACTTTGCAATCTCCTGCTGCCTTTTCGCTTCTGAATCAAAGAATTCCAGGTGAAGGAACGGAACGGTGGTTTCCACGTGGGTAAACAAAATCGAGGAACACGCGCGGAAGCTCTTTCAGTTCTTCCAGAGAGGAGGTGCGGCACGGTGCAATTCGTGTAAGTATGCTTCGCTGGTCTGAAGGAAAGTGAATAAAATTAATGCTCCGGTTCAAAGGAATCCTCGGAATTTTCAGCGGCCGCGGGAGCCACGTCAACGCCGGGAGGGAGCTTTGGAAACAATTAGCGTTGATAGCCGCTGCGAAATATTAGTTTCAGAAGCGTTCTCGAATATATATCGCCGGGTCAGGGCGATATCTTAAAATCGACTCGGTTGGCAGACCGTTTTATGGAGGGCTTTTCATATAACGGCGCGTATTCCTTAAGAGCTTCCATATTTCCTACGCTCCATCCACTTTACGCGTCGCCTAGTCGCAGTTAAAACTAGGCGAGGCCCTAGTTTAAGGCTTCCGCTTCGTTCGAGACAACGTGAAACGCTTTCGCGATTTAATAGAGACGACGGTGTCGATCACCATGAATACTCCTCCGCCGCGTTCATTTTCTTTTTCCTTGGAACGTCGATTCGATCTTTGTAGACAGCCACGGACAGCTGTGACGTTTGCTGTGGCTTTCAACAATGGACTGCCAGTTGTAAAAGTAGTCGCTGGCCGAGTTCGTTCGATGGATATCCCTCGTCGACGAATGAATACGATAGCACATTTCGGCCGAAATTTTGCTCTGCCGCGCATACTTTTCGGTCCCGTCGATCTGGTTAGAAAATTTCTATCGATCTTGCCACGATTTTCAATGAATCGTAGCGTCTATGAAGCCAACGTTCCGCGAGCTCGCATCCAGGAAATTTTTTCCCACGATATTCCTCGAAATACGATGATTCCAATGGAATTTCGAGGAAGACAGCGCTTCGCTGCCACGGATTTCCATGGAAGGGATTCGGGGAGAGAGGAAATTTGAAAAGCTTTCACTAGTGAAAGGAAATACATAGAAAATATTGAATATTATCTGCCGAACAGAAGCGCGATGAATGCACGGCGTTCCTCCTGCTTCTCCATTGTCGCCAAGATGGAATTCCACGTATAATATGTCACGCGGCAGTCTTCGCGGGCATTTCGAACCGTGAAATTGCTATTTATTCGGTAGACGTGGCGGGGAATCGAAGGTACCGAGGGAGCCGGGGGTGGAAAAGGGAGGAGCTCGTCGACATAACCATTTGGCCACCTCGAAATCCATTACTGGCGAAACTATGAAGTTATCGTGCCGCTACTTGCCAAGACAAACCTTGGCAGACGAAAATCCGGCGCGTTTTCAATCCAAGGAGGTCCCTGCAGATACGCCAGCCTCCATTCTTAGGCCCCTCTGTATTTTCTTTCAAATTTCACGCACATCCCGTCGCCCATTCAGCCCCGAGCACTTGAACGTTAGTGGACGGTCATCGAGTCTTTTCACACTTCTATAAATCGCCGTCAATGGCGACCGAAATCGTCGAGAGCAGTGGTTCGTCGAAAGAAACACGTCCCGGGCTCCAATTCCGGTCCAATGAACCGTACCGTCGATTCTCTCCCCTCGAATACAAGAGAGGCAGAGGGGGAGGCCACCACTCGAGAGCTCGATGATTGTTACGCAAATCGGGGAACGTTTGAAGGCAACAAATCCTCGGCGTGTCTCGGCGACGACGTCTTTACGATCATTGCAGCCCTGTTCCCGAAGCCAGTCACATACTCGCCGGTGATGCAGCGGAACGGGGCAAAGTTTCTCCAAAGAAATCTACGCTTGTACCGCGAAAAAGAACTTCGGGCTCCCATACCTCGTGTTACGATCCGTCACCAGCCTTTATCCTGCCGACAAATTCTACCTCCTGGAAGTGTGACGCCCGTCGGGGGCGCACTTCCGCGCTTCGGAGCTCAGGCACGCTCGCCAACTCGCGGCAATCGCAATCCAGCCGCTCATTTTCGTTTCATCTTCCTCTTCGAACTGCCGCGATAACCTCGAGTGAAAGACCGACCGCAGAAATGGCGGCAAAAGCGCGGGGGAATGTTTGACGTCGGTGAATTTCAGGGGAAATCGAGACTCGGTCGATTGGCTCGTTCGAGCATGGATTCAATGTTTCTTGGAGAAGTGTTCCAGGACAATTGATTCGTCTGCGTGGAAGGTAAATCCTGTCGGATTTCAGTTCCCGAAAATAACGTAGAATAAGAATTATGTGCGTCAGTATGTTGGCTCGAAGTGAGGTGATCGACGAATAATATTTCGGAGGAAATATAGGTAACTAAAATTAGGTCATATACAGACTTGGAACAATCCACGAACAGCGATGTAGAACGCGGCAGAAGCAGAAATTCCGCGATTACGATGAGAATCCAGTGGCAACCGGTGAAAGGAGCGCGACGAGCCCAGTCCAATCCACCGAAGTTCAAAGATAGAAAACGCTAAAGGTAACCCCCAAAGGGCCGCGGCGACAATGATGCACCGTTGATGTTGCTCCCCGGGCGCTTGGTGCGCCGTGAATTTTATCTGCGCTTCCAGCGAACCGACGACGAAAGAAGGAATGCCACGCTGAAAATATCACCGCTGACGACCGATGAACGACGAGAATGTAGCGAACGAGGGGGATGTAATTTCGTCGTTCCGAGCATGATTACGATCGGAATTCTGCTAAATGAAGAGCTGCTCATTTCCGCCTGGAAAAAGTTGGCTCTCTGGTTTCCGCGTGATCTGCGATCTCGTACCACCGTTGATGTTACGATTTTTAAAACAAACTTTCTGACGGCTGATTCAACTTGATTTTAAACTGACCCCTTCCCCCTGCAACCACTTCACTGGAACCACGAATGACTGCAGTCTCGCTGGGCAAAATTGTTCCGTCCCTTCAAAGCATTCCAAATAGCGCTTCATCTTGTTATCGTCGGGAGAATTTTTCGATATAAGAGTTACCTTGTATCTTCGCGATTCACCTGGCCAAGGATGCCCCCGTAGGACCTTATCGTTCTAAAGCCACGTTGTAAAGACACGTGTCCCACCATGCAGCGAGTTTAAAAATACTGTGAAACAATACGTGCCTAGCTTCGAAGCACGCTATCTATCGTTCCTTCGAGGGTAGTTTGATATCACTAGCATCGTTGGCGCGCCTTTTGTATAGGGTATCTAGCCGCGCTTTTATTTTACGCTTCCACCGGAGTTGTTCTACCAGAGCCGCTGGACAGGTATTTCTCGCGGATCTTGTTCGTTTACCGCTATCGCAGGCGGCGGCCAGTTAACGTGGATCCTGGCCCATTTATTTTCTCGCTTCAGCGATCATCGACACGTTCGACTGATGAGAACGATCCTCGGACCACGATCGGCTGGAACTCCTGACGAAGGCACTTTCTTCCTGCCGGGGCGACGAGCCAGCGTCGATAATGAGAGACAAGACCGCGATAAAAGCGTCGTTCGCGGCGACAGTAAATTTTAGGAGCCTCCATTCCCAGCGAGTCGGTTCTCCTCTAATAATAAAACATGTGCTTCTGAAGCTTCATTAGGGGGTAAGTGCCGCGGGTCGAAAATGAATTCGCGATTTCGATGAAATCGTATAACCGCCGGCGTTCAGATCATCGCGGTTCAAGAATCGTTTGGAGATAACTTTACGATAAGTAGGCGATGACGAGGGCCGTCGAATTATTCCGATGTTCGAGCAATGTACAAGGGAAATAGTGTGAAACTATATCTACTCACGGATCAGTGGAACGTACATACGGATTTTCGATGCGCGAGGATTTGGAAAATGTATGTGTTGTGGCCAAAATTTCGCCTTTTTCCTTTGGAGGGTGTAGGGTGACTGTACCTAATATCGCCAGGCAGAAGTTAAATCGCTGTCAATTGAATAATAATTGATATTTTTGCATGCAGCTCGTATCAAAGTAAAGAGAAATTATTCATCTTTCATGTAGCATAAGTTAGAATCGTTGAACCTACAAATTTTTAATTAGGACTCAACAAACGTAAGACATGCAAAAATCGGGTCCTGAAAAAAGTGTACCTAATATCGCCAACTTAAGAAATATTGATTAATTCATATATATATATATATACGTTTTTAAAGTTATTTTCACATGTGCTTTTATTATTTCTTGCTCTATAAATGTATTTTTATGCATCTTTGATTTCATTTTTATTAGAAAAATATAGAAATTTAAAAATATAGATGTTTAAAATATTTTATTTTTTACGTTCCGATGTACATATTGGGCAAATAAAGTTTATTACGGTTGCTCGGCACATTTCGTAACCCCACCTATAACAAACATTACATCGAAACCATTGTTCTGCGGTAGGCGGTATTGAGAACACCCATACTGCTAAAAGAAAAACATTATTTTCACTACGGAAAATATTTTAATCGATTTAATTCCTGAAGTACATCATTAATTAGGTATTTCTAGTAGCTATCCTTGCATTCACGAAATTATTAGACTTACCTTCTCCGAATGTGATGTAAAATTGTGGCAGTTCAATAAATTTTTACACTATTAAGATTCACTAAAATACTTCTCTTTCTGTAATTGCTGACCACATGATACTGCAATTACAGTATGTCTTCCTACATATGTTTAGGTACTAATTCAGTGCATAACCGATAAATTTTAGAGCTTACTTTGCGAGATATAGCGGGTGGCGATATCAGGAACAGTGGCGATATTAGGTACAGTCAGCCTAAGTCTCCGACGACACCCTGTCACACTCCTTGCAGATTGTTAAGTCCGCAAGAGTTCACTAATTGATGTTGATTGAGTTATGTATGAGGATAAGGTGTAAATTACTTGAGACACTACAGTGCGTAACAGATAACACTTAATATATTTTTCAATAATAATATGAAAAATACGTGTATCAAATTAAATGCGATAAAGTTGTACTGCGCTTTTATAATGATGTTAAATGCTCGACGCAATTCCGGCGATGCCGACGGTTCAGAGTTTCGGTTGTGCCTACTTTCGTTTCGCTGCTCTCAGCCTCTCGCAAGCATTTCAAGCCCTTGCAGGGGTAAGTCTTGAAATCAGAAGTGGTAAACTATTGCCTATTGGTTGTCACTGATGGTGATATTGGGTGACGAAAAACGTCCCCAAAAGAGAAAGTTGGTTCTCACGAATTGTAACCGAATGGCACTACTCCCATCGGTTTGTTTGTCTAGAAATATATGAGGCAGTCAACCCACATTAAAGAAATTTTTTTTTCCTATTTTATATGGTTAGTAGAGCCTATTGGAATACGTTATTGCTACTAATTCAATTTCGACAAAAATGTGGGTTAGTCCGTTGTTGCTCTGACTGCGTCATATGGTCTCGACTCGGCCTAATAGCCCAAGACGTTAGGCCCGGACGGACAGTCCAAGTGCCTGCCACGTGCGACGTGACGAAGCACAGGTCCCTAAGCTATTCTTCGAGTTTGACATTGAATTTTCACGCTCAACAGTATGTGTCTGTAAGGTGTACGTCGCTTAGCCGCTATTGCTATCGATTAACCCAATTATGTGACAAACTCGCTGTCTATTATACCCTCGGGTCGTTTCCGATATCCTCGCCCCCGCCCACTCTATAAACATCGCGATGGGGATTCAATTAACCGCACTCCTCGCGATTCAGTTTCTGTTTCTTTAGCTGGGGCTAGTATCGATGTATGTAATTCTAGAACAAGGTTACAAGCTCTCTAAGAAGACTGAGAATAAACTCCTGCCAATCATTGGCTAACCCAGTGCCCTAGGTAAATTTTGAACCACGAGTGGACACTCTGTAACTCGCAGAATTCCTCTCGGCCGAGTCTCTAGCACAGCCTCAGCACAGATCAGCTAGCTCAGGCTCCCTGGGGTCGCTAAGCCCGACTGTTGATGAACCACAGGCCTTGGGGGAGTGACAGATCATCAAAGTCGAAGTCACTTATACCCCTCTGGATCCAACTCACTTAGGTATACACACGTGCATGCTACAGCAAGCGCAAGCTTGGACTCTCTCGTGCAACGTGTACAGTGTAAAGAAACGAAGGAAGGAAGCGTATCTTCTGTGAAAATACGACGAACGAATAATCCACGTACTCCGGGTCGTCTGAGCGTGACGGTGGATTCCTGAATTACTGGCAGCTTGTTACGGTCGATCGTAAAGCTTAGAACTGGGAATAATGCTAGCAGCTGAAAACAGCAATGGCATATTACAGGGCTGGGTACAATAACAGGCAGAGATTGAAACGGAACACAGCGGGGCCGTCGTAAAACAGGAACGACAGACGACGAACGTGCATGGCAATCGATAAGGCAATACGCAGCTTTGGGGACTCACTGTCGGAGGATATAAAGCGCAAATGTCGCTGGCCTTAGCCTTCTTATTAACAAATAACCAGAGCGCAGTATAATACAGAAGAATCAGCGTTGAATAAACGCTGAGAATTGTATCACCCAATTGCAGTGTCTTACCCTCCTTATTCCGATAAGTTCGATTATCGAGCTCTAGCACGTCCTGAACTGTTCCTTTCCGGACTCTCAGGTCGTCCTGATCCCCCGAGGGAAGCTAAATTCCTCCCTCAGAGTCATCCACCGAGAATCTCTGAACGTAGGGTGGGAACATCGAATAGCCAACTGGGATTTTAAGTGATCTCCTGAATTCTTCAACGTGGGACGACGTGCATGCAGTCCTGCTGTCTAAATCTCTATCGCAATCCCAGGTATACGTAAAATCTTCGGGCGAGGTGTGCTCACGACAGATCAATTGTGATTTAACAGAGGAAAAGGGTCCTCTAACGTGACCCGTTAGAATTTGTTCAGACTGCGGACGAAGTGGAATATGTGAAATTTGTTGACGGTATTAGGAAGATCCTCCGTATCTGTCCTCAGCAACGCTGTCGGATCGTCGACTTATCTTGGCCTGGGTCCGTGCACGCGATTTAAGCGCGCTGCTTCGCGGCAAGGGACGTTGGAGGCCGACAGGTCGGTTACCTATGCCATTTGGGAGCCGTTGTTGCTGCACCCCGGCTGAAACAACTACGAAGTCGGTTTAGAACTTGGATCCCCCAAGTGTTTCGCGATCCACCTCGGCGAACCCATAAATCGCGGCCAGGGCTCGCATTACTGCGCTCTCGTTTGTCTGCCCCCCCCCACCCCCCTCCCCCTCGGCCGACCTTCTGCCCCTGCTCCAGGGGGTTTTCGAGCAACCACGTTAATTTATTCGAGGCCGATACACGGGGTTGTTGTTTTAAATTTACGCGCTGCAACCCGCCCTTTGATTCAGCGGCCGAACTGCGAAAGGGAGAGTGCCTCAGGCTTCGGAGAACACGCCTTCCGGGAAACGAGGGTGTGTGTGCGTTTCGGGGGATGCTTGGTCGAGAAGAACTGTGCTGCTAATTTCAGTGCAGCTTTGTCTAAACGCGTACAGCCCGGGCGGAGCAAATATTACTTTGTCCTTTTCGGTTCACGGCGTGAATTTACATAATGTTTGCGCTTTTCGACAGCAACGCTGTTTGCCAGATCACTGGCGCTGGTGGGTCAGGCTGCGAACGTTACTTCACCATTTCATTTGCCGATTATCCCGTGTGCTTGGGCTCGCTGCCGCCCGCACGTCCACGCGATACCATAATTCATAGGTATCTCCTGTGCCACATAATTTCCGACTAATTTCAAATCAGCCCTAATGGATTCATCGATTCGTTCACCGGGTCCGCTCCGATGTCGAGCCTCGGGATTAATTACAGGGGAACTTCCCACCGAACGCGAAGGGACAAAAGAATTTTCCCGGGGACGGAACGCCTTCGAGGGAATCTTCATTAAGACCTTTGTCTGGACTCCTCTATAAAAAGCTGGCGGTCCGTGGAAGGTTAGTCTCGTCGCTGGTTCGAAAAATATCGCGCGATCCTTGTTGGCGGGATTTTAAGAAATTCAACGTCCCGTTTCGAATTCCTCTATTCGGGGACGAGAGAGGTGTGGAACGGAACTTGGGAGGCCCATTATTAACCGTTGCCCCGCATTCGAGCGAGCACACCGACCAATTTGTCTGCGCCGAGACTAGTTTTTCCTCCAGAGACTAGCAATCGCGCGGCGATAATCCACGCTGACGCGAATCGTGCCTGTCCGACTGTCATTACGACGACGGAATCGAGTCAGCAAATTATTCACGCACGACGCCTTGTGACGGCCCTAACGATCTGTTTCCCTTCGCGGCTACGTCTGCCATCCTTGCCACGTCCCGCTATCTAGCGATCTTGATATTCAATGGCGGTGGGCTCCGACGTCCGACACTCGCCCCGTCCCCATCGACCGCAGGGGGTAAAAATGTGCTGTCACCCTTTATCAACGTGGCAACCAAGTTCCAGCGTTCTCTATTGTTTTACGCCGGCGGGTTTTAACCCGTCGATCGTCAACGATTCGAGATCCCTTTGAATCGACGGTGCACGATAAAGGGCCGTAGATCTGTGCGATAATCTCTGAACGTAATCCGCCAAGTAATCCTGGATAAAATGGAGTTAACAACAGAATAATAATAAACTGTGGTAGCATCGTCATTGTTCCACAATCTACGTATTCACCGACACTGTATAATTTAAAAATGAACTTTACTATTCTACCACCGAGCAATTAAACCCTCCGATTACACTCCACCCAGCTACGCCACATCAGCCATCTCGCGATACTATTTTTCCATGCACTTTTAACCCGAAATACCCTTGATTAAATAATCGAGGGATTAAAAATTGAGAGGAATTGTTTAATCTGTCGCGATCGATGTCGACCGGTTCACCGCTTCAAAGACTCTATGTATATCCCCGTCCATCCAGCACGAGGCGACACTGCATCGAGATAACCCGCGCCTCTTGCAACCTACGCGCATGCAGTTGCACCTAATCCCTCCAATTTCTTTCCCAGCACTGCTATCAATCTCTGGCAGCGACGCGGCCCCGGGCGGAGCAGCGTCTGCAACATTAACGACAAATTACCGGTGTTTCGTGCACCGGGCCCGACAGAAGGGACGAGGGACAGCCATCGACAAATGAGAAAGTTCCGTGGGAGCGGGTTTTCGAGAGCACCGGCGATCTCTCCTAATGCGCGTCGAAAGTTCAGCCCTCGCGAGCCGGGTGAAAAGTTCCACGCGCGTGTCCCCGCCGCTCCGGAAGTTAAGGACAAGCGCAGCTGGATCTCGCAAGCCAGCCAAGTCCCCCGATCCTGAATTTCTTATTAACGTGTTTTAGACGTCGGAAACGTTAACGAATACTACACAGAGGCCGGGCCCCGTCCATCGCGAGGTTTTCTGCCCTCCGTTCGCGTCGTTAATCTTCCTTTTATAGAGAGTATCGGGTATCGAGTTTAACCGAATTTCCCCAACTTCCCGCCGCTTAATACACCCAGGCCAGTCCACCGAACGTCTAATCTATTTTCCAGGGGGGGGGGGGGGTAGGGGGGCCGAGGCGAGCGAAAAAGACGATTCGCGGGGCGCCCGGCACGTCGGACCGAGGAAATTAATGCGATCCTATTTCGATTTTTCAAACCCGCGACCTCTGCTTTACCCCTCCTTCTCCCCTTTCTTTATCGTTCTTAGTTATGCCACGTCGAACGGTTCAATTAAGGGTCCCTTAGACGCTCGGGGAACCGGATCGTCAAGAATCTCTTTCCACCCCCGACGGTTCACTTTCCGCGTGGCGGAGTCCAGGCGTGCTGGGCTTTGGGGCGGGGGGGGGGGGGGGGTGGATCGATCTTTGTTCCCGGACAATATGGTGGATTTGGAAATTTCCGACTGCAATTCCGCCGATACGTCCCGAGATGGCTCGTTAAATTTCACCCCGTTGCGATCCAATTTTCATGGGGCGGCGTGGAACCACCCCCCTTTCAGGGAGGGGGGGGGGGGCTAGTAATTCCGCCTCTCGGACACCGTCGAGTCCCTCCATGTCCGCCGGCAAAGGTTGAAGCGTCTAACTTCCCATTCCTAAATGGTAATCGCGGATTCGCCGTGAATGGTGTTCGCCCTTAATACCCCCCCATAAGAAAGGAAACTCGCGCTCGCCTCCCCCCCCCCCCCCCACTCTGACTCGGTACTTAACGACGCATCGTCCCTCTTGCTTAACCTTCGACCGTCTAAGCTTCCGGGGACTTAATTAAACGAGTCGCGGCGTCCGTTTACTGGGGATTCGTGAACGTCTTCGAGCACGATTGCTATTGGACCTTTGTAGACGTGATTCTTCCATTAAACGGACGCGCGAGGCTCGTTACGGGCGAAAAGGCTGTCGAATGGGGGCATGAATTTATGAACGGATTAAATGGATCGAGCGCGCTCCGCGAATCTGGATTAATATGTTAACATGTGGGCGGAGGACTAATTGCCCGAGTGTCCAGTCTGTTTCTGCCCTGTTCACTCTTTGAAAAATTGTCGACGTTTCGTGGACCAATTTCGATGTTTTGTGGCTGGACGAAGCTTGGGGGCGATTGAAATTGATACGTTTACAATTGATCAGGCCTCGCTGGATTTATGATCACCTTAGGTGAGAGCAAAGAGATGAAATGTAATTTATTATCCTGCCTCGGTGTACCAGGCGTCACGGTGGTTACAATAATCGCGTACAAATGGAATTATTGCCGCATCCTGACGTTAATTACCGTAAATTGATGGAATTTCAGGCCGGTGACGCGTTTAACGGGCGGCGGACGCGGTTAAAACGGGCCGAGCACATTTTGACCACGAAAGTTCGTAATTGCATCGGACAAGTTAATTACCGGTAATGAGCGACCGAAACGATATCTCGCAGTTACGACGAAATAAAGACGGGTCGATCGATGGGCCCCGAGCTGTCGGCACGTTCCAAGGCGATCCTTCTTTTCCCGAGCTGGTTAAACGCTTTCTCCCCCCCCCCCTCCCTCTTGCCCCGGCGTGGATGGGAGGATGGGAAATTGAGGAGCTGAGAATTTCAGATACTGCTTCAATTCGGAATAGCTGCCCTATTCAAAAGGTATTCCCGGAATAAAAGAAGTTGTCCCAAAAAAGAAGCTGCAACGCAAACGAACCTCCCTTCCACGAACCGCATAAACTATTGAAGAACAGCCTCGTGTAAAGGTAAATGACAGACCATAGAGGCACGTATGGTAATTAGGGGTGATCTGATAAAAGGGGTCAGCCGGGCACGGGGATTGTTTGTTTGCCACGAATGCTTTTCGATTCTTGGAAGCCTCGCCGACCGTTTCGATCGGACGGAACACCGGGGAGACACGAACAATCACGAACCGAGCAAGCGGGGTTGAGGAGGGCGTGCAATTTATCGCCCATCGAAATTACACCTTGCTTAATAATCTTTGAGCGGTTTGTCGCGTGAATAAAAACATCCAGGTTAATCGGCATCGATCGCCCATTGTTTTCACTGGATATCATCGCTGAAACGGTGTGGACATTTCGAGCTGGAATTTTCGAACCTCGACACGGCCGTTAGAATGCACGTAACCGGTCACGGTTTTTGGCCCGATAAAATCTGCAATGGTTAGGGGTAAAACTTTCAGGCGAACGAAACAATATTTTTAGTTCGAGCGCCCCCCGCCTGGCAGTATATTTCTCTCGTGGTTATTTCACGATACAAACTGGAGGCGTGCAGGTCGTTAATTTTTCCATCGCCGCACTGGAAACCGTTAATTCGACGGTCTAAATAAAATGCACGAACCGCCCTCTCGATGTGACAGTTTTATCTGCGATTTGCCACGGGAATCCGTAAATGGAACCTTTGTTTAATTTGCAACGCGTGTGGGGATGAATGTTTCACGCGGCGATCGTGTAAAATTCAGAATAAAACAAGAGGGGAATAATATTCAACGGTGAAAAATCGCGACCGCACCACTATCAAACCGTGATCGCGGCATTAAATCTGTCATTCCGTTCGAAACCACCCCCGTTTGCCCGCCGGCATGGAGATTTCGCTTCGAACGGCGCATTACCTGGAATTCCATTAAAAATTCTCCATTTAAAGAGCAGACTCAGGAGCAAGAAATAAACGAAGGGAGCATCGAGATGCGAGCATTGAATCACTCCGCGTTAATAGAGGACAATTTCCCATAGCATTTCCCTTCCCCGTTGTTCCAAGATCCGAGCCTACCTATTTACTCCGCCCTATACAAAAGCAACTGCCACGATCTTGTCTAGATTCTTTCGGAGGCTGCGTCACGGTTACAGGAACGATCCTGTGGAATATTTTCGCGTTTCGCGCTTGGAAACTTTCTCCGAGGCACCTCTGTCGCGTAAAAACCAGCAAATCCATCGAGGACACTCGGGCTCCTCGTTCGTTACGCGTCCGAGTATCTCGGTGTTCCCGCATCCATTGTTGTCTCGCAATGGTTATTGTCTGTCAGATCGCGCGACAACGGGGATAATGAAGCCGGGATTGTATCCGCAGCCGTAACATACGTCTGTCTCCACCGTCGTACGTGCTCACCGAAAGGCGAGATAATTAACGTGCCCCGAACCCGCTCAGCATCCAATTTATCCGATCCAAAGGAGTCTGAAGATTGTCTCGTTGTTCCGCTCGCCGAGCGTTGAAAAATTCACAAATGCCTCGAGGGTCGTGCCACGAATCCTTGGAGGGCAAACGATCCAGTTTTTCATCCGCGTAGCGTGGTCGTTAGGCGAGGGAAACACAGTCACCCCTTTCCGGACGATCAATTTCACGGACACGAGTACCTCACATTCAATCTGCACCCTCTCGAACCCTGTTCCCTTGTATCCAGTCGCCCCGCCGCTAAAACGCTTTAAACGTTACACACCAACAGCCGCAATATCGGTGTATCAAAAGGCATTCAATCTCGTCTCGAGCCCTTGTCCCGCTCCCGATCCACGGTTGCCCCGAAATTACGCCGCGACAGAGGAGGCGGACGGACTCGCCCCGTTCCGAATCCGAAAACAATCCAGCGGCAACCACCCTCCAGGAATATTTAACAGCCCAGACATCGCTGACATCGGAGCCCGTCCTTCGCGTCAGGTCCGCCGTGTCGCGTGTATAATTCACCCCCGGGCGAGCATTCGTACGAGCGGCCAGGAGCCGTGCCTCGCGCCATTAAATCATCGTAAGACGTTCATGCGCGTCGAAACGGGATCATGGCGATTCGCGTGCAGGCCCCGGAACAGCCGTCCCGCCGCCGGGAAACGATCGGCCGGCTCGTAACCACGTCGGAATTTATTCGCCTTTAAGCTTCGATTCACGCCTCCCTCGATTTTTACTCGCCTTCGCGACAGTGCCCGTGTACGTCTGCCCTGATCCATTAACACGTCGCGTCGATCCCCCGCCCGCCCGCCCCCCACCCCCCACCTCCCCCGCGCCTGGAATTCGTAAATCTGGGGACAATCCAAGCGGCAGGTGCCTGATCGAAGATCGCTCAGATCCCAGTGTCCCATTACGACGGGATCGGTAGCAATTTGGTTGGACATAATCGGAAATCCGTGTCCCAATCTCGAGCCTAATGAAATCCCCGCATGTACTCGCGGGGAACGGAGGGGGGCGCGGGTGAGGGTGAGGGGTGTGAAACAGCAGGCTGTTCGAAATAAATGTTACGGGAGGCGCAAGGTTCGCCGGAGCGGAGCATTCGAGGCGAACAAGGAGATGGACCACGATTGAATTAACAAACTTGGGTGGGAGATGGGTTGCCCGTGCCACCGGACGTTTCGAATGGAATAGGGCAACAGCCGTCTGAGTTATCGACGATACGGAGGAGGCAATAAATGATATCCCTCTGGCCTCCGAAGGGCGATACACTGTGGGCGCGCCAAAGCTATCCGCTATTACACGGGGCCGCTGCAGCGAACGGCTTTACGTCCGTCCTATTGCCTGGAATGCAATCCACCCCGCCCTTTAAAAGCCTCGGAGGAGCCTGGACACTAGAAGGGAAGAAGCAACGACGCTGCTGCACAACAGGCAGATCACGGACGTTTGTATTTACGGTGCAGCGACTTCGTTCGTTCACCTCCGCGTCGCGCACGGTAAATACGGGGGCTAAACGCAAGCGATTCGCTCGTGGCTGTTGTTACACCATCCCCACGGGAGCCCGAGCTCTTTCGACTTGCAGCTTCATTCTACTCTGCTGAGTGCATTCTAGATCTCCCTGGTCTTTCGGATTCCACTTACCGCATATTTCGCTACTGGCTTTTCAGTCGAGCTTATACTACGTGGATTGGTACGAATTTGCAGTCTAAATACCGCAAGAGATTTCCCAGTGCCCTCGCCACACCGGGGCATCCGAATCGGTAAGTTGATAGTCGGTAAATAAAGCGCTGATAAAAAGGGGTCGCAGCACAACGCGAGAGAAGCAAAGAGAAACAGCAGGACCGTGCAAGACATTACAGAGTCGACTAGAACTGGCACAAAGGATCCAGGGTACAGTGGACGTATCGAAAAAGGATTCTCCTTTATTCCGGTGGCTTGAAGTAGGCCAGAGATGTGGAACGCTGTGGAGCAGAGGCTTAGCCGCGAAGGAAGTCCCGGCAGGTACATACGTACACGCGTATCCCACGAGAGACAGGGGCTGCGGAAGGGAGAGATAGAGGGTTGATCGATCGGACGCGAGGCTGCAAGCGGCGCGGGAAGCGCGCTATACGCGCTCACACGCTCCGCGGCGCGGGCGTGTGCGACCGTTCACCCTAAGACCGTGTATTTTGACACGCGACCATAAATTCGCGTCGCATCGCGCGAGCTGTATCTGCACGCGTGCACGCGGACACTTATGTATACGAGCCGTGCCCCCCGCGTACCGGCCACGTCCATGAATATATGCATGCGCGCAGGATCCGCGTGCCCGTATTGAATTCGACGGGGTGGAAGAGCGCCCATTCGAGAGAATCGCCGGGGCGACGCGACGGTTTCAACTCGAACCACCAGCGAGTTCTGCCCAGCCGGAGTTTATTCGATGGATTCAATGACGGCTCACGCCGGTGTTCTTCCCTCGACTGGTCCCCTTTCGACCCAGAAACCGTCCAATAGATCATCGGATACATTGTCAGATTCGCCGAGTTCTGCGGATTCGTCTGGTACGCTGTTTAGAGCCGGGGAATTGTATAGGGATATGGATCTAAGAGGCTCCCAAGGCGTGCTCGAGATATGTTGGGTAATTGTGGGAGAGATGCCGCACTCGGGGAGACGCCGCACTATCTGTATTTCGGGGATGTCGGTTATAAAACACCATTGCCGATTTCATTTGTTTGAGGCTGTTGACTTGGGTCAGTTTGCCAAGCAAGAGCGTGTTTCCTGTATTATTGTTAAAGAGTTTGCTGTTTTTCGAGGTAAGCCTAGCGCGCTTTGCCTGAATAGTTATACGACGCGTTTATTCTTACTATCATAGTAGCTAAAATTTCATAGTTTTTCTAGATACAACTTTTGTAATACGTTAAAGGGACCTTATAGAATATTTCCTTGGCAGAATAGGTTACTTTCGACATAGCACGTGGAAATTCGAAAGTGCGGCGCCACTCCCGGGAATTTCGGATAGACGCCGCACTTTTACTTGGGATAGATGCCGCACTTTGATACGGTACTGTTTCGGAAACTAAGTCGATTTAAATGATATTTTCAATGTTTAAAATACCAAAAAAGTTTTTTAAAATAGCTGACGTGGTATCTCAAGGCAAATTATTTAGATACGAACAATTGTGTTGAGTTTTGGGAGAATTGTTATACCACAAAATCCGAGGCTGACTGGATTATTTGTCCAAAATGTAAAAAGTGGTTGCATGAAACATGCACCCTGTATAACACTGTGTGTAACGAATGTGGGAGGAAGAAAAAAAGAATGTTAAATTTCGAAAAGCCATTTAAGTACCCATTTAATTTTCAAATATTATAATTGTATAAAATAAATATGTTTCATTTTACTTTGTTTTTACTATTTTTTTTATATAAAAAGTTAGAATTAACAAGTTTTAAATCGAAAATTCAACGTTTTTCGAAATGCGGCACCACTCCCGCATGTGCGGCGACTCTCCTACCAAAGAATGTTTTTAGTTTCAATTTTTTAAGGGTGACAAATATAACAATTTTAATTTTCTTTAATGCTAGTAGAATCACAAGATGTTGAACTAATAATATGTATCCTTGGAAAACATTTTCATTGCAAAATTTAGACCACGGTGACAATTTTGCCTAACGTACGGAAACCCTCCCACAATTACCCTAATAGAGAAAGCCTAAACACACCCCCTGGGGAGAGATGAAAGGGAGCTGTTCAATGAAGGCGGGTGGGGTGGGGTGGCGCCATAGATGCCTCCCCGCGTCGTCAGTTATTTATTCATTTGTCTGCTTTATGCGGCGCGGAATTAAATGTAAATATCGCCCGCTGCGCGAGAATTCGATTGCGCTTCGAAATTCAATAATGCAGGAAGATCGAAGGTGGAATGTAGGTTAGCGGGGAGGCTGGCGGCGCGAAGCTCTTCGGTGCGCGTCAAACGGGCCAGAAGTAAAAACGCCTCGGCAGAATTGCATTCCCTTCCCTTCAGGGGACAAAGAGCTTTCAGGTCCTCGGTTCTCTGATCTCTGAGGAGGAGACACGATAATCTAATAGAGACGGAATAAGAGCATCGCAGAGAAGGCAGCCAGTTCACCCCTCCCCGTTTGCGCATAAATATGCACTCCCGTGCGGCTGTGTCTTAAACGACGACGATGAAAAGTAATAGCGAGCAAGCATCCCGATCCCCGCAGCCCAACCCCCTCCCCCGATGCCCGCGACGCGGCACAGGCGACAGAATCGTCACCGCGAAGATAATCTAAGGCTTTCAGTTGCTCCACGGGAAAGGGACACATTTTTACTTGGAAGGCGGAAGGGTGGTCGCCGGTGACACTTTTAGCCCTCTAGCCCGCCCTCCCTCCCCCGACCGGCAACCAGCTCTCTGTTTCAATTTTCTCCCTAAGCGGGGCGCGAATGAAATTGGTCGCAGACGGAGAACGAGCGCAGCCCCTCGAATTTGATTCCCTCGCTTCTGAATTGATCTTATTAAGGCGCCAGCCAAGGGAACAATGGCGACTGCATTTCCGCGGAAACGGTTGAAAGATTTCAACAATTTCCAGGCTACGTTGCGCCCGATGAACTGGCTGAAAGTAGATCTTGTCAGTAGCGAGCGAACGTCCTTTGCACTGTTCCTGCGCGGTGGAAAGGCTCGCGACAGAGCTTTCGCCCAAAGTCCAGACAAATTCAACGATACTGTGGCAACTGTTGTTCATTGTAGTATTCTGGACCCTTAGACATTTGCGACAGACCGCCCACATCGAAACCCATCAGTGTCCTCACTGTGTTCCCTCTTTAAGAAACGGATAAACCGTACAAAGAGTTAAACTTCATTTGTGATACATTGACGGGCAAGCAGAGCAACAAAATGCAACATCGATCACCGCGGATTAGCTCGCCGGGGGAAAGGAGTTCTACCGACCGACGCGCAGACTTTCATAATCTGTTTCATATCGAATAATCTACTTACGCGACGTGGATTCACCGGTCACGTCGTTTCAAACCACGATTTATGGTATCAGAGAGCGTCGGCTCGGTAAACGGCTGCGCCGGTACGAACGATTAATCGTCGTCGCTGGGAGAAGCCCGGGAGAACGCTTCGCTTTTAACGAAATTACCGTGATTTCTGTCGCGATTGCTCGCGCCCGCGGCAGCGGCGCGGTGGCGGAAAGGACGTCGGGTAACGACGTCAGGGACATCGACGTGGATTCCTGTTCACGGGATAGAATTAGATTAGACACTTTAAAGCTTCCCGGACTCAGGGCTCCTTCGCCGCGCCAGCGAAAGTGGTTGCTCGACGATTCCCAGGCTACAGACTCCCGTTAGCGCGTTTCATTCATAGATCTACATGTCACTTAGATACCCACTCGCACGTCGCCGCTATAGAAATATAAATACTGTATCGATGCAGTGCTTTCTGAGCTCCAGCACTCTGTCGGTTCGTGAAATAACGCGTTTCAGACGTCCGCGTCATAAAGCCCATCCCTCGAACGGTTCCAACGCTCGAGCTCACCGATTTCCATAAGCCACTCGGAGCCAGGGATGTAGACACGACGCCGTTTAACGCGCCAGTTATCGACCTCATAGTCCATGCACATCTCGATGCAACTCGCGCGCTTGTAACTCGGTCGTGAACACGGTCTGTTTCATAGTCGTGCCGAGTGTCGAAACAAGCCCGATGCTCGGTGCCGCCGTAAAGGAATATCGTCCAGCGGTGTCCACGGTCATTCTAGAGCTCTGCCCCGCGAGCTTTCCGGCTCGAGTTTGTCCCACAAATGGATTTTTCACAGGCACCGACGGATGACGCTGATTTAGTTCGAGTGTGATTCCGCCGCTTCAACGAGCTGGAGTGTTCCGCGTTGCCCGGACAATTCGACCGGGCACAGCTCCGATTTCCGAACGGCGGAACGGCATTCCCCGTAATTGAACGCGCCGCGGCAAACGCAAAAATTATTTGTCGCCGCTTCTAAATTGCTGGCCGTTTTCGGCTGATTCCGATCGAACGTTCGCCACTGGCGATGCGGAAAATGTGTTTATTGCCGATGCCGCGGCACGGACGGAAGCCGAAGTCCAAGTTTCGAGCGAGCCACGTTTGTCGATTAGACCGCTGCCTCGAGTGAAGTCCCCGCGAAATATCTGTTTCGATGGGCCCACTTATCGACGATCGTAACGAACCGTGCAACACGGAGCATCGAAGTATCAGCGGTAATAATCCATCGGGGTTTCCACAACGAGCCCAAAGAACGGACATAACGACATTAACGATGCAATTATTTCCTCCTCCCATTACGATTCGCGAGCGGCTCGATTCAAAAACCGTCCATTTAATTGCAATTAGTTGGACGCGTAATCCGTTCCGTCGGAGATACTAAATAAATTGCGAATCGAGATGCTCGCTTCGCCTGCCTCGCTCCGCGCTGCATCCGTGATTTGCTGGCAGGCTGGAAATTAACAAAACATCGGGCAAAACGCGGGAGAAGAAGCGCGGGAGGAGAGAGCCACGGGATCTTGGAAGCAAGCTGCGGCGCACGCAAAGTCTTCGTTAGTGGCGCAACACTGGAATATAATTAACGTGAATTAACGTTGGTCCGCGGTTGGCGATAGGGGAAAAGAGACGGCGGACGTTCGAACGGAATCCTAAATTCTAAAGACTCGAGCAGAAGCTCGTATTTCCAAAGCTGTTCCCCGCACGTAACGATAACCGGATGGCTACTCTGTTTATTAAGCTTTCACGCCGCTGAACGGAATAAATGGCAAGCATTTTCTTCCGTAAAGGGGCGTGAAATAAATTTCGTTCGTTAATCTGATCGCTGAGCACGGACGATGCTTATTAAGCTATAACAACGCGTTGTTGAAACGCTCTGGGTTATATTTTGCATGAGTTACTGCTGCACAACCTCTCCATTTAGAGGAGCTTCATCTCGGGTTCCGAAGTATCTATGGAATTCACGCGATCTACGGTCCACCGGCTCCCCTTTTTATTTATAATTTTAGAATGAACTGCAAAGTGAAGAATAAAGCGAACTTTCGAGGACGTTTAGTGTTCAGTCTTTTGAATATTTCCCTAAAACTACACTGCCCATCTATATGTTCCTAATTTCATTGCGTTTGTTTGTCAACGCTAGGTGAAGAAATATTAGCGCTTATCGCGGGGATCCTCGTCCAAGTTTCCACCGAAATATAGAAACGAAATTTTCTTGCTGGAAGCCGGCCCCGGCGTCGATGCAATCCGAATTCCCGCGGAGGTACGATATCGATAAGGTCTTCGAGATTGAATTCCAGGAATGCGTAAGCTTATAGTTGGAAACAAGGATGAGTTTTCCAGCGTCAGCCAGCCGAGCGAGCGGGCGGCGAAAAGTTCCCGGTCCCGTACGGCGAATCGTCCGGGATTTCCAACTTTTATCGAGCACCGATTGCTGTCCCACAGACAATTTTCCTGTCAGCCGGCCCCACCTCAATCTGTCTATTCTTCGGCGTGGCTTTAAGAGGCCATCCACTGTCTGTCGTGATTTTTAGCCGCGCGAGAAAGGAACGAAACGAGTCGCGGCTCTCTGAGAAACGTCGCGACTCATTCAAGCTTGTTAATTTCAGACGACAGTTGAAGATGCTCTCTTCTTAATTCCTCGTGAAAAATCGAGCAAACCATACGGAATACACCTGATCAATTAACTGCTTAAGTTGTTTACGAGAATAACGAATTCGAACGTGAAACGATAATAGGGGAGGAGTTGCCAGTATCGTACTGGTCACCTAAATCGTACCTCATCAATTTCTTAGTAATTAATGAATATAAACGACATCTGATGATAAAAATATCAAGTAAATGCGAAATAAGAAACAGAAACAAAACCTTTTGAGCTTACACCCTATTTTGTGCGTGTAAAAAATCAGGTATGATTGATGTAACTTTTTACCAGTTTATTTTAGCTGATAATAATCAAACAATGCAATTTTGTCTTGTATTTTTGTATTTTTTTAAAAGCCCGTTTAATGTAGAATATGTTACATTCATTTTAAGGACATATTACATTCATTATAAAGTTTAAATTGATATTTATAAATAAATTGACCTTGTTTCCTAAATCTTACCATTAAAATCGTACCAGCAGGATTTGGCAACTCGTATGTTACTATATATCATATTCATAGGTTATTGTGGCCTGTGTGTGATCCATATACATATGTATATGTAACCATATAATAATCATTACTTTATGTTGAATATTTTCTTCTCTATTTGTTATTGATACTATTTTTAGTGGAGGTACAATTCAGGAGACCGAGGGGTACGGTTTAGGAGACCGGTTGTCTAAATCGTACCTTTTACAGTATGTGACAAAACGATTAATAACAAATTAATTTGTTCTGAACAAAAGGTAAAGCATATAATAGTAGGTGCCTAAAAGATCAAGCTACAATATTCAATAGTCATTTGCGTTCAAATTAGTACCAAATATGAAATATAACGTAAAATGTCTTAAGGGGTTAGGACACAGTAACGGGCCAAGAAAGCAGACGATTTTTAGACGACGATAATAAGAAAAGTAATCAATCGATTAATATAAGGTTTTGTGTTTTAGTTCACTATATTATGAACTATAAGAAAACCATATAATATTTTTTAAAAAATAGCATTTGTACGCCGTTCAATGTCTCCATTTAAAATATCCATTTTTTTTTGGATGGCCAATTGGTGGGCCGGATTCCGGGAAATCGGATGAACTATAACAAAAACCCCAAAAATGTCATAAACTATAATATATTTCCTAGGCATTGACGATCCAACATTTAAAATTTTTTAATTATTGTACAAAATATAAACAAAAAAATCACACACTTTTGTCGAAATTTAATCATTATTTTTCAAACATCGGCCATTTTGTCAATTTTCGCAAAAATTGAAATGTTGGATCGTCAATACCTAGAAAATATATTATAGTTTATGACATTTTTGGGGTTTTTGTTACAGTTCATCCGATTTCCCGGAATCCGGCCCACCAGTTGGCCATCCGGAAAAAAGGTCATTTTAAATGGAGACATTGCACGGCGTACAAATGCTACTTTGTAAATATTATATGCTTTTCTTATAGTTCATAATATAGTGAACTAAAACACAAAACCTCATATTAATCGATTGTTTACTTTTCTTATTATCGTCGTCTAAAAATCGTCTGCTTTCTTGGCCCGTACTGTGTCCTAACCCCTTAAGTGGTAGGTACGATATAGGCAACCCTTGCCTACCTACCACGAATTGGGGTTGGGCGACTTAAAGGAACATAGTATATTCTATTATTGTTCAAGAATTCGCGTGGAGTTATCTGCAGCTTACTTGCATCATGATTTACAGAAGACTCTGTACAATTGGCCCCGAGATATTAAACTAAAGCTGGGCTGCATACAATTTCTGTCGCTCAAGAGACTAGCGACCCTGTTCCAACGCACGTCTACAGCTTTTCTCCACCTCTAAGGGATAGAATACGGCTCGGTTAAAGCGTCTTTAGATAAATGACCGCGCGGCCGCCTAAAATCTACATTCGGTGTAAACAGCGGTGCTTCCGCGAGTGGGAGAGGGTGCGGGAAAGGATGCTCATAATTCTCTCGTTTGAAAACAGGGCGGCGGCGTGTGCTCCGCGAGCCACCTCGAAACTTCCCCCGGCAGTGAGGCTGAAGCACATTGTGCCCGGGCGCCGCGCCGCTGTAAATCTACATTCAAAAAGGGAATATAGAAAATGCCAGCATAATTGCGCCCCCGGATTAAAAGAGTGTACGTGCGTGTCTATATAGCGTGCTCAATTTCGTCGAGGCAATAAATTCGCGGGTTTCCGTCTCCTTGCCTGGCGCGAAAGGGGGAAGGGGCGAGACCGAGGGAGGGGGGGGGGGGGGCGCAAGGGCGTCGAATAAAATCGTCGCCCGGTCGTTACCTTCGCCCGACGATGTCGGACGACCCGCCGTTTTTCGTCCGCGGAAAAGGGCCGAAATTAATCTCGAAACTTTGTCCATCCCGTCGCCGGAATAATGAAAATGTTAAACTTCCCTGCGGAACAGAGGAGCCGAAAAATAGCCGTTGCTCGCGGCAAGGAGGCGCGGCGAGGCAATTTCGGCGAGTTATTTCGACGCGCGGCTCATTGAAGGGATTCTCGCCCGATCGACGGTGTCACGGGTAAATTTTAACGAGTTGATCGGGATGCTGCAGGTGAATCGAATGTAGAAGAATGAATTTGAGAACGATGAGGGCTTAAATCGACCCCGATGTAGGATCGGTTAAGCAGAGCAAATAAGCTTCAGACAGCTTGGCGTCGCTTCATGTGGTAATCCCGTGTGAAAGAATGGTTTCAATTATAACTTCGTAATCCCCCGCGCACGGCGTCTCTTTACCCGACCACTCATTGCCCCCTTCAGCAGCGTGCGCTTTTATTACGTTTCGCTTCTTCGCGGATGATCGCTCGCTAAGCGCTTCTCGGCGATGAAACAGCTCTCGATTGGCCACGCCGCCGACTCCCCAGATTTCCCTTGAATAATCGAAGGCATGACCGAGTGCACCGCGAGCACGCCAATCTTTCCTCTAACTGTGTGATCGTAACGATGTTTGAGGAGCAGATGGAGCGTCCCGGCGGTTTTTCCGCCCTCGATAGCGACGGGTCGTTCACGGAGCGGGGACGGGGCGAGGGTATTACCGGCGCGAGGTAATCGAAAGGAGGAGAGGACGCGGGGGTCGGGCAGGATACACGTGGATGAAGCCGACACGTCTGTCAGCCGCGAGTCTTGGAAGGCGTTGCTAGTCGTTCACCTGTCTACTCGCTGGATACGAAATGAATCAAAGAGCTTTGACGCCCTTCGGAACCATGAATAATGCAACGCCGCGAACCAATTTATAACTCGCGGCAGCGTAATATGTGTTACGCCGTGTTACGTGCAACACGGGAGGGGGCGTGTGATATGTGGCGAGGCAAAGAAGCCGGGAATATTTCAACGGGGCACCAACTGGGGAGCTTCGAGCAGCCGCTTTGCGCCCACTTAATTGAATGGGTGCGGTCCGGATTGCTACCGATCCTCTAGATACCCGAGCTGGCCGGACGCGCGACTCCTTTCCCTTTGCGCGTTCATTCCATTCGTCTAACCCGTCGTTAAGAGATTCGATGTCCCGCGCGATGGCTCTGATTACGGAGCTGCTTTGTACAGGATTCGACACCTTCCGCAGCCGCCGCGATCGTGATAATTAGAGGCTCGGGGCCGCCGGGGTAATTGTATTCCGGGGTATCCTACGGAGAGATTGCCGAGCACCATGCCGGTCAGATCTCGCGGTGAACAACTTAGTTTATGGTCTTCCATGATCTCCGATCGAGCGATCAATCAAGAATTCCCCTATCGATGATAAATCTATTTGGCAGAAGGTATTCATTCGTTCGAGAATTCGAAAGCTCCATGGTCCCAGGATCCAAACTTCCAGAGTTGCCGACTCCCAGAGCGTCGAAGTCCCAGAATTACAAAATATCTGAGTCCCAAGATCCCCGAGATACAGAGTTCGAGATTTCGACGATGTTTCAAGTTTCAACTGCGTCAAGCTTCCTCGCCCCCGCCCCCTGATCTACAATCTGATACCACCCGATCAATCCGTACTCCGACAACACGAGCAAAAGAACGAACGACCGATCGGGGGGCTTGACGGGTGTTTCGCTGGTAATCGGGTGAATCATTGTGCAGCCGTTGTCGCTCTAATTAACGTCATAATATTCGTTACCGATAACGGCCTGGGGGGGCGCGCGACACGTCCGAATTTGAGCGATTATTGTTCAGTTTTAATCGGCTTAATTAATTCATTAGCCGGCGCGCGATCCGCCCGCGTGCACAGGCTGCGCGAACTCTTGTCGATCCCGGTCCACTTAACCCGGTTAATTATCTATTTTCGGGCCTCTTATCGCGTGACAAGGAGTAACTCCTACAATTTCGGCAGATTCGATCGGTTCCTCCGGGCCACGGTCATTTAGCGATCACGATGTAATCGACGCCAACGACAATGACCATCCCGGGCCTGATCCCAGTCGATACCTGCGAATTAATAATATGGCCGGGTCGGCGTGTGTGCATTATGCATGCCGCGCAAATGCCACGTACACCACGGGGGAGGATACGACGTGGACGGCTGACAACGAGCTCCGGTTCACGTTGACTGGTGGACCGTGGGTTTTGATGTTTAGATTAGGTGGCAGCCAGAGGCAGGTTGGCTAATTGTAGAATCGCCGCGCAGTCGAGATATCGCCGTCATTACACGCGGATGCCTTGAACGTTCATCAAATCGCAACGAACGCATGGTTTCGCGCAACGATCACCACGTTGAAGAACTGTTGAACCGATCATTTGATTATTCGTTTGAACGAGCGAAGATTCGTTTCGCGGGAGGTCCCAGACCACCGTCCCCCGATTAACCGCAGTGAATTAACCTTCAGTTAATCAGTGAAGATCGCCGAAGTGGCTGGCCGATCGGCAAATTCTGTGAGAGAAGTGGTGAGATTGAATAATAACGGAGCAGGGCGTATAGAATATTATGAGTCTGAATGGAAGGTTGAAGCGCGGCCAGACCAGGAGTACATTGAAACAAGACCGGCAATCACAGAAGACAAGATTAAAGCGACGGGCGGCGAAAGGGGTAATAGCGGCCGAGCGAGAGGGGTGGAGCGTGTACAGACCGCGGTCGCGCACATGCGAACTTATCAGCTGCGAGCAGGTGCTATCGCGGCGCAACATTAATGAGCTGCATTCTATCTGTTCTATTGCGTGCGCCGCACCAATGCATCTGGACAATCGTTCACCTCTCTATCTGGCTGGCTACAATCGTTTCGTCTCCCTCTACCTGGCCCCTCTTCCGCGCGGCTGTCCCCGCCGCTGACGCCCCGATTGTCCCGCGTTTTAATTGCGAAGCTTATCGACCGACCAATAACGAAATGAAACCATCAGCGTATTCCGGGCCGCCGCGGTCGATCCGCCTTGGCGGCGGAGCGCTTGAACATTCAGGCCGAGCTCGCCGAGCCCTCGCATTAAGGATCTCCCGGGGAACTTCTGCGAGAGACTTAAGCTTCTTCGAGTTCCAGGCTAATTAGAAATACCTACTGGGACCCACTAGCTTACGCGTCGACGTTTCGATGATACCAATTGAAGACGCAATTCTCGTACGGGTGCAATTTTATAATTGGCATCGTCTTGGCAAGGGATTGCACGGTACTGTAGAGCGTTTCGTTTGAAAATTCTCAGCTGTCGAGCGACCATCAGAACAGTCTCCAACTGGAGCATTCCATTCCCCTATCAATTACGTGCGCCGATGTGTATTTAATCGCCGACTAGCCCCGGCAACGCCAATCAGCAACGTTCAAACGGTCCCCTGCGACGGTGTTCTGCGGAAGCTCGTTCGTCGAACAGCTAGAAACGTCAGACGGCTGTCTCGTACGCGTCGGTGCAGGTGTCGTCGCGGTAATGCGCCGCGACGCGACGTCGATGCACCGTCCCACCGTGTGGCGTGGTGAATTCGTCAGAAGTTCCAACGTCCAGGAGGGCCGTAACGTTAATCGAGGTTTCCCTCGGTCGCCCGTGTCCTGCCACCCCCTGGGACGCTCGCTCCTGCGGAAGTTGCTCCTCTGGAGCGGTCATTTTCGTCGTGGCCGGTGCTGGCCACCGGCGTAATAGATACGAAAAGGCAAACTCACAAACGACGCTGGTAAAGTTGTCGCGAAACGCCCGTGAATCCCGACGGGCCCGCCGGCCGATAAATTCGAAACGCGAATATTAGTCCCGTTAGACGTTATACGGGCACCGAATGCTGCCTGCAACTTCCCGCGTTAAACGACGAGAGTACGATGGGCGAAAGAACGCGTCACGTGCGCCCGGCTCTGAATTTAATCACCCGTTCGTTATGAATCCCGAATTAGAAGCGTTCGTCACGCCAATTGTTCGCCATCCTCCCGCAATTCCTGCGCGTAACAACCCTCGCGCTACTAGACACTGATTTTCAAGTTGGTCGTCTGTGATATGAATCTTGAATGGGCTCGAAAATTGAGGGGAATCAATATGTGAAATATACCGACTTCACTTTCAGTCATCTCAACCTTCCCTACAATCGCTCCGGCCCACAGTGGAACGAGAATGCCCTATTTATTTGGACATCGGCCAAAATTTGAAGTGTCAAAATTCTGTTCTATAGCTTCATTAAATCATTATTAAGTGTTCGTAGCATTAGAAAACACAAAGAAATAAACTTTATATTCACATTAGGTTTGATTTAATTGTATATGAATCTGACTTATATGAAAATTTCAGTCTTTTTGACTTTCAGTTGCACCACTTTAAACCATTATTGCCTAAATACTATTACTTCATAAGTTCTCAATAATTTACATATTACTGAGTATCTTATTATTAATGATTTTGTACAAAAACATTCTGAATTAACTTGGATTTCATCAATAAACAACTGTATTAAATAAAAATGTGTTGCCCTCAATACTATAATAATTCAACTAGCGATTTAAAGTTTTGCTCAAAGTGGCCCAAGGTCTAAAATACCTTAATTTAATCCTTTAATGGTAAGGTTTTGAACTGTACAAAAATCACCTGCTACTAGCTGCGATTAATAAAATTAATCTAATGTAAACATTTCAGTTTATACGTATTTAACCTCGGCTAGCAGACAGGCTCGATCGTCGCGATACGCGTAATCTCTAATGAACAGTAACACATAATTAATTTTTAAATATATATTTTTCTGTTCATATTTTTAATAAAATTGTTATATTTAATAATGAATCGTTTGCTGCCCAAATTCATTCGAAGCGGGGTGAAATTAACCACCGAAAATTTGGCTATTTTTCGATTTTGTGTTATTCTACTTAACATGAATTGAAAGTGTGCAAATTTTTACAATGAAAATCCAAACCGTTTGGAAGTAATTGCCATGTCCACTTATTGTCCTTACGTCGTTCCACTGTGGCGGCCCTTCATATTTTCAGTTTTTCAGGCTCAACCAACTCCAGGGTATTGGGCATTCCTAAGTTTTGGGAAAACGAACCCCAAGTAGGGGAAGTAGGGGCATGATGGGGTAGCGAGGTAAGATGAGGTATCTCCCTAAATTCTAATTAAAAGATGCTAGGCACGTGACAAATACATAATTAGAAAGCCACTGTATTATAATAGTGTGGTCGCTGGCAAAAGCGTGTGGGGGAGCACGCGTTTTTTATTTATAGCTGTGAACCGTTAGCGTGCTGCGTCGATGTTATTTCGTGTGATAAAAACGTTTGAAATAAATATATATTTAAGCACAGTAAGTCTATTATTTTTCTTCTACAATAATCTCCATTTCATCTATTTTAATGTGACATATTCAAAATTTCAATGTTTCTTTATTTGTTGTACAAATATATTAATCTTTAGAAAACGATGCTTTGAGGCAAGATGGGGTCCATGATACCTAACCCCATTAGGTTACACCATCATGGTTCTTCATGTGAGATTAAGAAACGTCATCGTTCTCTATTATAATTTAATTCAAATAAATCCCGTTATTTTTGGTTCGAATTTATAAAATACTTAGGCAAATTATTTCGGTACCCCATTTTATCCCATTTCCGGTACCCCATTTTACCCCGTGGTAGGGGCGAGACGGTTTTTTTCCATCTGTTTTGTAAAGTTTAATAACTTAGACGCCAGACCTCAGATACTCCGAAGTGTGTAGCAAATGTTAAATCATTAACTTATAGTTGTATTTGGAGTAATAAAGACTGAATTAATAGGTACAATCATCACTTTATTTTCATTTTTCCTTAGCTTCCCCATCATGCCCCTACTTCCCCTACCATGTCCCCTGCAATAATAAGGTAGCTTAAATAAATTGCCCCGGGGGGGGGGGGGGACGTGCTGTCCGGCGTTATTTCCTTCCCCTTCGAGCTCCTCGACATTTTTCATATCGAGTTGCTAAGGGTGTTCGTGTCAAGGACTCTAGGAACGTTTTTTTGCCGGCGTTTCACGGTCTTCTGGGCGGAATCGCATGAACCATTTTAATTAATTCAATCGGATAGCGGGGGAGGCCAATGGAAGACGTACAAAGCAACCACTCCGGTTGACTTGGTATAAAAAGATTCCTCGTCCTCGTCTAGACGAACGGAGGATCACATGATGTGACGTGGAACGGAAGTGGGGGAGCCTGGAGGGGTAGCGAGCGTTCGAACGCGTTTGTACGTTTCGAATTGCGGGGAGGGTTCGACTCCAGGTGGAAGCGTTACGTGTCGTTGATGATTGCCTCTGTAAATCCCATGAATACGCGAATGGTTGTTACAGGGGCGCGAACGCGCGTCCGCGCGTCGCCAAACACCGTGTGTCGGATTTTCCTTGGCCGCATTAGCAGAAACACGTCGTGCACACGCGGCTGATCTTCGCGCTCACGAGAATCTATGCTAATTTCATAGCATTTCGCGGATGGTAAGCAGCAAGGGTTATTGGCTCGTTATTGGCCCATCCCCCATTGCTATCGGTTATACTACTCCATTATAACGGGCGCTTCGCCGATATTGGATTTCGTGCCGCGGTGCGGATGCGTAGACGTTTCCGAACCCATATGCATATTCGGTTGTACTGTAATCAACGCGGCTTGTAACTCAATCCTTGGCTAGATTCGGCCTGCACCGCCACTTTTTCCATGCCCCATCCGCGGGCTCGCGTTTCATCGATGCGAACGGTTACGAGAATTCGATGCCGTGTTTAACTTGGAAATTAAACGTTCCTAATGGGTCACTCTTACCAATCAGCGATTAAAATCCATCGAGAAAACGTTCGCCTGGATTCCACCGAAATCCCCCTGAATTCCCTTAGCGGAGCATCGTCCAGCCCGCGGTGGCGGGTCGATAGAGGGAATTCAAATTCCATTCAGGAGTCACGTGTGCGTCAAAATTCGAAGATCATGCTCGATGCACGGTTCAATAGAGAGCCACCCGCCTCTTGAATCCGGGCGTGATACCCCGCTCGCCTTTCAAATATCGCCGGGAGACGTTTTCTGCGCCGTCACGTACCTCCCGCAGTATGCCGGATAACTCGGAGACTCGGAGAGCACCGCCGCGAGAGAGCATGACGGCCACCTCGGAGAAAATATATTACACGTTCGCCACTTAAAAAGCAAATTTGATATTCCAGCCGGCACGATCCGGGGAATATCAATAACCGAGCGGCTCGGGCGCAGCACGATTTACTTAAGGGCGTAGCGCCGTGAACGGCTTCAAAGGCAGCCGGCTGTCAGCCTGGCGTGCGACTCTATTTCGTCGGAGTTTCGACGCCCGACTCTTCGCGACGGTGCATCTTAATTGATCCGCGGCCAAGGTTGAACACGCGGTACACCGCCGGAAGTGGCGCGTACAAACTTCCCTCCGTGGCCACCGGAGCAGACGCGACTATTGAATTGATAATGGAGGAGGTCGTGACTTGGAATTTTTCTGCGGCATTCGCAGCTGACTCTAGTCGTTAAAAGCAACTGCATGTGGCCGGCGTAACGAGTGCATGCTTCGTGGAAAAGTGGGAAGGCGGCTGGGAAATCGGGTCCGGCCCGAGTCGATTCACGTCCGAGATCACGCTTCCTAACCGACGGCGAAGCTGCTGTCGTACAAGCTGCAAGGATTGTTTCCGGGGGTGTAACGATCCTCTGAGAGTAATTGCCGCGTTGTTCTAGTCGACTCAGCACGGGACGACAGACGGGGGGAGGGGGGAGGGGGGGGGGGTTGGTAGGGGAAAAGGAGAAGGCCGATTGGAGGCGTGGACCGAAAGGAAGGAAAAGGGAAGGGCCGAGCGGGCCATCTGCGTAGTAAGGGCGTCGGGGGTGGGATCGTAAATTTTCAAATATTTTCCCCCGCAAAGTAAATCAAGAGTGCCCGCGGAGTGCGGCGTATGCAGAAACGCGGCTTTCAATTTCCCTCGGCCTCCGTTCCGCTATTTTTGTAACCTCGCCACCCTCCCGCGCGGCTGGAATCGATAGTTTGCGCTCGCTAATTCCGGCCCCCCCCCCCCCCGATCCAGCCCCGAACACCGGTCATTATTAAAAGTCCAAATGGAAGAGCAACATGCCAGGGAACTTCTTGATTCGATTTCATCCCGCGGTTTTGCTTGTTCGACCAGATGGAAATCCAGAAACGGGGAGAAGTGGATCTACATTCGTTCGGTATTACGGTTAAATTCTCAATTTTATACGGGAGCTCTCGTTATTCTTGGAGATTGATTTGCGAAAGTCGTTATGAGTTGCGGAGGGTAGAATATGGCGGGGTACTCGGGGCGCAAGTGGCGTGCGAAACGATACCCTCGAGGGAAATCGTTTTCAATCTCTCGTACACTCCATAGATCCCAAATGCTTGTCCACTTTGCTATGCTTACGATCTTCGTGCTGCTACCTTGGCCCTTTACAGCTCTCACGATCCAGTTGTGTCCTAATTTCAATACCGCCGAGCGATAGAGCAGCGCTCAGTAGTATAGGTCGACGGTAGGCAGGCATCGCCAGGTGCCTGACGCTGGAGAGAATTTAAAGGAGCAGTTGCATCCTCAACGACGATGCGGCATTGCCTGCATCTACTTCATCCAGCGCAATTGACGGAACGTGAATTATTCATAATGCAAGGGGGGGGGGGCGAAATAAAATAATATTGTATTCCAGGCCGGGGACCACGCCAAGGGATCAATCGGGCAGCCCCGCGCGTTTTCTACGGGGAACGCAATGAAAGCACGGTCCGTCAAGCCTGGTCGAAGCGTTGCGGCCGCAATACGCGGGGCCAAGTTCAGTGGACCACACAGAACGCGCTATTGTCCGTCGCATTATAGAGCTGAAACGCGATTTCCCGGGCGGCTCTTCATCGCCACCCGTTTCCGTGTCAACAAAATCGTAAATAAAGCGCGTGTATCGGTTCGAACGGCAAGTTATGAGCCGCGTTTGACAGAGGCGACGAAACGACGAAAGTCGGGGAAGGGGGAGAAAAAAAAAAGGGGGTGATATCGAAAGGCAAAGGGGTGTGGGGGCGAAACAAAAGTCCCCGGTGTCAGGCTGACCTCCTCGATATTCCATCGGCGTGTCGGGTGAACTCGACGATTCACGACGAGCACGTTTCCCAGCGCCGGGCGACGAGCGAGTAAATAAAACAGCCAGACGTTTCGTGTATGATTTTCAATTTAAATCGCCCGCCAGCCCTGGGGAACGATGTTTATCGCCGTTGGAATACGAGACGGGGCCGAATGAACAGTCGATAATACGGCCAAGAACGGGGATGATCCGTGGGCTCCCAGTCGAGGGAGGGAACTCGAGAATGATACAGGATCCAGGGACGACGGGCGAAAGGGGGTGGTGGCAGTCGATAGGATATCGATGGCGCGGCTTAACCAATCGCGATCGACGTAACTTCCCCAGTGGAAACTTTAACCCGCCGCGACAGACACTTAGTTTGGCTTTAACTGCTAATTGATCAGAAAATCCAATTGCTGATCCTGATACATTATATTCTGGCCCCCGCCGCCTAGATCAAAGCGCTCGGCGACCCGCTTCCCAGGGCCCGAAGTTTCTCTATTAAGCTACCCGTCGCTTTCAACTCGCCCGACTCCAGGAAATTTGTCCACGTCCGCCGTCGGGCGGCCGCGTCGACCGCCCACCAAAAACTTCTCCACGTATCTCTTGCGCCGTGTCGTTGAGGGCCGCGTTCAACGTTCGTTTTGCGAGGCTTCAACGCGCCCCGGCGTTAATTTAATATTCATTAACCGGCGGATCGCCCTGAATATCGTGTTAGCTAATTGAGCAGGGCAATTTATCGGTAACGCGTTCGCATGGTAAAAAGTAGAGGGTGCTTCCAGCGGGGTGGCCGAAACTTTGGACACGGAGCTCTGTTTCATCGCAGCAAAAAGGTGGGGGCAGAAGTTTGGATAGGAAATGGGTGAACACAGAACCCAGGCACTTTATACTTTTTACCTTTCGATTCGAGTGTACAGGGAGTTTCAGCAGCAGCGTAAGAAAACTTTGGCAGATCGCTTGGTACCAAGCTTGCGTTCCTATTCCTACACTGCTCCCGAAACATACATGTACGTGAACGTGTCCCCGTCGTTTCCTTATTACCACTGTATCGTTTTCCTCCGCGCTGGCTCACTCTGCCATGCGTCAGTCGCATCGCATAATCCCGTATTCATAACGCTATCCCGTCCAATTTTCTGCAGGGAATCGCTTACTTCTCGTCCCCGCCTCGTCTCATCTTGTCACCGCCCGTTCCTCGAAGAATTTCGTTGGGAACGGATGGAACTAGTCGCTAAGAAAGCTAGACCGTACCTCCCTGCCTTCCGTGCTGATTTCCCTCCCTTTTCCACGACAATTTCCAGCATAGTCTGCGGGCCACGGGATTAACGTGATAGACGAAGAAGCGACGCGACGCGACGCCACAGGAGAGCCTCAGCTAACGATTTATTGTGATCCCTAACGAAACTATTCACTTCACGGGGCGCGATCTCGTGCCATCCTCCCCCCGTTAACGACTAGACGCCGTTCGCAATTATCCATAATTTATATTCCGGGGCGTTACGCACGCGATATTCCCGCTCGTGTATCTTTCTTACGGCTCATATTCCAAGGCATCGGCTGGGACCAGCGCTGAAAATAGGATAAATCGTTGATAAATTACCACTGGGGTGGAAGTAGCCCTGGGCTCGGCCGACGTCGACCGTGCCACGTCGACGCTTATCGACGCCCGAACCGGCTAATTACGAGCAATTAATCATTGGCAGCTGCCCATTGATGGGTCGAGAGGTACGCGATTCGATTTCTCCTTCTTCCCCTCAGCGAAACACCGTCATTCTGCCTCGTCGCATTGTCGATTAATTTTTATACGCCGGGTAATTATGGGGCACGGGATGGTGGATCCGATATAACGCTCTAACGATGCGCTGAAATTTATTGGAATCCCGTTTCCAACGTTCCCGTCGGTATTACGCCCGCCGAGCAAGTGGAATGTCCCTTTTATAGCCAGACACGAGGTCGGTAAATTCTATTAACATGTTTTCAGGAGTCTAAGGCGACAGAGAGATGAGAACTCGGTCTGAAAACTGAGGTACCAGCTTAATTACCTCGGGAACACGCTTCCGGAACTTGCCCCGGACCCTTGGGGGCTAAACATGCAACTGTTCGCAATGAATGCGTGAATTCGTTCGTTCCTCACTTAAAAGCACTTTCAGCCGCAAATGTTCCCAATGCAAACTCCCCACCATTCTCCGACAACCCTATCGCTATCTTCCCGAGGAATGATTCCAGGGATAGATGTAGAAATGGAAGAGAGCGATGATCCCCGATGGAACTGTTACGAAAGAACTGCAACGGAATCGTGTTTACAATCTAGCGGCCTTTACTCCATTCAGCTGCGAGTATTTCTGCGAAAAAGGCTCGATAACGTTCCTCCAGCTGCCCAACCCTGGTGAAAGCCTCGCTTTCGTGCAAACACGAGCGGGAGAGGGAGTCGGGCATCAAAAGCTGCGGGACATCGTTCGTGTTTCCGTCGAGGTGGGGCAGCTCCCTTCTTATCGACAGCACTTTAAATGATTTCTTCATAACGCGATGCTGGCCACGGTATCGTGGCAATCATCTCCAAACACTGCCGCCCTCTTGGATCATTTCCTGGCCTATCCCTCGTCCAACGTCACGCGACACTCGCGGAATCGACGTCTGGCGTCGGACCGCTTATCGCGGCTGGAGCACGACAGCGCGCGTCCCCCGAGGCCAAGCATTCGGGACGATCCATCGAGCCGCTTCCCGGCGGCGCTCGGCTCTTTTAATACTCCTCGAGGACGAAAGGCGACGAAAAGCTCTTGCAACGTTTCGCGAGGGTAACACCTCCGGTTGCTGCTAAAATCGCGAGGGGAACAATTTCCTGCGCCGGCTACTCATGCCGCGTCTGAATCGCTGAAGTTGTACTCTAAGCATCATTCGTGGAAAATTTCACTACATCTCCCCACTGGGAAAGTGGTCCCCTTCACTAGGGGAATTTACAGCCGCTGCTCAAAGCAGAGTCATTATCGACGTCGCTCGTTGGCTTCTCTGGCTCTGTGGAAAATTGCAAGAGGCAAAGTATTTCAATAAAGATGAAAAAGGACCGTAAAAGCTGTTACGGCTTCTAATGAACAGAGATCGAATAAAATATACAGCCGCAATTAGAACCGTGATCGTCGCTTTCTTTCAAGTTTTCTTTGACGCGGGATTTCAGCCCCAAGAAAGCGGCTCGCCGATGTTTGAGCACCGTTTAACTGCCTCGTCGTTCGCTATGAGGTCTGCTTGCGGTTTGTCTACCTTTGGACTAACTCCTGCGGCGGCGTATTTGCGTTTTAAGCGTGAATGGCGATTGCCAGTAGTATAGCTCCGCCACTCGTCGGACCATTCCCACAGACGCGTAACTTCACTACAATTCCGTCCTCTTAGCTACCGTGAGTACGGTATTTCGCTCTAATTTCAAATTCATTACCGACAGAGGCGTGTAATCGAAAGATTTCAACTGGATTTAAATATTCACCCGTTCGGGGCTCCCGATAAGACCAGAAAAACCGCGGGTTCACGCGCCAGACGTGCCGCGCCTGGAGAAACCGACTTCTTCCCGTTTATATAATAAATCTGCCCCGTCCCGCGGTACAAAGCTCGAGCGATATTTCACGATGTCGGGGATAACGCGCGGCCACGATGGTTTAAAAAGAAACAGAGACGTCTCGTGGCTCGTTTCATTATACCCCGCGAAAGGAGCGGAGCAGCGACCCGACAAGATCCTGGCCACGGATAAAACCGGAGGACACGGATTACCAGCGGCGGTAAAAACGATGATTCGTCATATCCCCGGGCATCCGTCTTGGGTAAACCGCGCGTCCCCGCCCAACAGGGGAATAACAATTCGGGTCCCTTTCGTCGAATAATGCATCCGAACGCAACAACGGGCTATCTGATTTTGGCAAGACTCGCGATACTGCGGCTGGCAACCGGCCACCGTTCTATCAGCGTAATTATTTTTATGCCGTGCCCTGCCAGGGCCCTTTACCATTGCGCCGTGTCACCGAGAGCCACTCCACGCGTTTCAATATTTCACTCCGGCTGCTGGAGCCTCCTCGGACCGGGCCGCTGTACCGACGCGCGACGCGTGCTTACTCAACTTCCAAGACGATAGCAGCGAGTGGCGTGTTTTCATCGCGTACTCGAAAATGGCTGGTGCCCCCGCGGACGTGCTCTCCCGGTAACCCGATTACGTTACCCCGGCGCGATACGCGGCGAGCCACGCGCGAAATTTCATTCGACGGCGTTTCGGGGCCGCTTAATGCTCTCCACGTCACCCGGTTGACGGTTTGTGTTTCGACCTGCTGCGAAATAGACGCTATCGGACAGTTTTCTTGCTCCACGGTCTCTGGCTTCGTGGCTGAGGGATATGAGTGACGCGGCAAATATTCTGGGAATAATAATTCTGGTCAGTCCAGGTTGCCTGTACTCTCGCGTATCTAAGCGTATCTATCGTGGAGAGCTGATCTAGGATACCGTCAAGCGAGGACGTTTTGTGATAGATCTAATAGTCCTTTCCGGACCGGGAACGCGCTAGGGTCTTCATCCTCCATCAGCAACCATGCACCTCTGTTAATACCTTAATCAGCAGGCGAAAGGTGAACCTTTCACGAGGTCTCAATGAGATCGAGTCCCAATACACCCTTTCAACTCAAGGCAAGCACCGCGTATCTTACCTATCACGGTATAATCCTGTTCGACATCACTTATCCCGAGACGCAAGCAGCTTGGAGTTGCATCAGCGATCTTTCAATCACAACCCCAGCGGTATGCTAACCGGTTGAAATTGGATCATTGCTACCCTAGCAATAATAACCTGTCCGAGGCTAGATGTGTTCTGTCCCGAGTCCAGACTCATTAATCCGTTAGATGATCGCTGGAAATGCGTGCAGCTTCGGAATCGCGGGCTCCAGCGTGTATCAATCTGCGGAGCACCGACACGCGCGGCAGCTTAGACCAGCATAATTACTCGGATGGCCAAGTCATCAGTGGCGATCCTTTACGATACGATCTGCTGGATGGAACGCATCCGCCACAGAGTGCCTCGCATTCAGAGATCGCCGTGGATCGGATGCATACGAACAGGTGTCGCGGAGATCTTGGCGTATGGACAGGTGTGGGGTTCTTTGCGTTATCGACGTTTCCCCATCGATAAGTCCCGCTCGGACGTGCGAGTCTGCTCGCTCGATTCCGGCGTATCCGATCCCTTCGACTCTGTTTCTCGCAGCTCCGTGCGTGCACGCGCCTGTGACAAATCTCCCTGTCCAATCGTGATAGGGGACACGCGCGATAGCTTTGTCTTGCGGGGACACACTTGCCAGTGTCCTCCTCTGCGCTGGATCGCCCGGCGGTTATGCTCGGACGTCTGTACAACCAGGACGCGATTTCCACGCTGATGGGGGTGTTTCGATTATCCCGGTTCCCCAGCGAGGGTTCCACCCGCAGTGATTCCGATGGCTCTCACCTTTTTTTCCGTTCAGAGGTATATTCCATGATATTTCGAGATGGAAATATGCGTGGCTTCTGTAGAAGAGACGGTGCCTCGAATAACTTCGATATCTGGAACATCTGCCGGGACAGACGGTATTCATTCTTCCAGTATTGCGTGTCGATGGAATGTCGCTGCCGAGCTATGCTTCCCGTGGCCAGTGACCAAATTCCACCAGCAGCAATCTTACCCAGGGGCAACTGGGTCGCTGAATGTAGGTACTTGTTACATTCTAACGTGAAACTTCAGTTGCATCATGCCCGAGACGCACTTTGAATTCAGATTCCAGGAGGTCCTGTATGACTGTTTGTCGCCGATTAACTTGCTCGCGGTGGGCTTCAAGGGGTTCGTTTTTCGCGAGAGGCATGTTAGGTTCCAGTCAAGTCAATTTCAATAAATCATCTGGTTTCCGTCAGTCCAATTTCCCTCTGGTTCTGGCGATCACTCCTGGCGACACTCTCCAATGAATGGATATTTATATGAAGCTATACGGTACGAAGGAACGCTCATCAATTCGCTATCCGTGTGCACTGTTTCGAATATTTGATTCCATTTCTGAAACAGTATAACCATAAGATTCGTTGGCTACTCGAGCCAAGGCTCCAAGGGATGCCAGTCGATTGGCACGTGCCGAAGAAGGTGAAATATTTCTTGGATTCGAGGACATTCGTCTTCCTGCGAGCGGTGGAACCCTCTCAGAATCTGTCACCTATATTACAGACAACCATTCGCGAAGATTTCGGCCATATGTCGCTCGCTGCATCTGTTTCCAGTCGATCGCTATCCATCAGACGTGAGGGAGAACCTTCAGAACCATCGTAATAATTAATCGATATTGCCGGTCGGATCGAGCCGGTGGCCAGCGGTAAAGCGCGATAATTGAGCTGCGTCTGCTTAGCCGGCGAAGAAGGAGCGATTAAAAGTTCTCCTCGCGGGACGAAGCATTATTAATACGTTGCTAGCGCTACAACGCCGAGCACTGTGTTTCAGACAAAACTCGATCTCTAATTAATGGCCGGTTTAACAAGCCGTTCGGGCAAGAAAACTTCCGGAAAATTGATGCTCGTTAACTTTACTGGCCACGCTGCATCGCTCGCAGGGCCACAGTAATTCCTGTACTAACAGTCACCAATTAATGGCCCGCGCCTCATGTAGAAACGCACCATTAATTAGAGATGGATTAATGAGAACGCACCGTTACTGAAATTTCACTGCTCCCCCTTCACAGATATCCTTTGCCCTCCATTCCATTATCGAGTACACGGAACATTGCCCTCCACCGGCGAGTTCGAATTTTTCAAGTTCAATCTGTTGAGTACCGAAAGTCATCGGAGGAGTTTTTTCGAGTATTCTACCACAGGATCGTTCTAAAAATTCCCTCGCAGATTTCAAACTCCACGAGCAACGATCAAACATGATGGTCCACGGGGATGAAATCGAGTGGGAAAGAAAAAGGCTGGTCGAAAGTCGACGGGAAAGGATAATCGAAAAAGGGGAGAAGGGTATACCCACTTGCTCGTACTTCTGACATACCGGGGTCCGTTCCGGCTCGTTCGCAAGAATTATGCAATTGGATCGGCTGGCAAGCAGGAGCTAAGTAAATTTCCCGCCATTTCCAGGACTCACGGCCATTTATGCTGAGTAAATTTACCATTTGTTTCTTTTCAATTCCCGGCTATACTCTGTCCGGAAGCACGGGGGATCGTAATAGAATCCCATGGGGTCAGAATCGTGGGAGGAGGAGGATTCCGTGCACCCCTCGTGGTTATCGACTTCGCGGGGAGATTTAACTCGTGGAAACGGAGTCGCTGTTCTGAGTTATTAAGAGCGTTCGCCTTGGTTAATTAATGGCACTCTGGTCCAAGACCGAAAACGGGGCTGGTCGACTGCAATTAAAGCTGAGATTAGTGCGAGCGTTTTACCCGCCGGGGTGGGGGTGAATATAGCGCGACAGGCCAGCTCGAAGGAAAATATCGCCACGGGAAGGTACTTTCCCTTTGTTCAGACGCTCGTTCCCTTTGCTTTTACCCAAAGAACTAACCTCGCTGGCCGACCCCACCGTCTCCAACATATTCTCCGTTACCCCGGCGAACTATACCCCGGGTCACGCGAACTGCACAAAATATCACGAGGAGGGCGTGTATCGCGAGTATCGCGGATAACGAATGGTCCACCGCGGGACAGCCGTTGGCCACGCTCTTCATCAGAATCGTCAATTAGCAGGGACGCAACGGTTCGAGTTACGTCACCGGGGTTATTGAATTTATGCCCGTGAAAGGTGGGTGGAGGTGCCTGGAAATGTGCATAGCTGCGTATACACTGCTCGGGCTTGAGCATCCATCGTCCTGTGACGGATTGCCCTGGTCGTCGTTGAAGCGGAAACTGGGTTTTTGCCGCGTCGATTTTCGTGGATTCTGCCTGGTTCGTTGGATCTCATCTTCGACCCTTCTCTGGCTCGTTCTCCGGTTACAATAGGCAAATGGTAATTGTATGTTGCGGTGTCCTGCCTTTAAGTTTGTTACTTAAGACTGATCGGACATCCATGGTGGTCGAGTAGCGACACCACCAACGCCCACCGAAATTTGTACAGCCCTAGTTCGGCCACCGGTGGCCAGTGGAGAAGCTCGTTATTCTTTTTTCGGCTGGCGGAATAAGGCCGCACCTTCGAACCGGACGGCCAGTAAATTTATTGGTCGCGTTACTCCTGGGTCCATTTCGTAGCTCGCGGAGCGGGTGCTCGCCACGGGCAATAGTAGCCGAGTGTAGCCGGCGTTAGAAGCTTTAGATCTATCGGCGGGTCCACTCTGGGGGATGCTAACCTGTCCAAGGGATGCTCTTCCCTTGTAGCAACATCCACGGTTCCCCGTTACCCATCCTTCCCTCCCACCTCTGCGCCTATCGTCCTTTTCCTCCTCGCGCAGTTACGTATCGGATTATATCTCTTGTTCGACGAAGTGCACGTCCGCCGCGGTGATATAGCCGTGCTGCACTCGATCCTGGCTCCCACGACCGTTGGGAATTCCGAGAGTGTACAGGCGACGGGGCTCCAAATTAGACTAAATTTTTTAGATGCCCTGAATAGTTGTCTCCAAGACGCTGCCGCCCGCGCTCGGTTCACGGCGATCGTTTCCACTGGGGTGCCCGTAATTCTGTCCCGTTCCGAGCCTCTCTCCAACTTCCGACTGCTCCCTCTGCTCGCATTCCTGGTCCCCGAGACGTCCGTTGGATATCAAGATTATATCTTTCCACGAGGCGATGAAGGCTCGATGGGGAGAAATACGCTCACGTTATGGTCGATCGCCGTTTAATCGTCCTCGGGGAATTTTACTGGTACGCGGCTATAAAGGTACCTACCGAATTTTCACCGGGAACGTGTCCCGACTACTCCTTCAGGTGTCGGCGATCCTCTTCAGCGATGCTTCTCAACCGGTTGCCGCTTGCACCGGGCGATAACGTGGCAATTATCGACAAGACTCACGGGACGAAACGCTCCCTTTGATCATCCTTTGATCTCGGATAAAAGATCTGCCGCGGAGGAGGGGCCGGCTCTGCCGGCCAAATTGCCGGATGAAAATAATCAATCGCCACCTGTCGCGGCACGTTATGACGCTCTGTCCCACCAGTGCATCGTTTCCAGAGGGACGAAAATCCCATGGGGGAAAAGGGACCGTGTGATCGACGCGGCAGTAACCCACTTCTCTACTTCACGCCACGGATATAACACGATAGGAGCAACGAGGAAAGACTGAGCCCCCTGCCAGAGCTCCATCCATTTTCGCGAAACTGACATTTCTATCGGGACGTAGTTTCTCCTTAAAAACTTTCCCGAAGAATACGGTGAGGCGTATAGAGTTTTACTTTCCACCCCGTTCCCGTCGACCCCTCCCCTCCAGCCCCCCGCCAACCATCCTCTTTACTACGAGTATAACGATACCTCGCGTATTTCTCTATTTATGCTTCGCAATTTACGAGGGAACGGAGAATATTCGCCCGAGCGCGCTCCTCCTCTCCCTCTCCCCGGCTGCATGGGTGTTTCGCCTCTCTTTCCCACCCCCGACCACCCCCCTCAATCTGCCCGCTCTTGTGCACGCGTTTCGTGCGCGCGGTTGTTGCATTCTTATTGAGATCCGAGCCTGGATTCATCCCGGACGCGAATACACTCGAGGGCACTTGGTTCGCGTTTCCCTATTCGGCAAAGTCTCTGAATCATCCCGCCCTCGCGGCGTCTCGAACCTCGGCCGAGCTTATTAATTCGCGAAACTGCGCGTCACGCGATATCGCCGAGGATCCTGGTCGTGGAATCTCGCCCCGTCAATCTTGGAATACTTTTAATTCCGCCCCGAACGTGCTCTCCCCGTTCAGCTATCCACGATCTCGCTCGCTACTCCTCTGATGTCCCCGCCCCTAAGGGAACGTTTCCATTCCGGCGAAAAGATGAAAATCATTGGGCGAGGTGCCATTCGCACGACTCGCCTGCATTTACGTTGTTCACGCGCCCCCATCGCGACAGACGTAAAATTTCTTATTTCGACAACCTCGCCCGCCACGCCCTCCTCCACCCCCGCGCTCCTTCGTCCCGCTGCATTTCATTTACCCCCGTCCCGATTTCGCCTATTTCATTCTTCGCGTCGCGTGCCATTGAAGGCTGTCGACGAATATCGCCGGAGAACGCACGACGCTCGACAGAACGGCGAAGAGGAAGCGGGGAAAAAGATAAAAACGAGCCGGTGGAAAAAATACGTCTGACATCCCCTCGCTCCCGTCGACGTTCCTCAACGCGGGGCACGAGCGGAGCGTGTGACTCCATTTGTCAAAACACACCGACGGGCTTTGAAAGTTTTTTTTATCATTTGCGAAACCGAGCGATCAAAGGGCCCGTCGCCGGATTTTCTCGAATATCTGCGCGCCGTGAAATTTTTAAACGAGTTACTCGAGCACAGAGGCTTGATAGGCGGTATACATCACTACGGGTATTTAGAGAGCAAAGTGCCGGGGGCTTTCAGTAACGACCTTCCAGCGGGCGCAAGAAGCGCGTGTATAAACCTGCCTCGCGCTCCCTCCCGCGCGTATCGGGCCTAATAACCAGCCTCGCCTCGATGACAAGAAAAATAGTCGCTCGGGGGCGTTAAAGCGGCGGCGATGGTTAAGTGAAAAATTGCATCGCACTCGGCCCGCCGCGGCAAATATCTCCTCGTGAAGCCACGCTACCCTAACAACCCCCTCGCTCCGCCCTCTGCTCGTCGACGTATCGAGAAATGTGGCGGGGAATGTTTCACGTTCGCCCGGTACACGTGGACGCATTTACGATCGTTTTATCAGGCTCAACCTGTCCAGCCGGCGTTACCCTCGCGGACGTTTTTAAGCTCAAGTCTAGCAGAAGAACCCGTGAAGCTTTGGATCCCATTTCCGAGGGATGCCCGATGCACTTTTCGACGAATACCGTGAGTTTACTTTATGAAAATAGATAACCCAGGTTCCCCTAGAACCACGGAAAATCTGTATTTGAATTTTCCGTGCGTTACGCTAAAAGCTTCACTAACGAATTTTTAGATAGCTACCAAAGAGACCCGGTGATTCGAGATCTCTATCTGATGCGTAGCTGCAAGCTTCAAGTATAATTCCAATTACATTTGATCCGTTATCTCTCTTTCTTCCATGCGAAAATAGGGGGAGTGTGGGAGGGAGAGGTAGAGAGACGAGTCCGTCGAGTGGAGGACGGAGAGTGGCTAATGACGGAGCGTGCTCGTTCGAGCGTATTTCATATCTGCCTGACGTCGTGCTTAATTATATCGCCGGGAAGGAAAAAAGGCGGATGTTCCGCGCCCAGACAGCGAAAGTGTAAGATCGCTGCAGCGGAAAAATCCAGCGGGAGGTACCGTCATCTTCCCGGAAGAAATATTTACACGCATCGCAGCCGATCGAGCGGTCCGCGCGCGACACTGCTAATGAGCGAGGCACGTCCGTTCGAGGCGTTAAGAGGAGGCGACGCTGCTGGTAGTCGTTATCAGAGAGCAGCCGAGGGCGACTCGGCGCGGACTGATTAGCTGCGCGGCCATCGAGCACCACTGCTGATATAAAACTGTACACGCAGCGGAGGATTTGCTAGCTCTTAGTGCAGTGAGCCGTGAAATTTTCAGAATCCAGAACTGGAAGCTTAGACGACACGACACAAGTGTCAGCAACTTTCTCTTCTAATTTCTCTCAGAGATTATCCAGCTCCACATTAAAGTATCCAGGAGCTTCGTTACGCCATACCCGCCCGACTAATTGCAGAATCGAACTGGCCCGTCATCTTTCAGAGATCAGTGGCTCCTGAAACATCGGGAGCCACCGTTGAGAGAGCGTCGATATCCAAAGCCAGCCGAGAGGCTTTTCTAAATCGTCACAATAAACCGCCTCGATATCGACGCGCTTCTGGCTTCTCGCCGCGACGCCGAGCCTTCAATCAAGCCGGTAAACCAGCGATATCGGTCTGACCGCGTCGCACTTATAGCTCACGGGTGCCGATTGCCGTCGGGGAAGGCTTGATTGCGTTCCAGCGTGCCTTTCGGCACCGAGGATATTTAAGCTTGCGGTGTGAAAGTTCAACGGAAACATCGGCCATCCGAAAAGCGGATCCGCCGGGCACACGTCGCTCGTTTTATTCCGTCTCGTGCACGCCCTGCAATCAGGCGAAACGCAATTGGACAGTGCGACCGCGGCCAGCGAGGAAACGGCTGAAAGGATACCAAGTGTTGGGCATAGCGACGGCTTTGAACGGGAATTAAACGACCTGCTATCGATGCTTCGGTGTTTCGATACACGCCGCCCCGACTTTCCACTCGTTTCCGCGGAATGAAAGTTTCCAGTGGGCTGGCCGGGCTATTTATTCGCAAGATTGAACCTTACGCAAACCTGACACTGTGCTTCGCTCGAATTTCCACGACCGCAACCGCGGATGACTCCAGGGCGTGTATGTAATGGAGGTCGACTACGTGTCGAGTGTAGTGAAGACAGAGTAGATTGACTTGTACACCTCGCATGGAGGGAAGTCACTTATTTTTCAGCTTTAATCGGAGCTACCAATTCTTCAGATTATCTACTAGAGTGACCGTAGTTAATATCGCCCATGTTCCTAATATCGCCACTCGCTATATCTCGCAAAGTAAGCACTAAAATTTATCGATTATGCACTGAATTAGTACCTAAACATATGTAGGAAGACATACTGGAATTGCAGCGTCATGTGATCAACAATTACAGAAAGGGAAGGATTTCAAAGAATCTTAATAGTGTAAAAATTTATTGAACTGTCACAATTTTACTTTACATTCGGAGAAGGTAAGTCTAATAATTCCACGAATGCAAGAATGTCTACTAGAAATACCTAATTAATAATGTATTTAAGGAATGAAATCAATTCAAATATTTTTCGTAAAGAAAATCGTGTTTTTCTTTTAGCAGCAGTATGCGTGTTTTCAATACAACCTACCGGAGAACAATGGTTTCGATGTAATGTTTTTTATAGGTGGGGTTACAAAATGTGCCGAGCATCCGAAATAAACTTCATTTGTCCAATATGTACATCGGAACGTAAAAAGAAAATATTTTAAAAATCTATACTTTTAAATTTCTATATGTTTCTAATAAAAATAAAATCAAATATGGATAAAAAAACATTTATAGAGCAAGAAATAATAAAAGCACATGTGAAAATGACTTTAAAAACTCATATATACATGAATTAATCAATATTTCTTGAGTGGGCGATACTAGGTATACTTTTTTCAGGACCGAATTTTCGCATGTCTTACGTTTTTAATTCCTAATTCAAATTTTGTAGGTTTCAACGATTCTAACTTATGCTACATGAAAGATGAATAATTTCTCTTTACTTCGAAACGAATTGCATGGAAAAATATAAATTATTATTCAATTGGCAGCGATTTAACTTTTACTAGACGATATTAGGTACAGTCACCTTACTCGCATCTTCCAACAAGGCAACAGGATTAATATTGTCGTCAGAATATTCATCAGGCCACAGAGGAAAGGGTGTATCAGAGACGACGTTAGCTAGCCGAAAGCTAATAACCTATTTGTTCGCCGGTGCAACGACAGACGAGTGTACTCGCCATTACGAAGTCCCGATAAGCCCGGACCCCCGCGGAGCTTATCACCGCGTGTTAATCATCCGACGAAACGCGAGTAGCGTGACGAGGAAAGTTGGGCGAGGCGATCCAGCCACGGGCGATGTCGCCGCTCGCCCAAGTTCCCGCGGGCAATCTGACCGCGCGCGCGCTTTAAAAGACGGTAATCGGATTAGCTGGTCGAATGCCGCCGGTGAAATCGAAGGGGAAAGGGGAACCGAAGGACTCCGGTGAGCGAGAATTTAAAATCTATCGGGGGGGACGAGGTCCAGCGGAAAAAGGAGAATCATCGACGGGGAACGAAGGCCGAGAGAGTAGGGGTGGCCGGTGAATCGTGAAAAACAACGAGCCGCCCGTCGGATTTATACGCAGGGAGGAGGTGGACGAGTTTTTGCCGGGATGCCCAACGAGATATCTGCGGCGGTCTACGCTCGCGGATAAGTACGTCGTGCAGGCTTAGCGGCAATATGCGGGCGACTGGCGACTCTGCGAGCAATTTGATTGCCCGACGCTCTCCGTTCTATAGAAAGCTACTGCGATGGCCTCTTTACATCCGTCCTCTCCTCTTCGGGCCCAGTTCGATCAGGCTGATCCGACTGTTCCTCGATTTAAAATTTCCAATCGATTGCAGCCGCATCCAGCGCTCGTTCTCGAGGCAATCGTAAATAATGATTCCCCGTGCGAAGCGAGTGCCACCGTGTTCAGCAGTGCTTCAGTTATGTTGCTGGTCGAACCCCGATATGGAAATGTCTCTACAGTTTACTCCAGTTAATTGCCTTCTCATGCTGACGAGATGTTACCATTTCTAGGGTTTCCGAATTTTGCCTCGAGAACGAAGAATATTGATCGTTGGCGCAGCGAACTCACGTTGCCACTTTGGCGTACCACTCACTAGGGACACTATTCGGTTGATGATGGAAAGATTTTTTTATACAGATCGAAAGTATATGTCACCACGGTCACAAAAATGTAAATTAAAGATCCTCCCAAAAGCTGGTCTGACCTTGAAAAATCAACAAAGGTGGAACAGGGGATAGAAGAAAAATGAGGGAAAGAGAATGACAACACCGTCTGTTGAAATTTAATTATCTCTATTATATGAAAATACATTATATTAAATGAATGATAATAGATTAATGATAGATAACAATTAGAAAAAATTAATGATAATAAATAAAATTAATCATAATACTATTGAAATCACAACAGTGGGTAATTAAGCATTACATTTATGATAATCTTGTCGGCAACAAGGTTTAAATAACTGATTGAAGCAATAATAATTTTCACAATGACTGCAACGAGCGAGTTATTATTAGGAAGAAGAAGTAGCGTATTGTTTCAAATTTAAGAATTAGTAAACAAGTGACTATTCAAAGCGACAAACTTTCTCCTAAAAAAATGTGTCGCAATAAATTAGCCCTTGTTATAAGTTTTCTAAAGTTATATGTAAATTCTGTATATTCAAATTCTTTTCTTTGTCTTATTTACTTCTAACATGATTTTTAAGAAAATTGTATATGCCTTTTCTGGGCATTTATTTTTCCATTAATACATACGTAATCATATATTCGGCAAAAAATCATGTCGCGCAGTATATGTGTGATCTGTCGATCAGTCTTCGCAGTGACATGTTTAGACTGTCTCGTTGGTCAAGGTATGAAAGAAACAGTGTTCGCTCGTTGCAGTCATTGTGAAAATTTGTATTGCTTCGAATCACTTTTTTAAACCTTCTTGTCGACAAGATTATCATAAACGTAATGGTTAATTACCCACTGTTGTGATTTCAATAATATTATCATTACTTTTTTTCTAATTGTTGTCTATCATTAATCTATTATCATTAATTTAATATAATATATTTTCATACAATAGAGATAATTAAATTTCAACAGACGGTGTCATCATTCTCTTTCCCTCATTTTTCTTCTTTCCCCTGTTCCACCTTTGTTGATTTTTTACATTTATGTGACCGTGGTGACAAATACTTTCGATCTAAATAAAAAAATCATCCAGCATCAATAGTGTTCCTAAGTAGCCAACTTTTCGGGGAAGGAGTCTTCGAAGTGGCAGCTATCGTTCATCGAAGGAATCGCGATATTACTGTTATTATTATCACTTCGATTTTATTACTCGTTAACAGATATGCATTGGATTTAGAAACGAGTAGAAGTGGAATGCCCCGTAAACCACCCAGCAATCTCCGTACGCGTTCTCGTATCGATAATTCATTTCTGTCCTCCCGGCTTTTTTCTGTTCGAAATTTCGCGGTATCGTTGCAGCCGACTGTAAATTTCAGCGATAACTCCTCTGGACTTTCCCTAGCGGAGGCACGCGGCCGAGAAGCAACTTTTCCAACGTGGGAGGGTGGAACTCGTACGTAGCGTACGTGCGCCGATGGTATCGAGGGCCACGGCTGTTACGCAACAGTTGTTGCTAAACTCCCGGCGAGATTCCCTTTAAACACACTTAACAATACACCTCATTACAGGCCGGGTGATATATATTCAGGTAGATGTTACGCTTATCGTGACTAGCGCGCTCCAGGCCACGGGGTCCACCCCCGCGGGTTATATTTTTTCCCCTACCACCTGTGTGACACGACGCCGCCGCGATCTCCGCGTTTGAACTGGTTATAAACTGTTGGCGAAGTAACATTATCGTTATTTAGTGGCGCGGCAACTTCCCTTTGGCTGCCACGTCTCTCTGGTTATGACTTTTGCCGTTGCCCTGGTCACGGAACTTCCCACCACGACCGATCCTCTACTCTCCCCCTCTGTCTTTCTCCATCCGCCCACCCCGGACGCCCTCAGCTGCTGCACTGTATCAGTCGGTGGAAAAAGCCTGATTTACAGTGCTGACTCCCGTTGTTTCGCGGCTTGCCACGTGGCTGCAGCTTAACGCGACGATATTGCCCCTCGGTCGGCCAACAAATATGGATCGTGCGCCTCTTTCCTGCGCTAATAACGCGCTCGAGCACTCACGTCGACGTGCCCGACGTCGACATGGATCGCGCATTCAAAACTGTATCGCGATGGATGTAGCCGAGGTTCGCGACAAGAGCGGAGAGTGAGATCGATCGATCCAGGGTGGGAACGAATGGATGGGCTGCTGGGAATATCGTTAACGTTTCTCGGCGAAAAGTCCGGTTAATCGCGGGGGCTCGGGCCGTCCTTCCCGCCGAATAGGCGTTAATTAATTTGCGGTCGCGAGGCGTGCACACGTGTCCCCGCGACCGATGACCAATAACGGTAATTATACTAATTAAGTTCGTGCCTGAGCGCGGCTTGCTGCGACGCTCCGAGTCCGCTTCGAGACGTGGCAGTGGTTGGAGACGTTCGTTGTCGGGCAAATTAGTTGCGTGGCGGGATCGAGAGTATTGGCGATTAAATGTAGGAATAGTTCGGCTCGACGTCTACCGTGGGACGACGGGGCGACATGATATTCATGGATCGCCTATATTTTGCTGGATTTAAATGAGGAATGGTAATCCTATATTTCTTCCTCTGAAATGAGAAGTTCTGAGAAACGTAGTCTATTATTTGGCATGCCTTACCACTGTGGTATTTTTATCTATGCATCAGGCACCGTTGAATACGAGAGAGAATCGAGTAAAGAAGGAACTTCGATGAATTATTAACGATTAACTCGCAAGGAGAACGTCGATAAGACATTACATTCCCGAATATCTGGCCAGATCGATTCCATATTGGTTAATTAACCATGGTTACCCGAGTTAGCCTTAGGCAGTGGCTCCCATCGTTGCGGAACAAGTGTTATTAATAAGATGCTCAACATTGACTTATCTAACAAGGAGAGGTTCCCAGGTGTCCGACTCCGATTACTTTGAATTTTGGATATGTTTTAAAGGACCGAAAAATAAGATATACTTGTTCTTTTTTAGCGGCCAGTTTTCATAATTAGGGGGTGAAACCAACCCCTAAAGTTATAAGATTTTCAGGTGTTCATCTCCGATTGCTGTGAATTTTGGATATGTTTTAGAGGACCGAAAAATAAGAAATACGTGTCTTTTTATTTTGGCCTGCTTAAATGTTTAGGGGGTGAAACAACCCCCAATGTTCATAAGAATAGTTGGCGCCCGCCTCCGATTGCTTTGAATTTTGGATATGTTTTAGAGGACCGAAAAATAAGAAATACGTGTTTTTTTATAGCGGCCCGTTTTCATATTTAAGGGGTGAAACCACCCCCAAAGTTCATACGAGATACAAAATAGTGTGAGTAAAACTTGATAATATATATTTAATTTGCGTCATAACTTGCTGTATGGACGATGTTCTAGTCGTCAGTCACCGTTATTAGGGGGTAACTAGAAAGGTGGTTTCTCCCCTTGAACACGCAAATGGGCCAAAATAGAAGGTCATGCATTTCCTATTTTTCGGCCCTCTAAAACATATCCAAAAACCAAAGCAATCGGAGACGAACACTTGAAAATCTTATAACTTTGGGGGTTGGTTTCACCCCCTAAATATGAAAACGGGCCGCTATAAAAAAACACGTATATCTTATTTTTCGGTACTCTAAAAAATATCCAAAATACAAAGCAATCGGAGGAACCTCTCCTTGTATGATTCCGCCTATCGAGCGTGGAGTCCTCATTAAGGATTACTATGCTCTCGGGATCTTAGCAACCGAATCAGCTTCTCTAAAACATACTTCATCACAGTAAATACTAAATACCGAGTCCCCGCCACCCAAGCGACAAAGTAAACCACTCCGCCACCTCCGGATCCACTTTTGCCACACACATGCATCCGCGTGCAGGAGTTACACGGGCCTCCCCACAATTATGCGCACGTTAGCGTCGTCAAGTTTGTGCTATCATCACGTGGCCGTTAAATAAACGTGAACGGGAAACGTACGCGGTGGGTGAAGGCTTAATCAAAGAATTCGGGCTGCGCTCCGCTGACAAAGTATTCGGGGAATTCGTGGAAACGCAAATTAGACGAAAACGGGCCATGCGAACCGCATAACTCGGGGAAGATAAACGCGGTTCTCGGTGCACGAACGGTAGGATAGTTTCGAATATATATAGCGAGTGAATGCAGCCACCAGGGCGGCTGTTAAGCGAATTCCACGGTGTCTTCGCGCCGAGCAACTAGTTCCCACGGCTCCTCCTCGGAACTGATCGCCCGCGCGAATTCAATGCCGCTTGCAGGTTAAATACAGCGATGTAATTTCACTTCAAGCCTGCCCTCCTGACGTTTGGCCGAGAAATCCGTCGCCGAAGGGTCGCGTCGCCCGGAAACGATCTGGGTGGCCCACGAACATTATTTACCTTTCCATTACCCCATGCGCCCGTGGTCGGTTCCCATCGATTTAGCAAGCTTACCGCCAACTGTGCGCGATTTTACACCTCCTCACGCGATATAATGTAATAATAATGGTCGGGTGTTGTTATCGCGGTGGAAGGAAAGTTCCGTTTGTTCTTCACCCGAGACTATTCAGACCAGATTTCATTGAGAAAGTTGGGGAACAATGGTGGGAGGCTGCACTGTGGCGGCTCGCGTGACTTCGGCCTAGTGAAAGCTTTCCTTGTTACTGATACCGCAAGATTATCTTCGCCCCCTTCCTTCCCAGCGAAATGTCTGACGAAATTGCCATTGCTCATAGCGGGAGCTACGCCGCTATGAAAATCACGATCGAGGAACGAACCTGAATGCAGGAGAATTGAAATACCGGGATAGCCAGGTCGGAGCTAACGCCGGCAGATAATTGATTCGCGGCGCGAGACCAGTACCAAAGGCGCTGCGCGGCGTTCCCTTTGATCAAGCAGCTTTAATCTCTGCGGATATCTGGAAATTTGCGAGATTAAAGTTGGAGCGGCGGCGCCGGCAGCCGAAAATAAAAGAGGAAACGGCCGGGTGCGCGACGTGATCGTCGAAACTTAAAATCTAAACGTGCTGACTGCACGGTACGTGTTTGCCGCGCGAGAGCGACACCGGAGCTGACCGTTCAATTACACCGTACCCGCACGTGACCAACACTCTAATTATGTATTTAGTCTTAATTAGACGGGCGTTAGGTTGGCCGCGGGGGACGCCCGGCACCGCGCAAAAGTTCAAAGTCCCCCGTCGGCCAGTTTAGTTTGTCGCGCCAGCTGTCGCGCGTCGTCTGCTCGAAATTTCGGCCCCGCGGAACTTGCGCCACCGCTTGGAAAAATCGAGGACGCCCGGCGACGGAACAGATTAAAATGTCATAATAATCCGGCTGTAACTTCTGCCCTCCTCCTCCCTCCCTCACCCCCCCCCGCCCCTCCCGGAACTTCGACGCCTGCGAAATTTCCCTCGAGATTTTCTTTCGCTCGCCGCTCCCCGCCCCTTCCCTGTACCTTTAGTCTCCTCTACGATCTTAATACTTCGTAAGCCGATCCGTTCGTCCCGGGGAAAAAGAAAAGAACGTCGCCGCGTCCCCGACATCCCGACGAATTTCGGCGCAAAAGTTTCCCACGCTTTTGTAAGGTACGGAGTGGCTGTTTACGAGCATCGCGTTCTTGGCTGAGAAACGCGGCCGCACGTCATTCAAGCGTTAAGCGAGCCCCGGGAGCGGGGTACTTAATTTCCTCGCAAAACTTCCGGTCGCATATTTCGCTGCTCCGCGGCGGCGAACTTGCGCAATTAGACGTTCGAGCCCCGAAACTTGGCTAACTTTTCAGGCGGAAGCGTGCTCGTAAGCCTACGCTAGCCGGGAGCCGATGGGAATCACGTTCGCGACTCGATTCCGCGCGATCAAACAATTCGTCCGGCTCCCTCTGTTCGCCGCGACGTGTATTAATGCCCCCTTCCGTTCGCTCCACCTCCCCCCCCCCCTCCTACGCAATCGAAAAATCGCGACTGCCCCGGAAACTCGACGAGAAGCCAGCGTCTGTGCGGCGAGGAGAACTTTCCCTTCCAACGTTCGGCGACTCCTGTTTTCACGGAGATACGGGTCCCCACGAGCAATCGGTTCATTCCTCGGTCCTGGCATGAGTTAAACTCCGGCTTAAAATAAACTGCGATCCACTTATCCAGGGGGCGAAAAAAACGCGGCTGATCCTCCGCCGACTCTGCGAGGGAGGCAGGAATGTCTTTTCGATGGGGCAAAGCGTCTCGGTCCAATGATTTTGTCGATTCGACGAAACTTTCCCCGGGGTGCTTTTTCACGAAATTCGGTTTTCTTCTGGCCCGTTCGCCCGCTCGTTCGTCGGAAGACAGCCACGGCTCACGGCTCTGATATATTGGCCCGATAGGGCGCGCGCGCGCGCTCGCGCTCGCTCGCTCAGACATTATACCCATTAAACGCGGTGACCTCGACAAGCCGAGGAAAATTGCCAAGGTTATAGATAGCTTTTTAATGGCCGCTTCCGTGCACCCCCGGCCGACTTTTTGTGCGCGAGAATTTCGCGATTTTGCTTGCCGGCACGGAGACACGAAATCTTAAGAAATGCGATCGCGCCGGTTGACAGTAGCTTCCCTTTCAATGCTCCCAGGGCAGGTGAATCACGCGGCCGCCAATCCTGCGGCCCGCTTAGCCGCAGCGTTCGGCAATTTCGTCAGCCGCGGCGGGTCCACTGGGATAAATGTCGCGATCCCGTGAACGCGAAACCGCGTACGGTAACGTTGACCGATAAAGAAGCCGGAACAAAGGCAGTAACATCCTTCGGTGAGCAGTGGCCATGGCAGCTGTGATTTATTGGACCGCAACCGGCAGCCTTTACGATTTCGCCTGCGTCGCGTAACTAGCGACGGAGCCACGTCAATATTAATGCCACGGAAGCGACAACAATCGCGAGCTCCCTTCGCGTTTCATTGCGCCGGGCCATGTTTGACGCGTGTCGTCGTCCGCGACACGCGAAACCAGAGCGTGCGGGGCAAATATTTGCACCAGCCCGGGCGATTTAACAATTACGCGGGTCGATGTTCCGCGGGGGGCGCTGCTTTTCATCGGTAACAGTTTTTCCAACGAACCGAAGCAGCGTCCCGCGCTTTCAAATGAAAATATTGCAGCTGCGAGTTCGAAGCGAATCTTTTTTTTTACACGAGTGCACCCGCGGAGAACAGAGAGGGTATTTTTACCGAAAGCCCCCCCGGCGGCATTTTGCGCGATGCATTTTCAGGGCAGCTTGGTGGAAAGGGGCAAACATTCCTGGAAAACACTGGTCGCGGGGGCATATTTGCGAAATTATTTCCTGCAGCGGAGAGAGCTGCCTCTACCTCTGTAATTAGACTCTTTGAATCGCGAGGGGAACAGAGGCAACTGGATTCGGCTGGGACCGTTATCGAGGTTCTCTATCGAACGGTTCAACCAAGGAAACCTGTAAAGTTGCTGCCGATAATTATAATTTAAGCGACGAGCCGTCGCCGGTCGAAACGATACGTTTTACCGCGTGAACGTGAGAAATCCTCCAAATTCGTCTGTTCCGCCGCGGCGAACTGGTCGTAAACTCTGCGAAATTATTTCGTAGTTTGCAGTTTCTACAAACGCAACCCGTTCGTAAACTACAAATTACCCATCCGTAACACTTTGTCGGGAGACGCGTTGCGCGGGCCGGGCTTCCAAGAAAAATCACTTAAAACTCCCTCGTGCAGAAACTAACTTGCGCTAATAATTTTGTAGGTAATTCGTGCGATGGAGTTTTCTGCGTCGCCACGCGGCGGATAAGTATGTTTCTAACAAGGGAACACCGCGAACCCGGACTCACCGATTGGAACGCAGCTTTGTGGGTTCATAGAGTGACTCAAAACAAGAACAACGGTGAGCTTCATTTCAGTCCTATCGCTCTTTAAGAGGGTGCAAACGAGGGTCAAAGTCAAATTGGCACTTCCACTTTTTTGCGTACCTATAACTCTCAAAGTACAACAGACAGAAAAAAATGTTTCAAACAAAAGTTTAATGGTACAATAAGCGCAACAAACTTGCGTTAACAGAATTTTTAAAAGAGTTTTAAAAAAAAATACCTGTACCAAAAAAAACTTTTTTCAAAATTTTGTTACCGCAAATTTGCAGCGCTTATTGCACCATTAAACTTTTGTTTGAAACATTTTTTTCTGTCCGTTGTACTTTGAGAGTTATACGCGAAAAAGTGGAAGTGCCAATTTGACTTTGAGGTTAGTTTATACCCCTTTGAAGGGCGATAGGGCCCAGATGAAACACACCGTTGTTCTTGGTTTGAGTCACTCTAAAAACCCACAAATTTGCGTTCCAATTGGTGAGTCCGGGTTCGCGATGTTCCCTTGTAAGTTGAATATATCCAGCGGAGCTGGGAGCACGGAATAATCCGTGACCCGCGGATAATCAGCATCGCCAGAAACACGGAACATTCCGTGTGCCGCCGATAAAGTGTTAAGTTAGACCGGAGAACAAATCGAATCCTCGGGAGGAACCCCCAGAGGAAGCGTTCGCCGGCGAAGCCACGCATCGAAACAACCCTCCAGAAATTCTGCTCCCATTGGTCCTTGTTCCAGGATCTCGGTATTCCTAGTCTCCATCAACGAGCTGGTGCACAGACTGTCCCCGATAGCATTGCTTCGTCCGCAGCTCCTCATCGTTGGCTCCCAATTTGGTCGTCCAAGAGCGAACAATGAGGCAGCCGGTCGCTCGGCTGCGGAATAAATTTTCAATGGCGACGCTCGTTTATCTTTTCTGCTCGTCGCCGTATAACGCGCGGATCGACCTCTCGGCGAGATCTCGGGTAGAAAGAAACGAGCCTTCCATCTGGGCTGAGCGCGGGAATTCGATCGTCTCTGGAAGAATGTTAAAGCGGACTTTCATGAGGCTGAGAAGAAAGTCAGTGCCGGCAGGCTGACGCGCAGTCGAGAAGAAAATCGTGGACGGGTATAAAGCATACCTAACGACCGATCCATTGATTTTCAATTTTCGACGCGCCCTCGCGCGGAAATGGAGAGGCAGAGTGAAACTCGGGGGTGAATTAGCCTTGCGCCGCGGTGTTGTCTTGATAGATTCGGGCTTGGAAACTTTTAAGAAACCTCTCGATCGCGCCGTTATCGTCCTCGCGGGAGACGCGCGTTCGTGAAAAATGCCTTTTCTTTGTACGGATCGTTTCTCCTCGCGATCCGGGGGTGGGTCTGCGTTCGACTTGCCACCCTCCAACATTTCCTTCTTCTCTGTAGAGTAAAGACACTGTGAATCGGTCGGCGAGGACTGAGATGTTCTGGGCGCGAGTACGATTACTTAATGGGGTAGTGGACTATTTCATCTTCAGAGAATCGATTACTTCTTTTTTTTACTGATTTTAAAAGTCTTATCCTTTATGAAAATTTTAATCAAAATTTCATGAAGATATTCAAATAATTGTCGAAGTTATAGCAGCGAACGTAATTGAGTGCATTTAACTTTGAAGCCGGTTTTCTCGAAACACCATTTTCAGAAACGGTGTACATCATAACACTTGAACCAATAAATATTTTCGCTTAAAATTTTAACTGGAGCTGTAGAATTCCATTCTCTATCGTGTAGAAATTCCGCATCAACATTGGATGTTTGTAAAACATTTTATAACTGATTAAAGACGATTTTTTCCGGTCAAAATGTGGAAAAGAAATTGATTCGTATGTGACTTCCACAATTTTTGTTCAAATTCATTGGCAAATTTCCACATTGTAGATATTTGTGTATAGAATAATCACCTCAAAGCATTTTGCTTTCAGATGATTGGTTCACCTGAATCCATGTACAACGATTAATAACTTCGATAATTTTATACATTCCGACGATTTTTTTTTGTAAATACTCGCAAACGTGCCAACAATAGACTGTCAAAAGCACGACTATAATGATTGTTTGGTATCAAACTAATTTAGCGCCAAAGAAACTAACGATTTTACGTATCCAATAGTCCACTACCCCCTTAAGAAGCAGTATCTTCGTACGTGCTTCATAATAACTCACAAGTAAACATTCACTTATAAGGAATAAAATTTCCCGATTTGGAATATATATTTTCAAAATACTCACAGTAACTAAGAAATCCTGAAAATTATATCTGCAATGGACCTATTTTACTTATGTTCTCAATAACATTCAATATAGCCTCAAGGTGTATACGAAAAATGAGAAAATCCTCTTATAAAAAAATTTCTAAGGTAGTTCTCTTAATAAAAAATCGGCTTTTTGAAGATAACTCAAAAAGGAAAGGCCGGAGAATTTTTTAGATAGACGACTTCAAAGTCATCATGGGGAAACATGATGAAAACACTTACAATTTTATTCGAACACGGTAGAACAGTCAATGTGAAGATCGTCGAACAATGCATGACTCTTACATATATTCATCTTACAGACTGTTTTTCAGCCTAACCTAAACTGGTTATGAATTGGTACCTTGCCCTATGGGCCCAGATGTATCCCCTGAGTGTTAAAAACAGGTTAAAATGGATTTTGAAGTAAATTAGTACGAGTAATCCGAAAAAAATATTTAAAAAATTCTTCGACCTTTCCTTTTTGAGTTATCTCCAAAAAATCGATTTGTTATTACGAGAACTACCTTAAGATTTTCTTTACACAAACAATAACATCATATTCGGATTCAGAACCACAAAAACATACAGATACCACGTTTTAGCCAATTATTCTTAAATAAGAGGATTTTGCCGTTTTTCGCATACGTCTTGCGGCTCTGTTGAATGTTATTGATAACACGAGTAAAATAGGTCCATTGCAGATATAATTTTCAGGATTTCTTAGTTACTATGAGTACTTTAAAAATATATATTCCAAATGGGGAAACTCCATTCCTTATAAGTGAATGTTTACTTGTCAGTGACCAAGAATTGTCTCAGTGTCTCTCAAAGTCTCTGAACATTGATAATCATCTATCCAAATCTACCTCAATGGGAACTTTTAAATCAACGAGCATCCCAGAAAACCTCTTTTGCCAGTGCGCTTCCCGTTCCATTCCTCCTCTGTTTTCGAACGTTTCACCCTGACTTTCCGCGTGTTTACCCGTTCCAAGAAACGTTCCCAAGCAATTCGCATATTTATGCGGAGTAACGAAGGACGTCTTGCTCCATTATCGCGCCAGAACATCGAAGGCTTTCATCTCCGAGGCAAAGAGCGAAACGCAGCGTTACAATTCCACTCTCTGCGTTCTATGACGCGACAATAGCCTTTTACTACCGTGAAATCTATCTCGTTATCGCATGATGCATGAAGGACAAACAAAAGGATCGCCAGGTCGCCTGGCGGGGGTCCTTGGAGAGCTCCACGCGGAGTTCAGTGGAACGTGTCAACCTATAATCAGACTACTGGAGTTTCGTCGAATAAATTTCAGACGTCGAATGATTCCTCTAGAGCATGTCGTGCCCGGTGGATTCTGACAAAGGACAAACGGGATGCAATCTGAGATGAATCGTTCTGTTTAGCCGTGTTTCATCGTTCCCGACGAAACGTCTGCGAAAGAGTCCAGCGTAAACGTCGCCAGCCACGCTCCTGTTCCCCGTCCCTGGACTTACTTTCACGTCTACGCTTCTGCGGCGCACGTTCCGGCACGTTTACGCGCGGATGGAATTTCGCAGGCAGGTCGTAGAACTCCTCTGGCATATAATTCTGGACGAGCAAATATGGTGTCGGGATGATCTTCGTGAGTACCGTCGGGCTGCGTGTAAACGTGCAGAGACAAACTACCCTTCAACGCAATTCTACTTCAGAATAAGTTTGACTCGATTCTACCCGAAGCTCCGCGCGATATACCTTGAGAATCGAACGTAGGGGGTAGAATGGATAGCAGGGGCTAGGAGGACGCGGACTCGAGCTCGAAGCGTAATTGCCTCTAAGGGTGGAATCCTCGTGGCGTTGGCGGCGCCGTTAAACTGCCCCGAATCCTCTGCACGCCCGGACCGGAGGCCTTCCAAGGAGCGAGCCCGGCAAAGTCCAGCTGCAACCGTCGCCCCCGGCTGCACCCTGGGACTGAACTGTGTCGCGACGGGGAGGGTCAGGTCTGGCAAGGACAGCGCGCGAAATTTCCGCAACATATCGATTGTGGCCGGGTGCCTTGCATTATCTTCACGCGTCTCCCATGTGTGTACACAGGCGGGAGGGGCGGGAGGGAGGGAGGGAGGGAGGGAGGTGGCGTAGTTGCACGAACAACACACGCACACACGCGACCGACGTATTTCCCTCGCAATCTAGCGCCGCGCGCATTACATAAATTCATACACTCGGACGAAGTGAGGGAGAGGAGAGGACAGCGAGGGTAAGGGAGAGCGACAGAGGGAATACGGGGGGGTTGAAACAGGGCAGGGGGAGGGGAGGCGTGGAACATGTTTCCAGCGATAGTGTACATTTGAGATACAGCGGGCGGACTACGGTTCTAATTCCGATGACGTATGAGCTTGCATAACCTAGTTTTCTGTTTGCCAGCCCCGGTAATGAGTTGTCTAGTCCTCTCTCTGTCTCTACACCCCTCCCCTGCCCTTCCACCTGTAACCACCGAAAACCCACGCTGCCGTTAGCCTTCCGCCACCCTGTACTCCCCCGCTGCCTGTAACGCCGTGTATCCACGTATCGTAAATTACACGGCTGACAGATAATCGCGCGTTCATAAGTTCGGAACGCGACGCCGAGAGGGTGGCGCGGCGTAAGTGGCTGCGTGGGATGGCGCGGGGCGGGCAGATCGAGGGAAAGAAGGAAATCCGCGCGAGCGGATCGCCGGACGCGAAGCTCGCTGGGAATTTTCGGCGGGCTTGATATGCTCGCCCAGATACTCCGGCTGGAATTATTTTTAATGGACACCGCGGGTGGGAATTAGGGGAATTAGGGGCGATCAGATTATTCCTGGTTGAACGCCGGCGGAAGCTAGAACACAGAGGGAAATTGGAGACCCGTAATGCCGCGAGTTAGGATTTTGCATGGCTGGAAAATTGAGAGGGGCAGCGCGGAGGACGGTTGGCGGTAGAGAGAATTTTTCGAATTGAAGGGCGGCGAGGGTTTTTATTCCCCGTAACTTTCGGCCACGCGGATCAGATCATCCTATCGCGCTGTCACCGAAAACACGCTCGAAAACCACCCCCTTTTTTCCATTTCAGGTCGTATCTCAATCACTGGCGGGCGGCCTCGCCCGGTGCCCGACCACTGTGTTCGTTCAGCTCGAACCCGTGCTCGTACTTTTTCCCTTCGAACAAGAAGGCGGCTCTGCGGACTGTGAACCGATGTTCAAAAATGCTGTTCCCCGGGAATGGTATTCGCGACGTCACGGCGCTACGCTGACTGTTGATAGCGTACAGAATCCCCTTAGGCAGATACGAATACTGTCGCTGTCGTGTGTTCCAGCAGACTGGGCGACTTAATTTTCGATACTCCCGATGCAGGGTTCCGTGAACTTGTTGCAGAAAAAGGCGAATGAAAATACAGGGCCCTTTCATAAATATTTACGCTGCAAGTGCAGTCGCCGGAAGAAAGGTAGAAATTAATAATCCCTGGGCGAGCAAGGGTGGGAAGGGTATAGATATCAATGAAAGTTACTGGCGAAAAGGGAAACGAGGGATATTGACTGGGGCTGGCGACGACGACAGGAGAAGAAAAAAAACTCTCCTCCTCGGGGCTCGTATTACGGGGGATATTCTCCAGGAGAGAGTTTTAACGAGCGTAACGATCTCGGTGTTTATTAAATCGATCATCCTCCGAGTATCGCCAACGAATCCAGCTCTATCCAGGACGAGCGAGCGCCTCTCCAGGCACGTGGAGCCGACGATTTTTCATCGGGGATGCTCGCGAAACTCCTTTCATCGCCGTTTGCCTTCCCGAGCAGCCTCCGCCCGCCGAGACAGCTCCGTGATAAAAGAGAACGTTCGGCGGTGCTTTTACGCGAAACGATGCTTCGTCGTGCGCTTTGCTACGCTGCCTCTGCTCGAGACGCGGGGAGAACCGTGACGCCGCTCGGAGTTGTCGTGGACGAATCTATCGGGGATGCGTTTTAAAAACCGAAACGACGGGGAACGCTGCCGATGTACGGGAGCGTATGTTCCTGGAAGGATCCTCGATCGAGATGAATGAAAATTAATGTGAAATTAAACACTGCGGGGGTTGAGAAAGTTTTGAAAATATGTACTATATAACTTCGTCGTGTCCATAAACGAGAACGTTTAAGGAGTCGTGCGTAAGGTAATTCTGTAGAGTTAACTTTGTCCCGCTTTCGCCGCGAGAAATTGGCCGGCACACGTCGTTGGGCGTAACAAATGTAACGCGGTTATGGCGGAAGAGGCGCATAGGGAAGAAGGGAAACGAGCGTGCGAATGCGTACGGCCGCGGCGGGGGGAAAAAAGTCGGCAACTTAACGAGGTAATTTAATCTGTTTTGTCAGCGGCCCCGCCAGCCAACAGGAACGCTTCACCGGCTTTACTTGCGACGAGAGATAATAACTCACCGCGAGTTTTGCTGAATCCACACGCCCTCTCGCCCCGTTTTGCGAATCGCGTGGCTGTTGTGCCACGTTGATGAGGGTGTCCGTTGTTCCGCCACGTTTTGCGCGGCTCGAACAATCGTCGATTAATTATATTGTTTTTCAACGACCGAACGTCGACGCCCCGGCAGTTTGTAATTATATCGATCGGTGTCGATGACGGGGGACGTGGGAACTTAAGTGGTACAGGTCAATCACGGGGACATGGCTGAGGTTTCTTTGCCCGTAACGTCAATGTTGCGATCAATTGCCTAACAAAATTTTAATAACTCAGCAGCTCTTTAAACTATTCTATGGATAGATATATTAGGTATTAATAGGACTTGAATTTTTAATTTAAGTTACGAAAGATGTTCGCGACTTTGTGGCTTCACGCTCTTACTGACAAGGAGAGGTTCCCAGGTGTCCGCCTCCGATTGCTTTGAATTTTGGATATGTTTTAGAGCACCGAATATTAAGATATACGTGTTTTTTTATAGCGGCCCGTTTTCACATTTAGGGGGTGAAACCAACCCCCAAAGTTATACAATTTTCAGGTGTTCATCTCCGATTGCTTTGGTTTTTGGATATGTTTTAGGGGACCGAAAAATAAGAAATACGGGTCTTTTTATTTTGGCCTGCTTCAATGTTTAGGGGTTGAAACTACCCTCCAAAGTTCATAAGAATAGTTGGTGCCCGCCTCCGATTGCTTTGAATTTTGGATATGTTTTTGAGGACCGAAAAATAAGAAACTCGTGTCTTTTCATTTTGGCCCGTTTGCATGTTTAGGGGGTGAAACCAACCCCCAAATTTATAAGATTTTCAGGTGTTCATCTCCGATTGCTTTGGTTTTTAGATATGTTTTAGAGGGCCGAAAAATAGGAAATGCATGTCTTTCTATTTTGGCCCATTTGCATGTTCAAGGGGTGAAATCACCCCTCATAGTTAACCCACAATAACGGTGGCGGACGACAAGACCATCGTCTATACAGCAAGTTATGACGCAAATTAAATTTGTATCAAGTTTTACTCAACACTATTTTTATACCCCGTATGAACTTTAGGGGGTGGTTTCACTCCCTAAATATGAAGACGGGCCGTTATAAAAAAATATGTATAGGATCTTATTTTTCGGTCCTCTAAAACATATCCAAAAACCAAAGCAATCGGAGATGAACACTTGAAAATCTTATAACTTTGGGGGTTGGTTTCACCCTCTAAATATGAAAACGGGCCGCTATAAAAAATACGTATATCTTATTTTTCGGCCCTCTAAAACATATCCAAAATTTAAAGCAATCGGAGGCGGACACCTGGGAACCTCTCCTTGTGAGTCTTACAATTTACTTTTGTGGAAGGCTAGGATATTAACGACTCACAGTATAGCTGCATCTGAGCACACGCAGGATTACATCCTATAGATGCAAGTGCACAGCTCTTTCCAACGTGTTGCAATCAACGATTCCAGGCGAACAATTCTAGACATTACTTCGAAGAAGCATAATCGATCGCTCTTTCGTATATTAGAATGCCATCGCGTAGACTATAGACCGTCGAACAAGCTTGCAAAAAAGCTTCATTCAAGCAGTCCCGTTATTTTCGCAGTATGTCAGCCACGACCACCAGAACTCCAGAGAGGAGGTGAATTCGAGAGCGCGCTTTCCATTGAAACAGCGAGGCGGTGGAGATACTTTTTATTTCCCGTGAAATCGAGTAGCTGCCTAGTCCGATGAGAAATATTCGCGAAAGAGCAGACGCGTACAATGCGGACGGGGAAAGGCAGGAGGGCGGAACGCGGTGGAAGTTTGAGCGCGCGGCAGGATTTTATGCCACTGGAAAATTATTAAATTCGCATCCGCCTGTTGCGAGTAACGGCACAATAACCCCATGGAAAGATTCGTAAATATTTTAAAGGACTAAATTACTCTAAATTATGCAAGCATTCCGCTAAATTACAAAGTATTATAAAGCGGAATACTTAGGCGACTTACACGCTGCAGTTGTCGTTGTCCGACCACGAACGGGTCTACGTCACTAGCAGCTATGTTCCCCAGGAATCCTGGCACAGGACAGAACGGGAAGAAGTATACGCGAGTCAGACACCAGAAAGCACGTGTACAGCAGACACACGTTCAAGTGGGCCGTCCCTCAACGACACCCAGTGTACACAGCAATCTCTGAAGCGTAATTCCCTGTTTAAGCGAATCGATGAAAAAGGACTGCGCTCGAGATCCAATCTGCGCGAGACTTCTTACGGTTGGAGGGTAGGTACCTTCCGATATAGATCCGGCGCGAGATTCGAGGACCGTCCATTTTTCAAGAAGCCTGTCGCGGAATTAAATGGCTGCATTTTTTTATGCCGAGCGGGAAATTTACCTTCGAAACGTGAGCAGCATCCGTGCTGCGCGCTGTCTCTTTCGCGGGGACACGGTGTACATTCGCGACAGAGGATACCCGTGGAAGCCCTTGAGATATATTATCCGGGAGGGACGTTTCCACCCCCTTATTTCGCGCTTCAGCCCCAAAGCGAACCGAGCTGGCGTAGAGGACAGCCAGCAGCGGCCCTGCGTCGGAGGACCACCGACGAGGCGAGACTGTACCGCTGACACCTCGAGTGTCCAAATAAATAATGCGCCTTATTTGTTATAGGAATTGCGACCCGGCGAGGGATGAAATCTGCGGGTGCCTTCGCCCGGTGGCAGCCAACCCCCAGCAATCCCTGTGATTAAGTGCACCCTTCGCTCGACGATAATTGCTTTACAAATACGTAGAATTTATTGCAAGTTTGCCTCTAAACGCTGGGATCCATCCCTTCGACTACCAACTGGATATTGAGGGGGGATTACTGGGGAAACGATGAAAGGGGAATTTTCATTGTATCTTCTTTAATTTAATTCTACTAGTTCGACGGTTCAGTAATCAATGCAGTACGAAATGTGCTGCGCAATCGTTTAGAGAAACAGATGAAACCTCGCCTGCCATCGTCCCACCTAATCAGCACTGTCCCGCGATAAAAATCGAGCGAGCAAGAAGGGGGGAGGGTGGAAAATCCAGGGAAGCGACACGCGCGACAATCGTTCGACGGTAGCTCCAGTTTTTCATTCCCGTCAGCCGACGGTGAAATATACAGGGGGCCGACGTGGTCTAAAATCTTTGCCAATTCCGCGAGATTTAGCGCATCCGCTATCCATAAAGCCGGAAATTGATTACGTCCGCGCTAATAGAATTTTTATTCGTGCGACGCCCTGTCTGCTCGCGAACTCGCCCTCCCTCGGTGGCACGCCGCACAATTTTCCCCTGGAGTAAAGCCATCCTCCCCCTCCGCCACCATAGGGGTGCGAATAAAATCGGGAAGGCTGTCGTAACTCCTCGGGGCCGCGAGTAAACCCAACTTGCATCCACTTAACGGATTTTTACGCGCTACGGACGACGAAGACAGCGTGAAAGGAGTCGCGATTCAAATAGAAAAACACTCCGTGTCCTTTCAAGCTAGTCCTCCCATCGACCTTGTAACCCGGTCCAAATGCCATCGCAGTTTATGGGAACAGACGAGTTGTCAATAGAGAAAGAGAGGGGGAGAGGGAGAGAGCGAGTAAATGACCGTGGACAGCGTAGGAGGATGCAGAAAGGGTTTCGTCCACGAGTGTCGTCACAAAGTGTTGAGAATCATTGGGCACGGTTCACCGGGCGGGGAGCTTCATAGAATCGTTCAACGTCCCGCAGGACCCTTCTGACAACGTTTAACTACGTTTTGTCGAACGTCACTGCAAGCCAGCGTTCGGAAACGCCAATTAGTTTGGAAGAACCTCGAAAGAGCTAGGTATCCTTTATTGGGTCTCCTTTATGGTCGACCATTCCCTTTGTCGAACCGATAACTACTACAGGGGAGCAGCGATCACAAAGCAAGCAGAAAACAGAGCTAAAATGATCCGCGCGAATGTTCAAAGTCGAAACATCACTAAAATATTGGACCCAACTTAGAGCAAACTGGTGTCCAAGTAGAATTGGTAAACCAGTGGTCAGGCGCAGACTGGTTCTTGGCTTAACGCTCTTCTATCGGGAAGCACGACGGGACCAGGCGTGAGAGGTGGCGAGAATCAAGTTCAAAGTCGACGAGTTCGTTATGCGGGCTTTCCACGAGGCTGCCGGAGTCCGTTTTCCGCCGTGGCAGTCGCGACGGTGTTAAAATTCAGCGCGTTCAGCTTGCCGCCCGAGGCGGCCCAACTGGGTCATTAAATATGAGAGATCTCGTTGCAGAGAGTCTCGCGGAGCTCAGCTACACGCGTAAGGGGAAAAAAGAAGAAGGAAGCGAAGGGAGGGCGGGGGAAGGGGGGCGCGCAACACAAGCGGACAGGGTCGGACGGAGAGCGAGACTCTTGCAGTTGTTTCTCGGCTGCCTGACGCGCCACTCTGGATGCACTTTTGTATAATTTTACTTTAATTGCTGTTGAGACCCGGGAGTTTTCAAGTTTCCCTTCTCCTTATCTTTTTCATGCTCCTCTACCCCTACACCGCCGTCTCCGTCTAGATCGTTCCCCGCGTCGGAGCCTCCTCTTCCTTTTCTCTTTAATCTATTTCTCCCTAAAGCTTCTCGCCTTTATTTCATCCTTCTTCTTGGCACACTTTACCCGCGCCCGGCCCTGTCGCCATCCCAGCACCTACCACCTCAGCTGTGCCCGCGTGTACCGACTGCATCCGCCCCGCTTTCGGGGCAAAACTGCTTTATGCAACCCCGTTCCTCGTCTTAACTCGTAACGCGGGCGAGCAGCGGGCGCATTCGAGCCGGCGATAAGCCTTTCACGGCTGCTTCCGTTCCATGGGATCCGCGAAATATGAGCGTGCCCAGCAGTAGCAGCGACGACGATGGCGACGGATTAAGCGCGAGCTCGAATTAGAGGAGTAAAGACGATGACGCTGAGGGGTTTCAAGAATCAAATGTGCGCCTCACGACTGAAACGCACGCGCAAGTTAATCCGCGCCACCTTGTGAACGGTTCGAATGAGGCGTCGCTATTGTTTCACAGCGTGCATCAACGGATTTCCATTATTTAAATTGCACACGCGGAAATACGTGGTTTATCAGCTGCTTCGGAAGAAACATAAAATTATTTAGCCGCTTGCACCACCTTGCAACGCGACTCGACACTCACTTGAGATTCTAGCTAGATGAAAGTGAAGATCTCGCTACCGATGAGCATACACCACCTGCGAGTTGTTGCTCAGGACTTTGTTGGCCCTGCTAAGGTGATCCTTTGTTATCGTCCTCTATCTAGAGCTTTCCATAGGGTCTGAAAAGAAGCAGGGGCCCGGAGCTCTTCGCGTAGCCTCGATGGCTTAAGATGTTATCGGACGGGGTCGTAGTGTTTACCCAAAAGCAGACTAAGGACGACGAGGTTCCTGGACCCTTTCACCACGCCCCGGGTATCAGTTATTTACATCGTGCCCGTAACAGGGGTGTTCGCCCCCCAGACGTGACAGACCGCACACGCAGTCATTGACACTGACTGATACATTTTCACCTTTCCTTATCCCGTCAAATATCTCGGGATGCTTAAACGTGGCCTTTGAATTCGACAGAGCAAGGACTTGAGACACGAGGGTCCCCCGGTTGGCTGTGATTTTTCCTCGCTCGCCCTGGCGATAATTATTTCCCTCTGAATTCCCGTCCCTAAGAGTGGAGAGACTTTAAATGCGGCCACGCGAATCATTGAATAATATTTAATATTCATCAAGCCCATGAATCTCGAATGAATATGCACGAACAGATGAGAAGCGGGTGGGTGATTATACGCGAAGAAAAGAGGACGTATCGGGGTCACGGAGGCTCTAAGTTACGACTTAAAGATAAATCTCGAGCCTCGGCGAGATGTGCCCCGCAAGGGGCTGGAACGCGTCAAGCAGGCCCCCCCTTTGTCCAAACATTTTTCACCCCGTCGCTCTTCCTTGCAGACTCGACGTCGAAGCAGCCCATACACGGCCACCCATCCTTTTATCGTCTGCGCGTCGCTTTTCATTTCCGAGGCGATTTCATTAACCCCCGCGGAACGCGTTCCGACGAGAGGCTGCGAGGGATGAAAGCCGGGTGGACGTGGATTACAGAAAGGAGAAACTTGTGCGCGTGCATCGAGGCCGAGCTTTATGGCGAATTTAAATAAGAGCCTGCCGCGATCCGAGATGGAATGGAGGCAGAAACTGAAGGGACTCGTTGCTTTAATCGCGATATTTAATTCGACGACGCGGATATCGTTCGAACGACGCGGCACGCGTTCCTTCGGGACTTGTCGTTCCGGCCGCTAAACCTCCGGGGAAAGTAGCCAATCCTTCGAAGAAAGAACTCGCTGACACGGTTCGTTTAATAAATTACTCGGCGCACACGGCGCGACTGCGATATAGACCAGGCACCCGCGATAGTGGCCACTCTGACCTCCCTTATTACCGACCTAAAACCTCGACACCACCATCAACCCTCTTCCACCATTCCCGCTGCCATTCTTCCACTACGATATTGTTGTTCGCGGCCCCTTCGAGCTCGTTTCTCTCTGGACTCGCTGTCGTTCTTCGACCTCCCTGATCTGTCGCCCAGTTTTCCTTCTGTTACCGAGAAAGAAACTGCCGGCAGCTGCTTCCCCACGCAGGATCCGAGGAAACGGTGTTGGAGGCGGCGCCGCGGGCACCTCGGGGCAGAATGGTGCCACGAATTACGCGTCATGCTCTGTCGCGGTCGTGTACCGAGCCCGGGTGAATTAATTGCATCGCGTGATGATCGGAATCTCCCCGGCCAAGCTGTGTTATTATTTATTCCCCTGCGGTGCTGCCTCGCGACCGCTTATCTGCTGGACAAGCGCCGTGATACCGAAATCCGCGATAATTGTGAAGTTCCAACGGTCGAGGGTGGCGAGCATAGCGGCCGGCCGAGTGGTTGAACGGGGGCAAGAGAGGGTTGGCTTTCTTGCAAGGAAGTCAAACAAATAAATGTTCCGACGGGCGAACATAAAACTCATAATATATGAGATAGAAGAAATACCGGCGATCTCTCACGTGAATCCTCACGTACCAGTCCCATGCATCATCCCCCGACCGCCCCGTAGTCCGAGCCCCCTTCGGCCTCCGCAAACTCAACAACTTTTCCAACACCGTTTCCATTTACATACACACACGCCCGCGTGTTCGCGATCCCCGTGGATCGATGTGCCCCGCATATGTTATTCGACCTCCGGATACGTGGCGAGTTTTCTTTTTGTTGGACGATAGGATCTCTTAACATCATAATTCCTAATTTAGTGGCGACTGGAGATTGGACCGAAGCTGCTTAAAGTCGCATAACTCTTCATCATTCTTGGGAACGAAAGGGGCCCCAATTTTTCTTCTTAGAGTACACACATGTGGGGTTGGAAAATGATGGAAGTTATAGAAATGTAGACGAACAAAGACGAGTAGATATCGAATTCTCTCTCGAATAAAAGGTTCGGTGGTGGACGAGCTACAACAGAACGACTCATAGAAGACGACTGACTGCCACTCGCGCACCTATTCGTTCCGTGTGGCTGGAGCACAGCAAGATTCTTGGGATCCCCGCGACTCCCCCAATTTTCCCTCCGACCGAGTGCAAGCTAAATTTTCAGCCAATCGAAAACGAATCTCCCTATCTTCGAATTTATACCCGCGCGAGGACTGTTCCTCCAACGACCGATTTCCGGAAGATTTCCCTTAAAACCTCGTCACTCTTTATTCCCCCGGTTCGACGGAGGGAATTCCTTTTTATTCGAGCGCGCGAGCGTAACGGGGGTCGTTCGCTGAATTCCCAGCCACTTCCGGCCCCTGCCGACGAAAAACCGATCCCGCTGCCTCGCCGCAACCGCTATTACACAGTGATCCGACGTGGGCAAGGGTCCCCCGCCCCTCATCCGTCATATTTCGCCGGCGCATAGGCAAAGTTTCGCGCGCTGCCCGGGCCGGTCATTAATTTTAAAACCGCGCGCGGCCTCCGCGGGAATCAATCTCGCCCCATTTCGGCCGACATCAAAGTGCGCCGCGTCGAAAGTTGAATATATCGCCGCGCGCAGTGGCTAGGAATGAATGTTTCATTCGCCGGCCCGGTATTTAATATGTCGCCCGGCTGGCCCAGTTCCCGCCCGGAGTTGCGTGGACCCGTCGAACCCCCTCGAGCAAAAAATCTTTACGGGATGGGAACGCTATCAGGCGGTCGAACGCGCAACGGCGACCATTTCGGAACGACGCTTCCGCCTGTATCGAGAGCCATCCCCGACACATCCACCTCGAGCTTTTACGATAGCGTTAAAGTCACGACAGGCTTCGGGACGCGGGCGAAAGATCAGCGACGGCGCGCACTTCGGCTTATCTCCGTCGTAAACCTCCCCTGCAACCGATCGAACACACAGGCCCGGCTTGCGCTTTACACTCGCGAAATAATTGGGAATTAGCCGTGATCCCCGTGGGGATCCAATTGGAGGGGGTGTGGGAGGCTGGCGGGAAGAGACGCTCGAATCGGGAACCAGCCGATTGGCAACGATACAATTACGCGTATTATGAAACAGGGCGCGAGGGAGGTTGGGATGGGAAATTGGAGGGAAAGGGTTGGTGGAAATATCGAGCGAAGAAAGGTATGTTTAATTCTGTTCCGAAAAGGTGGGATCGAGCAAGTAAATTGGGTAGCAAGTTTGGGAAGTTCGTGTGGCTGGATTACTTTACCGAGCTGGGGATGGAAAGGAGCCGAGGAAGAAGGCTGCCTTCCTTCGTGTACCTTCCACCCGGGGAAACTGAGCAAAACGCTAGTTATCTCGATGTGAATTACATGAATGTTGATTGGATCACTCTCAATTAGTGGGATACATCGCTCGGCTAATGTTTCGTGTTCACTCGTTTGTAGGAACCATCAACGTTCTACTGTAAGTAAGGTGAATTGTCCCAGTTTCTGCTCATTTAAGAGGTTACTCGTCATAAAGAAGGTGTACAAAATTTGTTTGTGATCAAAAGTTGCAGAGTAATTGATTAATTCTTTAATAATAAATCAACTAATTCGAAAACTATTTAAAAATGATATTTCAAGACGTTTGACTATTAGTAATTTTTAATTAAATACAATGCTCCAAATGTCCGTATTTCTGCTCACGAAAAATAGCGATGTACGTATTTCTACTCACCATTTGTACCAATTTCTGCTCACATAATATGTTGCCTTTTCACGTTAAAATAAGTTGCATCCTCTATGGAGAGGTTTTATAACACAAGTGTAAAGCATAAAATAATGGTAAACAAAAAATAAAATACCTTCGAATAAAAATAAAGGTTACAGCGTACATTGAATTGTGAGGTTGTTACTAAATTTTGGTGAGTAGAAATGCGGACATGGCGGTGATTCACTTCACCCTAAACCTGCTCACCTGTTTTCTACTTAAAAAAATTAAAAATAGTAACAAAATCTAAATCCAGAGCACAATACAGCATCTGTTTATGTTATCTTCTATCTATATATATAAAAATGAATGTTTGTTTGTTTGTTTGTCCCGCATGCGTTCCTATACCATTCAACCGATAGCGATGAAACTTTGGTGAGTTATTGTGTGCACGTCCACGAAGGTTTCTGAATTAGTAAAACGATTTTATAATAGGTGGCGCGCGAGTCGTTTCAACAAATGAGTGTATTCCGAATGTTTTGTTCACTTCAATAAACAGAATTAAAACACAAATAGTTCCTTTCTTTGAGCGGCATTGCAACGGATGCCGGGAACACATACTAAATGTATTATCGCATTAAATTGAAGACCATGCGAACGTACATACATATAACAAACCCGGGCAACGCCGGGTACTTTAATCTAGTTAAATGATAAATTCTACTGCAAAAACTATTTTCTGCCCAATTATCGAATACCAATAGCGACGCTGTTCCTTAGCACAACCAGCTAGAACACGATCGAAAAATCATGAGTCCCTCGTTTTAAAAGTTTTTCGTTGCTTATGCTGCACTTTGTAAATGTTCAAATAATTTAGAATTATTTTTTGCAACTATAGTACAAACGTAACGCTTATAATAATAAGAAAAATACGAAATGAGCAGAAATAGGGACAATTTACCTTATAATGAAGTTGCTAAACATATTCATACACTGTGTATTGCTTAAGTAGTCAAAGTAGCGTAACACCCTAGTCATCACTCCCGTGAGCTAGAATATTCCTCTATCCTCTAACGCTGAAGTGGCATTCGCGTGTTACGATGCAGCCCATATAATCAGTCGTGCCGTTCAGAATTTTATGCGCACCCCTTTTTCCCCCGAAGGCGCACACTTTTCCTTCGATTTTGGGTTAGACCGAGTGGAGAACACCGCGGGGTGCCTGCCCGGGCCACGGGGACGAAGGAACCCGGGTACGAAAGAGCAAAGGCGAATTCGGGGAGGGCATGCATAATGGATCGACGCTGCATGTCGACGCGATTCCCGAAGCTCGATCGTATAAAAATGTCAGCAGCTTCGCCGCATCCTGGCTGGCCTCTTTCTTCTGCCGAGTCAAAAACATACGACGCGGGACTTGGACGCCAAGGTGTTTTCCGTTCCGTTCTGAATAATTTTAAATCCCTGGCAAAGCGATAGCTGCACCACCGACGCAGCACCCCGGCGATCGCGCAACTTCTCGCGATAGGCAGAGAGATCCTGCTTCCTCGCGAAAAATACCCCCATAGCTCATTGAACAAGAGACGGGGCTTCAACTTCCGCGGAGATAATGTTCCGGTTTCGCAGTAAATCAGTTTATCGCGTTGACCCGGATACTTAGCCATTCCTTCAGGTAGTAATTCACTGGAAAGTCGGATGGGGGACGGGGGCCAGCCGTTCCGTTATCGCGATTCGAGCTCCGATCGTCCGGTCTGCGTTTAATATCGAATTAATAATTGAGCAAACCGCCGGCGACGGGTCGAGGGATAGAGCTTGCGCCCCTATCGCCTCGATTTACTATCGCGAATCAATCAAACGCACTGGATCCTAGACAATGAGGCAATTGTGACTCTGACGCCTTTAGGTAATTCTGACCTCGCGGACAGAGGACGGGTCCACGAGGATTGGCCCGGACCCCGATAGACCGTCCCGGTGGCCAGGAGGCTCTCGGCCACGACTCCATTCATGTGCCAAGTCTCGCGTAACTACTGATGACGTCCGATGTGCGTGCACGCGGATGAATCGAACGCGGACGTAATCAAGCGAGCCGATGGAAATGGACACGCTGACGAATTCTGGCAGCGAGTCCGGCGGCCTCTGTTGGGCACGGAGAGGGGGATGCGCGTGACAAACGTCCCGATTGAAAGAGATTACTCGATTAATAGGTCGTTACGGTGAAAGGCACGATCGTTATCGGGTTTTCAGCGAAATTTCCGGGCGCCTTCTATTCTCCCGACTCTTCGATAAGACCGCCGAGATCGCCGAGCTCGTTACACCAATTAAACGGAGGCAAATCGCGCCCAGCCTGATTTAAATTTCCCTTCCAAGTTGCGGGATCCGCTGGCAGTCGCGCATAGAGATGCAGATTTCCCCGGCGATTCGTCCGCCGAACGTTACCAGTCCAACTTCCAAAGTGAAATTCGTATGATAATAAAGATGAGGAAGGACGCGGTTCGACGGTGCTGGACGAGCAAATACACCTTTCATTCGTTCACTTGCGTTCCCCTCCTCGATTGCCGAAGACCCGGGCGAGCAGTTTTCATTGCGTCGCGCTCGCGGAACAGGATGGCTCCGATTCTTGCTGGCTGCACACTTTCGAAACTCGACTCAAGAATATCGCTGGAATCCCCGTCTTCGGAGAAGTTCTTTTAAAGTTTTGTCTATCGTGACCGATCCGGCCAATCGGTTCGAAGCGTGCACACGCGAGACCACGTACCTGGGAACGCCACTCTTCTACGCTCTCGTGACTCCCCGACTGCTCGGGGATCGGGTTCTCGGATATCTGCGAGATCCTTCCTACGAGCTCTTATCCGACCCTCTATCAAACGACGCTCTGGATCGTCGTTTTGAGGGAACTTTCGAGATCGTATATACTCTCAAGCTCCCTGTACTTCCTCCGTGTTAAGTGTATCTAATAAATAATATTCTTAACGTAGAGTTATTAAGTAGGTTCCGACTGTTGTTGAGTGTTAGGTATTCTTGTACTTAAGGGGGGTTTAGAGTCCAAAAAAATATATGATTTTTAGGAATTAATTAAAGGAAAACTACTATATATAATTGAGTGGGACCTTTTGCATTGTATTAAGGATGTATTAGATTATAGAAATATATTTTTTGTTTTATAATTAATCATTGCAAACGACACTGGGAAGTCGTTAAATCAAGGCGTCACAAAATTGATCCAAATCGGTGGGACCAGTATCTCCAAAAGTTATTATCCGATTCGACTGAACCCTTTTTTATTTTGAAGAATATTCTTCTGGCTAGGGGGAAACCAGAAAAAAATACAAAATTACATTTTTTTAAAAATAACGACACTTTAAGTTTGAAACCACTTTTTCCCTATATTTTTCATCCTTTCAACGCCTTTAAAAATTATAAATTTTCAATTTTTTGTAATTTTTCTGGTTTTCCCCCTAGCCGGAAGTATATTCTTCAAAATAAAAAAGTTTCAGTCGAATCGGGTAATAACTTTTGGAGATACAGGTCCCACCGTTTTGAGAACACTGTTTCGAGAAAAACATCGGGAATTTTACGAATTTCAACAAATCATTTTAAACACGTACTCCTAAAAGGTTGAACATTCGAAAAATGAAATAAAAAAATCGACTTTTTGACCGGAAGCTCCCCTTAAAGGGATTATACCGCGGAATAAAATAATTAATACAATTAGAGCTTCAACCCCTGGAGTAAGGGAGTCGAGTCGTGTCGCCCCGCCCAGACGACGCGTTCACGCCAGGGAGAAGACGTCGCCTCACGGAGGACCCAGTCATTTAAGCGAAATTTCGAGGGTCCCGGCTTCGCGACGCCACGCTAATCATCGCAATTTCGCGACACGCGGCGCCGTGCAACGCCGTCCCGGTGTGTCCTTTTGTGCGGGCCGCACAAAAGTGTCTGGTGGCTCTTTCCGTAACTAAAAGATGAACAGAGGAGAGAAAGGAGGCGCCAAGCCGAGGCGAGGAAGCGTCGGCACCGACGACGTCCCTGCGACTATCGCTGTACACACCACCAGCGTCTCGACGACGACGAACAATGTGTGTCTACGGAGCGTGCACGTTTGTATCTTCTTTCTCGCCACTCAGCCTGGACTCCCTTTTTCAACGTGGCCCCCCTGCGTCTCTGCCCTTCTGCTCGCTGGATCCACCCGCCTCCGTCTCCACTTCGCCCGGAGAGGCCGTCTGTTTTGTAAATCAGCCTCGAGTTGCCTCGAGTTGCCTCGAGTTGCGAGAGAACGGGGCCGTCCGTCCCGCGCCGTGACTGAAGACGCCCCCGAAGAAGGGGACGCCCTGATGTAATGACGACAGACCTCCGCCAGACACGGGGGAATAGTCGAACACGGTTACTGACTGCGTACAAAGCGCCTGGAAACCGCAACTGCCGGTCGAAGCCGATCGATTCTCCAGAGAAACGAGTTAATTCGCCGACGAGGCGCGCGTTTATTGGAACCTGCACGACGTACCGGCTTGCTTTAGAGTAATTCCACGCGCTCCACTGTCTTCGACCAGTCGGTTACTGTGTAACTTTCGGCAAAACGTTTTGTAATTCTGCCCGGAGTTTGGACAATGGAATCTTCGACCGGTTGCATGGTAGTCCGATTGAAACGGGAAGCTTTGAAAGGGAGAAACGGGACTATCGACGGGCCTCTGTGCCTCCAGTGACTAATACACCGCCCGGCAAGCCCGACGAGCAAAGGACCCGCCTCGGGGTTTCCGTAAATGTCGATTAGCCAGCGCAATAAGATTTTCCCTTGTAATTTAAAGTTTGCTGCGGCAGCAAAGTGGCCCCAAGTATCGGCGAATAAGAAAGGCATCAGGACTGCGTGGAATTTTGAATCGCAGCCGCGCAGTTTAGGGAAAGAAAGCCACGGCAAAGAAACTTGCCTCGTAAATAGCTGCGAATAAATAAGCCAACGGGGATCAAAGGCTTCGACAAAGAATTCATGCGACCCCCGGAGCCGGGGAACCGGCGAGCGAACGCGGCCACCAAGAATCGCGAGTATTAAGTGGAATGTGCCGGGCCATATTGTGGCAAGACTTTTCTTATCGCGGGCTTCGGTTCGCCGGTGCATTGAGGGAACCCCGGGGCCGGTTTGATAAAAAGGGACGGCAATTCACTTGCCATTTCAAAGTTCGCCGCGAGTCCGAGTTACTCGAGGACGCTCTCTGTGGCTGTATACAGGGTGTCCCAGTTACCATACAGCTGAAAACTCTCCAAAACGTGTATTCGATATCAACGTACTCCAAAAACTCTATCAACACGTTTGAAAAGGGAGGAGCAATATTTGCAACCCTCCTTTCCCTGCGAGGGAGTAAAGTCGAACTGTTAATAAACTCATTAAGCTTTTTCAGTGATTACAGGTAAAATGTCAAAGGAATGAGTGGGTATACAGTTACACCGTGTTTAAAAAATTAACATTTCCCTGCATCTTGTTACGCCCGTGATTCATCAATTGTTCTATATAAAAATTTTAACTCACTTAAGTTTTCCTCTTTACGAACACGCGGGAGTTTCGTTCGTATTTTTAGATGAAAGTCACGAGGGAGTTGTGTATACGTTCGCGAGTAATTTAAAACACGTGCAATTCCTGGGACACCCTGTACATCGGGCCGTCGCTTGACCCAATATTTCCCACGTAGAGCGATTTGAGGAGAAGCGAAGCACAGTGGCCCGTAAAGCCGCGTTTCGAGGGAATATTCGTAAGCAACAATTTTTTCACTTCCCGCATTGAAACAGGGTGTACTCTAGCATGATAGTCTCGTAAACGCGTGAGATTGTTTGCAGGCACGCTGGAGACCGATAACAGCGATAGTATCGGCCGCGTGAATTACTATTATCTCGGCGAATTAAGTTATAGAGAATAACTAATTGTCTGAAACGTAGAATTAACGCGGAACGTGATTCCATTATAGCTTTGAAGGCAATAGCGACGATGAAATAACACAGGGTGAAATAGTTACAACGGGGAGAGCGGTTCAATGGTGCTAATTTCTGATTAGTTCGCTGGTAATTGCGAAGCGATAACGTTGCCCAAGTATCGAAGGGGTTGGGGGTGCGACGCTTATCGAAATGAAAGCACGAGGAACGATTTCGTTCTCGCATTGATGAGCCATTGTTTATCCGAGTCACGGTTGAAATAGCTCCGCGTAGATTTAAAATTACCCACTATCGGCCTGACGTTTATTTCTGGTAAGTGAGCGACGGCCACACTCCACGATGGATTCCTTTCGTTGTTAATGGAAATCGCTTATAGAAACACTGACATGGATCGGCGAGCTCATCGAGAGGAATTATTATGTCTGAAAAGTATTGTCGAGAGTTTTCCCCTTTTTCTTCATAATACTACTGAATACTTGATCGGCACGGAGAAATCAATCTATAGTTGCTGCAGCTAGACTGCAACCAGATAGGGGTAAACAGTGTAGTTGTTGGCCACCCGGCAGTGATCGGCCTTTTTTTTAAAGAAGATGAATATTAAGATATAATGTACATTATGCCTTTTATAATGAACATATTCAGATACCTTGTACTTTCATGCGTCGAATGCAATCAATATTTCGCTGCTCATTGTTATACTACGTGTAAAAAATAGACAACTTGAAATCGATGCTTGAAAACTATATGATTGAATTGAATAGCCATACGGTTACATCAGGCAATTCATAGATATTTTAATGTATTTACGATATATATATAACTCTCATATTCGTTATATAGACAAATATAGGTTTAAACTTTACAAAAAAGGTTATTTATTCATTAATATTATATATTATTGCAAAAATTATAGGTGGCTAAGAACTGTAATGTAAATAGTGTCTTAGTACAGTCATTGGCCACGAGGCCAACGGGTAGCTAACAGTCATAGCAGCAGTGAAACAGTTGTTGGCCACCATTCGCCATGCTTTGGACGTTTCTGTGTTGTGATGTTAAAAGGTTATGTTTTAAAAGAAAATTCTAGTATTAATACAATGTAAAAAAAAAGTGCAATACTACAATACTAGCTAATATAGAAACATTTAAATAGGAAAGGTATTATAGGTTACATCTTTTAAATTGAATAATATTACATTACATTTAAATCCTGCTTCTAACCGAATCAATTCATATTTTTACATTTACATTATTTCATAATTAGGTCTTAGTCTTAGAGCATTAAGAATTAGGTAGAGTATAAACATAAGCTATATGTAACAACATATAGGTTATGAAATAGTGGCCAATAATTGCCAAACGATCGGCCAATCATTGCCTTCGTCGGGCCAATATGTTTTTTCATAGCAAACGTATTTTCTGTAAAATTTTTTTAGATCCTTCTACTCTTTCTTTAAACAAACTCTATTTCTAGATTATTAGAGTCGTTTACAGCTATTAACACTAATTGTGTTTATGAAGCTAGCAAAATAAGACATAATAGTTCAACGCTTATGTGAACCTCTGGCTTAGGTGGCCAACAACTACACTGTTTACCCCTATTCAGAATTCCAGGGCCTCGTTGATCGGGAAAAGTGTTAACGCAATTTCCCGTGATTTTCACAGCTCGATTCCTTTCGTCCTGACACAGCGCAGCGCTCGATCGCTTTGGGAATTGCCAGCTTCTCGACGCTCGTGTATCGGGACACGGACGTTCTAATGGCCGGCGAGCAGTTGCTATAAAAATACTCATGGGACGCATTAATTGTTTTTAACTAATAGCTGGTGCTGTGGCATACCATCGGAAACGGTACAGTCGTTCCCGTAAAATGGCCAATTTGAATCCGATCGTTTCGCATTAACGATTTACAGCTAATTTATCGGCCATATAAATGTTACCAATGATAGAAAAGAGGGGGTCCCGAACGTGCACTGCAATTATGAGCCTTCGAATTCACTCGCCGCTTTGCTTCTTTGCAAATTAAAGCTTCCATGGCAAATCATTGCAATCAACATCGGTCACGGCTCATCACCGATCACTCGCTAATGAAACCACGCGGATTAATGGACGCCTCCTATCAGGCCCCTTACTGACTCTTCGATACGATTCTACGACCAGCTGTCTCGCTACCATATGGTCCCATATCGATCCGAAAGAGGTGAACGCTTCCCACAAGTGCGTTGACTTTTCCCTACTCCATTGCCTCAAGGAGCCCACCTGGTTACCTTGATTGGATGAAAGTTTTCTATATTCGAGATCCTTCCCGGCCCAAACACCTCTTGCTTAAGGGGTAACACCACTCTAGAGGCAGAAAAAGAAGACCTAAATTTGACAATTTATTTTGTGAGTATGACATACGGAATAGAATTTCTTTTCAGAGGGTTTATTTAACACATATTGAAGTACGAAAAACAGTTTTTTTTATTGCCATTTTCATGCAAAATTGCGGCAACAGAGCCCGTCATCGAAAAAAGCTTTTTTGAAAACGCCGCCACGGGAGGACGGATTTCTCGGCATGTATGAGTCCTGGAACCAAAAATAAAAAAAAATTATAATCTATATACAATTGGCTTTGGAAATGAATCGATTCTTTGCCCTAAAAATGAGCATTAAATTGTTTATAAAAAAAAAAGTTTACATTCAATCAAAAAACGGCTACGTAGTTCCAAAGCCAATTGTATATAGATTATAATTTTTTTTATTTTTGGTTCCAGGACTCATACATGCGGAGAAATCCGTCCTCCCGTGGCGGCGTTTTCAAAAAAGCTTTTTTCGACGACGGGCTCTGTTGCCGCCATTTTGCATGAAAATGGCAATAAAAAAAATTGTTTTTCGCACTTCAATATGTGTTAAATAAACCCTGTGAAAAGAAATTCTATTCCGTTTGTCATACTCACAAAATAAATTGTCAAATTTAGGTATTCTTTTTCTGCTTCTAGAGTGGTGTTACCCCTTAAATAACCGACGCCAGGAAGAAGGACGCGTGACAATATAACGTCGAGTCAACCCTCTTGATCGAAACCCTCGCGTCGATATCCGCGCGTAATTCGAAGCGTTGTGTAACGTCCCTCCCCTGGCCATTTTATTCTCCTTTCCTATTCTTTTTCCTCGACGACCTCGCAAAGGTGATTATGAAAGCCCGGCCAGGTTAAATTACTTTTGGTAACGTTAACTGCCGGCTTGATGCTCCGATGAAGATAGCGCTTACGGAGGTTTGTTGGCTATAGGGGGCGGCTTTCCACGCACCTGTCGAGTTTCCCACAATTTTGCCAGCTACCCCGCTCGTTTACAGACATTTCGAGAGGGCAGCGGGTGGGGGCAGGGGCGCGGAAAAAGGGGCTCTCTGCCGGCATCGAGAATCGTTGGGGTCCATTTAATGCGATTAGAGCACCCCTGCTATCATCACGGCCTGTTTGATTCGCCTTTTTGCCGCGAGCCTCGTAATGTCTTCTTCCCCGCCCGTCTCCTCGCTCGCGTTTCACCCCTGTCTCGTTGTTCCAACCGCATCTTCATCCCCTGCGCCCGTTTTTCGCTCAGCAACCCAGTCCATCTCGTCTTCCTTCCCCAACCCGTCAATCTACCACTCTGATGGTCCCACTTTTACCATGCACACATCCATATTTAACAATATGCGCGTCTAATGATGAATAACCGGGCAGACTGATGGAATTTCTGACGATCAAGTAAGATATTACGACATGCTTCATATTTCTATTCTCGTTCAGGACTTATATTCAGTTCCCTGTCTACTATCGAAATTGGTCGCGTCACTTTTCCCGCTCGTACAGTTCGGTTTCTATTCTCGACCACCGTTTAACCCCGAGAGTCGTTGCCACCGGTTTTAATTGTTCGCCCCAGATTTCAGCCGCCCTGCCTGGCAACGCAATTTCGTTACACGCTTCCGAATCCATCGTTACAGACGTGTGCGCGACTGGCGCGCGCCCGGGCCGGGCGGAGCATGGTCGTCGCTATTAATTACACGGTAATACGGTTAATTACGTGCGATTCGAAACTCCGCGGGCCTGCTAATGAACGCAATAACGGGCCAGAGCCGCGAAGGGATCGAAACGCCGCGGGAATTCGCGGGCGAAGAAAAACGAGAAGCGGAACGGGAAGCTGGCCACGGTCGTCCGCTCTGCTCCTCTCTCGTTGACCCAATTTCACGCTGGACGAAAGTTACGACCCACCGGAAGCTTCCTTTTGGCCCGTGGAACCATCGTCTACTTTGGCCAGCGATTTTTTTTATTATTTATCTATGTATTTCATTGAGGCCACCCCGTGTGCTGGATACTATGTACTTGGGCACGGTCATATTACAGGACACGTGTAGTACAGTACGTATCAAGTGGCCCACTAAACAAGAGCTACAGGTCAGTATCACGTAAGACAGAAGATTGGGAACTGTTGGCCTTCTTTATGCTTTCAACAAAGGCCATGGAAATGACTGAAACGAATGAAAGTAATCTGGGAGGTCGTTTTAGAAAGCTGCGTTACTCGAGGCATTCCCCAACTCCGACCCTCCACCGAATCGGAAAGCTCCGGTAACCGAGTGGTCTGCGTAATTAAAAGTAACGGGAGCTCGTAATTAAGGTTTGTAATTGAAGCAATCACGAATGCCGCGGGAGTCTTTGAATGGGGAAAGCAGAAGTTCGCCGATAGGCATTTGAGAATGAAGTAGGTATATTTTCGTTTCGTTTCCTCGGTTCCTCTGTTCCGCCACCCCGGACAGATTCACTTGTAGCTTCGTGCGCGTAGGAGACTCTTAAAACGACACCCGACGTGGAATATTGGTATGACAGTCGCTTGGAACAATCTCTCGATAAACGAGTGGCAATTAGGCGTGCTTTTTTCCTCTCCTCGCCTTGAATATTCCGTGGCCAGCCGCGACAAATGTTCACAGAGCTGGCTCGAGAGAAGTGTAAGGCACGGGATCGATTAAAAGGATCGTGCACCTCCTCGTGCCCTATTTCCAAGCCTCCTCCCTTCCCCCTTCTTCTCTCCCCCTCTCTCCCCCTCTGTCCCCGCGCCTCGTTCCCCTTTCGCACGCGCGAACGGTAATTAAATTAGTTGAGCGAGAGGATGCCGCGGCACGAAATAATAAGCGGTTGTCTCGCTGATCTTCGTAATTCCTTTGAAGACTCTTCTCAGCCGTTGCATAATACGCCCGGTGGAGATGGCCTGACAATCGAGCCAGACGTTCGATCGGAATTAAACGGGACACGGATTCAATAGGCGGGGAGCGATAAATAGGGCCGCGCCAAAGGGGAACCAAGGGAAATTTAAACGTAGACGCGCAATGATTAACCCAATTTTGGGATTTTCCACCAGCTAGGCATTGTGCTCGGTAGATTCGGGAGGGCTGACTGCAGAAGAGTATTGCCCAATCGAGTTAATCGAGATTCCATTCGCCTCCCATTTCGAAATGCCAAAGGGGGAATACGATACGTGACTAATTGTGAGAAACTCCGCGGAGCCTCGAAATTCCATATATTTTCCACGACAATCGCGTTCGGACACGCAGGATTACTCGGTGTTGGTACGAATCCTGTCCTGATTTTAATATACGCGTTCCTGGAAGCACAAAAGGGACCGGCGACACAATGCGCAGGGGCGGTCGGTAGAATAGAACGAAATAGAAGTCTCGGAAGGGTTCTGAATTTTTGCGCGGCTCCACAATACGTCGCATTATTCGCGCAAAATATTGCCGTCGTCGGAATCTCGATTATTTATTAATCCAATGACACTACCCGCGATTTCACGGACAAAAATCTGGATGACGATGGTGCATTCAGGCGGACGGAAGTACGGTCGAAGATTCTGATGGTATTCCATGAACTTCCTCCTTCCTATCGTATTACGCTTAAACGCAACTTCGTAATGCACGTGGGCCGTCAGTCGCTAACTGTTTAATTAGGGCACTAATTGAATCTTCAGGCAAGTAAATTTTGTATTCGGGCAAGTGGAACGGATCCTCCCGCTGTCGAGCGCCTCCATAATCCAGCGACGATTAATTACGCCGTTTCGTGCAGTTTCTACGCGTGGCATTTCTTTCCCGACCCTCGGACATTAATTACATAATTATCCCGCGTGTCAATATCGAAGGGTCGTTGCCTCAGCCGTGGCGTAAAGACGAAAGACAGATCTCTGAAGGCTCCCTTTGAGCTCGCCTCGATCCTCAGCGTCTCTGAGCAGAGGGTTAAAATGTTTCCCCGGTTGCTTCACGGCGTTCTGATAACTCTTTGACAGGTGGGAGGCCGTCCATCGACAGCGTAACCGTGCATTCGCGGCGACAAAGGGTTCCGGAGCCGCCTTAACTTCGCTAATTAAATAGCTCGTTCCCTTCCAACCTGTACTTTCAGCTTTCCATTTCGAATTAACACGTTAGGCAATTCAATCTCCGCCCCCCCCACGAGGACGGGGGGGGGGGGAGGCACCCTTTGCCACGGTTCACTTTTTAATCCAGTTAGAAGGTCGCGAGCGGTGACTCGCCACCGCCTTATGAAATATCAAGAAAATCAGATTCCAGCTTCCACTGGAAACGTGACGGAATTATACGAGCCGTGGCTTAACTCTGCGCCGGTCCCGTTTCGCCGCGTGTCGCGACTAACAAACCGCCTTGCATTTAAAGTACGTGACAGGGTGTCGTGTGAGAGGGTAACGTATGCACATCCTCGCGGGATCGTTAATACAGGCCCGCGATAAGGAGAAGCTGATTAACTAGTCGCGCAACGAGACGCGTAACGGATACTGCGAGCCGAGCCGCGCGCAAACGACGTGCTTCGATCCTCTCGATAATCAACATTTTCATTCTGCACTGACAACGTTTGTTATGTTTATATCAGCGGCCAGTTTTACGCAAGCTTTGCGCACCCGCGCCATTTTTATACTATTAGTCTGACGCAAGGTATAACCGGCCGCCTACAGTACGTATCCCCTGCTTCAGAGCTGCACAGAAAACTTTGATTAAGTTCAACCGAAGCACCCACCTTGATCGATAGCACGCCAGGGAAGATTTTTAAAAGTTTCCGAAACGTTCACTCGAACACTGCCACCCGCACGATAATATGCCGCCCCTTCCCTCCCCCTGCTGCTCCCACCCTGATGCGTTATAAAAGAAGCCAGCCGTGAGATAATAGAAATACGTTCCTCCGAGCACCGTAATTCTTCTTCCTCGCGGTAGATTGAAACGACGTTTTCATTGGTTACGGGAGCAGGGTGGAGAGATAAGTGATCCGACGGTGGACAAAGAGGAGAACAAGGCTTAGGTGCTCGCTCGCGGCTGGGTATCTTTTTCACCCTCCGCTTCATCAATTTCATGGCTGGGACACGCTGTGTACGCTTCATATTTCCTTTCTTGCGCGCGGCGAGGCTCGCCCTCCACTTTGTCGCAACATACTTTTCCACGGTGAGAATTAACGTCGCGCGGACACGCTCCAGACCAGTTAGAAAACTAACTCCGGGAACGCCCGGGCTGCCACTTACGTCCACCTGGGACGCACGTAGACGGCCACGCGCCTCGCCGCGAGGCCGCGCCAGCCGCGTTCGTCGCAACTGGGTCAGGAGCCGCGACGCGACGGCTCCCTGCGCGGGCTGCTTCCCCATGCACGCGAGTCCCCGTCGCGATAACGCTGATAAACCATTCACGCGCCCCGCTGCGTATTAATTTATTTAAATACCCGCTCGTAAATCACCGGTGTCGCTCGTGGCCGTCGACGAAGATTGAGAAGCGTCCGCGGACGGAGCCCCGGGGAAAAATTACACGGCTCGGTAGATTGCATCCTCGAGGATCGTCCCTCGTCCCCGTCTCACGAAGAAGAGCTCGCGTCTAAAAGGGGTCATCGTCATCTGACAATGTAACTAAGGTACACATAATCTTCTCTTTAGGAGGATCTATTCCTGCTACTTTTGATAGACGCCGCGTCCATTTGTCCACGTGGGCGAAAATTAAGTTGGACGGGAAGTAGTTGAAAGTTGACGACGACGGGACGGGAGTGGGGGGGGGGGAGGGGGGGGGGGGGGTTGAAGCTCGTGGAAGACACTGATAGCCTCTTAAAGTTATCCTGTCGCGGGGGGTAACGTCTCAGAGTAATCAGGGCGAGCTCTAGCAATTTGTTCTCATTGAGAACCGGGTCAGCTTGTAATTGACTATCCGGCGATAAGTTTAAGGTTTTATGGTACGATTCCTCTCGCAGTCAGGTCCCAGCTTTAACTTCCCCGACACTTCTCGAACTCGAGATCATTCCAGATTAACAAATAGTGCAGTAAGCCTGTCGACCGATCTTCTGCGTTCTTTGGTTGCCACGAGGCAGCCCCTCGCGTCAAAGGAGAACGATGCCGCAGGATTTGTGTGCCGCCGCGCTTGTCAGATGAAGAACGCCCACGTTAAATGTCAGGGAGACTGTGACATATCCTCCTTGATGCTTTTGACGATGGAAACGACTTCGTCGCAGTGATACGGCAGAAAGTAGGGACGCTCAAGAAGAAGCAGGTGGTCTCGAGCGCGTTCAGTAGTACGGGTCGATCACTAGCACCCTTCATCTTTCAATCCCGGCAGGAGTCGCTTGAAAAAACTTGGATGCGTCAAAGGAAGTGAAAGGTTCGAATGATTCTTTCAGCAACAATTCTAGCCCGCATATTGCTAAGTAGGCTGCTTGATTACGTAATAGGTTCATTAGCAATGCAACTGGTGGCGACAGTAACTCCTTAACATTAAAAATTCAGTAAACTCTCGACGTACTGTGGTTACTATGCAAGCGGTTAACTCCATTCCTGGGGCTTGCACTCAGATTAGATTCAGTTACGGCGGGAGAAGATAAAAACGAGATGTAATTTCAGCGAAAGCAGAGTTACAGTTACACGATTTTGAAAATGCGAGATACTTGAGGCAAAGGGGAAACGTGCCAGCCATTGTATACGCGGGCTCTTCCCTTTGATGTTCCATTTGATGCCCTTGCAGCAATTCTCCCTCGTTTTAGGTAACACCGGCGCGCACACTGGAGACCACACCGCACCTCGTGAGTTCTTCTCAGTCCGTGGAAATCATAAATGCCTGACGCTCCGTATTAACGCTCGATTCTGCGGATAAAGATTGCTGGAATCCGAAGCACTCTGAGGGAAGTACAAACGGCGGAGTGAGAAAGACGGTGGGCGATAAACATTCGCCGCGGAATTAGGAGCACGAAGTTGCTCCCACCCTTCTTTCCGCGTCGCTTCGAGGAGGGAACGTGTCTCGCGGCCGCGCCGATGGACAAAGGGGTAGCGAGAAAGGGGACGAGCGGGGAAACGGAACGCCAACTCCTCTACAAAGTTTTGCACTCTCGAAATAGCTGCTCGGTGTCCCACAGGATGCTCCCCCGGCCCCTGTTATCGTCCGTCAAGTCGGCGGGAGCGCGGTTTCAAACGCCCGTCGCAGGGCACATTTACGCGGGGAGGATACCGCGGCGCGATTCAGGTGGAGCAATATGACGCTGCTTCGCTCCGCGCGTAGGGCGGGGGAATGAAACTTATCGCTGAGAGACAATAATAGCTGATCCACCCATATTTTCGCCGTGTTCGACTGTTACGCCCAGGTCCGGCGGAGAGGAAAAGAGGAGATCGCGCTTCTCGCAACGAATAAGAAACCACTCCGAGGTTCCAGCGAGAACTTACGTTGGCATAAGTTCTCGCGGCAATCTGTCGTTCCGACGGTTCCTCTTCGGGGGCGACACGAGCTTTTAATATTCGCCGTGAATTAAAAGCTCGTTAAAACTGTGCCCGGCCGAACAGCAGAATGGTATTGCAGAAATAGTGCGCGTAATTTCGCGGCAGATCAAAAGGGCCACGGGTACAATTCAAACTTCCATCGCGCGTCTTCCGACGGGCCGCGCTGTTATTAAAACTTTCCGTAGAAGTGCTTTCCCCGTGTAACCGTTCCGAGGCAATTCTGTCCTTCTCTGTCGAACAAGTTCTGCGATAGCATTAGCTCCCGATCGAATTCTCTCCGCGGCTTCAGTCTCCTGCGCCGCGAGGGAACCGAAAAGGGGAGGGAAACGAAAAATGCAAGCGAAGCTACAGACTCGTGCCTAACTCCGGTAATATTCCAGTACTGACGGACGGTGGAACATGTCTGACGAGATGCTGTTAGAAGCAGGACACTATTCAGGAATCAAAGGTTCGCGCTTTACGGTAAAGAGGAACGCGTTTAGAAGCCGCGAGTCGAAGGAATTAAAGTTAAGTATCCGGTTGGAACCAAAGTTCCACTCGTTGTCTTCTCCCTTTTTCCCGTTCTTCGCTCGAAACCGCACCGTTCCGGCGAAAGTGCAATTGAAAAACTTGCAGAAAGCAGGAGGTTGCGTGTAAACAGGGTTATTATGTGGAAGGAATTAAATTTAAGTATCAGAGTTCCGCTTCCCCCGGAATCACTTATGAACGTGAAATTGAAAGGCTCGCGAGGGGGAAATTGTGTCGATGAGATAGGTATCCCTCTTCGGTGGCGCAAGCTCGCTTTTATCCGAGCGAGAAAAGCGGTCGGATTTCAGGATCTCGTTTTGTTGATATGTAAAACAATGAACGAAATTTTATTCCATTATCGGACGCTCGAAAATGTTCAATGTACAGAACACGTTGACATACATTATTCTCTACTGTCACCAACAGTAACCTGCATTCAAAGGAGATCCCTACCAAATCTCGACGTGTTTTTCCAAAATACAATCGCCATTTTCACAATCACCCTGGCACACTCGAGATCCCTTGAATGGGCCCGCGGACAGCTGACCGCAAAACATTCAAGATCTCCCTCAACTAATGCACGCGATTGAAACGCTTGAAAATTGCCGCGGCGCGTCCGAGCTTAATAATCGCCGCATATCCGATCAGACGTTTGCTCCGTCGAGCAATTGGAACGTCCCCCATTGTACGAAGCGGCCGCGACCCGGCCGGACGGAATTTTCGGACGGTGGTTCCGAGGAACACCCCGCTTCTCTCTCTCCCAATTTCATAACACGACGTGTTTTTGTTCCCGCGCGGACCCGCCCGCTGTATTTATTTCAAAACTCGAATTCCACCGATCCGATGCGATCTCGTGGAAGGAAACAGCAAATAACAGAAACCCGGTGACGTTCGGATCGCCATTATTTTGCGATAGAACACTCGCCATCAGTGTTTACTATCCTTTATAACGGTGCGCGCTTTTGTTTCGTCGAGATTATTAAACTTTTTGTACTGTTACGTTCCCACGCTTTTGTCCCGCTCCTGTATTAACCGTTCTCTACGGAGAACAAGCGTATTTCAATCCTCGAAATGCAATTCGAAGTCGCGGAAACACGGTGCCGTAAATCCCTCGTCGATTATCCTTCATCGCCTTTCCCGGTTTAAAAACACGGAGGAGAAGGATGCGGGAAGGCCGTAGAGTCCGCGTGGAAGAGTAGCCAGCGGAAACGATCGGTGCCCGAGTCGATTCTCTCGGCGAACATTGGGGGTGGGATTTAATTAAGCAGAAACACTTGCAATGGAGATGGTCGGGGTCAGGGGTGGGTGTCGCGTTCAAAAGCGACACGGCAACCGCCTCGAGGTTAGAACCGGCGGTGCGTCTCTGCAGAGGAAACCGCCTCGTTTTGCATCTGCAGATAAACAGTGGCATCGGCCAGCCGAGGCCACCGTGTGTCACTTAATTATTACGCGCGTGTACGCCCGCCGTTTTGCTTAATCGTGCCTATTTCCACCGACTGAATTGCACTGCTTGCAAACGGACGGTAGAGGAACGGAGGGGCTGCGGGGCACAAACGAGGAGGAAAACAGAGAGAATAAAAACAGTGCGCGTGGGGGTGGGAGAAAGAGGAAGAGCGCGACAGGTTGCAGCACGCCCTGCAATCAATTCGATTTTCCATTCCAATTTTCCAGCGGGACCCATTTCTCCACCGGCCCCGTCCACCCTTTTCTCGTCTCGTCAGAATTTCCGTGGGGCCATCACGGGGGACGGGCGAACCGCTTTCCTGCGACCCGTTTTGATTCTCTGCCCTCTGTGTCTGTATCTCGCGAGATTGCGAGCTGCCTGGGGATACGGTGGCTGAGTTTCTACTCCGGGTTCGTCCCTTTCGCGACCCTCTCTTTATCGATTCCCGGAATCTCAACGAGGCGCGCGTCCAGGAGCTTTCTTAGCGGATTAAATGACCCGTGGACGGGGATTCGGGTGAAGTAAGCGGTTCTGCGTGAGAGGGCGAGATTGGGGGCACGAGTCTTCAGCTAGTCGAAGGATGGCCCCTGCTTTTGGCCGATAGTCTTTTCATACACCGCATACTTGTATAGATTTTTGTGAGCTCAGAAGAATTTCGATGGAATTGATCTGTTCGTGGACGGGATGTAGAAGAATGTTTCTACGTAAGGAGGACTGTGAGCAATTGCAGGAAATTTGAGAAACACACTGGCTCGAATCAAGACAGACATTCGAAGCGTTCCATCCCTGTATAATTGAACGTAACGAAATATCAGAGACTCCGTTCGGAGCCAGGATTCCTCAAGCAATCTTAATTGCAATTTTTCACCGAGCGACCACGATTGAAACTCTAGTATGCAAATCCATGATAGTCGGAGGGGAGGATTACGTTCGTTTCAATAAGGCAGGTAAGGCGGAGTCGCGGGAACGTCTTCGCGACGAAAGAATCGCCCTGTCTGGGACGGCGCTAAACGAACGGCACTTCGCCGATTGACTAAAAACTGATTTGCATTTAAATTATGGGAACGTCTACCTATGCAGACGGGTTTTAATTTATCTGTACCCTCGATTCCCCCTCCCCCCCCCCCCCCTCCCCAAGAGCCCAACCTTCTCTCCCTTTGAATGTAATCTTATCAGCGGGACGAACTCGAGAAACCGTTCGCGCCACGTCCCTTTAATATTCATGATTTATTGTCGTTGACTCGGCGACCGTTTCGCGAATCACGCCCTCTCGAGAGCCATGAAAAATCGCTGGTGACCCTCGAAAAATCGTTTACGGCTTCCCAGAGGCCGATATTTGGACGGCGAGCACCGACGATGCACGACAAATCTGTTGAACGATGGTGGATGCGTTTGTTGCCCGGGAACAAGGGCCTCCCGCGGGCCGCGGAAACAGCTTGGTGCTGGCGAAATGCCTTTTCCAGCGGCGCGCAACAAACGCCGTTCGTGACAAATTCAGTTCGCGCAAATTGGCAGACATCAAAGGGTCAGATAACCTAGTAACGGTATTGATGTTTCGCCAGCGAGGCGTGTTATTACCGGCCACTTTGTGCCCTTTTTCCAGCTTTCAATTCGACGATGCGGACGGCAACGTTCCGCGGGAGACGTTCACAGATCGCAAAAGATCCAAAGGGTGGAGACGTGGAGAGGGCCTGTGCGCTTGCGATCGTGCCGCGGGAAAGCCGCAATATGAACCGAATGTAACGAAGTTGCAACGGGGCGAAACGTGCCGAGCGTCGCGACTCCCGGCTGTGCCAGGCAATTGTTGACCAGCACGCGTGTACAGGGGCGGTAAAACCGTATGAATGGAAACGAAAAAATTCCAGGGGATCGTAAACCTCCAGGCCAAATATGAAGTTGGATGAAAACGAGCAGATTTCCATTGTATTAGATGGCTTACTGTACCTAGAAGTATTCACTGAATTATAATAGTAATTTACTTCGAGTCGATAAGAATGGCACGAAGAATTTTTATTGCAGCTGCTTGCTTAACTTTTCATTTTAACTTCAAGATCAGTGATTAATTTTCGAGCAGTGAAATGAAAGGCTATTCCTTTGCCCGTAGGTAATCGCATTGTAAATGCATGAATGGAGAATGCAATTAATTTTCCCTTACAATTGCAATGTTCAATAATGAATATCGTTAATAATATCGCAGTAGATAATCAATATTAAAAATATCCTGAAATCAATTAGAAATGGAACGTTGTATTGGCTCATAGTTGTTGAGGATGATGGCTAGCACCAGTTCACCCCCAACCCTCGAGACTCTGCAACAGCTGTCCCTCGATACCGTCAAAGTTCACAAAACATATTCCAATATCACCGACTAAATTGACTGCAAACTGAATGCACTGCCCGATAAAGTCCACAGTGCATCTACTACGACCGGGTCGGACACAACTCGCGATCAAGCTATCGCTCAATATACCCGTTTCGAAACGAAAGGGCCACAATTGTTAACCACGACGCGTCAGGCCAACGGTATTAAGGACACACGAGGCAATACGAATAAAAATTTATCTTCGAATAAAAATTTCGAATAAAATGAAGTTATTCAAGAATAACGAATAAATTGTTATGCGAATGATCTCGAATAAGAATTTATCTCGGAAATGTAAACGGGTAGGTACTGTTATGGTCTTGGTAAATTCTAGCGATCTGATTTACGAGCCTCTTATAATTCTCAATACGTAATATTCAAACTCGTTAATAAATTCAGTGGGGACTTCATTAATCCTTTAAGTAAACCATCTGCTGGTCGAATAAGGTCTCTCCGAGTGTATGAATCTATAATTTTACGAAAATGGGTATAATCGTCCCGTGCAATTATATTATCAGTGGAATGTTTGAAGAAGGAACGGTGAGAGATATTCTCAGATGGAAGACAGGAACATGGAGCACCTCGTTCACAATGTGTTAACTCATCCGCCCCACTGACAGGGTCTTCACACGAGCAGACCAACCGAACCACTCTCTTAACAGGCTCTCATCAACGAAATTCCTCTGTTTTATACGGCGGGGAAGCAACACGTGGACGAACGGCGTTCATCTACTCACGTAATAACGTTATCCACCGGGGGCGTTCTAATGACGTTAGAAGAACGCAAATTATTCGCGCGTCGTTCGTTAGACCCGTTAAACGCCAGCCAGCGTATCGATTCGCCGCGAAGTGTCCCATGCGCGGGCCAATTAATTACCCGCAATTTAGTTGGCAGCGATTGATCGCGGCAATTTACTCGAATCCCGAGTTAAACCACTTATAACACAAGAAACGACTATTATTCTCGGACATAACGCAAGGCCTCCCGCTGTCTGCGGCGATAAACGAAAGAATTCTGTGAAAGTACAGGGGGAATAAAATCAAGTGGTCGTTCAGAGCTGGTTCTTTGACTTTGAATCGAAGCAAGCAGCATTCTTCTTTGTTCTCCGAAAGATAACGAAGTGGTTAGCCAAATATCATGGTAGCCTGCTGCCTGCAGAACATTTCAGAGATCGAATGAGTTTGTCCCAGCGGTAGTTGCGATCCGGTAGAATTTTACACAGCCCGATTCGCGTGTACTTGCAATCACGAAGAAGTTAATAGAAGTTTTCAGCCCCAGGCTGATGTGTTAATCGTATCGGAGGGAGACGGTGATTGCTGTGCACGCACGGCAAACCGACTGCTTTCAGGGTGAATTATAATTAACAGAAAAATCGTGCACCCCGGGATCAGGATCTTGATCGCGGCGACATTTTCATCGGGCTGCTCGTAATTTCACGTTCAGTTACACCGTTTAAACGCGTTCCTCTGCAATCCCTGATACGCGGCGGAACGTTTGGAGACAATCTGCTCGATGCAAATATCGTTAAATTGCAAAAACACGGTTTCACATATGAAATTCTTCCTGGTGCTACGATTTCCCAGCTCCCGCATTGCTCCATGTTTCTTCAGAAAACACGGCTCAAATTGGAACTTTTTTACGAGGTAGGACGACCCATTAGGGAATAAAATACACGGTGATTCCTTTCCATCCTCCATGTTTATCTAATTCCACCACTAATCGCCCTGGGCTCTGTATTTTCTACGCCCTGAATATAGCGGCCACGCTTCGCGTATCCGAAAAGATTTTATATACCTTGGGCCAATTTTCACCAGCGACTCCGAACACCCGAATTAACGCGCGCATTGAAATTCTTGGGACAAGCCGCGCTGGATCGATCCCAATTGTTTACAGGCAATTACGCGCAACGTTTAGAGCCGGCACGGAGCTTCGGGGCAGGCTTGTGTCAGTGAAATTTCGACGGGCCCTCCGTCACACCGTAAATCTCACGTAACGAATCGCGGCCACGTTACGAAGCAATTTCTCGCGAGGAACGGCGGCTCTCCCCGCGAACGCTTGAGATGGAAACGGACGTTCTAGATAATGTATTCGGGCGGAAGGTGCGTGCACGCGAGCGAGCACACGCGACTACGCTTTTGTGCGGCCATGGCAGAACAATGGCCGGAAAAGCTTCTGATATCCGCGCCTCGTAGACCGCGGGATGACGACAAAGAGGGGCTTTCCAGGCATAAAGGACACCTTCGGGGGCCCGCTGCTCCGCAGGATTGCGACGTAAATCATCGTTATACGAGGATAGCCTATAAAAGCTCGTCGGTGAGCTCACAATTAGAAGGGCAGAGCTGTGAATTTTGACGAGGCTGCCTGTTTAATCCTTGGACCAGACGTAGGTGAATGCCAAGCAACGATCGGGCGGATAGTTCTCCAGCGAGGTAGAATCATCTGGAAAAAGTCAACAGTCTGCAAGATGAAGGTGAAGAAACACGCGACACGTTCGCTATTCTGATTTATAAGCTGCGTCTGCTTCCTCTCACCTGTTATAAATGATTCCCTCGAATTCAATTACACCGAAGTGCGTTTCCGAAATGTCTAATTCAAAGCCATTACGTAGGTCGTTGATTTTATGATGTAATTACCGTTAAAGCAACTTAGGTTGGGAATAATTCCTGCGAATTCACCGTTTGATTTTCTAATTCATACAATATTCATCGTGTTCGCGGCGAGAAATTTCGCGCACGCCGATGGAACGTCAGTCGGAGAAGTAACTAACGTTCTTCCGCGCGAATACCATCGATATCGCGGGTGGATGTAACGAATGGCAACGGGAATACACGGTCGCCACTCGCCATCGAAGGAAATCCAGGAAATCCAGGTTATTGCTTTTACTTCTACGCCCAATGGAGAATGTTCAACGTTCATTGATATAGCTCCACTCTTTGGAGGTATTAAATTAGCAACGACGATTTTCGAACGCCGTAAGTTCGATATAATTTAATACGGTCTCGAGCTCGCATTCGATTTTCGTGGGCGCAACGATCCGGGAATGTCTGCGGTCTCTGACCGCGGAGCTCACTTAATTAGACATTAAATTACGCCAATCGAAAATTCGGTCACATTTAATCAGCGGAGACACGCCGAAAATTTGGTTCTTCATCGACGCTAAGCCAAATTCGTCTCAAGCAGAATAATTTGCTCGTGTTACTGTCCAATATCGTTCATATAAATAGCATCAGAAATATGTGATTGAATCCCTTCTCGTTAAAATGGGGACAGTACAGTAGTGCAATTAAGCTGACGGGTGGTAATAAGGATCGATCAGTGTGCGTGTCAGCAAATAGAGAATTTCTTACTCAACTGAGACTATCGCTCAGTAAAATATTCAGATATTTTTTTCAACATGATCACTGAGTTTGGAGCAACAATTGTAACGACTTCTAGTAAAACTCGAAGAAGAAGAAAATCATCAGCCATTATCACCCGGGACAGCCATATATTCCTTCGATGAAATTCGCGCGACAAACCGGCAGTGTCGTAGAAATCGCGTCGCAGAGCTGGGAAAGAGCTGGCAGAAGGAAAATGAGAGGTAGGAAATCTATTTACGGTGCGCGGAAATGGACGGTATAAACATCGCGCGGAACGACGCCCTGTTCCACTGGAGCCCCGACTTATCTGGAAGGTTTTGCGAGCCGTGGAGCAGCGTTACCCGAAGATTAGAGAACATTCGAGGAACGAGTGGCTCTGGTAATCCGTACGAATTTACGTTCGTCCCGACATCGGACGACAGCCGTGGAGCAAGAACGCGATCCGGGTTATGTACTCGCGAAAGATAGAAAATCGATATTCATAGAGGGTGCCGGTGCCGACGGGACACCGGTTGATTTTCATTTCGCTGAGGGATCGAGCGCTACGGACCAGCGGAACGACCCCCAAACGCATACGTTTTACGACGACAGTTAACGTAATTCCTCGTTCGATCATTACACGAATTTCTTGGCCATAATCGAGCAGGATCCCCTCTCTACCAGCTCCTCGCGGAGAACCAGTCGAACGAGTGGCCGTTACGATATCTTTGGTCCGCGGAAATATTAAAACGGGCCGGATTAAAATTTTAATCGGGCCGAGCGTAACCGGACCGCTTCTAAATTGGAATATTTCAGACTGACCTGGTAAGCTATAATCGGGTTGTACTAGTAATCGACGATAATGGCTTCGATTAGGTCCCGATCACCGCGATTATGGAGCCGTTTAGGCACGGCTTGAATGGGAGCCATGTACACGTTCACATACCTGGAACAGAAAGTGCGGGAAAGAAAGATATTATTTCGTAATGGTGGATGTAACTACGCGGACGTTTGTTAAGCAACTATTTGATATCCGGCGGTACATAGGTGCCGGGAAACGGAGCCGTTGGATAAATGGTCGGGGGAACACGCGCCGGGGAATATTTGAGAAACATGGAGCCTGGTGGAATAATATTATAGAAATGGGAGCATAGAATGTTTGAGAACATGGAAATAAGGGGAACGCGGAATATTTCTGAGGCAGCCGAGTAATAGGACTGTAAAGTATATATACAGGGGCTGGTACGTGGATACTGGGAATACAAGGGGTTCGGTGCCGCGTAATAAACGGATACACCGAATATCCCACGGAAATCTACTCAGCCTGCCGTGAAAAGGAAAGTCCCCGCGCGTCAATTACTCTGTCCATTTTTATCGATTACGCCGCGGTAATCGGCTCGCAGCCGCCCTAGGTAGAAGATAAAACAAGAACAACACCCCCGAGCGATTTTTCTCCTGATGCAATATTCATGCGGAGCTTTACGAAGTCAGGAAAACTTCCGCTTAGACGGCGGAGGATATCGGATCAGGTGAAATCTGTTCGTGAACTTGATCGCCGGTGTTATCATTGAAGCCATGCTCGCTTCACGGGGATTTCCATGTATCATCGAGCGGCAGTGGATGAACTAGGTGAACGAAGGATAAGAGGATCGATCCTCGCGATGGATCCTCTTTTAGAAATCAATCAGAGTCATTGGAATTTAAAAGAATCGGCTGTTTAACCTCGGAGTTCTAGTATTGGACGAAGGACTATTACTTGGGATCGCTGGCAGAATTCTTTCGCATCACGACGCAACGTTCTATCCCAGTGCCCGGGCGAAGATGTTCGGTCAAAGAAAAAGAGCCAAGTTTCGCTCCCGAGGGGCCATCTTCATCGAGGTCCTTCGAGGCGGCCTGCGAAACTTTAATCGCTGCCTGGTTTCTACCGAGGGAGCCCCGAATGAGATGCAAGAAGCCAAGTCCTTATGATTAATTCAGCGCATTATCGTCAGGCTATTAGAAGAATAGATTTAAATAACGAAATAGTGCTGCTTACACGGTTCTCTACTTCCCCGGCCCGTCCATTACCTCTCCACAGGCAGTGGCAGTTTAAAAGACGCTCGCAAATTGAGTTTGGCAGTTACGGCCGAGCGCCCGAACGCAAGCAGCTTCTGCCTTGCAAATGACATTTTTCGGGGAGGGTAGCAGCCCTTTATTCGCCCATTCGCCGGCTCCGAGCGTACTTCCTGCAACTTGAACCGGGCGCCAGTGTATTGTGACTCGCTAATAAGTACATCGCGTGGCTAACGAAAATCCTTGATGGAGCTCGACGAGCTTGGGGGACAGAGTGGCCGGAAGGGCCGGGTGGAAAACTTCCGGCGGACGGGAAACGCGAGGGGGCAATCAATGCCAGGGGCGCTAGACCGATTATTTGCGCCGCGGCACGGCGGGCATTTTTGAGGTGAATGAACACAATCTGGAAGAAGCTCCAAGTTGGCCGGAATTTTCGATCGGCGGAGGGGCGGGCGTGCAGCGAGCAAAGAGAGGCTCCTGGAGAATTGCCAGGGCCAACCGACAGGAACGGTCCAGATATTCGCACGCGATCGTTTTGCAACGGCCGGGGCAGAAAGAGCGAGGGGCGGGGGAGGGGGGGGGGGGGGGTGGCGGGGGAGGGGTGGAGGGGGAGAAGGAAAAGGGAAGAGCGGCGGAGGCTACACGCTCCTCTCCGCTCCTAGGGATGCTCGAGACCCCTTCCGTTCGAACTAGGGTAAAGCTAGCGTGAACTCTCGGGTTCCTCTGTTCGCGAGCAACTCGGCTTAAACTTCGGATCAATGCTCACAGCAATTGCACGGGAGTTTAAGCGGCGGGGCTGTCTTATCGGCGAGTGACTTTCGCTGGAGGAACGATACCGCCTCGAATCTTCGATCGGGCTGCGATACCGCGCGCGGTTTAAACCTCGGACCTCCGGCCGGTAGACGAAACAGGAAAATGCCACGGCGCTCGGCTGTCGGCGAACGTGCGAACGGAGGCCAATTTTGATTACGCGAGGCCAAACGTCCGCGCGAAACTGCCGCGCCACTCCCGCTTCGGTTTGAAATTTCTTGTCCGGCGATCCAAGAACGGCGGCCAGGGGGGGAGGAATTTAAAGCTTCCTGGTTAGCCCGGGCTGTCTTTAACTCGGTGTGCTAGCTTGCACGATATTATTGGATGTTTCGCAGATGGAGAAAATGTTTGTGGTCGTTCGGAGAAACTTGCCAACAGGGAAGAGGTGGAAATTGACTTGAGAATTCGGAGAATGAAAGACGTGTACAGTGGTGTTCGTGAATCCGATTTGTCACGTTCGCTGGAGACTGGAGAGTGTATTCGTAATTGTTGAAAGGGGAGTAATTTTGACAGGGGGGCACGGTCGATCTTACTTTCCTTTCTTTTCGTATAATAGCGGTAAAGCGAGGGAGGAGAGTTCTTTCCCGAAAATACTGGCCCCAGTGGGATCTCCTATCAAGATAGCGCGAAGAATAATTCCCTTCATATCTCAGTGTAACCCATTGATCGTAAATCGAGAAGAAACGTCGCGAGTTCACAGCGAAAATCGTAGGAGCGCGGTGGCGTGCACCAGCAAACTTTCGAATCGCGGAAACGGTCGAAAAAACGTCTGCTCCCATTCGACTCCATTACGCGCGACGTTTTCTTGGAAACTCCGGGGCAAATATCGCCACCCACTTCGAATCGGTGTACCAATCGAGATTTCGCTAACCACGCTACTGTGCTGTTAACCTTTTCTTCTGCCCTTTTATTTGCACATCGAACCTGCCTCGTATTCTTTTACGTCTTGTCCAATTCGAGATCATGGAGAAGAATGAACTGTTGCTTTCAGAAGGGCTTGTAATTTTATAGAGCCACAAAGTACGTCGATTTCTTTCGTAGCAAACATGATGGAACGTTTGAGGCAAGAACAGTGTGGTATGAAATGTAACTTTTTCGTGCAGTTGCATTATTTCACTTTCTCCTTTTACTTAGAACCTTTCCCCCTTCCCCTTTTTCCCGTTTCTTTTCGACATCCTCTTGGAATTCTACGGCTCTTGCTTTGGGGTGCTCGAGTGTCGATAGAAGGTCGAATGTTTTTAATGAATTAACGTGAACTGAGTTACGATGGAACTCGCGGGATGTGGAAGCGGCAGATTCGCGGATTTATGGTGCACAGCAGTGTTTCGTGGAAGAATTCGAGATAATTTACATTCCAGGGCAGGGCTCGTTAACGACCCGCAACGCTGGTCTCGTGATTTTCTCATATCTGTAATTGCAAAGGCGCGAATTTTTCCCCGAAAACTTAGTTCCCGTTTCCGAGGGAGATTTCGCTGTACGTTCTTCGCGCTCGCCGCTCATTTGCGCGTCCGTGGGGCACGAAAGGGCTGTGCATAAAGCGCCGAGTATATTATGCTGGTCGGGGCGATTATTCCCCTGATGGATGTCAATTAAACACGAAAACGTGGCCAGCATTCCGCGCTCGATCAGCGTCGAACAATTTCAGCCGGCGTTTTTTCCCCATTTTTCTTTTGTTGCTCGCCAGCCCCGCGCAACGGTGAATTATGTTGACGATCTCCGCGGTAATGGCACCGTCCCTTTTATCGCGTATCATTAGCCTTCCCCCAGCCCTGTTAAATAAATTACGAACGACACGTGCCCCTCACCGCCGTTTCCCTTGATCATCGCGCGTTCAAAACGATTCGAAACCCGGCGAGCGATGCCGCGTCGATGATCGTCGGATCGACTCTGTCACGCGGCACGATTCAATCTTTGTTCCGTGCCCCTCGACGAATTAATGCCAGCCCCGAGTACGATGTTCTGGTAGAGGGCGACAATTCATCGCCGGGGGAACGGACGTTAATGTCGGAGAATTACGCGCTGAACAGGACTGTAGGATATTACGGGCGCCATAAAAAATACCACGAAACCCGTGCCACGGTTTTTTATCTCCGTCGGTTCCGACAGGGCAGCGGAACCGCGCCGAGATGTAAAGCGAAGGGTGGTACAAGACGGAAAACGGGGAGGGGCGGCCAGATATCCCGAGTTAATCATACTCTTTTATTACAGTAATTTGGGGATCTAATTATTATATGGAAATTTCCTTTTTCCCGCGGTGGCCCTTCGTACAATTTTTCTTTTAGAAGTTCCGAACTACCCCCGGGGCAATCTAGCCGCCCCTGTACGCCCGTCCTTCTCTCCTTCGAGCTCCGTCAAGAGTAAAGTAGCACCGTCGTCTCTCCTCCCTTTATGTCGAATGCTTTAAAAGTTCACCATCGCCAGGAACTTTTGTCTCCTGCCTGTGAAATTAACCCACCCTCCCCCCCCCCCCCCCCTCTGTCGCCTCCCCGCGCCTCCCTCGTTCCCAGCCGACTACAAACTCTCGCCCGGGCCGAACATTAACACGATGGTCATTTACTTCGTTATCGCGATAACGCGGTCGGTGGTCGGTGTAATTATATTTTTAAACGGTATCGCCGCCCTCCGCGAAACTTGGACACTTTTGTTAAACGGTTTATCGCCGATGCTCAGTTCTGAGGGGAATCATTTCACGCCCACGTACGGCGAGCGCGAGGAAGTCGCTTGTAGACGCTGTAGCAGCGACACAGGAACGATTTCAATTTGCAAAATATAGTTTTAAGCGTACCTACCCCCTATAGTAGTAAATGAATGGAACGTATAGTTTATTATAAGATGAATAGTATTGGATACAGAATAATATGTGGTTTAAATAAATGGCAATTATAAGCGAAAGACGCGACGTGAGGACTGCTTCCTCGCGCTCGCTGCCACAACAATAATGCCTTGCGCTCGCTGCGAACAACGCCACACCTCGCGCGTGCTTTGTCCGCTCAGTGGCGCACCGATCAAATATCAATCGGGCGATCGGGCCCGACTAAATATACTACACCCCTTTCCGTTGCTTTCGGTACACTGGCAAGCATCGACGAGGGAAGTGTATCTGCATTAAAGCACACAGATACAGCACGGGGAGGTAAGATAAATCGAATGGCCTGTTAAGAACGCGTTTCGTGGTTCAGATTGGAGGGCGAAGGGGCAAGACTGTTTTTTCATGGAGAAGTAATTTGATAATGGAAAAGGTAGGTACGTCTTCCGCGCTCCTCCGTGGCCCACCCCCCCTCGAGCGAGGTTCGCCTTCGGCTTTTTAAGAAATTATATGCTCTCCAGGAGCACTTGATGTTACCGCGAGGCTTTCCTTCCTCCTGGCTTTCATTTACAGTCCCCTCCAAAGTTTCCATTCGCCCTGTCTCGAGTGTCCCCCACCCACCCAACGTCTCGAAGAAATATCCCGCGGGCAGCGAGGACGTGTCACGTTAAAAATTGTAAACCGAAGCGTTACGTGTCAGGCGAAAGGGACGCGATTCCGCGGTGACGTTAATTCCGCCGGCGATGCGCGATTACGTTCCCGTCGTCGTGCAATTTATTCGCAGAAAATCTTTTTCGTTCTGGCGAGTGAAAGGGCGTAAGAAGGTCGTTCCGCGATAATTAAGGAGCCGTTGAAAAATCTCGTTGAAAAACAATCTTCGCCGCCGACCGGAAGCATTCCATCCTCATTAGGCGCTGCTTTCTTCGCACGTGAATGCGTCGCAATTTAGAGAAATTGCGCGGGTACATTCCTGAGGTCTGGTTGACACGCGAGTCGCTCGAAAGTATAATACCTTCCCACGGTCCGCTGCCACCCTCTCGTCATCGAGTCGAAAAGTACTCGCTGCTGGCAAGTGGAAATGTGTCAAGGAGAATCGCCCCTATTGACAGTCTGCGCGGGCGTTTACGAGCGCGTGTCAAAGCAGGGCGGAGCCAAAAGGGTGACAGAAGCGGGGGAAAAGGGGCAAAAGGTGCTGAACTACCTGTACGGGGGAATCGTTTCCGTAAACATCTCTTTTAGACGATCATCTGCGCTGAATCGCTTAGGAAAGGAGGAGAGCCTGCCTCGCGGACTGTCAAACATCTTTCACGCGCAAATGAATATGGCAAAGCAAATCATCCAGCGAAGGGGCACAGTAGGGGCATTTGCGAAGCTACGTATTAAGGAATTTTTTTCTACGAAAGCAATGATATCACCGTTAGTGATTTAACAAGAAAATGAGCTTCTTCTGAATGGAACTTTTCTTCCTTGGAAATTTAAATCGGGAAGTTCATTTAGTTTGAATGATCCTTTAGGTTGTTTTCGCAGATGCTAACAAGGGAATCGTTGAAATTCAATGACATGTCTATATAGCCTCTTGTACGAATGCGGAGCCCTTAAATTTAAGGCCCCAGACTGTGCAGCAGTTGGAATAATAATTTTATCGAATCTGGATAGAAAATCTGTCCAACAGGTGCGATTAGGGTACACGGTTTTCTTTCCCGAGACGGTATCAGGGGGGAGGGAGGGGAATGATGAAATTGGAGGACTGTCGAGAAATTTCCACGACGGAGAGCCAACAGTTGCCCGACCCCCTCGCCGACTCATTGTCAAGGAGAATTAATTGGATTCGAAATCAGATGCGATGCCAGCTGGAGATGAGGAGTGATGTGACGTTGTGTTAGCATTTCTCATTGCTGTTACAGTAAACCAACATGCTGCGTATCTCTATGTGGCGTTGCTAGGCCTCCACACGGAACAACCACGTAAACGGACTGATCGTGGACAAATAAGTTCTACCCTTTACACATTGCTCGTGTGATACGGTAGCATGCGTAGAACTCGTGGACAAATAGACTAGTAGATCTAGTTGCATTCCCGTTAATGATCAAGCGGGCCGGAATATGTATCCCCGCGTCAATGGTCCTTTGGCAATGGCAAACTAAAATTATCCATCGCGATTTTAAGCTTCCGTCGGTGTTTAATACACTTCGGGAACGTGGGGAAGAAATACTCCGTCCCACTTATTTTTGGAACCCCTCACGAATTCCTCCGACACTCTACTCACCATTTATTAAATTTCGAACATCATCCCATTACACATCATCCACTTCTATCCTCAGACAGCCAGACGTATAACGAGCCGCCCGTTAATAGTCGGGCGATCGTAAACCAATTAACGAATCTCGTGTCCGAAGGCACGGAATCAAGTGGAGGGGGGGGGGGGGGGGGAGGTACGCGCAGCTGGAAGGATAATGGCATTGGGGCAGCAAGAAAAACGGGAGGCGAGCTTCCGGCTGGGAGGGCAAGAACTAGGAAAGAAAAAGGGGCGGCGAGAGGCAGAAAGAAACGCGGTATGAATGGTAGCAGTAGCGGGAGATCGGAAAGAAAGGGAGCTCTGAAGAAGATAGTGCAAGAAGATATAGGGAAGAGGGAGGGAGAGAAAGTGGCGGGAAGGAAGCGACGACGGGGGCGGCCGGAAACGGCGAAAAGGCAAGAAAAGGGGGCAGAAAATGAGCAGACGGAGGAGACGAGAGGCGGACAAGGGATGAGTTCTAGGCTGGTCCACGAAGCTACTCCGGCTAGTATCGCTGGGAGGATGAGATTTGCAGCGGTGTGCAGCGGTTCGGGTGACGTGATGCGTTGCATTATTCATTCCTGGCCCGGTAACGTGCAACCGCCTAAGCCATGCCTCTCTCCCGCAACGCTGTTCCGCAGCCCTCGATGCGACTGCGAGAGGTTTTGGAGCCGATCGGTTTCGATACCGCGAAGCCATCCTGGGCAACGTCTATCCCGGTTCCCTCGTTGGTCATGTGTCAGATGCAATTAATCCTCCCTTAACAGGAATGGAAGTAACCACGTTCTGGACGGGCAGACGCGACCGAAAGTCTTCAAGATCGTAGTAATTATCGGGGTGAATCATCGCGGTGGAATCTAGTAGCTAAGTAGTGGCTCTTCGAAGAGAGGAGCGAATCGACGAATCCAATTTCGTGCACGTACAGCAAAACTTCTGTCTTCTACACATTCAATCCTCCGATTCACCGATCGCCGTCGCATATTTCGTCTCATTCCGTGAACCAAGCCTGTGTGGCTGGCGTGGACGAAGTTTAAATCGGTGCGGCTGAGTGATCACGTGGCAAACAACCTGGACCACACGAGGATCGAATATAACAGACGCACCGCGATCAATCGTCGTTCCACTGTTCGCCAAGGGGACACGTGAACGCCTCTTTCATCTGTATAAAGCTCGGCACAGACGGGAGGCGTGGCGGTGACTTTCCATCCACAAAGGAAACGAGAGTCATCGACTCTGTTTCGCGGCGATTCCGCCGATGACAACGCGATCGTAAAGAGGATAGGCCCGGCCACCGGATGCCACCGATCTGTGTACCGTCGCTGCACCGCCCGACACAATTTCCCACCCGTTCGAGGGCCCCTGAATTTTGGGTGGCGGTCGATCGGCGGTAAGCGATCCCTCCAGGGCCGCCAGCCGTAAAATGAATGCGAATCTCGATGGCCCTAGATCGATAGCCGATTTGCAATTAGCCCCATGCGCGAAAACAGGGAGACGCGGCCGTCATCATGGCCTGCTCTCAGCGAGGCCTCTGTGCGTGGGCGTGGCCGGCGTTCAGCACACAAAGGAAATGAAAGTCCCCCTTTGTCGAGCAGCGGTTTCATCAAAACATCGAGACCAGTGGTTCACGAAAGAGGGATACCCGTGTACATTCGAGACCGCTTGGATATTACGCGGGCCCCGGGAACGCTCAAGTTTCCCCGCGAAATATAAAAGTGCGTGGGTGACTAGGGAAACGTTAGTCCTCACCCACCCCGGCTCCACGTAACCTTTACGATACGCATTGTCAACCATCACCCGCGTGCAACGATCTTCAGCAATCGATATATTACACGTCGCACAGGCTGCGGAGAACTCTGGCCGCGGAATTGTTCCAGCTTCCTTCGGAACATTACCGCGCAACGGAAAGGTCATCGCGCGAACGCTCTTTTAATTATGCCGGCGCAGACATCGCATGAGACCCGGCCGTAATATCGGGCGTTAATGCAGACTAATCGTTGTTCCGTCGAAACCGGGGCGGTAATTACGAAAACGATGCAAAAAGGCTTCCGGCGGTTTGGCGAGTAACGCATCCCACCGTTTAAGCCCGCGCCTCCTTTCCTCCGCCCTTGCTCTATCTCGACCCATCTATCACCACGGCAAAGGTATAGCCAGGAACGATTAAAGAATTATTTCGAGGATTCAATATCTCCCCCGCTAGCCAACCGGGCGAATGTTATTTCTCGGATTCACAGATATCCAGCAACGTTTAAGATTAAATGAGTTCCCGGGTTTATCGGAGATGACGCGGACCTCGGGCGAACTGGATGTTCATAAATTTTCAACGATCTGCTCGGTAAAAATAACATTCCCGTTGCTAGTGATACCGGCGAGGATATATCATTTACTATCAGCGAGTTCTGCCTTCTTTGAGCTCTCCGCCCTTGCACATCGACACACAGGGCATCATCCTCGATCTTCCTTGGCTCCCGCCGGTTCAGAAATTCTCCAACGGATAAGCGGCTTTGCTTACAGCGGCGAGACCCATTCGCCTCGTGTCCCACGTGTCCAGAGAAATCGTTTCTGCACGCGAATTCTGGAGCGCGCGGCGATCGTATTGTCAGGAATGCTTCTTACGTGCCGCTGAATTGTCTACGAGGGAGCACGCTTCGGATGCTCGGCGCTTTTCAAAATATTCCCCGGTCTTCCTTGCTCCGCGGGTAAAGAACAATAACGGTCCTGGTAATCACGACCGCCCCGAGCCTTCCAATGGCCCTTCCACCCAGGCGATCTCTTTCGCTTCTAACGAGCCGCAGCCCCCACTGTTTCAGCGCCAGATATCCATAAATTGTCTATGCAGACCCCAATTGCTGTACAATCGTATGGCCGATTCGTAGCCAACCTGAAAGGTCCTACACCGTTGCTGGTCGCTCCGAAATGGAACACGCGTGTCAATGGGAGGCCCTCGGCGCTCGCAGTATCATCCAATTCAACCGATCTCCTCGTTGGAGCGAGGAGCCGTAAAGTTGCATCGGCTGCAGATAGGCGCCAGTACACGGGATCGGGAAACCCGGTCGAATTTGCATCGAAATTTTCGAGGGCCGGGTTTTCTTTCCCTCTCCCTTCCAACCCCTCGGCTTCTCGCGTTCCCTGCATCGGGCTGCAAGCTCTCCGCGCCGCGCATTCGAGGATCTTCCAACGCGAGCCGCGTCGCAGCTCGCCAACTTTTCGTTTCGCCGTGCTCGCGAGTTCCACGGCCGCCCGGGGGACCAATTTCCGAGCAGAGGCACAGAAAAAGAGTGTCCAATTAGAGGACAGTTGGAGAAGTTCCTCGGCTGTTTGGTCTTCGAAATTCAAACGAGCGGAACTACGGGGAATCGCTCGTCTGTTTCGCGGGGCAGCGATTTTCAATGGACTTTTAAACACTTGAAACGGTCACCGAGGACGTCGCGTCGGCGGGAATGTCTTTTCGATGATAATAAAAGTCGCAACGTCGGGCGCGAGGAAAATGGCGGGTCGTCCGGCGCGGGCAGACGGCAGTCGAATGGAAATTAATTCGCTGGGGGAAGTGGGAGCAGTTTATGCCAGGTTCCCAGCTGAATAAGAAGAAAATCCAACCGGGGAGTTCGCCCGAGTTGCTGCGCGTCACCGCTGGCCAGAGCGACGCCTTCGAAACGCCCGTTTCATTATCCCAGACGTGGAAAAGCCAGCCACGGCAGAGCCTTCGCCGATAGTGGTTATCTGCTATTAAAATTCCTCGCTGTACCTCGAGCTGCTCCGAAAAGCCCCGACTTTCCGCCAAGTATTAAGCGGGCCGAACGGCGGCAACGGCTGCGCCACTTCTCCTCTCGCAGGATCGGCCAAATACTTTACCAACTGTTCCGAATTTAATTCCCTGTTATTCTTACCCCTGGACGTAATTATATTCAATGTTAACAAGAACGGGTCGTATATCGTTTACGCGGGCGTACTCGTTCATGAATATTTAGCACCGAGAGTGCCAGAAGCGGTTGCAGTCGGATGTCTACGGTAAACCCACAAAGAGCGCGTTAATAATGGATCGCCGTGCAAGCTTGGAAAAGGAATTCTCCTTCATATTTTACAGGGTCCCGTGGCTTGTAAGCCACTTTCACCGCGCGGATAAACGCTGCACTGGCGATGTTCCAGTCGGAGGATGACGGGACCTATGACGGGCTAAAATCGATCAATTTTTGATACCCGACCATGCGAAGAATAGTTCATCAATAGCGAAACGACGGTGGCGAGAGGAAAATTATGCCTGAAGTGTCGAGAAGCGCAGCTCACCGAGGAGCCGTGAAGTTCACCAACGGAAACTGTCTCTCAGCTATTGCCACAGAGCGAATCCTTAAGAGCACGACCAGCGTTCACTTGCAAATTCCACCCCAACGAAACACGGTAACGCTATGATTCCTCCAGCTCCTTGCAACCTCACAACCCATCTCTGATTTTCGCCAATCATTGTTAAGTCGATTGTGTTACAGAAATTTCTACGTTTCCTCGGATCGCAGTTGAAGCAATATCTCCGCCGAATTAATAAATCCAGAGGAGACTGACTCTGAATCATCAGGATTGTGAAAATTCTCGTTAAATTCGTTTCGCAGTGGAGCGCTAACGAATCGTGGCGAAGCAGCTATCAGCGTTTGCTCCATTTCTACCGCACAGCAGGGGTAGGAAGAGGTTGCATGCACGTTGAAAGACGGAACGGAAGCATTACCGCATAATACCGAAAATTTAACAGGGGGACCGCGAAGGAGCGTGCGGTTTAGCGGCTTATTTGAGGAAAGTCGCTATTTTTCAGCGCGCGATTCATTATCTCGGTAACCGGAGCACTTTCCGGCGTAGCCGGGTGGGCGCATTTATATCGTGGCATGCTCGCCCCTTACATGTTAAATCGCTCCTTTTATTCAACTGGCCGGGCACGTGAGTCGTCGTAGTTTGTCTACGTGAAATCGAGCGGCCACGCCGCGGAATCCAGGCCGAGTCTGCCCGACGGTAAGACGATTACTCGGCTAATCGCGCTTTACTTTCAACGATCGTGCTTTTGATACACTTTCGTTTCATACGGGCCCGGCGCAATCCGACCAGTTGAACGTTGGAAATAAAAGGCGCCGCAATTCCTCTGCGCGATTCTTGACACCCTGTTGATGTCTGAGCGAACAGGGGTTGAAGGGTTGGGGAGAAGCAGGTGTCACGAGCACTTTTCGGTAAATCGTCTGGTGGAGACCGAGCACGGAGAATCCAAGCAGCGCGTTGGCTCTGAGCGCAGTTTCCCGAGATTCCTACCTGTTCGCGGAATCGAAACTAAATTACAGGGTGGCGCGGGGCTGGTGACGCGTAATGGGCATAGTTGAGAAAATAATGATTCCGGTGGTACGTGCGCGTACGCCGGTATAAATTACAAGGGGAAGTTCAGAAATTAGCCTGAAGCCGTGGCGCAACCGATGACTTATTACCATCTGGCCGTGGAAGTTGCGTGGTCGAACGGGAGTAACAGGTGAACGTCGATCAAGCCCGGCTAATGACGAGCATGAACGCTCGTTCGTGAAGCTACGGAACCGGTGGATTAGTTTGTTTGCAGCGTCACGTTGGACGTAAAGTAAGGTGGGCAGGAGCGGTGCCCGCCGGGCATTTGTACGTCGCGTCTCTCTGCTTCTGGGACGGTAGTTAATTGCTGATCGATTGGAATAAATTGCCGCTGGCTGGTTAATGCCTCAATTAAAAGGGGTAACGCCGCCACGCCTGGCCAAAGGGGAGAGAGGCAGGGGAAAAAGAAGCGATGCTGCAGCCGTTTCCATCGACTTTACCCAGTGCACGTGACGTCCAGCTACTCGCGTGTGCCCCTAGCTCCTTCTGCACAACACCGTTCGATTAGTCGGAGAATCAACGTCCACCGAGCATTTATTTCTTATTCGCATGGTCTAACGCCCGGCTATTAATCCACCGCCGGTTCTATTCCGCTCCTCCTTCGAAGCCAGCCCAGTTTCTCATTTGCATGTATCGAATCCCCTCTCCGGTCGATAGTATCTCCTACCGGCTGATCACCCGATTTTCTCGCTGATTGTTCCCGACGAACGCTCGCGACCCTTTTAATTTCGCGTCCTCGTTGCTGGCCGAAATCATGCTCGACCAACTATCCAGGCCACATCCCTCTCCGCCCCCGCCGGCCCGGTCCTCGTTCCCTTCGATAATTTCGTTCTGCCATGCTCTCCACGAAGCTCCCGTGTTTCTACGCCGCGCTAGCGCTGCCGTATCGAAGGGGCACCACGAAACGCGAAACGGACCTGGCAATTACGCGGAGCCAGCTTGCACGGGGACTTGGTCAAATATCGCGACACGGGAAAAAATCACAGCTAATTCGATCACCGTAGCCGCCTTGAATATTTGCCGGCGGTTCCTGGACCAGGCAGGCGAAACTGGGCCCGAACCGCGGGGGATAACGAAACGAAGAAAGATTCAACGGCCTCGATACGCGTGTATTATCGTGATATCGCAAACACGCCCTATGCATACAGAGTGGAGAAAGAGAGACAGAGAGAGAGAGAGAGAGGAAGGTAATTGGTTTTCCAGGAAAAACAGTTTTGTCTGGCTCTCCTGGGCAGAAAAGAGGCAGAACGCGACAAACGGCCCCGTGTCACGAGACACGTGCTGGGAAAGAATTCGCGGCGTGGCTGGCTTTAGATTATTCCCTGGTTCAGTGAGTAACGAACGGTATGCTAATCCGAGACTGTTCTGGCATGTTACTTTCGGGAGTTCGTGGAAACTTTTAAAATAGGAGCGTGGTCTTTCGTGCGACATACTCGTGCTGGATACAGGAGATGATGATACGGTCTTCTTGAAAGGCCATTGAGAAATTTACACCGCAGATGGATTCGAATGAAAGGAAAAAATACTTGGATAAACTTTGGGCGTTTCATGACAATTTAGAACGATTAGTTGAGACATTGCACCAAGTTTCAAGTAGTATTACCGGGACTAATCAGCCCGAGCTACCGAGAGCAATATCCCTGTCTTGATTGTAGGAATGTCCAGCTCACAACTCTGACGTTTCGGGTGTCCCAAGCGTTACTGGTATACCCATTCCGCATTCGAAGATGATTTATTCGCGAAGTAATTTCGCCGCTCCACTCGCAGTAGATCAAACAGAGCCTTTATAAGTTGGACGCCCCGCGCTCGCCCGTCCAAAGATTCGCGAACTGTAACAATCTTCAATTCCCGTGAAAGGCTGCGGTCGACTGAAACGAACCGTCCCGCCGGAGACAACTGGGAAAGATTCTCTTACGCGAAGGAACAGAATTCCCTTGCCCCCATTCTGTGCGGCTACAAAACGCGGAACCGCCAGTCCGTTGCCTAGATGTAATAATGCGAAAGTCGAGATACGGGGAGGACCGTTTGGCCGGGCTCCAGAAGAACAACGCGGAGTGACGTGTCTCAGCGGTGTGCTTGGGGTAATATTAAGGTTCTGTAACGCCGTACACAGTCTGTCTCGTGATTCTTGCAGTTTCAATTGCACTTGGGATCGCCTGAGAAACGCACGATGCGTGGGTTCATACTCGATACGATTGACGAAGGAAAACACTGTTAAGAGGGTATTCTACCCAAAAATTCGATTTTTTTTTTGATCTTCTAATAGTTTAGGGTTCCGAAAAGATGTCCCTAAAATATTAAGGTGAAATTCGAAAAACTGTCGGAGTTATAGGGGCTTAAAGTTCCCTCGACTCTTGTATCTAAAGATGCTATGACTGCCAGCAGAGAAGAGAGAGCTGCCCAACATGATTTTTTTGAAGCTAAGGAAGGTTTCCTCTACGGTCCTGGTATAGCAGATTAGGGGAAAGTTACAGAAATTAGTCGTTATCTACCGCAGTGATGAGCAACTGGCGGCCCGTGGGCCACATTTGGCCCGCCAGCAGCAGACCTGCGGCCCACCTGAACATCGCCATATATGTTTTCAACTATAAAACATATCGGAATGTTGTATAATTTTATATTTTTTACGTTTATTTAATTTTTTTTTTCATTTCTGTTAACTTAATTATGATAAAAAAGTTTGGAAACTATTTAAACTACTGTAAAAAATTGTTGATTTATTTAAACTACATTATTTAATGCCCTTTTAAGTGGTTTCTATTACAATTGTTTAATCGTTCGTTATCGAGTCAATTACGACGAACATTTTTTTATATTTTCATTCTCGAGAATAGTTGCTCACACGCATACATACTGTCAAATAAGCCCATTGTTTGCCTGGAGTGGGTAGCTAGCAATGGAAATTTATTAGCTGGAAAATAACGCTAATAAAACTCAAGACTAGCATTCTGAAATTTATTCCTTAGTTCTATGTCGTTTTGTAAATCGATTAATTCCATTTGAAATTCTTCAGGAATTCTTTCAACATTTATAAATTTCCATTGCTAGCTACCCACTCCAGGCAAATAATGAGCTTATTTGGCAGTACGTATGCATGTGAGAAACTATTCTCGAAAATGAAAATTGTAAAAAGTGATCGTCGTAATCGACTCACTGACGAACGATTAAAGAATTGTCTTAGAGTAGCAGTTTCAAATATCGCACCTAATATTGTCCAGCTCGTTCATGAAAAACAGAATCAAGTAGCTCATTAATTAAATTTCAATAGTTATTTACGTTCATTTAATTAGAAAAATATAGGTACATATACTTGTTTAGATTATAATATGTAGGTATATGTTAATGTGTATATATTGCTAATAAACAGTACATCAAAGTTAAAAAAAAACGTTTTATTGTAAATCAATGTCAGAAGTAACAAATTCAGCCCATAAATTAAAATTCTTGGATTAGTTATATTTATGTATTTAATATTGCGGCCCGCGTAGAGTAGTAGGTTTCCACGTGTGGCCCACTTCGGACAAAAGGTTGCTCGCCACTGATCTACCGTAACTTCAGTCGTTTAGGTCGTAACTGCATGAAAAACTTTAAACGCGTTTTTCTCGAAACAATTTTTTTAAATCGGGCGCACATTTTTCTCAAAAACTACCGGACCGATTGAGCTAAAATTTTACACACATTCAGAGTGAATGTGCACCTATAGCCCGAACTAGAATTATATCAATAATATTAATACAACCTTCCCTACACCTTGTTTCAGCTCAAGAAAAGTCGAAAAAATCAAATATAAATTTTGAAACAGTTGCGATTTTGGCAACAATGTCCGGACATGGTTATATCTAAGTAGTTCAGGCGATAACTACACTCATATAGATTAAAAAAATCTTTGGTACTTTCGTTTCAGATGCCTAGGACGGCCGCAATTCGTGCATCCGATGGGGCCGGTATTTGTAAATTTCAACATAATGCATTCCAGAAATTTGTGTTGATAGTTCAAACACTACTAAATATGTGTGCAAACCCCCTGCCCTGTAGGTGCGATAGGTTTTTCAGAATTAATTTCCAAATATCACCTTTAAAAACGAGTGTCTAGACTAGAATACCCCCTTAAGTGATTCGGGATGGGGGAAAGTGAAGTAGCGTTTGATATAGCCTTCACTGTTATTACTTGTATCAGCTAAATAAGCAAGATGGAAGTCTGAGCAGCTTCATTTTCGCTGAACCATGAGTTTATTCGGCTGCGAGCGTGTGGACGACAGTTATACAGTGAAGATGGGATTCTCGGCTGGCGCCCTCTTTACCAACACTGAAAATTTCACCGTACCACGGGGCTCCCTGTCCGTGATGCCATTTTCTTCGTTCTACCAACGGCTAGACGAATTCTGCGCGCCCTTCAGCCTCACAGAGTGCCTGTGTGCGTGTATTCGTGCCTGTAAGCCGAATAGGGTGCAACACACGGACGCGAGGGGGGAAGTCTTCTTCGCGTTATACACACATCCTGGCATCTGTCGTCATACTGGCAGTAACATCCTTTTCAGGGTTGAATTCAATTGGTCCCCGGGGACCTGACGCGAACGCACACACGTGCGCTGGCCATGATCCGCGCGCACGAATTCACCGACGCCGGCCAACGCCCGCGAAAGCACGAAGCGCGGCACACTTTCGAATCGCGCGTCCTTTTAATCGATTGACAAACGGTCCGTCACTTCCGCCAGGCGAATGAACCGCGAACAGCCCCGAATTTCCAATGAACTAATTAAACGCCCATCCTGTTAACCGGCCACCACCCTCGAAGTTTCCTACCACGACCAACGCTCCACTTTATTTCTCGCAACACCTCAGAGTCTCGGAGTTTTTCGATGCTTCGAAACGAAGGAGAGGACGGTCTCCGAATTTGCGATAACCACGGGCCTACTCACGCGATATCGAATTAGCGCCAGGGAAATTTACAAGTAGCCCCGTCGATCTTTACGATCTGCGGTGGAAATTCTCGCGCGGCTCGAATTACCGGAATTCGATAGCCGCAATCCTGCGGCGGCGGGATTTGTTGCGATCGCGAGCAGCTGCGATGCAGCGGATTGGATGCATCTCTTTCGTCACAGTGGGGTTGGCGCTAGAAGCGACGATTTCGGTGGCTCGATGTCGGCAACATTAGCCTGAACCTTTACCCGAATATCGAAGGTAGCGTTTGGACGAATGGAGAGAAGTAAGAGGAGGCAGATGGAAGCGAAGACCCGGCATTCCTTCGGGCAGACAATAACGCACGGAAGAGAAATAGTGGAGTAATCTTGAGAAAGAGAAATTTTATTTCCTCTGCCGGAAGTGTCTCTCCTCTTCCGGCTTTATCTGTTTCGAACTCGTCGCCCGAGTCACCTGATCGACCTAGTTGCTCGCGTACGTTTTAGTATTCGCCCTGCGCAGGGCACAGACGTGATAGATTGTGTTTGAAGGGTAATACGTTACTCGAAAGTAGACAGCGCGTCGTTCTGCCGGGTGTTTCTCCAATTTCCAGTCTTTTCTGTTGAAGCTCAGTTGAGCGGAAAGGCGAGGGTAATTTATGAAAATCCCAGCGAATGAATCTAATTTGATACGACAGTATCGCCGTGACGTTAACCAGTCCAGTCATTGGTCCAGCTGTCAATAATTTCTGCTCATTAAAATGGACGAAATCGACGGTCCAAGCGTACGTAAATAGACAATCGTGGGATTGATTTCCACTGGTCAGCAGGATTTAAAAATGATAATCAGAAAGTAATATTTAGTTGCCTAGCCCAGCACAATTGTATCTTTCCCCGATTTAGCTCAGTGTAAGGTTACTCGAATTTTTTAAATAATTCGCGGAAGCGTTACTGCTAAAACGACAATAGGTTTTGGTTTTTACCTTCCTTTATTTTCAGTAAATCCTGGTAAGTTATAAAAGTATCGTCTTGATCTAATTTCACACTGTAACTAGAATGCAGATTATACATTTGTGTGAACAGTTCTACAAAAAATCAATAGATTCTCCTAAAGTATACTAAGAAACGAATTTTATAACCTCTCACACATCCGTTAAAACTATGTAAATAGTTCATGGAGAGATTTTCAATCTTTATTGATTCTTTCAATCTTCCACATAAATGATTAATCCGTATTGAACAATCATATAGAAATCGAACATTTATGAAGACGTTGAAACGTCGAAATGGGCGAAGTAAAGCGACAAGTATCGACAGCGGTGGAAATTTCGCACGTGCCAACATTTGCGGATTGATAAAAATCTGTTTCATTACGCGACAGTAGATGAAGCCGACGATAAATCAGACGGCGAGCCACTTATACGCGAGACACGTACGTTATTAATTCGATCGCTAAGTCGGTCGCTTTGATTACAGTGTCACCGTGCAATTTCCGCCTGACATGACTGGGAATCGTGTCAAGTGCACCTCGATTCGCTGACTACGACTGCGAACTCGGCGAGAGCGAAGAAAAGAAGAAGTAGGGGAAGATTGAAAGGCTTTTCTGGCAAGATACAAAGGGAGATTTTATAATATTTGTCGCGATCCCTCGTCACTGTGCTCGTTCCATCGGTGGCTTTTCCAACCGTTACCTCCTCGGCGACGACCGTATTCCACTTCGCAACGATCGCGCAGGATCCGTCTCGACCCTTTCCATCTCGGTTCACAGCTAGTATCCTTCTCTTACGAAACGCCTCTGCACCCGGGGATATTCCTCACAGACTTTTTCATTTTCTCTAATTACATGCCTCGTGAGCCCCGCTCCGGCGATGGTGAAAAGGTAGGCACGATGCAGAAAACGATTACATGCGAAACGGCTGGCTACCGTGCAGCTTCGGTGCTACCTTCAAGCTGCCACCGCAGTCTCAGCATCCTTCCTCCCTGCGTTACCGTATCAATGAACGCGCATTCTTTGATGCAACGTTAGCAACGAGGCATTACCCTTCGACGAATTGTTCCTTTTCTGGGAAGCTTCCTTCCACGTGTATTCTTCAAGCTTGAATTAAACGAGAGTGACTGACGAATACATTGAGGTGTTCTTGGTGCTCACAATCAGAGTATTCTGTTGCCCCTTCAACGAATAAACCAGTCGACTCTTCTGTTCCTACAGAATTAACCCTCGTCTGATTCATATTCACGTCTTGGTCGAATTTCCCCGCCCTCCCTTCGAGGGTATTGAAACGAATTGACGCAAACAATACCGTAGGCACGTTCGGGATGCAAAGATCGTAGCCGCGTCTGCAGGTGGTCGTTATCCGCGGAATAATCGCGGCTCGTTAGGCGGCACCGAGATTTCGCGGTGTTTCTTTCTCCGTCCCTCGCCGCCTTCCTTTTGTCCCGCGTTCCAGCCGGGCTCGCGCGGCCGTCTGTCTCTATTTCTCTCTACTCCCGCGCTCCTTGCATATTCTGTCATGCATATGAATGAAATGATTTCGCCGCCGAGTCGAAAAAACCGGCGTACTGTTAAACGACTCCCCCGCTTATTCATGGCCCCGGATTCTGATGCGGCAAACCCGCCGCGGCATGATAATTCGCGCCGGGCGTTTGCTTTATGCATCCGCTACAAGATCCCTGGTAGAATGGGTACCGCGAGTATCTCACATTCCCCGCGATCCCCGCCTCGGATCATTTTTTCCTCGCTCGCGGTGAACGCCTTTCCAATCACCGGTGCTCGTTGTATTACCGTGTCAAAGGGAGCGAACGACACCGAGGGACTGTTTAACGAGTCGCTGGCCGGGGGTTTAGAAATGAGGATCAAGGGGGCTTAGACACTAGCGCGGACTTTGTTTCCGAAGTTCCAGAACCGTTCATTGGGGCTGAACGTTCTGTCGTGGAAACGTGAGCTAGGTTACAGCCTCTGGAAACGGGCTTGCGTCCCCCGGACACGATTAATTACGTGGGTCCACTGCTAAAAGCGAAGTGCCGCCCAATTATACTACTTAGACGTCTGCATTCTGCCAAGAGACTTCTGTCTAACGGAAATTTACAAGCGGGGTCTACTTCTTCTGTTTCCCAACCAGGCAGCGAAATCACGCTTTGCGAATAAAAAGGAGCTTCCGGGGCAACTTCGTTACGGTGACGTTCCGAGCCATCAAATTCGATATTCCCGCGAAGCCTCGCTCCTTTATCAAACTCTCAATCACGAGCGCGATCCTCGGGAGGGCGGGGACGTGATTTACGAGCGACGCGCATCGATACCGTCGTTCCGGTTGATTTAATGGAATTCTCATCGTCGCGGGGATCGAAAAAAAAAGGGGGGGGGGGGGGGGAACGCGACCGGGGCAGAATAGAGAGGTCGAATTTCAAACCGCGACGGTACACGGCGCGGCCAACAATGCTCCGTTTTTCGCCCCATTGTCGCAGCATCCCCCGCTGCCGCTGTTGGGCGCCGTAAACGTTGAAACAGTGTGCGGTGTGTGTGTGCATCGAAACGGGGTCGCGCACACGCGGTGTCGTAAAAAGCGATAAATAGGGGGACAAGTGGAGCGACTTCCGGCGGGGTTAACGATGCTGTCGAGACACCTTTGATAAGCGACCTTTCGCTTTTCTCATTCCTCTCAGCCAGGTTGTAGGTTGATGTCGAGGGCCAATAGAGGGAAGGACAGTTTCGCCTGCTCCAGCGGCAGGACGATAGCTTTCGCTGCTCGTGCCCCGAAGGATCCTTCGTCAGCAGCCTTCCACCACACGCGTCCCACGGCCCCTCGACAAAAGGCCAAAACATTTATTCAATTTCGACGATGCCTCGCGCGAAGGCATGGCCCTTTGAAGATTAACGAGAGCGCAGCCTAGAAGCCCCTTCCATATTCAATCGGACTCCTCTCTCTCCCATCGACATTCGCGCCCCGAGACCACATCCGACAGAATTCGAACCATTTCCCCGGAAAACGTGGTTATCTTCGCCGGGTTTCGCGCGTCGGCGAAGGGGAGCGCGTGCTATTCAAAGAACTAAAAAGACGGAGGGGGGAGGGGTGGGGGGAGGGGGGGGGGGTAGAGAACTAGGGGGAAACAAAAGCGACGATCGTTATCGAGGGATCCCCCTTCTTCGCTTGGTTCGCTTTCTTCTGGTTCCCTTTTCCGTCCACTTCCGTCCTCTCCTCTTTGGCAGGCCTGTCCCCATTCGTTAATTTTCGCGGGTAACGAACCTCGCGAATCGATAGAAACGCAGAGTGCTTTTGCTCCTTGTCACGTGGGGAGGGGTATTTGCTTTGGGAACAGAAGTTAGAGGCACGGGGCCAGGAGCGAAAGTTCGCGGGGGCTCGCGTTCCAGCCGATCTTGTTTTCGAATTGTAGCTTCTTCCGTGCTTCAGTGATTCTTTTTCATCAGCCTTGACGTCTCGGTAGCGATTGATTGATCGAGCGTGTGGGCAAGTCCGCGACACGGTAACACCCTCCTCCGAACGTTCTCGTTGGGAATGGGTGAATACACTTCCTGGGACACGGAGGTGTTTGTAACTCAGGAAGGCAATCAAGCACGATATACACTCGCCCGATCGTTTTTTAGTGTTTTTGTTCCGAGAGTAGAGCTCGGAAGTAGCGTGCTACTTTACAGGGCTCTCCGCGTAGTTTAGCGCTCCGTCGGCTTTAAGGAGCCGAGGAGTTGGCGGTGTTAAACTGTCGCGAATATTGCCAAGTTTTTACGCGGAACGAGGCCGCTCGATTGAAATATAAATGAGATTTAATCAGTGAAGGAGTTGCTGTTATTATATTACGAAACGATTTTACGAGCTCGCCGCTCGCCCGTTTAAAGAGGAACGCAGGGGAAAAACGCGAGTGAACTATCGCTGACATTTACGAACGAAGAGGGCCATAAATTCGGCCAGCGTTTTCTTTCCGCGTAACTGTATCGTTTTATCCCTTCAATTTATGAGGCGTGCGTCAAATATCGCTTCGAAGGAACGTTTACGATTCAAAACGTTTCATTATGCCGCGGGATATTCAAAGCATGGCCGAAGGGACGTTGGAGGACGTTCCCTTTGAGCAGGACTGGAAAACGGGGACAAGACAAAGCGGCACGTTTGACGCGCGGAAGTTTCAAAGCTCGGGAGGCGCCCACGCTTCGCGCAACCCCGCTCCCACGAATCTAATTTAACTTAAGGGCAGAAATCTGCTTGAAAAATCACAGGACACATAGGGAGCCGACTACGCGCGCGGTGCAAATAATCTTATTGCCCCGTCTAAATGAAAGAGAACGAAAGATGAATATCGGTTTGAAGATCTGTCCCTGGAATCTGCGGACTTGCCATCGATACTTTTAACGATGGAAAAGTGGAGCTGAAACGCGCATCACGCAAACGTTCAAGCAGACATCGAGCAGGGGGAGGATGTTCTCGTTGAAAAAGCACGGCGGCCACGGACTCCAGAAATATTCATTTTAATGGTTGATATAACGCGGATATTGGTTACCGGTGAAACGGTACGTGTTCTGAATCCCCGACGCTATCACGCGCTACGCGGAATATACAATATAAGAGAGGCGGGCAGAGTTTCGGTATTCGAAAGCGGGACCGCGTGAACGCGAAGGATCTCTCCGACTGTTCGCTGGATACGTTGCCATTCGAGGATTGAAGTATGAACCGCGGAGGCGATTAAGCCCCTCGACGTGAGCTTACTTCACCCTTTACCGAACCCTCCGTTACGTGGCTTAACTGCTTTTATAACATCTCGAATGTGTACCGAGCTCCGGTTCTAATCTACTACGACTTACATCCAAGTTTTCTTAGCGGGCGTCTCGGGTTATTTGTTTTTAAACGAATTACTCAGATATTCAAGAGCTTGGATGGTACTCTGTAAAAGAATAATGAATATATAGGGGATGAAAGTAATGTAAACAGAGTAACATATTTTTAGCGAGTCAATGGGAACTGGGTAATTACGTGACTGGGTTATTTGTTGGTTAGAAACATCCCTAGTACGTTTAAAAAAGTGTGCTTAAAAGTTACCACTCGTTTCGCCCGCAGAAAATGCTATACATGGGGCAATGATCATAGCGGAATAAATAATGCTATTCGCTCCACCTGGCACGAGCGTAATTATTAAAGTTTCGCGAGGCGCCACCTCGTTTAGCGCGATGGAGAGGCACTTCCAACTGACGAGTCGACTCGTCCCCCTCAGTTAACGTTTTTAAGGGAATTCATAAGTAAGTCGGTGGGAAAGGCAATTTATTTCCGCGCGACCGGCCTCTCTTAATCGTCCACGAAGCCGTCGTTTGTTTCCCGCCGGCGAGAACGAAGGAGGGAAATCTCGGGGAAAATATGGAATTTATTTTTTTCGAGACAGTTCGTTCCCAGCCGCGGGGAGAAACTTCTTATTCAAATCGAGTCGCGGATCGTGCATTGAATGCAAATGACCGCGGCATAACGCGCGATAGGGGGTTCGGTTTCCCGTTTTCTCTCCTCTTCTTCATCCGCGCTAGGTGTGCGCGCGTGTGAAACTTCGGTGCCGCAAGTTATGCGAGGGGAAGTTTTAACGAGAACCCCCCAGGATTCCGGCGCCTATGGGACGCTCGGAAAAGTTAGCTTTTGACGCGGCGGGTTGCACGTGACGAATTCAAATCAGCCGTAAATACTTAGGGCAAACACTCCGACCAGCGGTGAAACTCGGCTGTAAAATAAAGCATTAGAACGACGGCGGACAACGAGGTAGTTAGGCGGAGCTATCCCTTTCTGGCTCCCTAGCTCCCTCCTTTGTCGGCGTCGCGAACTTCGCCGCGAACTTTGCGTAAGCTCGCCAACTTTTGTGGCGAACCGGTTCAATGAACGCAAATTGCAGCAGCCCCAGCCGGAGATGGGGGTGGAAGAAAGAATGGCCATTTCGCGCGAGCTCGAGCAAACGAATCGATTAATTCCTTCTCCGTTTAACGGGGGTTGTCGTGATTCGAGGATCAGCGATAGAGGACAGATGGAGCAGTGGAAACTGTCGGTTGAAGACCCTCGCGCCCCCGAGGTTCTCAACAACATGGTGAACCACGAACAAACGTCCCAGGGATCTCCGCCCTTGTGTTCCTCCTCGCTGAGGCCGCGGGCGAAATATTTCATCGGGCTTAGAAGACACCTAACCACGAGGATTTTTCGTTTCCAGGGTTGAAAAGCGGATCGATGTGCAAGTTGCGTGGAATTCCCAGGGGTCCTGAGACACCTCTGCCCAGCCGCGGGCCAAAAGCGACGTAAGTGCGCCGGCAAAGTTTTCTTCATTTTTAACAACGCGACGAACAGAAGAAACGCATTCGAAGTTCAGCGGTGCTAGCCCACGATTCCCATCTGGCTGGCGGAGAAAAAAAAAACAAGGATCTTGCCGCGAAGTTGTGTCTTCCGACAAGCAGAGGGACTGAAGGTTTGTCGTCGATCGTGGGAAGACGTCCACGTTGGACACCTAACGATTCTGGAGAGGAATCTAGGCCCGTGCTCCTCGGATTTAACCAACTTTCGTTCATCGATACGCCGCTGGGGGAGTTGCTTTGACATTAAGGAAATTTGGAGCCCAGCGGGTCGCAAGTTTACCCAATATCGTGGGAGCAACGAGGGATCGAAGTTGCCGGGAGCTCGGTTACAGCGTGGTTAAGCTGTGCTTACGGTGACTCGAGAATTGCCTTCGTTAGCTGCGAAGGTACTCATTGCTGTCCCCCCTTAAAATAATAAGACCTGCAAAATTCTCCGCGGCGCATGGCACGTCGCGAGCGCCCCTTATATAATGCACAAGCCACGTTCATTTCCGAGTGACGTTCCCCGTTTTACGACGCGTTTTACACTCGCGCGAGCGGCGGTGTAAAAACAACGGAACCCCCTCGGGACAGGAAATTGATTCTGTCTTAATCAGGGGGTAGATTAGCATTCGAGCGAACACATCGACGGGGTTTCAAGCGAACACGAAGAATTATAGGTTGCCAAGGTTAAAACGCAAATACACCTGACCCCATTTGTTCGCTGGATCTGTGCCAAGCGGGGTCGGGGTTAATTTTTAATTCACCCTCGTTCGAGTTGGACAATCTCGACGCGCTGGAAAGAATCGCGGGGCACGCCCCGGTTTGCCGTAATTACTTTTACGATTCAGTCGTAAAACTAGCCCGCGATCGTCTTTTCACGAGGACATCTAGTTACTTTCTATTTCCTACGCGCGGTTCCTCCTATGAAACTGATTCTTGCTGGTGCGCAAGTGATATCCGGGCCATGGGGTATCGGGAACACTCACCTTGCACCATCAGCTTGATGATAGCCTCCGGAGTGCTGCGCACGTTCACCAGACAGGCGTAGTCGGCGGTGTCCTCGGCAGTGACGGGGTGAAACTGCAGGGCGTAGTTTTTCGGCGATAGGGAGATCCGGTTCTGGTGGTTCCAGACGGTGGTGGTGCTGCTGCTGTACTCTAGCAGCTGCCTGCCGTCGGCCCGCCACTCGAGCATCAGTATCAGCGAGTCCTCCGTCACGCCGGGGCAATTCAGCGTCACGTTCTTGCCGGCCTCGACCACCATCTCTCCCACCGCGGAATCTGGAAGCAGAGAGGATCGTTACATTCGTCACGTCCTGGCCGTTATCGCTCGAATAAAAAACCGACCGACCCAGGTGCCTCTCTCTCCGTGGACACGCGGGGATCTGCACGATCTGCCTGCGTCAGGACCATTTCGTTGCAGGCCAGATAAAACGAGCTCCACGCTTTCCAATCCGCCCTTCCTCCATGCCACCCGGGCACGTTACACGCTCCCGAGCCCCGGCACATCTCGCGATCCGGCGGAATCGGCAGCTTATTGATTAAGATTATTGCACGCGCGACACGTGGCCGTACGTGACACAGGAGGATTAGGGTGGCTTTTTGTTCGACGTTTTCGGGAATATCGAGGAGGGAATCGCACGATTCGCTGCTCCCTTTTCGCAGGGACACTGACTGCGTAATTGGGGGCACTCCGGGTGATTAAACGCAATGGGACGGACCAAACGGCGACTGCAGTTTCTTGAAGTGGGGGCAGGGTGGAGTGCACCTCCGTTCCAAGTCTCGCGTTAGGGGATGATTTCGAGTGGAGCTGTCGAGAAAAGGGTCCAATCGTCGGACAAACTGGAGCTACGGTGTCGACGTAGCAGGGCTAGGATTTTAATTTGCAACGGGTTCTACTAACAGAAACAGTGGATGCTATCTACCGCTGGGTTAACCCTACGGCGGTATCAGCGTTCTTTGTCGATCAACAACCCCCGATCGTCATCGCGACACCAATGAAACCTCGAGCAGTTTCGTTTCTCAGGGACTATAAAAGGGTACGAGTCCCTATCGCGTCCTACGATCGACCTGGGAAGTACCGTGCCGCGGTGTTACAGCTAGGATCGATCGCGGTTCGACTTTACCGTGGCTGACGTCGGCGCCCTTTATTTTTCAACCTCCGCGACAAAACGAAATGCGAATGAAATTCTATCATTGACTCGATTGAGAGATACGTCGATCACGGAACTATCTCGCCTGATACTAGTCTTTTAAATGAGTTCTTTCCACCCTTGTACCTCCTTCTCGATACCTATCCACCTGAACATTGGTTACTCCAGGCTACGTACACATATGTACCTCAATTATCCGTTTCAGACTTTTCCAAGCCACCAATCACGGAACAACAGACGTCAAAGATTTAATTAACCCGCTATTAATGTTCCGTCCCCGCGATTCTTCCTCTCGTAAATTGCGTCGCGCCACTCGATCGTCCCTGATCCTCTCGTGATTTCGATTGTTCACACCCCTGGACAGAATATTCCCCCGCGGTTTTTGCACGTTTTCGAGGTTCCGGGTGTGTCGACCGGCTCCATTGAACCAGGCGGCGGTTTCCCATGAAAAAAGGAAGGGCCAGCGTAACAGAGGGACATCGGATTGCCCGTGCAGCTGCGATTGGTTCGATCAGGGCGTGGAATCGCATTCTTCAAAACGAAAGGTCGTTGTGACGTGATTCACGGAGTGATTCCATCTCCAATCCTCCGCGTAAACTCCGTCGCCAGTGTGTGTGTGTGCGTTGTACAGAGAATTTCGGATCACGCGTACCTATTCATACGCGCATAAAGTGCAAGTTCCCCGCTGTCTATTCTATCCCATCCTCTCTCCACCTGGCCCACCTATCCGGCCAATCCTCCTTCCCAGCGGCGCGAACCGATTTTCGCCAGGCGCAGCGAGTCGATCAGCGGCCGTCCACGCTTCTGCGGCGTTCAACTTTGATCATCCGACATTCTCGGCCGATTCCGCAGCCCAGGGTCGGAAGTTACGATGGAAATTTCTGGGAAGCCAGCTATAATTCCATCGCCTGCATTATAACTTCGGTACACCCATCAGCTTCCTAGTTCTACCCGTCGTAAAACGAGCGGAATGCACGGGTGTCCAGCCAGAGCTAGCCACGAATCGTCCGGAGAGTTGATTGGCAGAGATAGAAGCCCAAGATCCCCGGATCATCACGATTTAATTCGTCGATGACTCATTCTACCACTCCCCTTTACGAACCCTTATCGCTGAAAGTGAACCACGAGGGAAAGTAGAGAGGCAACGAGCACAGGGGCTGATCGGCACCGCGTAAAAAAACGTTCACGTTTGAGGCAAGCTCTCCGCGGACTTTTCCATAGCCGAAGAGGATGACGCTTGATAGCGTCGCGGCGGAGGGACGAAAGTAGCTTTACAGCGCGCCCCTGGCGAAGTTCAAAGAGTAACGAGTGGCGTTAACGTTCGATGCCCCGGTTACACGGGAAGTTCATAAAATGCTGCCGCGTTCCTTTGACGCGGCGGGTATCGCGTGCGGAATCCCATTTCGACCGAACGGTCGAAGATCACGCGGACAGACACCCACGCGTAGGTGTTTCTCTGTCGGCCGGGGCAGCGGGGTCTGGAGAGCCACGGTAGCGCCTGTTATCAACTGCCGGGCGAAAAGTTTTTACATTATGTTAACTTGCGCGCGAAATGGCCTTCCGCCGGCCGTGAAGTTGATGAGCACGAGGGTGACAGAAACTTTGCGCGCCCCGCCCACGTTCGGCAGACGTGATCCTTCGAAGGAAGCTGCTCCTTGTTTATTCCCGGCTCTTCCTTGCCTCTTGGTTGAAATATGTCCCGGGGAATAAGGTAGCCAAGCTTTCTGGTAATAGAGGCGCAGTCCTGATCCGCTTGGACCGTTTAATACCGTTTCTTTGTGCCCCCCAGCTCGTTGCGAGCCTCGTCTACAGCGTCGTCGGGGCTACGGAAATGTTGCCACACGAACGCATCTATTCCACGTTATTTATTCCCCAGCTTTGAAGATATGGCAGGGGATCGAAGCGAGAACACGCGATGTAGTATACACGCAGGCGGAATCAAAGAATCAGAAATTCAGAAGACTAAATTCTATCCGCCGATTTCTTGCAAAGAAATGTGCCTAAGCTAGAGACTCTAGAATTTCTAACATTTCCGGCTCCACTGAGAATAATCGTTCGTAGTTTCGGTGCTCGCGATTTCAACAGCTAATGAGCCGCGTCGGTTCGGTTTCAGCGTTCGTGGCGTCCACCGTACTCCGTTTCCCCCGGGCCGCAGCAAGAATCTATGTCAATTATTCGCCGCAAAGTGGCGTCCGCCGCGCTCCCCGTTCCTCAGAAGCAAGGAAAAGTGGAGGAGGTGGCAGTGGAATCGGCTGAGGCCCCTCTCGAAATCAGCCAAGCCGCCGTTGGAACATTACCGGGGCTTAAAGCCGCGGAAACAGAAACTTCCAACCAGCCGCTCCTTTCAGCGACTCGGCCAAGGCACCCGCCATTATCTTGGCTTCTGTTCTTGAAGCGGGACGTCGGAGAATCGCGGCAGATATCGGCGAAACGATGGAAAAAAGGAGGAAACCGGGAGCGAGGGAGGGGGAGACGGGCGGAGAAACGGAGTCGTGGGAGGTGTTGGATGAAGTGCCTCGAGATTTCTCTTTTTCTCCCCTTTCTTTCTGGAACGAGAGACTTCGTTGATGCCTGCTTCATTGTCTCGCCGCGGTCTATGCCGAATAATTAGACCGAGCCTGTGAAACGGGCACCGTCTGACCACGGTGATTCGTATAATCTCGGAGGGAAGGGGGCTTGGACGAAGGTGGATGGATAGGGGGATATGCAAATGCGCGCCAAGGAAACGCCACGATCCTTAGCAGGGTAGCTGGTTTAATTGAATGGTTGAAACTGGCATTTTTAGGGCACCAGCTCGAGTTTCAGATTCAGATTTAACAGCGAGTAGAGGGGTCTATGCGAAAGAATCGCACTTTTACGAATACGGGGCCGGCGAGTGCTCCTCGTAATTACACGTAATTAAAACTGTTATTTGAAAGATTCCCGCGGTTTCGATGTAACCCTTCGTTCACGGGGCCGCGAACTACGCGTTCGGTGTAATAAGCGCGATAGGAAATGGTGTTCCGCTTCGTTTGCATATCCCAGGTAATGAACCCTCGAGCGTTTCAAACGCGTGTTCCTTCTCTCTTCGTTTCTCACTAGTGGGCCACGGTATTCCGCTTTTGTGGTAGGGCGCGTGAAATGTTTCCAAAATGGGGGACGAAAGTTCAACGTGCTTTGTGATGTTTGAACGTTTGTTTGATCGTGTCATACTATACATGGCTGAATCTACTTCTCGATGTCGGAGATATTGTTTACCTGTATTGGTAAATGGATTGGTCGAGGGCAGTCGATAACGTGCCTTCCACGGTTGACTTGTAGGAGGTGGTCTCAATAAAACCCAAAGAGGTAACGATAACTATGAACGTTTATTAAAGCTATGAAGACGTAGACTGGTTACAGTCTGGAGACTAAGGACGAACTGAACTAACTGAGCCTTCACGCTGGCTCCCAGGACAAGCAGAGCCTGGTCTGTTTACAATACGTGACCCAGGCGGGTGGGCCGAATTCGTCACGCACTTAACAGCCCTACGACGCACAGTGCGACGAAACGTATACATCTCTGGACATGGCCGTGTCTTTGGTAAAAAACATCCTATTTCGATGAAACTTAGATTATTTTAAAGGCAAATGATCATACTTTCCGACAGTGAACATAAAAATTGCAAAAAATATTGTTTGCAGTCTTTAGCATTTGACAAACATCAACGATTTTTTGCAGTTTGGCACACTCTTCTTTGAGGGCGGATTTTACCCCCTGGACACCCATTTCGATAAATGTGATTCAATGAGTCGAAAAGTAGAAAGTTCAAACTTTAAAATAAAAGATAAAGTAGTTAATGTTCCTCGAAGTATTTTTGTTATTAAATAAAGAAGACAATGAAGAATTAATTTAGAAGAATTAATGGACATGCAGAACACACCAGAATGTGATGTAGACACGGACAGTCAAACCGGGAAGCCTTAAAAAGGATCTACATGAACGCAGTATTTATATGAAACGGAAATTACTACAGATATTGGAAAGTTTGTTTTGTTGCCTCAATTTATGCATAGTATTTTATATAAATATTACGTTTGATCATAATTTCGACTGCCTAAATCTATTTCTAAAACATATATTTATTTTTAAGAAAATAAGAAAGCGATGCGATGCTTCGCCGTTTATTTATTAAGGTTTAACTAACTTTAATAATAATAATATATGATTTCGGCGCACTAGTTCGGTCAATTAAAATTTATATTCATAAAGTTTTTTGAAATAAAGTTAGGAATGATGTCATTACTTCTGCATTTAAGTAAAAATAGTTTCCTATTACTTATCTTAGTTAACTGGGATCCACTGCTAGATAAATCCTTAAGTATTCTCAAGGCTTCAAGTCCATACAATCTTGATATAAACGAAAAGAAACTTTCCTTAAAATTAGATGTGGATGTTTCGCCATTCATTTTAAAAGTTATTTATAAATTTATTTACGACCGTTTTTTACGAAAATTTTAATTGACCGAACTAGTGCGCCGAAATCATATATTTTAATTATTACGGTCGTAAATAAATTTATAAATAACTTTTAATAATAATAATAACCTAATTTTATGAATTATCGTTCGCTATATCATATTTATATTCATTTCCATAAAGACATCATAAAGACATAATCAATCGGGTAGAAGAAAAGGAATGTCTAGACACATATTTACTCGTTTCGTCCCACATGCGTACACAATTTAATTAATTCTGCTCAAGGTCGCAAGTTGACGCAACTGGAGATTGGATTTTCTAAAACTAGAATGTTTAGTGATTATATGGGTATATATATTTTTTTTTTTAACAAATTTGGACATATTTCTAAATCGACAAAAAACATTTTTTTTTGACAGGTTGAATAACATAAATAAAATCATTAAATTTTGTTTTTTTTTCTACATAAATAACTTCTTAACAATCAACCCCAATGGGTAGTATGATGGTAGAATTTTTTTTCATTATTCTAATACTAATTATTTACATTCATATGACAGCCGTCTAAAGAAGTGAACGTGTTTGCTGTTAAAAATTTGGGTTTTAAAATGTTTAAAAAGTTTATTTTTTCATAATTTCGTATCCATTAGTACTCAAGGATAATACTTATTAATGCTATAATTATATCAATAAAAAAAGGTACTTCATATTTTCGCCAATTTGTACGCGTCGTCCCACTGTGCGAAGCTAAAAGCGTCTCACAGTGGTCTCAAATCCCGAAAACGTGGCCAAAATCACAAATATTATTCAATTTAGGCAAAAATCGGTACTCTGGGGTTTTTGGGGTCGCTGATTACGAATCTAAACTTAAAACTTTAAAAAACAAAATGGCGAATCCAACATGACGGTCAACAATAAATATTACACAAATACAAATAGCAAACAAGAATAATCGATAAACATATTATGAAAACGAAATTTCAGTGTCCGAGTTTTCATCCGAGCTATGTGAAACATCATCAGATAATATGTCTATTTCGGAGCGATCATCCGTATCTATTACCGCATTTACGGATGGCTGTAGTAACAAATTCACCGTTTCTGAAGATAAATTCCTCACTTTCTTCGTTGCTAATTTCCTTATGCTGGAAATGTATGGGTCTGATGCTATCACGAGTCTCGAAAAGACATCCTCCATTGTCTTAATTCGCGAACACTTCCGCGAGAAATCTTCGCGACATCTCTTTATAGATTTAGTTCATTTTGAGATCACTATCTCACAGGCCCAAGGAGGCGGCCTACTAGACTAAACAGTCTACAGACTATTCCACGTTTAGACCAGTTTTTAAACATCTCCAGTACCGCGTTATTCAACCAATTCCATGGACCCTGCGAATAAATGGAAAAGTACGAAGAAGGCGAAACAACGTAGGGAGGAAAGTAAGAAAAATGGAGGAGACCGAGAGGAGCAGGAGGAAAAGAAGCTTCGTGTTTTCTCTCGCTGCTGTCATTAGGATTAATCCAGTTTCCCTGTAATTACATCGGCGAACAGGATTCTATAACGTTCCGCGGTATCGAAGTTCCTCTCGGCGATTATTCGCTCGATTTCACGGAGGATCTCGCCGGGGGAATCGCCGAGAACTCTTGACAGATTTTATTTTTTCCACGACGAACTTCCCGCGGCGAGTACGAAGTCGACGAAATTTCTGGCGAATTAACTTCGTTGCGAGACGCTCTCGCGATACTTTGGGCGATTCCTAGGCTGGCCCCGCCTGCTACCCTCGCGCTGGTAGCTGTTCGCCGGGCTACCCGTAGGCCGAGACGAGTCCATCCCCCATCTAGAAATTGAATTTCATCCTCTTTCCCCGTGTAGGCGACCGGCTTGGCGCCGTAAATTAATTTACGCAAATCTTCTGCGGGCATGAATTTTTCCAGCACTAATTTCCCCAGAAGCCAGCACGCTCCACGGGATACAGTCGCAGGGCCGTGGCAAGCCGTTACCACGGTAATTACCTTCCTACCTTCGTTCCGCTCGGCCTTTTTGTCTCATAACCAAGTAACTATCTTAATTGCTTTCGCTTTTCTGGCGCTGGATACGGTGCCAGCCCTCTCCGCTTGCTCGCGGGCCACTCCTCCGCTTCGAATCCACCGTGCTTTGTGTCCCTTACGTTTCCCTTTTTTCCCTCGCTATCGTCGTTCATCCCTTTCACGGGTCATACTTTCGTTTAAACTCGTTCGCCCGCGATTTTTTCCTAGCGCCTGGACCGCTCTCCTGCCCTTCCCTTCGACTTCGCCTCCTTTCCCTTCCGCCGGCCACCATTTCCGCGTGCCTCGTTTCACCGTCACGGTTTCTCGCTCGTTGTCTCTGTACGGCCGCGATAATGCCGGATCGCTCGTGCGACGCGGCTGCGTGACAATCCTCCCGGGGGAATTTCGAACGGAACGATAGCCGTTCCGCCAATTTTCACGCTGTTAGCCGCCACTGCGCTGCCCTGTTCCTCGTTATTCCGCTTAGAAAATTCCGGTGAATGGGACAGCGCCGCGGAGCGGAGGTGGGACTAACAGGGCCGATAATTGCCGATGCCTGGTGCTGTTCATCACGGAAGGATGTCACGATAATGCGCTTTGTGTCGGTGGAAAATCGAAAACGTGGGGAGTACGGTTGTTAAGTCAGCGGGTTCTCGTCTTCGTCTGGGCTCCTTGGAGTTCTGATTTCTTAGAGCGCCGAGCTCTAATGAGCCTCCAGTCGACGTACACGAGCCGTCACGTGTTGCTGGATCAGCGGAGGCAGTCTTGAAGCCTCTTGACGCTCAGATACTGACGACGTATTGAGCAAAGCCTGGGGACCCAGGGAGCCATTAACGGCCAACGAGCGACGGTTAATTTCCGTAAACAAATCTCTCAGCACAGGGAGAAGAGGATGGCGAATTCACGGCGCGATAAAAAAGAGCAACGAACAAGACTTCCACCCTCCTCCCTTCTCACCCCTCTGTTTCGGTCGCATTCGACGGTCTGGCTGCGCCTAAAGCGATCTCGTCGCTCCAACCAAGTGTGCCTCGCTCTCGCTCGGCAGTTTCCAGAATGTCATTATTTCAGCGAAAGCGTTTGTTACTCGCGACTCGAGGCCGCCGTCACTCCTTCACGCCGAAGTGTTTACTCGAAACTCGCTCCGGGAACGAGGGTATCCGACTGCCGCCGCGCCGTTCCGAAGGAATGATTTTTTAAAAATTCCCCGACCGCGGCACGGGAATTCGTTAGAGTTGCCGCGAGTGTGGATACCCGGAGGAGGGGTTTCCTTCGTTCCCCCTGTTCCTTTTCCCTCTTTCGCGTCCCGCTTTTCCTCGTTATACACAGCGCCAAGTCCCGAGTTCCTATCCCCAGCAGCGAGACCGCAAAATTGGACAGGCCCTTCTCCACCACTCTCTCCCCCGTTCTGCTTCTGCCCTCGAATCGTACATGCTTCTCCACTTTTTCCCCGGCGGCCGTGTTCGTGCACCTTCGCAATTTACCATCGCCTGGGCGGCCAGCGCGCCGGCTACAAAAACAGGACGAAATCAACACACCGATCCCAATCGTTTCCCCTGTTTCGCGGACAAAGCGTTTCCGCGCAATCTTGCCCATCGCTGAATAACGTTTCCATCGAGCGGACGATCTTGACCGCTAATAAGAACCGCCCGTCGATCGCTGGCGACAGATGGCCGTTGGCAAACAAACCGTGCCCCATCGATCACCGACAGATTCGTATCGGTGTCTGCGCGGAAGTTGCAGGAATTTCCACGGCCCGGCGGGCTCAGGCCACCTTGGACGTATGAGCGATTTCCGAATCGGCCGTCCCAGCACTACGTAAACTTCCCTCGGTTTAATTGGCCGCTCGACCAGGCTGCCTCGTTAATTACCTCCCATTTAATTAGCGCTTACCCTCTTAGAAGCGGGGGCCACCGACGCGCGCACGGTGTAAATCACTGACTTCGGATGCTCCAGCGATTCGGTACGCCTTCCTCTCGTGCCTCCTCGCCGGAGGAACGAGACGAGACTTCGCGGGAAGTCGATTAGTACGTTGCTCTGGCCCGTGTAAGTGGGTTTTACCGCGCGAGAACTATTTAGTCTGCGAGTAGTCCTCGCGAGGAGACAGATTTAGGGATTTCGTTCTACTTGCTTGTTGGTTATGGACGATTCATTAGATAGAAGTATATGTAGTTGCAATTTGAACGTCGATATTGTAGGAGACGGGAAAATAGACTCGAACCCACGATCTTCAGATTCGTTGCGCGCTGGCCAGCCGCCTTAATCACCTGACCCATTTTTTTATTTTTAAATTTTTTTATTCAGAAAATACTATGAGTCTATGTTACATTGTTCAATGTAGTGAATAATCTATCGATTATAGTTATGCCCGGTGGATTGGCAAATCGCTTCAGCGACGCTCACAATCTGTATTGCTTGTCTCCATAAAATACTTATAAAATAGATTCTACTCTGTGCGGTTTCCCGATTACGACGGGTAACATTTTCAGGTAGGTACTATATTCCGGAAATAAATAGGCATCATGTCTGAGTAAACCGGAACGATATTTTTTGCCTGATAGGGTAAAGGACCCAATTACTGACACATTAAGCGTTGACGCTGACGGTCTCATGTAGTTATGTACTTATAGACTAAAAGTAGGGTAGATGTACCGTTTGTGGCCATTGCACTGTTTTTGGCTATGTGCATAATTATCTTATTTTTAAATTGCTTGCAGATCATTAGGTAATCTACGGAGAATTTCACGTCATAAATATTTTGTTTAGTATACCGCCCGAAATATAAAGTTACATTTATTGCTTACATGGAAAAATATTATATTTTTTAAGAAGTGACCAAAACTGGTACAATACCTTAGAGTGGCCACAAATGGTGCATCTACCCTATATGTTGTGTTTGCTATTTATTATTGCTTAATATGTTTAATTGATGAAAACAATTTTGTGGATATTGAAACTTCTATTTTTGTATAAATTCATCAATTTCAATAATATATGTTGGGATCTATTACTGACACCCTTCAAATGTATATATTTGACTGAATTACTGACACCCCAATTACTGCCAGCTGACCTAATACTGTTTATATCATTTTAAGGTTACGTCCTGTCATTTACAAGAGCAACTACTGCTATGACATTAATACCAAAATGCTTGAAACGCTTGTACCAATCACTGTCACCCAATTAATAAGTAAAATGACTTTATTTAAAAAGACTTTAATAAGTAAAAAGATTAATGAATCGTTGAATTCGGATCTTTATTACATTCTATGATGCTTATATTATTTAAAACATTATATTTTATTATGTTAATAGCTTAAATATTACAATTACAGCATTTTCGTTAACGCCTTGTTTTCTCTTTCGCTAGTAAAGAAGTGATCTTTCCATTCTCCTAATATTCGCTTAAAATGTTTTATCGTTTTATTCAAATTAACGAAGAAAAAATTATATACTGTTTTTTGTATCGTATAAATAACAGTTTAAATTGTATGCTAAATTTTTTTTATGCATCATTTTATAAGATTTATTCGTTATTTTACGTAAAACAACTTAAAGTGACAGTAATTGGGTAGGTGGCAATAATTGGGTCCTTCACCCTACATGGGAATAAAAAGGACATTCACCTTCATACCACCACACACACATTCATACCGACTATATACTAGACTTTATATCTATTTTACGTACATACTTATGAAAGGTGTAAAGAAAAAAAAAAATGGTTTGCTATATGCACAGTGTTAAGTAATTCAGTATCCTTCTACTATACATCCTCCTGAGGAGTCGGGCTTAAGGATGTATTGGACCTATTTCCAAAATAGTGCCAAGTTGATAAAAATTTGTGAGATTGTTCTTTTTAATCGTCCTGATGTGCTCCAAAAATTTTAAACGAATTCATTAAACGGTTACTGAGTTATAACGATTTTAATTTTCACTGATTTTACACGTACTCTTATGGAAAGAGACGATCTTGACGGATAAACCATCTGAAAAAATGTTGAAGAAATAGTGCCAATGTTTTCAATTTTTTTGTACATGCAGTATATGGGTAGGTGAAAATATCTGCCGAGTTTCAATTGTTTTCACTACACCGTTTTAAAGAAATAAATTATAACTTGAGAAAATTGTGAATTCTGGGCATTTTCACTGCCAAAAGTTTAGCAAATAATGCTTTAGAAAGCATTTGTAAAGTAAAAAATACCTTCCTAGGATTAAAAATAAGACTCCAACTGTCGTTCGAATTCCTTACATCTAGATTTACTATGCGTGAGACGTAGATATTCAAGTATTTCAAATTTCATATACTTTTGTCTGGTATTGTACTTCCGATACATCCTTAAGCCTAGTACGATCAAGCTGGGGTTTTCTTTCCCAGCCACCAATATTTTTCCGTATCAGACTGGTACCTATTTGCAATATCCACCTCGGGTAGCGTCATGACAAAGACCTTCCCTATCTACTGTGTTCGAGCAATCTATATTTTGTCCACAACTGATACGCTTATCACAAGACTTCTTGTTTATGTGGTAAATTGTGTGAATATTATCCTCATTATTCTGCCTGTTTTGTCTAGACACATCAAAGCTTCAGGGGGGAACCATCTCTCTCACCGCCGACTCTCCGAGGTCTCTTATATTCCTGGCTCCAATTACTGAACGCCACCTATGTGCCTCACTCGCAGCATTCGCCTGTTCCTAAATGCCGAACTCGTACAATATCGAGGATCAATTCACATCTACCTTTTGACGAATCAATTTCCAACTGGGATAGTTTTTGTACTATTCGTTTCGATGGTTCCCGTGAAAAACGAAACGGGGATCGCGAGTGCCGTACAGTTCGCGAGGTTCCGATAGCCAGCGTTCTCGCTAATGGATCATTCGGTACAGACAAAACAAATGAAACCACCCACTTCGTTCCCTACAAATGGAGGTTGCCTTCGTCCGGGGCGATGCCTTCGTGTCTAACCATCTCCTAGATTTGTCTTGGCGAACCCGGCGCACGCTGCTTTCGCCGAGCAATTTTACGCGCAGCTACTACCCCGACTTAGGGAGCTACCGCATGAATCACGCCCGTAAATAGCCAGAGTGGTCGCCAATATAGTTTTTCCCCATTTTCCGTCATAAAATGCTCTATAGCCAGCGGGCTCTCTCCGCCCCCGTTTCATCCCCGCCCGCCATTTTCACTGAACGTTCATAATACTTCATTAACAGCAATTAGGGGAAATTTCAGCGAAGCGTGCTCGCGCAACGGCGCAAAAATTTCACATGCCTCGAGCAATTAGTTCGTTCGAGTTCCCGCGAACACTGCGCCCTCAAATGATGCCAGTCTTTCTGAACGCACAATCGTCGCTTCGTCGGTTACATTTTATTCACAAAATGTTGGGTGGTGAAGGATAAATCTAAGGAAGATTATATTTCTGTATTTTCTTTTTCCCTTGAAAAGCAGGGATGGTGAAAGCGACCAAGTGGTGTAGGTTTAAAATTGCAGCGACTCATCGCGACCCGTTACGAAGGCAGTATAAATCAAACCCGCTGGCGAGAGAGCCACGATAATTAGGGCTCGCGTGCCTCGCGATGTGTACATACACGGCACTCCCATTTTTCCTATCCTTGGTCGGTGGCCAGCGACGGACAGGCCTGTAATTATTTGCCTGGGACGTTACGAGCGCACCGAATCTCGTGTCCACACACCTGGCCGCCATCGGCGATCGTTCCCCCAGTGACGAGGAAGGAACGGGCTGGGGGACGAAAGCGTCGTTCCAACGCCGCCCCGATAACGGCTCGCTGATCCCGTTTTCGATTGTGTCAAAACGAATCATCCAGGAAGCCCCGTCGTTTATCGAGATTCCCCTCCCCTCCCCTCCCCCACCCCTCCCTGATGACGGGCTCGCGCGGCTGACGATTGCTGGAATTCCGCTCGTAGCCGCCTGAAAAACGATACACACGGCGGGACACGCGTGCTCCCGCTTTTTCTCCCCCATCCCTCCGACGACACGGGCCCGCTATAATGGATTTATACGCGAGTTCCGAGGCTCGGTTGTGCACAGTGTGATTGCGTATTCGTTACTTTCACGGATTCCGGAAAGCGAGCGGCGGGTAAAGGCACGAGGCACAAGTGGGGGATGCGACGTAGACGAGACACAGAGGAGTCCTGGTGGTTACCTCTGTGTTTTCAATTGAAAGATCGATAATGTTCGATGGAAAGGCTTTGAAAGAGGAACGATCCTTTGTGCCTGTGCTTGGTTAGTCGATTGCGCACTGCCGGTTTACGTTCGTTAAAATGGGGAACACGTTTTGGAAGGAGACAATGCCCCACTCCACTCGACGATGGATTATCGATCGGAGGGGAAGCTGCCGATACCTACGAGTCAAGAATTAAGTACACAAGAGGCAACGAAACGAGAGTGTCGGTCAAGTGTCATCTGTGCATTTTTCATTAGATAGCCAACGACAATGATAACAGTGGTTCGAGTGCGGGGATGATTCGATAGGCATGCATGTGGAGCAGGGGTTGGCCTCGTTCGACCAGCGCAACCACTCAAAACTAATTGGGTCTTTTTTCCATGTATCCAGCTGCCAGATCTGTTTTCCCGTGCTTCTGCACAAAGGTCACCGCGGCCGGGGAACTTTCGAGAACGTAAACATCGATTCGAGAGTCCCGAACGTGGCCTATTTAACGCCGAACACTTTTTGTCTCCTCGGATACTGTCGGTGACAATGAAATTGAAGCTGAAACGCTCAACACTTCAACGCATCGCTCTGCAGTCTCACAAAAGTATCAAAATATCCCCCAGTTCACGAGTCGCGGCGATAATGTAATTTCGTAGTCGCGAAAACTGGTCGCCCATCCGTTTTCTCGTTGGACGCCGCGTCGCGCCTTCAAACTTTGTCCTTCGGGCGACTTCCGACGCGTAGGTATTCCCGCGTCCGTTCCGTTGCCCTGCAGCAGCCGGGGCATGTCGAAATCTCATTTCGACGCGGTCCAGTCGAAGCAACCGGGCCGGTGCGGCGCGGGGGGAGAACGCGAACGAGATGGAGTTTCCGTGGCGCGTATAAGTTTGCATGTAAATACCGCTCGGATCCGGAATTGTTAACTATAAACCGTGATGAGACGGATGGACGCGAGCGGCAGACGAGAGTCGATCTGGCCTGTGGGTGGGAAACACCGCAATTCCGTCGCTTTATAGCACCGAAGAACCTGCACGATAGAGGAAGACACTCGCCGGAGGGTGTGCGCGGGAACGGTGACGAGAGGGGGTCACCGGACGGGGATGAAACGGGGACAAGGGGACGCAGACGTCGGGGATAGAAGGGGTGGGGAATCAAAGCTTGTCCGGATAGGCGAACGTATGTACCGGGCGGTAACTCTGTTACATAAGTGATTGAGGTTACACTTCGGCAAGGATTCGCAAACTTCTTACGGCTCGCAGCTGACAGAGGCTGGATGCTTTCCCATCGGCGCGGCGGCTCCGCGGCAGTAGCGTGACGTTGTCAGCTCGATGTGATGGATCGCGACGAGCACGGGGACGCACGTCTGCTGGATCGATACCACTGTCGATAACACCGCCCCGGATATTACGTGTCGAGGAGGAAAATTAACGGTTTTAATAGGAGCGACGGGGGGATTTTCCGGACGAGAGGCCGCTAGTTGGGACACTATCGTTCCCAGGTTCGATCGAGTTACACGGGACTCAATGAAATTTTCCACAGTTTCAAGTGCCGCTTAATATACGGTCATTTTTGTCGTACGTCGCTTCCAATTTGTTACGCGGAGAGGGCTATTATCGGAGAGACATTAGGGAGCCATCGAGCAGTGTTCGCGCGCCAAGTGATTTTAATAACGACCCGGTGGGGAGGGGTAATGCTGCTCGACTTTCTTCCACTATAGGTACGTTGGATTAATAGGTTGTACCTATAGGAGTGTATCGTTCTCGATCGCTTAATAAAGTGGTTTTCTCTGTTTACGTGTGCAATGAGAGGAGATGAGCAATCAGGAAATTGTTCGTTCTCAATTTGCGCGACTAAGTAAGACCAGTTAATTAAGCGTTGCAGGGGTAGCTGGTGAAAAGGAAACGCCCAGCCCCCTTCCACCGTTGCCGTAGCAAATATAATTTACAAATTTATCGATACTATTAATCCCGCGACCGGGATAACGCGTTCTGAAGTCAAATTTCCGTGTTTCGTCGCCGGGTCGCTTATCGATGGAAAATTAACCCTGGAATTGTAGCGGTGGCCCCCGACTTCCGCGCAGCGAATATCGCTTACAAGGCAATTACAGCGTCGAAACGGCATCGATTGCGGCGCGTTGCCGCTGCCTCTGGCTGGATGATCGATTTTTTGAAAATACGAGGGGAGTTGAGCGAATTAATGCTTCATCTAGCGGGCGAGCGAACGAACTGAACGAACGAACGAACGGGCGAACGAGCACTGGGATATAATTCAAGGAGCGTCGTTGAATCGCACTAAAATGTTATTTGCAATCCTATTACCGTTCGGCGTTTGATTCGGTTAGCGCGATTTATCGAATTGTTAAACTCCGGCGATTTTATTGAATCCATTACGATTTATGGACACCGCGACCGCAGCCCCAGTTATTGCGACATCTGTGTAAGCGATCAAAAACGCGAACTCATCCAGATATCCGTTATTAATAAATTGAGCGCGGCTCGTTAATTTTAAACGAATTAACGCGCGAGCGGATTAAGGACCGGCGAACACGACGTGCCGGTTCCGTGCCGTGGAACGTTTTCTCGCCCCGATATATCCCTGGCTATCGCGCGGAACTGCACGGAACGAGCCACGTTACCGCGATGTAATTAAAACGAACAATAAGCCGGACTTCAATCCTCGCGCTTTAAGAGTGCCCTCCTCGTTCGCTTCGTGGAAACGGCGAGCGGTGCATTTATCACCGGCAGACGCCGAAAGTATCGTCCGAGGAAGCAGTTCATCCAGCAGAGGAGCAAGGTGCAGTGCGGTCTCGTGCGTTTCGCGTAACGAACAAAAGACGAACCCCTCTACAGTCCATTGCCGTGTCTCGAGCACCTTGACGTTTACCTCGAGCACACCGCCGGACGAATCCTAATTCGGTTCGGGTCGAATTAATCAAATTACAGTGGAATCTTCTCTCCCTCTCCCACTCTCCCTCTAATTCTCTCTCTCTCTCTACCACTTCTCTGCGAGCCCAGACCGATCTCCATCGAACACCTGGTCCTGGAATAACCGAAGACGTTCGACGAGGGGAGGTTAAGTGGTTGAGCCAGTTAAGGGTCCACAGGTAAACACGGCTAATCCAATTTCTGCGTTGAGCGGCACGAGGTCAACAGAATTTCGGGCGCGTCATTGTGGCTTCCTAATTCCGTTCACCTTAAAACACACAAACGGCCCAGTCGCGCCGGCGGTGCGTGGCCGCCATTTAAACGCCCACCCCTTCCGCCCCCGATCGCGTATCCTTAATTATTCCGCTCAGCGACGTCCCCGGTTGGCCTTGTTGCCGATTTATCGCGTTAATGAAAACTTACGGTCCCGAGCGTGCTGCTACGAGACACGGGACTCGTTTGTTAACGCTCACGCTTTGGGAGATTGTAAATTCGTGGCGCACCCTGTTGCGGGGGGGGGGGGGGATGAAGGTTTTGAGATACTCGATCATAGTCGCCGTGGGGCCGCGGCTGTTTCGATAGGCTTGATCCTAGTTTATTACGCGCCGCGAGATAATGGGCTCGTAAAATTTCGCGTTTTTAAGCGACAAGATAGCAGAACTGGATAGCAGAGCCTGCAACCGCTGGTGTATCTATACAGAGGATCTCGGGGTCGGTTCTATCGAAGATATCAAGAAGTTCGACGCGATTAGCTATTATTAGATCGTAATTAACGCGACGAAGTAGGCCTCGGCCTCGGAAAATCTTGATACAGGCCATTCCCCTAATACCGCACAGCCCGTAACGGTTGCATAGTCGCATGCATCGCTCCCCCGAATGCTTATTAGCACGCGAAATGTTTTCCTCTCGACAATCGGCAATGTAGGTTAGCACACGGCCGCTCCCCCGTTTCATTGTTCCGTTATGCTCGCACCATGTTCGACAAATTAATTCGATATTACATCAAGCTCGGTAATTAATCAAGATGATTGTTGTTCCAGGCTCTTTACAAGCTGCGCGGGGCATTGTAATCGAAAATGTTACAAGCCGAGCTATGTTTCATTGATCAGGCTCGTTAAACAGCCAGCACGGGTTCAACCTGTCGACAACAACGGCGAAATATGCCGCTAGGCTAATCCACCAGCCGGCCAGCCGACTTCCCGTCAATGGTAAATCCTTTTATTGGCAAATCCTGCGTCGTAAGTTGAACGATGGAAGCCCGCCTAATGCAATGTCGTAGGTCGGCAGCCGAACGCGAGGCGTATATCGCTTTTAAATCCGTTAATGCGGCACCGTAGAGGCAATTTGCATAGGTTCCACAGTAACGTACACGAGCCCGAGCTCCCCAACTATCATTGCTACAACCTGGATACGTATCCTGTTTAATCCTTCGGACTTTGCCCGCGACGCTTTCGCCGCTTTCCGAGCAGGCCCCGCGCTGACACCTCCGCGTGCCGAAAGAACTGCATTTAAATAATGTACCGGAGCCGAACACTCTCTTCTCCCTGTTCGTCCTCGTTTCATCGGACGCTCGATATCGGTTTATCATAGGAATTCCCCCATTCCGACTTCTTTCACGTATCTTCGCGCACGTTCCCCTTCGGTCTCTGATTTCCCTTCCATCTCACGCAGTTCTCTCGCATTCACCTCCTCTTTCTCCTCTCCTCCGTTTACACTACACTTTTATCCCGCTTAGCAGCGGGATACGCCACGATACGAATTCAAGGGTTAAAAGATCGGATACCGGCATTCACGGCATCGATGACTTTTATTTCCATTGTTCCCGGGCGCGATCCAACTGTTTTTTTTCCCCCCCCCGTTCGCCGCTCGACCGGAAGCTTTTCTGTGCCTTCTCCGTTTCCCTCCGCTTCCTTTATTTTCTCGCACTTTACGCCGGGCAGCGTTAAATCACGCGGAAGGCTATAAATCCGGCGCATTTCCAGGACAGCTGATCCGGCAGGAAGTATCAGTAAAGTGGAACAAACAAATCTCACGGCCGCGTGAACGCCCCGGAGAGACAAATACACGTGCCGTGTCGTAAATGCATCCGGCACGTCTCTCCGTGTACCTTCGGATTCAACGTTTAAATCGCGCTCGCCCCAGAAATGCATCGGCCGTGCCTGAATCGCGGCGGAAATGCAGACGCCACATTTTTTCCCCCATCCCGCCGCACAATGTCGCCGAAGTAAATGCGCCCCGGCCCCAAGAAAGCCGCGCGGGCCTTTTACGCGACAGTTTTGATGAGACCCGCCGCGACCCGTTAATTATGCGTCTGCTGCTGCATTCATCGCGGCGAGGGGAATTGTCGCAGGCTCCGGTGGAACCCAACGATATCCGGCGCCTTAGAACACCATGCTTTCATCCACTTCTCACGGCCGCCCGGTCATGTGGGTCAGTTCCAGAGAAATGTCCCCGGAGCTTAAAGGAACCTGGGCAGGTGGTCGAGAACCGCAGGGCGCGACCTGTGGCGCGGCCGGATTCCGCGTCGGGGTCCTAGCGCGGCCAGGCAATCTGCAGTGTGTCACGTGCGACTTCACTGGCTTAAATAACGAGCACTGATACGTCGCAGGGGCCGCCCGGCTGCGATAACGAGTGCGAAGGATCGTCGGGAGCGGGTTACCAAAGAAAACAGAGCCCTGAGAGGGAGGAAGAGAAGGGAGAAGAATGGGGAATAGAAGTGGCCAGAGGGGGGCAGGCAGGGATGGTGGAACACCTTCTTCTCGATAAGGGTGGAGGGGGAGTAGGAAGTGGAATAAAAATGAGGGTAGTTACCGATGGCGGTCGGATCTTTCATTTGATTCCACGCTGCTGGAAAAATTGCATTTGTCCCCGCCAGCCTCTCCGCTCACGAATAAGATACGGTACTGCGCGAAAGGGCGCCCCCGGGGGTCCTTTACGCGAGATCAGATATTATGTTAAACGTTTTTAGTTATTCACTCGACGCTCCCCTCCCGAGGATCCTCCCTTTCCCGTCTCCGTTCGCCCGTAAATCCGCCTTTGGTGATCGAGAACGATCCGCAGGGAAGCGGCGCCGTTCGTTCTCCATCTCTTTAACGAACGATTGACCTTTGAGGGAGAAGCTGAACGGCTTATCGGCGTCTTAACCGGCATAGGTGGTTAGGGACGGCTCGTGGTTAGGGCTGATACAGAGCATCCTCCTCGGAGGACAGGCGAAATCGAAGAAGATAATGAAATATCTGTCATCGTTTTTCTTTCTCCCTCGCCTCTCGCGATTGGGGATGTTATCGCGAAAGGGCAATTCTGGAATTTTAGAATTCGATCGATCAGCCGAATTCTGTTTGCATCGATAGAGCTGATTTAACGTTCCCATTGCGGGAGATATTTTAAGCAAACGGCGTTGCGCCATTCTATGCTTCTTCCATCCCCTTCTTTTGGATTACCACGTTAATGATTCAATCGGAATATTCGACGGCGGCGATTAATCGAGCACGATAGCCACAATAATTCGCGGAATTATGAGCGGGCGCCCGCAGCGCCGCGGCTTTGTACGTTTTATAACTCGCGGGATTTAATTTAAGCCGATTAAGCGCGATTTTATTTCACGTACCTTACACATTTCGCGGGACCGACCGTTTCAAATTCGCCCGCCGCCGTTTTCACCTTTGGAGCACACCGTTTCTGTCGGGAAATTTGAATTTCGCAGGACCGATGGAATTATTGTTTCGACACCGATGGCGGAACGATTGACTGGCACAGGAAGCAGTAACACTTTCAGGCTTCGAAGGTATTTCGCGCGTCACTGGTTGATTCGTTTAATGAGTTTTCGCGGCGGCGCCGTAAAGCGGCCGGCGATTTCGCGATAATATTATTGAAAACGCTCGAAAAGCTTCATGAAGCTATTCTGGCCAGGACAGCAAGTTAAAATGCGCTTTGACAGCGGGGGAAGACGAAAAATCGATGGTATTTTAGTATCGGTGTACGGCGGCTCGCTTTTTAACGCGCTGACAGTCGCGTTTAACCGTCCTCCCGGCTAATTTCAAGAATCACGACGATCTGCTCGCGGCATGAGATTTAGAAAAGGGCGTTTATGCGCGCATCGCGTCTGTGTTGAATGGAAAATCAATTAAGGGGGTAGGTCACCCTCGCTAGTCCTAAAACAGGCCTTTTTCAAACGCAAATTGTAAAATAATAAATAACATTAGGGACAACGTTTTTTTTTCTCTAGTTTTAACCGTTATTACATGGGCTTTAACACAAAAAAAGAAAGTCTAAATATCTCTGTGTACATAAAAGTTGTGAGTAAAAACGTAAAGGCGTGTACATGGTGCACAGTTTGATGGTGTACATAAAATCTCGAAACCCGCTCCAATGATTTGGATGAAAATTTAATGAGAGATGCAAAAATCCATTCCCTACGATGTGTCGGGAGTGGATTTTCGAAAAAAAATAACACAATTTATAAGTTGAAAAGTACAATTTTATCGATTCCTTGCATGAAAAATATTTTTTATCTTTTTTTTACAAATTTATCTCGAAATTCTGCTCCCGACACATCGTAGGGAATGGTTTTCTGCATCTCTCATTTAATTTTCATCCAAAACATTGGAGCGGTTTTCGAGATTTTATGTACACCGTCAAACGGTACAACCGCGAACGCGCTTTTATATTTTTACTCACAACTTTTATGTACATAGAGATATTTAGACTTTTCTTTTTTTGTGTTAAAGCTCATAGAAAAACAATTAAAACTAGAAAAAAACGTTGTCTCTGTTTTTATTTATCAATTTACCTACCCCCCTAACTCGTCATTATTAAAAATTCATTCCCATAAGTGAGAGACCAGGATATTCAACAATTCTATTTCCGATCCTCGAAGAATCGGCTTCTCACTGCCGTGCCACAAACGCAGGTACTCTTCAGTCAACAGTCTACTCCACAGCTTCGACTATTCCACCAATCCCACTTCCCAAACCCCCGCGTTTTTCCAACCCCGCAAAAAGCAACGACCCTGCGATTCGCAGTCCCACATCGAAGCGTCCCAGCCAGTGAATTCACGTCCATCAAATCTCTTGCTCGGCGGAGACTGTTATCCCCAAATGTTTCCGCAGCATGGCTGGCTGTCTTGCGCGAAGTCCCCGCTGAGCGAAACTCAAAGGGAGAGAGCCCGCGAGAGCGTGGAGTTTTGCGGACAGCTGCAAATAAACCGGTCGAAAAGTAACGTTTCGGGGTTCTCGGAGGACGATGGGCCGCGATGTCCTTCGAATAAGGGGGAGGAACGAGGAGCATAGCGGGCGAGCACGCGGGTCGAAGGTCTTCAGCTAGGCTGGCTTCGCCGCGACAGGCGCGGGGGATGGCGACGTAACGTCCGTTTTAATAACGTGTCAGGGCGGAACGAGCGTTGACGTTCTTTGGCTGGCTGTATGCCTGCCAGAGGACAATGCTCGGGCCGGGTTGGGCCCGTGGTTGGAATATTTTAGAGATAAGGTCGCCCGAATGAGGCTGGGCGAAGCGTCCGAGGCTGTCTCGCTTCGCTCGAAGAAAGAGTATGAAGCCGAGAGGAGAGAGGAGGACGGCGTGCTATGAAAACAGAGAGGAAGACAATGGAGAGGCTGATAGAGAGAGGAGTGCAGGGAAATGAAGGAGGATCCCAGAGCGAGCGGGAGAGGAAGTATAAATAGGTAGAGCAAGGAGACGCCGAAGGGAGAACGAGAGCGCAGATAGAGATGCGGAAACAAAGATCAGAAGTGGAAACAGGAGACGCTCGTGGAAAGACGGCAGAGCCAGAGAGGCAGGTTGATGAGGTATATGTAGGCGGGAAGTACGGCGGAAGATATGCAAAGTTCGGAACTTAATTCATTTCTAAGGCGCCTCACGCGAAGCCTGGACGTGCCAGATCGCTCGCCCCGGTGTTATACTTATCATTGCTGCTTCCGTACATCCGTGCTCCCGCAAATTATTAACCTCGGCGCCGGTGTCCGTCGGTGGCTTTGCTAAAAACAACTTCATCTCGAGGCAGGAAAGCCCCACAGCCGTGTCGGCTGCGTGGACTTTTGATTTTAAAACTTTGCCCAGGCCTTGCTCCGACCAGCAGAGCCCTGACTCCGGCTCGTCGTCTTCGCTCCCAGGATTCGACCGATCGTCGCGCGGCTCCGCGAAAATTACGTTGCCTAGGAACTCGTCGAAGCCTTTGAAGAGATTAAGATCGTGATGCAAATTCTTCGGTTTCTTTTACGAGATTCAGATAACGTCTAGCCGGGCCAACTCGCATTTTCCCTTACCCCTCCCGCTGCTTATTCATTCCCTTTTTTACTTTCAGATCTCCGTTTCGTCTGAGCAAATTTTCACGGGACCCAGGTGCTCCGATGAGTTAGGGTTTCCAGCTCCGGAATTTAATCGACTGCTTGTAAATGGCGTGGCTCCAACGAGGGATCGAAACCGTTGATGTAAATGGGAATATTATCGATAACCCCGGCGAAAGATTGAAACGTCAATTACACAGGAGGGCTGAGATTATCGAAATACCATCCGTTTGAATTACCGCGGCGCCACTTGGCTGGGAATATCGATTATCCCGTAGCTCATCTAGAATGTAAATAAGCCTCCCACGTGTCGTTGTTTATTCGAGCCTAGCGGCCATTTATTCTACCCCCATCGAGTCGGTGGTGTTCTACGAATTTATCTGTTGTGCGCGCGGCCCGCTTAGTCGACGTGAAATACGATTCGCAGACGCGACCTCTCGAAAATCCACTTTTTCCAATAACGCCGGCGAAAACCCGTTGTCTTCGTTCCCCAACGATCGTTCCGAACGTTTTATGTTTAGTTTCCGCTCCGCGGGGGATTTTCTCTGTTTATACACCGCGTTTCTCTGTCGAGTCCACTTTCGGAGGTGGATTCGGCATTAAAAACAATCGGCGGTCGCGTACACGTGCAACCTCGCCGACGTTATTGCCGAATTATAGCGATTTCTTTCGCGACCTCTCGATTTGTCAATAACAAAACTAATCATTGCTCCATTTTTAATCACCGAGAGCTGGATTCTCCCGCAAATGGGATGAGGAGGCGGTCTGCCGAGTGGCACCTCACGTTTCCCGCCGCACTCGATTTTAGTATCATAAAGGATGAACATCGAGTCGCCTCGCGGAACATGATATTCGACTCGCTCATTCCAGCCTCGCGGGCCGCGAGGCCGGATGGAGAGGAAAAAAGGCGCAGCGATACACCGCTTAAGAGTGGCGGCTCGAATAAAAAAAAGGGGGGGGGGGAGGAGGAGAAGAAAAAAGAAAATTACACGGTACGTGTAACGTTTGCGAATGACTCGTATCTAAAGTACCCCACTTTACGTCCCGAGCGTTCATGGGCGCAGGAATGAATTCTATAAACACATCCGGCCTTATTCGCGTGCAGAATCCACTTCATTTGCGATGGAGTGCTTGTTTCATCGTGCCACTACCCCGCGAAGCGAATAAAGCCCGCGCACTCATAACGAATGCATAACGAAAGAGGTTCTTTTTCATCGTCGCCGGGTTTTAGAGTGGCCTTGAACGACATCCCAACGCGAGGCTTCGTCGTGCCTCGCTTTCGAAGCCTCCCCCCCCCCCCGGCCACAGGCTGCGGGAGAACTTGAACGAAAAATCACCCTCGCCTCTCTCTCTCTCTCTTCACTGGCGAGAATGGACCGTAACAGAAGTTCCGAATCACCCATTATTACTGGGATTTATCTGGAGAAACGACGCGCGTATCGTCGCTCCTCGAGAGGGTGGAAAGACAATTCGGGGAATAAGAATCGCCGGTAGCATTCCAGGAGATTCTGGGAGGGATAAATTTAGCGAAGGAGATCCAGATTCGCGTGCCGTGCCACCAAGCGGGAAATTTCGACCAAGGGAACGACGGGCCATCGTCTACGTTCTTGTTCGAGGGTCGCTCGCAAAATTCCGCGGAACGTATGAAAATTGCCGCGCCACGGGAGCTTGGCCTCGGCCCCGAGCTTCCGAGTCGTTTTCAATTGTAACCCCGCGATAAGATTGTTCCCCCGAACGGCTCGAATGTATTCCGCGTCGTTCCACAAATTCCTGCGTTTTATTGGCCACTATCGACGCTAGTCTGCCACGCTACTGGCAGATTCTCCTGCGCGAGACCCGGTTGAGAGACGTCGCAGCGATATCCAAGAAGGTGGGCGCACAATAGGATTGTTAGGTACAATAGCGGTTGGGATATAGAAGCTCTACTGGGTTACTCTGCTCCTATTTAGTTCGACGATGATCCACAGTTGATCAACAACGCCTGTATCGATCCCGGGCTTTAATACCCCGTTGAAAGGCTCCCCGGGTTCCTCGAATTCAGAATCCAGTGAGAGAAGAAACCCGGCGTACAACAATACCGTGAAACGAAGTAATATCCCATGCTAGGAGGTCGCTGTTAACTCGCGCGGTAGCAGCACTAGCAAACGTTTACCGACTCTCAAACGAGATCTCGCGTGCCCCGAGGCGGAGAGGCCAAGGTGGCTAGGAGGAGAAGCGCAGAGACGTCGAGCATTAACCGGGAAACACGAATACCCTGGATCTAGCCATAATTTTGCGGCTCGCAATATGGAAGGGCGGCAGGCTGAGGACCGAAGCGAGGATATCGCCATATAGATAATGCTTTCGCACGTATCGCGTTCGTGATCTATATTTGATGGCTCTATTTAGATACTGCGGAGTATCTTCTCTCGTGTCGATGCCCCCGGGCGTAACTGGTCTACCGAGATTACCCGTATCCACTCCATACAGCCGCCACGCACTATACGCGCATTCCACGTACAAGGCTCCGGCTCACTTAAGACAATCGCCCTGCGAGCAGGATTATCGATCCTTAGCGGCGTTCCAAGGATGCCCCGCGTTATTACGGCTCCTTGGGCCGATCTTCCATCGGTGTTCACCAGTGGGAATCGAATTTTTCGCCGAGCAACCCCGAGCCTCACGGATTCTTGAGGGCGCGCGAGGCTTGTTACCATATCCGCGCCTATCGCTTTAAGCTTTCTCCTTGAGGATATCGGAATCCTTGTTGCCTGGCGCCCGATGAAGTCGATACGCGTCCATCTTCCAACTATACATTCGAGAATTCTCAGCGATCTCAACCATTATACACTTCCTGTAAGCGTCGCTCAAGTTATGATTCGATATTAAACCGATCGATCTCTCGCGGTCAATTGCAATATTTAGTTTTGATTACCTGTTACTGAGGTTTGACGTTCATCGCGAATTCGTGCCACATTTATGACGAACTTTCTATTTATGCGCTGCGACAATGAGATTAAATCAAGAAATAATTTCCATTAAAATCTGTATTCGGAAAAAGAGGAAATTCTGCGACGCTGGAGATAGGTATCCTATTATTAATTCATAATATTCGACCTGTCGTCGTCCGGTGCGATAGAACGACTATCTTTAACCGTTTGATTTATTTCAAGTCGCGAAGGCTGTGCCAGTCGATAGTCTTCCGTCGCGATTTTATTATGCTTTTCAGTGGAAATGGTCAGCGATTACAGGCGCACTCGGATAACGCCGCTTCATCCCTAAAATCGGGAATAATTGTCCGATAGAATTTTCGTCCGCGGGCGACCACCTCATGCAGGCAGAGAAAACAATTTCACCAGCAATTAAAAGCTTGTGTGGCATTACCCAGCCGTCGCGTGCCCTTTTCACCGCTCCCGCCAGCCAGGAAACGCTCTTTGCGTTCCCTCCGCGTCCCTCACCCGCGCGACTCAATAATTTCGCGTTCCACCTGGAAAATCGCTGCGCCCGTTCTTGCTGAAGCCGGGGAAACCGGACACCGGTTTGCGACTCAATTATCAAAACGGCGCATCAGCGCCGGAACTGGCCGGCCGTTTTCACAAACAAATAAATATGTCGAAACAAAACGGGGAAGAGGAAAGCGGAGCAACGCGCTGCGGCGAGCACCGCGAACGCCGCGCGTTTAATGAAAACGAACGTTCGCCTTTGTTAACGGTGTAATGAGGGCCATTAGCGGCCGCGTTGGTTCCAGCTTTCTTCTGTATATTTAAACGATATAAGACAACATTACAGCCCGGCCAGTGAGTTAAGAATTCAAAGTTACGGACGACCCAATCTATTAGCGACGGACTGACAAATGGCCAAGCTTTGTCGGACGTCGCGCTGGAATTGCCAATCAATTGCGCGTGTCGAAATAATTCGAGCTGTTGCTGCGGAGGGATGTTTCTATTTCTAATGAACGTAGACAGCTGACCTCTGGTTGATCAAATATTAAACGGACCAAAAATAAGGTAAATATACCAGTGCCCTGCCATGTCCCAGTAACTGAACAGTAATGCAAATTTTATTTACTTTTAAGCTTAATTTTTAATGCAATTAAAAATAAAAAATAGTAGGGTAGACCGGGGGCGATAGTAACAGGAGGACGATTGTAACACGTTAAATATCTCAGAACATATGATAGATGTTAACACAAATTTTGGATATATAATGAAGAATGATATTTGGAATACACACATCCATGTCCTAACAGTATAGATACACAATACACATGTATAGTGCAGAAAATAACTTTTCGACACCCTGAAGTAACTTTTTTTTACTGATTTAAAATTGTAATATAAATACTCCCTTTGCAAGTACGTGTTTTTTCTTTTTTTTAATATTTAATCTGGTCATTTTTAAATTAATACTGATCGTTAGTTATCACTTTTAAGTGTCTCGTTAATCAAAATTTATAATTTAAGTTCAAAAGCCTGGCTGGGGTCGATTGTAACATCGGCAGTCCGGGTCGGTTGTACCGCGACAGAACCGAATAGTGACAAAGAAGATGAATAATATTGTCTTGTTTACACGGAATAATATAGCACAGCACAAACAAACAAATGAAAAATAGGTGGAATGTACCGAATGTAAGGATTGATCACATGAAGAATGCACCAGCCAAAACGTTTTTCATTTCTGTCACAATTGCGATACCGCATAATTGGTTATAAATTTTACTTTTTTCCATTTGCTATTATAATTAAAACTAATAAATATTTTAATTTTGTAAAGTTAAATTCGTGCTACTATCACCTCCATGCAGTGTTACAACCGACCTGGAGTCGGGGACGGTTGTAACACTTTGTCCGCTTCTCAATTTTGAGTAATAACATGGATATTACTTGACAAACAGCGAAGCTGTTGTGACTCAATAAGTGTCAGATAAGTAAGTAACATTTTCGTATAAAAACTTTTGTTGTAACTTTATAATAGTTTTTGCATAATCGTATTCCAAAATCAAAGTGTTACTACCGCCCCCGGTCTACCCCACCATAATGCATAAGTATTTAGCAATATTAATTAAAATCATTATTATAGAAAATTAAAAATCGTTAGATAAAAATAATTATTTTTTAACACACTTCGTACGCATAGCAGATTTCGGGAAATTTCTTAAGCTTCTGTCAAGACACTTCTGTCATTTACTAAGAAAATATTACCAGCATTTCTTATTTATATATTATAATAATACATTATTATAATAATACATTATTATAATAGTAAATAGATTTAAATTTAGTTTAAGATGGTTAAATTTGCAAGAAAATTAATATTTTTTTAAACAAGTCTAAGTTTATTTACTGGTACAAGAATTTCGTGAATGTAAGTAATTCAGATATCTGGACATGCATTTTTAGGTTGTCCGCTTACTGGGACACCTGCATGTTATCGTATTTTCATTAATAAACACGTCTATTATAATACATAAACTTTTTTTTCAGTTTCCGATAGTATAATATTGTGTTATCTTCCACATTTCAACAACCTTTTTTATTTCATGACGGTTTTACAAATTAAATTAGGAGACAAACTTTGCCGCTATTCCTTAAACCCCTTAAGCGTCCGGGTATTGGTACATTTACCTTACCACGTGCAGTGGAATGAGATGCAGCGGGACAGATGGACTTCGGGGGACAGGAAAGTTACGGGGGAAATTTCAAAATGAAAGCTTGAAATTCCGACATGTTGTAGAATTTAAGTAGAAGATGAAACCGTTCTATTGAACTACCCTCTGTAATTCTGGGTGGAACAATGCGTGAATACCTCGGAAACGGACGATATCCATCCTCGAGCGGCGTACAAGCAGTCGGCTGCCTTAATCATAGAACAATCCAATTAAAGCGGACAAAACGACAAGCGAAGTACACCGAGTGGAGGGTTAATTGTAATCGGGGGCGAAAGGAACGCGTCAAAGGGCAAGCTGGATACTAAATTCGCCGTCGCGAGGAAAGCCGGAATTGAGTCTGCGGTGTGTTCCCCGGTGGCGGGTCCGCGGCTTTGTTCGACCCGGACGCGGGCGCGGGCACAGAATGATCATTCCAGGAGAGAAAAAAAAAGGCGGCAGGAGTGTTGGCTCGTGAAAAGCGCGAACGAGTCAGAAAGTAATTACAGAGAAGATAGAGCCCCGGTGCCCACCGAGCTGAGTCTTTAGAGTGTGGAGCCCGGCGAGGGAAGAGATTGCGAAAGACGACCGAGGAGGCTCTGCGAATGACAAGCGGGCCGCGTTAATCTTCCCAGTGTTCGGATGTACAGTACATACGCCTACATACCAGCGTTACATAGGAAATGTGGGAAAGAACGGGTCAACGAGGTTGATTTCGTTGGCCGAGCAAAGTAGGCGATAAAAAGTTACTTAATCGATGCTGCCCGACTTTTAATCCCGAATTCGCCGAGGAAACAACGCGACTCAAAGACGACACGAGTGCTTCCTCGTCGTCGCAAAAAGTATTCCCGTCGTTCAAAGGCTCGACTCCCTTCGCCGTCTCGTTTTACCGAGACCCGAGCTTCCTTGATCCACCCTGTTTGTTCCACGCCGAAGTTCTGGTCGTCTCTGGGTGCGAAATTCGACTGCAGTCGGATATCTTCTTCCGTATCGGGCGTTCGGCTCCCCCGAGAGAGCCGAGCGCCGACTGGAGGCGAGGGCTGAAGAAGTTAGATCGATACGGAGCCGCTCCGTCTGAAATTCTGTTCAAACGATACACGCGGCGTGGTTGAAAAACATCGCGGTCTCTTGAAAGGGCAAACAATTTCCCTTTCTCTGGGCTGCTTGCGGCGAGAGGGGCTGCCATTCGTCCCTTCGACCCCTGTCTGCGCCCGGTCTGCGGAACGCGTCTCGCCGCGGGGGAAATCTTTTTCCACTAGAGGGGCAATTTATTTTTACCCCCGTCAGTTTATTAAGTCGCGCGGCTAACCCGACCGATCGCCGCTGGCATCTCCACCCCCGAGGGTGCCTCCTGGATCCTTCCTCCCTGAACGCGACTCGCTTCGAAACTTTCCCGCCGCTCGCGGCCTAATCGATGCAATTTTCGCGAGCCACGCGCCGTCCTCTCCTTTCCTCTCCAATGCCCCTCCTTGTATTTCGAGCGAGACACTCGGCGGCCGGCGACCGCTGCTCGAAGCATGTTTACCCGTCAGTGACAGCGATAGCCGACGAAGAGGTGGCGCGAGATGAAAAATGTATGAATGCGCCCGTGATATCAGCCGCGAGCCACGAAAGTGTCCCGTCTGAAAGGGTTCTTACAAGCTCAGCAACGAAGTTGAACGGCGCTAAGGGTGGGCGCGAGCAATAGTCGGGACCCCTCGCTGCGTGAAAAGAAAGACTGATTCGGAGGGGGGAGGAGAGAGGTCGTAAGTGTCGTCAACGTTTTGGGAAACAGGGGGAGAACAGGGTCCCGAAATGGCGGCCACTTCGCCGGGATAAAGCGAGCGTTTTCGCAGGGAAGCTAGTTGGATCGGCACTCGATGCAGCGTCTGCGGTGGAGCAGTGGGGGGGGGCCAAAGGGGGGTGGAAAGAAAGCTAAGCGAACGGAATGGAAGCGGAAGATGGACGAGGGGGTTTGCGAGGGGGGAGGGTCGGGGGGGAGGCAGGATGAAAATGGCTGCGAAAAAGGCGAACTTAACGCGTGCCCGCCCAGAAAAGAAGACGAGATATGTCGGCGTTTTATCTGCCCGTTCCGCCAACCGCGTGCAACTCCGCAAGAAAATCGGCTCTATAATTCGCCCTCTCTCCAGCCACGCACCCGCCGCCGCTGCTCTTGAACTCCGGGTCGCCGAATTTTCGCTACGTATAACCCCGGGGAACTTGGCCGCGTTTTATGAGCTTCGGCTTCGAGGCAGAGAGCCGGGTGAACTCGATATTTCCTGGATTTCAAATACTCGACGGGTTTGGGGCTCGCGAAAGAGGGATAACGAGTAGAGTACTAATGGAAAGTGGCTCACAGTGGTTAAGTGTATCGAGTGGCTCTGGGACAATCCTTGGAATGATTCTTAGAAATGTTGGAAATGTTAGTTCGGCACCGCTGAGAATTCGAATGACCCATCGAACTTCGCATCATGGATCTGAATGACTTCATACTTAGTCATCGTTCCGCGTGAGAAAGTGACAAGTTGCAACGTGGGCGCTGTGTCGGCGTGCACATGTTGGAGGAGCGTCTGAATTAGAGGCGTAACCTTATTGTCGTGCGTCTTCTTTCCCGCGGCAGCGTCTTCGGGCTCCCGGGACTTGTGGCGAGCAACTGGAATCTTCCACGGCATCGCCCTCGTAAATCTCGCCGCTCCCCGGCGAGCCAGCGTTTACCTCAAAATTTCATGCCCGCGAAATAAGTTTGAATCGGGTTCCTGGGGAACTCGGTTACGTTATCTCGCTGCACACCGCGGCCAATCCTTCAACCCAATTACGCTTGCACGCGTGCCCGTTAAACTTTCCCATCTTCTGCGTGGATACGTTGATAGTCGCTGAAACGCTGAACACCGGCTGGACACGGCTGGGGAGGTGTGAAACCGCGGGGGGTAATAGACGGGCGTAGCTTTGCACCCGTTCGAACGTTAACGAGCTTCGGGGGAAAGGAAGAAGAAGTTCCTTGCTGGGTGGCGGGGAACGTTTGATGCCGGATAAAGACGCGAAACACTAAAACTTAACGGCGCCGGGTTACATAATAAGCCGCTTCATCTGCGTTATTAAAGCACGCCCCGCAGATATATCTCGGCGAGGAACTGGAGCCCGTCGCGGACGAGGAATAAAAAGCTGCCCCGGCTCCCTTGGAACGCAAATGGCCTGCGCGTTGCCTCGCGCTGCACGTGCTTTACGAGGGGGCGCAATCGATGGCCGAAGTTGAAGAGCGTGCACGGCTGTTTACAGATTCAGAAAGCACCGGGGAAGACGGTCTGTCGAAAGTTTCTCAGCGAGGCGGACGGGGAAGAAGGAGGATTGTTCTGGGTTTATATCTTGGTAATAGAGTGGTACGTGTAAGAGGAAGCTTACCAGAAATCAGAACCCGGGCGAGCACTTTCACGGAAGAAAACCATTGGCGCAAAAAATATCCTCAGACGTTAGAAATTTCGAATTCCAAGTTTCCTCGAATGGAGAAATCCTCGAAGACCACAGTCTCCTTCGTCCCATAAAATCGAGCCACGAAGAGGACTGCTTTTCCTCCTCGAGGTTCACGTCGACCGTGCCGCGGAGGCGTACACACGCGCGCGTACAAAGTGCAACGAAAGGCGGAGGGACAAAGAATAGAATTTTCTTGCCTCCGCGGAGGAAAGGCTGGCTATATTATTCGCGAATATCGTACGAGATCAAAGCCGCGATAAAGGACGTTCTGTTGCTCGAACGGGTTCGTTAACGAGGAAGAGTAGAGAAGGCTGGTTCCATCGCTACAGAAATACGAGTATTTCCGTAACGCACTCTCGTGCTGCTTGTTTTTCCTTGCTAGTTCGCCACTTACACGCGGGCACTGTGCGTCGCAGGAGCCTCTCTCGTTATCGCATAATTTGACGGAGATCGGAACGAAAGAGTTTGAAATCTCGGGCTCCAGAGATCCGCTGTGCACTTGATTTTTCACTATCGCGTTCTGCGACCTCCTTTGAGGAACGTGCGGAATTAAAAATTTTAGTGATCGTGGACGGTAAAGGAATGTGATAGGGTAAAGGACCCAATTACGTAAAATAACGAATAAATCTTGTGAAATGATGCAAAAAAATTTAGTATACAATTCAAACTGTTATTTATACGATACAAAAAACAGTATATAATTTTTTCTTCGTCGATTTGAACAAAACGATTAAAAAATTTTAAGCCAATATTAGGAGAGTTAAAACGATGACTTCCTTACTAGCGAAAGAGAAAACAAGGCGTTAAAGAAAAGGCTGTAATTGTAATATTTAAGCTATTATCATAAAAAAAATATAAGGTTTTAAATAATGTAAGCATCATAGAATGTAATAAAGATCCGAATTCAACGATTCATTAAGTCTTTTTACTTATTAATTGGGTGACAATGATTGGTGCAAACGTTTCAAGCATTTTGGTATTGCTGTCATAGCAGTAGTTGCTCTTGTAGGGAAGAGTTGCCAATATCGTACTGGTCACCTAAATTGTACCTCATCAATTTCTCAGTAATTAACGAATATAAACGACATCTGATGATAAAAATATCAAGTAAATGCGAAATAAGAAATAGAAACAAAACCTTTTGAGCTTACACCCTATTTTGTGCGTGCTATAAACATTTTAAAAAATCAGGTATGATTGATGTAACTTTTTACCAGTTTATTTTAGCTGATAATAACCAGATAATGCAATTTTGTCCTGTATTTTTGTATTTTTCTAAAACCGGGTTTAATGTAGAATATTTTAAATTCATTTTAAGTACATATTACATTCATTATAAAGTTTACATTGATATTTATAAATAAATTTACCATGTTTCCTAAATCGTACCACTACAATCGTACCAGTAGGATTTGACAACTCGTAGGTTATATAGGTTATGTACATATATCATATTCATAGGTCATTGTGGCCTGTGTGTGGTTGCCTAATTCGTACCATTTACAGTATGTGGCAAAACGATTAATAAAAAATTAATTTGTTCTGAACAAAAGGTTAAGCGTATAAAAGTAGGTGCCTAAAAGATCAAGCTACAATATCCAATAGTCTTTTGCGTTGAAATTAGTACCAAATATGAACGTAAAATATAACGTAAAATGTCTTAAGTGGTACGATATAGGCAACCCTCCCCTACATGAGAGGATATAACCTTAAAATGACATAAACAGTATTAGGTTAGCAGGCAGTAATTGGGGTGTCAGTAATTCAGTCAAATACATTTGAAGGGTGTCAGTAATAGATCCCGCAATATATTTTTGAAATTGCTGAATTTATACATAAAAATCGAAGTTTTAAGATCCACCAAATTTTGTTCATCAAGTAAACATATTAAACAATAATAAATAACAAGAATAACATATACTTTTAGTCTATAAGTACAAAACTATAAGATAATGTCAGCGTCAACGCTTAAAGTGTCAGTAATTTACCCGAATTTTGAAATTAGTGAACGCAGGGTGAAAAGTGTTACTTTGTGTGGAACTCTCATTCTGATAATTTCGCGATCACAGCTGCCCCTGGTGTTCGCAATTCAAACGCGAAGCTCTGTTCTTGCCCCTCGATCGGAGATGCAGTGCCCCGGCGAAGGGTGCCATCTCCTACGTGGTGGAATGCGAATGAATTTGCGATGAGGTACGCGGCGAATGAAGTGCTCGCGTTTGCATGTAAGCGCGATCAATGGAATACGTGGGCCGTTCCCAGGCGAGGCGAGAACTTGAGGAACAATTGCCTGTCTCGTGGCGGAAGCACACGAGTTCCAATCTTAGAAATAATATTCGCGATGCGGGGGAAGCTTTCCATTGAAGAACTCCGCGAAACCTTCGGGCGCAAAACGACCGCAACTTTGTCGACCGTTATATCGGTCAACGTGAATCGATCGTCCGGCGTTTCAGATCGCGCTCTATTATTCGAAGATCACAGTGCAGCATTCCGAGCGCGCGAGAATTAATTAGTGAGGATGTGTTTCTAATAATACGGCTGATGGTTAATAAACGCGCATCGAAATTGCTGCCTTCTCATCTTCCTCGTCGTTCGCGATACTCCATGCCACTCGCTTGTCGTGTTCCAGTCTATGCGATTAATATGTATAGGTAGCCAAAGAACCGCGCAAAATTTACGCAGAACCATTGCTCGGCATATGAAACGCGCATTATCCCGTCCGGGCGTATGGAAGCTAATTAATTCTCTACTAATTAAGTTGTCTTCATAATCCCGGGCATACAATTGCCTCGCCGGGGAGAATGACAAATGAATTAATATACTGCCGGATATCTGCATAACCCGACATTTATCGCTTCGTTTCCCGAAGAACTGCCGCGATCGAATTGTCCACCTTCTCGAACGGCTGGGTCGTTTTTGTGTTGCCACTGAACGGTTGAACGGGCCGTCGAAGCGTACTATGACGCGAAGGTAGACCGTACGATGCGGCGTCGACCAGAATGAACGGCGGATTTAATAGACTCTCATGGATTATTTGAAACGGCGAGGAAATAGAATAATTAAATCGAGAGACCGGGTTACAGTGGACTCTGCATTTATCTTTGGAACGACAGCGGATCGTTTCGCCGGAGTGTCGCAGACTCTATGTACTTGTGAATATGTAATAAGTTTAAGAGGATAGGATCTGTCGATGGTACGGACAGCTCGAGTGACGGAGCGGTTGCCTGACGAAGGACGTCCAGCTTCCCTGCAGTCTTCTTACGGGTACACCTGATCTTGTCAGTTTAGAGATGCGTGTGTCAAGAGATTACAGCGTATTAGATTAGGCAAGCTATACATATACTAGCCCTCGTACAACGAATGCAGGGTCATTTTGATCCAACTCTGACAAAGCCTATCACGATGTTATATTTGTGTTGGCAATGGCAAAATATATTATAAGATGCCTAAATTCCAGTAACATTATTTGTACAAATCACACTGGAGAAACATCTATTTTATGTATCAAATGTACATAAATAATGTTTTCTTTGTGTATTTCTTTATTAATAAATTTTAGTTAATTTTAGAAATTTGAATTATTAAATTCATTTTATATTCAATTCTTTTCGTGCAATTCGTGTACCATAGAAATGTTGCTATGGGTCAAACTGACCCTGCATTCGTCTCACGCGACCATATCCACGATTCGTCTTCCGAGGGCTAGAGTTAGTAGGAAATAAATTTATTCGACAAGGAATACAAAGACGATTTGGGAAACGGATGACGACAATTCGAATTTTATTCTGTAGGAAAGGTTACGCAGATTACTCTGTCATAGTGAAACGCAGATTGCAATTCGCAGATTTACGGATACAGTCGCGCGATTACCCGTGTTTTCGTCAATTTACGATAATCCACAGCGGTTTCCACGGCCGCGCCGTTTCTCCCTTTATTTCTCGGCCCGCCACCCTTTCAACGTTAATGACGCGTTAATGAGAAATGCCCGCGCGTCCGGCGAGCTTTTTTTCGGCAATAATTTTCGCGGGTTGATTTAGCGCGTCTTGCCTCTCGCCCCCTTGCGACGGCTGTTGCTTCCGCGCGTAGAAATTTCGCGAGCAGAACTTTTCCCATAGATCAGCGGCCCGGGGCCCGTGACTTTCACTGTAAATTAACCAAAACGTAAGCCGCCTCCGCCGCCTCTCTCTATTACGCCATTAGTTATCGCGCGTGCTCGAGAATCGACGAGGTATCCGGCTTTAACAGTTGAACGAGTCAAGGTGCATCGAGGAATTTCAATATTAGGTGTTCCCCTCGATTTCCAGGGATAATTCTCAATAGACTGTACCAACGGCACCAGTGGAACTAGGCCAATGGGAGTGCTGAGAATCCAGTTCCTCGTATAACTCCACATAAATCCATTGGCTTCGACATGCAGTCGAGATGACTTACAGTGAATGAAATAACGTGGATCTTCTACTGGAAGTATGTCCTCGTTACGAACGAATATTGGCCAGCCAGGTTCGACGCGGGCCCCAAGTCGGTGATTCTAAAGTAACTTAAGATTGTAACCCTCTCCCCGATTCCCTCCAGCCCGCTGGGATCGTAACGGACAACTAAGCTGGCGCTCAGTTTGAAAGTTTCTATATGAAAAACCGGATACACCGGGAGCCAGTTTTTCCTTGCTCCCCGACGCTTCCTGTTCGTTCTGCGTCTTTGACTGCCATCTTTTTGCCCCGCACTCGACGATATCCTTCGATCGAATCTTCGTCGCGGGTCTCCAGCTCCTCCAGCGTCTCGGCCAGAAAAACTTGCACCAGCGAAACGCCCTTTCTCCGTGGCGCGCCCTGTCATCTCGCTCGTGGACGTTTCGCTTCTCCCCGGGGAGTCGAATCAGCATCGATTTACATAACGGTGGTTTCAAAATTTTTTCCCCTAGCTGGAGACACCGTCGTATTCGCCTCGCATCGTAACAGATCCCAGGGCTCGCGGTTCCTTTCGTCAAATCGTCAGCAACGATTGCGGGGACCAAGTGTGTACAGAAGAATGGAAAATTCGACGCCCGTGCCACCTCGGTTATTATCGCCACTTCGTGACGCATCAATCAATTCGTAATTAAATCTTTTATCGAAAATGTCAGCCTTGAACGTCGCCGGTGGAGGTTGAAGGGACGTCAGGCCGACGCCTATCGCGCGTATCGACCGTGTCCAGCCTTTTTTCCGCCTGGAAAGTTCCAGCGAAATAATGCCCCGTTCAAAGGGACCCGCCTCATATATCGCGAGCGATTTTTCGTGGCGCGACCTTTGAGCCAGAGGCCCTTTGTGGCCTTTCGGAGCTAGTCCCCTCCCCTAAGAGTATTAATATTTTATGATATCGTAAACGAAGTCGGCTGACGGTACCGATCGAGCCCCTCTCGGGGAAAAATGAAGTTGAGGCTCCTGGTGTATCGCACCCCTCTCTCTTCCATCACTAATTGACCTGTCCTTTCGCCCGAGCCCTGTGGTTCCATTTAATACTGACGTCAGCGGCCGATTGCAAAGTCACGTCACTTACAAAGCGCTCTCTCGCCTGGCCTGGCCTTTTCATCGGGAGAGAGAGGCCTGCAGAATGTTATTTCAATAAATTCTTCACATCGCGGGGCGCGCGGGTGGGCGGGCGCGTGACAGTTTCCATTCTGTGCCGATAAAAATTGTCAATGGTAACAAAGGGTGTCATTACGCCGCCCTTTTCGACGGGGGACGGTTCGGCGCATCCGATAACCAGCCGACATTCGGAATCACAGCCATTGATTATCTACGTCTGGCACTATTTTCCCTGGAACCTCCACGGTATCCCAGGCGCATCGAAGTCTCGCGTGCCATTAAGCGACACCGGTCTACCCTTCAGGAAAAGAAGAAACACCTTGCTGCCGCGACTGTTGAAAGCTCTCCGGATCTCGGCGTTCTTGCCACTCTTCTAGATCTAGGGCAACTTCGAGACCTCGTTGCCATTACACCGATGAAAGTTCGAGCGACGGGACGAGCCAGCCTTTGTCAGTGCTTCCTGCTGTCGCCTTATCCAACGATCGAACCCTCGGAACGGGGATCGACCGGTCGCCGACGGTGCAGAAAGCGCATCGTTTCAGCGAACGTGACTCGGCATTAGCAGCCTTTATTAATTACGGGGACTCGCGCGCCGCTGTTGCAATTAATCACAATTTGCACTGTCTGGTTGTTCCGGTGCCTCGGTAATTGGCCAGGCTGCCGTGAGTGTGCCAGAGGTGAAAGAAGAAAAGAAACAGGGGGGGGAAAAAGTAAAGAAGATGATACAGAGAGGGGGGGGGGGGTGGGAGCAGGGGATTGCCGAGTAGATCCACTTCAGGCTCGAGTTCGCGGCAGTTTAAACGAGACCCTGAAACATCTCCGTGCACTTTATTTTCCGGCTGTGTAATCTGTGCCGTGCGTGGCTGGCCTCCGGCGAAATTTATACGCAGGAAATTAAAGAGAAAGCTTCGTGGAAGAAGTTTAACGGCGCGCACTTGCCGAAATGATTTGAAAACGCTCGCTAAATGGAACGGCTGCTGGAACTAGGATTCCCCTTTCCCGGAATGAATCTCTGAATAAAGTTTCCGTTTCTCTTTATCACGCGATTATGATCGACCGAAGCACGCACCGTGGAGTGTGCCTCCAGTACGCTTCCGCGTAAATTCTTCAATACCATTTCCGATATTTAATGCATTACGCGAGCCCTTCTTGTCAACGACCTTTGACCTCCGATGGGGACCATGCGCAGCACAGTTAATTGGCCTATCCGAATCAAAGCGTTAAGAAAAGGGATAAAGGACGGAACAGAAGCGCGGAACAGCGTCGCTAATGAGGCTCATTTTCAAAGGTCGTTCCTTTCCACGGCTAAGGCGGAGAATTTTTCAAGTCAAGCTCCGGCGTCCAAGTGACTTCTTTTCTTGCCGGCATCGCCTCGTGGCGTTCCCCTTCATTTGCGACGGCTTTAACGCTATCTCGACGGAGGCGAGACGAGGGAGGCCTCGTTACGCTGATTTGTTAAATTATTCGCGACGACGTGTCGCTTATCGGCGCTGAAACCCCGCGTACAAATGATCCTGGGTTTGTCACGGCAAATCACCGTAAATCCAGTCCAGAAGTTTCGATTGAAATTTTACGTTGCCCCGTAATTGGTACTCTTTAACAGTCGTATTATCGTTCCAGGCGGAGGTCGCCGTTTGCTGCTGTTCCTTTGTCTCGGTACAAAGGGGCACTTTAATAACGACCAAGTCGTTTAACTGGACAGCCAACTCGAAAACTTCTACGGGGCGCATTCGATTCCTCGGCGGATCGTTTGTTAATACCCTCGGGAAGAGTAAAAGTTCAGGCTTCCCTCGGTCTCTCGTGAGAATGCAAATTTTTTTTGTTCCTCGCCCGCAGAGACGCTCCCCGTCTTCCCCTTGGCGGAGATATCTTTTTAATTACGCGTATCGAGAGGTCCCGTCCCTCCGAAGCCTCGAATAAACACCCTCTGGGTCGTCTCCCACCCTCTAGGCCGCCCGCTAGATGCGATCAGTCAAATTGAATGTACTTACTAGCACCGGATCCCTTTGGCTGCCGCTGGCGGGGGTAATACGAATATAAAGAGGCTATTTCCACCCTAATTTCTCCTATGTATCGATAAAAGGCACTAAGTGCCGTCCTCGATTACGGAGCACACCACCGCAAATAGCTTCGAGAATATTTAATTTCGCAACGGGATGCCGGGAGGAAGCTCGCCTCTCCGTTCAAGGAGAAAGCTTTTCCCTGCCGCAATAAGGGTTGGCCTGATTGCCGAGTGAAATTCGTGCCGGGTGAAACCTTATCGATTTTTTCCATAGGAACACCTCCACAGCAAGATGTAGACGCGAAAAGCTGGCGGCTAGCGAAAGGTAGTATCCACTTGAGCGACAAGTCCCAGTACGTGTCTATCGATTTTGCTTCCTGGGACATCCTGTATCCTTCAATATTTCCATCCTTCCTAAGTAACAGCGAACGTTGCTTCCACAACGTAGCAGCAAACTTGCTTCGCGAATGATATTCTTATTACTTAATTACGGCACCCTCGGAGGAGCTGCGACGGACGTCCTCCGATATCCTTGGAGTCCCCCCGACAAAAACATATACTCCGTTCGGTTTACTCTCTCGAACGAAACACCCGCGTATCTCGCGATATTTATGTGAACGTATGTGCATAGAAACGCGGCTGGTTAGAATAAATTCGAGCGGGATACTCGTAATGTTACCGAAACGTTCCTATCCCTTCATCCGCGGGGGCTCTAACAGTACCCTGAAGTATTCCGGGCGGCGGGAATAAAAGAGGGAGGGCCGGACAGCCGCTGTAATGAAATGTAAGTACGTCGATCCTCGGTGCTACGTGATCTCTTTAATATTATCGCGGTCGAGTAAAAGATGCAGGGGCCACGGGATATGCCCTGAGACATATCGGTCCTTTTCTTCTGCTCGGAGTTGGGTGGCCCCAGTGCTCCACTTGGCTGATACGTTCGAACGCTGGAGAGCCATTTTCGAAGGCGAGCAACATTCGCTGCCGCGAGCAGCCCCAGTTTTCAGCAGATTAGTCCCAGTTGCCTCTTGGTCAGCCTGGATGTCGCGCGAACCGTCTACCTCTACTACTTGCGCCTCGACCTCGCGCCGTCTCGCGCCTGGGACCCCCAAGGCGCATTAATACTTATTATTTCGAGCTTCGAAGCGTTTCATCCACATCGATACCTGCGTTTCCCAAGGACGGCGGTTTTGTTTGTTTGTTTCGACTGGAATTTACGAGGACTCTTGTATCCCGAGTTTCATAAGGGTTATTGGTACTGCTTTTTCTGGATTCGCACGCGCATTAATTCCCTTTACGACCACTTTTCCGCTCCAGCCACGAGATCTTGCGTTAACTCTTTTCTCTGCCTTTCGAAGTTATTACCCATAAGGGAGCAAGCGTATCGCTCAATAGAGAAGGGAAGGTTATCTTCATACATTTTACCAAATGCTACCCAATCTTTTGCTCCAATACTATTGGGCTTGATATAGAAAGTTTTGCATCAACATTTTTTGCTCCTTCTAAGTTTATTACCCATAAAGAAGCGAGCGTATAGCCGAAATCGTGGCGAGGGGGAGGAGTTTATGCGCATCCTTGACTTTACAAGAAAGTGTTTCGAGGGAAATGTATTCTGCCCGCAGGAATGGCACAAAAATTCAATATCACCTTGAAGTCTTTATGAGACTCGAGGAATCCATCCCAATTACTCCATCTAGTCCATTAAATAGACGAAGATCCACCCGGAAACAGTCAGAAGGTCTCTGAACTATTAATATAGCGATTCACCGCGTATTTTAGGTAACATTCAGAAGTGAAACTTTGTTAGCCGGCTCGCGAACGCCGAGAACGCTAACTTTGGAACATTGTTGCCGCAGCGTTCAGCTGCAGCAGTCCCATGTAAACATTTTACATCGAGCTGTCCCAAAAGTTACGTATGCTTCTCCCAGGAAAATCGCCTACCTTCACATCCATCGTTTATCTAATTTCATCTTTTATTCTCAGCCCTGACGGGTCACCCAGCACAGATAGCGTCGTCCTTCTTTTCGGGTCCCCGTAGGATTTATGTACAAATAAATCTGCGGCAGCGAGCCCCCGTGAAACGGCGCGGAGCGGCGTGTTCCCGCGAAATTTACGCAGGTTCCTTGACATCGATTCACCCCCTGCCAGACCCGCAATATTACCCATAAAGGAGCAAAGGTATCGCCTCGCAGTTTGCTAAATCGCAGGGATGATTTCTGCCCCGGTTGCCGAAGAAGGGTGGTCACCGGCGAGAGGCCATGATGGATTATCATGACCCTGTATAAATCATTCCCGGGGCTATCTCGCATTCGTCTCACTTCTGGCCCTCCCGGCCTCTCGCGCCCTCGCTCTTACACCACTCGCCCCACTCCCTTGCTTTTTTCTATTGACAGATGCCGAATGAGAATCGCGGCGACGTCTGCGTTCGCTGGTGTCTAAAGGTCTCCTCGGGCGAGACAATCGCTGCGGCGCGTGACCAGCATTCCCCATCTCTCGCCTTTGGCTCGCGAATTTCGTAATACCTCGCGTCTGACCCCTACGCTCCATTTCGCGCCACGAACTCTTAATTAGCAACGTATAAATAGAGACGCTCCCAAGGCCGGCGCATTAGCTCGGACGTTAACTCAATTTACAGCCGGGCAACGTAAGGAGTAACAGATTGTAACGCAAAAAGGGTTGATTACGAGTGTAATTACAGAGTGGAGGGCTTCGCGGGCGTGGTGGTAATTCGTTGGATAAACAAACGCGACGGCGTTTGATTCATAAAAACCGGTTTTTACGGGACCGGGGTGGAAGCCGGGCGGCGGTCGGGAAAATATCTTCCGGCCGGGCTGGAAAGCCGTTTAGGAGCGGGCGGAAAACAGCGGGGAAATGCATAGCGCCGGTTAGAATTCCTTTTTCACCCGCGGGACCACTCGTCGCGATGTTTACTCGTGCGTAGTTCGCCGCTTGTTCGGAAAGGAATGAATTAAAGAGGGGGCGGAGGACCCCTTATTCCCTTATCGCCTCTTGGAGCCTTCCCACCACGCTTCGTTGCCTCGCTGCTCGTTGGTCTCCCGTGGTCTTGCACGCCCGCGCGCCAATGCGAAATCTAAACTGATCGGGGTGCCGGCACGGGGCTAACTCGTGAATTTATTCCCCGGGGCCATGAAAAATGTAGTGCGTCAGCGTGGAATAAATTTCGCTGAATTTACGTTGTCGCCCACTCGAATTGACTCCGCGGCGGCGGCGGCGGCGGCGGCGTTTCCTTCTCGCCGCGGCGACGTAAATACTTTACCGTACAAAAGTCACCTTTTTCCCCGGGAAAAAGTCCGCTTACCCCTTCACGCCCAGCCGGATGAGAAATGGTCAACTTGCCAATGCGGCGTGGCTGACAAATCGCGGGTGCCCCACGAGAACCACGGCGCGGCACTCCAAAAGCAAAGCCACGTTGAAACAAATTGACGAGAAATCAAGCAGCCATTATTGCAATGAGAATTAATCAAAATTAAAGGCTCCACGTATTCTCACGACCTTGTTGCACCTACTTGGTCCGTCGTTTTTACAGTGCCCAGTACAGGTACTCGTAAGCTGTAACGGGTTGGGTGGTGGGGGGGGGGGGGGGGGGGGAATAGCGCCGGTATTCAATTTCCCAGTGGCAGCTTAAAAGCGTGTCCACCATCCGGTAAATTGAAAATCATAAACCCCGGCGTCGTTTTAATTCCAGGGGGCAAAGAAAGATCGGCCCTCGTAAATCTCGCGCGCTATGCGCGCGCCCCGCGAACGATCGCTGGCGTATCATACGTGGGCGTGCGCGCGCGCGCTCGCTCGCTCGCTCGCCCGCCTCGGTATAGCTCGGCTGCTAGAAAGCGCGAGCCCCGAGTGGATTGCAGGCCAAGCGTATTCGTTATACGTAATCTCATAATATTTCAGTTGACGTCCGCGGCTACGTGTACACCGCTCCCGTGACGTACGAAGTTCGCTGCTCTACACGGCCACTTGAAATGCACGATGATTTGTGGCCCACCTCGGGTGTATCCTGTGTGTCACCTGCGCTCGCCAATCGCGAACCGAGTCCCGTGTACGCTATCGCTCAAAACTTTCGCCGCACCTGCAGCGTTTGCATCCTGCGGAGCGGGCGGCGCAGAGAAATGCAGCGGGGAACGGCGGGGGCTTTCTTAATTGTGAGTTATGCGAGGGGCGGGAGGGGGGGGGGTGTTGCGGGGACTCGCAGCGAAAGTAGGTAGAGAAAATAAGAAGCCACCGTGGAGAATCGGTGGGAGGTGGCGAAATGGCGCAGCGAGGATTCAAAGTAGGATCATTTAGGGTAAGTCAGGGAGGGATGGTCATATGGGAGAGATGGGCGGTGACAGTATTTTTTAGAAGGAAACGCCTGATGGCGCTGCCTCGGCGTGGGTACAAAGTGTCATAGAAAAGTAACATTCTCAGTTCAAAGCGTTGGAATAAAACATTTTTGAAGGTTTGCAAATCTACTGTGAAATTTAAGCTAGTGCTTCAAAATGTTTGATCTATATTTTGGTCACCTTGTTTCTGTTATTTATGCTGAATATTTTTAGTTCTCAAGATGTATTTTCGATAGTAGGTATATTCTTTACAGTGTTTTGAAACTTAAAGTATTATGGGTTACGTTTGTTAGCCTAAGTGAAATGGGAATGACAATCTTACCAGGGCTTTAAGGGAGAGATGGTCAATTTTTGTCCGGGAGAGATTGCCATAGCAGTATTTAATGTAATTTCAGATATTGTGAAGGTTGTTTTTGTACAGCCTAGAATGGTCCTAGCAATGATACCGGTCCATCTAATATGGGTTTTACTAATTTGAAACCGAATATACACTTGAAACGACCAAGCACCGCGGTTCTTGCTGCTGAAATTGATGAAGAACGTACGCCAACCCAAGTTTTGGAAGATATCGTTCCTGTGCCGCTCAAAAGATACCCTACTCGGAATCGCGTCAAACAACCGGGAAAATTATTAACGTCAAAAAAACATATTAACACTCGAAAAATGAGTGGCGGAAAAAGAATTAAAACAACAAAAATCCTCCAAAAAAAAAAATAAAATTTGGCAATAAATGTGATTCCGTTCATGAGTTAGCCTTTGACATTAATAATTGCAGAGGATGCGGAGAAAATTATTTCGAAACGAAAAAAAAGAAGACTGGCTAAGATGTAAGTTATGTGGTTATTGGATCCATGAAAATTGCACAGCATTTGACACTACGTGTCAAACATGCAGATTAGAAGTCACACAGCAAAAGCCCAAAGAATTTTTGAGCGGGCAAAAACGAAAGTGGACGGAAACTAGAAAGAATATGTGAGAACCAGGTAAGGTCCACAAGTTGTTGGCCTGAAAGGTACATATGACCATCTTTCCCGGACATTAAGGGAGAGATGGGCAATGACACTTTTTTTCATTTGTAAAATTTGTATATTAAATAATAATTTTTCGTTTATTGATATTAACGGATATGTAGACAAAGGATTGAAGTTTCATTCTACATAATTTTCGTTGCTTTGTTTCAAATAGGTTGACTGTAGGAAGCTGCAAACAAAACTATGACCATCTCTCCGGGACTTACCCTAAATGTCTCGATCGTAACCTCCACAGGAATCATGTTGAATTACCACGGTGCAGTAACAGTTGTCGCTCGAGGAAATTCAGTGGCGACGAAAAGTAATCATTCGGATGAAAATTCGAAGCGATAAAAACGTCTCGCTTAGGGTGACTGTACCTAATATCGCCACTGTTCCTAATATCGCCACACACTATATCTCGCAAAGTAAGCTCTAAAATTTATCGGTTATGCACTGAATTAGTACCTAAACATATGTAGGAAGACATACTGTAATTGCAGCATCATGTGGTCAGCAATTACAGAAAGAGAAGTATTTTAGTGAATCTTAATAGTGTAAAAATTTATTGAACTGCCACAATTTTACATCACATTCGGAGAAGGTAAGTCTAATAATTTCGTGAATGCAAGGATATCTGCTAGAAATACCTAATTAATGATGTACTTCAGGAATTAAATCGATTCAAATATTTTCCGTAGTGAAAATAATGTTTTTCTTTTAGCAGTATGGGTGTTCTCAATACCGCCTACCGCAGAACAATGGTTTCGATGTAATGTTTGTTATAGGTGGGGTTACGAAATGTGCCGAGCAACCGTAATAAACTTTATTTGCCCAAAATGTACATCGGAACGTAAAAAATAAAATATTTTAAAAATCTATATTTTTAAATTTCTATATTTTTCTAATAAAAATGAAATCAAAGATGCATAAAAATACATTTATAGAGCAAGAAATAATAAAAGCACATGCGAAAATGACTTTAAAAACATATATATATATATGAATTAATCAATATTTCTTAAGTTGCCGATATTAGGTACACTTTTTTCAGGAACCGATTTTTGCATGTCTTACGTTTGTTGAGTCCTAATTAAAAATTTGTTGGTTTCAACGATTCTAACTTATGCTACATGAAAGATGAATAATTTCTCTTTACTTTGATACGAGCTGCATGCAAAAATATCAATTATTATTCAGTTGACAGCGATTTAACTTTTGCCTGGCGATATTAGGTACAGTCACCCTACACCTCGCGCTTTGTGACCGGTCACAAAGTTGACCAGGCTTGCAGACTCGTGTTGGTTTTATGACATAGCAGGGAGGTTTTGCTGTATCACCATTTCCTTCCTCTTCTTTTAATATTCCTGCAGCTGGGAAGAATGTAGTACCTACGTACTCGAGGAAGGTGACGTCGCTGGTCGCTATTCGCGACGATCGGTCGTGATCTCGGTCACATGCATATCGGTCCGTCTGTGCACGACAGAGAAAAACCGCGGAGAGTCGGGGAAAAAAATCTCGAGAGACCCGGCGGCAGAGATTCGAAATCCCGATAGCGGTACACGGAAGCTCGGTGGATAGATGGAAAACATTTTAATGCGGCCGCCATCCCTCTCCGGGTGGCGAATGTAACGATCGTTAAAATCGCCGGGGATGTAAGCGAGTCCGCCGAAATCTCGCAACTGCGAAACTAATGACACCGGAAGGTGACCGCGGAACAAAGGGCGCAGCGCGGGAAAATTGCGGGGAAAAGTTATCGCCGACATTTTCGCCCTTCGCGCCTGATATTCCCGGTGAACTTTCAATTTATTCCGCGTTACCACCCACCCCGTCGCCCTTTTTGGCTATAGTCGCTCGAATCTCCTGGTAAATGTCGCGCCTTCCAGGCAACCTCTATCTAGGATTCACGCCCCGCGATTCGTTAATCTTCCATGGCTGCTTTCGTACACAGGGTAACGCGTTATCAGCAAAGGTGCCCGAATGGAAACGAGAAGTATCCACGTCCCTGCAGACATCGCTGGATTTTCTTGTAATATCCCAAAGATTGCGAAATAAAATTGTGATACATTTGTCATGGCTCGAATCGCCGCGAGTGTTTCTCCTTGAAATACAAGACAGCTTTTTCCAGCTGACGTCTGTCGCGCTACTATACGTGGCCGTACACAAGCGTCCAGTATTTCCACGTTAAATTCCGAGTAAGGCACTTTTAAGCCCGCACGCCTTCCGAACATAAATTCTGGTAATGTAGAAATAATGCTCCTGAACGAAATGTTCTTATTCGGGGAACAACGATACATTAAAGAGTGAGCGGCTGTCGTAAAAACTGACCTCGCGAGTTATATTCCAGCGTTGTATCTTAAAATGAATCACTCCGTCAAATCTTGGCGATCTTCGCGTTCCGCTATTGTGCCAATCGTCAAATAAGATTTCTTTCCGCCGGTGTCTCTGCAACGCGGGGGGGGGGGGGGGGGGGGGGTCAAGCATTTGCAATAACTAGCGTGCTTTTCATCGACGATCTTGTGAACCGTTCACGCGATCCTCGCTTCGATATTTCCCATTCACGGAGGCCCGGTTTAAACGGAAAGGCGACTGTTATCATGATGACGGAGCGATAGGACGCGAATATGAATTTGCTCCGGGGTATTGTACCTATGTGTAGGTCACTTTGGAATCCAGCACCGGCAGGGGGGCAGAAAAAACTTTGAAACAACAGCAGGACGGTATATAGAGGTTGTGTCTGTCGAAACGTTCGCGAGCGAGTGGAAACGAAAATTATATTTTTGATTAAATTCCACCGAGGCCAGCTGCCAGGCTTTCTGTTATTTTTTACGGTGGTCCCGAAATCGGAAGGAAACGCGGCAGCGCCAAAGGACTTTGGATAAAATATTTTTCTGTCATCTGTTCGAGCGGTTATTCCGCTTTCTAATATCGCGTCCGCGAGGGAAGCGTCAGCGCGATGACTCGGCGCGCCCATTTTTATTTTAATATCGTCAGCAGAAAACGGATAAAATAATTTCCCGTTGTCGCCGCTGTCGTTGTAGTCGCTTTGACGCGTTCGCGCAGTTCCGTCGCCTTTGGTTTTCCCGGAACAGCGAATTTCTCATTATTGCGATGTCACGGGCTTTGAGCGCGGTGAAAAGGCAGTGTCCGATTACTCCGCGGCAGGTTGATTTTCCATTTTCGTGACTACGGCCCCTTTCTCTTCGTTCTCCTCCGTTGCCCTCTAAAAGAGAATAATGCCGGGATATTGAAATGATAGGGACCACCATACCGCCACCCATTCTCCCCCCCCCCCCACCGCGCCGCGGCGTATTTGCGTATCGAGAAATCAAAATAAAACGAGGCAAGATTTATTCCCCGGTAGCTGACGCTTTTTCCTCTATCCGACCGGAAGATGTACCGCGCCGTTTCGCGTAATATACAGATAGACCGCCACAAGAATTTCAAAATACTCGATCCCGACGGTCTACCGTATGCAGCCGACGTTTCTTTTATTCATTCAATTTCTCGCTGCTCCGCTGTAACGAACACAATATACGATCATCGATCAGATTCATAGATATTATCCAGTGAACCAGTTACAGCGTACGCCCTCCTCGGAGCTCGGTAATAACTTCCCTTTCGTGGGCCAAGGGAGCAGATGAACTGCATCCAAGATAAAGCTAACGTGTGCGCATTGTACTTGTAGATATCATTCGAATTTCGTCCGACTATAGTATCTTGAACTTGATTAGTCGGTGGTCTCTGTCCTTCCCGTCCTCCTCGAGCATCCCGGCGATACTTCTCACCATTAGAACAGAGAGAAGCAGAAGCTTCTCCAAACGAGAACTTCCCAAAGAATCATTCGCGGTGGAAGTTTGGAAAATTTCGGAAATTCCGGAAGGAGGTCGTAAGCTATTAGGGCGATACAAAAACTATTCGCAATAGAGTGGAGGGCGGAACTGGGCGGGGAACAGCTTCGCTGGGCGAGAAGTTTGGAATTCCTACGAACTGGTCGGCGGCTGAGCATAAGTGGGAACGAGATACACCGTGGACAGCTTGATTTGCCCGGGAGAGGTTCAAAATCCTCGCTGGTTAATAACTTTTCCTCGGTGCGCAAGGATGTTCCGCGTAGCGAACGTGGAATTCCGTCCGGTCTACATAGAAACTACGCCTTACGTACCTGTAACGCACCGCTCGATTCACTTTGGCCCGCTTCAAGGCCGCCGCGGAACGAACGTTATCCCCAACTTCCGCATTAATTATGTATTTCTAGCCGAAGGTTCCCGCCGAGGAACAGCTACCGCGACGGGAACTCGGTCACCAGGCTCGCACGTACGACAACACGCGCTGAACGCCGCGCATCGCAAATCGTTTACACGTTCTCCTGCTCTTTTTCCGACGCCCCCATGCGGAAGAATTACCCTGCCAGGTGTCGTGGAACGTATACGTGTATGTACGTGCAGCGTAATAGAGTACCATCGGATTATCGATCGTTAATTCGCCCTGCGATATACCAGGGGAGAATTATTTAAAACTGGGGGAGGATGTGAAGCATGCATGTTTGATGGTTTCGCGTTTCGGGGTGGCCGGTGTTTTGCAAAGTTTCATTGCTCGCTTAATTTGCCCCGCGATAAACGAGAAGTCGATCAGTTCGATACGGCGGAAAGGGATGCACGTATTAGTGTAATTTTGTGAAAAATCTGCGTCGTTTCGGGATTTGAATAGCCACGCGATGTTCGATACTACCAGCTTCAGCTGTTTTCCTAGGGTAAAGGGGTCGAAGCTTGGTTTATTTAGATGTGGTGTACGAGAGAAGCGGAGATATATTCCTCCTAAGGGATATTTTTATGGGTTTGGTATTTTGATACCCGAAGATATCAAAGAAGCGAAGGAAATAAGGACGCATAAGGGAAAAGGGTGGAGCAACGAATTACACTTCAACCGAACTCTTTCGTAACGATCCTCCTTCTACCCGTCGTCGATCCCTTTCCAGTTTCCGACCCGAGGAATGGCAAGTCTTTCAGTAATATAACATTAACCCCCATCGAAGTCTCGTGACCCGAATCGTCCAGGCTTCTTTGGGATCGTCCCATTTCCAGCAAGTGTTCCTATCGCAGCAACTTCCTCGAATATGCCTAAAGTGTCCTCCCGAACCTATTGAAACCTTCGAAACGAGTATCCCCGACTTCCTTTTGTTACCCAAAGAAACGTTCGGAACGCCTCTGCCGATCAGGAAGCTACGTATTCGTGAATGTCGGTCGCGAAACAAGGAACTATGATTTTTCACCAGCGAGCAAGAATTACGATTCGCGTGGAGGGGCACTCGACAGCTGGGAATCGATAGAACACTGCCAATAACGTTCCCCTGAATGATAGACGAAAAGGGAGACGATTTTTTCCCGCGGAGCCGAATCGAATCGCGTCGATTCGTTTCGATTTACATTTGATCGCTGGACCTGTAACGACATTCGAGTCGCGTTGTCCGCGGTCCGGTTACGCGTTTCCGCTTTAATTGGACGCACCTGTACTTAATCGTGTTGAAGCACGCGGACGCACGATCGATTCCATTCTTCCTTTTGCGCCACGTCCCTCTTCGTGGACGCGGCGGAAAGCACTGAATAACATGCGGGCCAAGTGGACCGTGTTTCGATGGCGCAATCGATGGATGCCCTATTAAGGTGAATGTCCCAATTTCCCAAAAAATTTGTTTGTGACCAAAAGTTGCAGAGTAGGGGAGAGCGGGGATAAACGTAACACTTTTTACATTTGGCTAAGCTGCCAATTACCTATTAAAGATATAAAAACGAAAATTATGCCTTAAGATAGTGTGTTTCTTGGTCTATCATTTCAACACAAATTCAGCCCTCCATGATAAGTAGTCGAAGAGTTATGGCAATCTTCCGCAGTGACTGTCGTTGTTACTTTTGTTCTGCAGAGGTAGGACGAAAGTAACATACAACGGGGACGAAATTAATACTAATTATTTTGTGGAGAATTAAGTAAAAACGCATCTTCCAAAGCAAAATAGGATTTTTATTTTCAGAAACGATAGAAACAAAGATTTAAATAAACATATTTTAAGTAGGTAACGATAAAAAAGCGTAACCAGCTTCAAACATTTCTTTGGTACTGTGTATTTGATTTAATATGGAATAATGGCGTAATGGCGCCAAAAGTAACTAACATTTATGATTTTTTTTTAAAAACTATTGTTAATATTGGATTCAACTTCTCCCTGTAATGACGTGTTACTTTTGTCCCCAGCCATGTTTTTCAGCATAAAACTGTTATAACGTACAAACTATACAAGATTTATTGAAATCAAATACAGGAACAAACAAATAATTGGATCAATGACTATAATTTAACTATGAATGTTAAAAAAAAATCCAACAGAGGAGACACTTATGTGAATGATCGAAATAACGAAATCAGCTCGCCCACGGTATACGAATCGTCGTATTGCTCAGCGTCACTCCGTGGAATAAAAAAAACATTAAACATGCGTAACTATGTAAAGCAAACGTTTTGGAGACTTTTGTGGAAGACGGGAGAAGGCATGTTACTTTCATGACACCGTTACCTTTGTCCCCGCTCTCCCCTAATTGATTAATTCTTTAATAATAAATCAACAAATTCGAAAACTATTTATGAAAGATATTTCACGATGTTTAACTATTAGTAATTTGTAATTAAATACATTGCTCCAAATGTCCGTATTTCTGCTCACGAAAAATAGCGATATACTTACGTATTTCTACTCACCATTTGTACCAATTTCTGCTCACATAATATGTTGCCTTTTCACGTTAAAATAAGTTACATCCTTTATGGAGAGGTTTTATAATACAACAGTAAAGCATAAAATAATGATAAACAAAAAATAAAATGCCTTTTAATAGAAATAAACAGAAAACACAAAGAAATAAACTTTATATTCACATTAGGTTTGATCCAATTGTATATGAATCTGACCTGTATGAAAATTTCAGTCGTTTTGTCTTTCAGTTGCACCACTTTAAACAATTATTACCTAAATCCTATTACTTCATATGTTCTCAATATTTTACATATTACTGAGTATCTTAATATTAATGATTGTGTACATAAAACATTATGAATTAACTTGGATTTCATCACTAAACAACTGTATAAAATAAAAATGCGTTGCACGCAATACTATAATAATTCAATTAGTGATTTAAAGTTTTGCTTAAAGTCGCCCAAGGTGTAAAATACCTGAATTTAATCCTTTAATGGTAAGGTTTTAAAAAGTATAAAAATTACCTGCTACTAACTGCGATTAATAAAATAAATCTAATGTAAACATTTCAGTTTATACCTAATAATTTTGGTTCAAAGTAAGATCCCGAATCCGAAAATTCAAAAAATTCTGAAACTGTAAATATATAGGGGATTTCCACCGGATTACAACGCAATTTTTGTTTGCTGCCCAATTTCACTCGAAGGGAGTGAAATTAACCACCGAAAATTCGTTATTTTCCGATTTTGTGTTATAACTCGCGAACTGTAAGAGATAAAAAAAAGTTTCAATTCAAAAGTTACTTCTTTTAATTAGATCTATCATTTGATAAAAAAAATATTTTACAGTTCACTCGTTATAACACAAAATCGAAAAATAACCGGATTTTCAGGGGTGAATTACACGCCCCTAGAGTGAATTTGGGTAACAAAAGAAAAATGACGTTGTAATCTGGAGGAAATTCCCTACATATTCACAAAGTTTCAGAATTTTTTTAATTTCCGGGTTCGGGATCTTCCCTCGTTATTTGTAGAAAGCCTAGAAGCAATTTTTTTCTTCTAAATCTCAGTTATTCTACTTAACATGAATTGAAAGTGTGCACATTTTTATAATGGTAGTCCAAACCGTTTGGAAGTAATTGTCATGTCTAGTTATTGTCCTTACGTCGTTCCACTGTGGTTCCTTAGCACAACCAGCTAGAACACGATCGAAAAATCATGAGTCCCTCGTTTTAAAAGTTGTTCGATGCTTATGCTGCACTTTGATTAGCCCCAACCTCGAGCAACACTCGCGTAAATGTTCAAATAATTTAGAATTATTTTTTGCAACTATAGTACAAACGTAACGCTTATAATAATAAGAAAAATACGAAATGAGCAGAAATGGGGACATGAGCAGAAATGGGGACATTTTCCTTACCTATTATTTTTTTTTCCCTGTTCGATCGAGTGCACTGTCGTGCTTTGCGTCTGCAAAGTTGCACGTCAATCAAACGTCGATCGACATCTTGTAAAGTTGGAGGAACAACATCGCCGTCATCTGAATCTCTCTCATCCACAAACGCTTTAATAGTGTCGTTGGAATCGATAGAACTGTTTACTGCGCGCGAGTGTTCCTCGGGCGAGAATTCTACGGCGCATCGATCCTCTCCAGCCCATAATTTCATTAAATCTAACTGCCGCGTTAATCCAGCCCGTAATCCTTTCCCATCGTTGCCGAGAAAAGAATTTCGCCACCAGCCGGAACAACCGTCGAATAATTCTTAATTACTCCCCGACCCGGCAGCGGAGCTTCATTAATGCCAGGCGTGCTCGTAAAACAACGCGATCGAACGGTAGCATTTCTCTACAAGCAGATACGATTGGGGGGTTGTTGAAGGTTTATTTCAAGTCGAAACGAAGGCGGCGCGGCGGGGCTGTTTCGCGATCGCGTTCCGGGACGACGATCGCTCGAAGGGATTTCGAATGGCGGCCAAGAACGAAAGAAACTTTTTCATCCACTCCAGCGACTGGGTAGAAGACTTCTACTAGAAGTTGCTCGGCCATTCGGAAGAGGGTGCGAAGGGAGGGGAAACGAAGGTGGAGAGGACACGTTGCTGGAGGACGGATTACGTAAATTGCAGAAGGCTCGAAAGAAGAAACCAGTCTCATTCCGTGGGAACCCTGGCTGCGAGATGATGGATGAAGGTATCGCCCTGAGAACGTACAAATATCTTCGCTCAGAAATATCTCGCAGGGAGGAAGTTGAATGGGAAGGTTGTAGAATTGATTCGAGGAGTCGACAGAACGTTCAGCGGTGCTTCATTGAAATTCTTCCGAGCTCCAAGTACATCCTAGGACGTAGTTCATCTTTTTATTTACATTTTGACCTTTTCATCTGCGATTGGGACTGCATAGACTCGATACACGCCATTCACGTGCAACATTACGCGCCGGCAGTAGGTATTTCCCTGCAGAAGGTAGACGATAGAAATGGTTCCCATCGAAGAAACCAATGCGATTGGTCGAAGGGGAGGGGATGGGAAAACGGGGAAGAGTTAGATAAAGAGAAGTAGATCGATTTAATGAGAAAAATGATAACGACACGTCGGAACCGAGACGCCGCGACTTGCAGCTTCCAGCGACTTTCTTTTTGCTACCCTCTCCGATCGTCTTTGGTGAATTCGTCGCCGAGTTTCGGTTTTCCCCAGATGTCCTCCGCTGGCTTCGACACGATATCGTACCCTCCTCGGAAGCTTTCCCCCTCGATCCATTAAAACTCGCGCGAAGTGGACGACGGAGGCATTCAATATTTTCTCGATGCCTCCGCGGGAACTCGATTTAACAGGAACGAAGTAAGAAGAAGTCCCGGCTCGCTTCTCCCCAAAGTTTCGCATTATTTCGGCGGCCGGCTGGCTTTCTTGTCGTTAACGAGCTGTTTTTACTCCGAATTATCTGTTAGACAGAGTTCCTCCTCCGTCGAACTTAATTTTCTTCGCCTCGTTCAATTCTTGCCGCCTCGAGTTCCCGACAATCTTCGCTATAACCCAAGCCCGACGGATTACCCCTCGGCTAATTCGATCGACGAGCGATCACCCTTGCCCCATCTTCCCTCTACTTCATCGTCCATTTTACCATCAGACAGATATACCGCTGTCCATTAAAATATGCTGAAACCTAACAGCGCACAAAAACACCCCCTATCAGAAGTACCTAATACACTCTGCCGAACGAGTCCCAATAAAACGAATCCACCCTCAAAGTTATCGCGGCAGCCACTACCGACGCGGGGACCGTAAAATTCATACAAAAGGTAGAAACAATGGAACGTCACGCGAGTAAATAGACGTTGAGTAGTAAACGCCTGTTCGCTGATAAGCCGGAGGACGGTCGACGGCCGATTCGCCAGATATGCATTTTTAATTTAGCCTGCCACGAGGGGTTGCCGGGCCTGGAAAATGGCCTGGTAAACCGTAAACGAGCCACGGGAAAAACATCGGTGGCTGGTGGAAGTGGCGGAGGACCGTCCCGCTGGAATATACATAGATCGGGGCGGAAAGTTGCGCGTGGGGACGTCTCGTTCTTTCCCCGCTATCCGGGGCGTACTTCTTTCGGTTAATTGTTTCGAAAAGTTGCGTGTTAATCGCCCGAGCCTCGGCGTTCGGCCGACATTACACGTGCAAGATTCCCGCGTAATTCTTCGCGGTGTACGCGGCGTATCCGCTTCGAGAGGCCCGAGGCCGGCGTGCAGGGGGCTGGAGGGTGCGCATTTGCATGCTCGTAACTTGGCCCGCGCGCCAGCGATAACGTACTTAGACGCTGATGCCGGGAACACGCGTCCCCCCCGCCCCCTCCCCCCCCCCGCGATGATAATAGTTATAAACGTTGCCCGGACGGCGGAAAATAAAGCGGGCCGGCGATCGGATCGTTTGCATTGCAAAGTGGAAGATCGGGGGCCCCGAATGCGACCCGATAACTGGCCGGGCGCGCTGATAAGCCTGTTCTCGAAAAATAATCCCTGGTACCGGCAGGTCGGCTCTGAGATCGTGTGGAAAGGCGCGTTTGGAGATGGTAAGAATCGTTGCTAGCTTCGTTCAATCGGCTTTCTGCCGTTTGTTGAATCGTGATAAGGGAGGAAAGATGGGGAGGACTGAGAATTGGAGAGATGGACAGAGAACAGGGACGAATTGCGAAGCGAGGGATAGGTGGCACGTCTGGCATCTTGCTCACGGTGAACCGTAAATGATGCAGTCCTGGTAGTCGAGGTCAATTTCATGCTCAGGCGAACAGACTGATTTCATCGAATTATTCGCCGTGTGAATCACAGAGATAATTCCCCACAGCCTCTTCTTCGTGGCTCCTCGCTTCCTCTGATGTGCAGAGGTGCGAGTACGTACAGTTTGGCCGTCAATAGTTGCCCCCCGGCGTCCGGTTAATTGAACTAGATCAATAGTACACCAACGAAATTGATATAGACACATCCGTGAATTGATGACCGATGAAATACACCTCAGCTACGTTCCTTCGTGTGACAATCTTTCAGGGAGCCTGGAGAAGAGCGATAGACGTTTTACGCGCTGGATAAAGCCGCTGAGGGTAGTTTAAACTCGCATTACTCAGAAATTGGAACGATTCGCGCGATCATAATTTATTCATGCAAGCGCTGTCGCCGACACACGGAGACGTACGTACGCTCACAGGCAGCCCTCGTTTGCTTTACCGTGTCCCGTCCTCTTCTTTCCTCCATTCCCTTCCTCCTCGGTCTGCTCTCTGTGGGCCGAATTCTCGCCGGCTCCCCTCTGCCTCGCCTAGTTTCTCTTTTATACGATCCTGCGAAAACTTCGGCACTATCGCGTCTTGTATCTTGCCTACTCTCCAGAGAGCTTTCCTTCGTCATCTGTCTTCTGGTAGTCGCGTCCGACGGTGTCTGCCGTTCGCGGCACAAAGAACTCCGTCTCACGGTGAACTTCGATACTCCCGGTGACAATAAAACGGATTCGACGGGCGACCCAAGTTTCGATGAAAACACACCGAGTTCAATTACCGACCGTTTAATTTTATATACGCTTTTGTCTCGATAGCATGGCCCTCCTACCGCCGCGGTCTAGTCGAGTTTGTCCAACAGCAAAAAAGTGGAAGAAAACGAAAAGACCGAAAAAGCTAACAATATCGAAAAGAAGAAAACGATTTCGTTTACCGAGCAACCGGAGTTTTCGCTTCGTTCCATATTGCCCGGAGTTTCCACAATTTCTTGGCAAGCCTGTCATCCGCTCGTTACCCATCCACATCGTGTTATCAATAGCTGCGAGGCGCTCTTGGCTTTCGTTAGCCATCCCCCCCTTTTCCCACTTTCGTTGTTTCTTTCAACGGTGTCGACGAGCGCCCGCCTGACTAAACATTTGCGGACGGCATCGGTAACCATGTAACGTGCCCCTGGACAGGAAATCGTTATTGCCAGGATGATTCGGTGAGAAAGCGAAAAGGTGCTGGGACACCTGAATCGATCATATTGCACTGTCGTAAGTTAACACTGTCAAAGAATCGAACACCACGCTTCTGTAAATCTGAAAACTACCCCTTCCTCGATGGGCGATGAAACTTTCAAGCACCAAAGCTGTTGTTGCGAATACGTTCGCAGATCGCGGACAGAATCGACAGATACGCCTGGAAGAATGCATTCAGACGTCAAGGACACAGGACCCCAGCGAGGACACGATCAGTCATCAGCGAGCACAAGTTGAAAACACAGCGGGGGCATAGTCGCGGCACACAGCCCCCGCCTCGTTATTTGCGAGTACAGGGATCTTGTTCAGCAAGTCCGGGGCCGCGCTGCGACAGCGCATCCTGTCTAAATGACGGCTACATCACGGGAGAAGATTGAACAGCGTCCTATCCGCGCCTCCTCATACTTCCGGAGGCACAAAAGCTGCTGTCGAGGGGAGAGAGCCAGTTACCGAGCACGAGGAAGAAACAGCCGCGACGGGATTGATGGACGAAGAGTCCAAAGGATACGTCGACGCAGATCTCTTCCAAGCTCTGCGTAGGAACGAACGAACGCGACGGAAGTAACGGGGACACGTCGAGAGGCGCGGCCGCGTCGAGCGAATTTCCGGAAATTTAATTGATTGTTATTCCGCGGGCCGCGTCGTGGAAACTTGCCAAGTAAGTTTCGTTCGAGCCGTCTGAGGAAACTCAACCAGTGGTCGTCCCCGAAGTACGTTCCCTCCTCTTCTGCCACCAGACCCCCCCCCCCTCTCCCCCACCCCCCTCAAACGAATCCCTGTTCCCGTGTTCCCTTTCCCGCACGTGGCTCTTTCTCCTTTCTTCCTTGCCGTCCCCGCCGACTTCGGATGCAACCCTCGGATGGCGTCTCAGCCAACTTCATCGAGATGCAGAATCAGTCGCGATTGTTCGCTGAATTATTGGCTAGCCTCAGCGCGGCCCCCTTCAACGTACACTAACAACTTCCGATTTCGGGTCGGACCACCCACGGTTGTTCCCCCCCTAGACGGGGTTTTTCGTCGCGAATATCGCGGCTCGGATGCGAATTAGATTCGGGTGTTTTTGGTCCGTTAAGTAGGGTAAGGTTGCTTAAGTCGTACCAGTGCTTAAGTCGTACCACTGGAATTTTGAACGCACTATGGCGACAAGAGCGCATACAACAGTAACCAAATATACATCTGAGTCAACCAAGTTGCCTTGCGTATTAATTATCCTCTGTGAACCACCTCGTTATAAATCCTCTCATCAAGTAGGTTTATTTCAATTTTCTTATAATTTTCTACATATGTTTGGTAGTGAATCTTGCAAGTGAATTATTGATAAAATTATGTTCCTTATTAAATATAAATTCAGTAGAGTTTACATAATCGTTTGGTCGAACCGAAATCCTATTAATTTTGTTCAATGATAGGTTATGTTTACTTTTAAATTTAACATGTGCCGTGTGTTAAGTCGTACCCATATGAGATTCCTAACTCGTACTGGTACGACTTAAGAAATTACTTCTTGGTTTTACCTACTGTCAACTGACGTTGCTTTCATTCTTATTTTTAGGCCCTAATTATGGCAAGGCAATCAAAGCGAATTGATAATAAATGGAAAGAAGAAGATATGGACGAGGCGTTAACCAAATTATCGGAAGGAGTTATTGGATTCAATTGAGCTCATAGACAATATAACATCCCTAAACCAACGTTACGGCGTCATTTTAAAGGATTAAATAAGAATCTCAAATTTGGAAGGCCTAAGGATATGACTGAAAATATGGAGAAGCAGAAAGCAAAGAAATCCATGAGGAAGAAACGGACGCGCTTATAAACCAAATAAAACTGCAATTAAATATTTTAGCTCCTATTCCAATAATAAACCAAAGCAAAGAAATACGTGGATGCTCTACCCCGTCAGTCGAAATAACGTCAACGCAGAATATGGAAAACATAAAAAATGCGGCAAATAAAAGAAAATCTATAATTAATAAAAAGGAATTGGCATTAAAAATTAAAAAGAAGAAAAGCGATTGGTTTTGTTTTATTTGTGGCGAAGATCGGAAGGAAAATATGATTCAATGCTTGAAATGCAAATCATGGGTGCAGGATGTATGCGCTGGAGTTGGCAAAAGAACAAAAAAATTTGTATGTGATGTTTGTACTAACTGAATACCTATGTGTTATATAAACAGATTAATACAAAATATGTTTTAATTAATATTGTTGCTTAATTGAATTCTTAAGTACGACTTAGGCTATAGGTGGCACGATTTAGGAAACCGGTTCCTTTATTCGTACCGATGTAAGTTTTTAAAGATTTAGTTTATTTTTCATGAAAGCATATAGATCTTCTAATTTCGTTATAATAAATAACAACAATATTAACACAAGTTTTGAATAACACATTTAATTTCTATTTATTTGATAAATCCTATGTTTTATACAGTTTTTTTCTTAAGGGGTACGACTTGAGCAACCTTACCCTATAGTCGTTGAAACGGAGCCTCTACAAGTTTGATATGCTTACGGAAAGCGGACATTGTTGAGAGTAGAATCTACTGTGCTATAGGAGCATTCGATTCGTCCAATTCCGCCGAGGCTGGCATTAAAATAATTGAGAATCCAGCAAAGAATGGTTGTCAACCAATTATGTGAAGCTACCTGGCACTCAACGATCCCATCGCCATCTTCCGTGGGCTTTACGACGGAACGTTATAAGTTATACGAGCCTACTGCAATTCTACTGTGTAGAGGCACCGGTGAAATATTAACGTGGCAATTTCATACAGCTACGTAATCGTGCACTTTTAAACTTACACATTACCGGACGCTCTAGGACAAATTGAATCATCGTCTTAAAGGTGAGCTTCGTTTATGGGGTGCTTACCTGCAACAAAAAAAAGGCACAGTACATTCTTTACGAGGCGTCTTTACGGTACATAAAAGTAGGGGCATACGGTATTTAAAAGGTTCGCGAGTAATCCTTCGACAACTATAAACCACCATCGCCCGTCACGGCGCAACGTTTAACGTTTCTCAGTATTCCCGTCGTGGATTAATAACAGAGGGTGCGAACGACACTGCAAACACAGAAGAAACACGTAGCGTGCTCGGGGCTGCACTAGTTGAAACTCGCGCCTGACCATCGGCCGACCTGTTCTACTAAGTAGAGGCGGACTGAACGTCGCGACAGACACGCGTCGCGTCTGACGGGCTTCCAAGTGGTCTAGATCAATAATATCACGATCAACTTCGATTACGACTATATTATCCTCCTCCCTCGGCCTGCCACTTTCCAGAATTCATGAAAAAGTCACGACTGTTTTTCCTACCGAGTACACGTCGACATTTCCAACGACAATTAACTTCAGCGTGTCCCCAGGCTGCAAGAGTACGATTTACCTGAAAATTCTTGGAACCGAGGCGTGATTCCAAATATAGACGGTGCTGGGTTTCGATGCCGGGCTAAATCGATGCTCCCCGTCATTGCTGCGCGCCGAGGAGCCCACTGGTCTGGCCCAGCGTTGCTTTAGCGGTAGCTGAGCAAACGGCCCGACACCATTAAAACTGTATAGCCGCAACACCGCCAAGCGAACTCGCCACTTTTCGCGTGCGTCCGCGGACGTCGGCATTCGCAGCCGATACGTCGATTCCCAGAAACGCTACTGCCCGCGAGAAATGACACGGTGAATTACGAAGTCGGCGTCGACGCCGGTTATCGACTGTCCCCCCCCCCCCCCCCCTCCCCATGTCACATGTGGAACGCGGCTTGGTTTCAATATGAGAAATTATTCCCGGGAACAATGGCCGCGTAATGACCGGCCGGTTCCCGGGAAGACCCGCGGTTCGATTCCCGTCGCCGCTTCGATTGCCGCGAACAGCCAGCCACCCGACCCCCCTCGCTCGCGTTATTACGCCCGGCCACGATTCCGAGGAAAACTAATTGAACGGGACACAGGGGCCGAATAAAGGAAATTTCCAGATTGCCCTGTGAATGGCTCCAAAACCGAAGCACACTTTTTCCCGTGTCTCCTATGCTTCCCAACACACGGCCGTACGATTTCCGCGAATTACGACCCGTCGCCCAAAGCTTTGTTCGCCCGTACGACGTTCATTTTGTTTCGCGCAGCCGATGTGACACTTGCAAGTAGTTCGTAATAGAATTTCGTCCGCAGGTTTGCTGCGAGCCGAGTGAAGGACACGTGTCACCGACATATATTACATTCGTTATAATGTAATTTCTGCGCCGTGCTCGCTCAACTTTGTTATTCGGGAGGCTTTATACGTCGTTCCCGACTAGTGCCGTTGTGGGAGGGAGGCCGATGAAAGAGGCTGAGGTTTCCGCGCCTGTAACTCGACGGTGAACCTTGACAGCAGCAACGCCAAGCGATCTCGTCCATTTGTTTATTTATTCAATATCCGAAGCGTCCGCGTATCTCAATTACCGGGCGTCGGGTTTAACGTGCAATCAAAAGCACGGGAGCGGTCGCCATTAGGCGGTGCCCTCGAATAAATCCTGGCCGTCGGTACACGACATTCGCGCGGACGGTGTCTCTGCGGCCACTGCCATGTGCCGGGATGCAATTGCGCCACTTTGCTCGCACGCATGCATTTCAATAAATAACGAGGCAGCCGGTCCCCGCTTCGTTATCGGACGAAGTGGCTTAACTGTCGGGCGGCCGACTGCTTGTTGTCAACTTGAGCTGAAAGTGTGACCGTCCCACCGACCGCAAAACGCCCACCTCCGCCCTGGGGAAGATGGGGCACACCGTGGTCGGGGGTGGAGCGGAAGGGAGGACCCAGCGAAGTCGAATGTACAGGGTGATGGTCGAGATAGAGATAGTGCCGATGCTGCCGGAATTTCGAGCGCCCGACTGCTGGCAAAGTTGTCCCAACGAAACGCACGAGTTTATGGAGTAGATAATGCCCATGGTACGAGGTCTATCACAGCTACTTCATTCCGATGAAATGACCCAGGAATAGACGGCTGATTGTTACCAGTTAATGGTGTTGATGGATTTACAAACGTCACCCTGTATGCACGGAGTAAAACCGGAGGGTAGAGGCAGGAGAGAGCGACGAGGGCCAACGACGCGGGGATTCGCGTCAGAAACTCCGCCACTGGACTCGCCACCGTTTCATTCTATAGCCAGGTATGAGTGCATCCCTTTATCCGGCCGCTGCATAATTGCTGCAGCGAACCGCCGGCGCAGTCCGTGTGCCTGGGAAGGTGGAAAGTGCGGCCAGCATCGCGCAATGGTAAGTTGCCGAAATGGCCAGCCGCTGCGTGGATCGTCGTCGAATCGCGTAACCCGTTTAATTCATACGCCCTGGCCGACGATCTTTGTCCCTTATTAAATGGAACTTAGGCGGGCGAGCGCGGGATGAGCAGAGAGGGTATGCAATCTAGAAATTCCGAATTAGGAAGGGCGAATCCGGCGGGTTTCACGACGCTACGAAATCCGTGGCTTCCTACCGAATTCATCTACTACGCTCGCGCACGTGTTCAGGTGTATCGGTATAATTCACAAGTCCATTTCGGCGCTGATAACGCGCCAGAGAGAAAGTAGATAATCTCTTTTAAACCTTGGTAAAAGCCGCAGCGCGTTCGAAATGCGGTTTGGTACGAATATTCCAAGCGTCAGAGATTATTTTGGGCGTTGCTCGCTTTTGGAATTGAATTACGATTGGAATGGAATGCAATCCACTCACAAATATATCACGGATGGATGTCCTGGGAGTGATAGGCAGTTTTCAAACAATTAAACCGTTTATAGGATAGTGTTCAAGTGAATGACTGATCCTTCTATTGTTATGACTGTATCAATAATCGGGCGATCTACCGCCTGACGCTATATTAAGGGGTTAGGCCACCTTGGGCGGAGCAAAATTGCAGTGATTTTCTTCATTTTTTTTTTTTAGGAAGATAATGAAATAAACAGAAAATTCAATATGGAGCCTGTTATTGTACAACTCTCGACGGAAAGAATCGTATTTTTTTTCCTAAAAAATGGAGACGGTAGAGCCGCGATAACCAAGATCTTGAGGAGCGATGTTTTCCACGGTATTCAATCTCACGGCTATACCGTTTGACTTAGAACAAAAATCCAAGAAGTTTTATTTTCTACATGCATAAAACTAGAGAAGTACGTATCGGTTTTGCGATATCTTGAAGATATTCTTTGCAATTGACACTTTTATAAAAAAATAAAATGCACTTTTTCTCCGCATGTTCACCATTTCGAGACAAATGAATGTTTATGGATTTCCATACGTACTTCTCTAGTTTTAGGCATGTAGAAAATAAATCTTTTTGGTTTTCTGTTCTAAGTCAAGCGGTATAGCCGTGAGATTGAACACCGTGGAAAACGTCGCTCTTCAAGATCTTGCGTATCACGGCTCTATCGCCGCCATTTTGTAAGAAAAAAAATACAATTTTTTCTGGCGAGAGTTGTATAATAACAAGCTTCATATTAAATTTTCTGTTTATTTCATTATCTTCCTAAAAAAAAAATGCCGAAAATTACTGCAATTTTACTTCGTCCAAGGTGGCCTAACCCCTTAAGGGGTAACACCACTCTAGAGGCAGAAAAAGAATACCTAAATTTGACAATTTATTTTGTGAGTATGACAAACGGAATAGAATTTCTTTTCACAGGGTTTATTTAACACATATTGAAGTGCGAAAAACAATTTTTTTTTCTTGCCATTTTCATGCAAAATGGCGGCAACAGAGCCCGTCGTCGAAAAAAGCTTTTTTCAAAACGCCGCCACGGGAGGACGGATTTCTCCGCATGTATGAGTCCTGGAACCAAAAATAAAAAAAATTTATAATCTATATACAATTGGCTTTGGAAGTACGTAGCCGTTTTTTGATTGAATGTAAACTTTTTTTTTTATAAACAATTTAATGCTCATTTTTAGGGCAAAGAATCGATTCATTTCTTAAAAAGTGCACCACTTCCACAAAAATTTATTAAAAAAAATAACCCTACGTACTTCCAAAGCCAATTGTATATAGATTATAAATTTTTTTTATTTTTGGTTCCAGGACTCATACATGCCGAGAAATCCGTCCTCCCGTGGCGGCGTTTTCAAAAAAGCTTTTTTCGAAGACGGGCTCTGTTGCCGCCATTTTGCATGAAAATGGCAATAAAAAAAATTGTTTTTCGTACTTCAATATGTGTTAAATAAACCCTCTGAAAAGAAATTCTATTCCGTTTGTCATACTCACAAAATAAATTGTCAAATTTAGGTCTTCTTTTTCTGCCTCTAGAGTGGTGTTACCCCTTAACGGATTACTGATTCTTTTATCGTGGAAGGTGAACCCCGGCCGCAGTTAATGGACAAACACAGTTAGCTTTCCGACCATGAACTCGGAGACTATTTCGAGAGATGCATTTCCCCCTTTCGAGTCGCCGCTAACGATCCCGGTATACAGCCAGTATCCGTCAACTTAATTCCTCGCTCAGCCAGCACGTTTACACCGTCAATTTGTAGCGCGCAGCGGTGTGCACTGTTTCCAGCTGTACAATTTTCGCAACTCGTTAGAGCCGCGCGGTGCGTGAAAGTGCAGCCCGACAGGGACAAAGTTGCTGGCGACTCTCGCCTACTGCGTCCCTGCGCGCCGCACTTGCACGGAGCATCGCGATTCCGTAGCCAGAGCACGAATGCAAATCCGGAATCGGACGTTATTATGCATATTGGGTAGCTGCGCCACTAATTCTCCTCTCATAAGTTCTTCGCTTGCCCCGTGGCCCGTCTTCTTCTCCTCCGCCCTCCCCCCCCCCCCTCCCCCGCGCCCTCTCGATTGACCCTTTCCCAGGGGCTCGTTCCTCTTGCAGCACTCGTAAAGCAAGTCGCTCTTAAAGGGGGAGGAAACGACACCGCGACGGGAAAAGTTCGCCCTCGTTCCGAATTTGTAATCCGCCGCGGAGTTTGATAAGGAATTTACATTTGTAAAAAGTCATTCGGGATCGGTTCCCCCGACGGTACACGGCCCGGCAACTTCTCCTATCCGCTGCGCCACAACGAAAAGAAATCCGCGGAAACGTTTCACCAGCACCGACTTCTCCCCCGTCTATCTCGCCGATCGGAATAAAGGATTCCGCGATCACCGACGCGACTCGACCCCGCCTGTCACTGGGCTTCGGCAATAAATAATTTATACGCGCGGCGTTCGGAACTGCGCGTTCGTTATTTAAATATAGCGCGACGGCTGAGACACTTGCGGTTTATGAATAATAATCGAAGACGGAGTAATATTAGAGTCGACGCGGTGGGCAGGGTGTCCGTAATACGTATGCGCCTCGTTAGATCGTCGCCGACTGACAAGATGACTGATATCCGGCCGATCGTGGGAATTAATCATGGCACCGTACTTCCCGCGGCGGATCAATCGGGGGCTGTTATTCTCGGCGTAGGTATCCATCCCGAGCAAACAATCCCTTTGTTTCGGGTAGTTGCTTCATTTATCGAATTTTCTGGCATCGCTCGTTTGATCAAACGTTGGCCGCTCTCCAAACGCGATACTTGTTGAGAGGATGCCGAAAACGCGAATAACGCGCCACGTTAATTTCGCTCGATCATCCCGCTCGCTTCTGCGCGATTTACTGTTACGTTATTTATAATAATAATAATAATAATAATAATAAGTCGTCTTTATTCTTTTATAATATATGATACAAACGCAGTTGAATTAGAAACGCAAATACAGAATTGGCGAGGCTCAGCTTAGCTGATCGGAAAAATAGAGAGAACAACAATGAGGGAGAGGGGGGGGGGGGGTAGAGGATAATATTAAGACGTTATAAGGACTCAGCGGTAGATCACATTAGCCGGGTTAGATCTATGCTATGTTTGGGTGACTAAGAAGAAATGCTTTGGTAGCATTTTTGAAAGAGTGTAGCGTGGGAAGTGAGGAGGTAGCATCGGGAAGAAGATTATAGAAATGAGATGCTGCAAAGGAAAATGATCCGGAGAATTTAGCGGAATGGAAAGTAGGAGTGGACACTCTGTATTCCCTTCTCGTGTGGCAGGAGTTGGAGGAGTGGAATTCGGCGTTGCAAGGGATTAGGTCGCGAAGGTAAAGAGGTGTTTGCGTAGGAGAACTTTACAGTCGGGGACAAAAATAAGTGGACAGGTACTGGAAGTAGGTATCAATTAAGTTTAATCGAACTAGTACTGGTCTTATAAATTTAAGTTTTATTTCTTATATATCCTTATAGTACATAGATTATTTAGTGAACAATTGAAACTCTTGTTTACATTTTTATCTGGACAAGCCATATTTAACGAAATAGTAAGCTATTTGGCGAGAGACAAAAATAAGTGGACAATAATAAAATAAGTAATATATAAAATACATAATAAAATTAATACTTGATATTGCTGCCTTTTGCTCGAATTACTGCTTCCAAACGTCGTGGAATACTGTTTATTAATTTTTTATATAATCTTTACCAATATTATCGAATGCTGACTGTAAATTTTTTAAATGATCGATTTTGTTATTTCGCTTATCCAATGGGACTTTTGTGTCTAGTAAACTCCATAAATTCTCTATAGGATTCAAGTCGGGGCTCTGTGCCGGCCATTCAAGTAATTTAATTTTGGAATCCTTAAAAATTTTTTTAGTTTTCTAGGCAGTGTGTCATTGTCATTGTCTTGTTGGAAGACAAATCCTCCGACGAGACCCATTTTTAATACAGCCTCTTCTAAATTTTCATTTAGTATGTCAATATACTTATCTGCAGTCATGATTCCGTCAATTTGTGCTAACGTACCAATCCCATGCCAAGAGAAGCACCCCCATATCATCAATGATCCGCCGCCAAATTTAACCGTTGGGGTGATAAACGGTTTCTTATACGTTTCATTTATTTTTCTCCAGACCTGCTGCTTCTTTTTTAGTTGCCGCAACTCAAATTTACTTTCATCACTCCATATTATATTCTTTCAGAATGATAGTGGCATATTCCCATATCTTTTAGCAAAAGCTAAACGTTTTTTTGATATTTGTTGTACTAATATGCGGCTTACGTCTAGCCTTGCGACATTGTAATCCAGCTTCGTGCAGTCTTCCTTTTATTGTTTTGGTGGAAATGTTTAATCCTACTGTTTCTGCAACATTTCGCGATGCGATCGTTGGATCTTGTCGACATTTGCGAACAATTCGACGATCGTCTTGTACGGTGGTACAGCGTTTGCGTCCACGACCTCTTAAATTTTCCACAGTATTATGTAGTAGATACTTTTTATACATTTTTTCTACCGCACTTTTAGATATATTGTACTTCTGAGCTATCACACGGTTACTCAATTTATTATGGCAGGCCGAAACTATTAATTTGCGAATTTGATATGAAATTTCCTCTCTTTTTGACATTCTGCAATTCTTTCATAAATGATCTTACTCTTCCAAAGCCTGAATTTGTACTGAAAAGCTTGCTTGGGTCCACTGCGTGTAAGCGTGACCTACGCCTGATGTTTGTGCACATTTCTTGCTACACAATAATATAGTAAACAAGTGTCCACTTACTTTTGTCTCTGGCCAAATAGCTCACTATTTCGTTAAATAAGGCTTGTTCACACAAAACTGTAAACATGGATTTTAATTATTCACTAAATAATTTATGTACTTTAAGGATATGTAATAAATAAACCTTAAATTTATAAGAGTAGTACTAGTTTGATTAAACATCATTGATACCTATTTCCAGTACCTGTCCACTTATTTTTGTCCCCGACTGTATATACTAACAAGGAGAGTATTTTAGGTGTCCGCCTCCGATCATTTCGATTTTTGGATATGTTATAGAGGACCGAAAAATAAGAAATACGTGTTTTTTTATTTTTCCCCGTTTTCATATTTGGGGGGGGGGGGGGGGGGGGGGTGAAAACTGCGTTCAAAGTTAGGGTTGAAAAATCATTTTTGTGGAATATCTCGAGAACTATTAGAGATGGGGGAATAGTGTCAATGGACGAATTTTGTGTCTTTGAATGCGAAATATGACTGACTCACCAGATTTTCAAAAACTCCATTTTTTTCCACAAAAATGATTTTTCAACCCTAACTTTGAACGCAGTTTTCACCCCCCCCCCCCCCCCCCCCAAATATGAAAACGGGGAAAAATAAAAAAACACGTATTTCTTATTTTTCGGTCCTCTATAACATATCCAAAAATCAAAATGATCGGAGGCGGACACCTAAAATACTCTCCTTGTAAGCAGCAGAGATGAAGAATCCATTTTTGGGACATTTTTAGTCAGCCAGTTCGAGCGAATAGCGGGGTGGTGTAGTCAAACTTTCGCTTATTAAACGAAAAACGAAGTTATTTCGTTGCCGTTACTAATTGTAAATAAGACCTGGAGAAGAAAAGGTTTGCGCGTTCTGACGAACACATCTTCCCGAGTGGCCAGGCGTGAAGCGATTTACGAGGAATTCGCTCGAGAGACAAAGGATCGGGGCGGTCAGTTTGCCCTCCTAAGGATTCATTCGGAAAACGTGCACGTATAGCTCGTGACGTGCTCGGCGAAAGGCGGCGCTGGAAGAAATCGTCGGAGCCTATTTCCAGTTGGCGTTCGTGCGAGAATCGTGAGGGCAGCGGAATATACGCTGGCGATTTGGTCAGTTCCGCGAGAATCCGTGACGCGAGGATTTCGATCGACGTTCCGGTTACCTGCGAAAGCGTATGCTGAATTTCAATCGGAGTCCAGGACGGTGGACGAGGGGCGCCGAGGTGGGAAAGGCGATGCAGGTCCGACACGAAGGCGAAACAAGGGCAAGAGAGATTCTGCCGATAGGGACGTGTACACGAGCTACTGCCAAGCGGAGGGCAAGAGGATGAGGGATCTCTAAACAAGGGACGAGGGACAAGGAAGAGAGGAAGAGTGGGTGGGAAACGGTTCTGATTTACTCAATCAGGCGAGCTTACTAGACACCGAACGCTTCCTAAGAAGAGCTTTGACAAATGGCCGTCTTCGTCCGCGGGATGCTTCTGGATACGGCGAGCAATGGCAGCCACGTAGCTGGTGCGCCCGGCTTGCGACTCGAAAGTGCACTCCAATAACTATCGATAAGCCCATTATTGTCTCGGACGAGGCGCGACGCCGTCAGCGCCGTTTCGCCGGCTGAAAAACAGACCAAGTTCGCCAGGATCGACGACGAACGGCGAATAATAAAGTCGGCCAGCTCGACGCCCGGGGACCGTCTAACTCGACCTTCCCCCTCGACAGGAAATGAAGCAATTGTGCATGGAAAGGTCGATTGAACGGGAAGGCGGCCGAGCGGACGTGACTTTCCCTGCCTCTTTTCTGACGCGCCGATTAAAAGCTACAGGTGTGCGTGGCGGTCCGACGAAACTTCTGGCTTGCACGCGTTTGGCAATCCGGCTCCTCTCGCGAATCAATGAGCCCCGATTACCACAATCGAGATTCGATCCCGTTGGAAATTTCGGGAACGACCCGCGATCACATGCCCGGCGGCGCGTCAACCGATGGCAACTTATTGCCTTCATCCCCCAACTTCGTATTTGCGCCCCCCCCCCCCCGATAAATTAAAGAACCTTCCAGAGGCTCGGAAAATGGCCGATCGGGTTTTAGGAAGTTCATCGACAAAGTAAGAAAAAAGAATCCTGCATACTTCCATATCGTAGCCACGCTAAAGCTGTGAAACAGATACGTGAAACCTTTCCCACTTCCCATCGAACAGCGACGAACTGACGTACGAATTCGCGCAGCGTGCGCCAGACAAGGTCCCCTCTCAATTAGCCTCGACCTTTCCGTGAGAAATTACGTTCTGCTTGGTCCGTCGGCGACGCAAGTGTCAGACCTCCGTTTTCAATTTGCCAGAAGGACTCGTAAAGTATGAGTAACGGCTAACTCGATTAGTTTCTATCGATGTCGAGGTAGGTAGGTAGGTACTTGGTCACGTAGCCGTTCGGCGTGCGGGTGCGTTCGCCGATTACGTCGGGAAAGACGCATCGATCTGCCCCGTCTCTCGTTCGCCTCACTCTTGACGTGGATTCAACTAGACCGAGCGGAAGAATGCGAGGAGTCTGGACGGGAACGATATAGGGTGTGCCGCATGGAGGGCAGAGGATACAGAGAGGGAAGTAACCTCGAACGTGCGAACGACCAGGCTTTTTCGTCGACCCCTGCACCCTCCCCGCGGCATCCTGTCGCGCTTTATCCTTCGGAGTGTGCCCTTGTCAGGCCGGATGGTCCATTCGGACCTAACTGTTTCGCTGGTCCCACTTACGGCCGGGGCTCGCGGGGCCAAAATGCTCTTATTTCCTCGGTCGTCGTTCCGCGCCATCGTCCGCCACGAGGCGGCGACGGCGACGATGACGGTAACGACGACGGTAGCGGAGAAACGCCGCGAGAGGAGCGAACCCACCGGAGCATCCCTCTTCCACTGAGCAGCGTCTCGGGGGGGGGGGGGGGGGGGGCCGAGGACTGAGAGCCCCTCCAGCGCCTCTTACATCAGTTAAATAAACGGGAAGCTTTATCGTAAAAATTACGAGGGACCATCTGGTCTTACGATCTAATGGCGGCCACTGTGGAAAGGGCAGTTGGCCGAGTGCTTCCAGACTAATGCTGGGACAGATTCTACGGCAATTGTACGTCGGAGAGAGTTTCAAGGGAGGTTCAGAGGCCGCGATCCCACTCCGTCCTCGATGAAATTTTCCAAAACTCCAACGTCCAAGTATTATCGAGCTACAATTACTTCCGGGCCCGCGACGGCGCATCGGGATAATGGAGCGATCGCTTCGAGTACAAAGGATCCACGACAGATCGTTCGGCGCGCTCGAGAGGGACGGGTTTGTTGACTGTGGGGAAGGTTCTAGGCTGTGTCACGAGCCCCTGCAACCCGCCATATACGCGTCAATTCGGCCTTTGTCAGGAACAACTCACCGGAGGATATTGAACTTCTGACGATAGCGGAAATAGGGCGAGACTCATACTTCGGGGCCCTCGGAAAGTGCGAAGCGGGGAGAGAGACTTTGGGCCGATTAATAGACAGCCCTCTCGATCGCTAAACTTTGTGATGGGCCACGTGACGAGAAGCGCTAATCCAGCAGCGGGAAAGAATTCGGCTCGACACGCGTGAAGGGGGAGAATCGACCGAGGCGGCGCGGCGCGACGAAGCGAACGCAATCGTCGTGCAGCGTTTTCGAGGGGGTGGCGAAATGAACGTCGCGTTTAAATACCATCAGCGGGCCGCACTGCCCTCCCCTCGCCACGAGTGCCTTCAGTTTCGCCCCTCTGCAGCTCTGGCTGGGTAAACTCGAATCATCCTGCTGACAAATAACCGAGAGCTGTGTAAAGTGGTCGGTCGTGCTTTTTCCGCCATCCGGGAGGGGGGCGGGGGGGGGGGGACGGGGACGGTTCGCCGGCGACGATGAGAATCCGCGACGGCAGACGGTCCGCGGCTGTCCAGAATTTCCGCGGCGGAGGATAGCGGGAAAATAGAAAAGGTCCGCGGCAAAAACTAGCGAGCGCCTCGAAATATGCCATTCGGTGAGCCGTTAGCGGCACCGTTCGCACGCGGCACTAAATTCTTTTTAAGACCGTTTACGGCGCGACCGTGTGGGTGCTCGCCGAACACCGTCGCGTTCGCTCCATTTCTCCGTGCCACTTGCACGTCCGTTTCGTTTCTTTTCCGCGTTACCCTCTCGCCGTTCCTCCTGTTTTTCGACAGTGCCGAGCTGAGCGAGCAGGAAGAGGAGCCATGGCGAGGCCGCAGGACGTCGCAGCCCGTGACGAAAACCGACGGAGGTGTTGGCCGGAGCCGACGTGCCGGCGAAGGGCGTCGCTCTTAACTGAATCACGGCCCAGTTGCCCCGAGCTGGCGCGTTTTAATTCGCTCAAAGCAACGTCCCCGTAAGCTTGTTTCGCGTTGTCTCTTTAAGCCGCCAGCGCGAGACGCCGTGCCGGCAGTTGAATTCACTGGGGATGGTCGGCAGGGAGATAGGAAGCTCCAATGGTATTCAGCAGCGATCGTGTGATATGTTATTTCTTTGACGTTCGACGTACCGACGCGTTGCTGGACCATGTAGCAGCTGCTCAGAGTCTTGGGAAAGGAATTACTCCTCGTGGTTGGCTAGTCTGCGGCTCGACTTCAGAGAGATTGTAGGAAGTCTTATCTTAGAGGCTATTCGGCGAGCCTTTGAGAGTTTTATGCATAAAGAGTGACGGTAATAGGAAGCAGTAGTATCTGGGTTCATAATTATAGTTCCGTTATTGCTTCCACTCGGATCGTGGAACAGTTAATTAGAGCTTTCAGCATAGGTACGAGTTCCGGGAGCAGAGACCCAGATGAGCGTTAGATTGAAGTATGAACTTTGACTAGCCTTGCCAGGTATTCTTCGTCGAGGCGAAGTTTCGCGTTCGTAATCGCGCACCGACGGCGTTCCGTCGAAACTGAGACAGCAGAGGGAACGCGTGGCAACTACTTAAGACGGGTAATGCTCTCACGATCGCTAAAATTGATAAGCTTTCAAGGCTGCATGGAAATCAATTATCGCGAGCCTCGCGGCTTGTGTATCGCGGGGAATTAGGAACTTCTCCCGAGAACAACTCGAACAACTCCAAGGGCCCGGGAAAGCATATCATATTATAACGCGCATACGTAATGCCAGCTAATGTATTCGCGTGAAATTAGCGTCACAGCCGGGAGACAACCGACCTCTTTTCCCTCGGCTCCTTGAAGCAGCAGCGACGAGAACTGCTCTCGAACCGAATGAAAAGAATAATTTAGACGTTTCCTTTCACTATTCACGAGACTTGCCTCTCTGTCCCACCAGCCTGTAAAGTAATTACTCATCTTGCCGCGCAGCAAACGAAGCAGTCGCCTTTCGATTTACCTAGAAACAGCGGTGTCGCGAAACGAAAATACACATCGATGTAATTCCATCGGGGAACAGAAAACACCTACGCGACTGCGACCAAGGAAGCTACTTTTCAAGTCTCATCGGCCAACTCCTCAGGGGAGGAAAAATAAAGAAAGAAACGGTAAGTAGTGGAAGCTCCAGAAACAGACACGATCTACTGACGAGCGAAAAGAGAAGCAAGCACCGGCTAAAAAATGTGAAACGGACGTGAGAAGACAATTTTGCGGGCACTAAGAAGAGGAGAGCACGAGCGTGCTTCTAGCAAAACTCCTTCTGAATTAATTAAAATCGCTCCGCAGACAGAGGAGAAGAGCACGGTCCGTAAGAATGACTTCGAACCGGAGGGAGAGGAGTCGAAAAAGTAGGAAGGATAAGGACGTCCTTTGTAAGTCCGCGCTCCGGCGTGCAAGAAACTGCCTGGGCGGGAAGGACGGGGAGGAAAATCGGTGTCAGGGACGTAGCTTACCGTGACGAGCGGGCTTAACGTCTGCACGGTGCATTCGGTTGAGTAATTTGCTTATGCGTATCCGGGAAATTCTTCCGACAAGGACATACTTCTATTTCAGAACCTGATCTCGCGACCCCTTGACGCGGGGCTCCGAGCCATCTTCCCTCGCTCCTTCCTCGAGCAAGCTTTTCCACCTCTCCGGAAACAGCTCGTCACTCCAGCACGAAAGAAACGTTCTGAATAAGTAATTCTTAGTTAATATCGCGCGGCATGCGAGGAAATCTGGCGCGATTCACCGTACACACCTCCACTTTTCAACGGATGAGAGTCTCGCGGAGCTTGACACTGTTGGATAGATTGCGAGAATGACTTTCATTTCGACGGCGCGCAGGGATCGCGAAATACAACTGAATTTGGGTGCCACTTAACCGAGACTAAACTAATTCCTTGTAGACCTATTCCGTTCTCGAGCTTCCCTTTACATTCGTTCGTCCTCCTCCACCCCGCGATTACCATTCACATCTCGCGGATACGAAGCTTTAGTCTCGCATAACATTCCGGACCGAGGAGCGCCGAGCTGGTTGCAGCCCGCGTTCCGAAGGGAAACATGCGGACGCACAAATCTATTCGCGTGCCTTTGAATTCCTTTCCCTCAGCGCGAAGGTAAATAAAAACGTCCAGCTGCTCGGCCACCGTTCCATTGCGTCTTCCGCGTGGAACGAGCCGCTGTTCATCGATCTGGGAAGCGTCTGCCTCGTCGAGGACGATCCGCGTTACGTGATATGTAAGGTAAAAGTACCAATAACTGGACACGTCCCAATGCCTGGACACCAATGACATTTATATTTTTACTGAGCTTCATAGAAAGTTTAGAACAATATTGTTGGGAATATATGTTATTTTGCTACTTGATATCTTATATAAAAAATTAAGAAAGCCCTAAATGTAAAGTTTAATATATAAAACTGTCTTTAAATATCGGAGGTGCATGCACTTGAATTCTGCGTAGATTTCTTAAGTAATTCTTAAGAAAAATGCAGTTAGTTGTTGAAGTGATAATAATCGTTATATAACGTTTTTTTGAGAAAATAACGTATGTACAGAATCTTAAGAAGTTTCTTGTTACATACAAAACAAAACATTGATCGGTTAATGTTGATTTTAATTAAAAATATACGTGTTCATGTACCGATACATAATAATCTTGTCCTCTGCACGCTGTCCAAATAACTGACCAACCGTCCAGTTGGTCGGCCTGTCAGCATTTTGAACGCTTAGGTGAAGTCTCAATACCTGACCGCATTGTCGAACCGGTAAAGTGTCTGTGTTTTATTCAAATTTTTGTATATCAAAAGCGCAAGTACAATAGGGTGGTCCTTATTTTTCAACTTTAAAATATATATTGTCTGACCCTCTTAAAATCTTCTATTTGACAAAAAAAAATATCTCCGTGTTTTTTATTTGTATATTTCGATATGTAAAGGTCGCTCAAGGACTTTATATTTCGCATGTAGAGGAGACCGGGGCAAAATCGGGACGTTAAGAATAAAATCTCATAACTTTGACATTATTAAGTAAAAAACAAATTGCAATTGGGATTCATTAGAATAAACTCTTTTTTAAATAATAGTACATATCCAATTTGTTTAATAGATGGAAAAGTACAAAAAAATAATGATTTAAAATATGATCCGTTTTTAACCTAGGTAAAACCGGGTACCGTACTAGAAACTGGCCCTAGTACCTATAACAACGAAACTCATCCAATTCTCCAGCCCCCCAACCAGTTAGAACAACCTATAAAGGAAAAAAAAATTTTTTTTTTAATTTATACCAAAATAGTAATATTTCATTGCCGTTGAGCGACCTTTAATCCTTAATATATTTTAATAAAATTTTAGAGGAAATTCTTTTAAACTATCTGGAAGCTTCTGAGAGGGTCAGAAGAAATTTTTAAAAAATTTAATTTTTTACCATACATATAAGGACCACCCTAAAGTACAAGTATACTGTACATAAATTAACAGTTTTTCATTTTCAAGTCATATTTTTAGTCAATTGCATGCTACATTTTCAACATAACCTAAAATTGAAAATCGAAAAATTCGCGCGCAAACCATTCACATAAACACTAGTGGCGTCCCCTGCGCCGAGCATTGCGTTATCTTCCACATTGGCCAGATATTGGGACACCAAAAATGGGACGCTGGGACAAATCAAAATTCTATTGTCCATGTACTGGGGCTAGTGATGGGACTGATACCAATACTATTGATGATATTCAATCAATTCGATACCAAAGTACTCAATAGGAAATATCGATACGCATCGAAATGTTATGTACTTGGTATCAATCATCGATACCAATTCTTCTTCAACCGATACCATATCAATACTATACCGAATCAAAACCGGTTTGATACTTTACGATATTATCGATACTTATTTGATACTTACGAAATTATCGATACTTGTCAGTCATTTGGTAAACATTTAATATTTACACTTCAGCGTGAGGTAAAGATATTGCAGGTATCGATATTCTCGTATAGGTATCAAGTAGGTATCGATATTTTTGTGTAGGTATCAAACAGGTATCGATACATTCTGATATGTAAGTATCAAAGAAGCATCGATTCCTTTTGATGCCTTTGACTTTGATATGTATCAATACCAGATTGAAATTTGTAGAAGGGTATCGATATGTATCGATACGGTATCAGTCCCATCACTAACTGGGACACATAACTACTTGTGTTTTTACTCAATTTAATTAAAATAACGCACTGAAAACAAGCTTTTAGTAGCTCATTTGATAAAAAGAAGTAACATTTATATGAATATTGACACTTTTTTAAAAAGGACATTTTTATGATATACAACTTTGATATCCTTAAGTGTCCAGTTATTGGTACTTTTACTTTACTCGCGAAACATCCTCGTCGACGATGCAACGACGCTCGCGGATCCTCGCGAGAGTTTGCTTCTTGCGCCGCGCTTTCCCGCAGAACGTTCGTTTTTCTTTTAATTGTCCCCCGGTCCAGCCCCGACCCACGCAGTGTAAAATTTCCCCGCGAAAACAAAAGGAGGCGGCAGGATTCGCGCGACGAAAATCGGTTTTCATTAAGTCGACCGCTCGTTAAGCCGCCTCCCCGTCCGCGGGAGTACGCTTCGGATTAAAAGCTTCGTTTAATTGTCGCGGCTGGGAAGAATGAAAAGCAGAGGCTCGCAGAGCGAAGTCGATGCAATTAAAGAAACATACGAGCTGGAATATTGCTCCTCTGCTGCGCTTTGGATTGATCAATCCCTCCGACATCGTTTACCATTGTAAAATCGAGTTACAGCGTGACGATACTCCTAGATTGTTCGCTGCGCGAGTGTTTATAGAAGCGCCGACTGTATTTCATTCATTCTGCAAGCAAGCTTTTAAAAAAAAAAACACACGATGATCGGGTGGAAATCCTGCAGAGGGTGAACACACTATCGATAAATAAAAAGGGAGTAGGGAAATATTCGGCGCGTGCAGCGATATGTTGCACATTTCCGTAAAAATCGGAAGGAAAACACGGCCCATCCGGCTGGTGACTGATCTCCAGGCAGGCGTTCAATTAATTCCCCCGCGTTTGTTTAGGGAAAACATTGGCCAACTTCGTATCGGAATTCGCGATGCCCGGAGTACAAACATCGGAGCCAAAATCGTAAAAAATTCAACGCGAAATCCTCACCGTATCGCTGCGCGGGGCGTATGACGCAATTTTTTAAAACAACGAACAGAGCGTTAGTCGCAGGAATGGACTACCAAGATTCACCGTCGCGGAACGGCCGCTGTTGTTTGCCGGCGGCTCAGAATCTACAGACGCATCGGCCCTGATCGAAAGCGTTTGTGTAACCGGCGTTTTCGAGCGGCACCGCTCGCTCCCAGCATTTCGCTGTCTTCTTTCCACGAATCCCTGCCGGGTAATCCCGAATTCGCGTCACGGGCTGGATGTCGAAGGAATCAGTGCGCTGGAGAACGAAAAGCAAGGCCGGATACGGCACAGACAAGGGCGGAGCACACCGGCCGCCGGTCTTTTTACGCTGCAACCCTCCAATTTTGACCTCCTCCTTTCTACCCCGCCGTATTTCTTACCTCCGTGGCTCGTGCTCTCCTCCTATTTCAGCCGTTTGCCCCTCGCCGGGAAACAAGGGGGTCCGAGGCAAAGCGGTGCACCGAGCGATCGTCGTCCCAGCACAGGTCCCGGGTCTAATTCTTAGTTGGTTAATATTAAATTAACATCCCGGATAGAAGGTACGGGCGTGCTCTTTTTGCCGGCGGCTGAAAGTACCCCGACCGAGGGAAATTTTCGTGGCTCGGCCGACAGGCTATTTTATGGGCGTCGTTATTTAAAGTAATAGATGTACGTATATAACGGAAAATTGTGCGCCTCGAGGCGCTGGACATTTTTCAATGGGATACTTTACGCCACCATTGTTCCCGCTTCTTCCGCGGTCTGCTCGATAGGGGAAGCCGTTCCTCTGCGAGCCGTGCAAGATCCACCTGATAATTTCATAATTTCCAGTGTCGCGGACGCCGCTGAATTTCTGGCGGGATGCTTTATGCACCGGGACCGAAAGAAAATTAATTATTGATCTCCGTCGCGCTGGGGGTTTTACGAGCCTCGAGTTACTCTTATTACCTGAGTTGGAAGGACCGCAATGTCAGCCAGCCGTAATTTCCACGCCGCAAGTCGATACGCGTGCAATCCAACAGCCGATTCTTTATAATCGCGGGCGAGCAGCTGGCGCCAGGTTTATTTCGCCCCGTGTATTTATCGGCCCGGAGAAAATCGTAAAACGCGTGCGTGGCCCGCGCCTAGATAAGCTGCACCGGCATTAGCAACGGAATCGATGTCCTGCGCAAGTAATCCCTGGGAATTCAAGTTGCGTGGCCTCCTGCATCTCTTTCAATTCAGTCACTCTGTTTGCCTAAGCGAGTGTGTAAGTAGTGGGGAGGCTGTTGAAAGATATCAGCTGATTACTACCACGACCAGTCGCAGATAATGGCTTGGATCAGCACCGTGAGCGTGTCCCATTGGCCGATAGTTAAGGGAGAATGTCCGACCAGACGATGGGAGTTGGTACATTAAACTTGCCTCGTTTAAAATTATTTCGTGTACCGATGCTTTTCGTAGAACGCGAGTAGGTACATTGTCCGGGGCGGCAGATTTCCGTATCCCTCGTAAACTCTCATAATAACCTTTTGCTTCTCCGTTAGCCGCGGGAAAAATCAGCGACTCGATCCCATTGCAACTTTTATCCCCGTGTTTAGCGCGCAGATTACTTCCGTCCAAGATGCTATTTCCGGGGGAATCCCGCGCACCCGTGAACGGACGTATTATTTTCCATAATACGGTATACCAGCGTCGCAATGGGCCACCGTTTCCTCTCATTTATGGCGGCCGCGGGGTGCTAAAGCGAAACTTCTGCGGGCAGCTTTTACGACATGTCGACGTAGACGGGAGCGAAAATCCTCGCATCGGGCCAGTCGTTTCTCGCGACGTCCATGGATTTCCCAGGGATCTGTTATTCATTGGCAGCTTAAAGCGAGCTACGAGCGGCATTATAGTTCCTCACTTTCCACTTCGAGTCGCAATCCCGTCGTTGCACTGTCAAATTACCGTAATTGGCAAAAGTAAACGTATGGCTGCACGGTCTGCCAGCTGGATCGGGCTGTTAGATTCAAAGGGGAGATTCAGCCTTCCAGCGTCATCATCCCCGATCCTCTTCGCGCTTCGCCTCCGTCCGTCATAAGAATGATTGCGATGCGTACGAATTAAATCAATCCACGCCACGTGCACCGGGCAATGAAGGTGTGGGGGGGGGGGGGGGGGGGGGGTGTCTAGATATCAATGCCGCGAGGGATTTCTGTAATACCGCCAGGGACAAAGAACCAAGCCAACCACGGCCTAGATAGACGTTTGTTCGTTCGTTTCTGGCCACCTATCCGACTGTACCCCATTCGAAGCCCCCTACCTGCCTCGGCCCTCCCTCATATTCCGACGTAAACGGTCGTGCTCGGCTCGCTGCACGCCATTACTGTGTCCCGGGGGCCAAAACTTCGCGAAAAATGCTGAAATTTATGTCCATCCCTTCCAGCTACCCCCCTGGCCGCCACCGGCTCCCTTCTACACACCCCTATCTTCTCTCGCCTCTTCCCTTTCATCCAGGCTCACGAGAGAGAGAACTTAACCCGGACCTGCCGGCTGCTCTTCTCGAGTTTGGAAATTATTTGCTGCCGCCCATTGTCCTCGCTCTCGTTCGCCTCGCCCTGCCACCCCCACGGCCCGTTGCCGCTATTTATTATTATCTGCTATCGAGCATCTCGCCCGGAAACTATTAAGCGGCCAGAACTTTGTGTTCTTTTGATCCCGCCAGAGCCAAGTTTCCAGAGTTTTTCCCCGTTGGTTTAGTGTCCGTGCACGCTTATCGGGCACCGGGCGGCTCCACTCGATCCTGCGCCCGCCTTGGGCCCTCCCGTGGCTCGGTCTTCTATTATTCCACAACCCAGTTCTGCATCCTCAGCTGGAATTCTACGACTCTGCTCCGCGTTCGCGGGATCCGCCGAGCTCCGAGACGAGCACCGCGTCGAGTCACGTGAAACCACAAACATATCAGTCATCGTTAGCAACAGATATCTCCTTTTTATCGAACCAACCGTTTCTACCACCACCAGCATCTTCTCGCAGCTACTCTCTCCATTAATCTCTAGGGTAAATCCGGGAGACGGGGTCGACCTTATATAAAATGGCTATTAAAACTAATATAGATATTACTTATTTTATCAGAACACACCTATATGTTCAGAATTTCATGCCGATTCAGAAAAACTGGTCGATATTTGCCTTAAGACAATATTTACTGTAAATCGAGTTGAAAACTGGAGTCATGACATCTGACCACCGCTCCCGAGGTGCCGGGAGAAATGGTTTTCATCGTTGGCAGAGACCACTCACATAATTATTCATGGGAAATTAACAAAGGATAAAGCAAAATTATTTATGAGTGAATGCAAGTACAGGTTCATTGATATTTAATTTGTTTACGCTAAACAAGTAAAGAACACATCAAACAAAAAGTGAACTACCTACTGGCGATTAGCAAGACAAATGGATACAAAAGTGAATAAATAAACTAAATAAACAAAAATAATAATAAAATAATAATAAAAATAAAAAAATAAAGTAATAAAAAAATTATAACTCGACCATCTCACCTTTCTGCAGGGAGAGATGGTTTTCTCGTTAGCTTTGAGAGGAAGAGTTAAGGGGGGACGCCTACCTAGAGTGGTCGAAACAATGCGTTTCTTTGGGATTTTTTTCTAGAAAAACCATTACACTTTTATTAATAACTATTCATCTATTGTTAAGAGTACATCTAAAGGACAGTTCAGTATTTTTTGCGTTAAAGAATATTAAAAGATTTGAGAGTTATAAGCGATGACCGGGATGTCCTTTTTTTTGCAGTGACCATCGTAGCTCGTAGCAGAATCATCCGAAATGAAAAATTCGAAAGGCTTTAGATAGAGTATGAAATTATCTAGGCACTATCAAAAGAGGTCAAATGAAACCCCACTTTACCTTTTATAGCCTATAAATTTAAGAAAACACAGGAGGAAGCGAAATGACGCTATTCATTCAACTATTTGGCTTCTTGAGACGTAATTGGTCTGCACTTTAACGTATTTTCACGTATAGGGTCTGAAATATAGCGACTCGACCAACTCTCCGGCCCGACCGCGTCTCCCGGATTTACCCTATCTTTCCCCCGAGCAGGGTCACCGCAAATGTTCCAGATTTTATAAACAGTTCGTTCGAGCGGTTACATTCCGCGCGTTAACGGGGGCTGCAGGCCGTAACGGCCGTAAACACTGCCCGTAAATTCCGGGGCGCCTGGAAATTTCAGGTTGAACGAGATCCACGGGCCTGCGACAACGCCGGGTCATCAGACGCGAGCGTTCCTCGGCAAAGGCCGTGAAGGCAAAGTGGAAGAGGATCGTTCCTGGTCAGACCGCCGTGATCGGACGCGGCCGTTCTATCTGGTTCGCGGAGGTCGCGCCGTCGGACATTCAGATAGATCAGAGGTTGGCCGTTTACGCGCGTGACTCTGCCCTGGCTGCTTTAAGGATACCTCATAATCCGCATATTAATTGCCGGAGCATGGCGGCGGAGGTTTCTGCGACGGCGATATCTGCCCGCCCGCCCCCCCCCCCCCTCCCCCCACGGAGTTGCTAGTAAAGTTTCCGCTGGTCTACTGGCCCGTGCCTCTCTTCTCGCCTCGGCTTCTCTCCTCGTCGTCTCTCTTACCGGTGGATGCGAATACCAGCCCGAGCAACCATTCCGGTTATTACTCATTCGTTAATCCAGGCACGTCCCAAACGATATACTTGGCTAGCTGTGAGAGTCCTAGGGCCTTCCAGCTATGCCTCTCTCTCTCTCTCTCTCTCTCTCTCCTCCTCTCTGTGTACGTAGAGAGGCTAGAGCTCAGGTACACAGGTCCAGACCCGATCGACCTGCAGCGTCACACACGTGGGCTCGAGAGCGCGCTCCGTGTGTACGTCGAATGTGTACGGAAACCGGGTACGTACGGCAGCCTACGTACACCTGCACTCCCGACATCATGCTGTGTCATCGATGCACTCCACGATGCATTCTCAATGAGGTATCCCCAACTCATTCGCTCGAGTATCCCAGGGGTTGAAAAGCTTCGTCGCTTTCAATCGTCCCACCTGCACCCACCTTCCGCCATCGCCCTGTCCTTCTCTGTCCGGCGTTCACGCTTCTTTTTTTAAGAGATTCGCGGGGTAAAGAACCCGGCTGCTCGCCCCCCGTTCAGTCGACAGCTCCGAGTGCGCGGTCAAGTTTTCACGCAACGTTCCGATGAAACATGTCTACGGATATTTGCATTGGGTAATGGCGTCTTCGAGCGAGCGGGCTCGCAATAATGCATAAACTGCGCGGGGGTATTTAGCTGTTATGGGAATTTGCAAATAACGGTTGATCGCGCGCGCTTACCCCCCCGAGCCACGTTCATCCGATGGCTAATGAAACGTTCTAATTACATCGAAACTCGATGGGACAAGTCCGCGTAAAGCTCGTCGAGGATGTACCGGCCCGGAAAATGTTGGCATCCAGTCGGAGGATTGTTTCAAGGGAGGGGGGTGGACGTCCTTTATCCCGATTCCTTGCGCCGAACTCCTTTTGCATTCGATTATCTCAGCGACGTCAGTCACCGTGTTCAGTGAACCGCGTAATCAGTCGTATTGGATATCGGTGCGCTTATTATCGAATTCTGTCGCAAAACGGCCCGGGTGCTTCCGCGAGAGCGAGCTGCCGAGTTTCTTGTTGGGAAATTACGTAACGATTACACCGATACGACTTCCTGTATCAGCGAGAATATTGGTGGATTTGAGATAGAATCGGGATTCATCGGATGATTCCAGCTCAGTGAATACGTATCGCGCGGCGTGTCTGGCGAAATTTGTACAGCCCTTCCAATTCGTTTTACGGCGTTCAGTATTCTTATTTGCTTCGTTATCTAGTCCCTGTCGTTTTTTTTTTTTCATTTGAATTTTAATCGATTCTCCTGGCTCGATGCTGCCCGGCCAGGGCACTCGGGAATCAGAGCATTCAATCGCGATAACTGTAACAGGTTGAGGGCTGGCCGGCTGTTGCGCGTCGAGTCATGAAATCACGGTAAAACGGTTACAGCGTATGCCTCTCTTGATTCGCGACAGTTCCGCGGGGCATTGTAAAATTAACCCCTAAAAGCCGACGCGGCCAGTAAAGCCCCTCGATGGAATTTTTATCGGGAAAGTTGCCGGTGTAACTCGTCGGGTTAGGTCGCGCGACGGTCCTTCCCTTTATTCCACGGTACACGCGACGAAACGAGGGGGCGCTGGCTTTCCCAGGAAAGTCCAACTCGCATGGACTATGTAGGGGACAGTGGGGATAGTTTAACCACTTTTTTTGTTTGTCTTTATTTCTCTATGAAATTTCTTTTATTCGTTATGTTTTTTTAAAATAAAATGAAAAATCAAACATTCCTTTATCATTCGCGAAATTGCTTTGAAATGTAATGCGGTTTATTTTAGATTGTATGAACAATTACATCAGTGCCACATTTGGTTCGAGTATCCCCACCCGTGGGGATAGTTGAAACATCCCGTGAGGCAAATAGAACCACGAGACCGAAAATTACTAGAAGAAAACGAAATAACCTCAGTGGTTCTACCATCCCCATGGTCCAGCTATCTCCACTCTGTTCTACGTAGAAGAATTTGAGCAACGAATCGAAATATCACCTAAACTTGTATTTAATCAACGGTTCGAACCGACGATTTCAGAATCTCGAGGAAAAGCGGTTGAAATATTGTAAATAGAAACACGAAGTCGCGATTTACGGCAGCTATTTTTTAGCATAGAATTATTTATCAAGGAACAGCGCAATGGTGAACAGAATTCGAAAGACCTGTAACTACCGATTTAGCCTCTCGTTCATCCCTCATACGAAGGCTCACGCGCCTGAAATCCGCTCCATGATACACACAGCCACGAACAAAAGCGCTCGGGTACTTAACCTCGTCATTAATTTTGCATTTGCTTAATGACGCTCCAGCTCGTGCAGAACGAATTTAATTACCCGACAAATGAAATATGCAGCCATGATAGCGGGGGAACCGGGGTCAAAGTATATACTGGAATCTTTCGTGTGCTTTCGAAGCGTCTGCGGAGTACCGTGGCCCTACTTCATCTTTTCGCCCCTTTTTCTCGCGTTAATAAGGGCAAAAAGTCCGGGGGTGGCATTGTTCGTGCCATTTGGAGCGTGTTCGACGCTGAAAGAACACGATTGGCCGGGAGAGGGACACATTCCCCGGATACACAGGCGACCACCAGAGAGAGAGAGAGAGAGAGAGAGAGAGAGAGAGAGAGAGAGAGAGAGAGAGAGAGAGAGAGGGGGGGGGGGGGGGGAGAGAGAGAGAGGATGCTGAAACATTCGGAAGAAAAATAAGAGAAAGCTCAAGCGATTCCCCGGCGCAGAGGGAAATCTCGTTTTCATTCTTCCACCAGACCCATATCTCGTATGCCCGTGGCTTGTGTGTATTTTGTCTCCTTTTATATCACCGGATACCCGAGAGACCTCGATTCTATATGATTTCTCTTAGCCCTCCGGTTACGGACCGCGGCCCCGGCCCTTCGACGCGGACGCTCGCGTTTCCAACGGCCCAGCTGATTGTTAGGCTTTATTTCTTCCCTCCTTTCACGCCCCTGCGCGCCACAATTTTTTCACTCGGCGTGTCACAGGGACGGCTGACGTTCCTCTAATCGGATCAACAGCGCCGGCGCTGGAATTTCAGATACGCGGCAGCGAGACTTTCACGGTGGAACTGTACGATGAACACTTCTTCGAGTTCGCCGAGTTCGACTTTGATGCGATTTTTCAACGCTGCGCCACGGTGGAGGCTCTCGTCGCATCTTTGCGCCTGGCGTTCTCGTGTCAAGGAATTTAAACAACAGCTTCGTGGGTGATTCTTAGAAGATTACGTGACCTTGCTAATTCTCGGGAGGTTCCCCTCGAAGTCACTGAGAAACAGTGACAATAGGGCTGCAGGCACGAACCAGACCATTGTCACGTACCCTGGGAGTTGTCGAGGGGCGTGTGTCCGGGATTGCAATGCCTCGAACGTAGTAAGTTACAGCGAGTAGGTAACTCCGGGGAGGATGAAGGGCGCTGCTGCTTCGCTGCTTTCAACGTAGATGGCAAAGTCTCCTGGTATCGCGCGTAGATTAGCCGAGAAGCGTCGATCTAAGAATAAGGTTCCCGATCGCGGTACGCCTGTTGGAACACGGCGTGCCGTGTCACTCGAGCCGGATCCAGAATATCTCCTTATGTTTCCCTGAAAGCTTTCCAAAGTACCAGCTTCTTTCCATCCTCTCAGCGGATCCGTGAACTCCCGATTTCGCCGATTCCGAGAAAAAGGGGATCCGAGCCGCTCGCGCCGGCTGTCTTCGTGCATAAAACCAGCAGACAGCGTCGGCGACGGGGAGGAAGGTGGATTGCAAGCAGGACGGGCGGGAGGAAGGCGAGGAAGGAGCGTGCACGAGGAGCCGGAGCCACGAAGCCGTCGCGGAAGGGTGAATCGCTCGCGAGCCAAGCCTCTCCCCGCAATATCCTTTACTCGGAGGGTCGTGTCGGCTATACAGAGGCGAGAGAGCGCGTCACACTTCTCGCGGGAGGAACCCTTCTCAGTTTAAAGCGATCAGTCCCACCCACTTCGCGACACGTACAAAGCGTCGAAAGTATACAAAGCCCGAAGGCTCGGGGCGACGCCGAGCCAACCATTCGGGGGGCTCTTTCTTCCGCCCTCCGCACCCTTTTCTGGCACATTCTTCCCCTTCTGTAGGCACCGTTCGCCTGGCTGGTGCCCTCCCGCCGCGGCGTGCGAGCGACGGAGACGAGGATGAAGACGACGACGCCGACGCCGCTCCGGCTTTGTAATCCAACAAATTCAGCTTATTTATATTCAATGTGGATGTGCTCCCACTGCTCCCACGTGCAATGCACGTACGTATTCCACTAACGCGTGAGACACCTCCTCCTTCCTCGAACAAAGCGCCCCTTCCTCCCCTCCCTTCCGCTACCCTCGCTTCCGCAGCCCCGCCGCTCTTCTCGGGGGCTCCTTTTACCCGGTGCGTACATGTTTTGCACGAGTTTATTGGTCGCGTGCTCGCCGTACAGGTATGCGACCCTGTTCGTGTTGGGAATGGCGAGAGGGTGGGTGAGAAATAGAAAGAGCGGAGAGGGAGTATTGTTGTAAGCGGGTCTCTACGGGTTCGTGCATACATTGAAATGCAACACCGGCCGGAGGAGCCGATCTCGAGAAGGGGACCCGGGAGTTGTAACGTGGCGAACGTCGCCGCCGGTTATCGCGACTAGCTCGCTCCGACGAGCCCGACCACCCCTTTTTCTCGCCTGTGAAGGGAGAGCATTGCGTGCCAGCTGCCTAATCGCGCGACTCTGGCCGCTTCCACGGGGACGTATCTACCGCGTTGTATTATTTAACTCGTCGCGGTATCGAGAAGTTGTTTACCGTTCCTCTGCATGCGATTATTGTGTAATTCTCGGTATCGAGATGATGTTTCGTTTGTCTTGCCGTGTATCTACGTTACAGAGAACGGCCCCGAGTTAGTTGCGGATGATTCCATGGGTTTCAGAGTACCTACGTAGACCCGATTACTTTCTGTGGCGGCAAAGACTGATGAGGCAAACGCACCCTGTCAAAGTAATGATGTTCGACTGGAGTACAAATCCCAAGTTTCGCTGTGCACCGAAGTCAATACTCGGGCTCTGTAACTCGACAGAAGACAATGCCACGAGGACACTTGCGACGAGTTTAACGTCGACGCAAAGAACCGCGTCAGTTTTTCATCGTTTCCCCGAGTAGGCGGACGCGCGAGGGGGAGATTTCACAATAGACTAGGCGAGTGTGCGACTCTATTCGGGTTAAGAACACTGAAGGGGGCGGCGAGAGGGAGACAGATAGAGATGAAAGACGACGGTGTAGTGGAAACCACTTCGCTCCACCGTCGTGCATACATTGAGACTGAGAACAGGAGAGGAGGCCCCGCCGCGCCGTTCTCAGAGAGCGATAACCACTCCTTTAATACCGGCAAATGTCATAAAATTCACGATCCACGGGAATCGAGGGAGGAACATTCGGCTGGTCCGTATCGATGTACGAATTCTTCCGTGCGTGGGCGACAACAGTTACCGTATTATATGCCGCATATGTCTCCAGAGGAGAACAAACGAACGGCTTCGACTTAAACATCGTCGAACTGTATGACAATATTAACCTTAGACCCAGTGGGGGAGGCGAAGCAAACCGTGCAACTGTTTGTACGAATTCCAGCTCGACCTTTTCACATCATCCGCGTTAAAGAGGAATCAATTGAGGGGAACAGTAAAAAAGAAGAGAAACCAGAGGGGAAGAAGCCGTGGGAACGGTTATAAGGGTTAAACAAGTACAAGAAGCTACGGTAACTTATATGGAAATGGATCCTCGAGTCAGCAACGATCCGCCCCGGTAGAATAAATATCGCAACACCTAATGCATCCATAACTCCGATATAATATCGATAATCCGCGATGCTACTGATTCAGTATTAGGTAATACCTACTTTTTTATCGCTGGAAATTTGATCTGTTCCCCTTGAGCGAGCAAGATATTACCTCGATCTATTTCACTCGCGGAATCATATTTAACCGATCCTTCAATTTTTCAGCGAGCTTTACCGCGACGTATGGGGGCGAAAGGCGAACCCTCGAGGAACCAGGCAGATTTTCGAGTGTTTCGAGCTCGGGTCTCTGCGGGGACTTGCTCAAGGTGGTGCGTACGTGTTCCTTGCCCGGTTCGTTGGTCGGCATAAGCGCGCCTAGCTTCTTTAGGTTGCTCGTGGCCGGAATACCGCGGCGAATTACGAACCTCATGGGAGCAGAAGAGGCAGCGGTGGGCCAAAATTCCGCCACCGGCGTCAACTAGAATACGCCATTAATCGTGTTTATTCGCTGCCGCGTTTGCAGTTAATTCGCGTCAACTACGGCAAACACTGCAGCGGGATCGCAAATGTTCCGTCTAATTCGCCATCGGGCCGAGCCGTGTACATACAATATCGTTTACTCTTGCTGATTTCAGTCGTCGCCGGATATGATACGGGTCGCGGCTTTTTAAAACTCGATCCTTAATATATCTGGGCGCCGTGATCGGATGTTTAAGCCACGAGCGGCTTCATGAAACATGCATAGCGTAGCGTATAAATTATTAATTACCCGTCCAATGGTATTAACGAGCGCTCGCCCGCAGAATTCGGAACGCGTCTCCGGCTCGCGGGAGAATTTGCCCGCGCTTGGAAGCGGAGTACGGCTCCTCCGACGATTTCCCTCGACCCTCGAACCTCGTCATTATAAAATTTCATCGTGGCGGCGACAGCGTCGAGATTCCCACTGAAAAATCGCGGCCACTGCGGCCCGGCAATTTCCCGTGATCCGATTAATTTGAACGAGCCTGAACGACGAGCAACGACGAGCAACGACGAGTAACAAGAAGGGGAAACTTTTCCCCGGCACGTAAGCAACTCCTCCGTGCACGGCGAGCGTTAATTACGCGTTGTTGATAAACTACTCGAGGTACAAGCAGCTACCTGGTTCGGTCCTAGTAACCGACGATACGAACGACAGAGACCTCGAAATATCGATCGTCGCCGCTCACCGTGCGCCGTCTTAAATTGTAATTAGTATGTCGAGTCTCCCATCTTTTTGTTCGCCCCGTAAGCCGACCATGCCGCCAGCGATCACGGCAGACGCAATTTTCTTACGGAATTGAGACGTGCCGTTAATGCACGGCGTGCTCGTAAAGTCTCGTTTAACGGGTCTAATTAATGCAACTATGCGCCGCTGCATTCGAGCCGGGCAGTCACGATACACGCGTGCAATTTATCGCGGGCGCGTCGCGCGTTACGTTTTACATTTAATTACGAATACACAGATGACGGGCGGCAGGGTGGCCGGTGCGTCGCTTTCGCGGACGATTCCTTCGTGCGCGACAACCGAAATGATTCGCCGAGAAATTGACCAGCTGGCTGGCGCGGATTGAAAACGCGAAAATTGAACTCGATTGACTTTAACGTGATATTCGAACGGGCGAATCGTTCCACGGGCGATTCGGGCACGAAAGGGAGGATCGCTGCCGACCAGCGATTTAATTGCCCTGGCCGAAGTTTCCCGCGCAAAATTTGCCACGAAAAGCGAGGCCAGACCGCCAACGTTTGGCCACCGATCGAGCGTATCACGATTTCCGATATCGTAGCTAGGAACGCCAGCACGGAAACGCAACGGCTTGCGTATTAAATGAAGCATCCCGGTGGTCCGAGGGTTGGTTTCGCTGGACGAGCCGGCGCTGGCACACAGAAATGGCGTGCACCGGCTCTCGTATGCAACCAGCCGGATGCAATTTAAATTAGACAGACTGTCTGGCATTACCAGTCCGGGCCGACCGTATGTCTTAACCAAATGTCAGCGGCAGAGAGACCTCTTCCTCTTTGCCACGCGCAGAGCGCGGTACAACCCTCTCAAAAATCACTACAAATTACCCCGCATCTCCCTAAATCGCGTGCGCATTGTTTTCGACGACGGAGCTCAACGAACAGCCCGGCCTCCACTTTCGCGTGAGTGGCCCGCTCTTTTGTTCCTCTCCATCGCGGTCCCTTTGTCCGCCGCGGCAAGAATGGAGTTCGATTCGGCTGTACAGCCGCGGGATCATCGCCGGCAAAGTTATTAGCGACTAGCATCGCACGCGGACAGACACGCCCCGCGACTCTGATTATCTGCCTCGCTGTACGACTATGTTCTGCAAAACCATTTAATCCGCGAGGACCTCCATACACGTAACGTCGACTCAATCAACCCCGTTTCCGGGCGGGTCGCAACCAAACCAGCCACTCTTTCCCTGGACGCTTATCACTGGCGACAAACGATTCACAAGTCCATTCGCCCGCCACCGTGCTCCACCCCGGTCCGTCCACAAGCCGCAGATTTTTAGTAGCGTTCAAACGCCAGCGGTGAATAATGCATCGGGCAGTGTCTGGCCAGTTACGGCCAATACCACTGCTGCCCGCACGCCGCTCGTGTCGTACCACTTGACGGAGTAGATAGTCACACTGACCTCTACCTGGACAGCATTCGTCGATGTATTCAGGGCATTCGCGCGAGGACAGTCAAAGCGACGGAAAAAGCTCTCGGGTAATTGATAATGCGGTCCAGGTGTGTAGACATGCACTCCGATCGAGATGAAACATTCAGGATCGCGGAATTGGGAAGCGCGGTTCGGGTGGGAATCGTGTTTGCACAGACGGTGGCGATATTCCGGTCGGTAGGTTGGAAAGATACGGGCGGGGATCCGTTCGGCGCGGAAGTTCGCCGACAAGTCGATTCCGTATTTTAATCAAAGAGCGACAGTAACGCGGCGGGCAGGCGTGCCCCGCCGCGTTATAACGCTCGCTCGTGCCACGACTGTTGGAATAATTTTGAGAAAGTCGAGCGTGTGCGGCGGTGGTTGCGCTTTACCACCGGCATGAACATCTCCTGTACCAGCGCAAGCTCGTGGCGAGCATTAGACGGCGCGGGCCGCGCAAAACTCGGTAAATTTGCGGTCGCGTGCACTTGACCTGTTAATATTTCAATCAACCGTACGGTTTTGTTCCGTGGAAATTACCGTCGCCACGGGATAAGCAGAAATTACCATCACTTCCGTGCTCCTTAATGGGTTTTGTTTCCGAACCTCCCGACACGGTCCTGCGAGAGCGTCGCGCGATCGGTACCACGGGCTCGACGGGGAACGCTGTGAGCCCCTCTATCCGAGGTCTCTCTAATCGCCCACCCCGGCAGATTACCCAAAAAATACGCAAATGGAAGTTGGCGTCGACGTCTCGGCTGCAAACTACCCGTTGGGAGCGCTACTTGCACGCTCTCTGCACGCTACTTCGTAGCGGACGTTTCAATTTACGCTCCAGTTGATCGATACACCCTCGGTTGCTCCCGATTAGTGTCATTTTCGCGGGCAACAAAGAAGTCTTCAAAAACGCGGGGCACGCGATCGAAGCCCCGTATTATTCAGGCCACACGAACACAGAAGCTAGGCTCTTTTCGTCGATAGGATTATCGAATTTTCTCGGAGGAGATACATTCACCGTTGAAGCAGGATTTTGAAGGACACCAGCCAGTAAGAGGGAAATTAATTTTACCCCCCGCACACCTATTTCGATAAATGTGATTCAACGAGTCGAAAAGTAGAAAGTTCAAACTTTAAAATGGTTTTTGTTTCATCAACTTTGGATGAATTTTAGCAAAGTTATGAGACTTTGAAAATTTAGCAAATTTTAAAATAGTTTTGTCTGGTTTTCGGTGCAAATATAAAGGACTTCAGGAGATGAACTCTTATTTTCTGCAAAAATGAATATGAGAAAGGAAGGTAAAACAGACAGTGGGAAGAAACGTATAAATTGCTGGACATTCAAACTTCTTGTAAAATTGGCATAAATATTACACACAAAAACTATTTTATTCTTGCCATTTTTTGTTGATTTTGAACTAATAACCGGTCAAAAAACAGATATCGAAGATAAATACGTATAGTGATATTAATAAGAAAAGTTGCTTACAAAAATGCTTTCATAATATTTCCGATGTACTATCCAAATCACTTTGTAGTGAGCATACCACATTCACCGATTCGTCTGTACTCCTTTCTTTTTTCTTCTCCTTGAGTAACAATATTGTTTCAGAACACACCAGAATATGATGTAGACGCGGGCAGTGAAACCGACAAGCCTTAAAACGGATCTACATAGAACCAGTATTTATATGAGACGGAAATTACTACAGATATTGAAAAGTGTGTTTTGTTCTCTCAATTTATGCATAGTATTTTATATAAATATTACGTTTGATCATAATTTCGACTGCCCAAATTTCTATTTCTAAAACATATATTTCTTTTTAAGAAAATAAAAAAGCGATGCGATACTTCGTCGTTTATTTATTAAGGTTTAACTAACTTTAATAATAATAACCTAATTTTATGAATTATGGTTCGCTATATCATATTTATATTAATTTCCATAAAGACATCATAACGACATAATCAATCGGGTACAAGAAAAGGAATGTCTAGATACATATTTACTCGTTTCGTCCCACATGCATACACAATTTTATTAATTCTGCTCAATGTCGCAAGTTGGCGCAGCCGGAGTTTGGATTTTCTAAAACTAGAATGTTTAGTAATTATATGGGTATAAAAATTTTTTGGACAATTTTGGACATTTTTTTAAATCGACAAAAACCAATTTTTCTTGACAGGTTGAAAAACATTAATAAAATCATTCAATTTTGGGTTTCTTTCACATGAACAACTTCTTAACAATCAACCCCAATGTGTAGTATGATGGTAGAATTTTTTTTCATTATCCTAATACTAATTATTTACATTCATATGACAGCCGTCATCCAGAAGTATTTACGGTTAAAAATTCGGGATTTAAAATGTTTAAAAAGTTTATTTTTCCATAATATAATTATATCAATAAAAAAAGGTACTCCATATTTTCGCCAATGTCCGGGAATTTCTACGCGTCGTCCCACTGTGCGGCAGCACACTTCAATCGCAGGAACGCCCGCTGGCCACCCACCTTCGGATTCTCCTTTCTCCATCCTCGAGGCCCACCGTCGGAATCTTCTTTCGTTATTCGCCCACAGAGCCGCGTAATTGCCAGTCACTCCGCTTTCGTCCTTTTCCCGTTCGGCGTTTGATACCGTCACTAGTTCCTGTCCGTGTACATTCCTTTGTGCTCTTTCGCCTCTTTCCGCGACAACTTGCCCGGCAGTTGTGCTGTCTTTTGGGCAGCGCAGAGCGGAGTGTCTTAATCGGACGAAGATATTGGGTCCCGATATTGCACCAAGTTTGCAGACAGAATCGACTTTACAATTTGCCACGAGCGACGTTATCCCCCCGTCAGAAATGATATGCAACTATGCCTGACGATATTAAAGTGGACCTGATGCGACCACCTCTGATCTACTGAATAATGCACAGTGGCAAGTAATAAGTTTCTGGGCGAAGCAACGTGTCCTTGTAGGACCTGTCGGATGACAGATCGACCATGGCCCGGAGCTTTTATAGTTTTGTCAGGATAACGGTGCTGTCAAAGTTGCAACTCATACGCGTAAACTCACGGGGGATATAAATGATTTGGTTACGGAGAATGGGGGACTGGACAGTTCCCAAGATGTCGGGATATTCGGACAGCCAGTGAAACAAGAATGTGGGGGGGCAAACGTTCGCGCTCATCTGGACGGAATGGTACGTACATATTCGTGTACACGGTTGAAGACCTTTAGTGGAGTAGGGCCGTGGCGCGTGTATGTACGTGTAATCGGTTTATTCAAATATCCGCCAGAATTTTTCTGCTCCAGATGCCGATACGTTTATGCGTGTTGTCAAAGGGAGTTTACTCGCCGCGAGTTAAAGTCGGTGTACCGTGTAACATCTTCAACACACTAATCGATATTTTGTAGGGCGCCCGTGGCCGTGCTCCCTCGGTGTGTTATATCTCTGTTCACTAGGTGAATAGTTTTTTAACTGGGCTTTTTCTCTCCCCCGATTCACTGTCCGCTCGTATCACAGAAATCATTGAAAAAATGGAAGAAATTCGTGCCGCGAACGAATCGTTTACACTTCTCGCTACAAAGCATTCGGTTCGTAACGAAATGATAACAACTCTTTTTTCCGAGGGACCTCTAATTCATCGAAATGCTGTCTGGCGCCGGAAAATATAGCGATGCCAGGAGCTGTGGAACGCAGTTCCAACGGTGCGTACATCGCTTTGTAAACAGAACAAACACAAACTGAGCAGCCCGTCCGATTCACTGAACTCTAGTCTCTAGATTCGATGAAAAAGCAAACAAAATAGCGCAACACAACTCTGCGAAGAGAATAACGCACGCCAAAGCGTACCAGAGGAATTTCGCAGTAAAGGTCCGATTTAATTACGCAAAGCCCGATGCTAGTTTGCAAATATTGCTTCTCTCGACTGACCTTTTACCGTCGGAAATTATTAAAATTGTTCGCCGCAACTTCCGCCCCGTCGTTCGCTCGCGAAACACTTGTTAAAGTACAGCAAGCCCCTCAACATTTCTTAAAAAGCCGATGAAAAAACAAATCTATGCACTTTGGCTTTTTTCATTCAAATACAAAGCTCCTTTGTAAGAACTCTTGTTAAAAAGCGATACTGTTTACGTTTTTCCCACTAATTTAATCATTAGCTTAATATCACCACATTTTCATCCTTTGTTACTCCCCCATAGCAAACATACTCGACATTCAGAAGAACATGTTCGGCTTCCACGTAGTCAGAAGATCATCTTCGACACGGCAACACGTGGCGTAATCGCGTGCACGCGTCCGAACGCGCGTCTCTCGACGAATTGTCTGGATGATTCGTAATCGATCAGTCGACGGCAATATCCTGTCGCCAATATGTGTACAACGGGCGATCGAGTATTTGCTGTGGAGCAATCTCCCAGCAGATACTCTCAGACGAATCCCAGATCAAAGATTGGAAATCGATCATCGGCCGGAAATACCGGCCATATTTGCTCGCAATTATATTCGACGTTTATACTACGCCGTCCCATCGTCACTCGCGGCCATCTGCTCGCAAATTTCCGACGCGCAATCGCCCCCGCGGGCGATTCTTTCCCTTTTTTCGAGCCACGTCCGCGGGGTGATTTAATTAAAAATCACGGTCACTGCCCAGTTTGCGGGACCGCAGCTGTATCGTGTCCTCCCGTTATCGCGGCTAAGCTAACGGTAACGAGTTTCGCGAGACGAAAAAAAAGGTATGTAATGCTTGAGTGACACGGGACGCTTTTAATTTCGCGTTAAACAGCCCTCCATATCGGCGGCTCTGAATCCGGCATGTTCGCTTAATACGCGCAAAGGGTGTAGCTTCTCGGCTTTTCCTTTTTTTTTTTTTTTTAAGTATTTCAAAATAAGCTTCCCACGCTTTCAGGGGCATTGGGGTCTCAAAGGATTAGCGAAGAAAGGTAATCCGGGAAAGCTCGAAATTCTGCCGCATTTTCCTCTGGCTGAAAAGCTAACAGGAAAGGTAATTTAATTTTCAAATTACACGTCGTGGAACGTAAATGTCTCTCGTTTGGGAACTCTGTAAAAGTTGGGCAACCCCTTCCACGGCCCCACTAGAAAGTTCGACGGGGGCCATTATTGCGTCAGTGTACATTTGCCTGGGATTTCATTAGCCCAGGTGATTAACAATTTTATAAATAGACCATCTAACTCCGCAACTCGCCACGTCGCCGGCGAAATGAGTATTTGTCGAAATAAAATATTAGCCCGCAGCTAAAACGAATTACGATGAGAGTGACCACGAAAATGGATGAACAGATCCTGGTATAGAATATTTGGAGGGAACTTGGTATTCTTGTCCGATTAATATTTCGTATTAAGGGAGATCGGGGCTGGTTGACCAATTGTTAATAACTTTGCACCGACATATGCTCTACTGCGGAAACATTCACTGTAGAAAGAAGTCACTTCTATGCCATGCATTTATGTCCGACCGCGATCGCACGTTTTTTTAACAGTTATCAGCGTTTGTCGAAAAATTGACTACGTAAGTGTCGTAAGTAAATATTTTTTCTTAAGGATTTTATTTTTTCACGCTCTATATAGTTACAATAGAATAAATTTTAAGGGACTATTTGAAAGTTCGTTTATTAAACGATCTATTGACATAGTATTTTTGTTTATACATAAATAATTGAAGGTTATATAGATTATTGAAGTCAAACTGATCGGTCGGGGTTGGTTGACTAATAACGTTTAAATTGTTATTTTGTTATTCATAAAGAGATTTTTATTTCTTATTTAAAGGGTCTAGCCGGGAAAGCATAGGGAAAACGGCCCCAGCACCAATTTTACTATTTATGTGTACCAAAAAATGCTCTTTGCATAAAAAACCACTGAGAGAAATTTCAGATCTCTACCCCCTTTCGTTAGGGTGATATGGGGATAACAACCTTAAACTTTACACTATGTTATAAATACATTATAATTAATGTTCAAGTTGAAACAATTTTCAGTTTATTATTAAAATATAAAAAAAAGAAATTAATATTTTGTAATGAAACAACTCTTGTGACATTGTGTTATTTTATTACCACTGAGATAAGTTACTAATAACATTTTCTTAACTGATTGTACCTAATATAGTCAACTTACCCCGATCATGGTTGACCAGCACGAAAGGTGTTAGAAAAACATTAAAATACCTTAATTGTTGTCACATTGAGTCAACATTAATAATTCAATCAGATAACCAAATGAATGCCCTATCAAATATACTAACCAGTTTAATGATATTTCGCCCACATAATTGATTAAAAATCAAAAACTGAAAAACTGGCTTACCAGCCCCGGTCTTCCCTACTCCATGGCATTTTTCGCTACCGACCATTGTTCCGCTGAACCACGTAATACCAGCCTGTGTTATCGCGGTGGAACGTGAACTTACATTCGTCCAGCAGTTTATGCCATCGTTTTGATCGATTCGCCATCGCGTTATTTGAATATCAATGACAAGACTGAAACGCATTTATCAGAAGGTTCATTTCCAATAGCCGCCCATCGAGAACTTGCCCGTGCGCAACCGTCCGTGAAACAAACGTTGCAAATTGAACAAGTAGATCGAAACAGGGAGAAACAACCCGCAGAAAAAGTGGGAAGAAACGAAACGCAACCCATACATTTTAATCGCAGAAAATTGTTAAAGCACAGCAGAGGAGAACGGTGGTGATGTTTCACGGTGAAATCGGAATTGGACTTGCATCGCATTTGATTACGCATACACCCGCGAAAGGGATAAATAATTCTGTCCAGCGACTCGGGGCAGTGAGTTCTCGCGGCGTTTCACGACGATCGAACAACCGTGGTCCGCAGTGTTTCGCGGAAAAATAAGCGAGGGCCGGAACGAGCTGGTTGGTTGCTAGTGTTCTACTTGGTGGAGCAAATACCGACCAGGTACGTAACAACTACGTTGTTTGTTCGCTGGTAGGTAACCGCATGCACGCACGCATGCATGCCCATGCACAAATGGGCTTGCCCAAAAGTGAGAAGGTCTCGGCAAACAATCTCCGCAAGTGACACGAACGAGAGAGAGAGAGAGAGAGAGAGGGGGGGGGGAGAGATAGAGGGGAGGGAAAGCCCGAGAAAAGGGGATACTTTGTGTTAATTAATGGATACTTTTGCAAACCAAAGCAGGCCTGTAATTAGACTCGTCGGAATATACCCGTGCATTATCCCAGGGGTTTTTAAAGACACCCAGCTCCTTTACCGCAGATGATTGCTGCGATTAGGCGTTTGTTAAACGTTCGTGGGTTGTTTAAACTGTCTGCATTGAAAATTTCGGCCCTGAATCCGTTGCGTTTTCAATTGCTTTTATAATTACAACGGACAGACGGTGCCTCCAATCCAATGTGTCGCGAAACGAATGCAATACCGAACATTGTTCATTAATAAGCTGTGCATAATTAAAGTCACAGAAGCACCGAAGTACACACTCCTAACCTGGATAGTGGCAATCGATTCCCAGAATGCAGCGCATACGATTCCAGGAATCGGTGACGCGTAGCCCCTAAAAGGAAATCCCTGTGTCGATCGATCGGCAGGGGGGCCGAAAATGTCCGTATTACCGATCGCGGACTCGTTTCCTAACGAGAACGTCGAGCACCGCGACGTTTTAATTTGCTGGCAACGAAATCGCCGCGGTAGGGTGGGAAAAGCGTCGAACGTTCGAGCATCGCGTCGGCGTGGAAAACTGTTAGAAGGTAATTTTCATACGGAACACGAGGCGCGTGGCGTTCCCCCTCGGTGGAAACATATCGGTCTGGCTGTGGGAGTGGGCCGAAATTAAAAAAGCTGTTCCACCGAGTGGCGGTCTCGCGCGTAACGCACGCGGTTTCGCGCTGCTCCCGGCGTAATTACGCTGCGCTGTGAATGTGAACGGGAAATTATCAACTCAGACTTTCTCGAGTGTTTTACGCGCGGCGAGTGTGTCGACGTGGCCGCGTAACTCTGCTGGCGGGTAACTTATGCGCCCGGGGCTGCGCGCGGGCCACGGGCATCACCCCCAAACTGTATCGCCGTTGTAATTCCAGTACACGGCAAGGGCGAGCCGCTCCGGATATACCGATACATATTTCTTTCCAACCACCCACTGGGAACGTTCTGTTCCCCCCGCGACTGAGGCCACAGAAATTATTAGGCCCCACCTTTCCGGGATCCTCTTCCCAGATTCTACGCATTCTTCTTCCCCTCATCCCTCCCCCCCCCCCTTGCAGTCACTTTCGTCCCCCGACCGGTTCCACCCGCATTTCGTTACTGTCCCTCGATCACCCTATTCTTTACCTCCGTCTACCAGAGCCGAGTATTTTGCTTCCTTCTCGACCGCAAGGAAAGCCGTGCAGCGTCTAACGGAGGGACAACGCGGGATCGGATACTGGTAGGTCTTGTCCCAGCTTTCCCGTGGAATTGGATGAAAGAATCTGGGGACAGTCTGGCTTGGGTCGATTGTTCGGAGCAATGGCTCGGTAAACGGACGGTCCGAGTTCGACTCTTGCTACGTTAAACCGTGTGTACCGTCGATCGTTTCCTTTTTCCCTCTGCACGCGATGTGTTCGAGCCCGGGACCAATTAGCGGAGTGGAGGAACGGATAACGAGGGGGGGGGGGGCGGGGGAGGGGGGGGGGGGTTAATGGGAATAGAGGCGCAGGGGGCGGGAATATATTTCAATACAGCGCGATTAGTTAAGTTTCGAGCGGTATCGATCTTAAACCGAGCGTCTGTTGGATCAATAAACGGAGGGGGCTGAAATCGAATCCCAGTCTAATGGACTATGACCGATTCGTTTCCTTCCTGCGGAATATATCACTGGCTTCCACTGTCAAAACGCGATTAAACTACGGGCACAGTTAATCCCAGTGTCACGTCCATTAGCATCGAGAGCAGTCGAGGATTTGTTCACTTCCGATCGCCGAAGAACCGATAAAACAGAGTTTACCAGGCGCGGCCCCGGATGGACCAAAGCAGATTAGCGTGGCGGTGTTTACACGTAGACTCGAACACCCAATATAATTCACAACATTTACGTAGCAGATTCGCGCGGCTCCCTCCCGACCCCGGCGAAGAATACGCAAACACGCGATACGCGGGCATAACGTATTGCATAAAGCAACACCCAGCAGCCAGCGGCCGGAGATAATGAAACGTAATGTATAGCCGTGCACGTGTCTGCGTGCCTATCCATCCACGTATACAAACGTGTACGCGCGCATGTATGTACACCGAGCCACGCGTACGTACCGTGACTCTGTACGTCAATGCACAGAGACATTGAACCTTGCCGAGATCTCGTCACCTTTCCCAGACGGAACGCGTCTGCTGCCGTGAACCAGATTACTTCTCGATTGCTTAAGGGGGGACGCCTACCTAGAGCGGTCGAAACAATGCGCTTCTTTAGGATTTTTTTCTAGAAAAACCGTTACACTTTTATTAATAATTATTCGTCTATTGTTAAGAGTACATCTAAAGGACAGTTCAGTATTTCTCGCGTTAAAGAATATTACAAGATTTGAGAGTTATAAGCGATGACCGGGATGTCCTTTTTTTTTGCGGTGACCATCGTAGCTCGTAGCAGAATCATCCGAAATGAAAAATTCGAAAGGCTTTAGATAGAGTATGAAATTATCTAGGCACTATCGGAGGGATTTCTTTTTTTCCTTCTTAGCTTTTTTTTACAGGCCAAGAAAGGAACTACTTTTTTGTTGAAAATCGATGGTTCAACTTTGCAGCGGCGCCATTTTGTCTCATAATAATTTTTCCAAAATCGGGCCCGATATTTAGGAATAATTCAAGGAAAACTACTATATATAATTTAATTGGACCTTTTGCATTGTATTAAGGATGTCTTAAATTATGGAAATATATTTTTTGTTTTATAATTAATCGTTGCAGACGGCCCTGGGGAATCGTTAAAGTGAAGGCGTCAAAAAATTGATCCAAATCGGTGGGACCTGTATCTCCAAAAGTTATTATCCGATTCGACTGAAATCTTTTTTATTTTGAAGATTATTCTTCTGGCTAGGGGGGGGGGGGGGAACTAGAAAAAATTACAAAAATTACATTTTGTTAGAAAATAACGACACTTCAAGTTTGAAATCACTTTTCCCTGTATTTTTCGTCCTTTCGATGCCTTTGAAAATGATAAATTTTCAATTTTTTGTATTTTTTTCTAGTTCCCCCCCCCCCCCCCAGCCAGAAGTATATTCTTCAAAATAAAAAAGGTTCAGTCGAATCGGATAATAACTTTTGGAGATACAGTTCCCACCGTTTTGAGAACACCGTTTTGAGAAAAACGCGTTTAAAGTTTTACATGAGCGCCGAGTGGCCGGTTGTTGCCAATGCATTTGTCGCTACTCAAATGCCTATAACTTCGAGAATTTTACAAATTTCAATAAACCCTTTTAAACACGTATTTCTAAAAGGTTGAACATTCGAAAAATGAAATAATAAAAAAATGTCGACTTTTAGACCGGAAGGTCCCCTTAACCGTGGAGTCCGGAAGACTCCTACAGAATTAGATCCCCTATATTTTCCTTCTTTTCATTCGACCTTCTCGTCATTCGACCGTTTATGTCACAAAGTGAAACGTCACCGGTTAATGGTTAATAGTCCTGACAGCCCTGTCAAGTGACCGCGAGTGGACAATCAAGACCAGAAAATCTCGAAAGACAGATCTAAAGCAACTTATCATTCATGCAGATTCCGCGAGTGAAGCTGTCAAGTTCTACCTCTAATAGAAATGTCCCAGCGCGTGATTCAAGGCTCGTATGGTAACCACGCCGGTGTTAGGCGAATGCAAATCGGGATTATCATTGGTCAAACTTATTTCGATAAAAAGTTAATCACGGCCGCGACGCGTTTCCGAATACGCCTCGTGCATTATTCACGTCCAGCCCGGGCTCGAATTAGTTTTGCAATTTTTATTATCCTTCGAGTGGCCCACGTAGCAATCGCCCGTGATTAAAGTGTACGGGCACGTACCACCCCCGTGGAATGTCCGCGCGGCCCGGCTGACATAGGCCAGACGTAGCTGGATGCACCAAGTACTGACCCCGTATGTAAATAGAAATGAGACGTTTATACATCGCACCGTAATCTTCTCAGGGGCTAATTGGCTAACTTATGACGCGAGCAACTGTGAACCGGCACGGTGGTTCGTTAACGTGGCTTATGAGTTCAGTCTACAATAACGACGACGGAAAGTTCCCTCGTACAGGTGTTCCCGGCGAGATAAGATCGATTAGGTGCTGAAGTAACTGAAGAAGGATGGTCCGTCGCGCGTGCACCGACAAATTGAATTAGGCGACTCCTGTGTTCCGGCAAACTTCGCGACGTCGCGTCGTCGTCATAACGAATGGAAAAACCAGCGGGTTTCGTCGTTGCCGTGGCTAACCACTGGGGCGTTCTACTTTCAGCAGAGTATTAACAGGGGAAAGGATTGGAGTCCTCCTTAAGAGGAGAGAGCAAATGGAAAAGCGAAGGACAGAGATTCCGCGGGGAAATTCAATCAGAAATCGTTAGACGGTAAGCCGAGACTGTGTAGAATATTTCTACGACAATGGAAGTGTTTGAAAACCTCCATCCCACTGGCTCGCTCTTCGCCGTGATGAGATTGAAATTGACCGATAATCGTTAGCCGGCTAAAAGGCTTTCGCTTCTATCGGGGGGCATTTCGTGAAACGCTCGCGAAACGACGCAGCCCTGGTATCGAAGAAAAATTGAAAGCTGTCGGTCTCGCGATAAAAGGAATCGCGGTCGCCGAGGAGTTTGCATGGGAAAAGGATCCGGGGAAATGAATTTCTCGCGACGGTAGCTACAGCCCGGCGAATGTATGGATAATTGCCCGAATTAGCAGCTAATTTGACGGAAATATTCCAGTCTGTTGTGCACGTGTATCGGTGGCTGTATCACTTCGATTAATACCTACACGCGTATTTGATGCGTTTGCGGCATCTGCGGCTCTCGTGGTTACCCATCCATGTAGAAGGCTGATTGCTGATCGATACAGCTAATTCTATTAGTTAAGGAATTACCAGGGACCTATGGATCACGCATGTGTCTAATGACTTTCCCCTGTTTGCCATGGTTTTCCCTTGATACGAGACAAGCGTGGATCTCCGAAGTTACGACTGACTGATTGCGTTACTCGATGGAACATTAGCGCTTTGAACTTTCTACTTCCGTGACAAATGATTCCGAGCAGCGTCAAGTACCTCTCATTTGTTAAATTCGACGAACTCTGTGAAATCGATACGGTCGTCATTGAATTCGAGTGTCCTCGCGCATTGAAATGCGAACAGGATGCGTGCCATTAATAATCCCGTCTTACGAGATAAACGACTGTCCTCTGGGAGAGTATTAAACCAACACTATCAGAGGAACAGGCTCCCATTTCCGCTCGAAGCGTAAGAAAATAATTATTCCGTTTGAACAATACGATACACCTGAACGAGCAAAACGCCCGGGGGGGGGGGGGGGCGGCAACTTTCCACCTTCGCTATTCCCTCCGATGTGAAACGCGAGACTGGCATTCCATTCGAGATTCCTTATGTACGAACCATTTATACAGATATTACGTTCAGCTTGAGTTTCTCTGTCAGCCAGCCACGCCGGCGAAATTCTTAGTTCCGCATAGCTGAGCCAGCTCGTAGATTATGTTCTCTAACAGTGAATTTCTAACGACCGTGTGGAACACGCCGGTGTTTCGATCTCTGCCGTTTTACGGACGTCCTGGGGGAAGCCAGGCGGGCATCCAGCGCGATTGTCTCCGTCAGGCAGCAACTAAACGAAGGGTAATTGCAATTTAAGGTGAGCAGACTCCATTAATTCCACCGTTGCGAGATAGGGCCACGAAGAAAGCGGCTGGGCCGGCGGTTTTTTCGCTGGGCCGTCGCAGCGATAAATAAAGGACAGTTGGAATAAATTTCTCGCTCGGCCGTGGTACCGGTGGTTCCCAGACGCTGGGCGCTGCCGCGAGAGAATAATACTTTCGTACCAGCCTACGCATAATCTCGGCTTCCCTTTTAAAGAGTCGCCCGTGACATTTCGAACGTCTTATTTACAACGGCGTGCGGTTGCCGCGGCTAAATATTCCCGCGCTAAGAAGGAAGGGTTATTAATCTTCCCGCTGGGCGGAAAGTTTCGATAAAACTTGCTCGTTTATTTCCGTACGGTCGGCGGGGCATTACGATCGATCCCTTCGAGCGGTTCTTTCAATCGCGCGGAATGGAAGTAAATGAGGAAACGCGTCCGCGAAGCCTCCACGCTCGAAATTATATATTCCAAGTAGAGGAAGGAGTCGTTTCTCTCGCCTGTTTACAGCGAAAAGCGTTTACAGAAAGTGAGGGGAGGAAGGGGGCTGCGAGAGGGAGGCTCTGTGCATCCAATGCTTATTCGAGACCGGAGCTGCCTTAGTCGAAGGCGGGCAGCCATTCCGAGTGGAAATTTTCAATGAACTTGCATAACGCGAGACCGGATAATCGCCGGCGAAACGATAGTCGCTTAAGGGTCCATTTACTGTAAAATCATTTCCGATGCAGGCGCGGAGGATGCGAGCGCCGCGCCGAGAGACTTTCCCTCCTCGGGATGCGCTTCGATCGCGAATCGCTTCTCGCGGTTTCTCGTAATGGATTCCGTGCCGCGCCCGGCGCTGCCAGCAGCCGATGCGGCTAATTACGGTTTTGCTGCGTTTTAAATTTTCCCAGCCCGGGCGAAAGTTGCGAGCGGCGGGCTGCGTTAATGGTAATTCCTGCATCCGTGGCTTATTAAATCACCGTTAAACCGCGGATGCAAATATCGCCGCTGAAATTTGGAAACGAGAAGACGGAAACGGAGCTGGTATGTATTTCCCTCGTGTCTCGATCTGTAGGGGAGAGCGGGGACAAACGTTACGGCGTCATGAAAGTAACACGCCTTCTACCCCATTCAACAAACATTTCTAAAACGTTTGCTTTACACAGTTACATGTGCATAGTGTCTGTTTTATTGTGCTGAGTGACGCTGAGCAGTATCACGAATCGTATACTATGGGCAAGCTAATATTGTTATTTAGATCATTCAGGTAAGTGTCTCTTCATAATATTTATTGGAGTAAACTTAACAGTTTTTCCACAACACTTCTTAGGACTTATAGGAATACCACGACGATATTCTGAATATCCAGACGCATACTACTGCTGAAATTTATTATCCTCAATAAGAGCAATTATTTATTTAAATAGAACAATTTTATTCATTTTCATCATAATAGAAAGATTTATATCTAAACGATTAATTATATTTAAATTTAATCAAGGATCATTAGAATAATCACAAAATTATCCACCATTTAATCATTCTTTCAACGAAATTCCAATAATTACAAAATTTTAATATGGCAGAATAGTGCAATGGATTTAAATCCCATATATAAAATTAAAATTTTTATTAAAAATAGCAACATGAAATATAATATCTCTTCAAGATCCAAACTCACCATTCGCTGATAATTTAAATGCATTTCATGATATAACAATAATTTCTGTTTTTTTTTTATTAATATTCATAGTTAAACTATAGATATTAAGCCAATTATTTGCTAGAACGTTCTTAGATAATGTCTTTATAAGTTCCTGTATTTGATTTCAACAAGTCTAGTATAGTTTGTATGTTATAACAGTTCTATTCTGAAAAACATAGATGGGGACAAAAGTAACGCGACACTATGGGGACGAAAGTAACATGTTATTTGGGCCAGCAAAATAGCATACAGGATAGGAATTCTCCAGATGATAATGAATGTCTGTGTCTGGTTTGTTTTGACCGGGGATCGAAAAAGTTCTGGAACTTTTCAATAGGTTCCATTTAAAACGATGACCGCGGAACTTTTCTAAAAATGTTCTCACATTATAAGTTCTCAGAAGAACCGATAAATTAAAAGTTCTTGAAAATAAAAGTTCTAGTTGGAATGGAACTTATAAAATATAAGAATACAAATTTCTCTATAACAGGAACAGATATTTTGTTCACCGATATAAAAAAGTTCTCAATCGTTGTAACAAATACTAAATACTATTCAATGGATAGTACTACAAGAATATTAAATAATTCTTACAGATAAATTGATATTCTGAATGTGTTATTTATATGTAATACTTACCTACGTAGATGTTTTAGAATCATTTAGAAAAATGTTTTAGATTTTCTATGTATTTCGGTTCATGTAAGTTATAAAAAAATGTTATTTAGGTATTATTCTTGACAAGTTCTCTTTTCCGTTCAATACTTCTTATGAAACCATTAATTACTTATGTTATGATTTTCATACCCTTTATTAAATAAACACATGAAGAATATGATATTATATTGTTAAATAAAACTACTTAGTACCTAATAGTTGAGTACTTTTCTTTATCTTTTGAAAACTTTTTTAATAAATGTTCTAATGTAACTTGTTTCCATGGAACTTTTATTATATAGGTTCTAAAATATCTGTTCCATGAGAACACTTTTTAAAGAAGTTCCTGAAGGTAGCATTTGTTTCAATAAAAATTCCAGAGGAACAGATATTTTCTTAATCGAAACAAATAAGTTCTAACAGAATTTTTTAAAAACGAGGGATCGAGAACTTTTTCGATCCCTGGTTTTGACCTTTTCAGTGAAAGGTGTTCGAGAGAGAAGTGGATCCAATGTCTAGATTTTAAGGGTTAGTCCCACGAAGACTGCACCATGGTTGATCTTCACTACGTATCATAATTTTAATTCAGAGTAGGTAAAATTGAATACCTATCATTCAGCTAAATACACAATACCAAAGAAATGTTCGAAACTGGTTGTGCTTTCTATCTTTCGTTATTTAAAATTTATTTATTTTTATCATTACTTAAAATATGTATATTTAAATGTTTCTTTCTATCGTTTTCTATTATAAAAAATCCTATTTTGCGTTGGGAAAAGTGTTTTTACTTAATTCTCCTCAAAATAATTAGTGTTACTTTCGTCCCCACGGTATGTTACTTTCGTCCTACCCCTGCAGGACAAAAGTAACAATGATAGTCGCTGCGGAAACCTGCCATATCTCTTTAACTACTTCCCACGTAAAGCTGAATCTGGGCTCAAATGATGGACCAAGAACCATACTATCTTAAGGCATAATTGTCATTTTTATATCTATAAAAGGTAATTGTAGGCTGGGCCAAATGTAAAAAAAGTTACTTTTGTCCCCGCTCTCCCGTACCACGATGCTCGGTTACGTATCCGAGCAATAATTTACTCGCTCGGATCTATCGATAACGGCTTCCTCTTTCCCTGGGACCCGTTGCCAGAGTCCAACGATTCTTAGTTCGGGAGTATCGCGAAACTCGGTTAATTATCCGCGGGCAATTATCGAATTGTTGCAATCGATACGACCGAGTCGTTTTGCAAGCAGCGTTTCTGCGTTCGGTTCAAACATGTGGTATGTATTTCAATCTGATGAATCGCAAATTCTTTGATAATGCAACTATTCAGACAGACATTCATTGTATAATAGAATATATGCTGCACGGAGGAAATTAAACTGAACTCATTTGACTTGCCAATCAGAAATGCTGCATCACTTTTGAGGATTCAGGACATTCCTCGCATTCATTTCCATAAATGTACGGTACCCATTACGATTTCATCGCGTCACGAGGCAGTGGCATTCATAATGGCAATTAACGGAAAAATCCAAAAACATGGACAACGAAACGAACAGACACATTTGAAATCCAGTACAAGATCCCAAGCTAAAAGACCGCTTAACAAGAAAACCAATGATGCTAACGCGACAACCAACAAGTTACATTACACGACTATTTCGATCCAAAAGAATAATCCTTCAAAATTCCTCAATAATTTCAACCGTTAGAAGCAAGCGAAGTAGTGAGGTTTCTGGTTTTTCCCGCAAGAGAGATGTTACAGGATAGCAATCGAAGGAAACAAGAGAAGCAGCGGTGTGTCGATTGGACAGCATATCCCTTTCCGTTTGTGACAACGGAGCCACTGTACCCGACCATACTCATGCAGAAACAAAGTAGAATAAAACTGCGAGAGCGGTCGTGGAGAGGGACGCCACTCCGCTCTCGCGAAAAACGCGCTCGGTTTTCCATTTCCTTTCGAAACAGAGCCGGCCGGAAGGAAGGGCGCGCGCCCTTGGCGCGATCACGCGATCACGCGAGAACACACGGTGGCAGTCGCACACCTACGTGCACATCGGGGATCCGATTTGCCGTTTTAATTCGAATTCTTTCGCGGAATTTTACACGCCACCCTCGACTGCTGGGGCCGACAGCTCGCACCGTTGGCTTGGCTATCTCGGGCCTCTGATTTCACAGCGAACGAAAATATTCCCGGAGCAGTCTTGAAGCTGGCGGGACTTGATGGAACGCGATAAGTCCGCGGATAATTCGAGATTGAAATTCCGCGTGCGCACAGCTCTGTACACACACTCACCCCACCCACTTCCCTTTTCTCACGCCGCCTCGCGATATTTGCTCGCGCACACGATACCTTTTTCGATCAGTGGGCGTCGGGTTGCGCTCTCTCCTAATAAATCAGCGGCTCGACGAATAGGAGCCGTGCCTCTGGTGACGATTGATACCAAACGGAAAGTTCCACCCTCCCGAATCGTCGCCCTATTTCCATCGACCCGCACCGGAAGATAGAGCTGGTCGGATGCTGAGCCGGTCAACCTCGGATCGTTTAATTAAGAATTCAGACACTTTGGGCGCAGTCGTATCTCGAGTGCAAACCGCGTGATTTAACCAGGGAATTATACATCAGATCGTGCTGACGGGTAAGAGAGTCGGCATGAACGGACGAGTGAAGTCTGGGGTCAAGTAGAAAGGAAGCTCGTCGAGCTCCAGGGGATGGTGTATTTAAAAAGAGTTCCTCTCTGCGCGACTCGGGGCTGAATCCACTCCACTCTAATCAATAATTACGATGCAGCAATCTTTCCCGCTCTCCGGCAACCGTCAAAGGGCTGGCGAGCGAGGAAAATTACAAGTTCCCGAAGCTGCAACCCTACCGAAATGAGATGCACAACTGTCGCATAAACGTGCACGCACGCACATCCGCATCTCCACGTCCTCCGCGAGTTAACAGTCTAACCTGATTTGTCTAATTCCACCAGTTCCCTAACTGCATGTCCCGGGGTGAAAGCGAGAGAGCGATTGCGCGCCCCCTCCCCCCCCCCCCGCCCCCACCCCCCTCGACTTTCGAGACAGTACGCCGTCCAATTTAAAGCAATTACCTGGGGAACGACAACTGGACTTGGCCAATCAGGAATTTGTATTTCCTATGGGGCCGTGGCGCGCAAGGCGGACCGTAATCTTGAAAAGAAAGTTGGACGTCCCTGGGATCGGACGGGGCCGACGAGCGCGGCAAAAGTTACGTCGTTCGCCGACGTTCCGCAGCGATCCTCGGGGCTAATCCCTTGGACGGTGCGCCGGGAGGAGCGGGCGCACCGTGAGCTCGTTAACGACTCGTGAATTATGAATCGACGCCGATGGGAACGTTGAACTTTCACTTCTGTGGGGTATCGATGACTCACGTGTGACCCGGACAGAGAGGTGCCCCAGCCTCGGTTCTCGCGGCACTTTTACAGCCCGGGGAAAAGTTCGCCTCGCGTGGGTAGGCTCGCGATTCTCTTTTTATCACGGCCGGGCAGCCGTTTGATTGATGCGGAATTAACCGGCGTTGCGAAGTTGCCGCGGACGCGTAGGATACGCGGCTCGAACGTTCGGCGGTGGCGTTCCGCCACGGGGCGGTCGCGAACTTTCGCCTCGCGATTGCTTTTGTCGAGCATTACTCATTGTTAATAAAACGCGCCGCGGCGTCGAGTAAATGATCCATCTCGGGGCCGGGGGAGGGGGAGGGGGGGGGAGGGGGAGGCGGGGGTTAAGGGCTGCGGGAATTCCTCGATACGTCGGTGGGCAACAATGGCCGGGCACTTTCGATTGTTTCGCGTTACAGCGGGTTATCGCGACGGGTCACGTCGCTCGATGATCGATAACTTCGTCATTAATCGTGTCATAAACGAGGCTCGTCTCTCGCGCGCCTGACCACAAAGCGCTCCCTTTATTCTCGCCAACGATTATACTCTTCGCGGCTGATCGATCGATCACGCGATACAGTAATTACGTATCGCACCGCTGATGGCGGGGAAAGAAAGTTCGGCCGGTGGTTGGGCCGGGCGAGAGTCGCCGGTAACCGAGCACGCTTCCGAAGACAACGGTCCCGCGGAATTTCTGCGTGGTACACGCAATGGAGTCATTTACAGGGATTGTGCCGGCCGAACCCGCCCGGCAACTTGGATCGTTTAGGATCGCCGTATTTGCATCGTGACCGGAACTTTTCTCCCCCGGCCGGCTCAACTTGGAGCGCCAGTTTCCCCGACGCGAACAATGGGTATTAATCATGGCGAAGTGCGATCGGGGCCGCTCGTTAGAAAGAAACTTCACGGGGATGTTTCTCGTTCCCCGTCGATTATCCAGGTATCGTCAGAGCCGCGGAATAATTCGCGCCCAGCTGGAAAACACTCGCCCCTGTTTCCGTCCCGGCGAAAATAATAGAGAGCGTCTCGCCACTCGACCGCCGGGCTCGTCTCTCGAAATATACAGGTCCTTCTGTTCTGTTCGTTAAATTTATGCGCATAAAATCTCCATTTATAAATGGCGACTTCACGGCAAAAACGAGCCCGGTTATAAACAAAGCGGAGGAGAAAAAATAACGGCCGAGCGATTTATCTCCCCGGTGGGTTTCGGGATTCGCGGTTATTCGCGACGGGTAGGGAGGAGATTCGCGGGCGAATTAAGTGGCGGTATACTCCTCTTGGAAGGTATCGTGTTTGAGAAGGAAATCGGTGTTTCGCGATACCTACCACGCCTATATCCGAACGTGTGTCGCATCATTGAAGAAGCTTATCGACTCCACCCTGACAGTCACGTTGGAACACGCGTGGCACGTCAACCTTTGCCTGCGGGAGCGTGAATTTCATTCGAAAGGGACAATTGCGATCGACCATCACGAATTCCCCCGCGGAGCGCGTGTACATACGCCGCCCGGAAAATCCTCTGCCCCTCTGCCCTGTGCTCTTTCTCCGCGAGACGAATCGTTTCGAGGGGCACCGGGACACTGGCCTGTGACAAATTTCCGTGACGATGTCGCGTGGCGACGTAAGCTATCGAGGGGGGCATTCTCGACGTACAGAGCAGAAATCTCGAGAGCTGATGCGGCCACACACGCGTGTTGAAATCCCAGCGATAAAAGGGCGTCACCGCGGCACCCACCCTTCCACGATGAATGCACCGGGGCACGGGATGTTTCGAATCCGTGACGGATCGAGGGGGCGAGCAGAGTTTCGGCTGGATTCGTGTATCTACGTCCCGAAAAACGAATGAAGTGCGATTAAATCGCCCAGACTACTATCGCATATTAATATTGCTTCAAAATAACCGGCGATATGGAATCGCATTAATGCGTATCAATTGTGGATTATTTGCGATGCGTCCGGACGCGAGCGACACGTTTTTAGTCGGGAATCGTGCACGGTGAAACGAGTCGCGACGTTAATGACGCTGAAACAGAAACGTTCTCCTACCACCGATGAATAAAATAAAGTTCTATGGCGACAAGCTCGATCCTCGACCATCTTCCAACGCACCGGTTTCAACTGCGAGTGGAACGGCCACGCATATGAAATGTTTCGGCGGGTGTGGAAAACGACAGCTGTGAAATTTAAATGAAAACAAACGTCGCGTGTCCAGTCGTGTCGAATGGGTGAACGGGCGAATTGAATCGTGGTGAAATATTGCACGAGGGACATTTAACACGAGGGATACCTGTTTGTAACGATGGCTTCTACTGTGCCAATAATTGAGACGCGTAAAAAGACCTTGCAGTAGGGGAGACCGGGGATGGTTGTCTCATTTTCGTATTTTGAATTTTTTACAGGTTATAACTGCAGGGAAGTTCTTTCAAACTTAGATTGATATAAATTAAGTACGTCCGACTTTATAAAAAAAATTGGTCCTATGTATTTTATCAACCAGATTAAGGGGTTATGCCTAGCTGCAAGGTCTGAAAACGCAAGTGTTTTCCGGATTTTTTGGGGGGAAAACTTGAAAACTTTTTGAAACAAATCTTTATGTATTTGAAAGTGTACTACTTATACTACTTAATAAATCTATTATAAATCTTATACTACTTATAGCCATTATTCCAATGGAAAATATAAATAAATAAAAAAAATATCAGTGATCTCCCGGCAGCGATTTTTTTTTCAATAGTTTGCGGTGATCACTCTAACTTTGACCTGATTCATCTGAATTGAAAAATTCGAAGGAATTTAATTAGTATATTAAATTATCTTGTCCTTAATCGTTCATTATCCCGAAAAATTAATTTGCTACAAAATGGCGACTGTTCAAAATAAAATATCGATTTTCACCATTTTTCATCTGGAAAATAAAAACTGCGCAACAGAAATGAAAAAGCCACGATTAAGGACAAGATTTTTATATATAGAATAAGCCTACAAAAGCTGAATTCATTCGATGCATCGGTTCTCGAGATATTTTGATCACCGATTCTGAAAATGTAGTTTCGAGAAAAACGCGTTTAAAGTTTTAAGTTAGGTTTACATCCTCCAGGACATACCCATACTAACACTCGCACAGCTCCGCCAATTTCGGTCGGATCAAATTGAAACTTTCACACAATACTTTTGACACGTTGTACGTTAAGAAAATTTCAAAACCCCAAAATACATTTTTCCGAATTTTGCAGGTAGGCACAACCCCATAAGAGTTACTTCACATTATTTGCAGAAACTATTTTGTGACAACATACTCCGAGGTCGGGTTGGTTGTCACAGTATCTGCGGTTAATAACGTTATGCGTCAGAATAACGTTAGTTTCTGTCTCTTGATTTTTCCCTAATTTTTCCTATTTTTCTGTTTCTGCTTTCTCCCCTAGTTTTAGTTTAGTTTTATGTTAGTTATTTAGTTACGGTTAGGCTTCTAACAGTATTTACTTCGCTTGTCTTTATATATTATTTATTTTTCTGTATGTTCAAGTAATAAAGACGAATAATAATAATAATAATAATAATAATAATAATTGTCGCACATTTGGATAGCTAAGTTTATAAATAAAAAGTCGATTCAATTAAGAAAGTAATATCAGTTTTTATTGTAGTTCTGACAATATCACGCTAGAGTGCGGTAATTTATATTATAATCTTTGGCAATCCCTCTCATTGTGTAATTGCCCTTTTTAACCTCTCTTGCCGCACGTAACATTAATTCCGGGGGCACCTTACCTCTGGACGTCTTCTTATTACAAGTTGGCGGCATTATTATTGAGAACTGTTGCCAAACAAACAAGAAACAATAATATCACATGTGGCAAATACCTAACCCCAAATGTTCTGTGACATCTTGCCCCAAACCGTTAAACAATTTCACCCTTCTATTCATGTATTAGTGCATTCCTATTGTTTATAGTTTCATTGTTAAAGCGATTGTGACAACCTACCCGTGTGACAACCATCCCCGGTCTCCCCAACCAAGATATTCACCTTGGCAAAAATTTATATTCGATTGGGTTTGATTTTCATTGTGATTCATTGAGTACAGGCACGAGCCTTCGAATCCCGTGGAAGCACGCGAGATTTATGAATGAGCAGGTCATAATGTGGGGTTTCTTGGGAACGGGGGGGCTACGCGTTACGCAGATAGTAAACAGGGGAGAAAAGTGCTGACGCCGTAGCCAGCCGAGCATCCCTGACCCGGTGCAAGGGACGTCGTCCCGCGTTCCACGCTTCTCCTTCCACGAAAGAAACCCTCGTACACGGTGTATACTACGCGTGCTCTTACCGCGTAAAGGAAGATCGAACGTGCGAACGCGCGGGTGAAGTTTGCAGCGGAACGATGCAAACGGAGCCGAAACAGCGAGCGTTTCGAAAGCAACGGCCCAGCGAAAATGTTAGCCTCGTGAGATGCTAGAGCAGAATCTACGACCAATTCGATGGGGGATGAACGAAAATGTCGGTGTTCTCTGAATTTCGTATAAGCGAAGGCTTTCCTCGGCATAAAAGTTATTCTTAAATTACAATTCCAAGCAAGACACCTATGGGACTCCAGGATGCAAGAGATTCCATGGAGAAGAAATAACTCAAGACAATTGTACGTCACTCGCGAAATACCACGAGCTGGAAACGCTTGAACTCGCCCCCTACGAGCCAACACGCTTCAATTAACCCTTGCCAGCACGCGACGCGTCGTTCTACAGTCTACACCCCGATCTCTCCTGGATACACGACGCGTTGCATATTTGATACGTTGTACCGCGGCCGCGGCGAGGGCAAAGCTGACAGCAGCGCGGACAGCAAACGCTACCCTGGTGTGGACAGGATGCAACGGAAAAAAGAGACGGAGGAGTGGACAAAGGACACGCGCGATGGAAGGGGAAAGTGTTGCTTTTATCTGCCGTTTGATTGAAATCGCATCGAACGGTACCCGAGATAGGTCGGACCCTTGTCAAAAGGATTTCGCTTTGGCCGCGATAAAATTGAAAAACGCGACAGTTATCCAATTAAGGGAACTCTGGGCCCATCGGCGCCGAGATTGATGTAGATTGCGGTTTCTGATAGGGGGACAAAACGGCGGCCTGCCGACCGCGAACGATTGCGAGAGGGAAGCAGAGAGGCAGAGTCGGGGCCAATCGTTGGGGGGATGAAAGAAAGATACCGGGGGACCGATGATGACCAGTCGCGTCGTGGATGATCGGTCGCGTCGATATCGGCCCGTGTATGTACGAGGATCGTCGCGGGGGTCAGAGTTTCCGGCTCGTTCGTACAACGTTGAATTATTGTAGACATAATAGGGCTGACGCCGCATCGGCACCCCTCCTCGATGGGTATCGCCGCAGCCCGTCCTGTGCATTTAGGGCCGCGGTTATTGACACTGTATTTCGGGCTGTCGCGCGCGTGCACACGTAGCCCCGACGCGCTACCGCGCGTGTGTAAGCGTGGCACGTTACGCGCGGCCCGGTCTGCTGGTAAACTTGCGGCGCTGAATCGACGGGGACAAACAAATCCATCAGTCAGAAACGGGAGCCCGCCCACACTGACCCGTGCTACGTCCACGTCCAGGCCCCGTGACCCCTTCTATTTGGCTAAAAGCCAGCCCCGTTATTATTTCTGTCACATTCGGGATATCTCGCGCGCCACTTGTCCACCCTAAGTCAGGATCGACGCGTCGACGCGGGTCCCCCGGCGTGCAGCGGGCATGCACGCGAAAAGGGGGGGGGTTGCGGAACAGGGTGAAATAACGCGGGTTGTCCCGCGGGCGACCCGACGTGTTCTTCGCCTCGAGACCCCGCGCATCGATCTCTTAATCAACCTGTTACGGAATTAGTTAACTGGCACGGCGGTACGAGAGAAGTTTGACGCGCGAGGAGAGAAGAGAAGCAACATTCGTGTCACGTTACATTCTGGTGCATGCAACGCGACACGCTCGCCGGTATCGCGTGTAATTGGGTGTAATTCCCGCGGAGTGTGAGCTGCTTGAAGATCGCGCATGAGAAATACCATGATCTCATCTGGCAATCGTTTCGCCGCCCATCCATTCCCGCCCCTTTTTATCCCGTCGCTGCATGAGTCGCACAATTTCACTTAACTCGATTAAACCGCGAGGCAAGCGATTTCCCTCCCCCCCCCCCCCCGTTTTTCTCGTCGCCCAGGAACCTCTGCGGTCTTCGTGATTTACTTCCGATATTGCCGTCGGGACGATATTTTATCCCGGGATTGAAAAACCCGCGATAGCGTGATCATGTACGGAGACACGCGTACGCAGGAGGGAAACGGAGACGGCGGGAAACCACCCCCCGGCCACGAGATTGATCTACATGACTTACGACGCGTGTGACTCATCGATTCCGAGGATCCCCCGCAACTATCTGTCCGCCCGTGGAACGTATCCGCTGTATTTATAGTAATTATGCGGTAGAACTTTGCGTGACGACGGAAGTTGGACTGAGTTGCCTTCGCATCGAATAAAGAGAAAGGGATCGTGACTGAAAATTGCAAGAGTAGGTAATACTCGACTCTTGCCGCTGAATCGCTATCAAACGAAAGACACGGCGCGACGAATGTTACGTGAAAACGAAATTCTAAATCACTAAATATCCCAGTAAGTATGCTTAAGGGGTAGCGGACTATTTCAGCTTCAGAAACTCGATTACTCTTTTTTTTACTGATTTTGAAAGTTATGAAAATTTTAAACAAAATTTCATGAAGAAATTCAAATATTTGTCGAAGTTATAGCAGCGAACGTAATTAAGTGCATCGTCAAGTAACTGCCTCTCAGAGCGGTATTGGCTTAGGGCACTTAACTTTGAAGCCGGTTTTCTCGAAACACGATTTTCAAAAACGGTGTACATCATAACTCTTGAACCAATGAATATTTTCACTTAAAATTTTAACTCGAGCTGTAGAATTCCATTTTCTATCGTGTAGAAATTCCGCATCTACATTGGATGTTTGTAAAACATTTTATAATTGATTAAAGACGATTTTTTCCCGTAAAAATGTGGAAAAAAATTGATTCGCGTGTAACTTACAAAATTTTTGTTCAAATTCATCGGAAAGTTCCCACACTGTAGATATTTGTGTATTTTTTGTGTAAATACTCGCAAACGTGACCACAATAGATTGTCAAAAGCACGGTTATAACGATTGTTTGGTATGAAAATAATTTAGCGTCAAAGAATCTAACGATTTTACGTATCCAATAGTCCACTAACCCCTTAAGAATGTATCGGACATACAATATCAGACAAAAGTATATGAAATTTGAAATACTTGAATATCTACGTCTTACGCTAAGTAAATCTAGATGTAAGGAATTCGAACGACAGTTGGAATCTTATTTTTAATCCTATGAACGTATTTTTCACTTTACAAATGCTTTCTCAAGCATTATTTGCTAAATTTTGGCAGTGTAAATGCTGGGAATTCACAATTTTCTCAAGTTATAATTTATTTCTTTAAAACGGTGTAGTAAAAACAATTGAAACTCGGCAGATATTTTCATCTACCCATATACTGCATGTACAAAAAAATTGAAAACATTGGCACTATTTCTTCAACATTTTTTCAGATAGTTTATCCGTCAAGATCGTCTCTTTCCATAAGAGTACGTGTAAAATCAGTGAAAATTAAAATCTTTATAACTCAGTTACCGTTTAGTGAATTCGTTTAAAATTTTTGGAGCACATCAGGAATATTAAAAAGAACAATCTCACAAATTTTCATCAACTTGGCACTATTTTGAAAATAGGTCCAATACATCCTTAAGGGGGAGACCGGTGTAACTACCTGAAAATCGAGGCATTTTTCGGGAATTTTTTTACAGAAAGTATTTAATCGACCTTTCTGAAACTTTCAGGATATTGTATTGTCAGATTGAGGTAGATAAAAAAAAAATTATTAAAAAAGAGCGGCAAATAGCAGAGTTATACGGAATAATGCCCAGTTCGTTAGCGACGCAATTGTTCCACTGCGGGCAACGTAACGTCTACTATATTCATCTGAAACTAAAAAACGAACAATTTTTGTTTAGTTTATGAGTTTACGCACAAATCGTATAAATTCATAACTTAAAAAATGCAAAATTGAACAAATGGCCGACTCTTGAAAAAAAAGTTCACTTTTTCCAACAAAATTTTGCCTTAAATGTGTAAAAAAAGTTATTTATTTAAACAATATCATTATACCAATAACTAAGCTCTGTGAAGAAAATGTTCACAAGTATCCGTGCATAAGGTCAAGTCGATTGGTTAAATATTTTTGGAGTTACATTGCTCGCCAATTGCAAAACTGTCGTTTGGAGAAAAACACATTTAAAGTATTCTGGTAACCTGGTGTTCCGTAACAATCTCCGAATATCCGCTTTAATTTTTCGAATTCCGTTTTGCAGCTTTGGGAACATATTATCGTGATGTTTAACTATGGATTTATGCAAAAAAAACAAATCGATTTCTTCGCCCGGCTACACCGGGCTTCCCCCTTAAACGATCAATTTGCCAGAGCAGCTACTTCTCCTAAATCCCTGCGCACTTTTCTGCCGCTCGCTGCTCGGTCTACTATAGGCGAATTATACGCGCGCAGAGGCACACCGGCGAGCCAACACGAAATAGTGTATTCATATACGTGCACCGACACGTGTTTTCCAGCGAAGAAGGGAAACTCTGTGCACGCTCTCTGGCTCGCCGCTCTCTCTTTCTCTCAGCCCCCCGTGAATCATTTATGAATCCGAAGAGCACTTTAAATTTCGCCCCTCCGGTGTTCCCCGTACCGTTGCTCTAACTTGCGATTAATTATGCACAAAAGAAGAACGCCCGAGGACACGTGGCGCGGATGCCCGTGGGAGGGAAGAATGAATAAATAAAGGAGCATGCTTCTCGATACGATTAAAGGTCTAGAATGATGTTTTATCGGCGGCGACATGCACGCTCGGTCGCAATTTTATTCCCCCCCCCCCCCCTCTCGTTTGCCGTTTCATCGGCCCCGCATCGTGCAACCCCATGGTGACTTTTCATATCGACGCGCTTGTTGCTGTTACCGTATCGTGCGCGTGCATTACACAGGGAGCCGTTATACGCGGGTGATTATGTTGCGGTAATTTTTATTGCGAGCCACATTCGAAAAATTCTTTTTGCAGATAGAACTTTCCGAGCGACCGATAAAATATGATCGTCATGCTTTCCCAGAATACAGGCTTTTTACAGGCGTCCACACGCAACTTCGCGAACGTCCCCGCACTTCTGTAATTACGTGTAATTATGGGAGCAATTTGTCGCTTCTCTGTCGCCTCCGCGGCACTCCCCCTTTTTCTATGAGAATTATTATATTCGAATTATCTCGCGTTTCACTTCGTCCATCGACCCTCCAAGTTTCCGCCTGTAGCTTATTTACATCCAGTACAAGGGAAACCAAGTGCTTGGCGAGTTAACTACCGAGAGGACAACAAACTACGAGCCAAGAATAAACGAACGTTCTTCGACCTCGGTGAAGTGAAACTTTTCATCGATAAACGTGGCGGCCACGCAAACGACTACGTTGCGGAATTATTTCCATGGAACGCTCGAGCGCTATAAGTAAGGGAGAGTGGGGTAATTGCGAACACCTAAACAGAAAAGGCAAACATAACGAAAACTATGTGAGAAATGAATTTGTTTATTATTTACAAACATACTTAAACTATTCATGTATAAAGTATCTACTGTGACGAATTTTTGAAAAATTAGAATAAAAATCAACTTTATAGTGAAAGAGCAAAACCCTTGGTGTTCGTGATTACTTGACTGCCGTGGGGTAATCGCGAACAGAATGCTAAATATCGCAGAACCCATAAGAAATGTTGCTACAACCTATACCTAATGTATTTTTCAAATTCCTCTTCTTGTGGATTAGAACAAAATTGCAATTGGTCGGAATATCGAAAAAAAAACAGTTAAAGATCGTTTTTTAAACTTTTTTTCTGAGCCTGTAATAAAAATTAAAAAATCTCTTCTGTAGATTTAAGTAAGTTTTATACATTCCAAAAATTTCATCAAAATTATTTAACGTTGCTAATCTCGGAGGCTCGAGATTACCCCATCCGATTTGTTCGTCAATACCCCAAGACATCAAAAAAATAAAAAAGAATTTATTTCAGACGTTAGAATTATGATTCAAGCAAAGCCTTGGTCACAAAATGTTGCTAAAGAAGTGCTTTATTTCAACTTAAAAAAAAAGAAGGAATTGTATCATTAATTCAACAGTAATTACCTACATGCAATTGAAAATGGACAAAATATTATTTGAAACCTGATGAAAATCATAAATTGTGTTTATCTTGAATTCCATGAGCGTTCTGTATTTATTACTTTCTGCCCGGCGCTGGATACGACCTAAACTATTAGCTAGTGGAGAAGGAGCATAGTTTTTATTTATTAAAACGCCGTAACCATCGCATTTGCGATTACCCCGCTTTCGTGTTTACCCCACTGAAGAACGGCCACGCGCTGGAGATCAACTATTCCCCGCGATTCGTGAAAAATCGCGCGTTTCGTCACTGCCGTTTCAGTATACAGCCGCGGCCCACAGACTTCAAACATCCGTAACGACGTTTCACAATACGTATATGGCATCGTTCAGCGGCGCGTGCTTAATTGCGACACGTTAAGACCGCGAAGGTAACTGCACGAGCAAAGCACTCTCCTCCTCCGGCAGTCACTTGAGCGAACTCCTGGCGACCGCGGCACAGACGAGTGAAATCGTTTGTGTCATTCGATTTAGCAGGCGTTCGATGAAGGAACGGCCGTAAATTGCATTAAACCGTGCCGCCGTGTGGCTGGGCGCTCGCTTTCACCCGGGGAAACGTCCGTGTCTTATAGGAGTGATTAGGGCAGGGCCCAGTTCCTTCTTTGCCATTAAACAGAGGAGAATCTGGGTTAACCCTGCGAGCGCGCTGAAAATTCCAGGCAATATCAATCCGACCGATTATTCGAAACTCGGTTAGAGCACCGGCTGATTGGGTCTGTTCCGATTCGTAGCGCGTTTAATTGAGTTTGTCATCAGCGAGCGCGTAGACTCTCGACGCGACGATTAATAACTACGGCAACGGCGATACCCGATGCTTGATTATAAAATACTGCTCGATATCGTTAGTGGAACGAGAACTCGGGACTGTTGGTTTTATACTGTTGTGGGTGCAATGAAGTCAAAACGGATCCCAGAGGTCCCGTCGAATTTAGCGGGTCGCCGCGCCCGCGAACGCTCTGGAGACGCGCCTTCACGAAGTTATCGAAAGCTCGTGAATTTGTTTCCTTTAACCGTGTTACCGGTAATTACGGCGATGTGGAGTATCGCGTCGAGGACAGAGTCGCATCGACGCAGCCGTAAAATATTGTGTAATCAATTTACAGTGACGCTTCAATGGACAGAGGCTGCAGAGAGTAGTCGGAAGGCAAACAAAAGCGGGAAAGAGAGGCTACTAGGTGGACATTCTGTCCCGAGAATACTTCGATAATTGCCCGCATCCATTAATCGAAGGTTCCATGATAAAAGCTGGTATGTTGCCGGCTCGTCGAACGCCGCCACTCACTTCGACGTTACGTCGACGATCGTTGAAATATTTGGCCACTCGAAACTCTAGCCGCGCGAAGTATGCTTTATTCGAACCAGTCGATATACTTGATCGCAAGGAATTCGGAGGAGGAGGGGGGGGGGGGGGGGGGGCGCGTTAAAAGCGCTAAAATGATTGGACGGGAAATAGGATTTCTGCCGCGATGCCTGGCGTCTCGAGTTTGCGCGCGGAAATGTAACCACGCGCCGTATTACTACGCGAAATTACCTTCCGCGTGGCAGGCTTCTTGCAATGGTGGCTTACTTTTCCGCGGCTCCGCGTCGCGGAAAATTGAGCTGCGCCTGTTATCGGCCAGAGCGAAAGCAAATTCGCGGCCGTAGGCGCCGTTAATGTCGTTTTAATGCGTCGGCGGGGAGTTATTGTTGCAGCGCATCCGCGGGCAAATCTGTTTCCAGGCGCCCGAGCATCGTCGGGGGTTTGCGCGTACCAGGCGCGAGTTTGCGCGCGTAATTGTCGGCGCGGCGTTTGCACAAAGATCGATACGTCACGGGCCAATAGCGAGTGGAAAAAAAAACATGGCAATTTCGGGCAGATGAGTTTACAAGCGCGGCAGCCATCGGGCGGTATGGAAACAATTACACGACCGCGTTATCTAACGCTTCGATCGGGATCGAAATAATCGCGTTAAATCCTGATTTCGTGCAGCGGTAGACATATTTGCGCCCCGCGATCCGGATTACACAGCAACAGACCGCCCATTTAACTCTCTAACGAGGAGAATTCGATGGCGATCGGTCAACGAGCGAGAGGAACGACGCGTCTGCAGCCACGCTCGTACCGTACCTTTTCCCCGGCTACCTTTAACCCGTTTATTTCTCGCCAAGCGCTTTTTTCCTCCTCCTCGTTTACACCTCTCCATCTTCCCTCCGTTCTCCATTCTCATTTCCTCCGACCCTCGCGTCCACTCCCTCCCCCTCTCTCTCTCTTATAATTTTCCTCGCAACTCGGCCCGAACGAGATCCTATAAGTCGCAATAGGAGAGTCTATTACGAAGAGGATCACTTCTGTAATTTGAAAACCCGTTTGATAAGCTTCCTCGGCTTCCTCCGCTCGCTCCGTCCTTTTTTCCCCCCTTCCTGCAACATCCATCCAGCCACCTACGTACCGTTCCCGATCGCTCGCAATTCCACGCCAATCTATCGTCCGGGATGTCCCGCTCGTCGCTCCTTTCGACGAACGGCCAGCCGCTGCGTCGACGCTCAACCTATTCTAGCCTGCCTCTCGATATAAACTGTAATGGCTTCCAAGTGTGTCTCTAACTAAACGCCTCGGATCGATCTTCTTGAAGACCCGAGACCCTCGCCTCAGAACGCCCTTTGCATGCTGTGTGCAGGGCATGGGGAACGAACACGTCTGCCTAGTCTTTGACTCAAATCCCTGCAAGCTTCCAGTCCTTCGCCACGGCACCCACGCACGAGTTCCACGTCGCCGAATTTAATTCTTTGACCTTCCGGGAAGTCGAGGTCTCCTTGACAAATCAATTTGAATGCCGGCTACACCGAGAATCTTCTGGATCTCGGGGAACTTCAATTTCGATCTAAGCTCGAGGGCAGTGAATAGCTAGGCGAGCCGGTCGCGAACCAAACCAGCTGCAAGACGGCCGGGGTTCATCGAAATTCCGTGGGGCGCGGTTCGTTCGCGCCATCGGATGTTTGCGGAAATCACTATGAAAGCTCGGCGTCGAACTCGCGGCCCGTCGGAAAGAGCGGAACTCCCAAGATCGCGTTGTTCTTGGGAATCAATTATTTAAATTGATCTCGGGGCGAAGGGCATCTCGGAACGAGCGTGATAAATTAAGCGCCGCCGCACCCACCGGGACCTCGCTCGGTGGCATCGGATCCACCGCCGTCGATCCCGTGGATCCGAGGCCGGCAATCCAGCCCCGTGTCGCATTGGCTCGATCGCGCGGGCATTCCACGCCGCTCTCGAATGTCTAATCTCGGCCAGCGGCGGCTAGCTGTTCATTTCCCCGCAATTTCGATTTCACGACCGAGTCAATTTTGCCCTCCGTTGGGCCCTCGCCTCTTCCTCCTTCTCCCACCCTCTCTTCAGACGTCCTTCTCGCTCTGTTTCGTTAAACGGGAGCGAATAATACGCGCACACGGCCCGGCACTCGCGTGTGTCTGCCCTTTCCGTTTGTTTATCTCTGTGTGCAGATGCGTCTGCCTCGAAAACCGGGCGAGTGAACTCGTTTCACGCTCGCGCGAACATTATCGAGAGAGTGGTTAAGGGACTCGCTCCCGGCCCGCGTGATACCTTTTTTTCCAACCCCCTCCTTCCGCACCATTCAGCGATACGTGAGCGGAACATTCGATTTTTCACTTACGGGTGGATTAATTCGCTCGACTTTCACGGGCATCCCGCGGAAGCGTCGTGCTGCATTTTTCAACCACGCGACGCTCGCGGTGAAACGCGAGGATCGTTCCCTCGAAAGAGCATTTACACGCTTGTCATCCATGTCGAGAGGGGGGGAAATTGCGAGCAACAGCGCACTTGGCTATACCTCTTTCATCAAGAAATTATGTGATCGCCTTGAGTACCTCTCTTCTCTTATTATTCCTCCGTGGATGGCACTTGGACCAATCCTTTAGAAACGCCTCGCAGCGACCGCTCAGCGCAATCGTATTTTCGTCGTCGCATTCGTGAGGAGGCAGGGAAATTTCGAAAGAAAATCGCCCGTTGTCTCGGTACGAGCTGCGACGACAGCCGCTGTCAGGCTTAAGATAATCCTCCCCCAACCCCGTTAGCTAAACGACATCTATTTATTCGTGCCGGCGGAAGGGGGACCGGGCCTCGTGAATCACTCTTAATTAGCGTGTTCGGCGGATACGAATCGAGAGGCAAAGCTGACGTGCCGTAACTAACGAGTCGTCCCCTTCGTCAATTATCCAGGACTTAATTCGACGTCGCGACTCCGCCCACGTCGGGCCCGATCAGAAATGAAAATTACCGGAGCGCCCTCGGACCGGGTCCTCCCGTGCAGGTAACGCGGAAGTTTGCCACGGTGAAGGGAAGGAAAGGGTGGTTGCCGCACCGACGGCGCCATTTTCGGAATGCCGCTCGTCTCCGGAAGCTGTCGCGCCAATAAATCAAGAGACATCTGCGACTTCTGAGACACCTTACTGCGAGCACCGTCGTCACGTACGGAACCTCCTCTTTTGCTTCCTTCTGGCCCTCCACGCCATCCGCCCTCCCGCCCCTCCGCCCTTCAGCCCCTTCCGTTCAGCCACCCTTTCTTTCCACCTCCTATGCTTCCTACCTTTTCAACCATCTCGCTCTCCCGTCTCCATCTTCCTCCGGCCCTCGTGGCTTTCGCATCCAACATCCCGTTCTCAACCACCACCCCCCCCCCCCCTCCTCCTCCTCCTCCTCACGACTTTGCCTCTCGTTCCACAACCCATTTCTCTCTTTCCTACCCCGTTACTCTTCTCCGTCGGTCGAAACTAATATTATAGCTTCCCCTCTGGCCAGCATACTTCCACGAGAGGTAAACCGTCGGATACTGCTACCCGTTGGAACTGGAGCTCGAGCGAGATAGCGGAAAGAAGTTTCGAGAGGGTAGCTTTCTGATATACTTCTGGTATGTGATTGGTGACGCGGACTCCGCGTGCCGGAGATACTTTTTTACGAAATTTCCCGTGTTTCCACATAATATCTCGCGGTTATCTTGGTAACACGGTCGACAGTGTTCTCTAGGGTAAATCCGGGAGGCGCGGTCGACCTAATATAAAGTGGCAATTAAAAGTAATATACATATTGTAGGAATAGATGACGTAATTCCTACGGAGCCACGGAAAAGAGAGTCAAGGGCGTCGGGGATCGAACCCGAGCCGCCCGCGTACTGATCAGTCGCGTTAACCACCACGGCTACGCCGACTCTCCTGGTCTCTCTAGTCCGGGCTCCCTTTTGTTCTATGGGGGTTCCTGATCCCACAATATTACTTATTTTATCAGAACAAACCTATAGGGTAAGTTCGGTATAGTTCGACCACCGGAAGAGTCCGGCCAGTGTTGATATTTTAGGACTGACGCACGAGAGGGCACTGTGTGTCATTGTCACAAAATACAGGTCGAAACCATTGTCAAAAATCCATATTTTAATTATAAGAATACTTAAGACTTTAGACTTTTACTTAAGATACTTAAGACTTTTTGCGGGTCTAAAAGTTTTTAGACCAAGTTTCAGTGCTGGTGATATTTGAAAGACAGGTATGTTTGTTTATACTATTCCGATATTGGGGGTTATAATATGCATAAAACTACAGTGGCACCTCAACAATACGTATGTATTCCTTTTTAATTTATTTTGACAAGGTGGTCGATCACTCCCTTGATTATAGGATAGTCCGGCCACATTAATGCGGGACAGTCCAACCACATTAGTTAAATATACAGTGTGTTCGTTGTATCTGAAAAAGTGCAACTATCTCGAAAAATATGTATGGTACGAAAAATTCTTTCAGATGAAAGTTGTAGGATGTCGACGGAGACATAGCATGCTCGTATTTTTTATTTTTATGTCTTATTCTTGTAAACGTCTTGTAAAGTCTTTTCTATTGTAAACCCATATTCAGATTCAGATACTGATATGTCGTTAAAAGAGTGGGACGAAAAAGAATGCGTGGGATGCGGAGAAAACGATGAATGGTATATAGGGTCCTATTCCTGTGCTGTACTTTATAATTTTATATTTTGTATATTTTTTATATTTGTTATATTTTTATATATTTTATATCTTCATATTTTTATATTTCGTAAATTTATAGTTTATATTTTTATATTTTGTATTTATATTCCGTTACTTTTTTTGCCTCTTTTTCATATTGTTTCTTTTGTCCTGGTTCGGGTTGCCGTTTTTAATGTTGTTGTAAATGATGGGTCTCTACTCTGCGTCTTTTTCATCATCTTCGTGTATAAATGGGTATTGTCCCGTTCATGTTGAAATAAATAAATAAATAAATAAATAAATAAATAAAACTATTTTTAAGCCTCGAAAAGCGACGATTGGATTAGATGTATGGGATGCAGCCGTTGATTTCATGATAGATGCTCCAAATACGAGAATTTTTGTGATTTATGTGGAAAACTAAAGAAGAAATTAAATATCAATTAATTTACTTGTGTATTATACTTTTTATAAGCTACACTTTTTGTTCTTTTTCAAGGTCAGTCTCACCCGTAGTGGGTGGACGTTCTAACCCCGACTTGCGGGTGAGACCGACCAGTTGCAGTGCCAATGTTTTTGGTTGAAAATGAAAATAAATATTTGAAATTATCGCACACTATAATTTATATATACCCTAAATTGCTTGGGCTTTGCTTTAATGTGCACAAAACGACAAAAATGTAAAAAACAACGATGGTACAATTCCTTTTCCAAAAAGTGATCGAACTCTCCCGGATTTACATATTGTTAAGAATTTTATGCTGATTCAGAATAACTGGTCGATATTTGCTTTAACAAAATATACACTGTAAATCGAGTTGAAACTGAAATCCTGAGAAATGGTTTTCGTCGTTGGCAGAGCCCACGCACATAATTATTCATGGAAACTTAACAAAGGATAAAGCAAAATTATTTATGAGTGAATACAACTACAGATTCATTGATATTTAATTTGTTTACGCTAAACAAGTAAAGAACACATCAAAGAAAAAGTGTACTACCTACTGGCGATTAGCAAAGGCAAATGAATACAAAACTGAATAAATAAACAAAATAAACAAAAATTATAATAAAATAATAATAAAAAATAAAACAATAAACAAAAATAATAAAAAAATCATAACTCGACCATCTTTCCTTTTTGCAGCGAGAGATTTGTCTTCTCGTTACCTTTTAGAGGAGAAGTTAATATGGCCAAATACTTTGGCTGCATTGTCCCTCAATATCTCTAGTATCTTATTATCCCAAACATTAAACGAAAATAAACTTAAAAGTACCTACCTTTATAGCCTATAAATCCAGAAAAACAGAAGAAAGCGAAATGACTCTATTCATTCAACTATTTGGCTTCTAGAGAAGTAATTGATCTGCACTTTAATGCATTTTTGCGTATAGACTCTGAAATATAGCGCCTCGACCAACTCTCCGGCCCGACCGCGTCTCCCGGATTTACCCTGAAGGGACGCTGCATAAGAGGATTGCTTGTTCCAAGGATTCTCGGTGAGTGTACCGTCTCGCGTGGCGACCGTTGAACCCTTCAAAACTATAATCAGTCGTCAGTTTTTCCCTCGGTCCTGAATTCCTCCTTGTTATGCGCGGAAAAGTCGAGAGCGGCTGTTTCCAGACTCCCGGAACTTTCTCCGACTTGCATTACAATTATGAATATTCTCGAACAAGTTCGCGTGACTGCGCGACCCCCCAGATTGCTCCAACAATTTTCTTTGTACGGGCTCGACGCATCCGCGGAGCTCGTTGCTCAATCTCCTGTGCGCGCGGCTGTACAACCAGTTTAGATCGACGCTTCCTAGCCGATCGTCGACTTTATATCGATAAAAGGTACTGGCGCACGGGGCAATCTTGTCCTGGTCCGCCATATCTCCGTCACTAATGATCAATTTACCTAGCCGGCTTCAGTCGAGAGACGAATTTGACTCGGGAAACTCGGGGCGGGGGCGCTAAGGAAATTGAAATCGTTTAATCCGAAGTATATTCTCATCCGCCCCGCCCCCGCCCCCCCCCCCTCCCCCACCTCTTCCATCTGCCCTACGCGTCTTGTAACTATCTCCGCTCGTTCCCTCAACTTCGAACCGTCGAAGTTCCTCGCGCATTTCCGCCGCGCTCCACGACACCCAGGCAGCCCCGCAGCTCCCAACGAGATTTTGCATTATATTTGACGAAACTTCCAACACTTTTATTAGCGGGACGAGCGGTAACTGCCGGACGGTAACTAATTAAGAATCGGCCAGACCGTTCTGATTAAAGGAACCACCCCAGCGCCGGGGCCAGAGACGTGGCTCGTTTCTTGTTGCCCCTGGAAAAGAAACCAGTCGCTTCCCCTGATGCAATTAAATCCTCCGTCGAATACGGGACGAGCATTGGTAGAACGATCGTTAAAATGGAGTTCGAAGGCTAGGGAAACCGTGGGACTTGTTACGCGGAACGTGAGACGGGGTCGTGGAAACGTCAGTACAGGGACCCGTTACTTGTCCGAGGATGTTGAAATTCCTGTGACGCTGACGGATCAGGGATATGCCGAAGTAGGACTGTCTGGAGCAATTTACGAAGATTTACCTGCAGCCTCTTCCTCCCCTTCGCTGGAGCGCGCAGCAACGCTGCGCCGAGTCCATGAAATACAGCGGGGCCGAAGTAACGACGTGGCACGGAAGTCATTCCGCCAAAAATCGTGGCACGGGCGGAGCGGCGAAAAATCGTGAATGGGAACGGATCGCGCTGGGCCAATGCTGCACCCGGCCGTATCTTCTGTTTAAAGCGGATTCGCCGAGTGCGCGGGGCCGCTTGTTTATTTCGAGGAGAGAGGTTACGAGCGGCAATTAACGGAACGCTCTGTAATACGAATGTTAACAGTCCGGCGTTTCGGCTGTAACGCTGCTGGAGATGCGCGCCGTGGCCGAGAGCGTTCCCTCTTCAATTTCGCATCGGTTCTCGCGAAAACACGCTCCGACCTCTCTATAGGGGGCTGTAAACGCGCGTGCCCGCGCAGATCCACGCCGCTGGCCGCGCGCGATTTGTGTAGATTTTACGAGACAGCAGTGGATAGCTTGGCCCGACGAGAGTGCACGGCAAACCGAAGCTCGCCTCTGCCGAGCTCGCCTGTAAACCCCGTCGTATTGGGCTTGGCATTGATTTGACGAAATCAATTTTAACCCCGAGCACGGGTGCTGGTGTGTGTGTATGCGTGTGTGTGGGGTGGTTTATGCGTTTCCACTGCTGCCGAACGTTTTCGATGCACGCGGCCGAAACAAGGGGAACAGTTACGAGGAGCCATCACGAGACGTCGTCGCGTTATGGCAACTTGTTCGTCTCCTAGTGGAATTGGATCGCGCCGGGCCAGGGAATTCGGGATACAAGCTATCGGAAATAAGATATCGATTAGCGTGGGCGAAATTGCGCGCCGGAAGCAGGGGAACTGTGGCACGATCGATATTCGATATTTTCTCGCGTGTGACGCGCGTCGCTTCACGGGAGAGCTGTATGTATATCGCGTTCCTGTCGAAATAAGGAACGGGCGATGCACGGTGAAAGTTAATGGCGAGCAGTATCGCTGCGAGGATTCCCGCTGAATCTCAAAGTACTCTCTGACGTCAGAAATTCGACAATCCTGTATTCCTAGCCAGAAATTTAATATCGCCTCCGAAGGGATACGGTATGCGGGCTTCAAGGAGCTCGAGGGGATAAGGGACCCTCGAGCGGGCGAGGATGTTAAGAATATTTCAGGATCGTTTATGTTTTTCCTTGGCTGTAAGTTTCCCATCGCATGTAAGCCTAAGAATCCACCACCATTCGTATTACCGCAGAATTCTCCAAGTGGACGATCCCGATCGGGGCCTTCGAATATTCCCCGCAATTCCCTGCGCTACTTTCGACTCAGAATGAAGCGTGGGAGATGAAAAGCGTTCCGGAAAAATCGCTTAGCGCGCGTGAGCTAGCGCGAGCTAACGATCTCAGCGGGGCGCGCCATGTTGCGTACGAGCAACGGAATGGAAAAGACGGGCGTGTTCGAGGCGTAAGTCAATTTCCCAAGCATCAGCCGGAAGCTGCAACAAATCGCTTCTATCGACGGAGCAGGTCGTTTCGGAAATACCGAGGAGGATCGCCAGCCGGGTACATGGCATGGAAAATCAATTGCCGACTTCCCAAACGTCCCGACCATCTTCCCTCGTCGATCGGTCCCCCATCGATGCCTCACGGACCACCCGAATAAATATAACACCCGACCACTCGTGACGGGGCAAACACGTGGTATCCACACACTGCAACCGCACGTAAGGGAAACAAATTATGCACACTGACGGCTTCGCGCTTCGACACGATCCGAAGATGGACACCCGCGCAGTTTACCCGTCCAACCGAGCCAGCCTCGCTCGCCGATTTTATTTCGCCGCTTCGGCGACGGGCGTAAATTCGATTTGTCGTTGCGTCTTTCATCGCTCTCTTACAGCAGGACGTCCCTCCGCGTCTTTGTTCCAATTTTTTTTCTCCCGAGAAACTTTGATGGGAATGGGGGATACCCTGTATAAACACCGGCGCGGAATCGCTTTATCGACAGTTTGTACCAGAAATACGAACGCAAAGATCAGCAGCAATCACCCCCGCTCTCCCGGGAAGAAGCGTCGTTTCGCTCAACTCGGAACTAGTTGGAAATTATTCAGCATTCGTCAAGTCTGGTTCCTCGGCAAGAGTAATTATCTGTAACTGCCAACACGAGCGGGGAGGCTGCCCCGCGAGTGCAAATATTCGCGGCTGGAGCGCCGACTGCGAATGGATCGGGCGAAACGGCCGTGCGAACGCACAGATAAGAAGTGTTTGTCCGGAGTTATTGTACGAGTGGACAGGACAGGAGTAATCTCTTAACGCCCCTCGGCTCGGATCCGCGAGGGTGGCGGAGCTAGCAGCTCCCCCTTGCGAGCCCCGTGACTCGACCCTGCCGCGTTATTGCGTCGGGGGATATTAAATTATTGGCCGCGTCGTTCGCCACCGGTGATATCGAATGCTTCTCGAATCGTATGAATATTAATGACAGCGTTAAGCGGCCGGGCCAGGGAGAAAAGGTCTGGAGAGCCGCAGGATTACGCGATACATCGTCCATACGCTCGAGAAAGGGAGCAGCGCTTTTTCCGATAGCCTGCACTCTCCCCCGCTTTTCTCTTTTCTCCTCCTTTTTCCACCGGGCCGGGATATTTTCGCCCGGTCGCCCGGACAAAAATCCCGCACGTCGAGGCGAAAAAGGGAACGAGACAAGGCCCGTGATAATCCGTCGTCGACGAAAAAAAAAAGAAGACAAAGAGAGGGACGGACGAAAGAGAGGGAGAGAATGAAAACGAACGTTTCAATTTACTTAATGGACATCGAGAAACTGATTTCGCTGAGCGACCCCGCGGCCCGCGATAGCTTGCGCGATAGCTTGCGCGATAATAAGATTTCACGGGGAAATTTTTATCCCCGCTCCCTACCTCCGAAAGGGGATTACTTTGTACCGAATTTATCGAAGCCGCGTCAACTAGACTCGCTTTTATTCCCGTTGTTGCACCCGATTCCCACGGAGAAAATGGACCGAAGCATCTCGTTCGAGATAGTCACCGTGACCAGAATCGCGAGGATCTTGTTCGCGGGGATCACGGGGCTGCGATCGATCATCGCTGACACTTTCTCCGCCCGCTGTTCCGCTCTGTCCTCGAAGAATTATACGGCGAGACTGTTCGATAGACTTTAGCAAAACGACGAGCACACGCAGTGGCGCGATTAAAAGCCAGGGGCGCACGCTTGGTCGGCGTTAGATCGTTAATTCTTGCTACGAAGCGGCGATTATCGAGTTTATTATAGCTACCCTTGAATTCCTCACGATGTCCAGCAATAACGAGGGTACCTACTGATCGGAATCATGAATTCCAGCGTTTCGATGACTCTCGAGAATTTGGGTAATTCCGGGAGACGCGGTCGGGCCGGAGAGTTGGTCGAGTCGCTATATTTCAGACTCTCTACGTAAAAATGCGTTAAAGTGCAGACCAATTACTTCTCTAGAAGCCAAACATTTGAATGAATATCGTCATTTCGCTTGCTTCTGTGTTTTTCTGGATTTATAAGTATTAAAAGGTAAATTGGGATTACATTTAACCTCTTTTGTCAAACAGCGGTGTACAGAATCGTATTTAAAATATACTTCTAACAAGGGAACCCGGACTCACCAATTGGAACGCAACTTTGTGGGTTTTTCGAGTGACTCAAAGCAAGAACTACGGTGTGTTTCATTTGAGCCCTATCGCCCTTTAAGGGGATGAAAACTAACCTCAAAGTCCAATTGGCACTTCCACTTTTTCGCGTATAACTCTCAAAGTACAACAAACAGAAAGAAATGTTTCAAACAAAAGTTTAATGGTGCAATAAGCGCTACAAACTTGAGCTAACAAAATTTTGAAAAGAGTTTAACAAAGAAATACCTGAACGAAAAAAAAACATTTTTCAAAATTTTGTTAATGCAAGTTTATAGCGCTTATTGCGCCATTAAACTTTTGTTTAAAACATTTTTCTCTGTCGGTTGTACTTTGAGAGTTATACGCGAAAAAGTGGAAGAGCCAATTTCACTTTGAGGTTAGTTTTCACCCCCTTAAAGGGCGATAGGGCCCAAATGAAACACACCGTTGTTCTTGCTTTGAGTCACTCTAAAAACCCACAAAGTTGCGTTCTAATCGGTGAGTCCGGGTTCGCGGTGTTCCCTTGTAAGTATATTTTCGTTTAATGTTTGGGATAATAAGATAGTAGAGATATTGAGGGACAATGCAGCAAAATTATTTGGCTATATTAACTCTTCCTCTCAATGCTACTGAGAAGACCATCTCTCGCTGCAAAAAGGAGAGATGGTCGAGTTATGATTTTTTTATTATTTTGTATTTTTTATTCTTATTGTATTATTATTTTTGTTTATTTAGTTTATTTATTCACTTTTGTAACCATTTGTCTTGCTAATCACCAGTAGGTAGTTCACTTTTTCTTTGATGTGTTCTTTACTTATTTAACGTAAACAAATTAAATATCTATGAATCTGTAGTTGTAAAATCATCCTTTCCACCTACGTAATTCCTAGAAAATAGGTATGAAGTATTTTCCATCGACCATCGTCAAACTCTACTTCCTGGTCCAGAAGTGGAACGTGAATCCGTGATTTCTGAATTATTCAGCGATGCAAGATGAATCGAAAATTAGGCCTGCGAGATTTCTGGGATTTATTGTCCACGCATCGACGATTTCCTCGGTGTCTGGAGATTATTAGCACCATTGCGTTTGCAAAGTAGCAGCAAGGGGGAAGCCGAAGGTATTTTTCGGTACGGAAATACATAAGAAACGATGCCCACGATTTCGTCGAGTCTCTTGGTGCCGCGTAGCACCCGGCAAGTTTGCGGCGCAGCTTCGCGAATTTCGCGGTGTTCAAACGGCGCGTTTTGATTACCCATAAATCTCTTCCGCAACCCCGAGCTCCGACTCGTTGCTTTTCGTAAAAAAAAATCTACTGTGAAGAGGGAACCCTCGCGTCGGTTCTCGCGAAGGACGAACGAACCAACGAAACATTGCGAACCAACGGAATTTCGCCGTTTCCCTCTCGGCACCCGCGCGTTTCCATTTCCGCCATTTACATTGTTCCTGTGTTCATTTGGCGGAAAATAAAATTCATCATGAAACGTGATTTTTTTTTTCAACAATACACAGCCGCTGAACGTTTCTCCGGTTCCCATGACTTTTTCATTTCGTTCATTTTTAAATCGAATAACGCTGGGAGATTGAAAATTTACAGAGCAAGCGTTACTGATTAATGTCGAGTAATAGCCCTAGGTAACCAATATCCTGCCGTATAAATTGACTATTCCGTCGGGTGCGATTTTTTTCTCGGTCGAATTCGTGTACCGGAACAAATCATTCGTGTAATCGAATTATCGGGAAATCTCGCTGAGCTATGATAAATATGTATGCGTTCACGAATCCATTTAATCATTCCCATCGGCCGTATTCGGGCGTCTTTCGTTGCGTAAAAACGGTTGCCGCGGATGGCCGAGCGTTACATTTCACGAGCGAGTTGCCCCCAGCTCGATTTCAGTTTGAAAATCGTAGTTTCGTTTGTATAATGTAAATACATGTTTAATATTAGCGCCTAACCATAGTATTAAATTCATACGAGGCAGCTCCACGTTAATAACATGATAATTTAACGAAATGATTGTCATAATATTCCAACCTAACCCCAGTGGAAATGGTATGGGTTTAATGCGGAGATATACTGATACGTCGACAGAATTTACTGTATGAAAATGGCATCAGTAATAGGTGACGTGACGACCATTTTGAAATTTCAGTAACTACATCCCGTAGTTAATTGTTTTCCACACATGCGCGACATATGCAAAACATAAATTGTCCAGATAAGCGGCCGTCCGTCTCTGGGTTCCCGTAATTGTTCGGTGAGAACAAAGCGGTTTTGATGGACGCCCTCATCGACGTCTTCCCGTCGCTTCGTTCCCGGGAAGATTCGTCAATGAAACACCATCCTCTTTCTCCCACCGCCTTTGTACATCGTTAAGTAGCGGCTGTTCGCGCCAGAAATTCACCGTTACTCGCCTCGAATCTCGTGGCCGGGAGATGCAATTTCGGCGCGAGATTTCTTTCCCTCGGCTCCCAAGACGGAACGCCACTTCCGCTCCGTTTTGTCTATGTGAGATATTCCCTTCGTCGTCTATGCAAATCACGGCGAAGAATGGCCGAGGCTGAGATATGAATCGTTATTAAAGGAGAATGGAAAAAATCGTGCAACGGGATTTCGAGGCAGAGACAGATAATACGAGAGAGACACAGAGAGAGAGAGAGAGAGAGAGAGAGAGAGAGAGAGAGAGAGAGGTGGTGGATGCTTCGGTGTTATCGTCTGTTTTCTGGCTGGGCGAAACATCCCCCTGTCGACCGATATGCGTTTTTCCTTAAGCGACGGGAAATCGCTGGTCCATAACGGCCCTGTCTGCGCGAGAGTTTTGTTGCGATTGTTCGGAGGGGGGGGGGGGGGGGGGGGGGGGGGTCACAACGACCCGTTTGATTAAAAAGAGATTCGTCGCGGTGAATCGTCGAACGCGAGCACCCGCCGGCTTTGTGCACCTCGTATTCGTCAGGATTACAGTCATATGCGGCGCGAGAACTTGGCAAACACGTCTGTCAAAACGCTTTTTTTCCGCTTTTATTGAACGAGCCCGGGCCGCGTTGCGATTGGCGGCCGGGCCGGGCCGATGCACCTCCGGCTAGCAACCCCCGCTCAGCCCTCTTGCGCTCGCACGGCTAGCCTCAATCTCGGTTCCCCTTGGCGATCCAACCGAAACACACCGATTCCGCGGAGAGCCGGCAAATCGCTGGTCTTGAAAATTTAACTGTCTCGTAAAGCCTGCGACCGGGGCCGCGTTGCGTGGCGGGGTACTCCAGGGCTCGTGGAACGAGCCACGGTTACGCGGCCAGCATTACGTTATATCTGTGTTTAAGGAAATTTTATTGCCGCGCGGCCACGATCGGACCGACCCCGTCAGACTTCGTAAACTCTCCGCGATCCGTTTACGAGATATTCGCCGTCGACAACTACGGCGCAACAGTCGCTTTTAAAATAAGGGCAGTTCGGAACTTTTCGAAAATATCTCCGGCTCTGGCCCCGGGGAACGTTATTAATCGTCCGAGTTTCAGTGAGACGCATGTGGCCAATTGTTTCGCGCGATTCACGTCCAGCCTGTTGGCCCTAGCAGGGACCATTGCCCCATATTGATTTCCACCGGTCCATACAACATGGTACTGTTGACATAGCAAACGGGACTTGGATCCTGCAGACGGATGTTTAATTCGAAGAATAGCGACGCTGGGCGCCCTTGTAGTAGCTACCCCTTTCGTGATTATGTTAAAGCTGAAGGATCGACGTACTCATTTCAATCCCGTTTCTCCCAGTTCCGAGCAACTATACCTACGTTCCCTCGCATCGATGTTTCGGCGCGATGCTCTCGCCAGGAGAGGCGCGATAGGTGTAAAAGATAAGCCGGCGAAGCGATAGGGGGCAAGAAAATTCTTGTCCATCCGCGAAGTCACGTCACATCGCGTGCCCCTCGTGTGATAGATCCATCGCGACCACGCTGAAATGTATCTTGCGAAATTTTACCGTGCGTCGACGAGGGGTGGTTGCAGGGCGTCTCCCCGAGCCATCACGCGATGGTAAACAACGGGGGATGACCGAGGAAAGGTGGCAGCGTCGATGGAACGTTCTAATATAGAATGAAATTAAAGGTGGGGGATTGCCAGCGGCTGAACGACATCTCGAACGGGCCGGGGCCAAGTTATAATACGCTGGAGCTTTTCCCACGCGGACGGCGAGTGGCTCGACAGCCAGGGAATGCGGATCGAGGCGGTGCCAGAGACTTGAAACCAATTAGTGGTTACGCTTTTTCTTCCTGTCTGGAGCCAAGTATCGGTTCATTCTCTCTGCCCTTCTCCTCCTTTTTCACTGGTTTCGGTGTATCGACAAACAGAATGGCACCGCGTATCGGTCTAACGTGTCGCGAACGGAACGAGCCCGGGTGGCCGGCGGAAATTGCGAGATCCAAGTGTACGTTTGGATTCGCTTCTAAACGTGGGCCAGGAACTGGATAAATCTCTGGTTACCGACGATGCCGAGTGGACGCCTGAAATGCGGCCGCGTGATTTTTTATTAATTCGCCTGAGGGTGCCGAAGGGAGCTCGGCCGCGTGGATGTAACGAGGAATCAGATGCGTCCAGGCATTGGGATTCGCTAATGTGAAAGATTTGTAGGGTATCCGTGCACGCGGCGCGCAACGTTTAATTATCGAGCGTGTTTCGACGATATCTATTAATTAGCGCCGGCCGGCTTGATTACGAGTCCTTGCGCGCCAGAGACTGGGTAAATATTTTCGAAAGCCGTCGAATGAAATAACAATTAAATAAATTGTAACGGGGATCGCGGAAAAATATTAAATTCCTTGCTGGAATAAATAGGCTGCTGGTAGCGTGCAATAAAGTATAGCACGTACGGGGAGGTAAAAGTCACGAGAGAGGATGGTATATTCGTAATTTAAATAACAGCAACAATTGCAATAGCGTGCAGGAATATTTCCGGCGGAGGGAGGAAGAGAGTTCTATAGGCTCGATGCCACGGGGAAACAGAGGATGCAGTGGCCAGGGTAAATGAATCGTTATCTACAGCGGTTAATTGAGATTCTTCAAATAGTCTGAAGCAGGTACATAAAAATTCGCCAACGCTGATTAAAATCAGCCGTGGCAGCGGAAGTAATCAAATCAATTTAGAACGCTTCGTTAGTATTTAAGCTTGCTCTGTGTTTGCTCGACCGAGCAAATTGTAACGCCGATCAACACACTTTGCCCGAATATCCTTGCGAAAGACAGCGTTCATCTTTTTTTTCTTTCCACCCGTTCATCAGACCTGCGAGTTAACTTTTTTACCTCGGGGAAGAAACGGTGCAATTAGTATGTCTGTCGATCCAACGGAAGAATCGTTTTAAAAGATCGCGAAGAAGCGTCAGATCTATCGGGGAGATTTAACCTGCGTGAAAATTGCTTGATAAGAGGAAACTGATAGCACCTTCGGGACGCGAGGAAAGCTTAAGGTACGTTGACAGTGAGGGCCGTCTTCGACGGTTTTTCAGGGATCAACAATAATTGCCGATTGGTCTTCTCCGTTCAGTTTACGTAGCAAGGAACAAACGGGAAATATGAATATTAAAAATAACAAGTGACGTACTCCAACGCAATCAGACTCACCGCTACCTTTTTCCCGACACATTTCAGCTCGAGCTTCTCAAACGGGAAGTTCCATTGCAGGTCTCGCGAAACTTCCCTGGGAAGTCCGAAGTTACCAATTGCGGGGGAAGTTAACTTTGTTTCCTTTCGAAGACTGGCGAAGATTAACAAATAATCACGAACTGATTGGAAAAGCTATCCGAATCGATATCGGGCAAACCGTTTGTGGAATTCAGGATGCAGGAGGATGTAAACGCTATTACGTCGTAACCTTTGTGCGCACCCCGTACCAGATAGCGAAGATTTCCCGGAGTGCCTTTAAAGCTACTGGGGCCGGCAATTTTCCAGAAAGGCTCGTACCGCCCGGCTTTTCATGTTCGCTTTTCGCCTTTCGATACCGTGTGCACGATAGGCGATGTTTCTATTGTGGCCACCCAGCTTGTTCGGTGTCACAGATCCGCAGTCGTGCGTTGCAGGACCATTCCGAGGCATTATGATTGCGGAAAGCTTCCACCGTTTTGTGCTCCTGCCGCCACTGCACTTTGCATGAAAGATTAGACAACGAGAGGAAGCGGAACGGTTCAACGTCGCGTTGTTGCCTGCGCGAGAACTTCTGCCGGCGTCTGACTAGTTCGACGACATTCTACTTTGGAACTCCCGCTGACAATCAATCCTAATCTAACTGTGAATATTAAATACGGTTCTCTAGTTGAGTTACACAATGTCAGTTTAATAATCAACGATAATGCCATCTTGGAAACAGGTCGGGCACAAATAACTTTCGAATTTCATATAGAACCAAATGTTATAAATACTGACTACAGGATAGACATTACCGAATAGAATTCAGTCTTCCATTGTATTAATAACCTGCTATTTAATCAGGGCTTTGCGTTCTAGTAGTAGTTTAGTCGCGAATAAACGTCTCAAAGTTTGATCAATTATTTACAGCATCGAAGGAAATCGGAATTTCGTCCAATTCGAATTCCGTGCACCTATTCAGACATGCAACTTATCAATTTGTCTCCTCCTTTTGAGGAAATTCGTAAATCGGGAGAGATGATTAAGTAACTGAGGCATTTGACAGAAAAAGTAATTTCAAGAAAATCGATTTCAAAGTTTTTATTATAGTATAACTTAATAAAAAGTAAGGCAATTAAATCCAATTTTTTTAAGGATGTAGTACCGTATCCTTCAAACGATCTGAAAACAGAATTCATGATTTATAAATGATATGTCTTAATTTATAAGTTTCAAGCAAGTGGTTTATGTACCCTTTTGTCCGTAAATGTAGTAAATTCACAAAAAATTCCTTCTTTGTTTATATATTTAAATATAATTTTGTTTACTTACTTAGGTTCACAGTTTCTATACATTGCTTAAATGAAAAATACAAAATGAAGCATAAAAATAAATAAAAAATGTAATGTTTCAAGTATTTTTATTTTTTTCTTGGTGATCTCTGTCAAATTTCTTGTGACAATCATTTCTACAGCACTTTGTAACAAAATAAAATGTTTTTCCTTCCACATCTTTTCCCGAATAAGATATACAACTGTGTGCCCCAAGACGTTTTAGTTTCTTCGATTCTTTACACGAAGTTGTCTTACAAATCAATTTTATCTTCCCTAAATTATCTTCTTTCCTGGCGGATTCGATACTTGCCTCACTTTCCATATTTCACTACAAATTTTGTGTTAGTATAAAAGTTCGGGGAAAATAAATAATTATCGTTAAAAATATAATGTCCGAATGCTTTAATAATCGACCGCTTAACTCCAAAAGTCGACGGGTCCGATAGCTAGAGGTTGACTACCTTTTTTTAATATGAAATTCAAAATGTGTGCATTACAAACTAAAATTTATTTTTAAATATAATGTGCAACAACGGTAAATAATTAATAATGACAGGAATAATGCGTACTTAAAATAAGTTCTTTTAAAAACTTTATCAAATATTTAATAAGATAAATTACAGTTAACACGTAGTCAAATTTTAGCGTTAATTGTGAATGCAGTTAGCTTCAGAAATCGACCGCTGTGGTCGACTATTAAAAATTGAAAGGAAATGATGATCCAGTTACCGACCTCCCATAAATAAATAACTTATCCTATTTTTGTTTTTAATGTTTTAAGCGCATATAAAATTATTGATGCTTTTTCAGTGAAATAGCATCGTTTTCCAGTAAAAAATGTATAGAACTGAATTACATTTGTCGTTTCTAGTCAAAGCGCATTTATGCTTCTCGTGTTGGAAAACAGCAATGGCACATGTAGAATCAAAATTAGTTTACATTCCACTTTAAAAGCATTTATTTTTTGCACCTATGAAGAGCGCTTTTTGTCGTATTTTAAAGTTAGAAATTCAAAATATAATATAAAACTGTCATTTAATAAATGCTTTATTTGAGTACTTAATTCTTTAAGCTAAACAATAAAAGTGGTCGACTACTAGAGGGTGGCCGATTACTAGTGCTTTCATCCTATATAACACATACCTGCGTCGATTTAAACGATTCAAGTAAAAAAGGCACGTAAGCCTATTTCCATCCGTGCCTTTTTTCCATCAAATGCCTCAATTGCATTCCGAATGTCTGGATTTATCTTATTTTTAGAAACTCGGCAAAAGTTTAAAATACGCTCGCCGGGGACGGGGTCAAAACCGGGGTGGCGTTTCCAAAATTACGATCTCCTAGCGCGTTATCGGCGGGCCGAGTGAGTGCATGGCTTAAGCCAACTTTTCTGGCCGAGCAATTCAAACTCCGATATCCTATTACGAAAATGTATTTCGCCTCGCGACCAATCTCTAATGGCGCCGGCCGGGCTACCACGTGGCTCCAACCCGAAATTCATCGAGAATGCTTTTATTCTCGGCCGCGAAGTGTCAGAGGATGTCAGAGCCGACCTACGAACTTCTTCCACGTCTCGCGAGATCGTTTGATACGCGCGCGTTGAAACCGACTCTCCGTGGACGTGATTTCCATGAAGTTTCATTAGAAAAGCCCGCCACTGTTTGTAGACCGAGCAGAAACCACGTATCCGAAGCCGGCGCAATTACAGCTTTTAAAGGGAAACGCGGTGAAACACGGCCTTTCACGCCATAAATAATACTGTTGCTATCGTTGTTCCTCATCAGAAGTGCGCGGTGCTTTCGCGTTACGGCGTAACCTACAATGGCCCTCGTGATAATTACAGAGTTACAAGCTGCTCCATCGAGTGAACTGCGGGGGAGGGACGGGGTTGGGGGGGGGAGGTGGAACGGACGACCCTTTGTAATATATGAGACGAGTCCGCTCGTAAAGATCTGCCGCGTGAAGCGCGCAAAACCCGTCCGTGGATCGTTGTTACCTAACCGGGGCAACGTTTCAATAAACTTCAATAATCAACGATCATTCCACGGTGTACGAAAAAAGAAGCGGCGGTAGAAAAAAATGTCGTGCGTGTAAATCAGACGGGACGCGTTCCAGTTCCGAGTTCCAGAAATGATTTGTGCGCTTCGCGCTCGTCGCAGCGAATAAAATGTTACAGAAACACGACTGTCAGCAACGGAATGTACATCAATTTCGCGCTCCGTTCGACCCCCTCCGCGGCCCACACCCCTGCCGCACCGAACCACCACCGAAGCCCGCGCGAATCGTTGCGAAAACGTTTAAACGAATAACAGGGGAAACTAGCGGCGAGGGATTTTCGAAGAACCGCGTGATATCGAGTAACGTTCAGACGCGTCGGATCTCGTTAGTGACGCGATTACTTTTTAATAAATTCTATTATAGGGGAGAGTTGCCAATATCGTACTGGTCACCTAAATCGTACCTCAGCAATTTCTCAGTAATTAATGAATATAAACGACATCTGGTAATAAATGTATCAGGTAAATGCGAAATAAGAAATAGAAACAAAACCTTTTGAGCTTACACCCTATTTTGTGCGTGCTATAAACATTAAAAAAAATCAGGTATGATTGATGTAACTTTTTACCAGTTTATTTTAGCTGATAATAATCAAACAATGCAATTTTGTACTGTATTTTTGTATTTTTCTAAAAGCGGGTTTAATGTAGAATATTTTACATTCATTTTAAGTACATATTACATTCATTATAAAGTTTAAATTGATATTTATAAATAAATTGACCGTGTTTCCTAAATCGTACCACTACAATCGTACCAGTAGGATTTGACAACTCGTATGTTATATAGGTATGGTATATGTAACTATATAATAATCATTACTTTATGCTGAATATTTTCTTCTCTATTTGTTATTGATACTATTAACCTCTTTCGCATCCTTCAAGCATGCAGCGACTTTATTTTTTGCTAATCAACAATAACAATAAGTTACTCCTATTATTGTTTAACTACACACATGTCTCGTTTGTTCTTACTCTAGATTGCGTTAATTGTCTGTCTACATTTACTTTTCGTGTACACTATTGTAGGATCACGGAAAAAGGGAAGTCGCCTCACCGGGACTCGAACCCGCGATCTCAAAATTTGCGCGCTGGCCAGCCGCCTTAACCACCTCGGCTACCACCGACTCCCTAGGTCTTCGCTATTCCGTGCCCTCTCTTATGTTGGGGGTTCCTGATCCCACACTATTAGTGTCAGTTTTAAGTAGCTTTAATTGGTAAGGTTAACAACAGCTGACAGCTGTACCTCGCCTTTTGCACTCCTCTTCTGTTATAAGTGCTATTCGAAGGAATTATCGCTATTATAAAGTGTGTTGTGCAATAAAGAATTATTATTATTTTTAGTGGAGGTACGATTAGGAGACCGGTTACCTAAATCGTACCTTTTACAGTACGTGACAAAACGATTAGTAACAAATTAATTTGTTCTGAACAAAAGGTTAAGCGTATAATAGTAGGTGCCTAAAAGATTAAGCTACAATATCCAATAGTCATTTGCGTTCAAATTATTACCAAAGATGAAATATAACGTAAAATGTCTTAAGTGGTACGATATAGGCAACCCTCCCCTAATTCAATTTCAATAACAGGAGGAAAAGAAATTTGGAAATTTGATCCTACCTACGCTTGTAGATTGAGAATTGGCTAGAGCTTATAATAGATTCGTGTGAAATAGAGATTAAACAGTATTTCGGGTATCGAACGATCACCGCGAGTGTCGACTGGTAAGAGGCGTTGTTAGTAACCATCCTGGTGTAATTTGTAGGTGCGGAGAGCTCGAACAGGTACCTAATACCTATACGTTTCGCCGCGTAAACGCGCAGCTCGACGGTGTTAATAGGAATTCGACAAGTGCGGGGCCGCCGCCGCGCTGAATGTAAATTAGCCGGGTCGCTCGCAGACGTTTGTAAACCGTGCAAATCATTGGCAGGGAAGGGCGCCAAGAAAGTTCTTGGCAAACATGATAAGGAAGGTAACGTGGACCGCGCGCAATGATATGGGGACAAGTACAAACACGAGGAGCGCTGGGCAAACCAGCGATTGATTCGACCAATCGAGCGGATTGGATGCGCGGCGGCGAAACTTTCCTCGGACGGTGAATTGGAAAAGACGGGAGACTTTGAAAACTTTCTTACACCCACTCGTGTCGATCTCCATCTCTCGAATTATCATCGGCAGTATTTCCCGAATTTCCGTGAAAGCATCTCCGATCGCTCTCCAATTGAACAGACGTGGCGCGTGTTTTTATTTTTATTTTTTTCAAGAATCTCCGTCGCAGTTGAGGCGCTCCATTGCGATAGGCGAAATCCCCGCCTATTCATATTGAAGAGAAAAAGAAAAAAATGGATCGATTTACAGATCCGGGCGCGATATCGCGTTCTGTCGATACCAGCGACGCCTTGTAAAACGATGCAGCGGAGTTGGCATCTATTGATCAAATGATCACAATGGGATCACAATGGGATCACAATAGGAACATACACCGCGGCCGATACTACGCGTTGCATAGACTCGACTTCCCTGTGTGCAAATGAGGCCGTGGAGCCTCTAAAGGTGCGTTCGCAGGCTGCGCCCGCTCATGTAAACGCGAACATATCCGAGGGCCCGTGAAATCGAACGCACGCACGGCACGTCCAGTAAAAAGCTGAGCGTGCCGGCGTCGCGTAGCGCGGCACGAGCCTGACTGTGGATCAATATACCTACATTCGTGCCGTCGATACAGTGACCACAGATCGATACTTCACTGTCACGAAGCCCGACATATTTCGACTATTACCAACTCATTTCCAGGAGTTTTCGGCGGCCTCGCCAGCTTTCGCTCTGCCGCCCCTTGCCCGCGTATTTTCGCTTCCGAACTTTTCTCGTCTAGCTGCTCGTGCACCAAAGTCAGCCTCCGCGCCTCTGTCCTCCTCCATCTTGCTTCGACGAGTTTTCCGCTTCCGTTCCTTCACCCTTTGCAAGCACCCTCTGTCTTCCTTCCGCCCATCAGCCGTCTCTCCTCGCATTTTACCCTACATACGCGGCCGCGTCTAATCGCCCTGGAGAAATTCAATTTCGACGATACTGATGACTGGCCTAACTCTCCCTCTCCCTGCAGACACAACGGCATCCGGCCCAGAAACCCAGCTCCCTCTTCCTCCCCATACTTCCGGAGCTACTCTCTCTCTCTCTCTCTCTCTCTCTCTCTCTCTCTTTCTCTCTCTCTGTCCCTCGGCCTCGGAGGACTCGGATGGATCCGCAGCCGGGATCGATGTACCCGCGTTCCTAGGAGGCTCCTCTCGCCACGAACGCGGGCCAGGATCCTGAACAACTTCGATCCGGATTCTTTCCCCGTGATCGAGCGTGAGTTATGGCCGTATGATATACATATATTTTCAAGGGGTTCAGCTGGCTGGCTGGCTGGCACGCTCCTGATACACCCTTACGTTGGACAAATGTTTGACGACCGACGTTTCGAATAATCTTCTCGAACTCGCGGCGCGGTGACTTCCAATAGGAAACGCCAAGGATCCGTGGGATAATCTATATTCTATTCGAGCACCTCCGCTGATAAAAAAGTGCGAAGCGTTGGATGGTTCGTTTAATAAGTTACCGTTGCGACCAGCTCCGTCAGTCTATCACAGTTCCATCACACTTTTCAACGATTCAGCTTCAGCTGAGTTTAATGGCTGCCTGTAAGGCAGCCTGAAAGGCCGTAATTAGAATAATAATTGGTTTCGCGATATTTGGCGTGGATTCGCCGCGACACCGCTGCGAGCAGTTGAATCCGTCTCAGACGGGATTACACTGTCTGTGTTTCGGCGAGGGAGCTGCCGATAATTGCATCTGGCGGAGCGAAATCGCGATCGTATCAGTCAATGCTGAATGGGCCCTGAGTGATGCGCCCGCCAAGACCTCGAAATCTTTCATGGGCCTGGCGGGTTTCCGGCTGCCTCGACGCGCCGTTTCCTCGCTAAGTACTTACTAGTGTTAGGCAGTTGCAAAGATCTGTTAGCTCGTGTTAGGCTCAGTGTGTGTGCGCACGCCTCTGCGAAGGGGGTATTAGCGGCAAGTATCGGGTAGGCACGTACGTAATTACACCTTCGTTGCTCGTTTCAGTCAGTACCGTTTCGGAACGAGCGTGGTTATTCAACGGTGATTCCTGACACCTTCGATTTAGGCTCGTTCTCTTGACAAGCGGCTGCTAAGTAACGGCGCAGAGGCCCGATCACCACGCTGGTCGAAATAAAAACGTGCGCGTCGTCTCGATTTTCGTGTAGAATCTCCATTCGTGAGATTGAGAAGTCAGCCAGGTTCCATCCGGCGTATGCTTCTTTCCACTTGGCAGCTGTGCCGTAGTATACGTTGCCCCGCGTCCAAGCATCGCAGTATCTCATGGTCAGACTATTACGGTTATTTGCATACACGTGTATACGCACGTGTATCCCCATGTTAAGTCGTTATCATTAAGTATACACGCGTACACACGCGTACGAAATCGTGCCTCGGCGCGGACACATCCACCCCCCGCCCGCGCGCACAGCCGGGCGTACACATTCTTCGTACGTACGTACACCCTCTGCGCGATTACGCAGACCTGCGCGCGGATAGGCACACGTCTGCAGGCGTTTATACGCGCATACCTTAGGTGTAATTCAGGGGGCGCGTACCACTATCTCCGGAATGCGACCTTTCTTCCTGCACGGTTCATTTACCCCCCTCCTACGTACCAAATCGCGAGGGGCGTTACATTCAGCGCGATATTCGCCGGTAAGTGTTCATTAAAGCCCGCGCTCTGTCTGCGCGAGGGTTAATAATAGCGAAAGACGTATGCAACGGGGTTTTAAGGGAGGCGTTGGCTCGAGATGGGTACAAGGAAGTGAGAGGGACCGGTGTAGCATTTTTCAAAGGGCAAATATTTCCGCTGCTGCCTTCACGATCCAAGCCGCGAATAAAGTACATACGCTCCACGGTCTCACCATCGTTGGACGATTGATCGGTATCCAGTGTCGTTAAGGTCGAGACACTAGAAGCAGATTTGCAACGCGAAAAATTTTCGCCAACGTCCCTGAACTCGCTACATAGGCACATTCCATCCTACTCTGCTCTCCTTTCGAATTATACCAGGCACATTCGACGACGCCCCGGATACATACTCGGCGAATCTAGCCCTCCCGCCCGTCTTAATTGCAACACGTTTGTACGTGGTTTAAAATTCCACCTTCCCTTGGAGCGTGGCGAGCCCTGCAATCGGCGGAGCGCTCGGAGAAAAGAAGTAGGTGACGAATAATTACGATGGCATTAGAGGCGCGTTAACGAGGTGTCTTTCGAGCGGAACCAGTTATATATTTCTATGCGCGCCGGGATCTTTGCGATAATTAACACGCGAGCGTTCCAGCTGCGACGACGAGCCCCGCCGTTCGACGGGGGTGTTTTCTCCTCCTTCGTGTCGCTAAATGCACGCCCGGCGCTTCGACAATTTCCGCGATAAAGACGTATCGCGTATTAATGCCACGCCACGCGACCCTTCCCACCCCCGCGGCTGTTCTCATCGTGCCGGGGCGCGAGTCTTCCCGCTCGTTTCCCCAACGGCCACGCGTTCCATCTTCCCGTCCTGCGGCCGCAACACGCCGACGACTAACAAACTCTATGGCAAACGAGCTCGTTCCAAGCTGATCTCATTATCGTCTGGCACCTGTCGCCGTCGTTATCTCATCGACGAGGCACCAATGAGTAACGGCCGGAGGTAATTCCGATGAGAAAACAATGCCCAGACGCGGACGTGTTAATCTATTGGAAACGAGTCAGGGTGGATCTACTGAACCCTTCGTTTTGAAGGCCTTTCCTTTTTCAGTTATCTCTTATCAAGGGGAGGTTCCGATCTAAAAGTCGATTTTTTTATATTTCATTTTTCGAATATTCAACCTTTTGGGAATACGCGTTCAAAAGGATTGGTTGAAATTCGTAAAATTCCCGAAGTTATTTATAGGCATTTGAGTAGAGGCAAATGCATGGGCAACAATCGGCACAGTGTTGTCAAAACGGTGCGACCTGTATTTCCAAAAGTTATTATCTGATTCGAGTGAAACTTTTTTATTTTGAAATATATACTTCTGGCTAGGGGAGAAACCAGAAAATTTACAAAAATTGAAAATTTATCATTTTCAAAGGCGTTGAAAGGACGAAAAATATAGGGAAAAAGTGATTTCAAAATTCAAGGTTCGCTATTTTCTAAAAAAATGTCATTTTTGTATTTTTTTCGCGCCCCCCCCCCCCCCTAGCCACAAGTATATTCTTCAAAATAAAAAAGTTTCAGTCCAATCCGATAATAACTTTTGGACATACAGGTCCCACCGATTTGGATGAATTTTTTGACGCCTTGACTTTAACGACTCCCCAGTGCCGGCTGCAATGATTAATTATAAAAAAAATATATATATTTCTATAATTTAAGACATCCTTAATACAGTGCAACAAGTCCTGATTTTTTCGTGCAAAATTCACGCGAAAAAATCAGGATTTCAACTTTAAATAGCCACCATTTGGTTTTAAATTAATACTTCGGAAATTCCCTCCGTTAATCAGAATATACATTAATATACTAACGAAATCATTTTTGTTTTTTGATTTTAGATAATTTGGTTCCGAATGGCAGTGCTCACCGCAAAACCAAATTTTTAAAAAAGGCTTCTTGGATGTTGATGTTACTTTGTTGTAAACGCAAATATTTTTCTACGAAAAAATGACCAAATGTCCTTTCAACGTTGCTATTTTAAGTGCAAGAAGTTCTGTAAAAATATATGCTTCCACTTTTTGAAAAAAAAAATCACAAACATTCGCCCCCTTTCGGCCGCCTGACTAGGTATAACCCCTTAAGAGAACTACCTGAGGAATTTTTTTTACACAAAAAATAACATCATATTCGGCTTCAGCCACCTCAAAAGCATACAGTTGACAGGTTTTAGCCAATTATTCTTAAATAAAAGTATTTTGTCTTTTTTCGCGCACGCCTCAATAACGCGAGTAAAATAGGTCCATTGCAGATATAATTTTCAAGATTTCTTAGTTACTATAAGTACTTTCTAAAAATATATTCCAAATCGGGAAACTCCATTCGCTGAATATGATGTTATTTTTTGTGTAAAAAATTTTCCTCAGGTAGTTAAGGCGGTATTCTAGTCTAGACACTCGTTTTTAAAGGTGATATTTGGAAATTTATTCTGAAAAACCTATCGCACCTACAGGGCAGGGGTTTTGCACACAAATTTAGCAATGTTTGAACTATCAACACAAATTTCTGGAATGCATTATATTGAAATTGTAAATGAATGTTTACTTATAAGTGAATGTTTACTTGTAAATATCCACGTTTGATTTGAAATTCTCTGATTACAACGGAAACTAAAAAACTGATAATCAAGCGCTCGTATCTCATTGTTTTAGGCACGCAACTCTGCAACATCCTATAAGCAAAACAATTACCCGTCCTCGAGGCGAGGCAAGCAAGTCGGCGTCCTTCTGCACCCGGTCTGACGACATAATCAATAACGATTAATATCCCTTCCAGTGAGGACAGGCTAATGTGACCAGAGTGTAACGACCAATATAGGGATCTATGAATTTCTCGTTAATCTGCGATAAATCACGTCGAGCCGTCGACGTTCGCGCTTCAGAAATTCTTAAGGAGCCGTAACTCCTGCGGAAGAATAGCTCGCTGCCGGCGGTACAAGCCACCATCAGCCGAAAGATACAAATTGAAAAATGTGGCTGGCTTCGGTCGCCAGCGATGGCGGTGGCGAGTAGCAGAGATACAGGGTGCCCCACAAGGGGTGATATACATCCGATTAGTCTTCCTCGAAACTGATGGCTCACGCGGAGAAATTGCTAGTTTTAGGGTTCCGCCCTGTATTTTAGGACACCCCTTGGGCGTCTATAGCGGAGCTCTGTTTGAAAGCGACGTCCGCATACACTTACAGCCTCCCAGTTTCCTTTATGCGTCCGGGTAAGCCCGGAGAACAAAACAGACCGATGTGCAGCTCCTCGAATGACGCTCGCATCGATTGCCGGATTTAAACGTACACTCTGCCCCGTCTCCGGGGTGCATTTTCCATTCCAGGCAGCGACCTCCCCGCGACGTAGACGTATTTACAGCACGCGGAGGCATTTTTCACCCGTTAGCTGAAAACGATGTCTCGCGGAAACGAGTGTTCTTTCTTCAAAACACAACGGCCGAGGTTATCCAGAATATTTCACCCGACCATCGAGTCATCGATCGTGGCCGTCGAATTTGTGAGTCCGCCGCGAGCATCGAGAGTCGAGTACGTGGATCGTTATCGAGGAGTTGGCTCAACTCCTCTCGCTGCCTCTGACCGTGATGGCGCGCGAATTAAGTGCTGCGATGTTTTACGATTAAGTTAGTTTCACGGAGAAATAATTGCGGGAATCGAACGACAGGTGTTGGATGACACGCGACCCGCATGGAGAGGGTGAACCGAATGTGGAGGAATAACTGGTCCATGAATACTCGGTAAGCTGTATTCGCGGTCAGCGATGCGCGATCGAGCGACGATGCAATAATGATTCCGTACATTTGCGAATATTACACCATCGACAGTTACGATCGTCGATTGGTCACGGCTTATCTGTGCAAACAGTTTCGCCGGGCTGGGCGACGGGCAAAAAGTGACTGCATTTTAATAACCCGATTCACCTGGTCGAACCGCGCTGCTCGTCGCCAAGATTAATGCGTCGGAGAGAAGAACGCCCGATGATTATCGATTGGCCCTTGTTGAGCGCGACTTCGTCATTGAACTTCACCCGCCTCGTTTCCTTTCCCCCGTTACTATTCATACTTTTATTATCGTGCAAAAAATTCGTCGACCACCTTCAAAGTTCAGCAGTTCCCTTCCCGTGCAAATTGAAAATTCTTTATTCATGAAAAAAAAACGAGAAGAATAGTGCAGAAGAAGGAAGAGGAGCCACCCCTTTGATACCGCCAGCCTCCGACGTGGATAGTAAAACGTTTAATAAAGGAGGGGAGTATCTTCCGAATTAATATCGACTCTGGTTTCTAGCCGCGGCGAAAAACGTGCTACTAAATCGTATTTCAATTGAACCGGGCCGCTGGAAATCTTTCGACGTGAACGAGATTTATGATAATACGGTCGCAAACCTGGCCACGGAGCAACAACGGGAACGCGCTTCGACTAGGTGGTCGTAAAAGAGCAGCGAACGGACCCAGTATAACGTGCATTAATTGTAGGTTCTGTATATATTACTTCCGCGTCCCTCGCTTAAATAAAATTTAACACGCGCGAAAGGCGCATGCTCCCGATGCTAATTTATGTTAATTTAATTTCCCGCCCTATGAATCCCCGCTTAATTGTATTTTAATCGAAACATACTTTTAAATCTCTCTCTGGCGAACTTCCTAAGTAGAAACCCGGGGGGAACGTTTATGCGCTGCGTCGTGATGGAAATTCCATCGACTTATTACAAAACGCTATCAACACACAAATATTCCCCTCGCAGAACCCCCGTCGCAGTTCCCGCCCTTCCTATTCTTATTACTAAAATTCAAAGCTCAAGATTGCCCAAAGCTTTTCAGCTATTCATTAGCAAAGATTTGAGAGAAGCATTTCAAGGACAAGCAATGGTATTTCGCGTGCTCTATTCCACCCGTTTTAATATGAAAAACAAATTATGGTTAGCAGAAGATTTTTCTCATTCCAGGGAATGGAATTTCTGGGCACAGATATGGAGAATTCGGATTGAAGACTTCGGATTGAAGATTTTTTTTTTTCTCCTCTTCGCTGGAATTTACGGTGCGGCAATGATGCGCGGTGATAGAGGGTCGTTGTTGCGGTGTATCGTCCCCGAAAACCGGCAACAGGCATTTAGAAGCATACGGACCGCGGCTCACCGCGGTTACTAATTAATTTCGAGCGGTAAGCTAGCGATTAACTCGGCGGTAATATGATCTCGTAGGCCGTGCACCGGCACCGGTTACGGATTGACAAATATGCGCAATCAGGTGAACGTGACGGGGCCGCGAAAAGTTAAGCGGTAGTTTGCCCGGCTCAAAGCTGCTCTCTCGCCACTGGGTACAAGCATGCATCGAGGGCCGGGCGCGATAATAGATTATCGTGCCGGAGATTCGACGAACTCCAGCGCCCCCCGCTTCGGAGCAATTTCAATAGTTTCGCCGCGGCGAGGCGGCGCGAACTTCATTACAGTTCGCTAATTCGAGAAACGTCCCTCTCTGGACACTGGGCATCCAGCCACGTTCGGCTACCACCCGATCAAGCTGTTACCAGCCAACAATTTTCTAACGCTCAGCACCGTTCGCGACCGATGGAATTTCCTATTTTCCCATTCCGCGCAATGCTCCCTGGCAAAAGCCCGAAGCTTACTTTTTTTCCCGCCACGAATCTTCGATGTGCTTCGCGTTGTCGCGCGAATGGCTCTCTACCTCCTCGGTACAGGGTACAAGCCAGAGTTAGGGATATAGATGGATCAATTTTGGAGCAACAGTCGCTTTCAGGAATCCCACAGGCGTCGATTCGCTCCATTATCTTTGGAAAACCGGGCGAAATATGGCGCGATGAGAATAACGGTGAATATTGCGAGCGGTTGTTCTCGAGCACGTTTTCACGTTTCGACAAAAGGCGGCTTTTATTTACGTTCAGCTTCGCTCTCCCTTATTTACAGCGGCGCCACCGCTAACAGTGAATTATACGCGCAATACGATGCCCTCCTCTCTTTCGCGGCGCGAAGAATGCGCCCGGAAGTGATCGATAAAACAAAAAAGCTGCAACGCGCACGATTTAACAGTGGCAGTGCATTCGTCGTAAGAGTCATTGACTACCGGCCTTTTGTGCCAGCGCGCAGCAGTGAAAAGGTTAAAGTAATTCCTGCGTCAACGTTTTATGCAACATCTCATGTTTATGTTCGCCCACGTTTGCGCTCGCTTTGAAGAACGCGGCCCGTTGCCGCGAAAATTTCTGGCCGCGCCGATCCCGCTCAGTGTCCTGGTTGCTTTTCAATTACACTAATTTACAAAATAAAAAAAAATGTTTGCGCAACAGATGCCACTATTTTTTTCTGTGGAAAATGGCCCGCTGATTCCGAAAATGAGGTCTAAAAAATTTCTATGGATACGTTTTCGAGATATCGACGGGTGAACTCGTGTTGCGAATGACCGAAATGGTCCGAAATTGTCTCAAATTAAAGATAATTGAATTTATTAGAGAATATTGTCTCCGACTTCGGTATTTATCCATAGATTTTCTTCAGTAGCAGGTTGTTTTCTTCGTAAAAGTGCAGACTCTACGTAAAAAATGAGAAACTGGGTCTATTTTTGCGATTTCGATTTTTCCCAGATGATTAAATGAATTGTCGATGTCAGTTTCGGTCGAAAAAATGACTTTTTACACATATTTCCATCAATTTTACCCGAACTACTGAACCGATTTGGGAATACTGTCAGGTAAATTTGTTGGTGATTCAATTATCTTTCATTTCAGATAATTTCGGACCATATCGATTATTCGCAACACGAGATATTCGCAATTATGTGGGATCACCTTTTTGACAGGCAGGTAAAAAATTCTCCTATCGATATCTCGAAAAAGTAGAAAAAAAATTTACTCCTCATTTTCGGCATCAGCGAGCCATTTTCCATAAGAAAAAAATAGTGGCATCTGTTGCGCAAAATGGCTGTAAACTAGTGTTATCAGGAAAGCTTCGACGAACTGACTCAAGCTTTTGTCAGTCGAGCAGCGATAATAAAGCGAATCAACATTATACCCGTAAAGTCGCGACGATAGCTTCTGAAATAATCATCATCGCTGAAGTTGCTCCGTGTTCGGCCGCCGCCACGCTGCTTTCCATCTGTCATACGCCGCTCGCGGCAGTTAATAAAACGCGCCGTGTAAAGAATTCTCTGCGACACAGAAGTTAGCCCTGCGATTCAGATTGAAATTGCTTCCCCGCGGAGGAAGCACGCCCCGCGACGGGAGGGTAATTCATAAAGAGTAATTAAAAATTCAGGCAAGTTGGCGCGGAAACTTCGCTGAACCGCGAGCACACCGGCCCTCCCGCGGGAATGGGAAAACACGGTGTTTACAATTGCAGCGTGCCGAGTGGGGCGTGCAAAGTACATCAAACAGAACGCGATCTCCCGTCGACAACGGTGCATCAGGGCAATGAAGGATTAGCGCGTGGAAAATCCCCCTCGCGCCTAGAAAGGAAAACAGCCCCGGAGATTCCCAACAATAGTTGAAGCGCAGCCAAGTAGCAGGATATCGCGTGTACTCACCGAAAAATCCGCCGGCGGCAGCTAGCTTAAAGACGATCCACAGCAGGTACGCGTAGATGATCCGTCCCCGTAGCCACCAATCCATGATGTTCTCCACTTTCGTCCGCCCTAGCGCGGGCGGCCCGTCGTTTCCTCTAACGTGGCTCGATCACCTCTCTTACTGGATAATTAACACTGTCCCAACGTAATCACGTCTATGTACCTTTCCACCGCGAAGAACACTATCTCCCGATCGTGCCCCGTCTCTCTACCATTCGCTCTCGTACAGAACCGTCCGCGGCAGATCATCGAAATCACGCCCGTCAACACTCACTGTTTCTATCGCGTTCACTCGCGACGCCCACCTCGGGACCGGTCATCGCGCGCCCCGAGCAAGGGGAACGAATCAACGAACGAGCGAACGGACCCGACCGATACCTAACACAATCGTCGCCGCTTTTAACGTGACACGATGCCGAGGGCCGATACGCGACGGTATACAGGAAGTTTTGTTACACTTGCGGTTAAACGTGTAACGGCGACGACTATCGGGCACGAAAGCACGGAAGCACGAGAGCACGCGCGCACGCAATCCCCGGCGGGATACGTGTTTCCGGGGGCTCCAGCCACGACTACGGAGCTGCCGCGAAGCCCGCCGCGGAAAGGTCGAGTTTTACCCTCTCCTAATAACGCTCGGAGGCCGCGGAGCGCGCGCGACTGTTCTCCGAATCACGCCAGGTCAGATAGTGACGATTCCCTCTCTCTGCCCTTGCTCCCTATCAAACCCCCTCCTTTCCAGCCGTCCCACGATGCTACGCCCCGTGATTTCCTTTCCCCTGGCCCTGGTTTCGGCTCCCGCGTAACGCTTTCGCGCCGCCGATCCGCTGGCTCGTCCTTTTCTTCAATGTCCTTGATCGGTTATTGGTAAGTCACTGTGCTTTCGAGCAGAATCGGCTGTCTTCCAGGCAAGTATGTTCGCCCCGCTACTTTTCGGACGGGCGATGTTACCGGAGCGATGCATGGCTCGCGTGCACCAGTCGCCACGAGGCCTCTCGGAGCAATTAATCAAGCTTTCACGTGGTTTCTTGCGTCGCCCTCGGTGCTCCGATCCAGGGAAAGGGGTTCTTCTCGAATTTCTTTCTACCTCGATGGTGAATCAATCGATTCGGTTCCACTAGATTCTACACTTTCGTCAGTCCGTTCTTAATCGAATACACGGTAGTAGAGTAACATTCAGATCACACTGTCGTATACAGGGAAAGATGGAAAGCTCTAATGGCGAATAGGATGCGGAGACACTGAAAGCTCCTCAGCCCGTTGGTTCAACACGAGTCCTCTTGTTTAAACGTCGAACGGACTGTCCATCTCGTTACACGTGTCGGTTCTCGAGGTTCTGCCGTAGAAGGGACGGGATAAGAGCAAAGCGAATTTCACAGACGGCGCAAGACACGGGGGAACAAAGCAAGAAAGGACTCGCTCGCTTGACTGTTCGCCGAGGTTTCACGCCATCCTTCTCTCGGCGCTGGGAAAGGTTCTCTCCGCGAGCTTTCGAAGCTGGAACACGTTACGACTCCTCACGCTCCCGTGGAAAAGTTTGTACATCGACCGCCGTGGAAACTTCCCAACCCCTGCCCCCCCCCCCCCATCCTCCGCCGTTGAGAAGTGCTCTTTCGTGGTCCGACTTTCCGTTCCGCTTCAAAGGCGGCAGATAATCAAAAATTTTTACGCTCTGAGGAATCCACCGAAGCTCACCGGTGTCTCGCGTCTCCTACGAAATGGGACCAGATCGTCACGTGCTCGTCGCAACGTCTTCTCCGGATTCCTCCCGTCCCATTTACGGGCGATACTCCATCTGCTGGCGGCGCGGATCGAATGGAAGGTCGATCCTCGGTTGCACCTGCTCGCGCTCGAGCCAAGACCTCGTTCGGCGAACGGCAGCAGCGAGACCCTGCGCGCACTCTCCCTTCGATTGGAGCCGCAGCACGCCCGCCGCGTAAACACTGAAACGCAGAGCAGAGACTAGTAGCCGGCGCGCGAACAAGAAGGTGGGCACCGCGAAACGTTCGCCAACGAGCGGCGCGGAGAGGATAAGGGTGATCCGCGGCCTAGGCGCCGCGGGGGAAGGGGCAAGGCAGCTCGCGACTGGGATCGCGTGGCACGAGGTGAAAGGAGACAGGAGAGAGGAGAGGATCGAGCCAGAGAGCCGGTCGCCGAACCGGTTTCCTCGCGAGAGATCGGAACGGGCCAATTGGAAATACCACTGACAATGAGTCCACCGGTCGGTCGGCATCTTTACGATCTCCCGGCGCTCACCTGACGATCGACGGCCCCGCTCGCCAACGGTCTAGATCCGGACAAACCGGCGATCGCTCGCTACGATCTGCTTGCAGTTCCCGCCGCCGACTAACCGGCCCGATCGAGGATTTCATCGCGGCCCGCTCATCGAACGGCTACTTCTCCGCGTAATCGTTCGATACCACTGCCCCAAGGTCGCGATTGAAACGCATCGCGGCTAACCAGCTCGATCCTCCTTCGCTCTATCGAGCCCCGTCATGGACACGTCGTTGCCCGCGAGTCGAGCGGAGCCAACGATCCAGAGATAACGCTCCAACGGCGGCCCGATGGAAATTGATAAAAAAGAAAAACGACGAAGGCTGGGATAGAGAAGATGGAGGGGCGATATCGAGCCTCGGCGCGATTTAATAACTTTCCTCCCGCCGGTCGTTCCGCGTGGGCTTTAAAAATTTTACGAGGTCGCGAGAATTACCGTTTAATAGGCAGATTTTCGTTCGCCGCGTTGAAAACGAACGAAAGGGAGTCGGATCAACGATCGCGCCGGCTCGACCGGCAACGAAACGGGCATGCATTTTTTACTAGGTCCGCGGCACAAGTACGCGTGTCGTTTACATTTCTCCCCGAGAGGGAACGCCGACTGGAACGATCAGTCGGAACTGCCGGCCGCGCTGTCCAATTCTCGATTTGAAATGACACCGGCGGCGCATAAATTTTGCATTTTTCTCTCTCTCTCTCTCTCCCCTCCGCCCGACGGTGCTCGTCTCGTTGACCACACGCTCGTTGCGAAATATTGCGCCGGCTGTACGGTGGCGATTAACGACCGCCGCATAAGTAGCGTGCGTATTATTGATGTTCCAGTGGCAAGTATTGCCAGCTGATTAATAAACATGGCCCGCAGCGCGATTAATAATTCGCGTCGAGCCGCGAGCGAGGCTGTAAAAAGAAGCATCGCGCACGGTCGATGCGTAGGTATCTCCTTTTTTTTCCCCCCCTCTCGCCCGTCTCATCGTCGATACGCGGGACACGGATTCGTACACGGTCGAGATCGGTCAATTAGATTGGCGCGGGTTTACGCTAAGTAGCGCGGCTCGATGCGCGTTAACCGATCACCTACGGCTCCAGCAAACGTTTAGCGGGTCAAGTGAAAATCATCGAATCCGATTCGAGGCCCGGCGATTGCGAGTGCTGGGCGACTCTAGTCGCATCCGCCACGCAACAGTTTCGAGCGATTAAACCGTGCCGACTCGCAGCACGGTGGAACGTTCGAATCATTAATTCACCGGGTGAAAGGTCGAACAATGCCACCGGGCCGGTTCACACTTTCAGCAGGCAGAAAATTACGCTAGGAGAAAATGAGCGGTACTTTCCAATGGGACATATCAAAAAAAAAAAAAAAAAGAGAGAGAAAAGAGATCGGACAAAAAGAGAAAGAACGTGGAGAAGTGAAAAAAAGAGGCTCCCTCCGTTTGCCATTGTGCAATTTCCCCCTCCCCCCACCCCCCGCGGCTTCAACTGTCTCTCTCCCTCGTTCTCTTTTTCTCTCTGGCGAACATACGGTACATATTCTAAAAGTGAGGATAGAATTTTCCAGGGGGTGGCTGGAGAAGGGCAGGGACGCGCGAGAACGATTTGGTCGTTCATTCGAGTGCGTGGACGCTGGTGCGTGGTCCCTCCTCTGGAAAAATCTGTTCCCGGTAGCCTATGGTCTCGTACCTTCCGGTCCTCGTCCGGTTTCCGGTGCGAAGACGGTGAAGTAGAGCGAAAGGAACAGACAGACGTTGAAGAGCACGAGACACGCGCGCAGGGATTGCCAGGCGCGGGAGATCCTCGAGCGGTTCTTTTTCCGCCTCTTCCTCCGTCTGCGGAGTCGACGTAATTTCACGCGACACGCCGACGACGCCTGACGTCGATGACCCGTCGCGATCGTCACGATGACCCGCCGCGGTTTCTACCCGGATGGCATCAGTGCCCCCCCCCCCCCCCAGCTGCCGATCTCCCCGTACGCGAACGCGAAGCTGCGCGACGTTACGCGAGGATCGCGCCGCGCGTCTCCCTTATCCGAATACCGTCGATCAGTACCGGTCGGGCAGAGAGAGGCCAAAGAGAATGCTGAGCGCCGCGACGCTGCACGTCCCACAGAATCACGATCCGCACTGGTACGCCATCGAGCGTTAGGGAAACTTCAGCAACCCTCCGACATCCTACCCCCACTATCTCGGCCACCACCACCTCCGCCTTCCCACTACCACCACCGACGCCTCCGCTACCACCACCGCCACCATTCAGTACGGTTTACTACCACCACCAGCGGCATCAACCACCACGGACGCAAGGATACGTGCCAGACACCGCACTCACACTAGAACCACTCTTCGGTTCTCCAGCGGCCAACTTTGCGCGCACGCTGCTATCAGCCCTCCACGTCGTCGGTGTGCGCGAGCGCACCAGGTACCTCTCACCCCCCCCCCCCTCCACCACCACCCCCCCCTCTCACCGGCTTTCTCGATTTTAGACCCCCTTCCACGCTTTTTCTTCGCTCTCTTCCTTCCATCCTTTCGCGTCTTTCTGTTTCCTTTTTGTCCACCGTTTCCTTTCGCCCCCCCCCCCACACACTCTCCTCCTCCGCACCCACACGCAACCCCATTTCGGATTACACCACGCTGCATGACGATTTCGGACGAAAACATTGTCGAGTGGTTGCTCGAGACCCCGAGTCTCGAGGATCCTGTTAGTGTTCCCGAAGAAGACCGCGCCACAAATCCGTGCGATCGTCGCGTGCAAGAGCGGATAAAGCGGGCCGATACTGGCCCACCTGCCGAACGATTTCTTTCCAGTTCCTGGATAGCAGTCTTTCTCGTTCGAATGATTCTCATCGTGATCCCGAATGAATATCTCGTTCGACGCGAGTCGATGAACGCGCTGGATGATTCTACTTAAGTAGGCCTTCGCTTATTTCTACGTGCGTAAAATTATCACGCGACTAAGGAGCGTGGAATGAAATCTGTAATCTAATATTCGACGGAGATCCAGTTGCAAATTATTCAGTCCCATTTAGCCTGAGTTCAATTTTCCTACTTCATTAATCACTCAATCACGAAAGCGGAGCTGACATTTTCGCGTAGAAACGCTGTCGTCCCGGATTGCTTGACACCTGACCCGAAGGATTTGATTCGTCGAAATTGGACGAAGTCGCAAAAAGCCCCAACTCTATTCGCGCCGGGATCTGCCCGATAAAATTGTGAACTGTGTGAAAAAATGTGAGAAGTCAGTTTGTTTGATAAAGTATAATTGAAATTTGTCAATAAGCATTAGCATCGTTTCCAAAGGCTGCTGCTACTTTTTAATTCGCCGCCCAATTTCCAACGCCGTAGTTATTTACCGTGCTATATATAAATGCACCTTAACTATTTAAACAGGCCGTGACGAAGGTAAAGCGCGCGATTAAATTAAACGCGGAATGTCTTCTGTGTTTTCCCATGCCAAATGCACTCGCTCGCGAACTTCCTTCGATTTTGTACTCATAACTAATCCTCTCGCAGCCTGGCTCTGACCTACATTACGCGTCGCTCCGACTTTCTTTTCCACCGGCTACCTGTCAATTTGCCTCTTCTTCGTTCGCAGATTTAATAGCGCGACGCTTCCGAACCGAGGGGGAGGGGTTTGGAGGCTGCAATCCCTCGCCGTTAATTCGCGGTAATTACCAGCCGTCCCGTCGTTTATTAAGGAACGCTTGCTTACGGCACGCCGAAGGATCCCGCATTCCCATCGGCGGAGTTTTCCCGCGAATGAAAATACGAGAACGATTCGGAAAGAATGGCGGCTCTTCGATGGCTGTTTGTAGATCGAAATTGGAATCGGAAGTTTCCAAATACGGGCTGCAATCTCGATTTATATAGAGGGATTGCGAATCATTCCGCGTGTGCCAACACGACGCCGGGTGCGCGCGTCGAGTTATCTTTCCCGGGCGAAATATTCGGTGGCCGTCTCGCGGCCGTCAGGTGTTCGCGTGTTTGCGCGAGCGTCGCGCATTTAAATTATAACAATTCATCCGCGACGCGCCCCCGTGTCCCAAACGGTGAGAGGAGCGCCTTGAAGCCGTCCCCAGCGAGCTAATGCCGCGCCGTTAAAAAAATTCGCGACGGTCCTTTGAAGGATACAAAGGTTCCCGTACCTACGCGTGTCAGTGCCAGGGCACAAAGGTGGTTTAGGCCGGCAAAGAACGCGCCCGTGTGCTGAAGGGCTCGCTCATTGTCCGTCGTGTCTTTTTTTTTCCACGGCGGCCAGACAAGCAGTGATTTGATTGCGCCCGGTAAACAATCGTATTTTCAAACAGATTGTTCAGAGCTCCGTCGGCTGGTTCGTGCCGACGAAGAGGACTAACACGCGCCGTAGATCCTAGGTCCGCGATCCAGTCCCCGTTTAATCGCGAGGTGAATCTTTTTGGCCCGGGCTATTACCCGTTCGAGCGTTTCGCAATAAAGCGCTATTTTTCCGGGGAAATATCAGGCCGCATTCCGAAAATATTAAACGCAAACAGCATGCAAAACGCGGGCTTGCGTACGAATTGTCAGCAACAAACACGGGGCCCTGGAATTCCGGAGCATCGCCAAACAAATACTGCGCAAACAGTTAGTAATAAAACGGAAAAATAATAACAACTGATAGCTGCGCGGGCCGGTCCACGTCTTCCGGTGAATCCGCCGATAAAATCGATACAAGGAACGCCGGACAGTTTCTAGCCGCCCGCCGCATGGATCAGGACTTTGGGCAAGTCTGGGAACGATGAATCCAGCGTTTCGGTCGAAAATTTCGTTCCTGCATTGGAATCGTGAATTTTCCCCAAATGCACCATTTCCAATTCACGCCACTAGCTGAGTTTCCTTCTAATGCGCCAACCACCCCCTACACCCCGATATTGTTTAAAATTCTAGTGACGCTGCCTCAGAGAGTGTCGCCGTCGTCCGCTAATGGGATTCTGGGGTTGTACCTCTGTCATGTAATTAAACTGAAGCGAACAAACAAGCAGCTGGGAAGGAAGCTCGCGGCGCGCGACGGGAAAGAGGTGGCCGATCGTGAAAATAAAAGGCGAATAATTCGAGGCGCAATTGGATAACGTATCGCGAGGCTGGGACAAAAGGGTGTATAGGCAAGCCGTAAGCTGGAAATTGGAAGCTCGCTCGTCCAGCGAAGCCGGAGTAAGGTCGAGTTAGGCCACCTAATCCAATGTTTTACAGGTTTACTGATTGCGGTGGAGTACGCCGGCCCTCCAGAGCAGGGTGGACCTATCTACCCTTCCAGCTCCCTTCACCGGAGGCCGTTCTCTTCCGTTTCCTAACTCCCGACCCCTAACCCCCCTCCGCGACTCTCTCACACATTCGTCCCGGCCTTCGTCGTTCTGTCTCGCTTCGTGCCCTAATTCTTCGGCAAATAAACGCATCATTGAGCAGCCGTAGATTTACCAATCAGTCCGATGCCTTCTCGTACAGGACGACAGAAGCCGTGCGGAAGCCCGCACGATTCGGAATAGCAATGAAAACAGACCTTTAAATCTATCCGTATCTCCGCCTCGCCGTACCTGCCCGCGTCCATCCCCTCATTCACATTTCCACCGTTCCACCCTCTTCTGATTCCCGATCTATCGGATCGCTACAACCCGAGCCGGCCGTTAACACGAGGCTATTGATACCGCGCGCCCTCCTCATTTCGCTTTTATCTCCAACAGCTTTCAAATCTCCCTATCGCATCGGGCATTCTGTCGAACCGATGAGTTCTGATAAGAATGCTTCCCCAGATGGGGCTACTTGATAATTTATTGCCCGAAGAGACAAGAGCAATCCGAATGCACAGGTCGCCCAAAGAGGGATGATCAAGTATGCACAGCGAGCCGACGTGAATGGCAGGCTAATCACGTAAAAGGACGTCGCCGGCGTTACTATACGTATAGTCACTTGTCGTTGCCCAATTTCTATTTAAACGAGTCTTTATCTTCTCACCCTCCGAGCTGTCGATTAATTCATCGTTGAGGGATCGTTGAGCCCAGCCAGGACGTCGCGGGCCCCGCGGAATTCGCTGGGGAAGCGTGCCGTGGATGCTCGGCGAATAGCAGATGGCGGAATTTCATTTCGTCGAATTAAAGGTACTGAAAAAGTCCGGCGGCGTAAGCCATAAAAACCTGTACAGTGATAATGGACAGTTCTTGCGAGCAGCCTTTGCACGCTGCGTTAGTTTCATGGTTGGACGGACAGACGGACGGATAGATGGATGGTCGGAACGGATGTCCCTGCTATCGATTAAGAGGAAGAGTTCTGCGACGGACAAGGAGAAAGTTGTAAGTTGATGGAGACAAATGGTAATCTTATTTTTAACTCCGCCTCTGGAATTTCCTGATCGCTGGCGGAAAGCTACCGATCATGTCCCGCGTGTTAAATCGTGGATCCTTTGCCTGAATCGATCAAAGATGAAACTAACTAGTTTAAAATCACGCGGAGTCACGCGCGGAAACGTAGCTCTTGTGAATACTTGGCGTTCCAAATAACGGAGACATCGGGGCACAAGCTAACGGGGTGTAAAAATTCAATCATGATGCAGGTTCGCGATGCATCGCGTTAAGGGGTTAGTGGACTATTTCAGCTTCAGAAAATTGATTACTTTTTTTTTTAATGATTTTGAAAGTCTTATCCTTTATGAAAATTTTAAGCAAAATTTCATGAAGAAATTGAAATAATTGTCGAAATTATAGCAGCACAGGACTATCTTGAACGATTAATAACTTCGACAATTTTATACATTCCGACGATTCTTTTTGTGTAAATACTCGCAAACGTGGCCACAATAGATTGTCAAAAGCACGACTATAACGATTGTTTGGTATCAAAGTAATTTAGCGTCAAAGAAACTAACGATTTTACGTATCCAATAGTCCACTACCCCCTTAAATGCCGTAATAGTGGTTCAACAGCTCGTAATGCCACCGGTGGTGCGCGGATTAAGGATGTATTGGACCTATTTTCAAAATAGTGCCAAGTTGATGAAAATTTGTAAGATTGTTCTTTTTAATTTTCCTGATGTGCTCCAAAAATTTTAAACGAATTCACTGAACGGTTACTGAGTTATAACGATTTAAATTTTCACTGATTTAACACGTACTCTTATGGAAAGAGACGATCTTGACGGATAAACCATCTGAAAAAATGTTGAAGAAATAGTGCCAATGTTTTCAATTTTTTTGTACATGCAGTATATGGGTAGATGAAAATATCTGCCGAGTTTCAATTGTTTTCACTACACCGTTTTAAAGAAATAAATTATAACTTGAGAAAATTGTGAATTCTGGGCATTTTCACTGCCAAAAGTTAAGCAAATAATGCTTGAGAAAGCATTTGTAAAGTGAAAAATACCTTCCTAGGATTAAAAATAAGACTCCAACTGTCGTTCGAATTCCTTGCATCTAGATTTACTATGCGTAAGACGTAGATATTCAAGTATTTCAAATTTCATATACTTCTGTCTGATATTGTGCGTCCGATACATCCTTAAACGAAAATAACGTTCACCGTATAGGGCGTCAATTTCTCGGGAAACGTTTCAGGGTGAGCTCTGAAAATTTTTTACACCATGCTCGGCCTCGCGAAGATGTCATAATATCTCGGACGGGATGTAAGCCTTTTTCTTGTCTGTATGCTAAGAGACAGGAGAGCTAAATTCACGGTGTTTACACAGGTTTACTTCTGATTTATTCGCATTCCAAACGATGCCACCCCGTGGAGTTTTATGCGTCGCCATCTTCCCAGGATCTCCCTTTTTCTCGCGGTACTTTGCGAATCGTCCCGCCCTAGCTCCTCCGCGTTCGCGTTTAGCAGCGGGATTTGCGACAGGATATGCAAAAAGTATTTCATCAACTGGACGACTGTTCTGTGCTTTTCCAATCAGCAGAACTCTGTTTGCCGAACTGTCGCCCTCCAGTCGCTGGTATATCAACGAGCCGCGGCGCATCAGAATTTGCTCAACACAACGATCTTATCTTGAAGTTGATATTTTTCCCTCGTTAGGGGAGAGGCGAATTGAAGCGACGTTAAAAGTTCGGTTTGCGTTTGCGAAGCACTGCGAACGAAGGAACACTTTACATAAATACGAAGCCTGCGCGGCAAGTCTCTTCAACTGTAGTCTTTTCGTATAAAACGGTGACCCGGTTTCCCCTCCGGAAGTTAATTGCGATTCGAGTGGGGAACATCTCATAACGCTATCGCCGAGGCGGAATGAAAGTATTAGGAGTAACTCCGACTGGATCGCGGTGTAATTTACCTACAGCCGGTCTCCCAACCACGCGCATCAGTCGCCGCGAGGAACCTCGAGATCTTTGGAGCAGGTCTGAGACGGAGTGCACGTACTAAGACGATTGTCACCCACGGCGCAGAACCGGCTTAAGTTCCCCTGAATGTGAAATGAAGTTAAATCGCGACTGAGCACCCTCTTGGGTCGCTCGGAACCTATAATGTTTAGCGTCTCGCGTGTTCACTCCGCTATAAAGGAGGCCCTCGAAGTGCACAGACGAGAAGTTCGCGTAGAAGGGAGCTCAGTGAACAGTAGTCAGCCAAAGGTCAGTTACAATGCTCGCCTTTCAAAGGCCCCCCTCACCTTCACCGCTCTGCAATGACGGAAATACAGCGTCGTCAATTCTCCTTTCGCAAGATACACCATCGCGTCAAATTGCGCTCGGGGATAAAAATCTGGAAAAAATATTCGCCTCGAGTGTATCTCACACCTCGGGGAGAGTGTATCGCGAGAGGGATGAAGCTCTGAAAGGTGGATTTCGCAGCGTACACTGAAGCCTCCTCAGCTCAGCCAAAGGAGATAGGTCTCACTTAATCTTCTCTGCTCTACGTATGTATACATATACAAGTTACACGCCGGCGACCTCATAAATCGATATAATTCCCCGCAAGAATGGAAGAGAATTTCTTTCATCCTCTCATTCGTCTGCTGCGTAAACATTAGCAACCGTGGACGTACTATTTCATTCTCCGGCTACCGTGCATTAATCACGTAACACAGCACTTGTAATTCCCCGCCCTGTGGAGGTGAAAATTATCGCGGGCGCGTTATTACAGCCGTCTTCAATTAACCGGAACGGCTGCGGGCGTTGTGTACTTGGCTCCCAGGAAGAGTGTAACGCGTTCGGTAGCCGCGGATCACGGTGTTTGGCGAAGACGTACGGTAAAAAGGTGGCGGGCCCCGGGGGCTGGTCGAGGAATTTTCCCCTTTTTCTTTATTATTCCTTATACATACACTGACACCGTTCCGTTAATGCGTGGCTGCTTTAAACTCCGGCTGCTTTTTAATCACGCAACAAGAGACAAGGCGCGGACCGCGCCGCGTCGCGGCCGCTCGTCCTGCCATAAAAGCAGCTGGATAATGCGCCCCTGCCTCAGCCCCTTTTCAATATCCGCGGTTACGCGGATCGTAAATGAATTTACGGCTCGAACCTGCCATAATCCCCAAGTTTACACCTCCATTAACAAGTCGAGTGGCCCCCACCGTTGACGGAAAAAGCCTTCTACTCAGCTTTCGACCGATAAAAGTAGCCTCGGAAATTGCCGCCCAGCCGGGGGATTTGACGAGGGGGTCGCGAGACCGAGCGGAGCGACGGGAACAAATGAAACGTCGCTAAACGGTCTCATCAACATTATCGTACCGTTTTATTAATTCCCCGGACGGTTTTCGGTGCCGCGGAGCCTTGACCAGCGGCGATCGATAACCAATTTTCCCGGCTGCCACTGAAAGCCCGCCTATCGAAGGGACTGCTGTGTTTCCGAATTTCTCCGGTCCCTTGCAACAGCGCCGGCGATCGAACACGCGACGCAATAAACGTTTGCGTGGCTCCGTAGAATGGAATAAGATCCCGGCCACTCGACGGTGAGTTCATTTACAGATTACGATGCACGAGAGGGGTAGTGGGATGGGAACCTACCACGGTACGAGAACAATATTTGGTCCGACGGAAGATTTACAACTTCAGACAAACACGATACCCGGGCGAAGCCTCGCGGAATATATTCGCGGTGGCCAAGTCGGAACTTGTACTTCCCGAGAACTTTACCGGCATTCAAGTGTACATCTTCCTCTCCTCCTCCCCCGCCCCCCGCCCCTCCCCACCCCCCGTCGCTTCCGAAATCGAATTGCCGAGGGGATCGGAAAAATTTCGCTCGGTGGGAACTGTACCGCGGGAATTCCGTCGCGACACACCGAGGATTATTTATATCGCCTTTCGCGGCAACGTTTCGACGGTATGAGTCGCTGGAATAACAGAGAAATTTCGCGGTCTTTCTCTGGTATCGTACGAAAGCCACTGGATCGATAATACCCCGTAAAATTCATACCCCGTCAGCCCACGTTCACTGTATTTATATCATTCTTTGCAAACATCGTATTCTCGTTTACATTCTTTCGTCCCGTTTGAAGACATTCTTTGCTGTCCCTACGTATGTAAATCAGAGGGCGAAATTTCTTGAGATACTGGCAATAAGGTCGCGTTCATTCTCGTTGTGTCGCAGAATGCGGCGAACAAGAAACGGCAGTAAGCATTATATCTACTCGTGAATAATTTCCATTTATCTGCGCCTGGGACGATGTTTCAATTGCACCGTTCTACGCCGCCATTATGTTCCCTGGTCTGTTTCGCTTTGTTCTTGGTTGTGGAATAAAGAGGAGAGATACGTAATGGAAGTTTTCGAGATGTTCCGAGATATATCGGTAGTATGTGCATCCGATTATCAAGACGAACGGAAAGATCTGTTTCATAGTCATTGATATCGACAGGCAAAAGGGGGTTGGGAATCGGGACGAGCCGATTTCGCGAGAATTATTCATCAAAAACGTGTCTGGCGGAGTGTGATGGCCACATTGGAAAGGGAGTCTCGTTGGTTTCCGTAGCATCAGCCTTGGCACGGTGGAAACGGAGGAACTGGTGTCTGCACGAAATTCCGCTTTGACTACAATGCCCCAAGGGTTAAGTACCGCGGGCGCAACGGACATCGTCGTTCCAGAACTCGGGCAGTTAACCCAGCGCTCAAAGCTTCGCTTTGCAAACGACGAAAGCAGAAAATCTACTTTCCCCCAACTTTTCGATCTCTTCGCCTCTCCGACAACCATCCCTCCCCACCCCCTTTACTTAAGCGAACCGAACGATTTCATTTTTGAGACAACGTCGTGGAAATTCCACGACGATCTTCTTTCGGCTCCTCCCTCCTCCTTTCCCGTCTTCCCTCGCCGGGCACAGAATCATTCTCGGCGCGAGTGCTCTCTTCCCTGACGAACGTTCATTACAACAAATATTGGAAAGCAGGGAATTTTCCCTTGAGCCCCGGCCGCATTCCTGTGGCACGGTGTTATGAGATAAAAAAGGAGGAATCGGCGTCGACATGGAATCCCGTTCGGTCTACAATACCCGGCGGGGTTAAGTATCGGGGCGCGCATCGGACAAGAGCAGTTAACTCGGGGCTCAAAACTCTAGATTGCAAACCGGCCAGCCGGAAAAACTACTTGCTCCAGCTTCCAGATCTTTGCCTCCTTTTGTTCTAGTCTATTCTCCCTTGCCTCGGAATCACGCGAATAAACGCTTACCGCTCGAATTTCCCGTGAAGAAAATTTCGAATCTCCTTACCGCGAGCACGTAACTTTCCTCCCTTCGATTCGGGGGAGAAAGAACGGCGAAGGAAGCGGCGCAGTGACGGTATACACTACCGATCACAACCTCCAATGCAGTAGAATAAACTCGAGAAATTTCACGAATAATGCGCTGCTGGAACAAAATGCTCTCTCACTCTATCACACTAACTGCAATTGACTAATTATTTTACCACAAAATAAACTAGAAGATCAACGCTGTTAGTTTTTGTTCCATCTAAATTGAGTCAGACAATTTCGAGTTACAGATAAATGAAAATGTATCACGGAGTTAGCTGTACCACGAACTTACCCGAGTTTACCCTACATCGTTTACACTTTCTGGGGAAAAGGGAAGCTGAACGCGAATGCGATTCGTGGATTCGATGTCCACATGGTTTTAATCTCGTTGGAGCGAAAGCATTGATCATTCCCGAGCTTTCTAAATCCATACCGCGTATGAAGAGACCAAATGCCGTTGCTGGTCATCGCAGGGATAGGTACTTCCAGAAGTTATTGTTAAATCAATGAAAGAACTTTCCATTAGTTGAATAGAACCCATCATATCGGTAAAAATTCCATGACAATGAGAATGCGGAAGCTATGAAGAATGCTGACCAAAACAGAATCTGGACGTGCGATGAAAAAGACGATTCGATATTGTACTATGTCACGTGTGCACTGGTCCCGCGATACTTTTAGACACGTGCATGGAAGCTGGAATGTATAGTACAATTGACAATTGTAATTGAGAAATGTGCAAGCGAGTTAAGTGAAACTGGCACACTGTAATCATTAGAGTAACTAAACATACCCTCCTGTCAATTATGCAAAGCAGAGGATTCGCGGCGTTTATAAAATCGGCATGTCTATCAAGAGACGTAGATTACTATACTGCCCTCCTTAGTTAGACAGTCCTATCTACATTTTTCATTTTTTGAGATATGTTGAAATATTTGAAGTTCCACACGTGTTTTGCCTTTTAAGTAAAGTTAGAAAACTCTACGTACTTCGTAAAGATTTATAAACAGTCTAATGTATTTAACCGAACTTCTTTCAAAATGGGTAAAATATCTTATCTAAAACAATTAATTAATTGGTACGTTCATAATACATTCCCTACCGGTACATCTATTACAAAAAATAATATTAGACTATTACGAAATAAGGCCATGTTTCAATTTGAATGAAGGGAAATAAGGATGGTACAAAGTAAATGATAAAAATTCAGTTTCCTCGGTTATTTCAAAATGCTAGATAGGACATTTTAACTGAAGAGAGCAGTATAGCTATAGGTACATACCGATTTGAATTCAGATAAAACATTAGGGACCTTTTGAACGATCTATATAAAATTTTATGTTCGTATCACCTTGCAATAGTAACAGGCACACGAAACTACGTGAACTCGGGGAGGTTCTCGATGTTCGTTAATCGTACGTATATAAGACAGTACGCTCGGCAATCAGAATGCTCATTAACGAAATACAAACACTATTTAAATGCAGAATACGCTCCGTTAATCCATTGTGGTTCAAGCTTCCTCTATTTATCGTATGTACACGCAATCAATAGATGCTTATGTGAATATTAATCAGCAAATAAATTGAGACCAATTAGAACCAAAACCCGGAAGAATAGAATGACGGGGGGGGGGGGGGGGAGTTAACAGTGGGAAATATAACAAGGAGTCATTAAGAGGGAAATTAATGCCCCCTAGTAGCTCAAGAAGTAATAATAACGAAACGAGCACTCGTAGCCTTTATACACATCTCGAACACTGTCAATTTAATTAGGTCAAAAGCGTATTCTCCAACGATACTATTATTTCCTACTACTTAGGCAGAAGCCTCCCCTTAATGTCGAAATAATTCCATAGGACATTAAGGGTTCCAAGTGAACATTTCACGAATGAATAAAACGCTGATCTTTTATACGAAGCAAGTGATCCCATGGGTCCCCATGGATGACCCAATCGTTAATACCTCCCTCGAAAGCAGCACAAAGGGGAACGGGGAGGGAGGAGGGGGGGGGGGGGGACAGAAGCTACGATATATTTGTTCCTTCGCTCGACCACTTACAGCTTACAGGCCCCCGTGACTCTGCTCCCTCTCTGCTCGCAGCTGATACGAGCGTTATTGCCAAGGCGCGAGCTCTTGGAACAGAGTAAAAGCGCTCCGGCTCGTATTGCCAATTCATTTGTCTGGAATCGTGGAACTGGCCATGGAAACGCCCGCGTACTACGGGGTTAGACGGCTTTAAAACGATGTAAACTGCGGAAACGTGCAAATAAGTATGCCGAGGGCCCTGGAAGGTACGTCCGTTTCATGGCCTGATAAATTGTACTCGGTTCGGAGGGCTATCGCTATTCCGAAGGATGAATGTGCGCTAATATGCGCGAATGCCTCGAGGAAAAGTTTGCCGCGCGACCGCGGGGTGGGAAAAATTTCTGCCGAACTGCGCGAGCTGGACGGTTCGAACCTGGCTCGAAGGAGGCGCCCGTGACGAGCCGATGAACTGTAACCGCGAGCCTCGTTCCCGGTCCTCCAACTTCGGCCGAGGGAAATGTTCGGAATCGCGTGCGTGAACCTCCGACCTCCGTGCAGTGTCTTGCCGCTAATTCGTTTCTGCTCGATTCATCTTGCTGGATACAGTTCTGATGGTAATGCATTATTCTTCGGAGCTTACAGGGCTTATTAACGATAATCGGGCAACTAATGGCGGATAATAAGGGTACTCGTAACCTTTACGTGCATGAAACCACAGCTCGAGTATACAGATTTACTATGCGAAAAATTCTGTTCGTTTTTATTCCCCCTTTCGAAGGAGCATTAGATAAAGGTACGCGACCAGTACAACACGGACCGTGTACAAACAACACGTGCATGAACTTCCATTGTGAATTATTAACGCCATAAATAGAATAGAAAATGAGCACGTACCCTTTATCATTAAAATATGTACGACTAATTATCATCAAGCTAATTATCTTCGCGAGAGAGCTAATTACGTAAAGTTCGTCTGTATTCGATACTCGACGGAACTAGATTCTGCAACAACTTGTAAATGGTAGATTTTCTACTCCCTGGTCTGCAATGGTATCGTAGCCGAAATTGAAAATAGGTACCCCGCTAATATCTGTGCGCAAAGCATAGGATATCGTCGGCAACAAAATGCGCCACGCTAACAAGATTCCAAATGCCCTTTTACTCTCGTTAACCTCTCCAACACCAGCTGCCATTAATTTAACTCATAAATCTTTAAGCTACAGCATTTCCCGCTTGCATCCCCTACGTAAACTTTCCCTTCGACCTACCACCCCTTTTCTTGTTTTCTAACTGCGGAGCGGAGCTCTTGGAAATTGTCCACGTCGATGGAAATACCAAAGCGACTTTGTATCGTTGCCGTCTTCGTTCACTTCGTGGATGCACTTTGCTCCGTCCGGGGAAAAGTTTTCCCCCGATCGAGGACGTAACCGGGACGGGGGTAATTTCTGAGCCCGCCGAGAGCTTAGAAACCACTGTTACACATTACGTACGTGCCATGCAGAATATCCTTATTACACAGTCGAACGAGCAAGTCGCTGCCAAGGTCCCCAGTCCACCCCCCTTCGAGCCTTTCTATCCGTACTCCCTATTTCTTGGTAGCCGTGGTATAAATTTCTTCAGCCACTTTTAAAGCGCTCGCCAGCCGGTCGACGATTTTCCCCTGGATTATGACTGAAATTACTTTGCTCGGTGCCGTGGCCAAAAATGGGAATTCGGTCGCGTCAACCGTCGGCAGGAAATGTTACCGATACGAGAGCAACCAGCGATTCCTACCCCCGGTCAGAGTTCCGTTTTCTTGTTCGGAATAGATGCCATCGAGGCGAGTGTTACTAAAATTCTACGATCAAAAATGTACCGGGAAAGACTCTGTGCTAAACGTGGGAGAAACGTTTCGCTGGAGGTCGATCGTTAACGACGGCTGACGAAGACACGAAGCGCTACATCATCGAACGAGAATTTAATTTCGCGAGAGGATTCCGCGGTCACGGCGGGGTGGGACCAGAGAGAATCTAAGGAGATAAAGGGCGTTCCGAGGGGACGGAAAGCGATGTTTGAAACGTGGTTAATAAAATCGCATGGAATATTCAGCAAGCGGGAGGAGGGAGGAATTGAAGTCGCTGTCGAATCGAAACAAAAAGGTCATACGGATCCGTCGTTACAGGTGCCGCTCCCTCTGGAAAATTGAACTTCCGAAATCCGCCGAGGATTATTCCCATTTCCCGTTCGTTTTTCGCTGCGCCGTCGATTTCGAAATGAAACTTCGTCCATTAAAGCTCTATCCCATGCGAAAATCCCTTTGACCGTCCTCTTTCATTGGTAGGTAAAAAGGTATCGCGACGCTTGTTACCAGCTTTCCGGTAAAATGAAACGGTGGGAGCGGCGCGATATATATCGAAGGAGAACGGGTCGCGGGCTCGATGATTATCTCGACAACGCCGGGAAATGGCGGCAATTTCTGCGCGACTGTACGCGAGGCCGTTCGCCGCGAAATTTTAAAAGCACTCGGGCATTCGTTTCCAACCCCCAGAGATCCCGCGCCCCGGAGAAAATTTACCGCGGCCCGGTGGAAAGAATTTCCACGCTCCCTCGGCTCAACGCCGCTCCCGTGCTTCTCCTTTCTGTCTCGCTCCGCCGGCGATTGGCCGAGAAGCTTTTAGCCTGGAACGCAATGGATCAACATCGACTCGACGGGTCACGATCGGCTCGAAAGAGGATTCCTCGGTATATTAGACATCGTCCACCGGCCGCCGTCGAGCATTTCGATGCGCCGCGGCGTTTCTCTGCTTGCGAAACAAACACCGGCGATTTAGAGATCCTCCTGCGAGACTAAATAGACCCGGCGAGGAAACTGATTCCATCTACCCTCGGCTCCTCTCCTTCTCTTGGCTCCGCGCCCTAATCCCCTGTTTTTCTTTCCGTCACGAATCCAAGATTTTTTCCATTAATTTGTACACTTCTCCCTGCCTGACGCTACCAACGCCTGTATGCTTTATTTCTCACGAGGCAACGCGAATAAGGATATTAAAAGTGATAGATTCAGAAGCTCGTATTAATCGAGTGGATGAATGATTCAGGCGGCTGGCCCGGCTGACGGTCACGGGAAATCTTTGTTCGCACGGTCGGAAGCAACGGAAGCCAAGAGACGAATAACAATTTAATTGGACTTGCAGCTGTCTGGCAGTTTCTAAACTCGCCTCTATTCGTAATTAGGCTTGCGGCCGGCGGTGGGATGCGCGGTTAAATAATTCAATCCTCCGCCTCTGCGTGTGGCCCAAGGGGTCTCAGGATGTCTGCCAGCCAGCCTGCAACGAAATTCCCGGCGTATTGGTAACTGGGGTATTAAGTAGCCGATACAGCGTGCAAGTGCTCGACGCTGTCAATAGTAAGACCGTACATTACCGGGGAGCACGGGGGTGGTTCATAATCGAGTCGCTTTGTAGGCGTTCGTTTCGTCGTTAGCGTCTCTGATGTTCGATGGAGTTTCCTTTCGGCGTAACAATCAGCCGGCGATTAGCATTTCATTCGAGACAAACTATTATATTTCGAGTGGAAGGAAATTACCCCCCCCCCCCCCCCCACGCGATATATCCGCCGTGCTCGGCGATACGCAATTTCCTCTTATTACAGCGGAACGCGCGAACCTGTGAATTTGCTCGACTGCACTTTATCGAGGGATCCACTCCGTATTAGTTATTGCCCTGCTTGTTTCTATTCATCCGCGAACTTTCGTCGCGCGTGGAGGCGCCTCGAAGAGTGCCGCGCAATCCGCACCGAAGTAGATTGCGCTGGCACACGGCTGACAAACGTAACGAATCAACAAAGCGAAAATAATCGAGTGTCTGCGCGACATCGTAAAGCGGCTGCGATACGGGGCAACCCGCTCGCGAGCATAGACAGAGCATTTTGACAAATTTATATGCTAATCCCGTGCGGTTGACGAGTCTGAGATTAACTTCGTCCTCCAGTTGCCAGTCGCCAGCCTCCCCTGGCCGTATTTTCTCCAGTTGCCCCAACAACGTCTCTTGTCACTTCATTTATTCCGCACCGAAACGACAGAAACATTATTCAGTTCGAGCTCGGAGTTCATTTGCGAATCGGACAAATTTGAGTAGCTGGCTCGCCGCGAGTTTCAGATCTGTCCAACTGCATCGACGGAATTTTTCACCGTAAAGTTTCCCTCGAATCCACGCTAACTGTAGGATTAGATGGCCGTGACAAGTTCGACCCTCGCTCGAATTATGTTGGAACGTACGCTACCGCGAGTGCCTGTGTTTCTAATCGGGAAACGCTGCAGCTTTCTACAGCGAGATATTCCTGGAAGCTAGCTTTCAGCTTGGAACTACGCGTGCTTAAATATTATAATTCCAGCCTGCTCTCATATCTGAGATAAAGAAAGAAAACGTTTCTTGCGCCGTTGGGCGTTTCGTAGAATATAAAAGGTGCTAAAATGTTGTTGGAAGTCTCCCCATTTTCTTACGCGCCAAGACGAAACGTTCTCGCGTTTACATCGCCTGAAGTTCCTCTCTTCTCATTTCCCGAGCAAGTGGGGAACGCTGGAAAAATTCGGCCGGCTGTTGCAGGAGCAGCCTGTAACTGCAGACCTCTCTACGCGGACTTTAACCGAACGGGACCGAGTGGAAAAAATTTCAGCGTGCCGCGTTTTGGAGCGAGTAGCACCGCTGCGGATTCGTATCGGCGCGAGTGTTGTATTCGCCTTATTCCTGCCAGCTCGCAGCTGTTGCTGGGCCCGGAAAATTAAGGTCGGCTAGAGCAATGTCGTGGCCTCGCTCGGCAAGCCATTGATTTGCCCGTAAAAACGGGCTCACGTAGAAATTTTATTGTCATCCGAAAGTAGCGTGCTTCTGTCTCGAGTGGAATGGGTCCGAGAAGGTGTAACTCTCTGTTTGGATGATTTCCCGCAGAAACAGTATATCACTTTCCTTCCTCCATCCTCTTCAACGATCTTTTAAACGCGTCATACGGCGACGAACCGTGGACAAATCAACATTTCCCTTTATTTACAAACTCGTTCTCCAGGCTGTTCGTTTCACCTCTCGTGGTCTTTACGTGGAGTAATCGCTGTTCTGTTTCATCGCGGAGTTCAAAGGACCGGATGCGATACCACCGCGATATTGAATTGTTTCATAAATAATTTCGATTCCTCTCCACCGCTTGGGGAAGTAGTATTGGCTTTTCGGTCATTTAAACGTCAACGAGGCGCCATCAATCTTCTCGATGCCTGTAGATTTCATTATTTTTTCTATCTATCACCGTTGCGTTGGTGGATTTAACGGGGGGATCGTCAACAATAACGCACTAAAATATTAACTTTCAAAACAGGTAAACAGTTGGCCCGTTGCTTGCGGAATATGAATTCCGAAAAATAGCAGAGAAAAAATATGAGTTTCCGTGCAGCTTGCACGTTCCCGCGTCGTAGTGAAATATACAATTTACGTGTTTCTCGTTTATTCGCTTCCATTTTATCGGGTCGCAGCGACTGCCCACGTTCTCCGCGGGTAAATAGAATTAATAAATGCAGCGGAGGGAAGTAGCCATTGCCACAGAGGGCGGGGGCGAGATACATACTTATTCATAAGGAAAAATCTGAAAGGTGTTCGACCTGCGCCTGATGAAAGAGGGTTTATATTTATACCACTTGGAGCGGACATTACGTCGCCTGTGCATCGATTTCCGCGGAGCCTGTTACAGGATCTACAGTTTTGGTCTTTAGAATCAAGCTCGCACCCCGAACCAGGTAAAATGGAAGTGGGAATCGCGCCTGGCTTGATTCAAAGCAGAAGCCGCCTTGATCAGCCGGTTGGCTTTAATCTTACTGTAATCGACAATTTCTTGCGTGTCGCACGCATGCGACGGGGCAATTTGAAATCAAAGAAGTGACTACAGCGTGACGGGACTTTTCACCGGGACCGAGCTGGGACGCGGGTTTTAATTTCAAATCTCCAGCCCTTAGCGGCTCGCGTCCGTATATAAATGATGCAATTGCCTTCGGTGCAGACGGGCGAAAATAAATTACGCTCCCCCGGCAGAATCCACCGCGTACAGGGCGGAACGATCGTGCAAATTTATTTGCGCGAAGAGGCACGAAAGAGTGAGCCCAGGCCCTCCCTCGCTTCGAAGGGCTGGGCAATAAAGGGATCACACCGGGCCGGGCTAAGACGATTTATCGTCTAGGTAAGTTTGCCATTTTCGATAAAGAGTCACCGCGCTACATGGTATAAACGGGGGCGCGATGGGGACAGATAAAGTCAATAATTCGTGGCGTTTGACGGGCGGCTTATTGCTTCGGGCGCAGAAGAATCGCGAGAACGAAGGTTTAGGGCCGCCAATTTGTCAAGAATACTTTACGGCTGAATTTCGGGTGTCCGGAGGGTGTCACCCCGATGAATTTCGCCCTGGGTCCACGGCCGCAGGCACTCGCGTCAGTATCGTTCGTTACCGTTCCTACGGAATTCATACGTAGGAAGGATTTATCGCGTAGAGAGCATTTTAACAAGTTCCCTCCTGCTCAGCAATAAATCTGCGATGACCATCGATCAGGGGAAGTCAATCAACCAGTAGCTCCGCGCCGAAGCCGTATAAAAACAAACGGTACCGTAAGATTTATCGCCCAGCACTCGTGTCAATCCTGTAAACTGCACTCGACATAATGCTGATTCTTTAGAGTCACAATCGATAACTTCTGCTTGGGATTCGCTGGCGCCTGTTTACCAATGCAGCAAGTGAACACCCATCGAGCCTAAAAAGGAACAAAGTAAACCTCTGTTCTAATAAATCAATTTAGACAGTTGTGCCATTTTAGTGACGACCAAAATCACTTTTACTCCTCAAAACGTTTGTTCCTCACTCGTTGGAAGAATTACGTTTCAAATTCAGTATAATATTCACCCGCCATCTAGCGCGGGAAAGAATATCGCCAGCTCGATGTAAAAATGTATCCTCGTGCGATTGTCTCGACAATTAGAAAAGCTGCCGTGGCACGGAGCCCAGTTCTACTTTACTCGCTGCAGGAACGTGCCAGCGTATACCAACAGACGAGAACTGGCATGGGCGATCAATATTTCAAAGGGTTGCACTCCGTCGGTGGTGTGCTGCAGGGGTTGCGATCGTGGAATACACTTCGAGTGACCGCTGCCGGGATTTCCTACACTTCCATCAAAATTCCTCCTGGATACAAAGTGGCCTGTCTAACATATCCAAAATTTCGGGAGCTACTCAAATCGTCGTAGCTAAAAATTTAGTAGAAAACCAAAGGCAAACAGTACGCATAGTACTCCCCTTATTCCTAACTTCTGCTCTGTTCTTCGGGGCCTGACATCTGAAACACTTGCGAAACGTTGGTCAAGGTGGGCTGAAGTCTAAAAGTAGACCGACTTCCGTCATGTTTCAACAATCCCCGCAGGATCAGCAGAAGATCTCTCCGCTTGTGGACGTTACCTTAGAATCCCACGATACTATGGGCAGAGACAGAAACTCCTGAGAGAGGCTACGGAGTGACGAAGGGACAGTAACGTCGGCTGTTCCGCCTGTCGAGCGGAGGAGCGGCGACGGTTCGCGTCGCGTCGCTCGAGGAGAGCCAACGCGGGCTCGGCTCGAGGCTGAAAATAGCCGGGTAGAGCCGCTCGCTCGCTCCATTCTGCTCGGCACCGCGCTCCGGCAGAACCGCTCGAGCCTCGATACGAATTTCGTCGGAGGGGCCCCGACAGAGGAACCGAGGACCGATCCACCCCGAACGAACTTTTCGATCGACAGGACGACCACCTGGCTCGGTCGAGGCCCGCCCTCCGGAACTCGGCCCCCGAAAGTGCGCGCACCGACACCACGCAGTGAAGAAGTTCCCTTCTGCAAGGTGAATCTCCCAGCGAGGTGCCTCTTTCCGTAACTTCTTTACCACCACCAACCCCCCCCCCCCCCCCGCCCCGAAATCACCAACCGCGGGGGACAGTGAATATTCGCAGTGGTTGAGAATCGTGAAGTTCGAGGGAAACGCGGCGGTGCAACACCGGTTGCGTTGCGGACGGTCGCGAGACCAATCGACCTCGATGCATTTGCATACGATACGTATCCCGAGAGTGTGCGCGTTGGTGGGTGCGTGCGTGCGTGCGTACGGCTGGGCGGGACACCGTGCCGCAGGGAGAGCTCACTCGAAAGTTTGTGGCGATTTAATTACGGACACGGCCGAGTAATATTTCTCGGCCTGGAGAGCTGGTCAGGTAACCCGAACGCAGACAACAGGTAACGATCCTCGGTTATAGAGCTTAATAACGCGTGTTTTGGCACCCGACTCGGCGATATTACGAAACCACGGGCTCGGCGAGTGGGGAGCGAACACATTGACGGCGGCTTTACTCCGATGGCACAGTGTATTTTCTCGCGGCGGGCGGCGAGAATTGCCCGAGGAGATATTTAGACGGGCGAACGATGGTTTCCTCCCTTGATCCGTTGCCAGTCGCTTCGGCGTCGATGATTTATATAGCCGTGCGAACCCCGGGCGGGGGAGAGGCGATCGCTTGATCCTGGGATGCCGCGTATCCGGGACGATAGCTGCTATCCTTAACCTTCGATTAACGCGTTACCGTTTCTAATTCGAGCGGAAACACGGCCAAGCACAGCGCGTACGGCGATTTCAAGCGAGTGCTGGTAAATGCATCTATTTCTGCCCCGTTGCTGGAAATAGACGCTAGAATGAAATAGGCACAGCTTGGTGTGTCTGTCCGCGTCGCTGATCGCTGCCGCGTTGTCATCCCCGATCGTGTTATTTAATTAGCCGTTCATACGCTCCGACGACGGTCACTCTCGGATATATTCGATGCCGATGCTGCGCGGGTAATTGAAACGTTCGCGCCAGATCGAATCGTTTGCACATCGGCGGGGGTGCGGAATTCGCGTGGATCTGCGCGATTGGTTGCTCCGCCCTAGTGCTCATTTCGCCGCACGCGTTTCACGCAGATCTATGGTGCAATAGGAAGGCCACACGTTCAGTGAGTCACGTCGTAGTGCCTTAAATTACACCGGAAGTAATGCGGGGGTCGGCTGGCCGCTCCAAACTATTTTTACTTAAAGCCTTCGAGCGCGTTGGAATTAAATTTAACGTAAATACGCGGGGCTAGGCGCAGAGTATTAATGGGACAAACATTTTCACTGATCGCGGTGACACTGCTAAGTTTCATAGATCAATAACGCGCTCCTTTTGCGCTCGACTTTCCACAAAAATACCGACGCGACGTATCCATCGAGTGGCGTATAAATACACGTATTTCAGGTTTCGAAACGGGCGAGCAGCAGTCCCCGATTCTAGGTCACCATAATTACTTGCCTCTATGCTACATCCGAATGAGCACAAGATCAGAGCTTTCCTGCTCGTTGAATAAACTTCTTTTTACCCCGCGACTGTTGGCAATCGATGCTTCGGGAGGTAATCTCTTAATTGCTTAGAATAACAAAAAACGCCGTGCAGTACTTGGCATTTTGCAAAGCCTTGAACAACATCGTTTAGGAACCCTTAAGTGTCACAATATTTCAAAACATTTCTCTATATTTATGCATATTGTTCTGATCTGCAAGTCTTCTAAGGGAAGATCTCTTAAGAATTTCATTAAAGATAGACTCAAAGACGAAACTCTTGGAGGCACAGGCCGTGGCTATTTGTTCTCCAACAAGGGGTGGCGATCGTAAAGAAAATCAAACGAAGGGTTGGCACGCGTAGCGGTGGTCGGATCGGCGAGCAGCGGCATCGTGGCCGTAACGACGGAATTTCGAGCATGCGGAATTTGATTGAAGTGAACGGGCGCTTGCGCAGGGGCTGTCGAGGTTCGCGCGAGGCACCCTCGGGCCAGTAGTGGCTGATCATTGGTGCAGCACCGGAGGTTAGGACGTCGTCGGCACCGTGGTCGCTGTCGTTGACGGGGCGAAACGTTCTGCACCGGGTGGAGAGAGTAAACGGCGAGGAAGCGAGGGGTGAACGATGTCGAACCGTGACTCCGCGTGACCATCCCCTTGGCTGGCTCGGTCGACTAGCGACGGAAGAGGAGGGAGCGGACAGGAACGAGGGGGGAAAGAAGCGAGCGAGAGGGCGAAGGAGCTCGTCCACGTTACGTGAGAACGTACCGACGGGATGGCTGACAGCGAGGGTGGCTCCGAGCAGGATGACGTATCCTTCCTCCGCACGGTGAGTATTTCCATCTATTTATTACAACTGAAACCTATCCGGCCTTTCTGACTAAAGATGGCATAGAATCTCCTCCCGACTGGTTTATATTGTACTCCGAAACAAGAACTTGGAATCTGGAGAGACACGGAGATGAAGCTTTCCAAGAAGAGTGATACGCTTTTGTTCCGGAATGTTCGTGCGGGCACTGATTTGTCGACGAGCAAAGAAATTCTATACATAGCAGATTACAGGCGAATCGCGTGACATATCTAGGTTTCGTCGTGCGCCGCTCCGTTTGATCGAGTCGCCGTGTCAGGGATCACGTGGGAACATCGAAAAGCGCGCGACGTTATCAAAGGATAACGGTCCCTTGATGGAAGAACGTGGCCAACTAGAAGGCCACGTCAGCGCTCGAGCTTAAGCGCGCTCCGACGGAAAATGCGCGAGCACCGAGGGGCGAATCCTCTTAGCCGGCGTTAAAGTTAGCTTCACGGGGTACGGTATTTACGGTGTTCCCGTGATCGCCTCGCTGGAACCGTAGTCTTGCATAAAATCGCGATTTTCCTCGCGCAAAAGCCAGGTGTTTGTACACACCGGTGGCAGGCAGGGATTCAATGAATCGTGGAAGCACTTAAAGTTCTCCCGCTGAACGACCTTGACCTCGTTCAGCCCCGTAAGGATCAAGCGATAGCATAGTGACCGAGAGGGTAGACGCAGCCTTGAGCTTCCGTAAGCTGCACACGCTTCATGCTCGACACTTTAATAAGCCTCCCCTAAATAAAAATAACATCCCCGCGATGCACGCGGTTCCGTTTAAACGAGCCCGTTTACCAACTGACGACACGCGTGTCTATCGATTTTCCGCTCTTTTCCTTTCGCTTTGCCAATAGAAACATGTGTATTTGTTCCATATATAAAGTACAAGATTTTATCGCACGACCGGTACACACGAGGCGGCCGTGTCGGATGAAGATTCTCGATTTGATTAGCTGATGGGATTTGGGGATGCGCTCGATTTCACGATAAAACATCGTCGAACCGTTTATCTCTGGTTGTACGTGGGATTCTCGCCGGGATTTCTCTTCGTTTCACCTCCCAGTCGCGGCTCCTTTCGCGACAAGCGTCTGCATTGTCACGCGGGAACGCTTTGCTCCTTGCGTTTCAGCCTCCCTCCTGATTTCGAATCCCCCAGGTTCATTCGAATGTGAAACGAGCAGTTAGCTTTGCGAGTTTTACTTTTTCTTCGTGCATCGACACCTCGCCTTCGCCGCGAGTCGTATGTATTTCTGCCTAGACTTTTCGGACATGGAGCCCCATTTCTTGCCAGCGACGCGGGCCACCTCCGTCACGTGCCTCATAGGGTTCTTAAAGTACATCTCCAGGTAAAAGATGATAAAAGGATTGTTCGACACGATCCGTCTCCTGCGCTTCATTCTTCTGCGAGGCTTGCAGATACATTTATCCTTCTTTTTGGAACCCCTACGTGAACGTCTATGTGAACGTTTACGTGAACGTCTACGTGGTCTACAGATTATTGTCGACACCCTGTCGGTCAACTCGTCGCTCGCAGGATTGGGTATCTCTGGATCAATATCCTGTTGCGCCTCTTTTCTATCGGAACATTCACATCAATTAATGTTGAAATCGTTACCACTAGAATGCCCCAGGACGTTATCGCTTCTAGGCAGTCCGGGGCAAGGAATTTCCTCGCGGGTCGTTGTTGAATTCGTAAAATAAGTTTGGTTAAAGTGATCTGGTTGGAGTGACCGAAGACTAGCCGCGACTCCAGCACATTGCGCGGTGATGTATTTCAAAGACTGCGGTTCCTTCATACCCGAAAGGAGTCGCGGAAGTTCCAAGGTCTCCGAGGAAATTACCATGCCACGAAGAAATACCACAAAGCGACGGTCTCCAGCGATCCTGCTCCTTAATAACCGACAGTTACTCCCCCGTTGTTCCCCTCGTCTCGAGTACACGCGTTAATACGATTGATTCGGTCGGTCGAAGAAAGTAACCGAGCCAGTATCGCGCGCTAATCAAATTACGCGATATCGTGCATCCCTGTCCCTTTTACTTACAAAGTGTTAAGCGACAGTAAACACCGTTCGTGACTCGGAAATATAACCCAGGCGTGTTTCCCCGAGCCGGGGTGGAAAAAATAATGCTATCGATCCCCGTCCAAATTTCGCGCCAGCCCTCGAACGGCATACGAAGCGTGTAATCGTCGCGAATACACCTCGTGGAAAGAAATTTACGAGCGTGCAACATTTTCGCCCGACGAGCGCCCGCAAGTTCGCGATGGTAAACGGGAATCGATCGCTCGACCGAGGGGAACGGTATCGGCACGCGGATATTTCGTTGACCCTCTATACGTGTATGGGGTTAAGCTCGCGGCAAACAAAGATTCTGCGGTCGATTCGCTACATTTATGAGATCGCGTGAGGAATATGCTTGTATTTGATCGGCGACCCGATAAACTTCGATCCGAAGCGATCTAACTGCCGGAAGAGGGGTCACTCCCGTTTTACAAGGTCGATCTATGTATAAGCTCGTTCCTGGAGAACAGTCTCACCTGTTCGTCGTCTCATTGTCGTCCTCGTACATCGGCTCCATATCCTGTTACTGCTTTCTCAATGTTACCTATCACTTGAAAATTTGATATATGTGCCGGAGATCCAAAATGTCCAAATAGCCGAAAACATTTGAAGCTTTCGGTGGCTAGTTTCGCTTTGCACTCGTATCGATTAGGCTCGATTCCGTCAGCCGAATCGATGTTTCAATGATTACCGAGCTGTCAATTCTGCGGAGTCGAGCTTCACGTTCAAGAACGTGTTGTTCGCGTCGAGACAGGAAAGATCGATTTACAGGGGAGGCGGCGTTCAGTGCAGAAACGAGCGTAACTATTTTGAATATAATCGCTGGCGGAGGTTAAATTGTTTGAGAACAGGTATATGGAAAATGGCTGGAGCGGAACAACGTTGCGTAGGAAATTGTGTCGCCGAGAGCGGTTCGCTTCTTCGTAATGATCATTAATTAAGTCAACAACCGTGGGTTTCCTACCGTGCCACTCAAAATTACCGTCCCCTTTCTAGCGTCGCCCGCGCTTGCTGAGCTTGCTCCTCGGCCGAGCGGAAACCAACGGCCGCTCGTAATTAAAACTAATTATCAACCAGCCTGCGCACCAGTCAGCGTCGTCCATCTCGCGAGACGCCACTAGACGTTCGTCTTTAAAAACCGTGGCGGTGGTTAATTTTAGCAATCGACGCTGCATTGTTCCGTGTGATCAATACGCGGTAGTGTGTAGGTACCCCCGTCATCCAAGATTCCACGTCGGAAAGCGGCGGTGTGAGTTAATAACGGGGGGAGCTCGCGAGCGTAAGTACCTACGCGTACGCGATCGCCAAGGAAGGCGCCATTAACGGTGCAAAAGCGATTGCGGGGGCCTCGATGTAGTCGTTACGGAAGAGGTGGACGACGCAATTGCTATGGAAAGCACTAAAAGCTCGCTAAGATAATAGAGACATCGATCGTTAATTAGCGTCGTCGATGGATTCGAATCGAGGAATGTACTGCGCTTTTTCCGAAGCCGGACAATGGAAACTATCGATAAAGTAATTCTATCCGTATAGAAATACTTGCTCGTCTCATTGTCTAGCAATCGTATTTTTATAAATTCCTCCGACGCAGCATAATATCCTTCCAGTATCGTTAAAACGAACGATAGCAAACCCTAAGCAATTGTCCCTTTCCTTCATCCTGCGATGCATCCACATCTGACCTCATCGAAATTTCGGCGGGAACGAGATGGATGAAACCGACGCGTAGGCAGAAAGTCCATCCAATTGATATTTACGTTTACTCTTCGCCGGGGCAAAATTGCAGCGGATTATCCCGTGGTAGAATATAGACGCACCCTTGACCTATACCTACCGCAACACGTTGCAGCTTCGATCGCGACTGATCCCACGTACGATGCAAATAATCGGTTTGTTTGATTCATTGTGCACGCACGCAGTTACCTGTTTCTTTTGCCGCGAAGAGTCTACCACCGTTCCATGCTGTCCACGCGACCAAACATGACGATAATCTACCACGACGATCATTAAATCACGGACATGCACCATGCGGATTGTATGATAGCTCGGTTGAAATTACGCTGTAGGGTAAACGCACCAATAAATTAATACTTAAAAGCAATGAATGAACACTGTTATAAAATTATCTTCGCAGCGCGATTGATTCCACGTGCTGCAATTTTTTTTTTGAGGCAAGAATTTAAAAGATGTATCTAATTAATTAGTTGCTTATTTTAATAACTTATTTTACTCCTTTTAATAAAAAATGTTCATTCGCTGGTGTCTGTTCGTTTACTGGTACATCCACCGTATTTAAATGAACAACCGAGAGGAGGCAGTCGAAGAAAACGATCAGGGATCTGTTCGATCGAATTTCCGGGGTATTTTGGCGCGTCGCATGGCGGAAACGCGAATATAGTCGCGTGCCTTTTCGTATGACTCGGCAACACATTATGTTAATTAGCCCTCTAACAGGCCTTATTTATGCAACGAGCAGCGACGTACCCGTTCTTTCCAGTGCGTTTAGGAACGGACACACGCGTGACGCGTTGATCCGCGTGAAAGTATGCAAAGTAAGTGGGCGGAACCGGTGTTTCTCGTCGGTGCGAATTGTAAATCGAGGAACGACACGGAATTTCCAACGATGCAAGGCACGATACTTCACCAACACCGCCCTTTCTTTCCCCCCCCCCCCCCCCCGGATGGAAGAAATAACCTTGTTACGGTGTTCGCAGTCGATCTCAATTATATTCGCGATCGTATAATTACGTTATTACGCGTTAATTTGGAGCGCACATGGAAGCACGTGTCGTACATCCGTGACGGATTGAAATTCTATATTTGTCGGCGATGCTAAATATCGTCGTTTAAAAATACTTGGGCTACATTGAAGCTCTCATTAGCTCTGCTTCTATCGCCACTTCAACCTTAATCCTGACGCTGCGCAAAGTAAAGTTCATTCCTCTAAAATTTCTTTAAACAGTGTTGTTCGTTTATTGCAAAGGATTGGCGTTTTATTTTAGCGTCACGATCACGCGACGGCTGGTCCAAGCGCGGTCTGACTCATCCCCAGCCATCGTTTATGCGCAAGGATGCAATTGCTGCCGCTCAAGTAACCCGTCTGCGTAGTAAAAACAGTGGCATCGTTTCCCCGAGACAGCCTGCGCCGAAAGCCTCGAGAAGCATTTCCCAGTATGCCCGCGTAAACCCGTTCACGCATTCCTGAAGCGGTCCAAATTGGTTCTGGCACCGTGCGTAAACATCTGCCGTTTGGCTCACATCATATTTCAGCGTTTCGCAAAGGTCATCGTGATGCTCCTCCTCGTGCTTCCAACGCATCAATGAATCGTTTTTTTCAACGGGTAATCTCGTCCGCTCCCTCGCGCGACCCTCCCCTCCCGCAATCGCCAACCAACACCGAAGCAACTACCCTCCGCGGAGAATTCTGAAGGCCGCGTTAAGATGCGGCTGCACCGACTGCGCGTACGCGTTGCGCGGAATGATACGCTGAAATTTATCCGGCAGGATTTACAGAAATATTTCCGCAAGACGGTTCCAGCTATGCATAGAAATTTCAGCCGAATCGAATTTATCATACAGATCAGTGCCTGCTGAGAAGCAGTTCCGCGAAGATTGTATCGACGCTTGGTAGAGCGAAGGGAAACTGAATGGTGAAATACAATTTTTAGGAGGACATGGTGTGCCTGTCCTGCACCGCGACTGGCGAAAGAGTCTGCCTCGCGGCCGAGGGTTTCGGTAACAGGCACTGCTTCCTCGAGAACATCGCAGACAAGGTAATCTCTTCTGATCGTCGCTGACGGCGCATTAGCTTGACAATTAAGTCGTGCAAACGGGAGGATCGTTAGACTGCGAAATGACAGAAATGTTTCAAGCTTCTTGCAGTAATTAATTGAATTTATACATCTCTTATAATCTCTAACAAAGTAAAACTGGCACGAATCTCTGTAATTGTGCAAGGAGAGATTGATAGAGAAGTTCGGGACGCTATAACGCGTTGCTTTTAGCAGAGTTTCGAATCATTTCGTATTGCGCAGTCAGTGAAAATCAGCGTAACGATCAACGAGACAAGCATTATTGATCGTGACATTACGATACCAGTGAATAGTGTTAATATCGAGCATTCTGTGGTTGTAGAACATACCGCCGGACCTGTCGCAATGCGTATTCGTAATAGAACAGGCTCTCTCGGTGAGGGCCCTGCAAGAATTGGTCACTGCCGCCGGTTCCGAGACGGTAACGTACCACTTCATTATCACTTTACACCCTACGAAGATTCTCATATACCGCGAACGTTACCAAGGGATGTCAACAGGAGCGATTCTGCGATTCTCTATGTATAATTCCACAGAAATACACCGGCACTGCGCTCTTTTCCCAGTGCAGACGTTCGTGTTCTATTTTTACTGTAATTTCCATTCCTTTTTATTCGCTCGCCGACACGGCACAGGGCATAATTCCAGCAGATTCGCGCGGGAAAAGTTTCGTAATGGCAGGACGAGCAGGACTCCCCTCTGCATCGTGCGTGTGACGTTTAAAGAGCCGCCGTAGGTAGATCGCCTGCATAGGAGTGGGCCATAAAATCTGTTTGATTTCGCATCGTACGCAGGAGAAGGATTAATCAACAAAACCGCTGCCCCCATCACTTTTTTGTACAAATGTATCCACTAAACCGAACGATGCACTTAGAAAGTAGACAGTCGCGGGTTCGATGGCCTGTACACGTGTATTTTTTTTTGTTTTCGCCTGGCGAGCACCGCTCGCCCAGGGATTTTTCGGGAGCTACGTGCACCGAGAACGATTTTCTGAATGCATCCGCACGAACCTTTTGTCCACTAATTGTGGCATGCGTCCATGTAGCCGCGTAACAATTGCAAATTGTCTTTCATTATACGTATTGTCTTTGTCCCCCACTGTTGTCCAATCTCTTTTTGTTGCGTTCACCGAAGCGTCGCACCCTCGCACTCGCAAAACGAGAATCATCCGCAAAAACCGTGTCACGGGATCATTCTCTACCTATCGAACGGCATCGTAGGCGTGTTGATCATCACTTTAATCATTTCACACCACAACAAAACAAACGATTGGCGATAAACGAGATTTACAACTCTTATGTTTCTCTTTGCAGCAGCAAGAAAGTTTAGTAAGTATACCTTTCGTACCGCTCCACGGCGTCGGTTTATTGCTCACGCTTTGGTAACATCATTCGCTTTCGATTCTGTTCTAAGCTTTGCCGTTTTCTTTCGTTCGGACTTCCGATACGTTTCTGTTCCTGATTGTGCCCGTCTGCTTTTTATGTTAACGCTGACGCGCCGCACTCTGCGACTACATGCATTTACGGCTGCGCTTCTGTTTACGCCCGTTCGATTAACGTGTACAGTTTCGACGCGCTTGGCATGAACGTTTACTCGTTAACGATCGTTATTTATGGCCTCCTCTTATCAGTACGCTTGTTCACCCTTATTTCTCTCTTTTCTCCTAAATTTTCTTTAATCGATTTTCGACCTACGAGTATCTCAGGCCACCCTGTGCGCGAGTTTCCTTCACTGCAACGTGTCCTTGAATTTCTAGGGAAAGGGCACCGGATCCGGCCACAGAACGTTGTTGTACGGTAACGCTATTTTGTTAAGACACCAGAACAGCGATATGGTAAATATTCCAAGCCGCTCGGTAATCGTGTTTCTTTTCCTAAGAAGCTTGAGTAACTCGTTACTTCCCTTGCAGTACTTGGCGTGCCTGTCGACCAGCTCGTCCAACGACAAGTTGGCATTCGACGTCGGTTTACAACAACATTCTCAAGGTTGGCTACAGAAGTATTATTAATTTATAATCTGCGTTAATTCCCGCCATCGCACCAACCGTAATATCGCTGGTTCAGGGGAGGCCTGCTGGTGGACAGTGCATCCAGCGTCGAAACAAAGGTCCGAGGGAGAGAAGGTCCGAGTAGGCGACGACCTGATTCTAGTATCCGTGGCCACCGAAAGATACTTGGTGAGCAATCCTCTACAACGTTCAATCGATGATCCCTACCACTTTGTTGCGACGAGAAAAAAAAAGAAAGGTCGATGCGTTTTATTGGCCGGCTGCCCGGCCGTAACCACTTCGCCGATGATCCATCAAAGCTTCAGCCGTGCCAAAAACTCCGCGCCCACCAACCGTCTCACCTGTTTTCTTTCAGCACACCACGAAAGAGAACGATCTGTCGGTGGTGAACGCCTCGTTCCACGTGACCCATTGGTCGGTACAGCCGTACGGCACTGGAATCAGTCGAATGAAGTACGTAGGTTACGTGTTCGGCGGAGATGTGCTGCGATTCTTTCACGGCGGTGACGAATGCCTCACTATACCCTCGTCATGGAGCACATCGCCGAGCCAGAAGTAAATTTCATCCCTTTAACCACGATATTACACCATTCTATTCGGGAATCTTGTAAATAGTCGTCTGTTCAAACGTTAGGGTAATCGTTTTTACGGATGATTCGATTAGCGTGGCTCCACGGCTGCGGGGCTTCCGCTAATTAATTCTACTGCTTACAGTATAGTGATCTACGAAGGGGGCAGTGTAATGAGCCAAGCGCGATCCTTGTGGCGGCTCGAATTAGCGAGAACAAAATGGGCGGGAGGCTTCATCAATTGGCTGCACCCGATGAGGATCAGGCACCTGACCACTGGACGTTATCTTGGCGTGAAGGAAAACAATGAACTGTACCTGGTCGATAGGTAAACGTGTAGCCTCAGAGAAGTTCAAGGTTCAAGTAAAATGTCACGTCACTAATTCATAGTAAACAAATAAATTGATGTTACGGTTGAAGGAACGAGGGGACTATTGAGACGTCGACGTTTTGGCTGCGACAAGAGAAGGATGATCAGAAGATCATTCTCGAGGACAAGGATCTGGAAGTGATAGGGATGCCGATTATCAAGTATGGTGACTCGACTGTTATCATGCAGCACGCTACTAGTTGCCTCTGGGTCTCGTATAAGGTAGACATTAGAATACTCGTTCTTGTGGATTGCTCCGCGACGAAGTGAATATGTCTGAATCTGACTTCCGCGGGGATACAGTCGTACGAGACGAAGAAAAAGGGCGTGGGTAAAGTGGAGGAGAAGCAAGCAGTCCTTCACGAAGAAGGGAAGATGGACGACGGTTTAGACTTCTCTCGGTCCCAGGAGGAGGAATCTCGCACAGCTCGGGTAATCAGAAAGTGCAGCAGCTTGTTCACCCAGTTCATCACGTGAGTATCTATCGATTAGCAGTGAAGGATTCGTTCGCATTCAAACATGAACAATTAAAACTGGTAGAGGCTTGGATGGAACCGTACAGAGCCGTACAGAAAAGTTACAAAAACCGAATGATAAATATAACATGGACAGGCAGATCGCTAAAAGGACCGAATATGTTTTAGAGGCCTAGAGACGCTGCAAGTTGATAGAAGAGCGTCTATGTTCTTCCAAAATGTGAATCTGAACGAAATGGTGATGTGTCTGGAAGACTTGATTAATTATTTTGCCCAGCCCGAGGACGACATGGGTAAGGAAATCACATTCGCGGTAGAAGAATCCAAAGACTAGCCTAAGCTCTGTCAATCATCGTGGTGGTCAGAGAATGATAAAACGTTTATTTGCAGAGCACGAGGAGAAGCAAAATAGGTTCCGAGCACTGAGGAATCGCCAAGATCTGTTCCAAGAGGAAGGCATTCTGAATCTGATCCTGGAGGCCATCGATAAGATCAACGTGATCACGTCGCAAGGTTTCCTCGTGGCGCTTTCGGGGGACGAGAGTGGACAAGCCTGGGATCAAATATCTGGCTACCTGTACCAATTACTGGCTGCCATTATCAAAGGGAACCACACGAATTGCGCGCAATTCGCCAACAGCAACCGGCTGAATTGGCTGTTCAGCCGATTGGGCTCGCAAGCTTCCAGCGAGGGCACTGGAATGTTAGACGTACTTCACTGCGTCCTCATCGACTCGCCTGAGGCTTTGAACATGATGAGAGTAAGCATAAAGCTGCTTCAACGCCTAACTCCCGGTTGAAACCTTCCTCTTCCCTTAGGACGAGCACATTAAAGTCATCATATCCCTGCTCGAGAAGCACGGACGAGATCCGAAAGTCTTGGACGTTCTATGCTCGCTTTGCGTGGGTAACGGTGTGGCGGTCCGCTCCTCGCAGAACAATATCTGCGACTTCCTGCTGCCAGGGAAGAATCTCCTCCTTCAAACGCAATTAGTCGACCACGTTGCCAGCATCCGGCCAAACATATTCGTCGGTAGAGTCGAAGGTTCAGCGCTTTATCAGAAGTGGTACTTCGAAGTCACCGTCGATCACATCGAGCAGACCACGCACATGATGCCTCACCTGAGGATCGGCTGGGCCAACACTGCTGGGTACGTTCAACCTTCGATCTTTACACATTTCTCTGACAAAGAGACTCCGCCGCTTAACAATGCCTCTGGTTTCCGCCGAAAAGGTACATGCCGTATCCCGGTGGTGGCGAAAAATGGGGCGGGAACGGCGTTGGCGACGACCTCTACTCGTTCGGCTTCGACGGTGCGCACCTGTGGACCGGTGGCAGGAAGACCCCAGTAGTGAACACCGCCACGGAGCCATACATCAGGAAGAGCGACGTGATCGGTTGCGCTTTGGACCTGACGGTGCCCGTGATAACGTTCACCTTCAACGGGGCGCCTATCCTGGGCTCCTTCAGGAATTTCAATCTAGACGGCATGTTCTTCCCCTCGATCAGCTGCTCGTCCAAGCTCTCCTGTAGATTCCTCCTGGGTGGCGACCATGGCCGTCTCAAGTTTCAGCCGCCGGATGAATTCTCACCCTTGGTGGAAAGCCTGTTGCCCCAACAGATCCTATCGCTGGACCCGTGCTTCTACTTCGGAAACATGAACAAAGTGGTCCTCGCTGGCCCGTGGCTGGTCGAAGACGACACAGCCTTCGTCCCAGCTCCAGTCGACACGTCCATGGTCAATCTACCGTCCTACGTCGAGCAGATCAGAGACAAACTGGCGGAGAACATCCACGAGATGTGGGCCATGAACAAGATCGAGGCTGGCTGGATCTACGGAGAGCACAGGGACGATATGAGGAAGATCCATCCTTGCATCGTGCAGTTCGAGAGGCTGCCAGCCGCGGAGAAGCGCTACGACACCCAGCTGGCTGTGCAGACGTTGAAGACTGTCTTGGCCCTGGGATATTACATCACCATGGACAAGCCTCCATCCAGGATAAAGACCCTCAGGCTTCCGAATGAACCGTTCCTACAGAGCAGCGGATACAAGCCAGCTCCATTAGATCTCACTGCCATCACGCTCACCCCTAAGATGGAGGAACTCGTGGACCAACTTGCCGAGAACACTCACAACTTGTGGGCGAAGGAGAGGATCAGCCAGGGCTGGACCTACGGCTTGAACGAGGACTCCGAGATGAGGAGGAGCCCTCATCTGGTGCCCTACCCAAAGGTGGACGAAGCCATCAAGAAAGCAAATCGGGATACAGCCAGCGAGACAGTCAGGACGCTATTGGTTTATGGATACATGCTGGAACCACCTACTGGGGAACAGCACGAAGGTGAACACTCGTAGGAGTGTACCAGCCTATCCTATGTAATGCTTCACGAATCCCTTTCTGTGCAGCGCTACTTCTGGAGGCCAGCAAGCTGCGACAGCTAACATTCAGAACCTATCGAGTCGAAAAGCACTACGCAGTCAGCAGCGGGAAGTGGTACTTCGAGTTCGAGGTGCTGACTGCCGGTCCCATGCGAGTCGGCTGGGCAAAAGCGGACTGCATGCCGGGCAGCATGCTCGGCAGCGACGAAAACACTTGGGCCTTCGACGGTTACAACGTAAGTGTTCTACCATGATTTTTTTTCAACACGGCACTTTGAGCCTCATTCGAGGCATTCCGAAACACTGAACGTTTAGAAGCTGCCGCGAAAAGAATGAACGCCTTAGCGAATACTTTTACGATCAGCAGTGTCGACGGTAAGATATGATTGAACAATAAATGAATCTCTTACGCGTCGATTGCGTGAACAGTCATGAATAATTGTTACCAATCGTGAATGTCAGGTGACCAAAGTACACGCCGGTACCCACGAGTCGTTTGGTCACAGATATCAAGTGGGCGACATAGTTGGATGTTTCATTGACGTCGCGGACAGAACGATCAGTAAGAGTTCAAAACTTTCCCAATAGCCGATCTAGAGGTCCGCCATTTTTTTGAGTTTTCTCGTCACTACTGTTGTCTTTGTCTCTATATGTTTCTTTCATGTTGACTTGGTTGTTCTTTTTTCTGCATCCTTGTCCCAAGGCCGAATGAGATCGATGGGAATTTCATTCGCGAGTGTGGCTTAACTTCTATCGACGTCCACGGGCTCCACGGAGATCGTGTCTCAGCGCTATTTGTACAAATATTTCAGTGTATCGTGCCAACTGTTCTGTCCCCCATCCCCGCCCCCCCCCCTTGTTTTCTTCGAGTCTCGATTCTCGCCCACGCACACACGATATCGATGTTGAACGAGTAGCTTATCGCCCGTCGGCTGGAACGGCGGTGTTGAATTGGTGACGTTTTATTTTAAAGGAGGAAAAAGTATACTCGGGCACGGCCGAAACATTTGGCAAACAATGGCAGGTTGGAGACGTTGTCGGGGTATTCCTGGATCTAATTGACCGAACGATTAGTAAGACGGAATCTTTAAGCGAACGCTTCAGCTGCCATTTTAAGCTACATACATACATATAATTTGATCGAAGAGATAGACTACTGGATACAGACAATACAATTGATACGGGATCCCGAGAAAGCCAGACGGAACTATGATCGACGCACAATTGGATACTCGAAATCGACTGCATATTTCTCTCTACCAACTGTCCTTCAGTCGTTGCCAAGACAAATTTGCCATACGTACTAAAAGTGATCGGCGTGTTTTGTGCAGTCGGGATGAGTGTTGTTCGCTTGGCCACCCCAAACTTCGCGGCGTAAACCACGAAGGAAAGACCACCCCCCATGTTTCTTGGCACCCTGTCACACGTAATCGCAGCAACGCTTTCTTACATGTTGGAACTTCACTGCACAATGTATTCACACCTGGTGTTTCTCATTGTTAATAAAATCATACTCGATTAGCGTCACGTCAGCTCTTGTCTTTGTTTGGTATCCAGTATTCTACTCGAACAACAATGCTTTCATAACTCATGCAATCTCATATAATACTAACCGAAAGGGTGACCCCATACTACTATACAATAATTACCAAGCGCTCTCTATTTTACACGAAAACAATTTTAATGGAATAATTAACATCGTCATTGCGTTCATTTCGAAAGCTCCAAACCGCGTCGATTTTCGGAAAATCTTCCCAGATTCAACCACTGTTAAATGCCCCCTCTATCTCTTGATTATATCCCTTCTCAGAGATTTTATTTACGTATTTTTTTTTCAACTACGCGTCCTAACCACCTTGTTTTTATTATTTTTTTTATCACTCTGTACCCCTATCTATCTGCATGCTTAACATTCTACTGAAACAACTTTTGCACTCGCTTTGCATAGTTCTGTGTAGTTGTGGTATATGTCTTAACAAACTGTTGCTCGATAACAATTGCCATTAATTTGACACGCAATGCTTCAGGTACTGTGCGGCTGAATTGTTAAATCGCTAAACGAAATAACTGTTAATCGATACATGTTCTTGGTGGTAGCGATTGTATATAGGCTTGCATAGTCGATGAACCATAGTGTCAACGTGATGTAACGATTATCTAGGCTTTTCTCTGAACGGAGAGTTGCTGATGGACGCACTCGGCGGGGAGACATCTTTCGCCGATGTGCAAGGGGACTGTTTCGTGCCAGCCTTCACCCTTGGGGTTGGGCAAAAGGCACGACTGACGTTCGGGCAGGACGTGAACACCCTGAAATTCTTCACGACGTGTGGTTTGCAAGAAGGATACGAACCGTTCTGCGTGTAAGCAATCAGCTCTATGTCGGAGTACATTGATATCATTTCCCCGTGAATCGATGAGTACGAAGCAGGATACTACCCTTGCCCTTTCAGGAACATGAATCGTCCAGTCACCTACTGGTACACGAAGGATCAACCGATCTTCGAGAACACAGACGACATGGCCGACACGAGGATAGACGTCGCCAGAATTCCAGCAGGCTCTGACACCCCGCCCTGCCTGAAGATCTCCCACAACACCTTCGAGACCATGGAGAAAGCCAACTGGGAATTCCTTCGACTGTCATTGCCAGTGATCTGCCAGTCGGCTTTCGTCTCGGAGAGCGAGAAGTTACGAAGGTGGCAGGAGATCAAGATGCGCCAGAACAGACTGCTGTCGGAGCAAATGGAACAAGCGCAGCAATCCGTGCCATCCGCTCAGATGGAGCAGATGATGAAGTCTGGCTTCAGCATGAGCGACATCAAAGGTACAGAACTAGATTGTCGTGTCGGGAAACTTGTTTGATTCTCGATCACCTAGGTACTTTTGAAGTTTATGGGTCATGGTCGGGGATAGTAGAAATTAATTTCAGAATAAATTGAATTTCGCTCGCTCTAGGGTTACAGAGGAACTACTCAGAGGATGCTGTGGAGGCAGACGAAATGATGAAGGAATCTCCACTTCCCATGCAAAGGAACAAACCCGCCAGACCACCTAGGAAAGGCTCCCTTTATGGGTCCCGAGCTGGGAACATGGAGAACGCGATCAGCGAGGTTGAAATGAACGGGTACAGCGACATGAACGGCGATGTCAAGGACGACAAGAAGAAACGTGGGCGTTCACCGTTCCGGTTAGTATTCCCGACTCAATTATCCTTATGAACACTTTGGGTGGAGTGAATCTGATACTTTAAACTTCCTAGCAACCTTAGCAAAGAGACGGAGGATGCCTCGTAAGTTGATTCAACGACCCTCGCTCATTAGACTTCAAGTTGCCATCCTGTCACTCCATTACTCTCAAGTTTACTTGTCTTACTCTCAAGCCTTACACAGTCAATTATTGTTGCAACCATTTCTTTAGGTTCTTCTCGCGAAAAGCGAAGTCTCCGGAGGCGAAATCGAAAACGCCCGAACCACCTGTCCGCTCAGACGTGTCTGACATGAGCACCAAGACACTGTCGATGAACAAAGCAAGTAGCCGGCCTCCCCAAGTTCGCATATCGAATGTAAAAACACTTTTTTTATTTATTTATCTGCTCGCCTCGATCCAACCATCCCATTCCTTGATGTGGATGCTCGTTCAGGCATAGGGATTAAAAATACTTTCCGCAGGTGGACTTGAAGGTGGTGCCACCCCAGATCCCAGAGCGCAACGCGCCAAAAGCGATGTCTGTCCTGAGTGGGTCCGGCGTCGAGGCGATTGGAAACGAGATATACGACGCGGAGTGTTTGAAGCTGATGAATGAATACTTTTACGGGGTGCGAGTTTTCCCTGGACAGGATCCAACTCACGTTTACGTCGGCTGGGTCACCTCCCAGTACCATCTGCACACCAAGGACTTCAATCTGTCTCGCGTGAGGAAATCATCAGTGGTTATCACCGATGACTACGAACGTCCCGTAGATCAGTACGTGTAAATCATCTTCTATCGCCTACCCGAATGAAAGAGCTAGCTTGACTGACAGAACAATATCAGCTGTACTCGAGTATTTGAAATTCGAGACGTGTACAGTGAGCTTCTTCTGAATGCTTGGACCTGTTCTGCGTGTTTATAAAGCTTCATACTGCAACCATTCACAAGCTAGGAAGTTAAACGAGGAACACGCGCTTGCGTTGCAGAGTCGACAGACAGAGCTGTTACATGGTGAGAGCGGACGAGCTCTACAACGAAGTCACGCAAGATGCGTCCGGCAAGGGTGCATCACAGGGAATGTTCGTCGGTTGCTTCGTAGACACGGCGACTGGTTGGGTGTCGTTCACCTGCGAGGGCAAGGAGACGAGCCACAAGTTCAAAATGGAGCCGGACACCAAGCTGTTCCCCGCGATATTCGTGGAGGCCACCAGCAAGGAGATCCTTCAGATCGAGCTGGGAAGAACCTCCACGACTTTGCCGTTATCCACTGCCGTGCTACAGAACTCGGAACGTCACGTTATACCCCAATTCCCGCCCAGGTTGAAGGTGCAATGCTTGAAGCCTCATCAATGGGCGAGAGTGCCCAATCAGTCGCTTCAGGTGCACGCATTGAAGCTGTCCGACATCCGGGGTTGGTCTATGTTGTGCGAGGACGCGATCTCGATGCTGGCTCTGCACATTCCCGAGGAGGGCAGGTGCATCGATATCTTGGAGCTCATCGAAATGGACAAACTTCTCAGGTACAACTTAGAAGCGGATCAAAGAATTCCTCTTTCTGTATCAATATCTGAATCTGCTTCAAAGCTGATCTGATCCATGATCGTTTGAAATGCTACAGTTTCCACGCGCATACCCTGACGCTGTACGCAGCCCTGTGCTACCAATCGAACTACAGAGCAGCTCACGCACTGTGCCAACACGTCGACCAGAAACAATTGTTGTACGCCATTCGAGCGGAGTACATGTCCGGGCCCCTACGACAAGGATTCTACGACTTGCTAATCGCTCTTCACCTCGAGTCCCACGCAACGACGATGGAAGTGTGCAAGAACGAGTACATCATTCCTCTAGGTACGTAGAATCACCTTCAGAATGTAGAACAGTTCTAACCGAGTCTGTTCGCTGTTCACAGGTCAAGAGTTGAAGGAATTGTACGAGAACGAGGAGATGAAGCACAGCCTTAGGTACCTGGAAACCGAGTCGGTTCGGCCACAAATGAAAATGACGGATATCAGGTAAGTAGTTTTAATCCAAAGCTAGATGTGACCCCCTGACTAATCCTGTCGACATGAAGGGATATTCCTTCCAGCGACCAAACGATCGAGAACATAAGGAGCCTCTACAGCCCGTACTTCCCCCTCGACGTGGTACGGGATTACGTGATGGAGGCTCTGAACGAGGCGGTCGAGGTGAATCAAGTGCACAATCGAGACCCGATCGGCGGCAGCAATGAGAATCTCTTCCTGTATGTAAAAGTTGTGAATACATACACGCACGCCTGGCCTATTTTCTGCATAACTTAAAGGCTTCGTCGGCGATTCCGTGCAAGGGAGAAGATGCTTTCAGGACAATTCGCGCCGCTTAACGCTACTGGTTCCGGTCCATTCGCATTCTCCTCGCTCACGTGACTTTCGCTTATTACAGGCCGCTGCTGAAGCTCGTCGATAGGCTGCTCCTAGTGGGGATGCTTAGAAACGAGGACGTGATGAAGCTTCTCATCATGATTCACCCCGAGACCTGGGACTCGACGTTCGACAAAGGTGAGCCTCACTTCTGGTGAACTCGTTGTTAACCTCTCGTACTCGGAGGATAACATTGACGATGGTTTTGCAGAAGGGAAAGACGAGCACAAGAAGGGGTTGCTCCATATGAAGATGGCGGAGGGGGCCAAACTGCAGATGTGCTATCTGCTTCACCATTTGAACGACATCCAGCTCCGACATCGCGTCGAGTCCATCATCGGATTCAGCCACGACTTTGTCGGTGATTTGCAGTCCGATCAGCTGCGCCGTTACATCGACATCAAGCAGTCTGACCTGCCGTCAGCGGTGGCGGCGAAGAAGACCAAGGAGTTCAGGTGCCCGCCTCGCGAGCAGATGAACGCGATTTTAAGCTTCAAGAACACGGAGTTCGCGGACGATCCTGACAATATTCCCTGCGGAGAGGATCTGATAAGCAGGATGAACGATTTCCACAACAATCTCATGTCCTACGTGTCCCTGCACGCTCTTCAGGAAGCTGCAGACGCTGCGAACGAGCCAGCCGAAGAGATCCAGAAGCCTGGAGCCATGAAGAGACTGTTCAATTTTATCAACGCTGTGAAAGAGCTGGAGGACGAGCCTAAACCGGAACCAGAGCCAGAGAGGAAGACTCCAGAAGGTAAACTTGCGACACGGTAGATTTGCATTGTACTGCATCGATGGGTATAAGTCGTAGAGTGATAAGAGCTACTCTTCCGCTTTCTTACAGAGGTGTTCCGCAAAGTCCTCATATCGACCATCGTCATCTGGGCCGAGGAATCCCAAATCGAGACTCCGAAGCTGGTTCGCGAGATGTTTAGCCTACTGGTTCGTCAGTACGACACCGTGGGCGAGCTAATCAGGGCTCTGGAGAAGACCTACGTGATCAACAGCAAGACAAGGGACGACGCTGCCCTGATGTGGGTCGGTCTCAGTCAGATCCGTGCCCTGCTGCCTGTGCAGATGTCTCAGGAGGAGGAAGAGCTCGTCAGAGAGAGGCTCTGGAAGCTAGTGAACAACCACACTTTCTTCCAGCACCCAGATTTGATCAGAGTGCTGAGAATCCACGAGAACGTGATGGCGATCATGATGAACACACTTGGCAGACGTGCACAGGCGCAGTCCGACGCTCAAACTCAGCCTCAGCCGACGGAAGGTGAACCAGCTTCCAAAGAGAAGGATACTTCCCACGAGATGGTGGTGGCATGCTGCAGATTCCTTTGCTACTTCTGCCGCACGTCCAGGCAGAACCAAAAGGCAATGTTCGATCACTTTGATTTTCTACTGGAGAACAGTAATATCTTGCTGTCGAGGCCATCGTTGAGAGGATCGACGCCCTTGGACGTGGCTTACTCATCCCTCATGGAGAACACTGAGCTGGCCTTGGCACTCAGGGAGCACTATCTCGAAAAGATTGCCATCTACTTGTCTCGCTGTGGTTTGCAATCGAACTCAGAGTTGGTGGAGAAAGGCTACCCTGATCTGGGATGGGATCCAGTGGAAGGTGAACGGTACCTGGACTTCTTGAGATTCTGCGTTTGGGTGAACGGTTGGTTTCGAACTTATTTTGAACTGGGAATCGGACTGAAACTTCGGGTATTCCTGTGTAAACGACTTGCTCGTCTTTCTCAGGTGAGAGTGTCGAAGAGAACGCAAACTTGGTGATACGTTTACTGATCAGAAGACCAGAATGCCTGGGACCAGCGCTTCGAGGAGAGGGCGAAGGCTTGTTAAGAGCCATTATAGATGCCAATAAAATGTCTGAACGCATCGCTGATCGGCGAAAAGTGAGTCTTGGAGCGAGTTCAGATGATACCAGATTGCAACCACTGCATCAACGCTGCTCTAACTTTGAAACAGGTACACGATGAAGCAGAGGGCACAGCAATAATGCAATTCGAACACCCTCTACCAGAATCAGACGAAGATGAGGACTACATAGACACGGGTGCAGCTATCTTGAACTTCTACTGTACTCTAGTGGACCTGTTAGGTCGCTGTGCTCCAGATTCTTCTGTGATTGAACAAGGTAAGCGAAATTGAAATTTCTATACCCCCTCTGCCATGGGATCAGGGTCTTAGAAAAAAAGTACCTCGTCACGTAAGTATCATCGCTTAATGGTAGCAGCTGCTTCACCATTGGAAACAAATTCAAAGGATTAGAGCTAGCGAACGCGAGTACTTTCATTTCCGTAGTAAGATCCAAATCATCACGATTCCAATCATAATTTCATAGAAGATCTTAATAAGAAAGAATGATTTATCTAATAAGAGTGTTTACTTTTTTAATGAGCTACAGAGGCTTCTGAAGAATCCGTCGGTAATATATACGAAATAAAAATTTTCTTCCCCTTCGAACCACACTTTTTGGAGCACCACTGAGAGCGAGTGTATTTTCCAGGGAAGAACGAGTCGCTACGAGCCAGGGCTATTCTACGATCGCTGGTGCCCCTCGACGATCTACAGGGTGTACTGTCTCTGAGATTCACCCTTCTGAACCCCGCTGCTGGCGAGGAGAAACCGAAGAGCGACATGCCGTCTGGATTAATACCAGGGCACAAGCAAAGCATCGTTCTGTTTCTGGAGCGCGTATATGGGATCGAAACTAGAGAATTGTTCTTCAAGATCCTCGAGGAAGCCTTCTTGCCTGACCTTAGAGCCGCCACTATGCTCGACAGAGTACGTAGAACACTGAGTTTCGTCGGAGAAACGTGAAAATTACAATGATTTACCATGGCTTAGATGTTCTATTACTGTTTCAGAACGATGGCTACGAGTCTGACATGGCACTGGCAATGAATCGTTACATAGGGAACAGCATTCTGCCTCTGCTGATCAAGCATTCCAAGTTCTACAACGAGGCTGACAATTATGCCAGTCTACTCGACGCCACGCTGCACACTGTCTATCGTTTGAGTAAGAACCGAATGCTGACGAAAGGCCAACGCGAAGCTGTGTCGGACTTCCTCGTGGCATTGACCAGGTAAAGAAGATCTTCTCAGAAACGCAATTAAACTAATTAACAGAATCATTTTGTTGCTTAACAAGACGCGTCCACGAGTTAAATGTCTCGTAAGTTCTATCAATATTACCTTAAACCCGCTTACTCTCGCCTACGATAAGAATTACAGTAATGTGATTATCAGGACGACCGCGCTTACCGTACCTGACACTACCAATGTACTCTCACAATAATCTATTTCTCGTTTCCTTATCTCTACAGCCAAATGCAACCCAGTATGCTGTTGAAGTTACTCCGGAAGCTGACAGTAGACGTGTCGAAGCTGTCGGAATACACCACCGTCGCTTTAAGGGTGAGTGACTACTCGCAGAAGGTTCAAATTGTACATATTTCATGTCTTGATCTGTGTATGATTTCATCCAACAGCTGTTGACTCTGCACTACGACCGTTGCGCGAAATATTACGGATCAACCGGTGGACAAGGTGCATACGGTGCATCGAGCGATGAAGAGAAACGTTTGACTATGGTTCTCTTCAGCAACATATTCGATTCCCTCTCCAAGATGGATTACGATCCAGAACTGTTTGGAAAGGCTCTGCCTTGTCTCACAGCTATTGGTTGCGCCTTGCCACCGGATTATTCGTTGTCTAAGAATTACGACGATGAATGGTATGGAAGCAAGTCAGCGTCCACACAGTCGCCTGATGGACCCTACAATCCACAGCCAATTAACACCTCCAGGTATTTCACTTTCTTTTGCTAGGACCTGAGAAGGCAGTGGTATAGTTTAAGCACACTTACTTTTTTTTTAATACTTGATAGTGTGGTGCTGAACAACGACCTCAATCAGATAGTGCAAAAGTTCTCCGAGCACTATCACGACGCCTGGGCCAGCCGCAAGCTAGAAAACGGCTGGACCTACGGCGAGCAGTGGTCAGATGCGAACAAAACTCATCCCAGGTTGAAGCCTTACAACATGTTGAACGATTACGAGAGGGAACGCTACAAGGAGCCAGTGAGGGAAAGCTTGAAAGCTTTGCTAGCTATAGGTTGGAGCGTCGAGCACGCTGAGGTCGATGTGCCTTCCACAAACCGTAGTTCCATGAGGAGATCATCGAAAAGTCAAGTAAAATAACTCTCCGTTAACGAGTACATGTCGCAGCCAACAAATTAATCCCTATACTACATTGTAATAACGTTTCAGGGTGATTCAGCGAACCCGTTTAACTACAACCCCCATCCGGTCGACATGACGAACTTGACACTCAGCAGGGAAATGCAGAACATGGCAGAACGTCTCGCAGACAATGCACACGACATCTGGGCCAAGAAGAAGAAGGAAGAGCTCATCACTTGCGGTTCGTATGAATGCAACACTCGACGAAGCTTCGAAAACTGGGTGTAGTGAGATTGATGAAAGAAGTTTGTTTTACAGGAGGGGGTATCCACCCTCAGTTGGTACCCTACGATCTACTGACCGACAAGGAGAAGCGAAAGGACCGCGAACGTTCCCAGGAATTCCTCAAATACTTGCAGTACCAGGGTTACAAGCTTCACAAGCCGAACCGAGGCGGAGAAGCCGAGGTTGCAACGGCTGGGGCCTCCGTGGAGCTACGATTCGCTTACTCCTTGCTGGAGAAGCTGATAGCTTACTTGGACAAGGCCACCATCAACATGAAACTACTGAAACCATCCGACACATACAGCCGACGGAACAGCTTCAAAACCTCCACCAGGGACATCAAGTTCTTCAGCAAAGTCGTCCTGCCATTGATGGAGAAATACTTCAGCACGCACAGGAACTACTTCATCGCTGTGGCTACGGCAACGAACAACGTGGGAGCTGCCTCCTTGAAGGAGAAGGAAATGGTGGCAGCCCTATTCTGCAAACTGGCGAGTCTATTGAGATCCAGACTAGCTGCCTTTGGACCAGACGTCAGGATCACTGTTCGTTGCCTTCAAGTGCTGGTTAAAGGCATAGACGCGAAGAGCTTGGTGAAGAACTGCCCTGAGTTCATCAGAACGTCCATGTTGACCTTCTTCAACAATACAGCTGACGATCTGGGGCACACGATCCTCAATCTCCAGGAGGGTAAATACAGCCACCTCAGGGGAACCCATTTGAAGACTTCCACTTCTTTGTCGTACATCAACAGCATCGTGTTGCCCGTACTCACAGCCATGTTTGACCATCTGGCTGCTTGCGAGTATGGCAGCGACTTGTTGCGTAAGTAGATACTCGTTAAATTGTAAGCAAGGGTATGTATTAGGATTATGGAATTAAATTCTGCTTCCTGTGTGGCAGTGGACGAAATCCAAGTGGCATCGTACAAGATGCTAGCGTCTCTTTACACCCTCGGCGTGGATTCCTCGCTGACGCACGACAGGAAGTACTTGAAGACGGAGATCGAACGGCACAAGCCTAATATGGGTTCCTGCCTGGGTGCCTTTTCGAGTTGCTTCCCTGTGGCTTTCCTGGAGCCCCATTTGAACAAACACAACCAGTTCTCCCTACTCAATCGCATCGCTGACCATTCCTTGGAAGCGCAGGACATAATGACCAAAATGGAGTCGAGCATGCCCACCCTAGAGACGATCCTGACGGAGGTCGATCAGTTCGTCGAGTCTGATAAAACGTATAACGATGTTCCTCACGTCGTTGACGTTATACTGCCTCTGCTCTGCTCTTACTTGCCCTTCTGGTGGGCCCAGGGCCCAGACAACGTGAATCCGACAGAGGGGACCTACGTCAGCATGGTTACGAGTGATCACATGAATCAACTTCTGAAGAATGTTCTGAAGTTGATCAAGAAGAACATCGGTAACGAGAATGCCCCCTGGATGACTCGAATCGCTGCGTACACGCAGCAGATCATCATCAACTCGTCCGAGGAGCTGCTGAAGGACCCCTTCCTACCATTGGCTGAGCGCGTCAGGAAGCGTACGGATAATATGTTCCACAAGGAGGAGTCCCTTCGAGGCTTCATTAAATCGTCCACCGACGACACGTCCCAGGTCGAGGCGCAGATTCAGGAGGACTGGCAGCTTCTAGTTCGCGACATCTACTCGTTCTATCCTCTGCTGATCAAGTACGTTGATCTGCAGAGGAATCACTGGCTGAGGAACAACATCCCCGAAGCTGAAGACCTTTACAATCACGTGGCAGCGATCTTCAACATTTGGTCCAAGTCGCAATACTTCCTACGCGAGGAGCAGAACTTCATATCCGCGAACGAGATCGATAACATGGTGCTGATTATGCCAACAGCTACTAGGAGGTCTACCACCATCTCCGATGGAACAGCACCTTCCGGTGGAGGGAAGGTTAGTAGAAGAATGGTAACCTTATAGCAATTTAAAGAAGGGGAATAGGTTTATAAAGTGTAATACAATTTGCCCGACAGAAAAAGAAGAAACATCGTGACAAGAAGAGAGACAAAGACAAAGAGGTGCAGGCGTCCTTGATGGTCGCTTGTTTGAAGAGACTGCTACCAGTCGGTCTGAATTTATTCGCTGGTCGTGAGCAGGAACTGGTGCAGCACTGCAAGGACAGGTTCCTGAAGAAGATGCCGGAGTACGAAATCGCGGAATTCGCGAAGACCCAGCTGACGTTACCAGACAAGATCGACCCAGCGGACGAAATGTCCTGGCAGCATTATCTGTACTCCAAGCTGGGCCAGAAGAAGGACTCTATGGAACCGGTGAAGGCGCAACAGTTGGAGGACGTGGTTGCCAGGATCACAGACATGGCCAAAGTTCTTTACGGTTTACACATGGTAAGCGGAGTGTCCTTACTCGAGCTGTAGTCGTTGAATGTACTCTACGACCATTGATTCTCAGATAGTCGGCGCACCCTCGCTGGAGGATTCGATCGATTCATTTAGTAATTTTGTGTTCTCGAGTAGATAGATCATCCGCAACAGCAGAGCAAGGGCCAATATAGATCCGTGGTGTCGATACAACGTAAACGAGCCGTGATCGCTTGTTTCCGTCAAACTTCCCTACATTCCTTGCCCAGGTATCCTCTTTTCGTTTGGTCGCGTTCGATGGTGTTCCACGATAATTGCGTTTTGTTCTGGCTCGTGGTCGAACGAGGAACGACGCCCCGTTTGCTCTATTACGCTTTCTTTTGCCAGAATTCTAATTCACTTTCTTTAACGTTTGATTGTGTTCCCGTTACATGGCCGTTGTGTGAACCAGTAAACAGTGCCGCAGTTGTTTTGGTGTTCACCCATGAAAGCTTGTGTAAGAGTAGCGACGATTAATGTTAATCGGCGACGACACGGTTGGTAATGATTTCTTAGTGATCTAACAACTATAGTTGTGTGTGCATGCTGCTAAAAGGCAATGAAACCTCCACCATCTCGAGATGGCTGGAAGCGTGTGTTGTGCGCGGCCAGAAAGAGGGCAGCAATTGCATGTCTACGTAGCGAGCCACTTTATAAGTTACGAAGGTAATGTGATCACTCAACCCTGCCAGCGTAGCTTTCAATTAAATAGTGATCGTTACGTCTGTTTCTTTCTCAGGCATCGGGCTATAAACATTTTCGCGCGAACGTACTACGAGCTCTGGTTGCAGGACGAGAATGTCGGTCAAGAAGTGATGATTGAAGACCTTACGGTAATAATGCCAATTTCTTCGGAGAATAAAACGATGGCTGAACGCTCATTGATTCTTGAACGATCGCTGAGTTAACTGACGTTTCTTTTGATTCCCGAAGCAATCATTCGAGGACGCAGAACTGAAGAAGATGGACAAAGACGAGGACGAGGGGAAGCCAGATCCACTCACGCAATTGGTAACAACGTTCTGTCGAGGAGCAATGACAGAGCGGTCCGGTGCTCTTCAGGAAGACCCTCTGTACATGAGTTATGCGCGGATTATATCGAAATCATGCGGCGAGGAGGAAGAAGAGGGCGAAGACGAGGAGGGAGGAGGTGAAGAAGAAGGGGGCGCCTCGATCCACGTAAGTATTTCGAATATATTCGTCACGACCTGTGCAAATGAAACTCTTGAAACTACTGTTAGTATAATATTTAAAGAAAATGGAACTACTGAAGATTTTCCAATGTGTACTATTAATTAACACGTTCGTGTCTTTTTCTCGCGTACTAACCCTGCAGAAGCAGGCGCATAAGCTACTTATGGTAAGCATAAGTAGTCGTTGCGGAAACTCATGCTTCCATACGTTGTACGCCCGTCAACTCAGAACCTGAATATCCGATGTTGATCATTTGCTAAGTGCCAATCGAACCCCACTGTACAGTCTGCCCCGATTAACCACACAGATTTGTAAATTTGCTTGCATCGAAGGTAGCCCTGAATACCTTGATAGCTTTATAAAATCAGTAACAACTCCACACACTACCCCCTTACACCCCTCTCACTAACGATCTTCATTTCATTCGACCCACGATCGTGGCTAATCTTTAACGATTTCTCTCATGCTTTTTTTAATGCTCCCCTGAAGAGACCGATGTACAAACTCATGGTAAGACACGTGCATGCGTGCGTAATGCTCGAGACGCGAGGGCGTGGTTGCAATCGTTCGATCTCCATCGTTATTGCAGGAACAAGAGATGGAAAAGCAAAAGCTTCTGTTCCACCAAGCGCGCCTCGCGAATCGTGGCGTAGCGGAAATGGTACTGCTCCATATATCGGCCTGCAAGGGTCTCCCCAGCGAGATGGTCATGAAGACCTTGGAATTGGGCATCTCTATCCTTCGTGGAGGCAACATAGAGATTCAGAGGGGAATGCTGAACCACCTGAAGGAAAAGAAGGACGTGGGATTCTTCACCTCGATCGCTGGTCTAATGAACTCCTGCAGCGTGTTGGACTTGGATGCATTTGAGAGGAACACGAAAGCAGAGGGTCTGGGAGTTGGCTCTGAGGGTGCAGCTGGAGAGAAGAACATGCACGACGCCGAGTTCACGTGTGCCCTTTTTAGATTCATTCAACTGACTTGCGAGGGCCACAATCTTGGTACGTTCAATGTTCTAAACTATCGATTACAATTTTACGCGATGATAAGAAAGGGGTAAAGTGATCGAATCTAATCGATGTGAACAGACTGGCAGAACTATCTGAGGACCCAGGCAGGTAACACGACGACGGTGAACGTGGTGATCTGTACCGTCGATTACCTCTTACGACTCCAAGAATCCATCATGGACTTTTACTGGCACTACTCTAGCAAGGAGCTCATCGATCCTGCTGGCAAGGCCAATTTCTTCAAAGCCATTGGCGTTGCCAGCCAAGTCTTCAACACCCTGACTGAAGTCATTCAGGGGCCTTGCGCCCAAAATCAGCAGGCATTAGCACACTCTCGATTGTGGGACGCTGTTGGTGGTTTCCTCTTTTTGTTCTCCCACATGCAAGATAAATTATCAAAGCATTCGAGCCAAGTGGATCTACTGAAGGAGTTGCTGAATTTGCAGAAGGACATGATCACCATGATGCTGTCTATGCTGGAAGGTATCATTCTTCCTTCGTCCGTATTTGCACCCCATACGATGTGGTTTGAATTGCTACTGTACGAGCTTTGTTGTTTCAGGTAACGTTGTAAATGGAACGATCGGAAAGCAGATGGTGGACACGCTGGTAGAGTCAGCCAGCAACGTTGAGTTGATCCTCAAGTACTTCGACATGTTTTTGAAGCTGAAAGACCTCGTATCGTCGCCAAGCTTCTTGGAGGTGGACCTCAACAGCGATGGCTGGGTGTACCCGAAGGATTTCAAGGAGAAGATGGAGCAGCAGAAGAGTTACACCAAGTAAGTTCTCCAAGCTTTTCCAGTTGGTGTTCAGGAATCGAGGAGATTGGAATTGAAAGGGAAACTCTTTCAGCGAGGAGATCGAGTTCCTGCTGGCCTGTTGCGAGACGAATCACGATGGCAAGATCGATTATGTGGCGTTCATGGACCGTTTCCACGAGCCAGCGAAGGAGATCGGCTTCAACCTTGCCGTTCTGCTGACCAACTTGTCCGAACACATGCCGAGCGAGCCGAGGCTGGCGAGATTCCTCGAGACAGCAGGCTCTGTGCTGAACTACTTCGAACCGTTCCTCGGCAGGATCGAGATCCTCGGCGGGAACAAGAAGATCGAGCGGGTGTACTTCGAGATCAAGGAGTCGAACATCGAGCAGTGGGAGAAACCACAGATCAAAGAGTCGAAGAGGACGTACTTCTACAACACCGTCGTGGAAGCTGGCGAGAAGGAGAAGCTGGAGACGTTCATCAACTTCTGCGAGGATGCAATCTTTGAAATGCAGCACGCAAGTGCGTTGATGGCGGTGGAAGAAAGTGGAGGCATCGGAAAGGCGAGAGAATCCTCATATACTTACATGACGGAGGACGAAGAGGAGAGGAACAAGGATCCCATCAGGAGGAGCATCCAAACGTTCAAGGACAGTATCTACTTCTTCTTCTCCATATTCTCGCCCAGCAACATCAAGACCAAGATCGCCGAGATGCAACAGATGACGATACTGGAACTCTTCGTTGGCTTCTTCAAGATGATATTCTACGCGTTCTACTACTCTGGATTCGGCGTCGGCTGCGTGATCAGGTACTTCATGAGGTTACTTCTGTGTCTAATGAGGGGACCGACCACGGAGGAGCCTGTCGTCGAGGTGAAGGAGGAAGAAGAGAAGCCGTTGAGGCATCTGCCTGCGCTACCACCAACACCGGATGAATCTAATTTACAGGTAAGACAATCGACTTGACGATCGGGGATTCTAATGAATCTGAAGGGACCAATGAAACTCTAATCCTTGTACAGGTGCAAGCCTTCGGAATGGATATAACCAAGGAAGAAGGGGGCCAGATAAAGATAGCACCCCACGAGTCGGCTACCTCGACACCTCAATCGAGCATCGAAGAAACGGGTGAAAGCACACCCGAAGAAGCTACTGGTGAGGAAAGCGCGAGGGCTGACGGTGGAGGTGGAGATGGCGAGTCGCCAGTGTCCTTGGCTGACTTATTAGGGTACAGGAAAACATTCCCTGCCATGGATATCGTTCATGTACCATGGAATGTACCTAAAATCCATTTTTCCTCAACAGTGGCGAGCAGGCTAGAGCGCAGGCAGCAGCCGCAGCTGAAGCAGCCGCTGCGCAACAGGCAGCAATGGCTGCAGTCGAAGCTGAAGCGAAGCAGGAAACAATAGCGGAACCATCCGGGACCAGCATCGATTTCTCAGAGTACACTCATCGCATCGTATCCTTCCTGGCCAGGAATTTCTACAACTTGAAATACGTCGCTCTGGTTCTCGCATTCTGCATCAATTTCATGCTGCTGTTCTACAAGGTGAGGATAATTCTGTAGTACGAAAGCTGGCACAGCGCTGCCGAGACGAATTTTCGTGTCCCCCGCTACGAAATGCGAAACGCTGTTTTGCAGGTGACATCTTTGGCAGGGGACACGGAGGAGGAAGGCAGTGGTCAAGTAATGGAGAGCATATTGGCGGAGATGTCTGGCGAGGGTCCATCTGGTTCTGAGGCGGGCAGTGGGGTGGAAATGGGCAGCGGTAGCGGGGAGAACGAGTCCGAAGAAGAGATAGACGTGTACGCTCTGGAGTACGTGCAAGTGGACGAGGACTTTTATTACATGGCACACGTTCTCAGACTAATGGCTATGCTTCATGCTATGGTCTCTCTCGCCATGCTGGTCGCTTACTACCACTTGAAGGTACCACATCCAAATTCCCGCACTCGGCTATGAGATCCCTGAACAGGTTTTCATGGAGACGTGGACGCTACGATTTAGGTACCCCTGGCTATCTTCAAACGAGAGAAGGAAATCGCACGGCGAGTGGAGTTCGATGGTTTGTACATAGCAGAGACGCCGGAAGAGGACGACATCAAGGCACACTGGGACAAGATGGTGATATCGGCGAAAACCTTCCCCGTCAACTATTGGGACAAGTTCGTGAAGAAGAAAGTTCGGCAGAAGTACAGCGAGACCTACGACTTCGATTACATCAGCAATCTGCTCGGTATGGAGAAGACCTCGTTCAGTAAGCAGGAAGAGGAGGGTTCTGGTCTGGTACATTTGTAAGTGAACTCGCAGAATTAACTTACAACCACGCGATCTCGATTTCTATGAACTCTCCATCCCTTTCAGCATTGTAAATATCGACTGGAGGTACCAAGTTTGGAAGGCTGGCGTCACCATCACGGACAACGTGAGTAGTATCAAAGTAGGAACAGAGAAAGAAGGCTGCGGCTGAAGTTACTCCGCTAAATCGTAACGCGTCTTTCCTGCAGGCATTTTTATACAGTTTGTGGTACTTCACATTCTCGATTCTCGGGAATTACAACAACTTTTTCTTCGCTGCCCATCTGCTGGACGTCGCCGTTGGCTTCAAAACGTTGAGGACGATCTTGCAGTCCGTGACACACAATGGCAAACAATTGGTGCTGACGGTGATGCTGCTGACGATTGTTGTCTACATATACACGGTCATAGCGTTCAACTTCTTCAGGAAATTTTACATTCAAGAGGAGGACGACGAGGTGGACAAGAAGTGCCATGACATGTTAACGGTAGGCAGAATATTTTAATGCCCCCGCATCTCAGCAATGGTACAATTTCGATAACGTCTGTGTTACAGTGCTTCGTGTTCCACCTGTACAAAGGTGTCAGGGCTGGAGGTGGCATCGGTGACGAGATTGGCGAGCCTGACGGCGATGACTACGAAGTCTATCGTATCATGTTTGACATCACTTTCTTCTTCTTCGTTATTGTCATTCTGCTGGCTATCATTCAGGGTAAGACGAAACAGGTTCCAGGTCCTTTTGTCTCTTGTTTCAGTTCGAGCGCTCGAGTTTACCCCTTCTATTTCTGTACAGGTTTGATCATCGACGCGTTCGGTGAACTTCGAGACCAGCTCGAGAATGTGAAAACGAACATGGAGAGCAACTGCTTCATCTGCGGCTTAGGAAAAGAGTACTTCGACACGGTTCCCCACGGATTCGATACGCACGTTCAACAAGAGCATAACCTAGCTAATTATATGTAAGTGAAGGATACTGTAATTTCATCTGCCATTACGTCCAACGACTGGCTACTACGGTTTACATTCGCAGGTTCTTCCTCATGCACTTAATCAACAAGCCAGACACCGAGTACACAGGTCAAGAAACGTACGTGTGGAACATGTACCAGCAGAGGTGTTGGGACTTTTTCCCTGTCGGCGATTGTTTCCGCAAGCAGAACGAGGCGGTAGAGGAGGAGGCCAAGAAGAAGTAGAATCTTTTACTCGCGTAATTGTACACATGAACGACCAACTCGATCGTTACACGATAAAGATTTCCTCTCATAAAACAACGTCTTCGATAATCGTAGCCTCTAATTTCTATAGGCGAAAGGACGCATTGATAACATTCGGCGATGACCCAAGATGAAATTTTAGGATTCTCGTTCGTACATTGGTAGATAGAATAGAACGTCGAACGCGTGTCTACATTTTACATTCGACATTTATCGTTATTCCAAGTCTTGCATAAAGTTTTTACGACTCGAACGGACCGCGCCACGTTAACGGATACGCGCGTGCTGCACGCGCTCGAAATCGGGATCCGCATTGGCGTTGCGCGCGAACCAAGCGAACAAGCTAGGGGACTGGTGAAATATTTTTCCAACCTATTTTTCCAACTTTGTAACGGCGGCTGGATCACATAACCAACAGTTTCCTCGTTAGATAGGTAATTGCAAAATATGCGTTGTTAATCATTGACACGGGAAGCCGACTGCACAAATCTACATTATCATTAAACGTTACGATTGCCTTCTTTTCATACGTCGGGCGACCATACTTGTGCAAATAATTTAGCTCATTACGCGTAATGTTTGAGATATATTATATGTATAAGATACTACGTAAGTTGAAGATGTTTAAAGTTTATATAAAAATGCGCAAGTCTCTGCGGCTACGTGGGTACTTTTTGAATGATCACTGATGACTGAAATCACGCGATATAATCAAAAGGATGTCAATACGTTGTAAATAACAATCTACGCCAGGATTACCTGAGAATAAAGAAAGACATACTTCTTTACTTTGCCTTCTTTACCTCCACCTTGACCTACGTTCGATCAGCGATATCAGAGTGTCGCCACCCTTATCATCCACTGGTATCATCCCCTATTACACGATTAGTATTCGTGGTAAACGTGGGGGGGGGGGAAGGGGGAGCTTATCGTGGTAATCGATTAGACCTTAACGAGATCACTCTTCAAATTGATCCAGTTATCGATCCATTCTACCCTCGGAAAACCTTCCTCCACCCCATTACCTATGAAAACATCCCATCCACCCTTTCTAAAAACTCAATCAAGAAAACTATCTTGAACCAAGTACAACCAGGAACACAAACAACTAATCTTTCGCCTGGAATTTTAACGAACGCCTCGAAAGAATTTGATCCCAGATCGCCGATCGATCGATCTACGGAAAGGATGAAAGTTCACAGGGTGGAAAAGAAGAACTGTAAATCGATCTTTCGTGTCCCTGCTGGCGAGACACGATCGATGCGAACACTAGGGCAACGAAAGATATGTCGGAGCAACACGGTGATGTACCAGTGTCGGAGCAACGCGTTCGCTGTTCCTCATCACTCTCATCCGGAGGAAAAGGAATGAAAAAGATCGGGGTCCCTCCTTGCAGAGAGGGCCGATGGAGGGAAAGAGGTCGCGCAAGCGCCCCTCCTCCACCACCGGTGGTTAACAGCCCGAGGGCGAAAATGCACCATGGCATGGGAGTGTCAGCGGGCGATCGTCGCTGCGTCCAAAATATGGCGATGCAGCCCAGGAACGGGGTCTGCGACAAAATCGAAAATTACATATCCGAGCTGGGGCAGTGGTACGTAAGTAAGGGAGGATTAGCCGGCGCGAAGGACTTCTCGAGGCAAACTGTCGTTCCACCCTCGTACCGGCTACGAGGCGGCAAGAGTAAGGGGGTGTGGGAGGGTTCCGAAGATAAAAGTGGCGGGTGTTCGCAACGAATTCTCTCGTGTACCTCTTCCGCGTGCAGAAACTAAGCTTGTGATTCGTTAATCGAGAACAGTGCTCTGGGATTGTGACTCCCTGCTTCCATTTAAATTAATTTCACCAAGTACCACCCAATTAAAATTAGCCCCGATACGTTCCCAAAAAGTTGCGGTCATTAAGTTCGGAGAATTTGCGCACAGACACATCGAATCCAAGAGTAAATTGCTCTTCCTGCTGTTTGCTAAGCTCGCGTACGTTCGTTAAATTTGCTGACTTTAATCGTGCTGTGTCTGTCGAACAGCGAGTGTTTGCTCGCAAAAAAATAGTCGGCGTTTCCGATAGCGTAAATGGGCGAACGAACTCGGTTGTTTCAATGTTTTCTTCTCTGTTTACTAACAGGGCAGTATGGAGGGCGATAATAATGGGTCAATTCTTGTCCCTGGTGTTGTGCTTCATGACCCTCGCGAATCACCACATCAACACCACGTATCAACTCTCGCTCCCGACCGGTGAGTCATTAGCGTGCGCTCGCCTGCATGAATCATTGGCCAGGCATCTATCATCAGCTGAGGATTGCTTTCTGCGAGATAGGACAGAACCTGCCGCATTACATTATGATGTGCCTTGTATACACAACCTGGATGTCCTGCCGAGGGGTTGGGAACGGCCTAATTTCAGTGATAAGAGCCCGCGGATGGAGGTACTTGTTGTTGGCACTCATTGATGTTGAAGCGTGCACACTTATAACATCCTCGCATCAATTCACCAGCCTAGCTAGTATACAGGTATGCGCTAACGATCCCACGCAAGGGACACGAACGTTGCATCTCTCCAAAGAACGATAACGAAGTTCTTCAGCCTGACACTGTACCCCATTCGCCTCAAGTTTTGCAGGCAAAAGTCAGACCAGTCCTTTTGTATTTCATAACCAGCGTGCATGCGCGCCGCGCGGCTTCACAATGCTGAGTGTTCAGATTAATTCTAAAGCACCCTTCATGAATTTCACCGCCTCGGTGGAATTTTAAAACGTCCCTTCGCGGCTGGTGTTTATTTAGAAATTCCGTTGAAAGAAGAAAACAGCTGATTCTTTGCCAGTAAATACACGAGTCCCACCTGCGCATAATAATTATGCGAGACACTGCGCCTCGTAATCTAGGCGCGAACGTTGCGGCGAACTTTCGCGGTTTGCCCGTGAATTAAAGGAGCGTAGCGTTCGTGGCTCGGGTGAATGGCACGGAACATCCACTGTATCGAATATACTACCACCGATGAAAGGAGGAGGCCGGGGCTTCGACCCGACACGCTCACCCCCTAGGCGGCTGCACTGAAGCGAACGGGACGCGAGCATCCGTAGTCTTCGTCATTGTCATCCGCACGGCATTCGAGAATTAATGATGCAGAGGGCTGTTGATACGTGGGTAACGCCGGGGAATTCTGTTTCAGTTGCTCGACTGTGTAGCTATACCAGTTGCGCTGGCGCTGTCGTGTTTGGTTCTCGGTGTGAGGTATCGGATGGTACACATCGTCGGCGTTTCCGTTTGCTTGATGGGGGTGGGATGCTTGGTTTGGGCAGGGATCGATGACAATAAGGACCCCGCGTCTACAGGTGATTATACGACCGACGTTTGCATGCTTCGACGACCGAAGGCCCTCGTCCCGTCGCCAATTACTCAAACTTTCTATATCGATACTTGCTCTGCGAAGGGAAGAACCAGCTTGTCGGGGACATGCTGTGCCTCGGCGGCGCGGTACTCTTCTCGGTGACTACGGTGCTACAGGAGCTAGCCGTTAAGACGGTCGATATTATCGAGTATCTCGGTATGATCGGTTTCTTCGGTACGCTGTTGTGCTGCGCGCAGACGTGAGTCTATCACGAGATTGATATTCATTCACCGACGTGACCGAGCCTATCATTGTTCTCGGGGTTGTTTCAGGGCCGTGCTGGAGAGCCTCAAGTTAGAATCGTTTCAGTGGAACAACGCGCCAGTGATTACGTTCCTGGTGGTTTACTGCATCACGCAGTTTGTGTTTTTCTCTCTGGTGCCTGTTATATTGTTCGAATCTGGTGCAACCGCGTTGCAACTGGCATTACTCACTGCGGACTCGTTCAACGTTTTGTCCGGGATGCTGGTCCACCAATATAAGGTATTCTGATTAATTTAAGACACGTCCTGTGGTGTTTCATAACGCGAACTCTTAATTTCTCCCATATACATATTCGAATTAATTTAAGGAGTCATTCAGGTTTTTTTTCACAGTGAATACAATGAATAACAATGTCAAACTTTTTTCATTTATTAAGCTACTTATAATGTATACGGAACAATTTTTTAAATACACTTTTAATTGTGTTTTTTCAATGTTATCTGAAGTTAAAAATCGCGCCTTGAAAAAGACGACGGGAGTGATTTCAGCTCACAGATTCATCTGAAACAAAAAAAACCAAACTGATTCTTAATCATTATGAGTACCGCTATTGCAGGTATCAGAATTAGCTACGTAAGTCAAAATTTAACAAAATTGCGCGCATTGAAACTTCAAGTAAAAATGAAAATTTTCGCGTCTTGAAGTTTGAATGCCCACAATTTTGTTAAATTTTTACTTACGCGGCTAATTCTGGTACCTGCAATAGCGGTACTCATAATTATTAAGAATCAGTTTGGTTTTTTGTTTCAGATGAGTCTGTGAGGTAAAATCACTCCCGCCGTCTTTTCAAAGGCGCGATTTTTAACTTCAGATAACATTGAAAAAACACAATTAAAAGTGTATTTAAAAAAAAATTTCGTATACATTATAAGTAGCCTAATAAATGAAAAAAAGGTTTGACATTGTTATTCATTGTATTCACTGAGAAAAAAAATCCTGAATGTCGTCGAATTTTGCGGCGTGATTCCCAGAATGACCCCTTAAAAGGGCGCGCCCTTACAGGCAATGCGAACGACTCGGAATACACGTGTTCGTACATTAACGGACTCATTCCACCTGTTCCAGTTTCACGCATTGTATTTCGTCTCGTACACTCTAACAATGGCTGGCATATACATATACGCGATAAAGAGAACGCCGATGTCGTCGAACTCGCGAAGGCAACACATTGAACCCCCTGTTCCAGATTACAGGTAACGTTTACGATTTGATCTACAGAATGAATCAGTTAGTTTCATGTATAATTCGGCTCAGTTATACAGAAAGCTACCAACCCTCAAAATGAGAATGATTAATTAAACGCATTATGGATCCCATAATTTTGTGATCTTTATTCTGCAAGAAATTACCAATTCATAGATCAACTCTGACATTATACAATTATTAAACCTACCAAGCGGTAGTTCACTTTTAGGCTTAAGGGGACAAAAATTGCAGAGAATGTAAAATAATATCACTACTCACTATTAAATAAACCATTGAAAAACATTGTGGATTAATATCAAGAAATAAAATATACCCAATAGAAATCAAGCTACTTTTCTTTAACAACTAAAAGCTTTAAACTAACATTCAGTTTCAGATCATTAAGGGTTGGTAGCTTTCTGAAGAGAGTAGAAAAGCACGTTGATATAGTCGAGGACATTATTTGAATGTTCTCGATTTTTTTTTATTTAATTCTTCATTTATAGATAGAAAACCTATATAAATTTACCACTAAGATAAGAACAGAATAAAAATTCCCTCTTATAGTCCCACAAACCTTTAATTTCCTCTATGTGTCCTCTATGAAGCTCCTACCCTTACTATATATATGCATAACGTTACCCTGTGACTGATAAGAAATTAACAAAGAATCGAACGTGAATTAAAGTGACGTCATTTTAAGACACATGTCTCATCCCGATGTCGGGGAGGTGGAAATGGCGACAAGCTCAAGGATGTCTGGGGTGAGTGGCACATTAGATATGAGGGCGTCTACCCTCGGTAGCGAAAGGGAAACGATGGAAGCGACGAGCTTGCCACCGAGCGTTAGCTCTGACACAGCCTTCACCTCCTTCTACGGCAGCTATTACGATTAAAGCGTCGCCGGAGATATCGCACAGCGATCCAGGAGACGTAAATCCTCCACGGTTTCGCTCCTGTTAAAGTTTTACGCGAGATTTTAAATCGTCGATCACGAGATCGCTCCTCCCGTTTACACGACATTCCGAAACACGGATAATTAGGAATATCTTCATCGATTAAGTTTGTAATACGCGTTATGACGTTCCGATTAATCAAAACGTTTTTCTAACAATCTAACCAATTTTAATATCGATCAATAATATAAACACGATCTTCGTTAATTTAGATATTTATCGATACACAAGTATTATACATTCTTGTTGCTCAAGATAGTTTGTAAATTATAGGGTTAATGCGACTAATTGTTACTAGGTTCGAGTACGAACAGCAGTCAACTAATTTCCCGTTGTAAAGTGATGAATAAGGATCTATGGTAATTATTTTCTACCGTTCTCCTCATTGTTTTCGTTGGCGAGTTACGCTTAACATGTTCCATCGTCCATACACGTGTCAAAAACGTTATTTCATGTATTGTGTATATTTTTTTCAAATAAAGTATTGAATCAAGGCGAAGCCCATTATTGTATTTCTTTCCCCGGTTGTTTACATATTTAGCTACTACCTGGCAGCAAGTAACAGCGCTCGTTACCGTTCGGTGAATCGTCACTTTCGTACTATTCAAAGGACCGCGTTTTTTCGCGTGTTTACCATCCATTTAATGGGACATCTGTTGGCCACGCTACGTGAAAATCAGTGACGATGCCGCAATGGCGAGTTCCATAGAGATTCCACTTCGCGACACAGACGAGGTGAATATTTTCGTTTCTAATCCCTCGGTTTATTATTTCTAAGCCGTCGGAGAAAAGCTAAACGAGCCCTGTCGTACGTCCGTTAAGTGCAACTTGAAATTCTTGCCGACAGTCTCGATAAGAGGACCTAATCGTGAACCTAACCTCTCCAAGGAATTCTTGTGCAATAAAGCGTACACAGTACACACACTGCTGTAGTTCTATATACAATGTTACTCGACAAACTAGATTTAATCTACAATACCTATACACGAGTGCCTGTCACTTTCTCGCTTCTTTCGATCGAATTGTTTTTTCTCCGTCCATTGCCTTTATTTTCTTCGTATTTCTCCACTGTATGCCTGACATTGTAATACGTGCGATAAAATGTCGCTCGCTAGCTACTTGTCAATTGAACTTATTCAATAAATCGAATTGTTCATCCACCGTTTGTCTAATTAAATGCCTACCATGCCGTTAATTCGTTCCACGCCCGTGTTAATTTGTCCGTTGCATTCTATCAGGTAATAGAACTCTACCTCGACCAGCTACCAGAAGGAGATGAAGTTCTTGGGATTTTGCGCCAAGAACATGCGCAACTTAATATCTGGGTCAATTTGGCCGTACGTATCTAAACTTCCTAAAAGCAGCGGATAGGTACGACTGGAAAGGTGCAACGTGTGAAACACACTGATTTTCATTGCAGCTCGAATACTATAAGCAGCATAAGATCGAAGATTTTATTAAAATACTTGAATCTTCTCGGATTGATGCGAATATTGATTACCGTGACTATGAGAAGGATCAAATGCGCGCGTTGGACATGCTGGCTGCATACTATGTCCAAGAAGCCAACAGGGAGAAGAATAAGGACAAGAAGAGAGATCTGTTCACAAAAGCTACGCTACTGTACACAACCGCTGATAAGATCATTATGTATGACCAGGTATGTTCCGCTCGTGTTCGTTCGATCAATGTTTAAGGGTATTTATGTTTGCTACATGAACGATGATTAACTTTCAAGAATCATTTACTCGGCCGAGCTTACTTTTGCCTCTTGGAAGGCGATAAGATGGATCAGGCCGATGCCCAGTTCAATTTTGTATTGAACCAATCACCTAATAACATCCCGTCCCTACTTGGTAAAGCGTGTATAGCGTTCAACAAAAAAGATTACAGGGGCGCGCTTGCCTTTTACAAGAAAGCTTTGAGAACGAATCCGAACTGCCCAGCCGCTGTAAGGCTGGGGATGGGACACTGTTTCATGAAATTGAATAACCAAGAAAAAGCGCGTCTGGCGTTTGAGAGAGCTTTGCAATTAGATGGCCAGTGTGTTGGAGCGTTGGTGGGACTTTCGGTACTGAAACTGAACCAGCAACAGCCCGATAGTATTAGAACCGGAGTGCAAATGTTGTCTAAAGCTTACACGATCGATTCGACGAATCCTATGGTGTTGAACCACTTGGCAAACCACTTCTTCTTTAAAAAAGATTATAACAAGGTGCAGCACTTGGCACTTCACGCCTTTCACAATACCGAGAACGAAGCTATGCGAGCGGAAAGTTGCTACCAATTAGCCAGAGCATTCCATGTTCAGGTGAGTTCCCGGCTAGCAGATTATTTTGAACGCTTTCTAAGGCCTTGATAAATGATCGGGTTTATTTCAGGGCGACTATGATCAAGCGTTTCAATATTATTATCAAGCAACTCAGTTTGCACCTCCGGTTTTCGTGTTGCCGCACTTTGGTTTAGGTCAGATGTACGTTTATCGCGGTGACGCAGAAAACGTAAGTGTCTTTGTGCACAAGTTGTGGAGACATCGAAACGAACATTTCAAAGTTGCTGTTCTGTTATAGGCCGCGCAATGTTTCGAAAAAGTATTAAAAGCACAACCAGGCAATTACGAAACAATGAAAATTCTTGGCTCCCTGTACGCGAATTCGAGTTCTCAATCGAAGCGCGACATTGCCAAAAATCATCTCCGGAAAGTAACGGAACAGTTTCCTGACGATGTTGAAGCGTGGATCGAGTTGGCTCAAATATTGGAACAAAGTGACCTTAATGCAGCCTTAAATGCGTACGGTACTGCTACCAGAATTTTAAAAGAGAAAGTTGAAGCGGACATACCACCCGAAATTCTAAATAACGTTGGAGCTTTACATTATAGGTTTGTATCTTGTCTTATCTTCTCAATTCGTCTCTGGTTTTCCACTTAAATATAACATTTACCGTCGTGCTGAAGGCTTGGAAATTTAGAAGAAGCCAGAAAAAACTTGGAGGAATCTCTGGCGCGTTCCAAAGCCGATGCCTTGCATGACTCTGTGTACTATAATTCGATCGGTGTTACGACTACGTATAATTTAGCACGACTGAACGAAGCTTTATGTATCTTCGATAAAGCGGAAAAGCTGTACAAAGACATTTTGAAAGAGCACCCGAATTACGTAGACTGTTATTTACGACTCGGCTGTATGGCTCGTGACAAAGGGCAAATTTACGAGGCGTCTGATTGGTTTAAAGATGCTCTGAGAATTAACAATGAACATCCAGACGCGTGGTCCCTTTTGGGCAATTTGCACTTGGCCAAAATGGAGTGGGGGCCTGGGCAGAAGAAATTCGAGAGAATTCTAAAAAATCCAACATCAAGCACGGATGCTTATTCTTTGATCGCTTTGGGAAACATTTGGTTACAGACATTACATCAAAGTGGAAAAGACAAGGATCGAGAGAAGCGTCATCAAGATAGAGCGTTAGCCATGTATAAACAGGTATAACAAACAGAAATGCAAAAAATTCATGCTCGAATTTTCGAATGTTTTTATATTCTAGTGTATATGAAATTGTAGGTTTTGCGAAATGATCCTAAAAATATATGGGCAGCGAATGGAATTGGGGCTGTATTAGCGCATAAAGGCTGCGTGAATGAAGCCAGAGATATTTTCGCTCAGGTTCGAGAAGCGACGGCAGAATTTTGTGATGTCTGGCTAAACATTGCGCACATTTATGTGGAACAGAAGCAATTCGTTAGCGCTATTCAAATGGTGACTGCACGCCCCATGTTCAATATCACGACCCGAATTCACTGCGATACCTATGCTACATTATAAATGTATACTATGTTGCAGTACGAAAATTGCCTCCGCAAATTCTATAAATATCATCACGTAGAAGTCCTCCAATACCTCGGGAGAGCTTACTTTAAAGCTGGCAAATTGAAAGAAGCAAAATTGACATTGTTGAAGGTAAAGAAGAATAATTATTTACTCCAATGGCACTCGAATTTCTTATAGAAGTGAAGTAACGAATTTGATTTACTGACAGGCACGAAGGGTAGCCCCACAAGATACAGTTTTGCTGTACAACATTGCGCTTGTGCTCCAACGCTTGGCAACGCAAATTTTAAAAGACGAGAAATCCACTCTGACAACTGTACTGCAGGCAGTCCATGAATTAGGACTGTCGCATAAATACTTCCAATATTTGTCAACGCACGGGGACAGAATGGAGCAGCTTGCGGAGGCAGAGGCCAGAAGGTGCCAAGATTTACTATCGCAAGCGCAGTATCATGTCGCTCGGGCTAGAAGATTGGACGAGGAGGAAAAGATGCTGAGGAGGAAGCAAGAAGAAGAAAGGTAACGCGACGAGTGTAACCAAATAGCGTGGAAAATGTGTTTGATAGCTAGCTGAATGTTGACCTACATTATACTCTTGAAATGTGTTACAGGCAAGCGTTTAAAATGCGCCAAACAGAGGAACAACGGAAGCAGGAGGAAATGCGGCGCCAGAAAGAAGAGGCGATGTTACAAAAACGACAAGAGTACGTTGAAAAGACCAAGAACGCCTTGGTATTCGGGGACATGCCTTCAGAGAAGCCTGGAAAGAAAGGGAAGAAGATACGCACCGACCAGTACATCAGTGACAGTGGTGGTTCTGGGAGGGATGAAGGAAGGGAGGAAGCTCCGAGGGAAAGAAAACGCAAGAGGAAAGCGAGTGGCGAACGCAAAGACAGAAAGAGTAAAGGCAAAGCTAGGCGTAAGAAAGATGCTGGAAGTGGAGATAGTGGTGAGTTTACCACTTTACTTTTCCCCTGCAATCACCAATGGCTAAAAGGACCATTAATACTATTTTGCAATTGAATATTCAGGATCGGACAGCGACCGACCCAAGCCGAAACGTGGAAGAAAGACTGGAGTTAATAGGAAGGACAAGGGATCTCGTAAAGGTACATCTGAAACTTCAAAGGGTAAAATGCCCTTGTCGAAAGAAACTATTTCGACCAGTGAATCCGATAGTGATTCAGGACTTAAGATTGCCAGCGGGTAAGTGTGATTCTAAGAACCAAAAGTATGTTCAAGAATACACCGCATGGATTAATATCACGTTGTTAATTTGATTCTAAGGGGCGAAAGCGGTAACGATGGTCATCCACGAGGAAGCAGAAGAATCGCCTCCGACTCTGACGGTTCCCGCGCCTCGCGCTCTAGATCTGCTTCCAGATCGAAGTCCAGAAGCCGTTCTAGAAGTAGCTCGCGATCGCGATCACGATCAGGATCTCGATCCCGATCAGGATCGAGATCACGATCAAGATCACGATCACGATCAAGATCACGATCGCAGTCCCGATCTCAGTCTCGCTCGCGATCCAGGTCTCGATCTGGTTCAAAATCGAGAAGCCCTTCGCGTAGACAATCCCGATCAAGGTCTGGCTCGGCGAAGAGCGGATCGCGATCGAGATCAGGATCTAGATCAAGATCTAGATCAAGATCAAGATCAGGCTCGAGGAAGAGTAAGTCGCGTTCAAGATCGGCCAGTGGCTCGAGGAAAAGTGGATCGCAGCCAAGGTCGAGATCAGGATCCAGAGGTAGTGGATCGAGATCGAGGTCGCCCAGCGGCTCCAGGAAAGCTATGTCACGGTCGAGGTCCAGGTCAAGATCAAGGTCAAGATCGAGGTCAAGAAGTGGTTCGCGATCGGGCGGGGAAGAGCGGAAATCAAGAAGCAAAAGCCGATCGAAATCAAGGTCCGTTCTAGGTCTAAATCACCACCATAGTAATTCCAGTATAAAATGTCTATTTAATTATAGTAGATTGCCTGAAAGTTGATTTTATTGATATGGAAGCTCGATGGAACAAGATTTTTTACTTAAAATATTCCATATGTGCGTGGAAAAGAATTCGTGGCGGTTGTATCATCTCGCATGGAACACTGTTCTAATGGCTGCGTTCAGCCGACAAAACCAGTGAGTAACCGGTGAGCAACCGGTGAGTGATTTCCCTACATTTTACTCTGAACGCAATCGATCACTACTCAACATGGTTAGTAACCGGTCGCCATTTTTTGTACCGGAAATAAACTACGGTACAAAAAAATGGCTACCGGTTACTAAATATGTTGAGTAGGTGGTAAGTGATCGGTTGCGTTCAGAGTAAAATCCATGGAAACCACTCACCGGTTGCTCACCGGTTACTCACCGGTTTTGCCGACTGGACGCGGCCAATGTTCTCCATATATTATAACAGTGGTGAGCAACCTTTTGTCCGAAGTGGGCCACAAGTGGAAACCTACTACGCTACGCGGGCCGCAATATTAAATACATAAATATAGCTAATCCAAGAATTTTAATTTATGCCAATGTTCAGGCGGGCCGCAGGTTGCTCATCACTGTACTATAATACGTGACTCTACTACCCCGTTGAATACAGCATCGACGAACTGGGTAATCCTTTCCTCGTGACCTCTTTGTTGCAGATCTGCTACTCCAGAATCCAGAAAATCGGTATCTGGCAGTGATGTGGGTTCGCGGCATTCAAGCTCGGACAGGGCCGGTGGAAGCGACAGCGACTGAATCGGATTTTCGAGTGAACACAACCATCTGCACACACGAAAACTTCACACTAACGGAGAATTATGTGTACACTTCCCTCACGAGTGAAATTTACATATGAAATATACTAATTTCCCAATATATCCCTCAAAACACATTCGAGCGCGACGGAGGGAACCCGTTACGAAGAAACGAATCACACGAATTGTGCCCGCAGTCGTTTCAGAATCGGAAGTGGCGCTTCGATTATCGAACCGCGCGCTCCTTGTGCCCGAAAATTTGAATGCACGTAACTCAAGGAGCGAGTAAGTAACGCAGTAACGAGTCTTCTTTACGCACGATTCTTCTCAGTATTGTTCAGTTCCAGTTTTTACCATTAATTATAATAACAATAAACGAACGAAGTATTACTTCCTGACGTAAAAAAGTAACTTGTAATTTTACGAAAAATTACCACAATTTCATATGTAAATTAGTTCGACTTGTAAACAGACGTTACTCTTCCTCATTATCAGTCTGTTGATACTTTGTACAATAAACAAATAGCTCTAATCGATATTATTCACAGGAGATGTTGATTATTAAACGAATAGCAGAGAACGTAGTAAACTATCCTCTTAATTACGTTAGCCATTGTAATGCGAGCGAAATGTAATTTTCTGTTAACAACGAACGAATCGTTTTATATTAAAAACCATCAATAAAAATATATTGAAATCGCTTCTATCGTTGTGTTTCTATCGAGTGCACTCGCGTGCATTTAAAATTTATTAAAATATCACAGTTTCGCGTGGTATAGTTTCTCGCGCAACATGTATCCCCCGCGTATCGATCGTTACAGTCACATAAAATGAATAATTCGCGCTTACTTGAGGTGAGTGACACACCTACAGTATCTATCGTTTTAAACTACAGTTTCCCAGCGTCTGCCTATAGACGTAATGACCTTTCACCTGTATAGTTATCTTCTATAGCTGTTGTACCTAGCAATGCGACGCAATTGTGTTATCACCTATTGTAATGGTCCCCAACACGAAAACATGAATCATTCGATTATTTACATTCCCCGTTGCTAATCGCCGGGTGGAATCGTCAATTAACAATGGAGTAAACTGCACATTTACGCAATCATAGCACACAAGGGACGCCCTTAACAATAAGATCTTTTTAGCAAGCATTTCCTCAGCGCTCTATATATTGCCCTCACCATTATTGTTCTGTGCTGTCCGTGCAATCCTACAGCACTCGAGTATTTCTGTGCTATGGTTCATTTTAGACAGCGCCGTCTATAAAATTACACAGCTATTGCCTTGAACTCAATTCCATGTACCAACTATATTATATACCAAAGTTTAGTGCGCCCTGTTATTTTGCCCGCAGACTTCGCAAAGGCCAGAAAGTTTCTTTGCGTTCTAGTTTTCTCCTCTTCCATTGAGAAGGGAAGGCAATTTTATAGCGTATTCGGACGGTCGCACTGACAAGGGAACACCTCGAACCCGGACTCACCGATTGGAACGCAACTTTGTGGGTTCTTAGTGTGACTCAAAACAAGAACAACGGTGTGTTTCATTTGGGCCCTATCACTCTTTACGGGGGTGAAAACTAACCTCAAAGTCAAATTGGCACTTCCACTTTTCCGCGTATAACTCTCAAAATACAACAGACAGAGAAAAATGTTTCAAACAAAAGTTTAATGGTGCAATAAGCGCTAGCAAACTTGCGTTAACAAAATTTTGAAAAAAGATTTTTTTCATTCTGATATTTTTTTTTAAACACTTTTCAAAATTTTGTTAACACAAGTTTGTAACGCTAATTGCACCATTAAACTTTTGTTTGAAACACTTTTTTCTGTCTGTTGTACTTTGAGAGTTATACGCGAAAAAGTGGAAGTGCCAATTTGATTTTGAGGTTAGTTTTCACCCCATTAAAGGGCGATAGGTAGGGTTGCCATAATTGCCAAACATTTATACGGGACGTTTAAATGATAAATAAATAAAACATGAAAAAAGTGGGTAGGTAATGGTTTATTTTACTCTGTAAAATATTTCACGGGAACAGTGAAATACGGGACAGTCCCGTATATACGGGACGTATAGCAACTCTAGCGATAGGGCCCAAATGAAACACACCGTTCTACTTGTTTTGAGTCACTCTATAAATAAACCCACAAAGTTGCGTTCCAATCGGTGAGTCCGGGTTCGCGGTGTTCCCTTGTGAGTGTGAACTTTTTCGCTTCCGATTGGCTAAAATTCGCACTCAGTGCGCACCAGTGCGACCGTCCGAATACGCCATAAAACTTCGTATACTCGAAATGTTTATTATTGCTACCTGCACATTATCACTCTATGTATATTTTAGCTTATCGATCGTCAGCAGCTAGCTACGGCGAAAGGAGGGGAAAAATTGCTGGAAGAACGTGAACCGCGGAGGAGAGAGCGAGCATGATATTCCGTTGAAAAATCCTTTTGAACGCGGAATTGTTTCGGAGAACCCCGAGGGACATCAAAGTGTGAAACAGTCGCGTTTGCACGCCTCGCGCAAGCTCCTCTGTCATTTCCAGTAGAACGAGTCCTCTCACCTCTCGTTCGAATTCCTGCTGAACAGTTTCATCGGGACCAAGCAGAAACTTGGCGTGTTTCGCTCGCTGGCAAAATTCCCGCCCCGAAACAAGTGTAGTATATCGCGGCTGCTTTAATCCGGGCAGTGCATAAACCTCGGCGCATCTGACGATGTATAACAGACCAGATTATGCTTTATAAATACGCAACAACGTTGTCAGGCGATGCTGACGACGGAGTCAATTCCCAAGCCCTAGATTTCCCATGAGTAATTTGAAGCTGCTTTACGATGCAACTACCCCTTTGAACGCATTAATGTAGATCTCAGTAATTAGCCGACGTTCATCGATCTGTATGTAAAAAACACAGTATACTGTAACTGTAAAAAATCGGCTCGCCACGGATAACAGCCCAAGGCACCGCTATATAGTCCTTATCGTTATATTGCAGCGTTTAAACATTTAGGTCTGCATTATTCATATGGCAGACGTACTCGCAGACAGTGAAATCTGTGGCCAGTTTGCTGAGAAAGCAACGATGAATAGGGTAATGGAAAATACAGCGGAGGGAAGAAAGGGACACCAGCTTTATACAAACTACGGAGATTCTGAAAGCTTGAAATGTTTACGCTTTCCATTCCACTGTGAAGAGTGTGGATTCATTTATCCATACTTCCCACTCGACTACGGACTACGGCACCTTGATCCGTCTCGTTTGTCGTAAAACGAGGCTCCGATTCCCACTGTTTCTCAATTTTATGCACCTCTGCGCCATCGCATCACTCAATTACCTTAATCTAGTGCTCCCACCACCCACGATCCGTCTCCCCGTTGCACGACAATTTTTACAAAGCTTAATCAAGGCCTTCGTTGATTTACTTTCCTTTCCAACCGTATTTTTCGTTATTTGTCGACTACCGCTCATCTGTTTTAATTAACTCCGCCTCGCCAAAGTTGTCATTGCGACGGAGGACAACACTGGTGAGGCGAACGGTTTGGAAATGATTTTTTGATCCATTTATGCGAAGTTACTCTGCAGTCTACGTTCGGCAGAGCTGCTCAGAATATATCGAGGGGAATAGAAGTTTTAATCAGGCTTCGTGAATTTTCACGCGACAACTTATAATGTATGACGGACATTCGAGAATTACTAGCTTCTTTGGTGATGCTGGAACTTTCGGAGGGGAATTATTTACTATCTCGGGTACCTTGAAACTAGCTAACAGAATACTCCGGCGACTGCAAGTGTTGATTTTCCATGCACATTTACATATTCAAATCTCCATTTACGTTTCCATAAAAAGGCCACTACGAACGAAGGGTGGAAAGCGTGCAAACCTTCGTCCGTACAATTTAATCTCCGTGTCTGTAAAACAGCTAATCGAATTTATTGTTACACACTGAACTACCCTTTCTAGCTTTGTTTTTATTCGAGAAAGGGGAAATGCCAATTACCGTTATTTACCGTGCCTGCAAGTTACACAAACCGAGTGTACGTGACCACGCGAAAGCAGTTTTTATTTTCTCCCGGAGCGACCTAAAACCATGTTAATGCTAAAGAGATGTAAACTGGCAAACGTAAAAAATAACCACCCAATATCGGTCACCGACGTTCAAGTTTATTTAAAATGATAATTAATCACTGATTACCAGTAAGCTTCATTTCCACGGTTTTCCTTCTCCTTTCCTCCTCCAGCGATACAGGTAATAATCATTCGCGTTAGCAACAACATATTCCCGCGCTAAAGTTACTCTTTAATCCGGATGACACAAATCTTTTCTGTCAATCACGTTCCGATAATTCCGCAAATGCTTGCACAGGGCTTGTCGATAATCCCGAACGAGCCGTCACTGTGACATTGCAGCTCCTGTCTTCCTGGAAAATGTAATTGAATTTTTTCGTCTGGTTCTCTGATTTCCGGGAATTGCGTCAAGTACAGGGTAAAATGCTACCATCAAAAGATGAAGAAGCACTGTCCATTATTCACGTTGCATAGGTACTCCGATACATATCCGTAGGATAACAATGCGCTCGCGAAATCCAAGGAGCCCCGTATACCACCTACAACTTCCAACCTTCCGTTCGACCCCGTTTTAAAAAGATGCGGAATGCAATATTTCTTCTGCACACGGAGGGAATCGAGCTATGTTATGCAGACGCCAGTGACCCACTTATAAAACGAAGGGACTTGAAAGGTGCGCTTCTCCCTGAACGATCCCTCGGAATCGACATTACTCACCGTCTCCCAGGTGAACGTAGGTGCGCACTTCCCGCTCCGCGAGCTCTTTCCGTCACCCTGGCTGAAATTCCATGGAGTTTCCACGGCGTTATCGGTTCGGAAATAACACTTAAGTACGCTGTCCAGATTACACGGCAAGTGTTCCAGAGACTTCGCGATAACGTTCGCCGAAACAGCCAAGCCTCCGAAGTTTCTCCAGTCCCGAGTTTAGCGAGCTTCATAAACTAACGCCGTCGCGACGGAATGTAGACAGCTGAGTCAGAAACACCCTCTTTCGCGTTTCACTGTTTCGGAAGCTGAAGTAAACGGTGTTGTACAATGGAGGTATAGCGTAGATTTCACCATCGATTTTATGGGCTTGGTACGCGGCCTAATATATGGCGCTAATATCCAATCACCTTTGCGACAAAGGATAAGGGTTTCGAGCGAAATTGACGTAGCAGACTGTGCGTGGGCGGAAAATATGAAAATACGACCGCGAAGAAGCGAGCAACTCTCGCGTCACGGAGCAACAATATACAAAGGGAGGGCAAGGGTCGTAGAGCAAAATGATATCAGCATCTTTCCCGGAAAGAGGGAGAGGAGGCACTCCGTCGTTTGCCGAAGGAGATTTCGTTGGATCCCGAAAAGGCTGGCGGAGGCTTGAAGATTAAAAGTACTCTTGCGATCCTCTCATTGCTCGTAGAAGTTGGAAGCGCGCCGAGCGAGGAGTATGATTTTAATTATACGGGAATCAAACGTACATAAAACCGGAGATGGGAGCGCGGAAGTAACGAGACTTAAATTGAAACTGTGGGAGGGGCCGCCGGCGAGAACAATCCTTCTGTTTGTCTCGAAGGTCAGGAATTATGCATTATTGCGTCGTTTCCTTCAAGTCTCCTTGCTGCCCTGCCACGGCAGCTTAATATTACCTAATTATATTATTCTGCTTCGACGGCGACCTCAGGGCTTGTCCTCCTCCCGCTACGAGTTGCCCGCCGAGTGTCTACATGTATAATCATTATTATAATATTAATTTCAACCCGTGCGCTGTACGTTGGAGCCTCGAACTTTTATTTAGGTGCCCTCCAACAAACTGCGTTCGCGAAACGTTTAATTGCCGCCTAAGCGAAGGTTTCATTCGAAGGTTTCTCTCTGACACCACTAAACGAGTCACCTAACCAGATTACGCTTCCACCTGGAGAACCGCACGAGTTAAAGTAATACATCCCATCGGCGTAACTCCAACTTCCTGTAGAAGATAAATTCTACCGGACGCGAAATTCATTCGTTCCACCCGGCGCGCTTTAAAAACCATGAAACCACTGTATCGAATCAAAGGACGGATTTATGCACTGCCGACGCGTGCACGATTGTCCTTTTCCTTTCAGCCGCCCATAGGTGGCATATATACACGGCTCGCCCACGAAAGGGTTACCGTAATCCGCTCGAGGAAAGGGCAAACTAAGGTTACGTGGCATCCGCAAGACGATGCCTTCCATTCGCCGTGGTGTGCAATGCTGAAATTGCAAGTTTGTATACAAATCAGCTTCCTCCTTGCTATGTACTCCGTGTAGCCGATGTGCATATACAACGGAAACGTTCGTGGATCCAGACACTGCCGCGGCAATGCGCGCTCCGTGAAACCGATGCCGTTTATCCGTAAGCAATTCGAGTTACGTGGCTGTTCATTCGCCTGAAAACCTGATACCCCTCTTGTTCATAACGTTTCGCTTCGCCAGTAAAGTGAATGAAGTACCCTCGATGATGTACAGCCCTTTGAGAGAGTATTCTGCTGAAAAAAGCCACGTCCACGCTTTGCCAAATTCAGCCGCAATATTTGGAACCCACGGTTTTGTAACGGCAACGGTACGCGAAGTCGCGCGTTGAAAGCCTCGCGCGAACTTTCATCGAGACTCTACTCGCAGTAGTACAGCCCGTTATTGATCAGCCAGCGGCGAAGAGTAGTTGCGCGATCGCTTAATTCGATTTGAATGTTTTACACCGTTGGTATTCCGCCAAAGCCAGGTAAAACTACAGTATTACATGGTCAATCAATCGAGTCTCTGCTATAATGACGAGTGACGACAGTAACATTGCGCTCGAGTAGAATAAAGAATCGTAGAAGCTACAAAGAGGCCAGGAAAGAATACTTCTGCCAACCGACAGTGGCATAATCTTCTGTCCTCGAAGAATTCGAATTTCTAGACAGTAAAGTTCGTATTTCATATCAAATTACTCTGTCCAGCTGTCCACGCAACGCAATTTCAGCGGGGTGGAAACAGCCGCGGTATATCAGATGCGGAGCATTCGGTCGTGGGTAAAAATTGCGCGGACATAAACTATAGCCCGCGCAGACTTACTTAGGTATCGATACTGATATCGTGCTGAGCACAGCTAGCAGCAGCACAGGTGTGCTAGAGTGCTAGAACGACGGAACGTCCCATGTGCGATTGCTCGCAGTAGTAGCGGCCATTATTCGTCAGACAACGCAACCTGTCCCATTACACCTCCTACGAAATATGTACCTACTATTGGGTCGCTGGATCAATCCCTGGAATCGATGTTCCTATGTACATGTACACGATCTATCTTGAATTTCTCCACGAATACGCAGTGGACGCGAAATCCCGAAGCGTTATCGAGTTTTGCATAGGGTAAATATTTGTTGAGTGACTCTGCGTTAAAGGATTCCCACTTTACAGTAGAAGCAAACTTGCCCGCTCCGTTTAGAAGTTTGCTGTAACAGTTCCCGGAACATTTTCGCACAGATATCTGCGAGATTAATTGCCGTGTCGAATCCTCTGGCCCGCATGGTGCCAGCTCGGTGACAGGAATTCGTTATTAACGACGAATGGTCGCAGGCCGGGAGTTCTAGTGCAAGCTAATGGCCAGAGTGGGGCATGGTTGATCCAAAGCTTTCGAGGGTCGGTGACCGTTTTGTGTGCGCAGTAAAAGGTTTAAGGTTACGGCAAACACCGGTCTTCGATTTTGAAACGCGTGATCACAGGAACCTGCCATTCCTTCCCCCGCCTCGCGTCTGCAAACGTATCCGGCTACTGTCGTGACCCAATTCGATTCTCATCTTATCGCCTCCCCAGCAGGAACGCTAAAAGGCGGTTATTCCAGTCACAATTTCGCCCGATACTGCGGCTTGATCGGGAAACTAACGGCGAGCATAAAGAACTCCGTGGCGCCTTCGAGGGATCGTTGTTTCTTCGTAAAACACTCGGGTTAACGACGACCCTCCCTCGAGTTTGTTTATTTCCAGCTGTCAGCTGTCGCGACCCCGCGGCGATTATGCTCGCGATGAGAGGCGTCGTTTGGGTGGAACGGTTTCATTAAAATTGTCGCGGAAAAATGTTTCCGCGCGAAGAAGGATTATCTTAATATCGCCCTCGCATGTAAGTTACTTTATTAAAAAATTCCTACGGCCAGCCGAGCCCGCCCGACGTGGAGCTGAAATTTACATGCTAAACTCTTCCTGAAAAAGTTCGCCGGAATATACACACGCTGGTGTTTGCTGCACCACCAACCTGCAATGGACGAATTAAACAGACATTTTTCATCCTCCACGTTTGACCGCGGTCCTTTGAACGAGGGGGGAAGTCGGATTACAGAATTACGAATGACAGTGGTAACGAATGGTCGAACGGACCGCATGGATACAATCTGTTTCACGTTTAATCGTTCAACAGTTTTATCGAATGGGAATTCTCTGTTCAAGGCAATCGAGTTGCACCTCGCACTCTGATTTTAACGCGCAGCAGTTTGCCGGGCAGCGTAAGAACCAGATAACACTTTGCTTCCCTTAATGCACAAGACTTGGTGGGATCGTTATCAATTTCTTAAACGGCATGAATATTCATGCACGCGACGGAATTGTTTACCCCGTGATTTACATACGGGGACATATCCGACAGGAATGGGAGGTCTGTACGCTTGAAAACAATGCGTGTGTACGACGTTCATTAATATTTATAACATGTTCGAAGCTTCTGCTGTTGCATAATCAAAAGAATCTGTGGATTAACTCTGGCGAGCTATCTATCGAGCTATATTCATCGGTACACACGAGATTCCTGTAGAAGAATAATCCATCCAGTCCTCTTCCCAGTACCTCGATTTCACTGAGAGTCAAAGGTTTGACAACTTTGATCCCACTTGCGGGTAGTACGCCCTTTGAGCTGTGTCTTGCTCAGAACCCGAATGTTCCGCGAACTACTGGGAAAATCTGCTTGCAATGATCATTTACACAGAAACCATTAACGATGGATTAACGTTATTGAAACGACCTTTGCAGTTCTCGTTACCAACGCTTGTGAACAGACACAAACAAGCGGACGCTCCACGCGCGTCCCAAACAAATCTCCGAATCGCTAGCTTTGATAATTCCATTCGGGGTTACACGGACCTTTTATTGCCTGGAAAGTACGGCTCAGGGAACGCGCAGTAGAAAAGAAAAGAATGTAATGTGGAGCACGTTAATTAGCACTCAGTATGGCCTGGGAGAAATTGCTGGCTCGTAAATTTAAATTAATCCAGACTTACACCACAACGACGCACTGTCAGTGTTACTTGCCCGTTGGTCGGGGCGCCGCTTAATTTACAGGCAATCCAGCGGAACCAGCGACCATGTTTCTCGCGCGGAAACATTCTTTCGCAATTTCATTCCCAGGCGAGCGCGAGAAATCGTTTTATTTTGGAAACGGCCAGGAGATGAATATTCCGCGCGTGTACACGCTAGTAGGCTCGAATTCGATTTACCCGGGGATAATACGTTTCCAAGGGACGATTGGGGTGGGCACGCCTCGCGCAGTCACCTTCGCTTCTCCAAGAATAATGAAAGGAACGGACACCTCGGCCCTTAGGTCGTCTAGCTCACGATCGATCAGAATTCTGACCTTCAAGTTCCGAAGGGTGGTAGACACCTACCCCAAACGGCCTGCTAAAACTTGCCGCAAAAAATATAGCAAGAAATCTGTCTTTATACAAGAACAGTCTACATTTTCTACGGCTTTATTTCGGTCCTCGGTATTCCCAGTATTAATGAATACTTTAAACGTTGCGGAGTAAGGATCATTATGCGGCTGAATTCTTCCTCGGCGGGACGCGAATATCGAGGCTTATTGCTGTCGCAATCAGGAACCCATAACTTCGTTTCACTGATGTTTTACGTTTTATTTTGCCGATGAAAGTCGGGGATACCTTTTACGTGGGACGCCTTTGAATATTTTCTATGATATACTTTATCAGAGGCAGCGAGGAAATATGAACGGCGTTACGGAAATGGTATTTCGTGTCTGCCTGCCTTCGACGAGCGTATTGGTAAGCTACACGCGCCTTCGTGGTTAAAGCAGTCATCAAGCCCGAAAACCGAATCCTGGATAACGATTACTGGCTGGAGAATCGAAGTAGCGAACTTTTCCTTTGTATCCTCTCCGCTTTAATGCCCGCCGCAGTCACGTTCCCGGTCTTATTGACTGTACATACGAGAATGGGATCCCAGAGAGAACCATTGCGAGCCAGCTTTTCTAGCGCGAGACAAATATTTCCACAATTTTCGTGGAGTACATCGATGTTCGACGAATGAGAAAATTCAGCCGTAGTATTGACCGGCTGTTGTGCCGTGAAACAAGCTTTTTTAAATCAGAATATCCCCTCTGGAATTCGTAGACGGTTCTATGCAATTTTGGCAAGGTTCCATCGTTTAAATTTGAAGAAAACGCTGGAGTATAAAATTTTCTTTGCGGATGACAGTGCAACGTATTAGTAATACGATCTCGCGTAGCGCCAGTTAACATTTCCTTGATCCGCGAGCCGAAGGGAAGCATCTGCTTTGCGTCCAATTTCGCGACACTTCGGCTGCATCTTGGAACTTTTGTATAAAGGCACCAAATGATATTTGCATCGAAAAGGAAAGTGATCCTCTGCGCGAGTTCAGCAGGATCTGCTTCGAAGCTGATCGAAGAGATGCATTAGAAATGGATCGGAGAAATGTCTCGTCCTCCGAGGAATATCGAGTGTGTTGGCCCAGAGATAAGATGCTCGTTACAGGAGTTCGCAAGTCAGCCACCTTCTTCCGAACAATTCGCGACATTTCGAGATCACTCGGCTCGTCCTTGACATTTCAGTCTACCCTAACACACGGGGCCTCACGCTCGTTTATCATAAAGGAAACCAATTTCCAGCTGGCGTTATTATTTTCTCCTCGCCCAAAGGAAGGTCGAAACCGTTCTCAACCGACAGAAAAAGACGACCGCCCGGTGGTTGAATGCGAAGAAGGGAATAGCAACCGCGTTACGAAACATTATTTACGAATAATCCTGATGTCAAGCTCGAGAATATATGTAGATACCTACATGCCTTTTTTTATACAGCCACGCGGAGCGTGCACTCTGCAGAGAAATCCCATGCATTCATGATCGCGATGCGTCGAGACAGCGCTGGAGAGGATTCATTGTTATTTAAAATCAATCAAAAACCCGCCTGGGGATATTTTCGAAGCCAGTCGTTTTATCACGGTCCGCGAGTTGCTGGAGGAAAGCCGTCGTTCATTTTCCAAGGCTCCGGAAGCTGACTCAAGTGTCTTTAAAGAAAGAAGGAGCACAAGCGAGCAACGGTGCACGGGAAGGGAACTTTACGACAGAATTCAACGGGAACTGCGCCAAAGGGATCGAGATCGAAAAAGGACACTTTAAGAGTAACAAGGAAAAGACGACGCTGATATGTCCCCGACTCAACTTCAATGAAGCAACTCGCGTTACGAGAGAATATAATTCCAAGTGGTAGCCGTCTGGCGAGTTGAGCCAGCGCAGCTTTAAAGTGAATATAAAACCATTATACAACAAAAAAAAAAAAACAGCTGTCAGAGAAACTGATTCGTTCTCCACCACCTGGAGTGGTGACATTCAGGTATTCGTCGGAGGTAGCGAGCAATTTATCAGGGAGATGCCGGTACTCATCGAATGTCATCAAATCGATTCTTCCAAGAAGCTCGTTAATACAGTTTGTACATTTGAATTGATTGCGCCTTCGTATCGGGCGGAATTTAATTTCGGTGCTGATTTTCATGGGCGACTATCGTTCGCCGGAGCGCTGTCTCGGTTTTGATTGAAATCGGAACTCGATTCCAGCGGGAACGAGAGTTGTTTAGCAGCGCAACGAAAAGATTCTCGTTCTTCGCGCTTAGGATTCCATTAGCTGCAATATGTATGGTAATTCGAGTCTGAAAGAGAGATCGGATGTACCTCGGACGATTTCGGAGGAGACGTTGCGGATTATAGCCGCGGTGTTGGGCATCGCAAGGAGGATTTCGATCGGTTCGGTCGACACGAGAAACCGTTCAATCCGTCCGAGAGCCCCGCACTCGACCCCCGAATAAAGGAACCGGGGACAAAGAGGACGGTAGATGCTTTGAAGTAATCTCGCGAGTTCGTTCAACGCGGGGTTTCAATACCATCGGACGTACGATAGCGCGAAGAAAGTAATATCTGTGTTGTCCGCTCCGTCTCTTGCACTTTTCATATGAAAATAACGCGGGGATGGACGCGCTTGAACTCGATAAAGAAAAACTTTACGACGCCCGTGGGTTTTGCACCGTCGCCTGCAAATCCTCGCGATGCGTTCGTGGAACGAAATGTATTTCGCGAGATTACCAGCGAGTTCGCATTAGAAACACTGTACCAGGAATTTCGGTGTTCAAGACAATTCAACGCGCTCGGCTTTGTTTTAAAATTTAAACCAGGTCGCCTGGAGACGGTGAAGGGGAACATTGAAATATTGCGCGGCAGTCAAGCCAGGCTCCTTGCCGTGACAATAAACGTCAGGAACGAGCAACTATGTGCGAAGGTAGTTTTAATTAATTTCATTACAACGGATAGCACGGTGGCGGCACGCTGAGCGCCGCAGAAGACTTTCGCCGGCTCCTTCACGCTCGCCGGGTTCTTAACATAACAATCCCAAGAGGGTGGATCCACGCTTTGACGCCCGTTTCTGCGGATCGTCGGGGGCATAGGAAATCGAGGGAGTCCTCCTGGAACTGTCTCGCAAATTAAATTAAGGGAAGCAGCGCCGTTGAAACATGAAACTCTCCCGCAAACCGCCCAAAGTTTCTTTCGTACGGCCAAAGAAAAATGCGAAGGGGCGACTTTATAAATTGACCACATCAATTGGCGAGCGGGTAATTGAATGGTGTTTCTACGTTTCTTTCTGTCGAAAGGAAAGTCTCTATCCCCCTGTCCATTCCCCAGGGAGTCTTTGAAACACGTTTCACACCACGAAACTGCAACGATTAAACAGAATCCAATTAACACGGGGGGTTGAAACAACAGCAGGCAAAAGTGCGCCTATACCGAAACAATTTCGCGATGTGTACACCGTGTTTTGTTTCGTCGCGGTGGCTACGTATGCCAGTTTAAAACGTCCCATTTTCACGCGACGTTGAAATTTTATCGTCATCGATCAGACGAACGGTGGTGCGCTCGGTGTCACGCCCGACGCCAACGAAATGGCAAGTGTCATTTTAATTGAAACGAAACGGGTGAAAATCCAAAATTCCATCGGGAATCGGCTATTTGGAGATGCGGTGGTGACGAACGGTTGATATTCTCGCGTAGGTGGCGTGCTCTCGTGTGCTGTGCCATTTGCATACAACGAGGAGAAAAGTAACTTCAACCCTCCGTACCCAGTATGCCACGAAATTCGTAGTTGTTCCGTCACATCGCGTTTGGCACCGCCGAAATTCGTGTCGCGCTGGATATTTCCAAGTCGCCACGGCTTAAGGACGCCTTTAATTAGTGCGAAGCGCAATAATCGTTAAATTCTGCACGTAGATGGGCGACACGGTGTGGTCCGTTTATGCAGCCCGGACAGTGGACGTTTTCACGTCAGAATGGCACACAGGGCGTTCTGCGCGGCTGCGGAATGGAATATTCTATGAGTCGCAAGAAGAAATTGTTGCGGCACATGTAATTCCGACACACGCATAGTTGTGTTGCGCGGATGTTCCCGCAACTATGTTTGAAAAACAATAACTTAACTGTCCATCACTTTGCGTTGCTATCGACTATACCTACCGGCGGTCAGAATCTACTTATTTGTAAATAATTTCGTCGCGTCGTGCTCGATATTTCCACCAGGAATTTGCGTTTCACTCGACATCGCGCGCCGCGGCTTTTGAGGGGCGATCATCGATTTTTTAACAACTTTAAACTGCAACCACGTATCAGAGACAGAACTGATCCCGCTAAAAGCACGCTTTATTAACGGGTTCATTATCGAGAATGACCGTGGCGCACTTGTGACGTTACCAAAGGGCGCTCGTTTTTTATTTCTTTTTATCACCTAGTCCTTTGCCCATTAAGTGCGCGATATCGACGTCGTGAATTGCACGCAGCCGGGCGCGTTTTATTCCATTTACCGTATCGTTGAAAATCGCTGCGTTAATCCAGGCACAACGAATTCCTGCTGGTTAGAGAAATTATTGAACGTTCAAACGTGCTTGCGTCTGGTCAGGTGTAGGCGGGTAGGCTCGCGAGATTATAATCCCTGCTCGTGTCATACCTCTGTTTCGGTTATCACATCGTCGTACTATTAATGGAGCATAAATGTTCAGCTGTTCATCCCTGTTCGCAGCAGGTGAACTATGTTAAATTGCTCGCGGACTGTGAATAGTCGAAGGTACGGTCAAGGCGGTTTCGTGAAATTCAATCACAACAGCTGGATCGACGATGAACTGTCGTTACCGACCAGCTAACTTCGAATTAACCTCAGATTGAGAATGGCACAGACTAGTACGCGAAATGAGTCCCGTGTCTGGGAAGCTTCATCTTTGTTCAGCGATCAGTTTAATTCCGTGCAGGATAAATTGTACAATGATTGGCACCCTAAGCGGAAATCCCAATTGGAATGTCTATATGTTTTTGTGAAGTTTTTATATGACCTTAGTTATTATCAATGATTATGGATTTCTCATTAAAATAAAATACCTTGAGTACCTTTTAAGGCTTTTATTTTAAAAATATTCAATGAAAAACAAAAATAGGACATAAAAGTACAATCATTGGCACCCTAAAATTGGAGGTTATATAGAAAAATATATGTATGTTGTTAAAAACGAAGTTTAAAGTGTTTAAACAGACTATTTAATTCATTATTAAATACCTACAACACTTAATAAATCTGTATTTCAATCCATTACTTAGTTATAAAGCGACAAAATATATTTACCTGCTCCTTATCCAAATTTTAAGAAAACGCCTAAAACTTAGCCCCTTGTCCCACTTTATGGGGTTGCCAGATGTAAAATGTGTAGTTCAACTACTGGACTTGGCTGTGTTGTAGCGAAAGAAAAATAAGAAATTGTAAAAAAAGTACTTTCTAAGCTTGTACTTCTTGATATTTGGCTTATTAATCAGGACTGTCAACGATTAGTACAGTTTACCCTAGGTACCTATTAGACGCTGAAGATGTTAATATGTGGTTGTAATTAGTACATACTAATTTAGTGTTTAAGGTAAAATTTGAGATTTATTTTCCCTTTGCTGGTATTTTTAAACTCCTCCAACCAGAGAAGAATTAATACAAAACTTTGTGGGATAAAAATCAGCTGACACCGACGTGAATAATAATTGAAAGTATTGAATACGAAACGTTCCCCATTTGGCAATGAAATTTAGAAACTTCAGAGCGCTCTAGAACGAATGTAAGTTAATCACAGGCATCGCGCATCGTCCATGGAGGCGAAAAAGCGTTTCAGGCTTGATGCAACGCCGAGAATTGAGTCGTGTTTTAATGAGACCACGCGTATCTACCTCGTTATGAAGGTAAAAACCTGGAAACGGGAGACTTTTTTGGGAAGGTCGGTAGAAAAATTGTTTCATCTTTTGAAATCTTTTATTTCTATGCGCCTCGCCGTCGGTGAAGCGATAAATTCGTTTCAGAGATGCAAATGGGGAAAGGGTTGCCTTCGGAGGAGCTGATCGAATCTACTTTCAAGAATCTGCATAGCGAAAAGCAAGAAGAAGCGAATCGACGCGTAATGTATTTAATAAAAGTGGATTCCTAAGCGCATAAAATGCATTTATACACCGCGATGCAGCAGAAGAATTTGAATATTCAGTGCCTCCGTGAATTCAGCTTGTTCGCTACGTGCTTGAGCCACGCAACTTATTGCAGTCTTCAATCACAGGAATCCTACAGTTGTTGGCAAGTACGGGATATTTATGCGATATCACGAGAACAAATATCCCTTCGTCTTATTGGATATTTCAGGAACGTCGCGCGAAATGCGTGGCTGCGTGGACACGTAGAGAAATTTCTATCAAGCAAGTCGTCGGACAACCGCTGGGTATGTCGACATTATTAAACATTCCCGAAACTCGTGCAATGGCGCCCAGGAATCTGCCGGTAAAATGAAGATTTGCCGAAAAAAGTTTTAAAGAAACTTTAATTAATATTAAAAGTACGTCGGTGAAATTCTAATCCTCCAGTGTCGATAACTGTGAAATTGGATGGTTCGGGGGGGGGGGGGGGGGGGGCGTTACGAGCGGGGGATTTTTCTCTGGTTTTCCCGAGGAGTTTGGTGCACTCGCAGAGATTACGGGGATGTAAAGATACCTTGGTCGAAAATTTACTACCACACTTCGGAAGAAAAATGTAAAAGTTGGATGTTCCAACGTGACAGGACTTTGAAATACGCGACCGGCTGAATCTAAGCACGGTCTTCTTTGAATTTAACATAGTCTGTGAGATGAGCTAAACGACGAAGACGTCTGTACCTAGAGGCAAACATGCAAACATTCCCCTGCACTAGAAGTCGAGAGGAATGCAGCTGAGATTTACAAAAAGGGGGATTGCATACCATTTTGCTTGCTCGGATCGCGGTCCCGGTGCACAAAGAGCATAAAGATGTAAAAATACTGCTGGCAATGAGAAATTTTGAGTTCCCCTTTTACGGCCTAGTTGTGACGATAAATTTTGTAAGGTTTCGAGGTGGCTGCGACGAAAACGCGGCTGGTAAAGTCACCATAAAGCAACGAGTAACTACCCCTTACGCTGCAGCGCCCTATACGACTAACGAACGTGTCGTGTTTTCACCGCATCAGAATATAATAGCAGCGGTGATAAAGAATAACGTCGCGTCTAATTTTATCGAGGCCCAAACTGTCTGCCGACAAAGCTAAAACGAGCGCAAGTTGAAATTTCAGGACCGGTTTGAATCACTTCAGGTAGGATTTTAACGACCGCTCGATGTTCGCCACTTCCCTTTTCCATGCATACTGAACTTCGCGGTAATTTTCTCTTATATTTTGCCGAAGTGCATCGATCCACCTTGTCAAACTGTGCTTCCTTCGAAGCAGCGGAACTGGAGGGTCACTTAAAAATAGCCCCCTCCTTATAAGGCAAAGTTTTACTAGCAATCGCCGTTTAGCTTAATGTAATATTCTTTGCAAAGCAGAACTGTGGCGCATCATACTTGCACCGGTTACCGTTCGTCCCTAAAAACTCGATCTCGACAGCTTCGTTACGGAGTCGATAACAAGCAGACATATCGAGCACAATGACGTCGTCAGTGCTCCCATGCGTGGCGGGCTTTCATTCACTTGTCTGGGAAAAATTCGATAGACCACTCCGGATGAGAAATTGGAGCGACACCGGAAAGAACCCACGTCCATACACATTCCCGGACTCTGCCTCAGCCCGAGGAATTCCGTTTCCGCCGGGATTCTGGCTCAGGACGCGTCAGGGCGCGAGAAACTCTAGAGTAGATGGATCGCGTGTCAACCACGGGAACAGGGAGCGAAGGTGAATCAATTAACTTACTACCGGCATGATTTAATCGGGCTGATCGTGCAGGTGCGCCGCTATAATCGCTCGAGCAAGAAATATCCAGCACCGGACCAAGTACCTATAGTCCTGGATCAAATAATGTGAAGCGAGATTTGAAGCACGCTTTAAAAGGAACGATGTGCGCTTGGGTTCCCGTTAAGCGTGGCTACAAAATGGACGGTGTTGCGAGTGCTATTTCTCGAGAAGGAAGAAGCATTGGGTAGCAGTGGCTCTGGGATGAGCCGCGTAGGCCTGAAAGCGGAGTCACCTAGACCAGGTGAGGGGCGACGTATATGGTTCCCCTGTGATCGTCGGGAAATCACGCTTAAGGTCGGACAAGGCCACAATCACAGGCGTATCAGTGAGAGGAAGCGTCTCCGTTCTGCGCGTCACGCTATTCGCTGGCCAGAACGGCGGGGGCGCGTTCAGTCTGCTTCGAGCCGCGGCTGTGATCACTCGCGTCCGCGACCGCTCTCCCTCTTGATAACAAACCCACCACGGTATAAACTGTTATCAGGCTCGAACGGGAAACCAGTTGAATCGTAGCACCGATCGCGGCCGCATCGGTAGCGTTCCAACGATTGTCCTTTTCACCAGAGGGACAGTCGCGCAACGCCAACTCGCACCCCTTTGTTGGGCCACGAGCGGACGCCACTTTGACATATGATACCTACGGGAAAACGGGAAACTTCACGATCCTACTCTTTGGTGGACGTGAACGCGACACCGCCGCTTTTGCGTGTCGAGGTAAGTCAATCCAAAAACATTCTCGTGGTGTCATTTCGCTTTTGCATGCTTCCCATTGTCAGTGGTATAGTGAAACGGGAAGCTTTTTGGTTTCCCAATGAATTCTCGTGGATTGTGTTTGGAAGATGGGGCAGACGGGGTCGGTTTTAAATAAAATGGTAGGAGGAACAGAGGGGTTGTTTGATGTGGGAATGGGAACGTCTTCAGGTGTTCTACATTGGTAGAGTAGAACAGCGTATGGCATAGATTGTGCGATCGATTATGGTAGCAGTTATCGCGACGGTTTGTGTTGACTTTCCGTGAGGATGTTATTGACATGAGAACAGAAATAGAAACGGAGGGGGTGAATAATAAATTAAGGCGAGCTCGTCGACCAGCCCCGGGCTACTCGAGCTTTCCGACGCGATTAAGCCTCCCCTTTCTGGCGGACTAAGAAAGGGCTCCGGGGACAGGCGAGACGTTAAAGCGGCTGCCTGGAAGAAGCTAAATGCCTGCTGTGTAATTATGCCCCGTATACGAGATCCTTCTTTTTAAAGACGTTTGTAAACAGAGAGACTGTTTGGGCGTTGACCCTGTTCCTGGTGCGCTAGCGGAAGCCTTGCCCCAATTGCGTTAATTTCCATCGGTAGAGCGTTTTCGTCGCGAATGAAATTTCAGTATCAAGCTGAGACAGCTTTTACGGTAGAAAGAGACTCCGGAACACAAGTGGGTCAAGAACGTAAATATTTCGCCTGGTCTTAGAGCGGTCAGCGCATAGAGTAGACCGTGTAAAAATCCACGCCCTGCAGTTCTATATAAAACCTTCGGTCCGCTCAAAATTTGTCCCCTGTGTAGTCAAATTTTAATAGGATGCGGGACGAGAAAAATCGCCGCCATATATGAATGGAATTTTAGATGCAATCAATGTGTTTGAAATATGCAGTGAATCGTTGGCAGCAGAAAATTAGTTTGCGCTTTGAAATAAGCCGTTGAGTAGGGGAGACCGGGGCTAGTCGACTAAATTTTAACATTTCTAATTTTTATAAATAGACCATTGGTGTTTTGTTGACTTGCTGCATACCAAAAGTTTACAAACTTCATTAGGTATACAGGCTTGATTTTGAAAATCGTTTTAATTGATTCAAGGTTGTAGTTTTTATTGTATTTAGAGTAGTGAGACAAATAAGTCAACAAACCCCGGCTGCGGAGTTAGTTGACAAATATGATGGGGTTAGTTGACTTGACATTTACTTTTCAGCTTTAACCTTTTGCCTGCGAAAGCCGTATATATACGCTGTCACAGTGCCATCAATATATACGAAAGGCGTGTATATACGCTGCGAATTCCATCAATATAGTACACAAAACGCGTACATATATATACTACGGTCAATAAATTAAAAAAAAAAAAATTTCACTCCTTCATAGTATTATTTTTTTTTATTAATTATCATAGTGTTAGATACTGTAATTATTTTGTAGTTGATGTTATGGTCTATTTGGAAGGTCTGAAAGTTTGAAGCGAGGATAGTGTGTAAAATTGGTAGGGGTGAGTTTGGATGGATTTGTGGTGGGGGAAGTGGACTTGAGCAGCTGAACTCTTTGCCTCGACTGCATCTTGAGGATAAAAAATGCAATTTTTAGTGGAATTCTTATGCTTAGTCAATTAAACCCGTCCGACATTGTTAACATGTTAAGGGCCGTACGTACAAAATCTCCGCGCACCGGATAAAATAAAATACCGTAAATTATAGTTAATGTATCACGTTTCCACAAAATATTCATGAAAATCCATCAAGCAGTACTTAGTGGACAAAAATTCATAAATAATCGAAACAAAAATATTTTCACTTCCCGTCGACCTTTTTAGATTTTCCATTCTCACTGATAGAACACGCAAGTTTTTGTCACGGCGACACATTAAATGGCAAGCTGGTCATTCATATGCATCAATATCGCGAATCGCAGCATAATTTACTCCATAATACAACAATTAAGGGAAATTAGTCAATTAACCTCGTTAGTCAACTAGCCCCGGTCTCCCATAATGTATGCAAGAAATTTGAAAAGCCTGCACACTGAACTAGAAATAAGTACTCTATTATATTGCAATGTTGAAAGTACGCTGTATGGATACGTGCTTAATGGTGATCTCCTCGAATTTAATGGTACCACTTCTCCATTCACGTTTATCATACGCATACGTGTATGCTGTCCTGCACATTCTGCACAACAAAACACGCAATAACGCATTGAATATTCCATCGGACCACTTGTTTATTATGAACTAATTTTCGTTTCAATTTTTGACGAAATGAAACTTAAATTCAGCCCTTTCCATGCAATTACTCCGTCGATTTTAAAATAAAGTACACTACAGAAAAAAATTAAACTCTCGAAAGGGTACTAATATTTTCCAGTGCATGTACCGCGAGATATTTTTCAGAGAGTCGATTAATGTAATCCTTTAATCTCGTCACGGAAATGTAATAAACAGAAACCGTGAATCTCAACTATCAGCTTCCAGGATCCCCAACAGAGATGCAATACCGTCAATCGTGTATCCGTGACCCGTGAGAAATTATATTAAAAAATAAGTGCCCCACAGCTTTGTAAGCTTCCTAATGTGACCTTTGCATTCTAGAGCGTGATTTCGAAAGCGCATTTCCCAAATACTCGCTCCCCGAGTTTTAGACAAATGATAGCAGGGGGGCAAATGCCGCAGAAATTCAGACGTATGAATTCTATCAAAGTTTGAGTAATTCCGGGGCCAGCATCGCGTCCAATTCTAAAAGTTTTAGCTGCCGCGAGCTTGCAGTTTCTATTAAACCCGACAGTTTCGACTGTTTGACCGTACAGTTGTTTATCTCAACTTAACTGCAACCGTATGTAAGGTGTTGTCGTACATACACGTTATGTATTCAACATAGAATTTACACTCGCCTGAAAACTTGACAATCGCTTCTATCCTGAATACATTCATAACATATTCATACGTTTTCTCATATAATTTTAGAGATTTTTCTATATCCTCCATAATTATTTATTAAATTATACTTGCAGCTTGTTGTGCTTCGTATGCTATTACTACCTGCACTACTGAAACTTTACATTTAAATGACCTTTACCCTCCCTTGTTACCAGGCAAAGTGCGCGTTTCCGTAATATTTAAAATAGCGTGCACATTTTGAAAAGTAGAGGTCGGTAAGGCGAGGAGTTCCATTCAGAGACTCTTCTAAATCTAAATTATATCCGGCTCCTTGCGTTCGCGCCTCTAAACGCACCGGCTGACACGTTTAACGCTTTAACTACTGCCGACACCGTTTCGGGAGCGCTTTATAGCATCTGCTCGTTGCACCCGCCTAGTCGGATGAAATAAGTGCACAAAATTCTATTTTTGCTTGAAACATATCGATCGTAGAGCGGTAAAGTCGTACAGCGACAGTCACGTATCGCGCCTATAGGCAGTAAATGCAATTGCAAACGCGGTTGCTCTCATGTTTTCGAAAGTGCCTCATTTTAAAGTTATCAGTGGTAAATTTCGAGCCGTTCGATTGGTCCTTGAAACCGGCAATGGATGTGTGCTGCATTAAATAGCTGCTTCGTGGTAATCCCATTTTGTCCTGCTAATCAAACCTCGCAATTCCGATACAATAAATCATTCGTACTGCACCGAGCAACGATCCTCTATTTCTGTACCCTACCTGCTGTGCAACACAAAGGGAATCCCGTCGACGCGATCCGATTCGTAAATTTGCAGTAGCCGAGTAATCAAATTAATTACCATAATTAATGCTTGGATCCTCCGCGTCAAAGGGCCGGGGCGTCCCTCGAGCGGTGTAATCTTGCACGCATGCTGCGAATGTAAGGCACATTTCCGGCGTAATTAATACTTAATAAGCACTCGTCGGAAAGCCGAAACGTACTGGTTGGAAGCATTTGTTCCACCTACGCCGTTGTCTGCGCAATGTCTACACTTTGGAGAACTTGACGGTTTAGGGTCGCTAAGGGAACGCGTCGTTCCATCTCGTCGGAATATTGAAGCAGTTTAGATTCTATTTCTATCCGCACGTGGATAGGTGGCAGATATCCTCCGCTACACGCGGACACCTTCGTGAATTACGGTTACAAGCTGCAACGGCATTAATTGAAAATAGAGGCAGTACGTGTCTTTTAATCCGATAGAGATCTCCAGAGTGCCTCAGTATTCGCGGCAAGGGCGAGGAACGTGATGTTCAGCCCGGAGCTGAACCTTATCCACGAGATCCCCCGGTGCAATTGTTTTCGAATAAGGACACGGAGGATTCCCTCGAATGCAACGGGAATTCTCCAAGGATAAATACTTGCTCTGCGTGCGTTTTACCTCGTAGATCACATCGCCGTATACCGCCTGTTGGTTTATTAGCCGCCTTTTATTAAAGGCTGGATGTGAACTAGAATCCGGGCTAATCTCATGGAAGTTCGGGCTGCCGTATGCCGGCGTGCATCTTTGCATTATCTACTGCGACCAAATGTTGAGAAACTCACGCTCCTCCGTGCACCCGAGGCAGCGCGTTTCCCGCCCGAAATTCTCTGTTCCTGGCAACATTGTTATGCAAATTTCGTGGAATCCGATTGCATTGCCCGTTTATTCGAGATGTTATCAACATAATTGCGTCTGTCAACACATTAGCAACGTTCCTTTCTGCTGCGCTGAAGAACTGCTGGATCGGTTCAATTCCACTCGCGGGAAGATGTTGGAAATGAGATCTCCGCGTATTTATCTTTTTATATGCAGAACGCTTCTTCTCTGTGCAAAGTGTCCGTTTTCGCGTTCGAAGATAACAGTGCCCGCCATTCTATTTGGATCAACGCGCAGCGAACACGGCATAGAGATTTCGAGTGTCGATGGGAATGAATAAATGGAGTTTGCGTCGTGATAGGCATCGTTCATCCTTTCAAGGGGGATTAAAACTCCTGGCGTAAAATTGAATGAATGACTTTAGACGGGAGGCTCCGGCCTCGCTGGCCTCCAATTTAAAAGAGAGAATAGTATTTGGACGTTTAACGGATGAAGCGCTCGAAGGTTCGGTCGATTGGCTATGGCCTTCAGCTGCATGGCTTTTGATATGGCTTGCACGATTTTCACCAACATCCTCCCCTGCTGTTCCGGATAGAAAAACGTTGAAAACGTCGGGAATGAAAAATGCATCGCTTCGAACGCGAACGTCGGAATAATGTCACACCTGGGAGGGAAGCTGGGATAAGCATTAAACAATGAGAGCTTTCGTTGTACAAACATTGAATTTTCATTCCGTCCAGCCTCCCTTTGTTCTTCCTGCTGTTCCCATAGACATTTTTTAAAAATACCGACCCCTCGTCGACTGACAATTGCTTATTGCAAGAGCCACGTCGAAGCTGAATCGGGTTCGACGAAAAGTCTGCTGGTTGTTATCGAACTGACGGCCAGTTGATCAATCACGGCTCGTTTATGCAATTAACGATCCAACAAATTGCATTCTGCTCGCTGTGCCCGCTGTTTTCTGCAATCTTCGGGAAGCTCCGCCGGATGAATGGACATCGATATTTCCCATTATACTCTGCTGTCCAACTTTCAAATTAAATTAACCGTTACATTGAAAGCCCTGGTTGATCGGCTGCGAAACGATCGTGGAAACGTTCCAGCTGAAGGTGCTCATTTCCACGGGGCAATCAGAATAAATCTCCTATGCGATAGAAGTAGCAGAGCTGTCGATACTTCCTAGACAAGCATTCTTAGCACTCGAGTTCCATTTCTCGAGCAATTTCCTCCGGCTGGTTAGCGAAGGGTATCCTTCACACTGTGAAATAGCTAATCCTCTCGCTAATGATCATCTCGCTTCTAATCCGCGTCTCTCCCCCGCTTCGTCGTTTTATGCGCGAGGTCTGCGGGAAACAATTGTCGCCATATTTCACGCGTCGAACGTTTGTCTCCGTTCGAATGGCAAATTACCGGGATTCGCGATAACGGGGCTCGTTGATCTTCCGAGGGACGTCACTCCTTCGATCCCACTCGTAACGAGGGTCCAAGTGCTCGGAGGACGATCCACGCATTCATCGCGACGGCTGTTCATCCCCCCCTCGGATGATACACTCGCGTCAAGTTCAGAGAATCCCCGGACAGGCCGGAGGGATTCATTCACCTTCGAAAATAACCATTTCGTAATAGAAACGAAGAGGAATCGTGCCGCACGTAGGCGTGCCTTTGGCCTCTCTATTTCGGAAAATTGCCTCCAATTCCGTCCCGTTAAACTCATCGCGCAGCTTTCCTCGTCAAGCTACCGCGGGTGGAAATAAATGGATTTCGGGGAAAATAATAAAGGGAATCATGCGTGGGTTGGCAGGGGAGAGAGAAGATGGAAAAGGGGCAGACGCTGATCCCCTCATCGGTTAATCAAATCCCTCTTCTGAAACAGCTACGCAGAGGCTACCTCAACGGATCATCATCACTTTGGCTGTGTATCGAACCGCTGAAGTGTCGCATTAATGCAAATGCTTCCCAGTCTTTTATATTACATTGACGGCGAAGAAGAAAGGACTTATCGGCAACCAGGACGTCCCGAATCCTTCTTCGGTTCTTGTGCCTGTGAAAGACTCTCCAAAGTTCTTAATTACTTCCGGAGGAATCAAGTGAATCCTTGGTCCCTTGCGTCAAGTGTAACGAAGAAACGAGACGATTATCCTTGGATTAAATCCCCTTCTGATTCCAAGATACTCGTGGGATACGGGTAACTTGATTTTCGGCAGAGGAAGATATTAATCCTTGATCCATTTCCCTCGGGAGGATTAATTTTATTCCACTTGAAATTAGAGGAACCTTACCTGCTCACTAATCGATCGCTGTGCAGCCGTTGACCTCGTTAGATCGTATTTACATAGCTATATATCGATTCGTAGGTGCTATTATGGTTAGGTGTTAAAAATTAACGAGCGAACCACCCGTTTGTGGCACATACATCGGAGTTACCGAAACAGCGTAACGAATCATTACAACGATTAATAATTCGAGCGCAATAATGGTTACAGTTAATTAATTCCCAAGCGAGCTCTGCCGAGTGGAAAAATGGCTCTGCGCCGACCACGAAAACCGACGATCTCGTTCGCAGTTATATTGCAACTGGTTGCTAATGGGCCACACTTTACCGCTCCACCTATCGATCTCATAATTCTGCGAATGACTGACACGGAACATCGGCGGCTTTCCATTTTTCCGCTTCCACAGAGCTATGTTAATCTAAATAGATATCGCGGCGCAGAAGACAGATGTATATAGTTCTCCTTGATTGCAATCGTCGTCGCCTCCGCGAAGGTATTACGTTCAGAGTGGAAGGCAAGCTCGTGAAACGAGCGAGAGCTGTGTCAGAGCGTTAGAGCAAAGTGCCCTTCGCACATCGCCGAGCTTCCGAGAACAGGGAACGTACATAAGTACACGCGTGCACCAGGCGGAGATAAATTGATCTATCGGCAGATCGTGCCGTCTACGTTATTTATCTCCAGGCCCGCCTTATTAATTTCAGCTGGACAGCTTTATCGACAGGTATTTTATAAAACTGAAAGTTTCATCCGCCTGAACAGTTTCCCTCCCCCCAACCCCCCCACCCCCCCCCCCCCCACCCCCGTCGGCTTGTCCGTGACAATCGACGACATCCATCGGCACTTGCCGCGGTATTTACTTATTAATACAGTTCTTCGGCGAACAACGTTTACCCAAGGTGACGTTATATATCGCCCTTCAGGCAACAGCCTGCCCCGCGAAACTTTTGATTTAAGGCCATCGGCGAACTTTCCCTCGATGTACTCTCCGCGCACCTTCGCAGATGCAACTGCTCGACCTTCGTTCCGATGGAACTGGTCTCGCGGTGTGAAACCTATTTAGACTTTTTATCGGCAAAGAAAACTCGAGGTGATCCTCGAGTATCCTCGGCGTCCCGTCCTACCGATCTCTCTCGACACGGGGTCTTAATAACCTCTTGAACTTGTCCTTCGATCTCCGCGCCTGCGATTCTACTTCGCCACGCTTATTTTCTCTGATGTATTTGCTCGCAGATGAAACGGTAACACCCCCGAATAAGCAGTTGAATATTCCAGCGCTTTAATATCGAAGCTACCCTGCCTGCGCCTGAATACTCGTGAGCTTTCGTTAGCTCTATGAATTTCGAGTGATTCTGCTCGCTGCTCGTCACCAGTTAATCGCTCTCGGCGAATAAATCGCGGCTGAACACCGCCGCCTACGTCGGCGATGTCGTGGGCGAGGCAGCTCCCTCGGCGTGCCGGAAAACTTGGGCAAACACGCGAGTTACCGGTTACGCAACAGGCGCCGCGCAATTTCCGTTCGATTTACGTGAAACGTCGCATCACCCCTCGGCGTTCGTACACGGACATTAATTACGCCCGACCGCGCTCCTCCTCTGTGAAGCTTAATGCCGGCTGCGATGAGTTATTAAAAATCCGATGGCCACGGCGGAATGCAATTTCCCGGCGAGAAAGAGAAGCCGCGCTCGGCGGGTCGCGTGTCCTCCGTGACCGATCACCCCGACAGGCTTCGCCTCGCTTTATTTCGAGGCGATGGAACGGGCCGACCGGGCAACGAGAGCGCGCCACCGCGTTTTGGAAATATTGCCGTGTTTGCCCGGAAAATTCGCTCCGGCACGAGACTCGGCGTGTTTGCGAACAAATTTGCAGAAAATTCCGGCAATCTTCACAGCGCTCCAATCCAACGCCCGCCGGGCCCTCGGGATCGTTCCAGCGTCCCTCCGCAGCAAACTCCGCGAATTTTATAATCCATTCTACTGAGAATAACATCTCGCTGACAGTTCCTTAGAGTTCGCAGCCGGGCGCGCGACGCTGAATATGTAACTCCGCCCGTAAGCTGCGTGATGGATGCGCCGCCGAGAATGGAAACACGATAATGCGGGGCTTTTAAAATTAAATTAGGAGACTGTTACTCGTTAGACGACACGTTTTATTAATTAATGAATCTGTTTCGTACCATCCGGCCGTAATGTTGATTAATATTAATCACTTTTCGAGCGACGCGCCTCGCTGCGGCGTATTCTCCCAGCCGTCGACTTCGAAAGCATTTTACATAATTCTCGCGGGAATTGAAGGGTCAAGTAATGTACACTGATTGATGCGTAACTAGTTGGGTGATCTTTATGGAAGGCAGTTGATTACGTACCTGGCGTGTCCTGTGCCTCGCAGGAAGTACATTCTATAGAGTTGATTACCTCTTTCGGGGCGAGCGTTCGTGCCACTTTGCATGCCACTCCAGTGAATATATTCTGTAAAAGGAACGAACACGTTGATTAAATAGATTTTCGCGTGGAGCCTCGGCGAAACGTTTCGTTAACCGCTGCTGGTTTCTTCCCGTGTCTGCCGTTGTAACGGGATGGAGCAGCCGCGGTTGGCTTTGATGGTCCGCTGATGGATTTAATATGTACGGCGAACTGAATGCGCAAAGGGTAGTAAATAGCCGATGCTTCATCTGTAGAACGGTGCTGCAGCGATGGGAATGGGGGGAATTATTACTAACGGATCCACGTAATTTCAGAACAACTCACTTTCGTGTTTCAGGGATGAGAATATGCCCCTGTGATGTTGCATCGGAGCACATCGTCGCGACGCTGTAGGCCATCGCGGAATATGACGAATCTCGGGTACACAACGACGATCGCAGGGCCTGCGGGACGACGCGCCAGCGTCGCCACCGATAAACCGATCGAGATGCCTCAGACGAGTCCTAGAGGATCCATGGACCGGCAGCGATCGCCCCGAGGCAGCTTTGTGCCCAACATCGCATACGGCACTGAAACCGACTCACCCGAAGAGGTTCCTAACGTTATTTGCTTTCCTCGACATTCTTCCTTGCAGCAATATTCGTGGTTCTCAAATACTTTGAAGGTGCAAATCCACTATCAGAGAAAAATATCGTGTGTAAAGTCTCACATGAGACTTTAATCTCGTGAGACATGTATTTCATTACTTTAGTATTTTTCAATTATTTTGTCATTAGTTTCACGAAATTGGACCCTCATTAGACAAGTTTCATGATATATTTTCAAAAATCTCAACTCTGAGATTTTTGCCTCGCGATAGAACAGTCTCATGTCAAATCTCATCGGGGATTCGCACCTTAAGAGTTGACACCAGGGCTGTGAAGTCGGAGTCGGAGTTCAGACGGAATTTCTGATTACCGGAGTCGGAGTCGGAGTCGAAAAAATATATGCCGACTCCAACACCGACTCCATTTTAGGAAATTTTATAAAAATCCGAGTCGGTTTTATTTTGTTTTTATTTCAGTGAAACGAATTTCACTTTATATTAATTTTTCATTACTTCTTTTTCTTTTCGTCAGAAATCATTTATTTGAAATAAAAATATAAACAAACTTTACTTATAATATTTCATTTTTAAAAAAGTATTTTATTTTGTATTTTATTGAAATAAAAAGTGCTTCAATGGCCATTGAATGTATTAGTTAAATATAAAGTCTGTTTTCATTATCGGTTCTTTCCTTTATTTGCCTTTACTGTTAGCGTAGCTTTAGCTTTTTATACTGTAGATATAGGGTGCAAGCACTAGTAGTCGACCACTTAAAGCTAAACTCGAACGAAAAGTTCTAAAAAAAAATAAAATATCAATGTTATAAAATATATAAAATGTATTGAAGTAATTCAAATATAATTAATGTATCACTAAAAATTTTGTGTTAGTATAAAAGTTCGGGGACACATGGTCGACTTTTAGCGTTCATTGTGAATGCAGTTGGCTTCAGAAGTCGACCGCTGTGGTGGACTATTGAAAATTGAAGGAGAATGATTGTCTAGTTACCGACCCCCCATAAATAAATAAATTATCCAATTCTTTTAAAATTTTTTAAGTGCATATAAAATTTTTGATGCTTTTTCAGTGAAATGGCATCATTTTCCAGTAAAAAATGTATAGAACTGAATTACATTTGTCGTTTCTATTCAAAGCGCATTTATGCTTCTCGTGTTGGAAAACAGCAATGGCACATGTAGAATCAAAATGAGTTTGCAAATCACTTTAAAAGCATTTATTTTTTTTACTTATGAAGAGCGCTTTTTGTCGTATTTTATGGTTGGGAATTGAAAATATAATATAAAATTGTCATTTAATAAATGCTTTATTTCAGCACTTATTTCTTTAAGCTAAACAATAAAAGTGGTCGACTACTAGAGGGTGGCCGACTACTAGTGCTTTCACCCTATAATATATACAAACATAGGTACTATATATTAAATATTAGTAATTTAGTTATATAAACAATCTATTATAAATGTCGAAGTTTTGAGTGGGGAGTTTTGACTGCCGACTCCGCAGCCCTGGTTGAAAGTTGGACGTGATTGCTTCTCGTGCACCTCGAAGGTTCTCTGGTGAACTTTCTTGGGAATCCATAAGCCCTTCTGCATATATGATTCGGGTTGAATACTGTAACATTATCCATTATAAAACACTATTGGAGTAGAGGAATAAAAGGGACAAGAAAGCATATTTGAATAGCCTCGATCCCTCGGAATGCCAAAGTTTCTCTCCAGCCTTGTTAACCCGTTATGACGGACGCGATGTTCGAAGGTACAAAACTTGCACTGAAAGCGGTTCCTTTCGACTATCATGTATCGACATTCCGACGTCAACTTCCGCGGCGTATACTGGCAATATCGTGAAACGCATTACTCGTGCTCGACCCCTGGGTAAAACTCGGCATGGGAGCTTTCGAGGGCGGAGTACAGACGCGAAGACGATAAATTATTCTAAGCGGGTCTGTGTAGCAGAGTAACATTCGAACGAGATCTTCACTGTTTCGTAAGCAGTCGCAGTTTCCAAAACAATTGGCTGAAAGTTGAATTCCGAGGACTTACAGCGGAGGATAAGTACATCGTGCCGAGCGAAGCAACTTCCTACCGAATATCCCGAGACTTCTCTGCGTCTAATTGCTGAAACTTCCCTACAGAAATTTCCTCCTCGGAGCGTTCGAAGTGGCCCCCTTTGCTGGCTTAACTTCGATCACCCTTGACTTTTCAGAGGTACGGCGGATCGCGGAACATGCTCGCCCAGAAGAGAAGTCCGGTGAACACGCTGATACCGAACGAGCCCTACGGAAGTCCTCGAAATGGGGGGCGCAGCCCTCGTAACAGCTTGATCCTCGACAGTGGTTTACCAATGGATATGCTGCACGGCTCTCGGCATTCATTGGTCCCGGAGTCTGCTATGAGTCCCAGGAATTCATTGGTGCCCGGTTGCACGATGAGTAGAAGCCCAAGGAACAGCCTGGTCCCCCTGAACGGCTCCAGGACGTCACTGATGTCCGAGAACGGGAATCCTACGCCCAGTCGCAGTCCCAGGCACTCGTTGGTCCCGAATTCCTCGAGGAGCCCACGCGGAAGCATCACCAACATGGAGATGGTAGATCGGAGCCCACAGCGGAGCCCGCGTGGGTCGATCGCCACCGAATGCCTGAACCAGAGCCCGAGGAACTCGATCGCGCCTTACGAGCAAGTCAGCAGACCGTCACGTGGAAGCATCACCATGAGCGACTGCCCCAGAGGATCCATCGGGGCTAACGAGGAGGAGATAAGAAGTCCACGGCGGAGCATCGATCCAGATATTATCGACAGAACGCCGAGGGGAAGCCTGTCTGGCCTGCAAGAGAAAAGAGCCACAAAGGCGAGCCTCATGGCGCAGGATCCGAGGAGGGCTTCCGCTGATCAAGGTAAGAGTTCGTTTGTCTTCGCCAACGTGTAGGTCAGACCCTTCTAATCCACCTGCTGAACGTGCTCCATGGAGTATCGCTAGTGAATTTGAAATCACGAGGGACGATAGCAGGGGCCTGATAGGGATCCCAGGGATTACTGCCCCTTGCATACTGAGTTCCTTCTCCGAAAATCCTGGCGTTTGGTAGGAGTTATAGCCGGTGGATTAAATTTCCCAGTGTAACGCCATGTAACGAGCAAAGTAAAATCCAATAGGCCGCAGCCTTCGTAATTACATCCATCCACGATTTGGGCCACGTTTACGTCGCAGTTTACGGTTTCCGGACAAATTAAAACCGCGCCCAGCCATCGCCGAAACGGAATTATCGCGGTGAATGCGTGCACACATTTGCATGCACAGGGAAACAGAGGAACGAGGTTCGGGTTTCATCTGAAATGCCCGACGCACCGTGAAAATTAAAACCACCCGCCGCTGCACGCGCGAACACGTTCCCGAGACCCTCGCCGATGCAGAACTGTGTCCGATGAAATTATTAATTATACTAATTCCCCGGGACCGGTCTCTTTATAATAAGGTGCATTGCTTCCATCGCGGTCTAATCGCGTCACCCCGTATCGGGCAATTCGATGCTCATTACCGTCCAACTTGACGCTGCGCCTCAAGGGAGCCGTGAATTACGCTCGTTTCACCTACGAATGCCACATATCATGCGCGATGCAAGCGCGGGGAATTGAACCTGATAACCCGTTGATTGCCACCGCTCCGTATCTGCTTTTTATAGAAACTGTCTTTGACGTGACAGCTCTAGATTTCTAAATTTGGCAGGCCTCGATTGTCTGGAGTAATCAGAATGTTTGCAACGGAAACGGAACGTAATCTATGGCTCGATGCAGGATTTCTGCAAAGCTAATAATACTGTCCGGTCACCGAAGTTATTATCTTCGAATACCTATATCGTGGATAGGGCGAGGCTAGCATCGCAAAGCTGCGTCGGTTCGGATGCAACTCCATTAAGCTGACTAAGCCAATCTGGCAGACATGCACGCAAGATTAAACGACACATTTTCTAACACCTAAAGCAGTCGTCGGAATCGATAGTCCACGAGCGATACTCCCACAGAGCTTTGGGAAACGTGACCACTTTTATGCCTGAGAGCTTCAATCTTGTTCAGTCTTGTGCAAATCTTACTGTCGTGACGATCAAATGATCCGAATGTTCTTGGTGTTTGCGCAGGATACACTGGTAGTCGAAATTCATCTCCGTATCGTCAGAAAGATGGGAACGTGGGAAGCGTTAAGACAAGCGGAAGCGTGGTCCAGGTGAACCTTGGATACGGACCGAACACTTTTGACGACTGCAGGAGAGCCAGCAGTTCCGTGTCCCAGGTACGAAGTTTTCCAGCTGTAATGCACGAAATTTTCCTCGACCCAGTTTTAATGAAGAAGGTTCGAAAAATATTGAAATTCTCCTTGAGAATTTGAGCACCCTGCAGAAAGAGGCGTGCAACTTCATTTTTGACAGTGTTTGAGTTATGACGTGTAATATAAAACTAATCAACTCAATAATTACTACTTATTGTGTGAAAATATATATTTGTCAATTGGTGTTCTGTTTTCAATGTTAAGTCAGAGCAATAATTTTGTAAACAGTTTTTTCTAATTTACGCTAAGTTGGTAAAGATGGACCTCTCTTGCTACAAGTTCCTCAATTTCGTTAGGCACAGCGCAGGTGCAATTGCTGGCCCTGCAATTTGTTAAATGCATACCTGAATGATTTGTAAACGAGGAGCATCCATCTCGTGCGGCTGTCTACAAATAAATTATGCCTAGCGAATAGGGTGGTCCTTATATGTATGGTAAAAAATTAAATTATTTAAAAATTTCTTCTGACCCTCTCAGAAGCTTCCAAATAGTTTAAAAGAATTTCGTCTACAATTTTATTAAAATATATTAAGGATTAAAAGTCGCTCAACCGCAATGAAATATTACTATTTTGGTATAAATTTTAAAAAAAATTTTTTTTTTCCTTTATAGCTTGTTCTAACTGGTTGGGGGGCTGGAGAATTTGATGAGTTTCGTTGTTATAGGTGCTAGGGCCAGTATCTAGTATGGTACCCGGTTTTACTTAGGTTAAAAACGGATCATATTTTAAATCATTATTTTTTTGTATTTTTCCTTCTATTACACAAATTGGATATGTACTATTATTTAAAAAAGAGTTTATACTAATGAATCCCAATTGCAATTTGTTTTTTACTTAATAATGTCAAAGTTATGAGATTTTATTCTTAAAGTCCCGATTTTGCCCCGGTCTCCCCTACATGCGAAATATAAAGTCCTTGAGCGACCTTCATATATCGAAATATACAAATAAAAAACACGGAGATATTTTTTTTTGTCAAATAGAAAATTTTCAGAGGGTCAGACAATATATACTTTAAAGTTGAAAAATAAGGACCACCCTAATAGACAATTACTTCTTCTCTCTGCCTTCCCTCTTACGTATCATCACAGATGACCAGTAGATTCAGCGTCTGTTACACAGACCACGCGCTCGAACCTGTCCGGCGTTCGACGAGTACCGTAGCAAGAGTATAAAATACGTAAACTTTATCGTTCTTTAGTGTAAGATCTTCCAGTTTCAAGAAATGGCCGTCCCATGAAAGTGACAAGGCTTTTAGTACTCCGCAGTATTTCAACTACCGCTATATTTCACTAGCATATTCTCCACGGGGAGATAGTTTACGAGCGTTTAAAGTCGTTTTCTTACGCGTCACCTGGTTCGTTACCGAAGTTTGCTAATCGCATGCGAAAATAGTGTGCCGCTGGCTCACTCAGAGTGTCACGACGAGGTTCGCTCGTCTCGCGCGAAATTTACAAAGGACATAACGAACTCTCCCAGAACAGCGTGGATGGAACACAAGCGAAGGAGCCCGTGGAGACGCGGAGAAATTGCAAGCTCGTGAAAATTTCCAACCCCTGGGTGCGATGAACCGCGTTCGAATCGAGATGGTGCTTCGCAACCGCGAATATGCGCGCGATCACTGCCGAATTCAGACCTGTGGTAGTGATATAGAGGATGACTCTACGGATCCCCTAGTTTCAGACGTTAATCTGAGTTTGCGAGCTCCGCGTCAGAGGCCACAGTTTTTGCCCTTCGTAGTTTATAACGCCTGAGAATGCGGGGTTTCCATTCCGCCACCGCAAACTTCGGTTCCTTAATGCCCAACACCCGAGTTTACGAGTCTCCCGGTGTCTAATGCTCGAACTTGCGGGTTTCCTAGTAACCAACAGGCAAACTTGCGGACTTTCTGCCGTCTAATACCAGAAACGCGTCTCCTTTTTATCTTGCCACCATAAATATCAGGTTTCCTTTCAGATACTCCAGCTGTCCCAAGTTGTTCCCACTCGGAATCGTTTTTGGTATCCTCGAGAACATTAGAATAGGTATCATTGATCTGGTAATTCGAGCTTAAAGAGATGTTTCAATAAATTTTCAGGTTTCAGGCGACGAGTCGCGTCAACTTTTCACCAGCAGCGCGCACGCACCAAAGAGCACCATAGATAATGGAAATCTGCGCGTGATAACGTACGGGTCCGTGGTGTTCCAACTGAAGGACGCCAATCTGGAAGCAAGTAGCACCTGCGACTTCGTCTTTCGCGCGATGAGAGTGGTCACTAAAACAAGAGTGGTCAGTGTATGCCTGATCTGTTTAACATCTGTCCCAGTCCTGATGTTAATCTTCGGTGAGTAAGATCCGTTTAATAAGCTCCCTTACAGAATACCATTGCGCTGCTGGGCCGTTGAAATTTAAAGCATAACGACTCTCGCCGAGCAATTACTTTAATTGATTCAACTTGACCCGTAACTTCGGAAAGCTCTAATTGGGAGGAGAGCTCGTAGCAGAATAGAGCCAGATATATCTCTGTAATTAGTAAAACGCGTTCACCCAGTTCGAAGAAAATATTCGTGGGCCGTTCTAAATATACGCGGAATCGATACTTTCCGCAGAACTAATTGTCAATAATTATTCGAGCCACGGTGAGCTATCGTTCCGACTTTTACGTCTATTAGCCCTGGAAAGGCGAGCGTGGCCGTAATAGCGTGCAAATCCTGCGAGAATTTCTTCGCGGGGACATAGAGTACCTGCTCTGTCTACCTCGGGCTTTCGCAATTAGTAAATACAACTAATTTTTGCTCAAGTATCTCGAGTCTCAGTGGAGCTGTCCCAAATTAAAGCGGCGGAGAACGTTCCCCTCTATCACTGTCGCGAGAGCGCACCCTGAATCATTCCTTGCCAATGAAAAAGGACAGCGTCGGAAGTAAATGGCCACGATCCCTTTCTTTCTACGAGGCATATTTCGCTTTACGATCTCCCCATTTGCTTTCGCGGGCAGGTATATGGCAACGTATGAAACGCACGCAGGTGTAATTTGCATACGCTTCCACGTTAACGCGACGGAAGTGTTCCGACGATATTGAGGCAGCTTATTAACCTTAGTCGCATTAATCCCGCTCCATAGGTCATGCTCTCCGTTACAGCGGCGTTTATCCGGGCGAAAAATATTTCATTCATCGCCCTTAATTCCCACCCTTGAACCGACTCGCTCTGGCTCTAATTTCGGTCGCCCAATTATCAGAATACGCGATCAGGCGAGCAATTGTCGCCGGCGACTAGTTCGTACTGTCTCCCGAACAAACTCCAGAATCGTGTCACCAAACTAATCGGCCGCAGATGTCGCGTAGATTAATGGAATATTGGGTCAACCCAGCCCGGGGCTCGTGTAAGTATGGAGAATTCGGCCGAGCAACGGAAACAGAAATAATACAAGCTCGAGCGGTGGTTTGAAATTTTAACGGGGAGTTTGACCCAGGAGAGGCTCGCAGCGTCACGAAGACGCATTTCGTATCCCCGTTTCGCTGGATCGTTCCCCAACTAATTGACCCTGCCGGGTTCACACGCGAGCCGTCGACTTGCACTACTTACGACATGCAAGCGCGCCCGATTCCTCGCCGGGCACATTCTGCTCGCCCCGGCGGGACACGACTTCTCGCGGGCTGAATCGGCAGGAGGGCGCATTCACCTCAAGCCCGCGCCGCGTACAGAAGCGGTTCCTCGAATCGATAAAGAGCATCCGGTCCGTTCGTAGAAACGGGAATTACATGCAGCGAACTATCGCACGCCCGCTGTAAAATTGATCGCGGCCGGTGCTTAACTAGGGCTCGTGATGCTTCATCTCGACGAACATTGCGTTAACCCCCCGCAGCGTGAGCACTCGGTCCTCGCTTGTCCTCTGTAACGTTTCGCGCAAGCGAATCTGTGTCGTTAATTGGAGAAATTCGGTCGCCTTCGAAACGGGTCAATCCGAAAATGTCGGTCGACGATTACTTTGAAAAATGACCCCGGCGGTCGTTAACAAATTATCGTGTGCCGTGGAGGCAGAAAGGGGGACCTACCCCTCCCCTTCCCGCAAGTGTTCGCATGCCGCGTTACCCTTAGTTAAGTATCGAAATAGGCCGCGACACAGTGAGTGGAAGTCAGGCAAACGCCATTAGCGTTTACATTATTCAACGGAGTTGGCGCGGCGACGGTTTCATGCCGACCGAAACGTCCCGTCCAACGCAAACGGCGGTAACGAGATCGAGACCGTCTGCGGGAATACGAATTCGCGTGATCGTCTACCTTCGTTACAGGCTGGAACTTCTACGACAACTGTCCCTTGGAGACGAGCATACCGACCTACATGATCATAGGCGGGACGTTCGGCACTATTTTCATGCTCGTAAGCATTTACGCGCAGATACGCTCGAGGAGGCCCGACGTGCTCACAGTACCGCCGCCGACACCTCACGTCTCCCTTACGACACTTATCATCATCGCGTTATCGTGCTTCCTAGTGGGCTGGTTCGCGATAGGTAAGTAAAAAAAAAAAGGTAATTCGAGGAACGATGCGACGCAGGGGTGAAATTCCACGGTCCCTTTATGTCTGCCCCTGGTGCCCCGCTAGGTTTTATCTCGCGCTCGCTTCTGCCTCGGGAGGAGCAGTTCGATCACGAGCACACGTAGCGGAAGCGAGGAGCGCTTCGTCTGACCGCCCTCGTACTTTAATGCTTTTATCGCCGGCGCCGACTTATGCGCCGCAACAGCTGTTACACTCGCGCATTTACGAGCACCCACTGGCACGAAGACGGCGTGTAAAGCGATTCGTAAGCGGAGTGAAATTCCAGCGGTTAGGGGGTAGATCGTTCGGGATGGGAAACGAACTTCTTAAATTATCGAGCGGGTAAAATATTCGAGTAACGTCGAACGCCACGAATTAAATGTACGATAGCTATCGATCGTTTCCATGGCGAGTGCTATCGTTCATCGTGGCTGGCAAGCTGTATCGGTGCAACCTAATTTTCGTTCGTGATCGCGCCCAGTTATGACCCACTCGCCGTGTACATTCGCAGACGTAATTGTGTCGATTTTGAAAGTAACGAGCCGCCAACTTCGACTTTTACCCTTTCTTTCTAGCCCCGGGTAAAGGGCGAACCTTGTCTAGGTTACGACATAAATGGCCTTTTAATATCATCGTTCGATTCGATGTGAGATTTCGGCAACGGTTATCAGGAGACTATTCGCTCTTGATGTGATAGAGTCGCGTCCAGAGTCACATTACCATAAACAGCGCTCGGCGCAAACTGGTGCCCCACTCTCTATGGGGCCACATTTTAAAACCTTACTCCTCGCAAACAACAATATAAAAAACAGCCTAGTTACCGAAGCAAAATAAAATACTTCTTAAATATTAAATTCATAACATAAAAACTAGAGGCAGCTGACAAGTAAATATTCACTTATAAGGAATGGAGTTTCCCGATTTGGAATATATATTATTAAAGTACTCATAGTAACTAAGAAATCCTGAAAATTATATCTGCAATGGACCTATTTTACTCATGTTATCAATAACATTCAATATAGCCTCAAGGCGTATGCGAAAAACGGCAAAATCCTCTTATTTAAGAATAATTGGCTGAAACCTGTCATCTGTAGGTTTTTTGTGGATCTGAATCCGAATATCGTCGGTGATAGTGCAAAACCGCGTATGAGCAGTTTGTAAATACCGCGGATCTGCAAAAGCAGCAAAATTGAGATTTCGCGCCCACGGTTGCCAAGCGCTGTTTCGCTTTTTTTAAAAGTCACACCATTGATGTTAGTATTTATTACAAGGAGTGCTAAAACTGTCCCAAAAAGTTCAGTCAAAGAAATCCCTTAAAATGGCTAAAATATTAAGTTTTCTTTTCCTCCTGTAAAATCGGTAGAATGCAGATTCGCGGTATTTACAAGCTGCTCATACGCGGTTTTGCACTATCACCGACGATATGATGTTATTGTTTGTGTAAAAAAAAAAAATCCTAAGGTAGTTCTCTTAATAAAAAATCGGGTTTTTGGAGATAACTCACAAAGGAAAGGCCGAAGAATTTGTTAAATTTTATTTCGGATTACTCGTACTAATTTACTTCAAAATCCATTTTAACCTGCTTTTAACTCCCAGGGGCTACATCTGGGCCCATAGGGCAAGATACCAATTCATAACCAGTTTAGGTTAGGCTGAAAAACAGTCTGTGAGATGAATATATGCATAAGTCATGCATTGTTCGACAATGTTCACATTGATTGCTCTACCGTATTCGAATAAAATTGTAAGTGTTTTCATCATGTTTCCCCATGATAACTTTGAAGTCGTCTATCTAAAAAATTCTCCGCCCTTTCCTTTTTGAGTTATCTCCATAAAACCGATTTTTTATTAAGAGAACTACCTTAGGATTTTTTTTACACAAACAATAACATCATATTCGGATTCAGAACCACAAAAAACATACAGATGCCAGGTTTTAGCCAATTATTCTTAAATAAGAAGATTTTGCCGTTTTTCGCATACGTCTTGAGGTTATATTGAATTTTATTGATAACATATGTAAAATAGATCCATTGCAGATATAATTTTCAGGATTTCTTAGTTACTATGAGTACTTTAAAAATATATATTCCAAATCGGGAAACTCCATTCCTTATAAGTGAATGTTTACTTGTGAGAAATTTGAGAGGCTTCCTGATGATGTTGCACCTAGAGCCTCCAAAAGTATAAATTCGCCCCTGGTCCCATCGATATTCCAAAGTCAGACCCCGTTGAATATTCAAACGGTCTGTCGACACAGTGAATCCTTCCTTCTCTAATCTCGAAATGTAAACTTTCGGTCGCAGGGAATTACTGGATACTCCACATCAAGTGGCCACCGTTCGAAGTCCCGAATTTTTACGAGCCGAACAAGTATTGCAACAAGATACTCTACATGTTCGCCATGGTGCACCTAGGCGTGGTTTACGTGATGTTCGCCGTCACAGTGTTTGTGGTGATGGTGCTGGCATCATTCCGGATTTTAGCCTGCCCGTTCCCCGAAAGGTAAGCGATTCGTTCTCCGCCACGAGTAGTAAATCACCGTCACCGGTCAGCCGTATCACGCGATGCGGGATTCGACGAGGTATCGCGTTCATTCGTCCTTCCCATCAGCGTGTATCGCGATGTGTCCCGCGAAACGTGTTGCCGGAACCGCGGTATCGCGAAATTGCGGGATTCCGCCGATACGAATCGTGGTTAACGACGCGATAAACGGTTCCCCGCGCTCGCCGACCGCGTACGCGCGGCTGCGGATGTACGGTGCCTTTAAACGGCACGGGCGAAAGCTTTCCGCGCGGCTCACACTTGCCGAATCAAGGGAGACGGCTCGTAGACGGAAAGTTCTGATCGAGCTTCGGCATTCGGATACAAATCTTTCGTTCTTTAGACAGCTCCGACCGGTTCAGCTACCCGAGCCAACGAATTCTTTCACCCATATGAACAAAGCTTTCGGGAACACCGTGCCAAAGCTCGCGAGGGCATTAGGTCAGCGTACATCGCCGCGAGTATTCCGCATGCAACGTCGATGCCGAATATTCTGCGCTCGGAAAGCAATCAGCCGACGTATGAACGTGCACGCGCATACTCGGCCAGCGTTAACCGAGTGTACAGGTACCTACACGCGTAAAATAGTAGGTCAACGAATTTGGTCGCGTGCCGGCGCGAACAGCTCATAAATACCACGAAGCGAGGCAGCCGGGTCGGGCGAGTATCGCCGTCCGCGACGATCAACGAAACCGTTTCGCGTGTCAGCGGCTCACCGTCGGTTTCTCCGCTCCTCTGGCCTCCTTCTATCTTCCAGTTAACCGAGCTAAGAGAAAGAATAATCACGCGACACGCGTGCTGATCGCGAGCATTGCCCGTCGCTCAGACCGAGTCGCTTCGGGATCGACCGCGTTCAATCGCGCGCGGCCATTTTCCCTTGAAAACACGCTTTATCTTAAAGCTCCCCGTAACAGTGGAAAACTAGCCCGCGAAAGGGCGAGCTTTCATCACGGCTCGAGGGGAAAGGGGTCGTCCTTAAATTACGCAAGGCCTTTTGAGGGGGTGGGGTTCGCGAATTTTTTATGTTTTCTTACAAAGGGGGAAGGAGTCAGTTTAGTGTCTTACGTAATATTTTTCAACCTAATTTTCAATAAATACAAATTCTATCATTAATGTTCCAGAAAATTAGTTTTAGTTTAAATATCCCGAACCCGAGTTAAATTAATTATATAAACCCTTACAAGAATTTTAATAACTGAACACATTAAATGTAAAAAATATTACGTAAGGAGGGAGTTGGATTGTCAAATCTTTCGAATTCTTATACTGGGGGAGGGAGGGGGTAAGAATTCGCCAAAATTACCCTTACGTAATTTAAGGACAGCCCCAAAGTGCCGCGGAGAGGCTCTTATCGTTGACTTGTACTACTTGCACGGCTCACGTTTCAGGCGTCGCACAGTGGTCTGTCCAATAACAATCTAGCGGGACAAAAGTCGCAGGTCGTACATAAATCATCAGTTAGGTGGAAATGTTCATTATTGGTTTGAAAAACACCATCCACATTGTTTTATCACCCTTAAAACTTTCACCTAAGCCTCCAAGGGTTTTTTAAAACCAAAACTCGTATTTTGGGGTTTCTTAGAATGTAGAATGCGAATATGAACTGTTTTCTTGAGAAAAATTGTTTACAGCCACGTTATTTAGAATGAATTACACATTTTAGCGCCTAACATCACCATTTTTTGAAGATAGAATTATTTTAATTATGTATACAAATTATGTAGAGTTGCAAATATTTGCAGCTATAACTTTTGAATATGTACTCTATAAAGCAAATAGAACAAAACAGCACAACAATTTTCAGGTTCCACGAGGTTCTTGGATATCTAGAGCTTTTCCAACGAAAGCTATTGAAAAATTCCATTATTTTTATGATTATATTATAATTCTGTTTGTTGAAAATTAAAATATTCATGGCTGAAGCTTGATTTACTACTTACTTGTACCTCTGCAATCCATTATTCAAAATATTAACAATTTAAATCGCGATACAATTGAACACTTTTGATATATAGCTGATACTGACGCATTCTAACAATTGGTTACTACCCCTACAGCACACTCCGTTGCAGAAAGGTTGCAGAAAGGTTGCAGAAAGGTTGCAGAAAGGTTGCAGTTACGTTGCGGTGCAATGTTGCACAGGGGCGGACATAGGAAGATTCCTGCAACATTTCAGCAATGTTGCGGTGCAATATTACTCCTGCAACGTTTCGGAGATTTTACAGCAACTTTTTCGCAACGTTTCTGAGATTTTATAGCAATTGTCCCGCAACGTTTCGGAGATTTTACAGCAACTTTCTCGCAACGTTTCGGAGATTTTACAGCAATGATCACGCAACTTTTCGGAAATTTTACAGCAATGTTCACGCAACTTTTCGGAGATTTTACAACAAAGGTCCCGCAGTAACCAGGGCTCAAAAACTGTTATAATATCGATTTAGTATATAGATTTAGTATAATATCGTAGTATACCCAATATACAGTGTATATTAGGTTACGCTTTGTGTAACATAATATAATTTATGATAATTTAGTGCAATAAGTAGCAGACGATGTAAGCTCAATTGATTGTATGCTTTATGTAAACTATGGGTCTTGTCCTGTTTATAACTGAAAGTATAAGATCTCAAAAATACGCGTTGACGTATTCCGTGCGATATAAGGTGGGCCTCATGCAAAATCTCCGAAACGTTGCGAGAAAGTTGCTGTAAAATCTCCGAAACGTTGCGGGACAATTGCTATAAAATCTCCGAAACGTTGCGAGAAAGTTGCTGTAAAATTTCCGAAACGTTGCGAGAAAGTTGCTGTAAAATCTCCGATACGTTGCGGGAGAATTGCCTATAACATCTCGGAAACACTGGAGAAATATTTCATGCAATGTTGCACAGGGGCGGACATAGGAAGATTTCTGCAACATCTCAGAAATATTACCTGCAATGTTACAATGTTGCACCGCAACGTAACTGCAACCTTTCCGCAACCTTTCTGCAACGTAGCGTGCTGTATGGGTATGCGGCCGACTCGCGTACGTTTCGCCGATCGTTACTTTAATGAAATACGTATAAAGTTGCATACCATTATCATTCCGATATCTGTGGTTCAGTAGCTTGTAGTATGACCAAGATTCATTCATTTTGGAATTTTGTCCCGCTAGACCATCAATAGACCGACCACTGTGCGTCGCCGTCGCGAGAATAAACTCCACGTTCACCGTGCAGATTGTCTTGTAACGGATGAGACGGTCGATTCCCGGAGAGACAGCACGGCGATAAACTCGCGATTCACCGCCGGTCCGTTTTCTTCCGTTTCTTGCAGATACAAATAACCGCTGCGATCCACGCGCCTGCCCGTAGACGCATCCGAAAGCGAGTGGACGCTCAACGTGAAGAACAAAGGGCGATGTCTTCTTAAGCTTCTTGTAGCTACTCCGACGAAATGGTATTTTGGGACTTTGAGTAGCAACGGCAGGGTTGTCGCTGAAAGTGGACCACAGCTTTGAATCGGAAGAGAGGTTGCGGGAAGATCTAGTAACTTGTTGTTTCACTCGTATGGCAAACTAAGATGCGCGATCGCACGACTCGAGGCACCTGGACGACGACTCTTCTTCGATGAAATGACAAATAAAATGAACGATTCCCACGGCACAACACTGCGACCTACGCTGTACCAAAGTGTGGCGAGGAAAGCGCCCGTCTATCTTGATAGAAATCGCGTCGTCGAAGGTGGAATTGATGTTGAAGAAGCGAGAAGCCAGGCAAGCTTCGACGACCCGTTTCTGAGGAAACGGCATAAGCCCTGTCGACGAGACCAACGGAGATAATCGCGTCGATCGTTACAGCGATCGAGTGCTCGATCGTGTGTGGGTGTGCTGGATCCACGCGTTCCTGGAAACGATCGACTAAAACCGCAGCATGTGGGAGCCTCGTAACGAATCCTGAACCGTGCGAAATCCGTCTGCTAGGCCAGGTTGGAGGCATTTGTGCAGAAGCAGAGTAAAGGAGGATGCTTTCCGCGGGGAAGGCAACTATTGCGGTGGGAGGGCGAGAGAGTTAGATCGATTTCAGTAGAACGAAGAGAACGAACGGATGAGAAAGTATACCGGGCCTTTATTGTCGTGGGACGTGTATACGTGTGTAAGAATCCGCCGCTCGATAGAACGCCCGAATCAAATCTGACGTACGAAACACAATGGAAATAATGGACAGACAGGCGGCTGACGAACCGGGGCGCATCGGAACACATTTGACCAGGCTGCAGCCATTGTTTTTGCTTCCTATTGTGTTAAGGGTTTCGAGGTAAGGGAAGTGTCGCGAGAAGGAGAAACGTGCAAGGGGTTTGCAAGAGGAAAAAGCAGATATTAAGAATCTCGGAATTGCGAATTCACCGCCCTCGTGTCAGGCGAGCGTGGAGCAAGAATGTCCCTGAACCGGAATGAACATCGCAGTAAGGAAGAGTTAAGGGTTTAATCATTTAGCGGAAGCTACAATTTGTCGGGCAGGTCGGAGGTAAGAGACACGCTTTCATTGTTCCTTTATCTGCTTTCGAAATCTTCGAAAACTTGCACTCGACGAAGCTTGGGTCGACTTGGCACGATCGAACATTCGATCCTCGAACGGGGGTGCATTCTTCTCTGTACTTTTGTCCAAATGCATCGACGAGCTTTTCGTGCATGTGACCAGCCAATGTTTAATTGTAACGAGAACATCCGTAGTATGGAATTTTGTTGTACTATATACTACTTTTTATAAGTGTTTTTACCGGCGGTTATGGGGTTCCATTCATACTATGTGTTAAATGGGGTGCAGCAACGGTATATACACGCGTATAGCATTGCCAGCGCTGAAACGCTGAGTCCTTTTAACTGTTAACTAACAGTGCAACATGCCATTCCCGTCGACGCAATACTTCCCAATTTTTTATACAATTTATTTCGATTCACCGCGGTATCAGACTCGACGATGTTCGCGTGATTAATTGCGCTCCCGTATTAAAGCGATCGTGCAAAGCGTTTTCGTAAAAGATGGTCCAATGTACCGACTTAGTCGTCCCAACAGTGAGCACGGGGCACTCAGTTAACAGTTAAACAACAATCACTCCTACTGAAAAATGAAGCGCGGTGCTTGATTGCTTTCTTCATCCGTCTACCATCTTTAAACAGAGGTGACTGGACGTTGTCTCGTGGTGGCAATGTCAACAATGACGATGCATCTCGTCGGTGTTTGTTGTCAAGATGTTATTACCCGTGGAGACCCCACGAATGGTAATCAAGCATGATACTATTACAAAGCCTAACTAGGGAAGTGTTGTCTGTAAACTACTTTAAGAACAAGGTAGCGTTTCGTCGTTCCTCTCGCGAAGAGACCATGTGACCGCATGGGATGTAACCTGTCCGTTCAAAGTACCCTTCCAGAGTCAAGAACTCGAGCCCCCCCCCCCCCCACCCACCCCTCTCCCCCAATTTACGTAGGGTGACAAGCCAATGACCTAACGGTGTTATCGAAAAGGAAACCGATAAAACAAAACAATAAGTGTCAATTAAATCAGCACAGAGATTATATTCCATGCAGTAGAATGCGAACGACCGATGACAATTTGATGTACACACACACAAACATAAACACGAACACACGCATATATATATATATATATATTCTATATATGTAAATGTATAAATATATGTACACTTGTATGTTATATATGTAATCGTTATCAAAGAATCGACCAAAGCGGAAGGAATCGGTAGGTATATTAGAAATCGGATCGAATTGGTTCGCGTTCGTATAGAGAGGCTCATTATTTATGTACGTTAGATATCCATGATTGCGCGATGATTCGATCACGGGTCCATACTTAATCATCCGTACAAATAAATGTTACTAATCTCTACTGTGTACACAATGTCGATGTTAACGTGTATGAACCGTTATCGTTAGACCACTGTCCCTGAGAATCCTGCGTGCGAAACGAAGTTCACTGTCTCCAGTAAAAGAGAACCAACCAGTTGTTTCTAAAATTTCAATTTACAACGCGTCACCGGTATTCACCTTCATTCGCGGCGTGAAAACATTCCGGGAGAGATCCGGAAAAATCGCGGCCAATTGGCGAATCCTACGAGCGAAACGGTTCCGACGAAATGTCAGTCAAATAACGATCGGCAAGTCCACGACGCCGTAACAGCGATGTTCGGCGAGGTCACATTTTCTCGAATTTTCGGGCAGGAGCGTACGCGTGTACGCAACCGAGTACAAATAATTAGACGGGAGCAGGAAATAAGGGAACACGCGGAACATTGAAGAAACACACATATCGTGCGCGTGTCAGGAGAGAAGGGAGTGCAAGCTGGATGTCCGCGAGCGAGAAAAGGGACCTGAAAAATGCAGTTACATTCCCGGCGATCCGTAGATTTCATCGAAACCTCGCGAGGCGACTTGTGAAGAGGACCGTTGCGTACATAATTCGCAACGGTGGGATGCTAAGAGGAGAGTAAAGTAAGGTATTTCCATTGAACCTAAGTTCACGCTTGCTCATGGTAGAGGATCATTGCAGATTTATCAAAGGCTCAAGTTTCTCTCAAGTTTCGTTCTCATTATCACGGTATTGTCACGGTATTAATGGCGAGATTCGGTATTCAGGTGCGCTAGCTCGCAACGGTGTAATCCACCTTTAGCCGATAATTGTATCGAAGAGTCAACGAAACGTACAATTCGAGTTCTTAGCGGTAGGCTGTTTAGTGGTAGATATACCTAGGGTGGAGCGCGTGACGACGCACACGGATGCATGGACGAATGAACGATGCACGTGAGCGTGTTGTAAGACGTGATAAGATTTCCACGGGCTGCACGCCAATTTCACGGGGTACGACATCGAGAGATCGGGGAAACGTTGTTTGCTCAAAATTCATTGCGGATCGATTGCAGCCCCCGTGATCATCTGCACCCCCTTCTTCCCCATCCTTCCTACTCTGCTTCTGTCTTTCTTTATTCGAGTCCGTGTGGAACTAATACTTAGCCGAGGCGAGGGAGGAGGATTTGACGGAGCAATCTTAGAGAGCATGGGAAAAGAAAGGACCTTGTAGCAGGGATGTCCCGTGATTACAGTGGAATCGAGCGAAACCTTTGAGCCAGACTTGGCAGTTACTTTATTCGGTCCGAAGCTTCAGTAATTCGCTACCCACGTGGAATCGACAGGCGCAGATAAATCCGGCAACCCGATATCCTCCCAGGGTGACAATATTCGGGGAAATATTTCTCGCAAACTTGAAACGGGATGCGAGGTATCGAGGGGCTGGAGCGATGCGGGGGCGTTTGAAATTTTAATTAAAACGCTGCGCGACGACAAATATCAAATTAACCGACCAACTCTATTGCAGATTTGATTTAGCGTTTCCACGAGCACCGGTGGCCGAAAGTGAATGTAATATACATCTACATGTGTGTACCGACGCGAGTCGCGAACTGGAAATCCTGTACCTCCCTTCTTTCGTCGTTTTGTTCTCTGCGCGACGAAGCTACGATGTGGCAGAGCTTCCCTCTCGCGATTCGTCTCACCCGTAGCGCGTAAGGATTAACAATTGTGTTGATATATCAAATGTTAGGGTGTCGTTGGATTTATATAGAATAGAGAGCTTATTTATTTTTATACTGAGTGGTTTGATAGCGTCCGATATATTTAATTGACACAACGTACAACGGTGGAAATGGGGCTGTTTGTAGCCGCTGCGTGGTTTCTTCGTTTAATTTATATATTTCGATGCGCGACTCACTCGATCAGTTGCCATTCATTTCACCGATGTTCGCTGGCCGTTACCGCGGCTAATTAAGTACACGTATATGTGCGTACAGATAGTGATCTATAATTATGTGCGTGTGGTCTCATATGTATTGCGTAACGTTTTTCGGTCAGACGTTAGAAATGCGTGAAGTGCGTTTAGTGGTGTAGTATCTATTTAGTAGTGATTAGGATTATTTGCACGCACTAAATCGCGAATTGTGGTCCAGGCTTTAAAGTAGAATTCATATCGTCGCAACACATTCTAACGCTTCCTTCCCTCGACCCAGAAATAGCGGTGGAAATCATACAGACTTACCCGATGAATAATCATTCTCAACTTAAAGCTGTTATCAAGGAAATCGTATCACAATTTCTGTCACAGGATTTCGATACCGCAAAGCTTGACGGCGATCTCCAAGTTTCGAAGACATCCCCGATGTAGTACAAACTAATTTCTAATTCCCCGCTCGACGTTAACGTACCGGTACTACGTCTGTAATCACATGTTGGGAACGTAAAGATTCCCAGCGCTATTTGCGGAGCCGATCGACCTGTCGCAGACATCGATTACATTTTTCTACGCCATTTGCACTATTCCTACGAACGACTGCGAAACCGCGGTCGTTTCAGTGTATACCTCACGATCGTCCGTGTGTAGAGAGAAGGAAGAGGTAGTACATCGTGCGCGAAATCGATATCGAAAAGGGTACCTTTTAGAACGAGCGTCGCCACGACGTGACCCGCTCGCGTAGCACGTATTCCCATCCAACGTCGTTTGGACGCGGGCATTAATTGGGCCATCCGATTAATACGAGCGTGTAATAAAAAATATTTAAAAAAAAAAGAAATGGAAAAGAAACGAGATAGATATTTCAGAAGCGGAGCGCGTCCAATCGCGCCGGCGAAAGTACTCTGCGATTACTAGACAGTAACACAAAGCTATTGATCTTCCTCGGTCTACCGAAGATAACAGGAGAACGATCTATCCTTTTCCCTTCTGTTAACAGCGCGATCGGTCATATAAGACCAGCTGTACGTGTAACGAATGGCTTCGACGCGAGCGTTAGGCGACGGTAAAGTATGACACGGAAGAAATTTGTATTCGAGGCTCGACTTGAAACGATCGACGCGCGACGCGAGCACCCGTCACAATTTTCATGAAAAAACTCGCCCTGAAATTCCTCGCGAGGCCATTCACTCGAACTCGACACACGTTTATTTCCTCAGTCTCCACCTCGTTAATATCGCCATTTCACCGTGCCCTCATTTATTCGCGAAACTAACGCGTACACTCGATCCGCGGGTGAAAAGGATGTCCATGCATCGATCCCGTGCTCCCTGGTAAGCAACCCTCGTCCCCCCGACCGGCGGAAGGAACTGAGACTTGCGAAGAGAAGAATAGCGGCGGCAAAGTTTCGATTTCATCCGGGCCAGCGATCCCCGCGAGACGATCGAATCCAGGCGCATTCGCCTTGCATCTACGAGGAGGGCTTGTTCGAGGGTCTCCGCTTCTCTCCGCGTTCGTCGACGATCGGGAAATTAGCGAACGAACGATACGAGACGTCGCTTCGGGGGTGAGATTTCTGTGAGACGACCACAACGCTGGGAGCTGGTCGAAAATTATTTTTCTAGAAGCTACGTGACGCGCGTGGAAACTTTCTACACCACGATCGATTCAGACACTACCTGCATCGCTCCCAGAAGCTTGCACTTCGAGCAACACCATCGAAGCGACGATACATCCGCGGTGAGTGTCGGGACTCGTACTTCGAACGGCGGAAACGCTCGATAGTTTTTTCAGCCAACTGGGCCAGCAACACCTCGTGTAATGTTAGCATGTCGCTTTAACGGTAGATGTATATCGATAACAGCTCCGCACATGGTACAGACCATTGTGACGCGCTTACACCGATGGCTGATATCGCGGCAACGTGCCGCGATACGAGCGTGCAACACGGTCCCTGTAACGTGCATCAGAAAGCTACACGTTGCTCGTGCAACGCGCTCTATGGATGCGCACAATTCTTTCCTCTCGCGTCGACCAGCGAGCTTTTAAATTCACCGATCAATCGCCACCGGCATTTCTCGCCCTCCCCTCCCTCGTTCTGTAATTTTAATACCACGATCCAGCATCGCGAGACGATTGCTTTGCCATTTAGCCCGTAAATAGGCTTCCTAGTTGCCAGTCACGAAACACGCAGCAATTTTAAGTAGATCCCGTCATGAGAGGATCGTGTAAACTTTTCTGATTTTATTTTGCTGCAGTTATTACGGAGGTAGTGCGCTGAAAGGGGAACAGCAGTGGGCTGATGGTTACGAAATAGCTGAAGACTCATACCACTGGAAAATACCCTCGTTTAATGGTAGCTGTTTATTCCTGGTTGCTTTGATATAGAAACTTCAACAAATATTTCGAATTTCCTGAATGAAGTGGCGGACACACCATCTCGAATGAATGGCTATCGATTTCCAGTGGTGTCCCAGTCAGTGGGCCAAAGACCGAACGGAGCATTATTAAATTGTCGCGGAGGAATGCTGAAAATTGGATATATATAGTAGGGTGGTCCTTATTTTTCAACTTTAAAATATATATTGTCTGACCCTCTTAAAATCTTCTATTTGACAAAAAAAAATATCTCTGTTTTTTATTTGTATATTTTGATATATAAAGGTCGCTCAAGGACTTTATATTTCGCATGTAGGGGAGACCGGGGCAAAATCGGGACGTTAAGAATAAAATCTCATAACTTTGACATTATTAAGTGAAAAACGAATTGCAATTAGGATTCATTAGAATAAACTCTTTTTTAGATAATACTATATATCCAATTTGTTTAATAGAAGGAAAAATACAAAAAAATAATAATTTAAAATATGATCCGTTTTTTCGATTTTACACCGTGGTCTAGGTAGGAAAACCGGGTACCATACTAGATACTGACCCTAGCACCTATAACAACGAAACTCACGCAATTCTCCAGTCCCCCAACCAGTTAGAACAACCTATAAAGGAAAAAAAAATTTTTTTTTAAATTTATACCAAAATAGTAATGTTTCATTGCCGTTGAGCGACCGTCAATCCCTAATATATTTTAATAAAATTTTAACTATTTGGAAGCTTCTGAGAGGGTCAGAAGAAATTTTTAAAAAATCAAATTTTTTACCATACATATAAGGACCACCCTGATATATAATAACGGTTCAACGAAAGATCAGCTTCGCTCGCATCCTCGATAAACGTGCCGCGATCGCAGGTCGTTTAAAATAAATTCGCCGGCGAATTGCAACGAATTATCTGCACGTAGCAGGCGACCGGGCTCTGAGCAACGCCCCGGACAATACGGTGGCTTATCGAGCGACATGTTTTGTTAAATTAAATTACCCTCGAACCGGTGAACCTGCCAGTTTCCCCTGGCATGGCCTGCGCAACAGCCACCGCCAAAGGTCAACGCGATAGGATCTTTTGTGCGCATTTAATTTGCGCGTCGAGCGTGCATCTCGCGTCTACGAAAGCGTGCGGAGGAAAGCCGAGGAGAGGGATGAATGTCGGGATGCGTTCTGTGCAACTAAACAATCGAGCGGTGCACGGAATCCTAAGGTCTGTAGAACAATACGCGTGCAGTCAGTCTACCGTCGTAGAATTAGGCGAACGACCCGCACGGGAGAGATTGGGTAACTCTGCGCATACGTGCCTACGGCATTACACTCCACTGTAACAGAGAGGGAGAGGAGGAGAGATGATTGTAAAACGGGACTGTATGGTGGATTCATTTTGTGACCCATTTATAACGTAACCGCCGAGTACTGAGAATAAAAGTGTCTACGTGGTACATGCTGAATGTTTCTGTATTTCAACCCCCGGAACTCTGACCACCCTCTCCGAACAACCACCCTCCACCAGAAGGTTGTTCATTTACGCACCTTTTCTACCATCTTTGATCCTTCTTGAGAGTTCGATATTATCATTGAATATAGTCTGAGGAAGCACTTGTCAATCACGCGGGATGGAAGAGTCCTGCCGTGAAGCGGCCTCGTTTTGCTCTGGCTCGTTACCGAAGTCGGCTCGGATTCCCCAACAGCTGTCACACTTCGTTAATGAACGACGCTGCATTGTTCCATTCGCTGGGAAGCTAATCAGATACGCGAAACCTGTCGATTGGAAACGGGCTGTCTGATACGCCTATCAAATGACCATAATCACACATTGATGGAATCCGTCTGATCCGAACGACGGAAACTTCGACCGAATAATAAAACGAACCAGCCAGTTTTCCTTTCCCTTCTTCTTTCCACCGGGAACCGGTTGGAATTTAGAGATCACTCGAGATACAATTCCCTGCCCCGAATTTCCTCGTGCATTCGCTTATTTCGTAACGACGACAGGGATGAAGAAAGTGGCTGCTTTTCGTCGAGCCAGAGATCAGGTTAGTCGAGCGGAGTGGTACGTAGTTGTCCTGGCAAATACGGAATTCAATCTAAATGTAAATACGCGCCGGGACATATTCCGAAAGTAGTCGCACGGGAGGTGGAAAAAGCACAAACAATAGTGGTGGAAGGAGGGGGGGAGGGGGGGGGGGGGGGGGAGGTTTCTGAAATCTACTATTCCGAAAGTTTCCGTGAACTTCGCGTGAACTTTCCGTGCAGCTGATCCCCCGATTCCGCCCTCGAGAAACGATAAATGTCCGCGAAACAGTTCTATCGTTTCCAGACAGGGGTGATCGATAAAAGAGGAATCGATGGCGACATGTGGGTGCGGGCGGAATCGTGAAAAGAAGTAATTCCTCGTGGGTGCCGCGCTACACGTACGTTGATACTTCTGAGGAGGAGCTTCTTCAACGGCGTTTGCGAATTCCTGTAGACCTATCGTAAGACGCTTAAATTCCTCAGGCAGCGTAAGGAAAGCTCGTCGCAGCGTTTTACCATGGCGAGTAAGAGGATTACCTACCAACGTGGATGCTAATGGACGCTCACAGGAGCGGGGGCTGAAACCTCGCCAGTCGCAAACGGGCGCGTCATTATCGCGGTTAAGGACGAACATCTTGAAAGCGCTGATCATACGCGGTATATTCTCCTGATTCTCCAATAAATCGACTTCCCCGATGCGTCCCATGCGCGTCACTCTGCTAGAAATTAATCCGCGGGGTCCGCGTTATCGAGTCTCAATTTCGAATTTCTTCGTCGAGTTACGCGTATTTCTCTGCCTCTCTGTTGCAGCATTTCATATGAATATTTAATTCCCCCGGCTCACGGTTGAAACCATCACGGCTGCCACGCATATCCTGGTTCTCCAAGCGACGGACACAATTCACGGCAGAGCAGCGGATATGTCTGTGGAAAATCCTGGGAACGGCGACATTTCCTCTTAATGGGAGAAGATCGTATAAATCGAACGGAAAATAGAAACAAAAATTTTTCCACAAATCGCTTCTAAAACATTTCAAAAATATATTCTCAATGTTATAGGCCGAAGTTCAACTCCAAAATAATAATATAGTCTGGTGAGTCAGCGAGCCTCCGAGCCTAAAACGCATTTTAAACGCGTTTTTCTCGAAACCACGCTTTCAAAATTGGCGCCGGGGATAACTAAAAAACTATTTAACGAATCAACTTCAAATTTTGCAAACATGTAATTTATAATATTCCTCAGAATATGAACCACAATGTTTAACCAAATTAACTTTAATTAATTTTAACTACTGTTTTTAAACAAATAAAACGCGAATTTTTGGCGAAAATGTTTGAAATTCCGCCATTGTTGAAATATGCAATTTTTTTACACCATTTGTGGTTCGTATCCTTGCAATTGGCACATAAATTGAAAGAAAAAATTATTGGTCTGTTTCACGTAACTACCAGAGACGCTACAGCCGGCGCCGTTTTACATCTCGAAAAAAACTATTTCAGATACTGCTCTGTTTCTTTCGTATTTATTATAATTTTACTGTTATAAATTTTTTTTTACTTGCTATAATGTTAAATAAAGTACCATTAAAGTTACGAAAGAATTATCGCATTGGTATCTTTGCAAAAAATTCCAAAAAGTTGATACAAAAATAAGCCGTTTATACGGGCTTCTCCCCTTAAGAAATCTCTGAACGACGGCGGTGGCACTAAGCTGGACTACCGAACAGTTTCGCGGGAGTTAAGTGGAAGCTTAAATCGCGTCTCCGCAGTTTACTTAAACTTTCATCGCCGTGGGCAACCGACGAAGCTAGAGAAGTCCGGGCAGACTGGCCCCTGCAGCCTGGCGTTCCCCTTGCGAGTAACTCGAGCGGCTGGATTTTGAGGGTTGACATTCGACGACGCGACGATTTCCCTCGACCCGCGGCAATTCTACGCTCCTCGCGTGACCTACTAAAAAAAAAGGCAGCCTGACAAAGGAAGCCTGGGAGACGAGCGCCTGAAAGAGGCGGTATTAATTGTCGCCGCCGTGGGTACGCGGCAGCCGTTTAATCGTTCCGCCAAATGTCATTGCGGCCGGCCAATTAAAGTTGTGGGAACGAACCGAATCGGCGCCAGGCAATTCCGACGCGTGATTGATGTTCGTGTCGCTCGGCCATTATCGCGGAAATCTTACGACAGGCCTGCGCGCGGTAGGCGCTGTTGATATTGTAATCGTCTCGTTGCCAGAAAGGCGAGAGATTGCATCGGTCCCTGTATCCCGCCGTGCAATCTCGCCTCTGCTGCACGTAACGTCGGTCACTCGTACAGCCTATGAGTAAATTATGAATTCTCCAGCATTTCTATTTCTCTGAAACCGGGCTGGAACGCGGCGATGAAAAGATTGGCCCCCGTTCGCGAGCAGTTGGATCGACGAGGCTCGAAAGCGAGCAACGGTGTCACAGTTCTGCTCAATGATGTTTAGAGGGGAGGAATCGGGGGGGGGGAGGGGGGAGGGGGGTGAAGTTTCAGAACGTAAGCGCTGGTCGTCGGTTGTGCAGGGGTGTAATCAGTATCAAATGGTTTCCGTCCGCAGCGGGTAGAATTTACGCCCGCCAAGGGGGAGGGGTGATGTTATCGCGAAAAGTTAATATCCTCCTCGGCACGGGGATTACATACGCCAGGGTTTATGATTAAAGAGGTAACGCAGCCTGGTGTCGCGTTACCGGCATATTGCCCGATCGGCAAGAACAGTCTGGATCTCGGTGCCGGGCCGCCAGATAAAGCTGTATCGTACAGAAAGTTTTTCTATTACAGGTCAGTTAATGGGCCATTAACCAGCTATAACGGGCGCTTTATTGCAGCCAGAGATTGCGACGGCGCATTTTCTCGTCCCGGATGAAAAAGCTTTTTCTCGTTAGCCCGTAATTGTACGAGGAGATCGGGGCGGCGCGTCGATCGATTACGGAGCAGGCTGGAGATCTTAAAGCACGCAGGACACCTGTTCGAGCTTGAAGCGTCCCGAACGATTAATAGAACCGTACGTAGAGGATTCTGTTCGGGGGACGTTGAATTTACGAGAGTTTCAAGCCGCCCTCGCCTGCAGCCTCCTCGAATCTGTTATCGTCCAACTCGAGAGCCTTGCAAATTGCAAGGGCAAACTCCTCGCGGGGAAATTGAAAGGTTCCGCGACTCTTTCCCATTCAGGAGTCACGTAGAAGCCCCGGTGGCTCGTCGCCGCTGAAAGGGAGGAAAGATAACAGTCACGAGAGGTCGAGCATCCGTCGAATAAACGGGTTTAAGTCGAGTTAGCGTGCTGAATTGTTTCTCCGTTTGTAGTACGGGCCGGGGATCCGGTCCCGGGGCTTTATCGCTGAATCTGGCATCTGCCGAAGTGCGCAGCGCTCTAATTCGGTTACTAAATGGCAGAGACACGAGCAGGCTCCGTGGTTGTCAAAACGAATTAATCCTCTCGGGGCTGGATCTACCGACGTCGGGCGCCGACACTTTCATCCGAAACCGAGGAAACCGTCCTGCAGATGGGGCACCGCGATTGCTTTGCTGGTCCAACGTCTAACCTCTTCCCGATACATCGATAAAGCCCCTCCCCCCCCCCACCCCACCACTCGTGTGCGTGGCCCCTCAAAGGAACCGTCGACGGATCTATCCTGAAAGGGGCACATTGTGTGAAACAGGTAAACCCGGTCGAAGGTATCGACAATGCTCGCGCGGTGTTCTGATATTGTGGCCATGGCTGAGTTCCATCGAATCGCTCATTGTTCGCGCCGATGAATTGACGCGTCTTCGGTGCGTGACAGGCCTGGATATTGAGATTGATAGGCCCCGGCAGTGCAGTAGACACACTGTTTGCCTAAAACGGCTCGTGTCGTTCGCAGCTTCCGCCGAACCGGGCGCTCGTTAACAGCCGCGTTAACGTTCGTTAGCGGGCAATTCGATTGGCCGTGTCCTTCAGATTTTCCCATCGGACTCGCGCGCGCGCGCGCGCTCGAAACGGCACGCTGGATTAAACGCGTCGATGGAGCGCTGCTGCCTGGGAGAATTTCGACCCCCGTGGCGCACAGTGGCGAAAATGCCCGACAACCTGGCCAAAAGTCCAAATGCAACGATTTTAATTTGCCGAATCTAATTAGTGCAACTCGTTTGTAACCTACCTGTGCACAATTTCCCGGTGATTGAAAATTTTTAACTGCTGCCCTTTTGATGATGTATCAGTTCAAAGTGGACGATCGAAATTTCACGCGCTACTTTAAGATTTATTTTCAGATTATCCAGTATAACTATCAAAGTAAGTAGTATATATTATGGTGTAGGATCACATGCACTATTTTTGTTTTAAATGCTGACTCTCTGAAAACTGTTATAGGTAAATGAGTACTGACAACATATACATTTGTTGTCTATTGTTAAACAAAAAGTTGATAACGCCGCGAAATGCCGCACCTTTTTTTTGTAAATTGAAACTCAAGGTATGCATAATAAGGCGCCGTTGCAGAATTTTGCCACTTTTTGCCATTTCGGCAAATATCAGCGTTTATGTACACATTGGCACGAGTATAATTTCCGCTCAGTTCAGTCTTTACATATCCGGGAGTGTTACTATTTGTTTCAATGTTTTAAAAGGGATCCCTGTCAGTTAATATACAATTCTAGTGTTAATTGTTTATTTTCCAATCCGTTGTCTGCGCATAAATGTAGTTCTCCGCTTTGATTTACATGCTTATTCAACGCGCAACGTACTTACGATCCGGCTGGTCATCTCTATCGGCTTTGTGATTCTAGAATTCTGAGGCATAATTTACAAAAGATTGTCGATGTTCCGCACCACAGTATAGGAAATTTCCACTCGTTAGAATATTATCCAGTTTTTTGACGTGCCAAATGACAGTGACATCGAAATGTCTGAGGATGAAGAAAATAATTAAAATTAAAATGAGGTATGATTTTTAATGTTGTAATGTTATGTCTATAACGTGCAATATATTACAAATACAGTTATTGTAATGATTCTGTAATTATTTGACATATATATATAAGTCACAACATTTTTAATATTTTTAAGAATTATAATTTTAATCAGTATAAAAATTAAATATTTGACATTAAAAAATTACATGTTTATTATCTTAGAGTCATATTACAATAAAATATTTCAACAATTTACCCTGCAATTGGAAATAGGGTAGACCGGGGGCGATAGTAACAGGAGGACGATTGTAACACGTTAAATATCTCAGAACATATGATAGATATTAACACAAATTTTGGATATATGATGAAGAATGACATTTGGAATACACACATCCATGTCCTAACAGTATAGATACACAATACACATGTATAGTGGAGAAAATAACTTTTCGATACCCTGAAGTAACTTTTTCTTACTGATTTAAAATTGTAATATAAATACTCCCTTTGTAAGTACGTGTTTTTTCTCTTTTTTAATATTTAATCTGGTCATTTTTAAATTAATACTGATCGTTAGTTATCACTTTTAAGTGTCTCGTTAATCAAGATTTATAATTTAAGTTCAAAAGCCTGGCTGGGGTCGATTGTAACATCGGCAGTCGGGGTCGGTTGTACCGCGACAGAACCGAATAGTGACAAAGAAGATGAATAATATTGTCTTGTTTACACGGAATAATATAGCACAGCACAAACAAACAAATGAAAAATAGGTGGAATGTACTGAATGTAAGGATTGATCACATGAAGAATGTACCAGCCAAAACGTTTTCCATTTCTGTCACAATTGCGATACCGCATAATTGGTTATAAATTTTACTTTTTTTCCATTTACTATTATAATTAAAACTAATAAATATTTTAATTTTGTAAAGTTAAATTTGTGCTACTATCAACTCCATGCAGTGTTACAACCGACCTGGAGTCGGGGACGGTTGTAACACTTAACCGCTTCTCAATTTTTAGTAATAACCTGGATATTACTTGACAAACAGCGAAGCTGTTGTGGCTCAATAAGTGTCAGATAAGTAAGTAACATTTTCGTATAAAAACTTTTGTTGTAACTTTAATAGTTTTTGCATAATCGTATTCCAAAATCAAAGTGTTACTACCGCCCCCGGTCTACCTTAAGACTTTTGGCCAGGTTTTCGGGCATTTTCGCCACTGTGTGGCGGTTCGTATCCCGACGGAAACGGATATTTACGAGTGGCGTGTGTCGTCTCCTGAAAGCTCGCGCGCTCTCGAAGTTGACGCACAACTCTCGAAGACGTCGCCTTCCAATTATCACGGTCGTGAGATTGATAGTTCAGAGTTCAAGGGGAATAGGTATGCGAATTCGCAGGCAGACGCGTCGCTCGCGACCCTGCTGCATACCCGCGGCGAATAGCCGCGTCGTTCCCCTTGAATATTCGCTATCATCTAGTAGAAAGTTTCTCGGATGGCTGAATGTCGTAGTTCTCTGCTCGCGGATATTGGAGGCTGCGAGTTGAGTCGGCTGCAAACTCGGTAATTAATTCCGAGATAGATGTTTCATACCTCTGACTAACTAACTTTTTCACCCCCTCCCCCCCCCCCCCCCCCCCACCCCGATGTCGGGTCACAGCGAAACAGTCGGGTTCCCGTAAACGTAACTGTTTCATCGCTCTTCCCTGAGTGACTGTTTCGGTGCATCCTCGCTGCGGAGTAAACTTTAATGATCGCTTCTTCGAGCCACAGTTTTTATTACACGAGCGGAGTCTATCGTCCTCGTAGAAAACCTGTTGTGTGCGAAGGCGATGCGAGCATCCGCGGGGCGATGTGCACCCAACGTACGGCGGGGAAGAATGAATGATATTTATGGTCCCAACCCCTTGTTTCTACCCCGCTCTATCCCCGGCGCAGTTTCTTCTATTCGAATTCACTCAGGCATACATCGAAAGACGATTTGCCGAGCGTGGCACGCCTACCGTGAACAGACCTCGCATGCGGACGATTCGCGACGCAACCGGAAAACCGGATCCCGCTGCCACCACCGGAACTTTTCACGTGGGGTTTGCCTTCAGACCGCAACAATCCCCTCTCTATTGTCACACCCCGTTTACCAGCGGAATCGTCATCTCGGTGAACGTCGACGGTCAGCCATGGGGATACGTGAGAGATTCCCTTCGAGCGCCTTCAACCGGGCCAGGTAACGATCAGACAGAAGGGACGCCATACTGTCTCATTAAAAGAGAAATAAGATTATACTACTGTTTGTAATCTTTGGGGTAACTTGTGGCAATTCATTTAAAAAAATAAACACTGTTGACGTAGCGTAGGGTAAAGAGAATGGTTGGCCACTTAAGTAAGAGTGTCACATAAATAATGAATTATAATTGTGAATTTAGTCAATTTGAAATGGATATCAATATAAATATATACGAAAAACGCCTAATTGTCTAAAAATAAATGGAGTTTATAAAAAAAATCAAGAATGTATAAAAATATACAAAAAATGTGTTTCCTACGAAGAAATATAGTTATTGGCATGGTCAAGACAGTAATTGCCTAATCGGTTCGACAGTGATTGGCCGCTATTTAATACATAATATAACCTAAAAGAAAATGTTACCTGATTAATTGGTGATAGAAATAAGATTAAAATTATTCATTAAAAATGGATATATTTTATTTAGTATGTATTTGTCGTGTTTGTTTCTGTTTTTGACAGGGGGCTAATTACTGTTTCGCTATTAACATGGTTAAAAAGCAGACACTGGCCGTCCGGTCAATTACTATCATTCAACATTATTCATATATGACAGTTGTTGGCCCCCGGTATTTTTCATAATATATGTATAATTTTAACAAATAAATAATTATTTTGTAAATTTCAACTTTTATTTATCGATATATAGCGAATATGAGAGATATACATATCATAAATACATTAAACTATTCGCAAACTTTCAACTGTACTCTTATGGTTTTTTGATTAAGGGGGAACACCACTGTGACGGCCGGAAAAGTAAGCCATTTTTTAGAATTTTATTGAGGAATAATTTACAGTTTTCATAGAAAAATTTTATTACCTACGCAAAAAAATAAAATTTGTATTACCTATGCAAAAAAATAAATGGGAAAACATCTATAAGTTTTAATATATTAATTAATCTTCTAGTCCCTCACACGCTAGCTGGTCGAATGTGTAACTATGGAACAACAGGTCCGAAATCAAATTTCATTTTTTTTTTATAAACTCCTATATGAGTGTAGTTTCCGTTGTACGTACGGATTTTTTGATCGAAAACAAACTTTTTGAAATACGCTCAAAAAACTCCATTTTATTCGCGGATTTTCGAAACTTTCCTTCTAATGCGCACCATTTTTACAAAAATAATTTGTTTAAGAAATCGGAAACTACACTCATATAGTTTATAAAAAAAGAATGAAATTTGATTTCGGACCATCTGTTCCATAGTTACACATTCGACCAGCTCGCGTGGGGGGTCAAGAAGATTAATTAATATATTAAAATTTATAGATGTTTTTCTATCTATTTATTTTTTTGTATAGTCTCTTAAGACAGCGTACTAAAGGTAGGTAATACAATTTTTCTATGAAAACTGTAAATTATTTCTGAAAAACAATTCTTAAATATGGTTTACTTTTCCGGCCGTCACAGCGGTGTTCCCCCTTAAATCGCTGTAATTTCCAAGCTTCAAAGCCGAGTCATCCTATTTGCTTTTATATATAATCACAGTATATAATGAGTGGAGAAACATTGATTACATCCGAAGCAAGAAAGTACAAGGAATATGAATATGTTCATTAAAAAAAGGCATAACATTGGTATTTCTTTATATTCATTTATTTCTCAAAATAAGGCCAATCACTGTCAGGTGGCCAACCACTGTACTCTTTACCCGTATCACGCAATCGGATGTTCAAAACATTTTCAATGACGTTAAAGTGCATGCTCCAAATTCATGCACGTGGTTCTCTCCCAGGATCCAAATGGCGCAAACAAAATGCATCACAATATTCGCGATTGCACGCGCATCAGGGACGATGCAATTTCGCGTGCACTCGTGCACGCTCGTGTCCATACGTTTCAGGGAGAAATGCGGTTCATGCTCCTCTGAATTATCCCGGACAGATCTGTTGTCGCCGCGGCAAAGATTCGATTTAACGTTTAATTGAATTATACGGTGGATAGCCGTGCGTAGCTTTGACGTTTCTGCATGGAATCGATATAACGTTATCAGGATGCACGGTCGTTTCTCCGGCAACGGATGGAATCGGGAGTAACACTTTCTGAGCTCGACACAAATTAAAGAATGAGAAAGAACGAGTGTGGCAGGGGTGAGAAGGGAAATAGATAGACGGAGGGGCGAGCGAAGAAGAGCGGAAAGAGGGAGCAGAACTTGTCCGAGGTTTATTGATTTCGCTCCCCCGCCGGAGGGTGGCTATCATTGGGCATTACGCTCCCTTTCTTGGCCAGCGTTCTACGCCATGGTTTATACAGTACACTATCGCCGGACAGGGGGTAGCAAGGGGCAGAGCCAAAGATGATTGCTGGGACCAGGAGGCTCCTGATATCTCGCTTCCACGGGCGAGCCGCAATTTCTCACGCGTACCAGCTACTTGAATCGCGTCCCGGGCAGATCCACCCTCGCAAGGTTGCCTAAGGGTTTCACGTGGTTGTTTGCCCGTCCCACCCCCTTGACCGTGTAGATCGTCTCGAGGTCGCGGTCGTTTAAATCGCGTCTAAAACGCGCAGAAAATTATCGTCCCTCGCGGAGGGAAATCGTAAAACGCAGCCTCCCGTGTAAATCGTTCCCCTGGAAGATGAGGCTCGCGCAAACAGAAACCATCCCCATCGCGATTTCGAAGGAGAAGCCTGCTACGCTTTAGGTTCCACGCTGCGCGGTAACAGGTAATCGACTATGGAATATTCCTGTTGGAATAAATTAGACTGGAGTGTTCCTGGCTACCGAAAAGAAAATCGAGCGTAGCTTTTTGCCGGAGGAACGATTATGCTGCATAATGAAAGGAACGCGCGCCGGGGAATTTACCTTTCCTACAAATTGTCGATGTGTAGGCGGGAGGGGGAGGTGTTTAACCAGCTTTCCTCGGCCCCAGGTATTTGCATATTTCTCAACCTCTTCCTGGGGAACGATGTACTCCATTTTTACGATATTCGCGAGGTTTCTCCGCGGGGAAAGAGAGGTGTTGCTGAATATCCTGGGAAGCGACGGCGGCGTTCGGATATATTTTTACTCGGCTGTTTCACTATTTGGGGGCACGGAAGGCTCCTTAGATCTGTTTCGACGCTCCAGTCGACAGCAGAAATAAGCGATTGTTTCGTTGAAGGGTATCAAAGTGGTTCACAATGTTGAAAATGCTCGCAGCTCGCGCTACCGAGAACACACCGCGATATGATCGAATTCATACGCGAGTCCTGTCTCCCGAAGTAACAGGCAGCGGCAGTTTTGCGCGCGAAACTTTTCCAACGAAACTGCGGCATGCAAATCCCATGCAACGCACAGATTCGTCAAGCGTTCCCAGCATTCCCGATACTTTTTTTTTTCAACAAATATGCAGACCGAGTCGAGAGTTTCAGATTCATACGTCTCTAATTAAAGGAAGTTTCGCCAACCCCCCCTCCACCACCCCCAACGAAACGAATGCTCCGCTTGATTACGCGGAGACATAATTTCCCCTTCACTCCGATTCGTGCATGACTTTCCAATTAGCCCACTCGCAGGACCAGCCAACTTTTGATGAAACATTGAATCCAGAACGTCGTTGCGACTTGATAAACGTAATTCGTCCGTACAGCGTACGCTCGAGCTTTCCTACAGGTGGGTCTCGTGGTGGATGAGAATATCGCGAGGTTTCGCCTTGACAAGAGTTCAGAACGCATTCGGAACGACGGGGGCGTTGCGGGTGTAATTCTGTCTTGGGCAAAGCAGATTATTCGCGAGGCAGAAAGGAAAGTTGCGTCGGGGGGGATGTTCGGATTAAATCCTTCAAAGGCAGAGCACGCGTAATACAAGGGGCGATGTTATTTGCCCAATTAATGTTTACCGATTGCGGAAGCCTTGTCACGCGTGGACGTCGGATTTCGTGCGGTCCCCGAACTTGTCGGTCTTCCACCATTCGCAGGGAACCGGTCCAGCCGATTGTGGAAACCGTACGGTGCCGTTCCGGTTGGACAGAATTTTACCGATTGCTCGTGCGAGGCTTACGGTATCATACAATTCGGATCAGTTCCCGTGGTCAGCCCATTAACGGGCGGCTCGCTCGTGAAGTTTCAAGCCCCCGAATTAGCTTCAGTGAGCAAAAAGCTTGCTCCGCTCTGATTGGCCGGTCCGCGCAGTGTTTAGTCAAAGGTTAATTAGTTTTTACAGCGGCTCCAGCGTCCAGAGGATTATACGTTGCAGCGGAGGGCCGATAATTCGAGGTGAATGGGGTGGAAGCGGACTCGATTAACGAGGACTTGGATTAAACGGGACGAACCGGCTGTACCTCATTTCTGGCTTCAACGTTTCTGCTTCGGGGCTGCTTTTTAGGGTGAATTACAGTTATCGGCACGGGCCGTGTAAGTGGATAGCGCGGGCTATAAACAACGGCAGTAACCTCCTACAGAACGTAACGCTGGATCGAGGGATGCTCGGGATTGGATGGAGCTTGAACGTAGAGTTCCTCCATTTTTTTCCGCGCCCGGCGACAAAAGCTCTTCAAACAGAGCGGAGAAACGACGCGTACTCCCCGAAGGACGTGAATATCCTCGACCTATCCTCGGTATATTCAATATGTCGCCAGTGATTTAAACGGATTTGAAGCTGTTGGCGTGGAAATTCTCGTCACGAGGCGCCGACAAGGAGGTGGGGGGAGGAGGAGGAACAAATGTTTGCGAGCGAAACGCGGCGGTACGAGAGGCAAGAGGGAAGTGCAAACAATCGACGCTCACCTCGGATATCGTTCCGATGAACGGGTCACGATCGATCCGACGTGACGTGAAAAAGCTGTGAAACCGTGGTGATGAGAACACGGAAGAGAGCAGAAGCATCGCGTGCATAGCATTGCCCACCATTCGCTAGAACTGCGCCACCGCTCCGAGATTACTGACACCGAAATTCGGCTTGGTCGACGGAAAGGTGGACGCATAAAACTCTGCGGGGCGAGAAGAATTTCAGGTCTGATATCTTGGAGCTTGAGCGCCGAAAAAATATCATGGTTTTTCTTCAGGTTTCGCGTGGAAGGTAAAGATCCCACTGAAGATGGAACGACCGTTGGAAGAGTTTCTTACCCTCGTAACATACCCTATCGCGGCCCTTTCTTGCGGTCTTATCCACCGAACTGGCGATTCCCAGACACTCGCGCACCCCGAGTAATCAACTTCATTACTCTCCCAAGTGTGCCTTCTATTTTCATGGAGGGATATCACCGAAAATTCAACGACGGCTCTCTTTAAGCATTACGCTGCAACGCAGGACGCGAATTATTTAACCCTTTAGCGCCCAGTGCGACGTATACGTCACATCAGTTTCAGACGTATAAAAAAAATCGATAGCGAATAATTTTGGATCCCGAAACGGATCAGTTCTCTAAATGGCTCCGAGATGCAAGCTACTGGTGCGTTTACCGCTGTAAATAACGTTTACAGTAACCATGAAAACGTATCTGCCGAATGCGTGTTGGACATTTTTCGATAAGGGGTCGTCCTTAAATTACGTAAGGCTTTCTGGAGGGGAGGGGGTCGCGAATTTCTTACGTTTTCTTACAAGGGCGAGGGGAGTCAGGTAGCGTCTTACGTAATATTTGTTAAACTAATTTTCAATAAATACAAATTCTATTATTAATGTTCCAGAAAAGTAGTTTTAGTTTATACTTCCCGAAACCGAGTTAAATGAATTATATAAACCTTTAAAAGAATTTTAATAACTGAAAAAATTAAATGCAAAAAATATTACGTAAGGAGGCGGTTGAAATATCAAATCTTACGAATTCTTATACTGGGGGAGGGAGGGGGTAAGAATTCGCCAAAATTACTCTTACGTAATTTAAGGACGGCCCCTAACCTGAAACGTTGCTCTTGTTTTCTTTAAAAAGTTGAGAGTAAAATTATTTTCCTTACATTTTATTTGGTGGATACGTGTAAATTGGTTGTTATACTAAAAGAATATTACTTATAAAGTTTGATTCGATCAATTTTTAGTTTGTAATTGCATGTTGAAATCCCCTGGTAAATGCTCCACCACCAAAGAAGTCATGGCAAGCATCGACTTCTAATTCTAAACCCTCGGACCTACAGCGTATCGACAATGTTGACCATTGGGTCGTGTTCAGCGATGCCAGACAGCGCTGTGATCAAAGTGCTATAAGTGCAATGTTCACTTATGCTCCAGCGCAAAAAGAAATTGTTTTGCAAATTACCATAGTAAAAATTAAAATTTCATACTTCGTTTATACATTCTATAACAAAAATATGTATTTTTATTTACATTTGTAAGAGATCTTAAAAGTATAAATGAATAAAACACGAGTATATCGTTTAAAAATGTTTAGAAAAGATATACTCGTGTTTAATTCATTTATACTTTTAAGATCTCTTATAGTAAACATGCATTTAAAACACAATTTTGGTATTTTAAATTGAGCCACATTTTACTTCGTATACGCCCAGTGTGACGTATACGTCACATCTAGAAAATCATATTTCCATTGTTTCTTTTTGGGGAAAAGAACGACGAAGTGCATGCATTGGGACCATTTTTCAGTTAACTAATCGCAAGAAATAATTTCTCTCCACCGGGAAATGTGTCTGGGCCCTAAAGGATTAATCTCGATCCCAGCGTTCCGACTTAATCCACCCTCCGCGAAGGTCAACTGGACTTGCCGAAGGAAACGCGCGATGAGAACACCTTTCCAGCAGCGAGTAGGGAAAGAACGGAGGTTTGGCACGGGCGTTGGTCATTAAGGAGATCGACCACGCGCCGATGATCGCGACAAAAAGGCCCTCGAGGGTGTCCGTGCAGAAGAAACGGTACGAAAAAAAAAGGATCATCAAGGTGGGTTCGCAGAGGGGGAGGACAGAGGAAAGGAGATCTCCAGGATCCGGCACAAAGGACCGACATATGTTTTTGAAGCGTGCTACTGGCGAGGGTGCCCGCCGATCGAGGAACCAAACGAAAATATTCCGTGACGCTGGAGAATAGATGGCCTCGGGGCTGGTCCGCCTCGCAAATAGGTGTTAAACTAACCCGAGTTCCTACGACTTCTGCGAAGCTCGCGTTGTAGGTGGCCAATGTCCCGGAAAATTGCCAGATTACTTACATTACCGGCGAAGTAGGAAGCTCGGGGGATGTGCATGCTTCAGCCGGCCTTCCTTCTCGAAACTCCGTCGTCCTGCTTTGACCTCCTTAATGGCCTCTCCCTTGCTCCTTGGTCAAAGTCTCGGCTGTAAGTCGGCCCATTAACTTCCCGGACACGCGATCCAGGTTGTCAGCTTTTTGCAACGAGCGTGCATGCGCCGCGCTCGCGTTTTTGTCCGTTTACGGCCGGAGTTACACGGGAGACAGTATTGTTCGGGACAAAAGCGAGGCCCCGCTAAAGGCGAGACGCCGTTGGCTTGCTCGGCCTGATTGCCGGGAAACGTCACTAGGCGACGAAATATTGGGAGCGCCGGTTTCTAGGGCGCGGGGTTCTTTCCCATCCTCAGTTAATGCAGGGAAGTTTCCAGCCGTCCATCGCCGATTGTAATCTGTCGCGTTATTAATTTCGCCCGCGGCAGGGACGAGTTAATCAACAAGTAGCTGCTGCGGACCGCGCGGCGTAAATTATAGAAACGTAAACATCGATCGCCCGGGCACGCATCGATCAGGACGATCGCGCGTTTCGAAATCGGCAAGCCTGGCCCCGATACGCGTGCCCGTCGGGGCTTGGGAAGTTTAATGAATCGGCCATTCGCGCACTTAAATCAGAGATGCCGAGTGGCGCGGGCACGGCTCCCCTTTCCCACCAATAATCGCGTGTCGACGGGATCGATCCCCGCTCGGCGGTGTGTTTCACGAAACATTAAATCACACGGCTGAGCGAGCGGCCATCGGCAATATGCTACTTGTTTACTAAATCACTACTCATTGACTACTTCGCCAGGCAAATAACCGCCGACAATAATGAGGGACACTTGATTGTGCAGCAAAGCCGAAGACGCGTGCACCGGCCGCGCTCCCTGCCCGCTCCCTCGTCGCGGTCGATTGTGCGTAGACGTGTGCGTGTTTGGGTACCGTCCCACGGGAAGAGACGGGCAAAAAAAAGAATCGCGGCTGTTTGACGATGCGCGCGATCGCGGGACCGCGTGTCCCTGAATATCGTAAGCCAGCGAAATAACGAGTAGCAAACAGAGGCGAAAAGGTGGGACTGTCAGGGGATGATTGGCTAACCCGATTTCGAGGGGAAAGGGTGTTTCCTCTGGTGGTGGAGCCCACTTTCGATGTAAGCCCAGTACTCAAACACGGGAAAAGGACTTTCATTTAACCTGCTAATTAGGTCGTTTCCCCACCGGAGACAGCCCCTGTACGTGTGTTTAAAACTAGGTGAGGAACGGCCGATTTTCCCCTACCCAGTTAACAGGTCGCTGTACAGTCCGTTGGATCTAGTTCAGAAATTTCTAGAAAAGCAGAAAAACAACTCGGCCCATCAACCCCCGACGAGCGTATTTACACTATTTGCCCACGGTATTGTTCAAATGGCTACGTGCGTTGTTTGCATTGCGGTGGTAACACTCAGGGTCGAGAAATCTATTGGGCAAACATTAAACCGCCTATCGGTGTTTGACGAGCTCTGTAATGATTTCCTATATAGGTAATTATAAGTATCAGCCTGGCAAAATGGAGACGGTATTATTTCAGCACGGTTGCCGTTCGAGTGCGGCGCGGTTTGCTTCGTCGATGGGGAACGGTATGGAAATTCGGGTGGATTTCGGCGGTAATGACACAGTCGTCGGGCAATAATCTCGACGGTAAGTTAATTATACCTGGCCGACTGCCGTCCGTGCCGCCTATCGAGCCGTCTGCCAATGGGGACATCCACGAAATATGCATGACAGACGGTTCCTCTTTCGCTCCTCCGACATATGATCGCCGACCAATTCCAGGCCCGACAATGAGAGAAACTCGGGATCGCTCTCGCCGACTGCGCTCGGGCCCAACTGTTACGTCACATTGTGCCGCGGATGAGTATGCAAAAAATCGTCGAAAGGAAAGCTGCCTGGTCATTAATACGAATTTGTCGTACCGGCTACTGCGAGCGTAATCGATGACGACTCCATTTCCGTCGGTGCACGTCGCGACAGAGGCAGACGCGGTCATCGACAGCCGACAACCAAGGATCATTAATTTTTTATTCCCTTCGCTTCTATATCCAGCCACGTTCCATCCTATTCCTCCCCGCGTAAACATATTTTTTTCTTGCCTCGCCACGATACACAAACATGGAATCGTTTAAAACCACCGGCGTCGCTTCTCCAGTTTTTCATCCCTCCGAGGGCGATCCGTATTTTTTCTGCTTGTATTTCATCCCCTGACCCATATCCATCGAATTTCCCGCGCACTATGAATATTCACTGTTCGCCCGTGACTTGCACTTTAAAATCGAGCTGGAAAACCCACGGCGACACTGTAAATTATCGCGCTGCTCGTCGCCTGTTTGGCAATATCCGCTAACTGGTGCCCGACATAAACACCGTGCCTATATATAACGCGCATTAACAGATATTAACGCGCGTTATTGCAGCACCCATTGGAAACCAGAACCATGACGAATTTCTAGGATCGCACACGTGCGCCCTGTGTCGCGCTGAGAGGGTGCGACGGAACAACCCCGCTTTTCGATGTTCCAGTTCCAATGGCGCGGCTACGAAAGGATCCTGCCAGTTGTCATCGGTCTGTGCCCGCTGCAAATTACTTACCACCTCCTCGCTACCCAAAACAGTTGTTCCGGTCTAATCTTAACGCAAACAGTGTGCGTTGGTTTCGAGCAAACTTGCAGCGGTGCGCGGGGATCGAGGTGCCATCGACGATCTTGTACAAGTTCAATGAAAATTACAGTAGATTTCCTGGCTGAAGAATTAAATTTAATCAAATTGATGTACTATACAAATGACCACTTTCCACTTTCTATAATTAACCGTTTATGCGATCGAAAAGACCCGCTTCGCGTTTTTTAGGGGTTGAGCGTGGGGGTTGAAAGAAATATCGCGGGTGCTACGCCAGTGGATCATTGAAGAGGTATACATAGATTGGACGCGTCGCCTCATCTTTTTCAACTCGACAGTTTAGGGTCGAGGACACATATTGCCTACGGTTCGAGGACTTGTTCGGTGGGTGACGTGTATTTGTTTTCGCTCGCTATGCGCTTAATGTTCTACGGATTCCACGTGGCGTGGTAGAATGGCGCGGACGTGCAGGTGCGCTCGGGAAGCGTGAAGGGTGGCCGGGCGGCGACGGCGCGTAACGAATCGAACTTTCGTTTCGTAGTTTAATTAAGAATTAAATTCAGCAGCGGGCCCGCTTTCTCACCGTGCCCGCTGGCTGACGCCAGTAGCCGCGTTTAATTTCTTCTATGCTGCTGGTAAATGACAGAACGAATTTGCCCGGGCCATCCTATCCGACGGGCCTCGCCCAGATTCGCCGGCGAACGACTAATTTTATTTTCCGCCTTTCCCTGTATACAGGAGAGTATCGAGTTCACACGGATAAAAAGCGGGCGCTGAGAAGCGAATGAGAAACATCGTGCTTGAGTCTCCTGAAGTGATGATGTTCCGCTAACGATGCTGCTTATTACTCAATGTTTTATATAGTGTTTATCAGCGGCGCGTTAAATTTATACGCGTACGTTACGCGTCCAATTATTATTTCATACAATTACGACCACGATCACTTCAATCGATCGAACGTACCCGGTATCGTGGCGATTGCGTTTCATATTAAGCCGAGAATATTCAATTACCGCGGGCGAAAACAAGTAGCACATCGGCGAGTTATATGGCACAACCCGTTTCGAATATCATTAAATTAAACGCCCCTCTGGAATATTTTACCTCCAACTAGGATAGGAAGGATGGTTAAAATGGATGTAGGGTAAATCCGGGAGACGTGGTCGGGCCGGAGAGTTGGTCGAGATATTCAAACTCTACATTTGTATATATCTAAAAGTGTGTTAAGGTTCAGAACAATTAATTCCCTAGTAGGGGAGACCGGGTAGGCCAAATTTTCAGTTTTTGATTTTTAATAAATTATATGGGCGAAATATTATTAAACCGGTTAGTATATTTGATAGGGCATACATTTGGCTATCTGATGAAATTATTAATGTTGACTCAATGTGACAACAATTAAAGTATTTTAATGTTTTTCTAACACCTTCCATGCTGGTTAACCACCCCCATGATCGGGGTAGGTTGACTTACAGTATGGGGTAGGTTGACTATATGTAGGTACAATCAGTTAAGAAAATCTTATTAGTAACTTATCTCAGTGGGAATAAAATAACACAATGTCACAAGAGTTGTTTCATTATAAAATATTAATTTCTTTCTTTCATATTTTAATAATAAGCTGAAATAATCAACCTAATCAACCGGTTAATAATCAACCTAAACATTAGTTATAATGTATTTATAACGTAGTGTAAAGTTTAGGGTTGTTATCCCCATATCACCCTAACGAAAGGGGGTACAGATCTGAAATTTCTCTCTGTGTTTTTTTAGGCAAAGAGCATTATTTGCTACATAGAAATACTACAATTCGTGCTGGGGCCGTTTTCCACATGCTTACCCTTTAAACAAAAAATAAAAATCGCTTTATGAATAACAAAATAACAATTTAAACCTTATTAGTCAACCAGCCCCGACCGATCATTTTGACTTCAATAATCTATATAACCTTGAATTATTTACGTATAAACAAAAATACTATGTTAATAGATCGTCTAATAAACAAACTTGAAACCAGTCCCTTAACATTTATTCCATTCTATTGGAACCATATAGAGCGTGAAAAAATAAAATCTTTAAGAAAAAATATTTACTTACGTAGTCAATTTTTCGACAATCGCTGATAACTGTTAAAAAAACGTGCGATCGCGGGCTCGGGCATAAATGCATGGCATAGTAGAAGTGACTTCTTTCTACAATGAATGTTTTCGCAGTAGAGTTATTAACAATTATAATAATAAGTCAACCTACCCCTTCAGGCAACCAGCCCCGGTCTCCCCTAATCAACTGTTTCGACCAACTCTCAGAAGCCCGACCGCGTCTCCTGGATTTATCCCATTCGCTGCTGTAAATTTCCAGCAGGTCTATTTAAGGTCATGGAATTGCTGGAGCTTTTAGAATTAAAGAAACGCCGACGATGTTCTTATCGAGCCCTCGATAGTCCAAGTGTCCTGGAATCTTTCCACCCTCTGACGGGCCTTATTATCGAGACACATCCGTCGCAGGATTGCATCGTGGACCGAGGACCTACGTCGTTCAGATTCGCAGGACCATCAATAACATCCAACGGATCCTGAAACGACCTATAGGTGCCGGCTCCACCCAGTTTCACGCTTCACTGCTCCCATCTAACGAGGCAGGTTCAAGTGTCCATTGTCGGGTTATGAATACACGAAACATATTCAATATTGCCTCCCCCCGAGCTCGCTCCCTTTCTCGGCTCTCGCCTCTTCTTCTTTTCTTTCTTTTGCGGACCAGTTACAAAATTATGATATATCGCACGTCACGCGAACAGGCCGCGGGTGCAGCTACTTAAAAACGCGCGATTTCGTGGACGACCGATCACCTTCAGCTGCACGCTTGCAGCTACAACGAAATTACACGATCTCGGCCCCTCCCTCGCCCCTGTTCTGTTTACATACGACAGCACGACCATGCGAGATCGTTGACAGTGAACGATGACGTCCGAGGCTGCGATGTCGAGGCGGCTTCTAAACGCCAGGCGGCGAAACCCGAGGAACCCGGGGCTGCTCCACGTCCCGCACGTTCCGCGGATCGAAGAGCCCGACGCGATGAGAACTTGGCAAGTCTAACGGCGGCGGAGAAATCGAAATCACGGCGTTTCCAGGTCGGGTGAATAATTAAGCGATCGTACTGAATCGAAGCGTTCGTAATGGCATTGCCAGGCTGGCGGCTCGGTAATCGAGCCAGTCAGAAGGTAACGCTGCACGTATAGCGGCGCAGCGTTACCTGAATGTAACGAGGTGCTCCGCTAAGGAAGGATGCCTCACAATGGATCTGCCCCGTAACGCCGAAACTGTCATATCACGCGTTTATTAAAGGCCACGAACTTCTGCTGGAAGATTAATGCGCCCGCCAGCCGGGGCCGCTGGCTACGTCGCTGTCTAACCATCGTGAAATTATTAGTTTTCGAGGCACGATGAATATGTAGCGGACCGGTGTCGCCCGTTGAATCCGCCGGTTCTTAGCGTAATGAATCCGCGATGATGCGATATTAATTCCTCCGTTCAGCGACGAGCACAACTGGCTCCGTTCAGACCCGTCGAATCCGCTCTAAATAGCGTTTTAAGTGACTCAGCTCGGGCTGAACTCAGTGGAGCGTCGTCGAGGATTTATTCGAGAACGCGACACGACAATTGGAAACCTGCTCCGACGATCTCACGGCGAAAACCACGATTCTGTCATAGCTACGAGCGCGGTATCCGAGAAGGGGATACTTGCCAGCGCCACAGTGTTTCGCGTATATGGGCTTCGGGGCAAAACTCATAACTCCTGAACTAATCAGTTTTCGACCCAAGTACCCTAATACATCTTTAAAGAGAATATAAAGATGCATCGATAGGTGTGTAAAAAAATATGCAGTTCCATTAAAAAAAAAATGAGGTGATCTTAATTTTTTATTGAATAAACGGTTTTTTATTCATTTTTACTTTTGAAATTTGTTGTCAACTGAATGCTGACTCACTTTTGTTCGAAATTTTTTTTCATCAGTTTCGCAGAAATACTTTTAAACCGTTGCGGTCGTTTTACGAATATGGATTTGGGAGACAAATATCATAACTTCGTACACATTCAAAATTTTTCTTGTATTTGGTTTGTAATTTTCATTACGTAGTACGTGAAACATAAAAAATAACATAAAAAGGAAAAAGTTAATAAAACAATTAAATAACAATGTAAATAATAATAAAATGGAAAAGTTTGTTTGTCATATTAAATCAGAATGGGACTCGGAACATGTGTTTGAGTTTGTATCCGACGATTCGCAATAATTTGAATCATCTACTATCAAGTATTTTATTACGTCCGCCGAGCGTAGCACGCGTCTGAGCGCTGGAAGTCTTAACGATTTATTTTTCGTTTCGGACAAATTCGGGCAGTTGAAATTGACGTTAATATAAAGTTTAATGTTCCCTAAATTAATATACAAAAAATCGCGGAGGTACTTTTTGTTACTTTTTTTTAAAACTCAAGTCAAAGATGATAAACATTTAACATAAAAAATTGGGACAAATTGTTGATATTGCAAAAAAGTTTTTCGGCGCCTGGGAAGGTCATATAACACTAAACATAACTTATAAAAATCAAATTAATCAGACAAACATTCGGCAAACAGCACGTGCTTAAAGAAACGCACCGAAAATTGGAATAAATTTCAAGCATCATTTTTGACAACAAATTGGTAAATTCAGCAAAAGTTATGGATAACATTAAATTGACATTACATTCACACTTCAAAGTCTTGACTTTTGTGCATTACGCAAAACACTGTGCAGCGATGAAAAATAATTTCACCGTCCGTGAAGCTTCATTTGGTATGTCGATCGATAGAGTGGTAGCTCCGCGACACATTGAATTCCGCGCGTACCCACCAGGGCTTCCCTTTAACGAAACACGGCGCAAAGATTCCTCGCCACGTATTCCAGATGCTTCTGGCCCCAGCTGTACCCGGGCTGGTTGCATCCACCGTATTGCTCCCTTCGGTTCTAATTTAATAAAACGTCGTCCCGTGAAAGGAAGCGAGGCTGGGGTTGCGGTGCGCCCCTGAAAGGGCCAGGGGATGCGCGGGATGGAAATCATTTTCACCACTTACGCGTATGTCAAAGCGAATCAATTCTCTCTCTACCAGCCCCGCGCCGCTCTGTTTGCTACGATTAATTCGGTTTCGATGAACGGTGGAAAAAATTTTCTCGTAAATAGCTTTGTCGGATCGTTACAGGGCTTGTTTACCCGACCATCCGCCCACGGAGCGTGTATAAATTGCGCCCACTTTATTGCAGTCGAATAGAAATTTAATAAATGGCTTGCAGCAGGTATTCCCGTTGTTTCGCGCATTCCTGAATATTTGCACAGCGGACATTTGAATGAAAAATCATTTAGGGAGCAGAGCATCGCTCAAAAGCTTTCATGGAACGAAACGCGAGACAGGAGCAAACGGTGGATGCTGATTGATCATTAAGAGGAGTCAGAAAGCAACGGAGCCTGCGAACTCCTTAAACGTCAGCCAGAAAATCAACAGAACCGCCGCTACATAAAACATGAAGCATCGAGCATCGTCCAAGTCGAGCTTCGAGATCACAGCTTCCCCGCGAGCCTTCGGACTCGAATTTCCGCCAGGCATTGCGACGTTTTATCGTTGCGATCTAAGAACATCCGGCGGGCTTCCGGAACTTTGATAAATAAAAATTTATGGCCGAGGAAATCCGTCGAGATATTTCACAGCGTTCCAGCTGGCAAGGGAAAGGTCTGACCCGACTTCGCCGGGCGAAAGGTGGAGAGATTTAAGAGCCGGACGATGACGTCACTGGAAACGACGCGGTGTAATGGGGTGTTATGTGACACATACACAGGAATCAAAGTTCTAAGTGGCACATTTCGAAAAGCTCGGGTGCTAGCCGCCTTGACTTTCGATGCTGGATTTTTCGCTTATTCCTCTAGAGCCTCTGGAAATCCTCAGCTCCCTCGAAACATGGAAGCTGGGGATAGGCTTTCGAAGCCGAATCCTCGTGAAGTGAAGGACTGTGTTGATCTTTAAAACTGCATCTCTTCTACCATCTGCAACTTCGACCTCTATTTTCACAGCACTTATAAAATTACAGAAAACGTGAGTTTCTTCGCAATCGACAAACAGCTTCTACGTGAATGCCTGGGTTTAAAAGCGGTTTTCGAGATCCGCTGCGACGAGCAACCAGCAGTCCCTTTTGCCTGCAGAATGGATGGAAACCCTGCGCGTAAGGGGAGGTCCCGCCTGCAGGGTTTAAGAAAGTCTGACAAATAAAAATTTACGACTCAGAAAGCGTGCCGGCTCTCTAGCCGTTCGGGAGATGCCTGGAGTTCTACTGCTAATAAAATTAAAGAATCGTAAACCGTTCACGTCAGATTCGTATTTAATGACCCCGCGGGCCACCGTTCCCGTAGCTTCGACTATCGTTTCTCCTCGCAACCGTGTCATAATTTCTTTCCGCGCTCAACCTGGCGTCAGAATGAGATAGCGCAGATAGAATTTTACCAGGAACTGCGCGCTCGACGTTGCCGAGAACGGGGTCAGGAACACGCAGTATCACGCTATCGAGGTATCTCAATTGCGATCGGCTGGCCTGTAAAGTGGGAGAGTAAACCTGACGCGTGTCGATGGAATCCGCGGATTCGGGGGCTGGGTTTCGACTTAATCCACTTAACGCTGCAACGCGATTCAGCCAACTGTAGGACTCGTTATGCAAGTAGTCGTTAACGACCTGAATTTCGCGCCTCGATACGAACGGGCACGGAAGCCAATATCTATGACGCTTGGATGTGACGCATACTTTCCATCAAGGAAACATTTCCATCAAAGTGTTTCGCTTGCAGCTCGTTTTTCCCTTCGTAAAGAAAATAAATCCCATCCCTTTTGAACGTTGCGCGGTATATATCTGGAGGCACGAGGAGGAAAGTGAAAAACCGCTGCCGCTCAGCTTTCACGGCGCGGACAGCGTGTCACAGGTGCAAAATAACGATGCACCTAATAGGTGCTACCCATGTGTCCGCCCCGCTAAGTGATTATACGTCGTTATCGTCGTGTTCCTTTTCCGCGCCGCGGAGACGATCTACACAGGGAAGCCCCGGACGCAGCCACTCGTTTGCGAGCGCACAAAAGGAAGCCGTTCCTGAAAGAAAACAGGCGGTTCACTTTGCAGAAGCGAAACGGGACGAGTGCCCCTATGTAGGTTATCGCGGCAGCCTTGCCTTTTCTTTGATTTTCCCGCGACACGGCTTGTCCTTCGCGGCACGACTTTCCCGGCCGCCCCCTCCCTTTTGCAAATCATCGAGAGGCGAATCGATTTTCCCGCAGATCAGGATAGGTACTGTAACCGGCGACGATCGCGTTTGCCTTTCCCTCGCCCATTTCCTCCATTCATTTCCTCTGCGTCACCTTTTTCCTCAGCCGCTCTCGCACCTACGAATTGACCTTTCCAGGGGGGGGGAGGCTTATTAATTACTGTAAAATCCGCCCGCCCCCCCCCCTTTATTTCCGCTGTCTTTGAGCTCTGCTGACGGAACGTCCTTCATTTAGGGAATATTGGCTTATCTTTCAGCAAACTTTATAAAGCATCCCGTGCTAGATGCCAACCTCCCAGCCTCGAGGTTGCTTCCGTCAGTGAACGTTTGAAGTTTCTTCTCTGGAACGCTCGTCGTAATTAATATAAATAAAAATCCACGAGAGCAATCCAATTTCCATCGAAGAGGTAATCGTTGCGGACTCGGAGGCATCCTTCCACGCTGGTTCCAACCGTTCGTCGGAGGTTCTAAGTAGGCTTTTGGAAGCCGCGAGGGCACCCCGCCGTGCGCAGCACTTCACGAATGACATTACTCCATCTAACGCCCACGAGTGGACCGTTCGGTGCAGCATTCATCGTCGCGAGGCTGAATGAAGCTGGAAGAGGTGCTTGGCTTTTGCGCCAGGATCGCCTAGAAGAAAACACCCTCGAGAGAGAGGCATCGCGTATTTTCCTGAATGGCCGGTGTAAGGATATCCCTTTGCCCCGTCTCTCTCGCTCTTCCTCTTCCTTCCATTCATCCCTTCCTTCCTTCTTCCCTCGCTACGTGCAGGATCGCCTACCAGCCATTTTATCATTGTACGCCGCACTCTGCGCTTCTCAACGAGAGTCCTGGCTGCTTTGGTGGTGCCTCCTCCCGTGCAAGAAATTTGAATTTTACGTTTCCCTGGTGTACAAACCGGGCGGGGGACACGGCAGAGGGTCCTCCGGGTCTTCTAGGTTACAGGTACTCGAAAGTCACAATGGATGGGCTGGAGAAGCCACCGAAGATCTTGTGAATGAAATCCATACTAGCGGAGAAGTCGAGGAGAACTGAGGAGCCTTAACATCTGGTCAGCCCGACTTACTACGAGAGGATAATAATGGCCTCTCGGGGATCATTGAGCCTGGAAGACCTCGGAACAGCGTCGCTCGCTTCTCTTTTATGGTGGTTTATGGCACCCTGCGAAAGATCCCCGTATCGACTGGCCTGGTCCGAAGGGCCATGGTAAGGACACGTGTTCCGACGTTCAATGGGAAATCGTGTCTACTACGTCCAGAGGATCTGTAACGCCTTCCTCTTAACCCTCCCCCTTCCCTCTGCCCTCTCCTACTTGGACACGTCGCGCTATCGATTTCGTATTAGCGGCCAGGAGCAGGTGAGAATTTCTCAGCGATATAGATACCTATACGGTCCGATATCTTTCTCTTCCATTCCGCTTTCCATCATTCCCGTAAGAGCGTGTCAATGGAGGAGCTTATCAGACCTAGGATAAAGCTTTATCTCGCTCCGCGGCCCTTCACAATGCTCTCGTTCCCCTCTGCGCGTGGCATCGCGAAATAGAGGCAGGGGGTCATCGATCGGGGGAAGATTTTGATGCGCGCTGAAAAATTCCGTTCACAGGTCTCGAGCAGCCACTATCCGTGCCCTCAATTTGCTTGCTTTCCGCCGAGCTCCATCATCGATCGGGCTCCTACAGCCATGTCCTTCGCGGTTCAGTCTCCGAGAGGATAAATTCACTGAGGCGGTCATTGATCCAGTTCCCCAATTGAGGCGCTTTGATCGATCGGCGGTACGGTTAATCCTTCCGTTAACGATACTCGATTACAATTTCCGCAGGATACACGACCACGATCATTGGGATCGTGAAACGGAATTAATGGGCGGATCGGGAATAAGTTGAATTTATCGTGTCTGAAATATCGAGTGCCACCCTCCCCGATAGAAGGGTTATGATTTACGAGCCGTTGCGCCCAGGCAACCTTTACGGCCGATTTGAACTTCGAAAAATGATAGCGGGAGAAATTGAAACTTCCAAAGTGCGGAATAATTCATACTTATATCGCGACGTGGTCACGGGCGAAGGAACCGGCTGTCTGGAAAATCGTAATCGGATTTTAAATCACTGACAAACGTTACGAATGTTAATGGCGATAAGTTTCCATCAAGTTTGCAAAGATTCGCGAGAATGGGGACGTCTGGGGTCATTCCTTCACCAGTAAAGGACACTACTTTAGGTTTCAGAGCCCCCTTCTATCCCCTCGGATCATCCAGATATTCCCAGATCGTAGTTCCTCTTATAGATTTTAAGTTGCAGACTCTATCATGTGCACTTTGAACGGTAAACCAAGCAATGGAGCGCCCGTCTTCTACCCTCTCCCGCTCCGTCAGACAAGGTCCCAAGCTGCCGTTTCCCATGAGGATTCGCGAATCACTTTACTTGGCGGCTCCTTCAAGCATCGAATAAGAAGAAGCGAAATCCCTTTGTCACCAGCCGGATTTCATTCAACTCGCAAACCCTGTCCCTGAAAATGTATCGGTTTTTCGTGGCTAGAGGAAATAAATGCTGCTGGAAGCTTCCGCAATTTCCATCCTTTGCGCATGAGCTGATTCGTGGTGAAATTGCGATTCCCTGCCCTCATTTTAACGCTGACCTATCTTCGAGGTATACCCGGTTGCATTGCGCGGAATAACCGTGATCACTTCGACATAGTCGGATTCCACCATTGTTCGGCAAAAGTATTCGCTAAAAGGGGGACCATTTTTAGTTCCCACTAGAAGCTGTAACATGTCACCGTGCTCGCGGTGCGCGGATAAAATGAGAAATAGTTGAGGCGCCCCGAAAAATATGGTAATCGTGCCCGCCACTGCGATGGTAACAAAGGGGGAGAGGTACCAAAGTTCTAAAGAATTCGGAGTAATTAATAGCCTGGCGTAGTGGAACAGCAGAATGCAATTTCGTCGGTTCCTCGAATTTCCATCGTGAACCGCAGATCGTTATGGAGTCAGATATCTCGCAGGAGAGGAAACAAAATTCCATTTCCTAAATTAGCCACGACGCAGCGCTGCTCCAGCGGATTTAACGCATCCATTTCGGTAGGGCATGCTTTGAATCTGCGGCCGCATCGCTGGCAAACAGAATGGCAGCGTTTTGATAAGAAGTTCCTGGCCGTCGCGATAGAGCGGAAATTGTCGACGGTGGCCGAGGAAATGGAACCAGCCAGCCCGTTCCGTCCGCTTTAACGTGCCTTTAACCTTTTCCCGAGCTGGCTGGCGTTTCGGTGCACGGGCTGCAATTATGCCGAGCTCGCTTCGAATTCGCAAGCATTTCGAAACGGCCATAGTTACCCGTAAACGTTTCGCGGCTACCTGCGCGGTAATTGTCCGCCCTCGAAGTGGAGTTCCCACTGGTATGCGATCGCCGATGCAACAGCGAATTAAGGACGCGTATTTAGCCGATAATGGCCCTTCGCGGAGCATGCCCGGCTTTAATGCGCCGAAACAGCAGGGAGGTATCGGGACTGCTCGAAAAACTCGTGTAACCGCTACTTCTGTTACGGATAGGATTATATCACGAAATTCTAGGAAATCTTCGGTGTACGAGAAAAAAGAAAGAATACGTAGACGTCTCTCGAGAGGAAATCCGGGATCGTTGGATTTCTCGGTTCATAGAATAAAATGACGACCAGCAGCACGAGTGGCGATATCACGTACATTCTCGAAAAGGGTATCAGAAAATGTTACCACGTTGCCCCCGTGAGAAGACGTCGACGCTTTATCACGATTACGAGGGAAGAGTTGTGATCGATGCGCGACTTCAAAGCGTACCAGAGAAATGAGATTAGAGTTCGATAAAAAAGCAGCTGGATGGAGGTATAACGTAGTTCTCTGGTACAGAAGAAAAAAGAGGGCTTAAAAGGACGTGCAAGTTGCATCTGCAGTTTGCCGCGAATTTTCCACGGTTTCACGGGCTCTCCGCAGAATCGATGGAGTGTCGCGCGATTCTTAAGTGCGTTCACGGTTTTCGCCCCTTCGTTGACTTGGCCCTTTCACACGGACAGACGGGCGCGTGTGGGCACGCGTGTTTCCCGCTTTCTTCTCCCTGTTGATGCCGCGTAGATGATCTAACCAAGAGGAGGCGGCATCGAGGAGGCAGCGGGCTCCTCGAGAGGCGTGAAATCCTTCGGATCTTTCCGAGATCCGGCGTATCAAATCTAAACAGGGACCCACTGTGCTCTCGACAAATCGCTCGGCCCTGACGCGGGAAATCGGTGTGCAATGAGTCTCGAGATCCCGCAGCTGCCGCAAGTCTTTTCGACCGAGCGGTCCTCGAGAGTCTTCTTTCACGCTGGGACAGCGTCACCGTGTAAATACAAGATTCTTGGGCCCTCGAAGACATGGCTGGTGTAGTTTGTCGGTAATCAATCTTTACAGTCGCCCGCGCTGTCTTGGATAACTTGCACGCCGCACAGTGCGTTGAATCAATGGGATGTCGCACAGTGGTTCGAGTATACTACATGCTAGCTGGACAAAATTATTTTTTCGCGGGTTTTTGTTCATATGGGGTTCAAATTGTTAGACAACAAACCTGATTCGTAACACAGTTTATTATTTCACTAAAAATATCAATAAAATAAAAATATGTCTAATTCAATAAAGGAAAAAGAACAAAACGACATTATTGTACTTTATCTATAATTATCAGTTATAACATTATGTATGTTCCTGTAATTTCTGAGTTTTTAAGTTTGAAATCTGGTTTTTGAAATCAGTTTTCTCTGCATCGCTATTAAAACAGTATTTTACTACATGTTCCACGTCGGTCCGCGTAACAAGGGTTGAATGTACGGAAAGTAGAGACTTTCTGGTTTTTTTTAATCAAATGATCGATCTGCAAAAATTTGCAAAACTATGTTTTGTGAATTGTTTTCGAGTGCGACGCTCGGCAGGCGAGATTTTTAGTGACATAATAAACTGTGATATGAATCAGGTTTGTTTTCTAACAATTTCAACCCCATATAAACCCAATACCGTGGAAAAATAATTTTGTCCAGCTAGCATGCAGTATACTCGAACCACTGTGCGTCGGGACAAAAATCATAACTTCTGAACTAATCAGTTTTCGGCCTATATACCCCAATACTTTTTTAACCAGAATATATAGATGCATCGATTGGTGTAGAAAAAAATATACAGTTGCGTTCAAAAAAATTGAGGTGATCTCGATTATTTATTGAATAAAAAGTTTTTTATCTATATTTACTTTTGCAATTTGTTGTCAACTGAATACTGACTCACTTTTGTTCGAAACATTTTTGTGTCAAATTATTTTCTTCACTTGTATCGCGTTTGACAGATATTTTAAAACTGAAGACAGTATCCAGGATGGAAAAGTCATGGTAGGTATCGTATAAACAATAGGAAAAAACAGATCGGATGTTTAGAACTTCCATTTGATTGTCTTTTGCGGCAGAACTAAACCACTTTTCAAATATATCTCGATTTGTCCTCGTTAAACATGTTTCTGAAAAAATTATTGTAACTAAACAAAGTGCAAACATGTGCAAACTTTGTTTGTATGATAATATAGGGGATTGTTCCAGAAATAGTTTCCAACATAAACCCCGAAACGTGTTTTACTTTTTTCGAGAAAAGTGAAGTTAAAGTTTGGAAACATAATTCAGCAATTTATTGGATGTGTAACTTCGAGACAATAAAACTGAATTTAAAGTAAGTAAAAAAAATCGTTTCACAATTAAAATACAGAGTATGTAGTATCTTCAGTTAAATGATCCATTGAAAATTATTTTTATTTATGCATAATGTTAATAATGCAGGTGGCCTTGAGGTATAGGACAGAACTAAGTAAATACATCAAGGAAATGCGTTAAGGGGTCATGCCTAGTTGGCAGGCGTGATATTCGGGATTTTTTTGTGGAAAATCTAATGTATATTTTTTGCAACTATTTGTTTATTTTAAAAATACATATATTCAGCAACTCTCGGTAATTTTGTTATAGAAAAATATTAAAAAATGAACAAATAATAGCAACTCTCCCGGAAGATATTTTTTTTGCGGTGAGCACGATTTCTCAGAGGCGAATCTTCTGATATCGAAAAGTGAAGAAGATTCTGTTACCTAGTATATGAGTTTATCTAGTTCGTGAACGAAGGATTTTTGTTTTTGATGAAAACTCTATTTTTAATTCACGAAAAACGAACAATTCAGACATCGAAAAATCTCGATTTTGCGTTAAACGGCCGCCATTTTGTCTGAAATCATTTTTTTGAAAAATCCTCTGTTCACGAACTAGATAAACTTAAATACTAACAGAATCTTCTTTACTTTTCGATTTCAGATGATCCGGCTCTGAGAAATCGTGCTCACCGCAAAAAAAATATCTTCCGGGAGAGTGGCTGTTATTCGTTCATTTTTTAATATTTTTCTATAACAAAATTACAGAGAGTTGCTGACTATATGTACTTTTCAAATAAGCAAATAGTTGTAAAAAATATACATTAGATTTTTCACAAAAAATTCCCGAAAATTCATGCAACTCGGCGGAAAATTTGGAGCGGACGTTTGGAACGATATCGATGGCAGTCGGTGTGATTAATCGACGAGCTTTATTACGCGTTCCCAGTGGCAAATCGAAATGACCATAGAAAGCACGATCCATCAATGGGCCAGCAGACAAATTTGTTTTCACTCTCGGATAGGCTACCCTCGTCTCCCCCAATTTGTCAGGAAACCAACGAGACACCGTGTCACCGACAATGCTGAGCTGTTAGGAACGAGCAACTTCGCTCTTACACTGTGGCATAACATAGCCCTGGAACTTGGGCGCAGAAGGAGGGGGCGCCTGGAGGAGAGGAAGTTTTCGAGGACCAGACGAATTCCTCGGTTAATGGTTCCGCAGGTCGGGGTCTGCTGACACCTGGTGGGTACCTGGGCACCGCGGGGTGTTACGTAATTTACCTGGTCACCGGTTACGGACAACCAACCCCCTCGGTCCTCACCTCTTTTACGTTCAAAGGACCTGCAACGAGCACTGGGTATATACAGAAACAATAACGAGCTGCGTCCAACTAGCAGAAATAAGGTCAGCGACTTTATGACCCGGATGGATCAACATCCCGATCCTGCGCAATTACATTACCATACCGTGATCCCGCGCAAACAACTCGCCATAAACACCATCAGCTGGCTGCCGCGCGATAAATCTGTACCTGAGTAAATTTAATCCGACTGGGCGCTGCTGCACTCGCGCAGGCCCATAAACCGGGAATTACGTTCACCCGGGTTTCTTCGGTTTTACGAGCCTCATAACCGATGTGCCAGCTGACCTGGTCTAGTTAATTATTCGCATGCCCGGGACGTCATGATCCCAGACGCGATGCGTGCGATTGCCTCACGTACCAGGTCGTCCTTCGCGAAACAGACTCTCGAACCGCGATCTCGGCGGTCAGCGAGACAACTGGCCAACCCCTCGAGTATAAACTAAAGAGCTTCCCGCGACTACGTAGCTTCTTGCCACGGCAAACATCGCGAACTGTCGTTCAGGGGCGACTGTCAACCGGCCGAGTCGCGTCTTAATTTAGGCAATTACGGGATCAGGAATCGGTAGCACGGGGCGAGTCGGAGGGTGCTGTTGCTCGGAGCTTATTAATTTACGTTCCCGTCGGAAGGAGATCTCGTTTGGGACGGGGTCAGGCTGTGTGCCGAGCAAAGAACACGGGCCATCGAGCTCCCGATGGTATCTTTATAGTGCATTATTGCATTAAGCACTTGTGTACACAGCCAAGGGTAGCATCGTCGGATGGCAACAATGAGGGGGGGGGGGGCACCCACGGGCCCCATGGATTCGGACCGCTCGACCGTCCTGCCGCGTATTATCGACGTACAATAGGCCCTGCCTCGATCAAACGCGCACCGAGCATTCTCGCCAACGATACACGCGTAACCGAATCCACTCGGCTACTTTTCACGACCGACAGCTCCACGATCGCATCGCGTTTGCACAAGTCCCTTTATGGTATCGCGGATCATCCGCGTTATTTGTGTGCCCGGAGAACGGGGAATTATTATAACTGCTACCCTAAGGGGCCCGGGCGAATATTAGATGAAACTGTAAAAGCCGTTAAACGATCCTCGGCGCGCACCAAGTGCTACGAAAAAAATCGATCCACCGGAACGAATGAAATGTGAGAAATCCGGGGTGCAATGTCGCGCTACGTTTCCAAGCTATGGGTCACGTTGGAAGCCTGAGAGAGTCGCTTTGCGATGCTTTAATGAAAGCCACGCACAGGACAGATTTAAATATGTACCGCTCCTAATACGAGCGCCACGTATTATTTCTTTATGTGCCGCATGTGCCGCAGCCTACCCAGTGAAGCACCCTGTTTCAGTTTTAATGAGCGCCGCCGCTGGAAACTTTGTGCACGGCCGCAAGTTTCTCGCTCTCTAGCGACTAGAGCCTAGCCTAGCCGGAAATGTAGCGTGGCAGGGTTGCGCCGTTTCTAATCCGCAGACCTTGATTCTGTAATCGCTGGGCTTGAATTTCCTCGAGCCCACCTTGGGACGAATTAAACAGGGGCATCGGGAGGCTACTTGCCCGAGGTCAAAGGACTCGCCAGGGACGTTAGAGAAAATTGGGAAAGTTGCTATATTTGGTATTAAAGTTGAACAAGTCCACCTTCTCTAATAAAACCTGCCCGACAAGCTGAAACGTTGCAGGGTATCGTTGGAACCGTTTACTTAGGCCGGTTCGGAGCACTTAGGATCGTTCCGCTCCTTATGGGCGAGGAAAAATTATAACCAACGGCCTGGAGCGATGGCCGTCATAACTTTGATCCCTGTTTACCCAGCGAATGAGCCGTTCGCATAACGCTCGCACGTTTAACGAGCCATTAAAGGATCGTTCCAGGCTTCTGGGAAGGCACACAACGCTCCTCGGCGAGCGGCTTCCACAGAGCCGTCGCGAAATGTCAGAAGGTCCGCGGGGCTTCGCTCTCTCGGATTCAACGCGCTTCCCTCTGCTCCGCGATATTTTTATATCCGATTTATTCCCGCGACGGAAATTTATGAAACATGGGCGAATGCAAATTCGAGGAGGACGTCCTCCCGGGGCCCTCATTCCTGCATCCGATTAAGGACACGCATAGTTAAACGTGCCTGCGTGGCATGTTACAGAACAATCCTCGCGTGTTCATTCGCGATTTTTCCCAGCTGACAGTTGTACCACTCCCGCGACGTGTACTGTATCAATTTGACGCTGACACGATATCTGTGCCTTCGGGGTAACGAGCGAGGGCATTAGCCGCTTTTAAACTCTCGTGAAAGGGCGATCTTTCATCTCGGATTTCTCCCTTTGATCCTCGCGATGGAAGAAGATGTAGGCATTTGTAATCCAAGCTGAGATATTAAATTTATCTCGGCGATCTTTTACGAGGAAGACGTCCCTGTTTAGAAACGAAAGCCACGCGATCCCCCTCCCCGGACGGAGTAAATCTTTTCGAGATCTGCCCATGGGCGTGCAATTTTCCCAACTGCCAATCCCCCTGTCCCTTTCCATGAGAAAAGGCGGCCTGCCCTGTGTGCACATAGAAATCGCCCAGTCGTTTCAATCCGCCGCAGAACCTTGGGTAAAAGCGTCGTGCGGAGTGTCGAAGTGGTGTTACGTAACGCTGCAGGTCACTGCTAGCCAATTTGTCAAATGCACGGCGCGTTTAATAAACAATTTCCGCGTCTCTCTAGAGAACTGATGCGCGAAGGAAGATTATACGGGGAGAGCCGTGTCCCAGAACGACCTGGCTTTAAATCACGCTTACGTTTTAATGTTTCGTACTCCTAATGCCACTCAGGAAACGCTAGCTTCGATTCAGTTGCTTTCTTCGCCGGTGGAAGCTGCCACGGAACGCTGAAAGATTCATCGTAGCCCGGGGAGCTGCGGTTTAGCGCTGCGACAAGGGAGACCGAATGGGTACACAACTCCTGCACGCACACCGACCTCGGTGTAACGTCGTAATCGACGAGTCAGAACGTAAAAAGGTTCGTGGCTGTACACCCTCCTCCTAATCCGTTTAACGTGGCCAATCGAACACGGCCTGGTACACATGGCTAGGTAAATACAAGCTGCAAGAAAAAGGATCTCTCGAGCCGATGTCAAATAACTACGGGGCGCGCGAGCCTGAGGAGAATGCATGCGCCCCTTCAGAGGGAATAGGAATCGTTCACCCTCGTCTAGGAATATATTGGGTCAGCAGTGACGCTCGCACATTCCGCTGTTAACGCGATGACGTTGATCCGTCAAGGAAACGAGAATATCTGTCTTCCAAAGTCCTCCGAGAAACTTCTTAGCGCGAAATTAATTCGGCAATAAATTTCCTCCTCCGATCCCCGTCGCCCTTCGCGCGAAACTTCTCGTTCCCTATCGAACAAACTTTCCTGTCCCTTTGATTTACTGGACACATTTAAGACGCGTGTTTCGCTGGCTCTGCTGCGTCGCTTTGTGCCGTCGCGATGAGGCTTTGGAAGGCACAACAAGCAGAGAATTAAGGAATTAACCGTTTCTCGGATTCCTTGTGTTACTTTAGTAGGTAAGGTTGTTTGACGCCTACATACTTCCTCACTCCGACCTCGCGGGGCTTTTTAATATTTCTGGGAGCTTACTTTTCCAGGATTAAAGCATCGAAACTTCGTTGAAACTTTTACAGTGGAGCAATAAAACAAACTCCGCGCCACCTTCGCGTGTATTCGATGAAATTAAGGGGAACGAGTCGGGGAAGTCGGTGGACCAAGGCCAAGTGGATTAAAACGATCTGAATAATTCGTTGATGTTACGTTCTTAGGAAAGATTCTGTAGGATATTGTCGAGGCCACTCGAGCACGCTTTGTGCAGAGCTCCTCGATGCATATTCGGCTTGCTCGATATGTATAACGAGAGAAAAGGAAGCACTTTACGTGGCTTTAACGGTTCGCTTGCCAGGCCGAGTGGAACAATCGACGGTGTGCCAAATTCGTAAACACATGCGACGGTAACAATGCTATCCAGCCGAAGGCAGGCCGACCATTTAATTAAGCGCAACTCCTTTGCTCGAGTACGTCGAAGTGAAAAGAAGGCCGGCTAAGGCCAGCCACTCTCTTTCCCAGAGGAGCCTGACTGGCGCTAATTCATTCCGTCGGTATTTACGACGAATTACGAGTGCCTCTCTCACGCGATGCGGAAGAATTCGTGGCGTGGATTTCGGTATCGACGCAACGAATTCCGCCTTGGACGGAGCTCAATATGAGTGGAGTTAATCGAGCCATTGCCAGCAGAATTCTTCGAAATAATTCACACGGAAGTACAAGCTCTCTCGTATCACCTAAATCTAAGTCGGAGCTGAAGGTAATCGTACGATTTCAAGCCCTCCCTCGCGCGACATTAATTCCTTTCCCTTGACTATTTATGATCTACATATAGTTATATAGAATCTGAGAGTCATCTCGCCGAAAGCATCCCTGACTCCCCTTTGTAGTCAAAAATGTATATGATGAACGCTTTGAAAGAACCGCTTCGTAAATCATATTTGCCTCCTCGACCCCAAGAAGCTTCTGTCTTATCTTATGAGATTTTCTGCGATACCCTTACTCTGCACTCTCTCATGTCGCAATTAGTATTTCTGAAATCTACGGTACCCGTTGCAGCATCGGATTCATGCAACGAGCCTCGCCTTCCCAAGGAAGCTGAATATTTAATTTCACCAACAAAGCCAGCTGACGTTGAACCACGCGTCCTTGCCAGCCAACCGTTCGACCCCCGAACCGGGGGAAATAGGTCGTCTGCGCGCGGGTCCCGCCTTAGCTATGCGATAAGCTATCACAGGCCATGCAATCTCTACGTAGACAACCAGCCAGTCGGGGAAGCGCACACGGACGCGCGCCAAGTGTCCCCTTATCAGCAATAAAAGCGGCGATTTCGCGAGGGGGATCGTTAAATCTCCGCGAGAAGGGCGGCAGGCCTCCCGCCCAGGGATATATCAGGTTGCCTGATAGGAAGCGAAATTAAAAGTTCCGCGCGGCAAATGAAGAATCTCGGGTCATCGATCAGAGGCGGCTATTAGCCGCGCCAAGAAAGTATTCTCATTTAAAAACCATCGGCTATTTAGAAGTTCCCGAGGCCACTGGCAACTCTTGAGGATGCAAACTGCTCCTCCGCCGTAATTACAGAGGTCATTTTAATCGCCGCGCTCCCGTTCCCGCGGGGATCCGTCCTCTTACCTGCTGGAGAGGCTGATAAAATTTCAACCTCGCGTTGTACATCGTGACGAAGTTTTTTTTTTTCAATCCTCTGGAACAACGGACTAATAAGTCGGTCAGAGGGCACGTACCTATGTAGCTAACGAAGTAAGTCGTGGCTTTCGTTCAGTTGCTCTTCAGAATCTAGAGAGCTTCGCTGGCGCAGCCTCGGCGGTTTCCATTGAAAAGTCACGCGCCCCTTCGTCGGGCGAATCGTCGAGTTTCACAGTTTCTGGCAACACGTGTATAAGTAGCAGCTTCCGGGTGTCCAGCATCGACTGATCGCGGAACTATTAATCATTATTCGCCCGGCTCTTTTGCCAAAACAATTGCGCGGAAGCTGCGTCGGGCTATAAATCACGAGGGACGGCGAGTTTCGGTGGAACGCTTACCCCTCTGACCAATGAATAGCCGGCGATTTAACACTGTCGACGGTAATTAATAAACGTGCTTACCGTCCCAGCCGCGGGCTCATCCAGCGCGATCGCAATATGTTGGAATTGAAAGTCGAAATACTTTGCTAGGTGAAAGTAAAAATGATCAACGATTCGCTGACGCGTGACACGTATTTTTCGAAAGTGACACGAGCGAAATAAACTGCGCGTGAACGGCGCATATTCCCATTCGAAATGTGGAATTTTCAATTTAAAGTTTAATTAAACTCGAAGGACGGGTTTCGTGACAGAATTCGCAGTGTAATTTTATTCCGACCGAGTGGAAAACATATTTTCCCATGGAGCGCGTTCGTCAGGTGGAAATTGTTGCCAGCCGACGGAGCGGCGGGGCTCGAAAATCCGTCCGGCCGCGAAGAAAGGGAGGAGGCTGAGCGGCGCGTAGCCAAAAAAGGGGGTTCGTTATCTTGAATTTATCAACGGTATGGACCGGCCGTGAAGGGAAACGGAGAGAGCAAGGCGAATTCAAGGAGGACCGTAATTGCATAGACGTCGTTACGTTAAAGGAAGCCCGTTTTATTTTCGAGAAGATGAATTCAGCAGAAAATCCCGAGCTAATTAAATTACCCCCCTCCGTTCGGGAGAAAGAAACGCGACGAAATAAACGTCAGGAGGGCTGTGCTTTCTGCCATTCCGAATAAATGTCAACTGCCGGTGTAAGAAAATGTTCAATACAGACCGAGTTAAAACCGTCGCCTTTCAACGGAACCTTGTAATCGAGAAACAGAACAGTACCTACGCGCTCGTTCTTCCATTGTAAATTCCATTTCCATTAAGGTCCGTTTATACGGCAGCATTGTATCCTCCGATTCGAGGGTACAGAAGGAAGCTGCAGCTTTTTCTCCACGCTTGCACGTTAAATCTGGCGGGGCGAGGGGGCTAATTAACTCCCGTTGCACGGATCGCGCGCTCGCTGGCGTGAGGCCGATTTATTGGCGCGATTGGTCTCGCCAGAAGATAAAATTACCATAGACATAAGTGGGCACGATTTTTTATAGCCGGTTAACTGCTCGTCCCCGGACCGGTGCTCATTGTCCCTCTATTATGTCGGCCGCGGGGAGGGACATTAATTCGGCGTCGAAGGGCGGCCAATGTTATGCAAATTCCTCATTAGCGGCGGCCCTGCACTTGAAACGGCCGCGTAGTCGCGTGTACCGAGCCCGTTCTCCCGTCGGTCGATTTTCTTCGGGGTGGCTCGCGGATTCGTGCAATTAATCTTGGAAACATCAACAATTTTCGTCGCCCGCGAACAATTATGACGCCCGTCGCCCTTCGTTAACCGTAGCGTGTCCGTTTCACTCCGAGCGTCGCCGAGCGAATATCGCTGCGATTATGGGAATTAATTAACTCGCAGAGAGCATAGGCCCGTTGTAAACGGGAGGCAATATCCGGGAAGTACCTACGTCCAGCGTATTTAACGGATTATTTT